>CM075651.1:33752500-35002500 GCA_037953625.1 Crotalaria pallida | reverse complement strand
GGCAGAAGAGTATCCCATTCTCCTGCTTGTTCCAGAACACAAGCTCTAAGAAGATCCTCTAGCGATTGAATGGTCCGTTCTGATTGTCCGTCCGTCTGAGGGTGATAAGCTGAACTCAACTGGAGTCTTGTCCCAAGGGCAGCATGTAGACTATTCCAGAACTTTGAAACAAATCTCGGATCTCTGTCTGATATGATGTTTGTTGGCACTCCATGAAGTCTTACTACCTCATTGACATATATGGTTGCCAGCTTCTCTAACGGATACTTCAAATTGACAGGTAGGAAATGAGCGCTTTTGGTTAATCGGTCCACAATTACCCAAATAGCGTCAAATCCTCTTCGGGTCTTAGGCAAAGCAGTTACAAAGTCCATGGAAATACTGTCCCATTTCCAACTTGGAATTTCCAATGGTTGTAACACTCCGCCGGGTTTCTTGTGTTCAATCTTAGCTTTCTGACATACCAGACACTTCGACACATACTCCGCTACTTCTCTTTTCATACCAGGCCACCAAAACATCTTCTTCAAGTCCTGGTACATTTTGGTTGCTCCGGGATGGATACTCAGCTTACTCTTATGGGCTTCTTCCAAAATCATCTCCCTTATTCCTTTGTCTTGTGGCACACAAATCCGATAATTATGCTTCAACGCTCCATCAGTTCCTACTTGACACTCAGTCTCTTTCTCTTCCAAAACCAACTGCTTCTTTGCTTGTAACTCCGGGTCATTTGATTGACCTTCCTTGACTTGTTCCATAAACTCGCTCGATACGACCAACATTCCTAAGGTCATACTTCGTGGATTCATCTTGACCTCCAAATTCATATCTCTGAATCGCTCGATTAATTCCATCTCTTTCACCATCATTGTAGACACATGAAGAGATTTCCTACTTAAAGCGTCTACTACCACATTCGCTTTCCCCGGATGGTATTGTAGTTCGAAGTCGTAATCCTTCAAAAATTCCATCCATCGCCTTTGTCTCATGTTTTACTCCTTTTGATCAAAGTGATGAGCATTTTATTTCCCATTTTTCCTTGCATTATTTTACTCCTATTATTGATACTTGTTGCCTATTTGACATTGTTTAGCTTGATTTAGTGATTTAGAGTTTATTGGACTAATATTCTGAATATTGTTTAATTTGGGATTATTTAGCCTAATTAATTCTATTTCTATTTTCAGGTCATACTTGGCACAAGGGCTTTTTGGACATTTTGGGAGTGAAGATTTAATTTTGGGAGTGAAGATTTAATGTTGGAAGAGAAGATATATGATGAAGTGAAGATTGTAATCTATCTTTAGGATTAGTTGAGATTTAGTTATATCTTTTAAGATTTAGATTTTATCTATAAGATATTTTTAGATTTAATTTAGAGATAAGCTTTCCTTAGGATTTGGGCCCATGATTTAGGCCCGTTTTGTGATTTAAAAAGCCAAATTCGTGTAAACCCTTGGGGAGACCTTCCATTCACGTTTTTTTTACATTCTCTCTCATAGAGAGGGCTTAGTTTTGCTCTCCAAGCTTGTGGTGGCTGCTAGGGTTTCTCTCTCTTCCCTTTTCTCCACGTTTTTGGTATTTTTCTTCATGGAAGGCTAAACTCTTAGGTTAAATCCCTTTGGTAATGTATCACATACTCTTGAGGTTTTATTCTTAATGCTATTTCGTTTTTATTCACTGTTTTCATGCTTATTGATATGTTATGGTTCGCTTAGTTCCATTATATAGAGATAATCCATGTGTATGAATGCTTAATTTATGCAAACTCGTAAAAACTCCATGCTTTGGCTTTTAATGCTTAATTAGAGGTTTGGGTTTTGGGGTGAGAATTGAATTTTCGCTTAGTATTTAATTCTCACGAGTTGGACAGTGAAGAGGAAAGAAATTGATCTTTTGTGACCGATGATAGAGTTGTGAACGCGAGCCAAAGGGGTTTATCCGCTTTTCCTTATCTGTTTCTTCGTTTTGATTTAATTCTGTTTTGATTTCAATTATTCAATATTCAATATAAAAAAAACCCCCTGTTTTCTATGCATACTATGTGTTCGACCTTTTGCTTGATAAGATATTCCTTGGGAGACGACCTAGGAGTCACTTCCTAGTACTATACTTAAACTGTTTTTATTTGTATCGGGTACGGCCTCGATCAAATTTGGCGCCGTTGCCGGGGAGTATCGGTTCTTGCCAAAGGTCATTAGTAGTTAGTTAGTGTCGTAGTTAGTATAGTTATTATAGTGTGTCGTGTCTGATTTAGGGTCTAGTAGTCAATTCTGATAACCGGTTGAAGTTGCACTGTTTGCTGTTTTGCTATTTTGTTGCAATTAGTGTATTTGATTGATTCTGTGGTTGCTAGTTCACATAGTTGTGGGTGGAATTTTTCCACGAAAATTTATATCCACACTACTTTTATCATATAAAAAGGTTTTGAGGCACCACGATCACTCAGATCATCACTGGTTGTGAGTTCCAGAAAAATTTTCCATGTTTTAGCAGCACTTTCTTCAAATCGTCGCAACTTTTGACCCGTAACTCGGAATTTGACGAATTTTATATCAAATCGAAGGGAATTTTCTGAATAATCTGATTTTTCTCACTTCGTCAGAAAACTCCATCGTCTGGATCCTGAGAAAGCCGTTTTACTATTTCTTTTTTATTTTACAAGTTTTATTTTCTTAGTTTTTGGTCTCTGATTTAATTGTTTGACTTGGTTCCCTTTTGAATTTTGTCCTCAAACTTTTTGTGGTATGTTTTCATGATTTTAGGGTGCTGAAAAAAATAAAGAAAAAATTTTAAAAAAAATAAAAAATTTTGTTGCCTATTTTGGTCATGTATATTAGTGACAGTTTGCTATGCTTAATGGTGTTCTGTTCAGTACATGACTAGGGGCAACCCAAGCTACTTGCATCCATATAACCCTGAAATTGATAGAACTTATCACAGACTAGTTAGACAAAATAGGAACCAGTCCATAGGTAGTGAGTCTATTGAGTCTTTACATAGTGAGTCTGCTTCTTTTTCTTCTATTCCTATAAATTCTGATTCTTATTCTGATTATTCTGAAAATATGGCTCAACCTCCACCACGTGAGAGGACATTGAGGGAGCTGGCTGCACCTGATTTCACTATTGAAGATTTGTGCATCCAGTATCCCGATGACCCGTATGAGCTAAGGTCTGGACTAATTCATTTGCTGCCCAAGTTTAATGGTCTTGCAGGTGAGGATCCTCATAAACATCTCAAGCAGTTCCATATTGTCTGTGCTACTATGAAACCACATGATGTGCAAGAGGATCATGTTTGTCTTAAGGCATTCCCACACTCCCTAGAGGGGCTAGCCAAGGATTGGTTGTACGATCTGGCCCCTGGTTCTATCACAGTCTGGGATGACCTGAAGAGGGCATTTTTGGAGAAATTCTTCCCTGCATGCAGAACAACAGCAATCCGAAAGGATATATCAGGCATCAGGAAACAAAGTGGAGAAAGTCTCTATGAGTATTGGGAGAGATTCAAGAGACTGTGTGCGAGCTGCCCCCACCATCAGATCTCAGAGCAGCTGCTTATTCAATATTTCTATGAAGGTCTCAACCCCATGGAGAGAAACATGCTTGATGCTGCAAGTGGTGGTGCCCTAGGAGACATGACACCTTTAGAAACCAGAGTCAAGATTGAGAAGATGGCTTCCAATTGTCAACAATTCCATGCAAGGGGCAACAGCGATGCAATCATAGTGAGAGGAGTGAATGATGTTGGCACAAGTTCTGGTAAGGTTGAGAAGCTTGAACAGAAGATAGATTCACTTACAACTTTGGTCACTCAATTGGCCATCAACCAGAAGAAGTTGTCCCTGCCTGCTAGATTATGTGGCATATGCACATCCGCTGAGCACCCCACAGATGCATGCCCTTCTGTGCAGCAGCAGCCCACGACTGGTGCTGACCAACCTGAGGCATATGCCGCCAACATCTTCAACAGTAGAAACCAGCAGCCACAGAACTTTGATCTCTCTACCAATAGATACAACCCTGGTTGGAGGAACCATCCCAACCTGAGATGGTCTGATCAGCAGCAACCTTCACAGGTTCAATTTCAGAACAATTCTAGACCACCATATGTACCTCCTCTAGTCCAGCAACAGAGACAACAACAGGCTAATTCTGCACCACCAGCTCCTAGTACTAAGCAGCAGCCTTCATTGGAAGAGCTGATGAAACAGATGACCATGCAAAATCTCCAATTCCAACAGGAAACTAGAGCATCCATTCAAAGACAAGAGGCCTCCATTCAATCTTTGACCAATAAGATGGGACAGATGGCAACAACAATCAACACTATGCAATCTCAGAATTCTAACAAGTTGCCATCCCAAACAGTGATCAATCCAAACCAGAATGTGAATGCCATTAGTCTAAGGTCAGGGAAGCAGATTGTCACACCCACACCAGAATCTGACCTCAAGAAAGATTATCTAGTTTCAACCAACAAGAAGAGCCAAATGGTCGAGGAGAGTGAGCACACAAGTACCAGAAAATCCCATCCAGCTCAGCCTTCCACAAGCACAACACCTGCTACTGCCCAACAACCACCCCCCATTCCTCTTCCTTTCCCACCAAGGGGGGTGACTCAAAGCAAGAAAATGAAAGAGATTGACAAAGAGATACTTGACACATTCAGGAAGGTGGAAGTCAACATACCCCTTCTTGATGCAATCAAGCAGATTCCAAGGTATGCAAAGTTCTTGAAGGATCTATGCACACACAAATGGAAGCTCAAGGGAAATGAGAGGATCAACATGGGAAGAAATGTCTCTGCTCTTATAGGTAAACTCGTCCCTCATATTCCTGAAAAGTGTAAGGATCCTGGAACTTTCTCTGTGCCTTGTATCATAGGTAATACTAAATTTGAGAATGCTTTGCTAGATTTAGGAGCATCTATTAATGTTATGCCTATGTCTGTTTTCAAGTCTCTTTCACTTGGACCTCTTCAACCTACGGGTGTGGTTATTCATTTGGCAAATAGATCTACTGCCTACCCCGCAGGTTTGATAGAGGATGTCTTGGTTCGGGTTGAAGAGCTTATCTTTCCTGCTGATTTTTATATTCTTGATATGGAAGAGGACACCTCTCGTAGTTCTGTCCCTATCATATTAGGGAGACCATTTTTGAAAACAGCCCGAACCAAGATAGATGTGCATGCAGGTACACTTTCCATGGAATTTGATGACAGTGTGGTTCGATTCAATATTTTTGATGCTATGAAACATTTTTCTGATGACCACTCTGTTTTTCATGTTGACTTGATTGATGATCTGATTGATGAGCATGTTCTAGACTTTTTGCATGAATATGATTTGCCATCTTTCACTAGCTCATTTACTTGTTCTGGATGTTCTGATTCCGAAATGTGCACTGCATGCATTGAAATTGACCAGTTTTTAAATTCTGCTACTGCATCTGTTGATTCATATGATATAGATTCAGATCATGCTAACCCCATTTCTGTTTTGCATGAGTCTAATTCACTTGTTCAGGTGCAGGCGGCAGAATCCAATTCTGCTGCTCCTTTAGTTCCATCTGTGATGCAGGCACCTTTATTGGACCTGAAGCCCCTTCCTCCTCATCTCAAATATGCTTACTTGGAGGCTGAGCAGAAACTTCCAGTGATCATCTCTACCTCCCTTTCTGTTGATCAAGAGAAGCAGCTGCTGGATGTGATTAGAGCAAACAAAAGGGCAATAGGATGGACTTTGGCAGACATACCTGGTATTAGCCCCTCCATGTGCATGCATCGGATTTTATTGGAGGATGGGGCTAAACCAGTGAGACAACCCCAGAGACGGTTGAACCCCCAGATTCTTGATGTGGTGAAGAAAGAGGTCACCAAGCTGCTGCAAGCTGGCATTATCTACCCCATTTCAGACAGCACTTGGGTAAGCCCGGTTCAAGTAGTTCCCAAGAAGTCTGGGGTGACAGTTGTCAAAAATGAGAAGGATGAGCTGATTCCCACTAGAGTGCAGAACAGTTGGAGAGTCTGCATTGATTATAGGAAGCTCAACCAGGCGACCCGCAAGGATCACTTTCCTCTTCCCTTCATTGATCAGATGTTGGAGCGCCTGGCAGGTAAATCTCACTATTGCTTCTTAGATGGTTTCTCCGGTTATTTCCAAATCTGTATTGCACCAGAGGACCAACATAAGACTACATTTACCTGTCCTTTTGGTACATTTGCTTATAGGAAGATGCCTTTTGGCCTATGCAATGCTCCTGGCACTTTTCAAAGATGTATGATGAGTATTTTTAATGACTTACTTGAGCATTGTATAGAGGTCTTCATGGATGATTTTAGTGTATATGGTTCCTCTTTTGATGCATGTCTTGATAGTTTGTCTAAGGTGCTTAATAGGTGCATTGAGACTAACCTTGTCTTGAATTTTGAAAAATGTCATTTTATGGTAGAACAAGGCATAGTCTTAGGGCACATTATTTCGCATAAGGGCATAGAGGTTGACCCTGCTAAGCTGCATGTAATATCACATTTGCCTTACCCCTCTTGCGTGCGAGAGGTGCGTTCTTTTCTTGGCCATGCAGGTTTCTATCGCAGGTTTATTCAGAACTTTAGCAAGACAGCCCTTCCACTATCCAACTTGCTTCAAAAGGATACCGCATTTGAGTTTGGAGACCAATGCAAGAAAGCATTTGATGAGCTAAAGAGAGCACTCACCACCACTCCCATCATCCAACCACCTGACTGGACCCTCCCATTTGAGCTCATGACCGATGCCTCGAATTATGCTTTGGGAGCAGTTCTCTCCCAAAGGGTTGGTAAGATGTCTCATGTGATTTATTATGCATCTAGGACTTTAGATTCAACACAAGTTAATTACACCACAATTGAAAAAGAGCTGTTAGCCATTGTCTTTGCACTTGATAAGTTTAGATCATATCTGTTAGGTTCTAAGGTTGTGGTGTATACTGATCATGTTGTTCTGAAGTATCTTTTGAAAAAGACAGATTCCAAACCTAGGTTGATTAGATGGATGTTGCTCCTCCAGGAGTTTGATCTTGAGATTCAGGATCGGAGTGGTGCACATAACCTGGTCGCAGACCACTTGAGCAGAATAGAGAGAGAGGAGGATGAATTTCCTATCCGGGATGACTTCCCGGATGAGCAGCTTTTAGTTTTGCATGTTTCACATCCCCCTCCCCTTATTCCTTGGTTTGCTGATATTGTAAATTATATAGTTGCATCTGTTTTTCCACCATTGGCATCCAAAGCTCAAAGAGACAAATTGAAGAGCGATGCCAAGTATTATGTTTGGGATGACCCCTATTTGTGGCGTTTTTGCAGTGATCAGGTCATTCGCAGGTGCATTCCAGACCAGGAGATCCAATCGGTTCTCCAATTTTGCCATGCTTCACCAGTTGGAGGCCACCTTGGCACTCAAAGGACAGCACGAAAGGTGCTGGATTCTGGATTTTATTGGCCTACCATCTTCAAGGATGCAAGCAAAATCTGCAGCTCATGTGAGCAATGTCAAAGGGCAGGAGGCACCCTATCTTGGAGGCAACAGATGCCGCAACAACCTATGTTGTTCTGTGAGGTGTTTGATGTCTGGGGTATAGATTTCATGGGCCCCTTTCCTGTTTCTTTTGGTTTTTATTATATCTTACTTGCTGTGGATTATGTATCCAAATGGGTGGAAGCTAAGGCCACCAGGACTAATGATGCTCAGGTTGTTGTAGATTTTGTCAGGACTAATATCCTTTGCAGGTTTGGCATACCTAGAGCCATAGTCAGTGATCGAGGCACACACTTCTGCAATAGATCCATGCAAGCTTTGCTCAAGAAGTACGGGGTTGTGCACAAAGTTTCTACACCATATCACCCCCAAACCAATGGGCAAGCTGAGATTTCAAATAGAGAGATCAAGCGGATTTTGGAGAAGATGGTGAAGCCTAATAGAAAGGATTGGAGCACACGATTGGAGGATGCTCTATGGGCCCATCGGACTACTTACAAGGCACCCATAGGGATGTCACCTTATCGGGTTGTTTTTGGTAAGGCATGCCACCTGCCTGTGGAGATAGAGCACCGTGCATATTGGGCTGTGAAGCAATGTAACTTAGCTCTTGATCAAAAGGGTGAGGAGAGGAAGCTGCAGTTGAGTGAGCTAGATGAGATCCGTTTGGAGGCCTATGAGAATTCCAAGTTCTACAAAGAGAAGACCAAGAAGCTCCATGATAGCTCAATTTGCAGAAAGGAGTTCTTGGTTGGTCAAAAAGTGTTGCTCTACAACTCTAGGCTTGGACTCATGAGTGGAAAGCTCCGCTCTAAATGGATTGGACCGTTTGTAGTCACCCAGGTGTTTCCTTATGGCACTGTGGAGATCAAGAGTGAGTCCACAGACAAGAGCTTCAAAGTCAATGGCCACCGACTCAAGCCTTTCCTAACTACCCCTTCTTTGGATGATGCACCTGTGGAGGAAGCCTCATTGGTCGATCCCATTTTTGACCCACCATGATTTAGGGAGTCTTCTTTTCTCCTTCTTTACTACTTTTATTCCACTTGTCTATATCTGTCTGATTCTGCTATTTGTTTTACATTGAGGACAATGTGTGATTTAAGTGTGGGGGGGAGAGTAGTTTAGGTTGCATATTTTTGCTTTGATTTTTTAGGTTTTGCTAAGTTTTGGGCATTTTCTTGCATGTTTTTGCTTCATTTTAGTAGAGTCTTGGTATCTTGTGTCTGAATTCATGCATTTCTGTGTGTAAAGTTGCTTTTGATAATTAAGAGGTGGTAACACTGTGATAGAATTGTCCCTTTTGTGAGGATTTGAGCCTTAATTGTGGGTGGATTGCTATATATGCCACCTAATTTTTCTTTCATGTGTGATTGCACTCTGGATTACTTGCACTCTAGAACTTGACTTGACTCTTGTTGATACTTGATATTCCCATGCACATTTTGAAATGATTTAGGCATTGTTTTTTCTTGTATAAGCCACTAGCCATATGAGCCTACCTTGAATGAATTTATCCTTTGATAGCCCCTTTGAGCCTTTATATCCCTTTTCTTTGTTCTTTAGCTCATTACAAGCCTATGACTGAAAAACCATGATTGTCCTAACCTTAGGGAATGTTGGAGCTTTGGAATTGTTTTGGGAATGGGTATTAAGTAAGCGAGGGTGCTTTGTTCTTCATCTCTTGTGAGTTCTGGGTTTTGCCTCTATGGTCGGTGATGTAATTATGGCTTTATCTCATTATGCCATTTTTGTTGTTTCTTCTTTTCTTTCGTTCATGAAGTTCTGCAATGTAATGCAATTCAAAAAAAAGAAGAAGAAGAAAAAAAAAGAAAAAAAATGGAATAAAAGGTTGATTGAGGCATGGAGGATTGGAATTAGAGGTTGTTGTTATGTTTACCATTTCATTCTGGGGTGGATTGTGCTTATTTTTTTTACTTGTTCCCCATTGCTCCTCTATTCCCTGGGTTTTAGCTACATTTCCCATATTTTTATCCTACCTTGTCCTTGGCCCCATTACAACCCTGAAAAGACCTTTTGATCTTAATGTGCATGTGTGTTGATTGTTGATGTTAGAGGCTTGTCAAGCCTATGGTTGTGTTTGTTTTTCATGATGTGCCTTGAGTGTAAACACTGATTAACCTTAAACACTTGAGTGTAAACACTATTGAGTGATCCTTGTGAGTTTCTATCATCTTTGTGACTACCCTCTTGATGTCATTGGTTTTCTTTGAATATTTGAAATAATTGGATGATGTTCATGAATGCCTTGATTCTTTGGTCCTTATTTTCTTCATGTGCTCGATTTTGCCCATTTCTTTGCATTTCCTAGAATTCATTGTGAAGTATGTAATCTCTTAGGTTTGTATTCATTAGTTTTAGTAATCTTGTTACATGATTCACTTTGGTGCATATTGATTTTCTCAGTCCTAATTCTTAGTTTTGCCCAGGAGTGCAAAAGGATAAGTGTGGGGGTATTTGATGAGCATTTTATTTCCCATTTTTCCTTGCATTATTTTACTCCTATTATTGATACTTGTTGCCTATTTGACATTGTTTAGCTTGATTTAGTGATTTAGAGTTTATTGGACTAATATTCTGAATATTGTTTAATTTGGGATTATTTAGCCTAATTAATTCTATTTCTATTTTCAGGTCATATTTGGCACAAGGGCTTTTTGGACATTTTGGGAGTGAAGATTTAATTTTGGGAGTGAAGATTTAATGTTGGAAGAGAAGATATATGATGAAGTGAAGATTGTAATCTATCTTTAGGATTAGTTGAGATTTAGTTATATCTTTTAAGATTTAGATTTTATCTATAAGATATTTTTAGATTTAATTTAGAGATAAGCTTTCCTTAGGATTTGGGCCCATGATTTAGGCCCGTTTTGTAATTTAAAAAGCCAAATTCGTGTAAACCCTTGGGGAGACCTTCCATTCACGTTTTTTTTACATTCTCTCTCATAGAGAGGGCTTAGTTTTGCTCTCCAAGCTTGTGGTGGCTGCTAGGGTTTCTCTCTCTTCCCTTTTCTACACGTTTTTGGTATTTTTCTTCATGGAAGGCTAAACTCTTAGGTTAAATCCCTTTGGTAATGTATCACATACTCTTGAGGTTTTATTCTTAATGCTATTTCGTTTTTATTCACTGTTTTCATGCTTATTGATATGTTATGGTTCGCTTAGTTCCATTATATAGAGATAATCCATGTGTATGAATGCTTAATTTATGCAAACTCGTAAAAACTCCATGCTTTGGCTTTTAATGCTTAATTAGAGGTTTGGGTTTTGGGGTGAGAATTGAATTTTCGCTTAGTATTTAATTCTCACGAGTTGGACAGTGAAGAGGAAAGAAATTGATCTTTTGTGACCGATGATAGAGTTGTGAACGCGAGCCAAAGGGGTTTATCCGCTTTTCCTTATCTGTTTCTTCGTTTTGATTTAATTCTGTTTTGATTTCAATTATTCAATATTCAATATAAAAAAAACCCCCCCTATTTTCTATGCATACTATGTGTTCGACCTTTTGCTTGATAAGATATTCCTTGGGAGACGACCTAGGAGTCACTTCCTAGTACTATACTTAAACTGTTTTTATTTGTATCGGGTACGGCCTCGATCACAAAGAGGTACTTAAGGCTCTTATGATCACTAAATACCTCGATCCTTGCTCCGTAGAGATAATGTTTCCATATCTTCAAAGCAAAAACCACCGCAGCTAACTCCAAGTCATGAGTTGGGTAATTTTGCTCGTGAACTTTCAGTTGTCTAGAGGCATAAGCTACGACTTTTCGCTCTTGCATCAGGACGCAACCTAAACCTTGCTTTGACGCATCGCAGTAAACACTAAAACTCTTCTCAGGGTCAGGCAAAACAAGCACTGGGGCTGTAGTTAGTCTCTTCTTTAACTCCTGAAAACTCTCCTCGCACTTTGTTGTCCACACAAACGGTTGTCCCTTCCTTGTTAACTTCGTCATTGGCAAGGATAGTCTTGAAAATCCTTCGATAAAACGCCTATAATATCCTGCCAAATCGAGAAAACTTCGGATCTCAGTCACCGTCGTTGGCACTTTCCAGTCCAATACCGCCTTTACCTTGCCCGGGTCTACTGCTATTCCCTCCTTCGAGATCACATGACCCAAGAAATTCACTTCCTCTAACCAAAATTCGCACTTTGAGAGTTTCGCATACAATTGCTTCTCCTTCAAAATTTGCAGAGCTATCCTCAAATGTTCCTCATGTTCCTCCTTGTTCTTAGAATAGATGAGGATATCGTCTATGAATACTACCACGAACGAATCTAGATAGGGTTGAAAGATTCTGTTCATGTAGTCCATAAACACTGCAGGAGCATTAGTCACTCCAAAAGGCATGACTAAATACTCGAAATGTCCATATCGGGTCCTAAATGCAGTCTTCGGAATGTCATCTTCCTTCACTCGAATCTGGTGATAGCCCGATCGAAGATCGATTTTCGAAAATACCGCTGCTCCCCTCAACTGATCCATCAGGTTGTCTATTCTATGCAGAGGATACTTGTTCTTGATCGTTACTTTATTCAATTGGCGGTAGTCGACACACAACCTCATACTGCCATCCTTCTTATTGACCAACAAAACTGGAGCTCCCCATGGCGACACACTGGGTCTGATGAGTTGCTTCTCTGCCAACTCCTCGATCTGCTTTTTCAGCTCAGCTAACTCCACCGGTGCCATTCGATAAGGTGCTCTAGAGATCGGTCCAATCCCCGGTATCACATCGATTGAAAACTCGACCTCTCGAACAGGTGGTAGTCCAGGAATATCGTCAAGGAAAACTTCTGGGAAGTCTCGAACTACAGGCAGCTCTTGTATGTGATTGTCCTCATTGACGTCCAAAGAAGTTGAGATCATGTATACATGGGCTCCCTCTCTCAGAGAAGCCATGATTTGATTGGCAGTTACGTGCTTTGGTAAGGATTTGTCAAGGTTTTCAAAAGATAGGGTCTTAGTGAAACAATTCAACTGAACATGGTTAGCGGATAACCAGTCCATTCCTAAGATAACATCAATTTGGGATAAGGGTAATGTTATCAGGTCAGTGGGAAAAGTCCTATCATCTATCACTACCGGACACTTAGGGCAAAAAGTTGAAACTGTGACCGGGTCACTAGTAGGGGTAAACACAATCAAATCATATGGTAGAGAAGCTACCATTAAGTGCAACCTACTCACAACATCATTCGATATAAAAGAGTGTGTGGCACCCGAATCACACAACACATTTAAGGAGTTCTCACGTATAAGACATTTACCTTGGATGAGACCATCGTGGTTTGAAGCTTCTACACCGCTCATCGTAAACACCTTTCCCCTAGCTTGTGGTCTTGCGGCATTTCCAGCATCATTCCCTTTCCTTGGGTTGGGGCATTGCCTCGCATAGTGACCAGACTCTTGACAGATGAAACAAACGGGTTTGGGGTTACACTCATTACCGAAGTGGCGTCTGCGGCATCGGGTACAGAAGGGTGGTGATGTTTCAGAGTTCCTATCAGTAGGGTTATTGTTGTAGCGATTCCTACTTCCATTGTGGCTCCAAGTGTTGGCGCTCCTATTTCCCCGGTTGCCATTGTTACGATTGTTGTTCCTTCAGAGCCACGATCCTCTATGCTGATTATCCCTTCTTCCTCCAGATCGATCGTAGGGTCCTCGCCCATGCTGGGTTCCTTGCCTCACATTCTGGTAATTGGGGGTGTTCCTCACTGGTCCATGGGAACTTGAGGGTAAAACAGTCTTATTGCCTATGTTCTTCGCCTTGAGTCCATCCTCATAGATTCTGCATCTGCTCACTAAGAGCGGGAAGCTATCGATCCCCATGTGTATGAAAGCCATCTTAATCTCAGTCTTAAGTCCATCAAGAAATTTCGCGCACTTCGACTGGTCGTTTCCGGGTCGACTGTAATGCGGCACGTGCCGATCGACATATTCCCTTGAGTCAGGTGCATGAACTCGATTTCCTTCTTCAACTTCATATCGATAGGAAAATACTTCCCCAAGAACCTTTGCTTGAAGGAGTCCCAAGTAACAGCTTACTGTTGAACCTCCATAACTTGCCTAGTGTTCTCCCACCAGTCAGATGCCTCCTTGGTTAGCATATAGACCGCGTAGGTTACCTTCTGAGCATCGGCGCATTGCATAGCGGTGAAGATCTTTTCTAACTCCCTAATCCATTCGTTAGCATTATCCGAAGCATATCCACCGGCGAATTCCTTAGGGTTCCTCTTGCAAAACTCATCTAATCCCCTATATTCCTGAGGTCCTAAGTTTTGGTTTTGGTTGTTCTGCTGGGCCTGTTGATGCATCATGTTGAGGTTCTCACTCATACCCAGAACATCAGCAGTCAGGTCGTGTAGCATGTCCTCGGTGTTCCGAGCTGCTTCAGGAGCATGTCTACCTCTTCCTCTTCCAGACATCGTAAGCTATATTCATTAACGCACTAATAGTTTAATATACCTACTAGCGTATCTAATCACACAATCCTAATACTTCTAGAGATCACACAACAGAGAACATGTAAGGCCATGTTCAGGCCACATGGACAACAATTGCTCTGATACCACCAAGTGTAACACCCCGATTTGGAAAACTCGAAAACAAATAACTTTAATCACTAAATACTTTGTTTATGAAAAATAGGGTAAATTTTTTTTTTAAACAAATGATGTAGCTCGTCGGTCAAGCTTTCCAAAACAAGGTATTACTTTCAAAACCTCTATCTCAAAACGTTTGCCCAAGTTTCTAAAAGTAGTTTAATATTGAAACTTACTTTCAACAGATAGGTAAAACATTTCACTTATAGAAAACATAACTGATTTACTTAAAACGGTTATCTGTCTGACTACGACAGTCTTTCGGAAAAACAGCTTAAGAACGGACCATAAAGGTTCTTTTAAAAGTGGTCACCATAGATCAGCGGTTCCATTCATACATAACATTTACCTTGCCAAAACATTACAAAAGAAAAGGGGTACACTTGATATACATATCATGCAAGGGTCCATTAGAGCCTAACTATAACTACTAAGTAGCGTCCCCTTCTCGATCCGGAACGCAAGTTCCCAAAAGCAGTCTTCGTCGTCCAGCAGCAGCCCTCTCGTCAGCACATCACGATCAATAAGTCCTTCTTCCGGGAAAAGCCACACCAGCTCCACCATCCTCTAGAATCAGAGGTTCATCATCACATGTGCACAAGAAGTTGAGAGAGTAAGTTATCCGAATGGAATTACTCCCATCGACTTCTTGGATTTACACTAGCGACACATACCAGAACATAACACACAATATAAATAGTACAACAGATAAATTATGCAGGATGCATGAGGATGCAATGCAATCGTCGCATTATCTAACACTTTATCTCTCACTTAAGGAAATTCTCTTAATTAACTCGTCTCGTAAAGTCGAAGTCTCTTGATCAATTTGTCTCGTAAGATCGAAGTCTCTCGTCCACGTTTCTCGAGTCCATAACGTCGAAAACTCAGAGTCTATGGTTTTGAGGTCTCGGGTCTACATCTCCTCGGGATCCATCCACCTAGTTCGGAAGCAATCAGGAGTACAAGATCTCTAACCACACCGGCTTTTACTGGATGGCAAAACAAATGGATATATAAAATGCCCGGGAAATAAGCACATCCGGCCGTGTTCGAGCATCCCTCTCACTGAACAAGATTTGGTCAAGGGGGTGTCAGTCCTTTGTCTAGTGATCATGTGGTACTTCGTCCACACCACTGAGTGACCAGCTCCGACCGGTTCAGCCAAGGCCCCTATGGTTTTTCCCACCTAGACAGACTTCTCAAGGCTTCTTAACGAATCACCATCATTGTCGTCCCCTATCTCAATCATCCAGCTGAACACCACAAGGGTAATTCAGGTGTATCTTCCTCTCCACTACTTCGGGTTAGGGTTTCGAGTCGTGAGGTTATACTGGTTCTTTCTAACGTCGACCCATCCTAAGTCATCTCCGCCATACAGCTCCGACCATATGCGGAATGCTTCTGTGGGACTCGACCACTAAGTCTGACGGGCTCCGACCCATCTTAAATCATTTTCGGCATACGGCTCCAACCAGTATGCAGGATATCCACAAATCTTTCTGACGGGCTACAACCCATTCAGAATTACCATCGACATATAGCTACGACTATAGTCGGAATATCAATCATCATTCTGACGGGCTACGACCCACTCAGAATCACCATCGGCATATGGCTCCGACCATATGCGGGATATCCATCAATCATTGATAGATAGGCTCCAACCTATCTTAAACCACTCTCAACATATGGCTACAACCATATGGAAACATTCTTTGTAGAATTCAGCAACCATTCATCCATTTTCAAAGGCATTGTCATCGTCATATCGTCAGCTCGATCCACGTACTCGGCGCATCAGCATCATCCGGTTCCACCGCGTGTTCCATCCCTTAGAGTTTCGCTCTATTCGTTGGGGGATTTCTTATAATTTTCTATGTCTTTTATAGTCTTATCTTACATCGCGGGATGATGCATTATGATCATGCAATGACAATATAAACAACAATATATCTCAACATAAACAATTATATCAATCAATCAATACCATGTGATGGTATAGGTCTGAGTCTTCGTATACCGCGATACAACCAAGACACACAATTTATCGGGTATACTACTAGCTACAATAGACCTTTACTCCGACTTTGAGAGAGTACGGAGTGTCCTAGCATACTCACTAGACACCAAAGCGTCTTAGGATAACTTCTCTCTCACCTGGGTTCGCAGTTACTAATTCCACAAGTTCCGAACGATCTGCTTCCTTCTTAGTCTGCCCGACTCCAACTTCTTTCAAGTCCCAAAAGATAGACATATGACTATTAAACTTTATTCAAATATTACTCTTAAAATTATTCTTAAAGCAACTTAAGGAAATCCAAACTTTTGTCTTTATTTAAAATCAAAACATCAATTCTTTTACTCAAACTTGTCCAAAGTCAAACACTAACTTTTATACTTTAAAATCATGAGAAACAATCAAATAAATCAATTTAATTAAAAAGTTTCTTTGCTGGTCCCTCTTGGACAGCATTGAGTTTAATTCCAAAAACACCGAAAAATCGCACATTTCAAACCAACTTTGTCATGTATCAAATACCCATAAGTACTTAACCTCAAAACACTTTGAAAACGCTTTTAAATAGGGAATAAAACTTAGAAAATTCTGGACAGCATCATGTCCTAAGTTTTAAATTCATTATTCATTGTTTAAAACCAATTTAAACACATAGATAAATCAAGCATCTTGAAATCAATCAAATAAACACTTAAACCAACACTTTCTCAAGTTCAAACACTTAAAACTAAATTTCGACAACATGATACTCAAACAAATTAAATCATTTAAACACCCTCATGCATCCTAAAAATCATTCTTATCTTACTTAAGGACCTTAAACAAACATCTATTCGTTTCAACCATTCCACGATCACAAGCCATCAAGTTAAACATAATCATGCTCACATACTTGTTCATGTATAATCTCAGTCAAATAAGGTAATCACACTTGTGAACACATACACAACTGAATCATGCATCACCTAATCACTTAGACACATTTTCATTTAACTTTCACTTAATCCATTTCATCTTAGCAAGACTTCATCTTATCATACATGACTATATCAAAACCGTATGCATCATGAGTTGTTTAGAATTTATTTTCTCAAAGAATGGCTTCACAAATCAACACATAATTTCATGACATGAACACTTATACATTCAAGGAAATTTAACTCAAAGTCTAAGGTCTAAACCGTGACCTTGACTAGATTTTCTCAAAAATGTTTTCAAAGTTTCAAGACTTAAAAACAACTCCAAACTCAACAACAATTTCACATAATTCATCAATTAGACCTAAGAAAGTTCTAATCTTTTCAATCAAGTGTGCAAAACTGTAGCTAACACATAACGATCACAACATCCCATAAATTTCATTCACCTAAAACATCATCAAGTCCAAGATCATAACATGCAAGGAATCAAACAAAGAAAAATCAAGCTTTTGACCATATCATCATCAAAACCGTGACCAACATAAGGAAAATCACCAAGAAAACTCAATCATTTTCAAAGATCTTTACATTATAAACTCAAACATCATGTACATCATAGATCAAGCATAGATCTTGGCATGCATGAAGTCACAAACACTAGATCCTTGAAAAACCTTTCATGAAAACTTAAAATCAAATCCTTTTCAAAAACATTTTTAAGAAATCAAAGAGGAAAACTCAAGATCATGAGAGAAAACGTTTTCTTAACAAAAATTTCAAGATCAAGTTCAAAGATTAACATGCATGTAAGTAAAAATCACTATATCTAACTTAAAAAAAACATGCATCACACTTCTTCAAACAAAATCAAAGTCTTAGAAGAAAAGTGTGAAAACGAAGAGAATTAAAGAGAAAGGTTTAAAACTTTTAAGATCATGAAACAAAAGTCTTACTTAATCAAAAGTTTTCAAGAATCAAGTCCAATTCTTTGATTTCCCTTCCTATTCCTCACGGTTTAGCCACTCTTCTTCCTAGTCCATGGTTTTCTCTTTTTCTTCTTCACTATCTTGGTTGATCTTGCTTAGATTGTGAAGAGTTTGGGTTGGTCCTTCCTCTCTTACAATTCGGCCACTCTCTTTCTTTCTCTCTCACCAAGAGCTTGATGTAGCTCTTTGGTGTTGTGTTTAGTTTGGAAAAGAAATGAAGGAATAGAAACAAGAGATGTGGGTGTGTTGATCACTCCCTCACGGTTTGTTAGTGTGTGTGTGTGTGTGTTGGTGTTGCTTGTGTTGATGAGAGAAGAAGAAAGGATGAAGAATGAAGAATGATGAATGAAACAATGAAAATAAACTCACTCTCTCCCTCACACGGTTTTGGCCTCTTCTTTATCTTTCCTCACTTTCTCTTATTTGCCATCAAGGGCTTGCATGGGGGGTTTGCTTGCAATTTCCTTGGCTTTGGTTCCTTCCCACGGCTCCTTCCTTGTTCCTTCCTATTTCTTCACTTTTTCCTCCTTAAGTCATGCTTGGGTCATCTTGGTGATGTCATGGGCTTGACTTTTTGGCATGCAACTTGGTGACTAAGCAAAGCTACTTGGAGACCTAGTGAAACAACTTGGTGACCAAGGAATGCACCTAGGCATTCGGCCATAAGATAATTAGGGTAGATTAGGTTAGCTTAATTAGCTTTAAGGCACTAATTAGGTTCTAATCGTGATTAGGGTAGGATTAGGAAAATTAATTTAGGTTTAGTCCACTAATCCTTAGAGATTAGGGTTTAATCAAGGATTAAGGTGCTAATCAAAACTTAATCTTTTCTAACATAGGTTTATGGAAAGCTAATCCTAGGTTAGCTCACTAACCTTGAGGATTTAGGGTTTAAGAGGGTGATTAAGTACTTAATCAAGGATTAAGAACTCGATTAGGGTTTAACCGAAGATTAGGATACTAATTAGGGTTTCTAGGGATAACTCTAGATCAAGACGATTGGACTTTGATTTCTTTGAAACTTAGAGAAAATAAATTTCCATCTTAAAATCATAAGGCCATACGAATCAATCTAGGACAACAAAATCTTAATCAAAACCTTAAACAGTCAAACACTCAGAGTCACAACACAAGCAAATCAAATTTCAAAGCATAAGATCCCATTATGAAATCAAAACTCTTTTAAATCAATTCTTAAATCAATTAGGTTTAAATAATTTTCATGATTTGGGACTTGTAGAAGTGAGTCAAAAGGCAGAAGTTACACACTTCATGATTGAAGATCTCTTGGGGGTAAATTCATTATTATCTATGATTATGAGTTTTTCCCATTCTTTGTATTCTTCTTCCAATATGTGTAACTAAACCTCTTGTTAGGAATAGGGTGGATTTGTATGGATCTTAATTTGGCTATTTATTTATGCATTAATGTTTTCCTTTTAAATCAACTGTTTGGTTGCGTTTTTATCACAATTCATAGAATTGCCCATGTTATGTTTTGCTGTGGTAATCTGAACCTTAATTGGATGATTATGATTTAGATTAGGCCTTTCAACCAAACAATATAATTATTCAATTCGTAGGAATACTTTTGGATAATTGTATAACTTTCATAAACTAAAACTCACTTAAGGGATTAAGGGGTAAAGTTTAGTAAGTAACGTAATAGCCATGAGGGATCTAGCTTTTATTGTTTCTAGAGTTGTTGATTTATTGGAAAACAGATTTGCATAATTAATAACCTGATCCTACAATGAAACCATGTTCCTAACCTTTTCCATAATTGTTTCTAAACCCTTTTTATTTTATGTTTTGTCTCATTCTTTTAATTCTACACTCCTATCTCAAAACTCAAAACTAACACAAGTTTGACATAGTAATCACAATTAGGTGAAAGAAATTAGAAACAATTTGCAATCCTCGTGGGAACGATAACTGGTCTTACTGACTATATTATTTTTCGATCCGGTATACTTGCTGGTGATCCAACAAGTTTTTGGCGCCGTTACCAGGGATTGATATTCGATTCTAATTTTTTTCGGTACCTTATTTGTAATTACTTGTGAAACTCGTACTTTTTCATGTATAACTATTATTTTAATATTTATTTAGATTGTAATAGATTTATTCCGGATCCCCTTTCTTCATATTATTATGCACAAAACATAAGTGATAGGGGAAATAGCTTTAGAAAAATTACAAACTTCAATTGAGAAACTAAAGTCTCATCATGTGGAGCCAATTCCTGTGGAGAAAGCTCCATGAGAAATAGCTTTAGAGAAATGTGCTCAAACCACTAAAGATTTTGCTGAAGAAGTCAAAACCTATTACCAGATTCAAGGTCCCAATTCAAGGAACCTTGAAATCAAAGTTGAACACATTTCAAAGCAGTTAGATGAAGAGTCACAAGCATCACCAACAATTTTTGGCTCTTTTCAAAGAGAGGAAAAAGTGGTGGTGATGGATGTGACCAATGATGAAACCCTTATAGAGGAGCAAGTAAATGAGAATGTTCATAATAAGTTTGAGGAAGTGGACCGAAATAAAACTTTAGAAGGTGTGAATATGGTAGAAAAATTTGATCCACCCTTGCATGATGAATTTCTTGCACTAAAAAATTTGGTTAAATCTATTGCATGCTTGGATGACTCAAATTTTTTCCATTATATTCAACCTCTATGCTTTCATGAAAATTTTCAAAATCAATCTAAATCATTGTTAAACAATAGGGAACCTCAAAAGGTAGTTTTCCTAATTCATGGAATTAACACCTTCATGAATGGGGAAAAAAATGATTTTTCTGAGATGATGCATGGTGTAAGGAATGTACCTTTTGACCCTGGTGGGATTGAACTCATTTTTAAAACTTCCTTACTCCACCATCATTCAGGGTTTGTCCCATGGGATGTGGGAATAACTTTTTATTGTTGCATCACATGGGAGCTAACCTATAAGATTTGGGATCCTGGTGGATTCTTTTTAGTTTTTGGTAGAAGAAAAAATCTATTACCACAAGCAAAAAGTACATCATGAAACACATACACCATTAGGTTGCCACCTTCTAGGAAGGGTTCAACATAAAGGATAATGTGAAAAAAAGATTCATTGATTGATAGCCACCTTCTAGGAAGGGTTACAACAATCAATTACATCTCATTACATATTCTATCAATTACCAGCTTATTGGGCCATGTCTTAAAATTGTTAATACAAGAACTAACTCTAATAGCAATCTCTTTCTTAATTAAAGCAAATCTAAAGAGATGAGAAGAAGATATATTATTGAATGTTCGTTCGTTCCGCTCCTTCCAAGTGTGATAGACAACAACACCTATCACTGCCCAGATCAACTTTCGATTCCACTTTCGTCGAGCTTCAGAATTGATCCAGCGATGCCATGATTCTTTTTAGTTTTGTAGTAGTGTAGGTTTTGATTTTTTTTAGTTAGTTAGTTGAATAAAGAGTTCGAGCTTTCTATATTTGACCGCTAATGAGGTGCTTCTAGCATCATTTTTAGTTGTTCATGTGACACATGTGAATAAGTTTGGGGAGACTCCTCCATGGTGCATCAAGAGAGAATGTTGTGCTACAAAGGGAAGTTCTCTAACTCCTTACTTTTGTTTTTAATTTTTATTTTGTATTTAGGTTAGTTTAGTTTGCATGAGGACAAGCCAACCTCTAAGTTTGGGGGAGTGTACAAAATAAAAATTTTTCTGATCTGATTTTTTCTCCCATTTTTGGATATTGCTTTGTGTCTTTGGTAGGAGTAGGTAATTATTCTAGGCTTAGGACTATTTTTCTGATTATAGGTGTAAATACTTAGTTTAGGATTAGACTCATTGACTTTTGATATTGATTTGATTGAGCTGTAAATATTTTTGAATCTGGTTATTTTAACAAACTTTTTGAGAATTTGTAATTAGTGAACTGACCTTTAGCCTAGTGAGATTTTGAGCCTAAACACTGAAGGGGTATGTGATTATTTAATTATTTTTGATTTGAAACCCCTATTTCTTTCATGAGTGTGTTCACGTTGGTTTTGTGTTCTAGAACTTGACCTGTGACCATTTCAAAATTGATTTTTGTTTGCATGCATTAAGATGATTAAGGCACTTAGGAGGTGTTTTTGGTGGCCTTCAGATGTTTTGCATTGACATGTTCCTTTAGTTACCCATTTTGAGCCTAATGAAATTATGGTTTTTCTTTGGTACTCATGCATTGATTGCATAATTTTTGTTAGTACCTTAGGAATTTTGAATGAGCAATTGAGAGGAACGATTCAAAAAGTAAAAAATGGTACAAAGTGTTGTAAGTCTACTTTTCTTCCATGAAATAAATGAAATAAAAAAAATAAAGAGAAATTTGGAAGAGAGTAGAGAAAAAAAGTGAAAAAGAAAAGAAGAATAAAATAATTGTGAGTTGACTTGTGCTTGAAAAGTATTCATTGCTCATTCATGATTTTTAAGGGAGATTTGTTTTTGCATTTTAGCCCTTAGTTTTATTTCTTCTTTCTTTTATCCCACCTAACACTTTAGTCATGGCCTCATTACGACCAAATATAAGACCTTTTTGATTTTTGTGTGCATTCAATAATTTCAGTGGAGATTTGGGTCTATGGTCAAGCTTATGGTAACACATTGTCATTGTCTGAACTTGAGTAAATTACATATATATAAACCTTGATACACATGAGAGATATACACTGTCAGGTTGAGAGTGTTCACTAATCATTGGTTCTTGTTGAGTTTGTTTCTCTAACCAGGTTTCAATTGTATGAATTGCTTGTGAAAATAAGTGTCTGAGTCTGTGAGTCGACGTCCTAGATTAGGTGTATACATTTTGATTTAGAGGGTAGTCTTGTGTTCTAGAGTTTTTGTAACATCCCGTTATTTTTAATACCTCTAGCAAAATAATTAAATGATTTAATATGATATTTTCAATATTTGAGTCTCGAAATAAAATTCTGATTTCATCATTATATTTGAAATATGTTTTCTAATTAAAATAAGTATAAATTTGTTATTATTCGTTTTCCAAAAGTAAAGTAGTACTTGTATTTAGTTGAATTAACATTTTGACAGACAGCTTAAGTGACAAGCCTTAGAGGCTTTTTTATAAATAATTTCTTTAGAAAAATATGTTCAATTTAATACTTTGAGCGCTCCTGTAAATTTTCATAGTGTTCGGAGGCTGTTTTATTTTTAGCCTCTGGACTGGTTTAATATATTACAAATTTAAGTTATATATAATAATCTTCTACTTCAAAATTTTAAATATTATATATTATCAACTTTAATATCAAGATTTAGAAAATATATTTACTTTTGAATTTCGATAATTTTTCTTACGCAATAGCTATTCGGAGGGACCCGTAACTTTATTATTTTTCAATCAGTTTTGAGTATTTCAAAATACAATATTGTTTTACCTAAACGTATTTTATTTTTGTATCATCCAACTTTTAGTTATAATCCAAAATACCTACACATATTATAATAAAAAAAATACCTACACACATTGACCCACAAATGAGAGCAAACTTATTAAAATATAATAAACATTCCTATATCTACCCATCTGCCCATCAGACCCGTCCCCAACCCAACGCTAGAAAAGAAACAAAAGAAATAAGCAAAGAGACAGCATCTGTGAGAGAGAAAGAAAGAGGGCGAGAGACAGAGAGGAAGAAACATTGGTTTTTCTCGTCTTCCCGATCCAATAATTCAAGATCCAACCGTCCAATCTCAAATCTTTCTTAGGTAATTAATATTCTCAACTCCCTCTATCCATCTATATAATTTATTTGACGATCCGTCAATATTTTTAATATCCCTATATTTTCAAATAAAGAGATGTCTATGACAAAAGTGATATATTTTTATTGTACAATGATATATATTTATTATTTTGAGAAAAATGAGTTTATTTGATATATTTTTAATGTTATAATTAGTTTTAACATATGTCCCTATTTAGATCCAACACGTTGTTTTTGACCTTGACCCTGGTGCAAGTGGCGGATGTTAAACATGACTCTGTTGTTATTGCTAGGATTTCCAGGTAAGTCGAGTCTCTTTTCCACACCTTGAGTTAGGGATAGTTGGGGTATATAATAGGACTTGGGTTAAGTAGTTAAATTGGGTTGTGGGTAACAAAATAGCACATGTTTAAAGTTGGTTTAGGGAGATTAAATGTATTTTTGTTTTAATTGAGTTATTTAACTTAATTGACATAATTTGCTAAAAATCCCTTACATATGTTGTAAAGTAGGAAGTGAAGAACCCTAGGGAGTTGACTTATTTTACAGCACTCTGAGACATACCTGAGTATGTCAATTTATTTGTGATGTCTGTTGTCTGTTGAAAATTGCTATGTTTCCTATGTGCGTTAAATGAGTATATTGATGTCTAAGTATTTAATATGAAATATTTAATGGTTATGAGGTGGTGAAGTCATTAATGGATAAAATTTGAATGCTTTAACAAGAAGAGTATTATAATTGTATATTGAAGGTTGATGATGTTTACTGGAAATGCATGGAATTGATTTTTAGTGCTTTTGAATATTATGTGTATTGGTTGGGAAAAAGTATGAACCCTTAACTTATGCTTGTGATTAGTTGTGTATGGGTTATGTGTTTTTAAATAAATTGTTACTTGTTATGAATGACTAATTGATTTGTGTGCTTTGTAATGAAGTGTTTAAACTAAAAGACTAGAGATCTATGATGATATAAGTATATTGTAAATCTAAGGACAAAATATAAGTAAGGGCTTGGTGCTCACTTAATCTACGGCAATGTGAGGCCAAGTGTAAAATATAAGTATGCATCTTGGTGCTCACTTAAGCTACGACAATGTGAGGCTAAGGGCTTGGTGCTCACTTAAGCTACGGCAATGTGAGGCCAAGTGCAAAATATAAGTATGCACCTTGGTGCTCACTTAAGCTACGACAGTGTGAGGCTAAGGGCTTGGTGCTCACTTAAGCTACGGCAATGTGAGGCTAAGGGCTTGGTGCTCACTTAAGCTACGGCAATGTGAGGCCAAGTGTAAAATATAAGTATGCACCTTGGTGCTCACTTAAGCATATCAATGTGAGGCCAAGTGTTAAATATAAGTATGCACCTTGGTGCTCACTTAAGCTACGGCAATGTGAGACCAAGATAAAATAAAGGAAATGAAAATGATTATAGATATGTGTTGAAAACTGTTAATATAAAAATGTGAAGCATTTTGTTAGTTCATGACTTGGTTTGACTATGATGCTTGAATTTTTATTATGTGCTCTTTACTATCTTATAATTCAATGTGTTGTGAAAAGGTCACACCCTTAGTGGTTATCATTTTAGGTGAATGTCAAGGAGCTTGAGGATCAGAGTGTCGCAGAGGAAGATTTGGAAAGAAGGAAATTATATGTTGTGCTACTCATATTGTAATGGAAATACCCAATTTCCATATGTAAACTTGATTTATGAAAAGAAATTTTTAAGTTCTTCAATTTAATTATTAAACTTATTAAGTGATATTTTTTATAAAAACTTGGGGTGTTACAGTTTTTATTTTACTTTTGCCTAGGACATGCAAAATACTAAGTTTGGGGGAGTGATTTGGGTCCAATATATGATGTTTTGAGCATGAATTAAACTCCCTTTTACTATGGATTTGGCTTGTTTCTCTTGAAAACTTAGGACTTTTTGTATAGTTTTAGGAATTGTTATTAGTTTAGAATCCTTTGAACATTTTGATTTGTTTTGTGTATGTTTCAGGTACTTTCAGAGCTTCATTGAGGAAAATAATTATGGGGCTGGAAAGAGGACGAAAGAACCTTGAAAATGGCGCAAGAACGGAGCGAAACAAAGCCGGAGCAGGTGCCACACGCCTTGGCACACAGGCTGGTGCGCCCAGGCGTGCGCACCACGAGAGCCACATAGCACCAGCGCTAGCGGGCCCAGGCGTGCACCACCCAAACAACCACAACACACCAGAATCAGATCAGCTGGGTGCGCCCAGGCGCACAAACACCGAGTAGGCCCAATTGGGCCACTTTCTGATCAGTTTTGCTCCAATTCAATTAGGATTAGTTTTAGACTTTAAATATAGGTTTTTCCATTAGGTTTTGTAGACTTTTCAAAGGCAATTAGTGATTAGAATAGATTTAGGATTAGAGAAGAGAGGTTACTTTTGCAATAGAGAGCAAGGAGGTAAGACACATGGATTGAAGATCAACATTGCTGGAGGGATCCACTTGATGATTGAAGATCTCTTGAGGTAAATTCATTATTGGCTATAATTATGAGTTTTTCCCATTCTTTGTATTTCTTCTTCCAATATGTGTAACTAAACCTCTTGTTAGGAATATGGTGGATTTGTATGGATCTTAATTTGGCTTTTTATTTATGAATTAATGTTTTCTTTTTAAATCAATTGTTTGGTTGCGTTCTAATCACAATTCATAGAATTGGCCAATTTATGTTTTGTTGTGGTAATCTGAACCTTAATGGGAAGATTAGGATTTAGATTAGGCCTTTCAACCAAACAATATAATTATTCAACTCGTAGGAATACTTTTGGATAATTGTATAACTTTCATAAACTAAAACTCACTTAAGGGATTAAGGGGTAAAGTTTAGTAAGAAACGTAATAGCCACGAGGGATCTAGCTTTTATTGTTTTTGTAGTTGTTGATTTATTGGAAAACAGATTTTCATAATTAATAACCTGATCCTACAATGAAACCATGTTCCTAACCTTTTCCATAATTGTTTCTAAACCCTTTTTATTTTCTGTTTTGTCTCATTCTTTTAATTCTACACTCCTATCTCAAAACTCAAAATCAACACAGGTTTCACATAGTAATCGCAATTAGGTGAAAGAAATTAGAAACAATTTGCAATCCTCGTGGGAATGATAACTGGTCTTACTAACTATATTACTTGTCGATCCAGTATACTTGACAGTGATCCAACAGCAGGCGATAGTTAGATTAACCCATCCCAACCTCCTACTCAGCCATTACCTAACCCCACATCCCAGCCACCAAACTTACCAAACTTACCCATGGTCCAACTTCCCCCACCACCTCTCCTTGAAGCTAACTCGAGCATACATCCTAACCAAGGAGACTTCCATCCTTTCACCCCTTATATCATGGCTTTCGAAAATCAACAGGGATATTTAGGCCCTTCAAACATACCTCACTACAACGGCCTAACTGACCTAGTGGATCACATCGTTTCATACGAAGGGGCAATGAATTATTACGGGGGTGGAGATCGAATGAAGTGCCAAGAGTTTTCCGTGACCCTGGAACCTGCTGTATTACGCTGGTACTCTTCTCTGCCGAGAAATTCCGTAAACTCTTGGGAAGAGATGAAAAGAATTTTTCTTAACCGGTATTGATGAGAGTCTGATATATATATATATAGTGTTTTTGAGCATTAATTAACTCCCTTTTACTATGGATTTGGTTTGTTTCTTGAGTAAATAATAGGTTTTTGTTATTTTTGTAGGAAAGTTAGGTAATTTAGAATCCTTGAACGTTTTGATCCATTTTGGGTTTGATTTCAGGTATTTTAAGCTTTTAATTATTGATTGATGCTTTGGAATGGAAAGGAGCTTTAAAGACATGAAGGATGGATCTAGAGTGGAATGAAATGATTGAGGAAACCGCAATTGGTGGTTGAAACAACTAAGGAACCCTAGGAACACACCTAGAAGGGGGGGTTGAATAGGTGTAAAAGAAACCTTGAAAGATTTTCGAAAGAAATGAATCAAAACAATCAAAACAAATGATTTTTGCAAATTCTACAGCACTTAATCGATTAAACTGAAATTTAATCGATTAACCTGCAATTTAATCGAGTACTAATCGATTAAATATGTTCTTAATCGATTAAACGAAAACTTAATCGATTAAATCTATCAGAAGCTGAAAAATCACTTTTCAATCGCATACGAAAATCAATCAATTAACACTTAAGATCAGAGATACAGCGAAAACAATTAACACCTATATTCTTATTGATTATCCTAGTTATGAAAATGATTTTCCCTTTATCAATTTGAACAATAAAGATTCAATTCAATCAATTATGAAAATCACTCTTTTCTAGGTTTTCAACCAAGAACACAATCAATGACTTGAATGTAAAGAGTTAAGGGTTTAGAGATACGACACAGTGATTTATCCTGGTTCACTTTCATCCGCTTGAAAGCTACATCCAGTCCCCTCTTCAACCAAGAGAGATTCTTCACTATGAGGAATTAGAGTTCTCAAATTACAAGTAAATGCCTCACAAGACTCCCTTCTTGCTAGCCTACAAGAGATACCACACCCTTGCCTTGTAATCCTATTGATCTTCTCTCTAATCTAACCTCTACCCCTTGTTGATAATCGACACAACAAGTCTTCAATTGCTTGATGATAATCCACACACCAAGTCTTCACTTTGCTTGATTCACAACCAAGACTTTCTTCTTCTCCAATGAGATTTGCTTGATGATAATCGACACACCAAGGCTTCTTGTTTGTTGTAGTTGGCTTGCCTTCTTGCAAAGATTACAACACAATAGAAAACACAATGACAATCCTATGAATCTCAATCAATAGCTATGACAATTCACAATAAGAGATTCAAAAGTTCTTGATCAAAGAATATGAAAATATGAAAGCTTTGATCTTTGAAATTGAGAGAGAATAGAGTGGCTTGATTCTTGTAAAATTGATTATGAAAGTGTTCTAATTAATCACAAAGATTAGGAATAGGTTTATATAGAATACCCAAAAGTTGTAGCACTTGAAAACTGATTTTGAGAAGTAAAAATCGTATTTTAAAAAACCAGTTCAGCAGTGTTTACTCGAGTAGATTTCAGTTTAATCGAGTAATACTCGAGTAAATCCATACTTAATCGAGTAAACTGATACTGCACTTGTTTAAAACTTGTTTTCTCAAAAACCAACCTTTCCTTTAAAACCTTTAAGCCACCTATTGATTCTAGGTTAAGTGAAAACTCAAATTATGATTTAATCATGACTTATGAAAGAGATTCACTACCCTCTAAATAATCTACCCAAATAAAATACCTAAGAAGCTTGAGAGGCAAAAGATAAAACAATTACAATTACACTCAAACTAAGTCTTCATGAGCTTGCTTTCTCTCTTCTTCATTTGATGTTTGTTGTTGCTTGTTGAACTTGAACTTGATCAACACATGATAGCTTGTTCAAAACACTTTGTAACCTTTTGTCATTATCAAAACATTCATCATGGAACTAACAATGATGTGCTTAAATGTTGCCCACGTTTGGGGTTTAAATGTCAAGACCTGGGTGCAAAAAATCAAATTTTAATGGAGAAAAACTCATCCAATTCAGTGTAAGCCACGCCCAGGCGCAAGGTATGCTGCGCCTAGGCGCGTGTGCTTGCGTGTCAAATACGAGTTAGGCCTATCTCTGTTTGGTTTTTGAGGATTCTGATAGAGTTTAGACTGATTTGTTTTAGGATTAGTTTTTCTTATAAATACTAAGTATTAGCATTAGGTTAGGTAGCTTTTAGAGAAAGAGGGAGCTTACATAATTTGTGCATTCATTCAAGGAGAAGAGTTTATGTAATCCATATTGTCTATGATAGGGTATCTTATTCTATTTCTTCTAATTTATTCTTTTGTAATATGTAACTAAACCCTTTATAGTTAGGAACATGTGGATTTGTATTGATGAGTTTATATATTTATGAATTGATGCTTTTATTCAAAACCTATTGTTTGATTGTGTTTTAATTCCAATTCATGAAATTGGCCACTTTATGTTTTGTTTAGAATCTCTAATCCAACGTGACCATCTGAGGATTAGAATAGCTTGTTCTTCCAAACATTATAACCACCTAGTTTGTAGACATACATCTAGGGGTTATATGACTTTAATATTCCAGTGTTCTTAACTGTGGTATTCGTATGTCAAAGCCAACAAGAGACATCTGAGGGTCTCATATTGAATAAGAAACATAAATTCGCAGAGTGATGACGGTCTAATATATGATGTTTTAAGACTTAATTTCACTTCCTTTTGCTTAGATTTTAGCTTGTTTCTCTTGTAAATATAGGTACTTTGTATGAGTTTTAGGAATTTGTAGTTTGTTAGAATCCTTTGAACGTTTTGATCCGTTTTGGGTATGTTTCAGGTTTTTCGGAGCCTTGATTGGAGAAGATATTATTGGAGTTGGAAAGAGCATAAGAAGACCTTGAAAATGGCACAAGAACGGAGAGAAACAGAGTCGGAAATTACCTAGCGCGCCCAGGCGGGGGATCTGCGCGCCCAGGCGCGCGTGCTGTTGGAAACCAACAAGCGGGCTAAGCAATTACTAGAGGGGGGGTGAATAGTAATTTGAAGCACTAATACCAAATATTTCGAATGATAATTAAAGAATAGAGCTAAAACTGAATTTTCTGAAAACAGACTCGAAATACTCGAGTCTTTTGTGAAATACTCGAGTGTTTCAGGAAGAACAACTCGAGTCTTTCAAAATATACTCGAGTTTTTCGTATCAGATGACAGGCAAACCAGAAACGAAAATTCAGCAATTCACCTCAAATAAATCCAATACAAAACAGAAACGAAAATTCAGCAATTCACCTCAAATAAATCCAATACAAAACAGAAACTTATCCAACAGAATAGCAAGCAATCTAATTAACTTTTAACACTTAAATAACACTTAGATTCCTTGAACTTGCTACCTAATTGAACAAATCCTATTTCTTTGAAATGCTTTAAGTTGTTTGAGCTAGAAAGTAAATTGAAAGCAATAAACCAACACTCAAGCAATTTTATCCTGGTTCACTCCAACAATGAGCTACATCCAGTCCTCCTAATCAACTTAGGAGTTTCTACTATAAATCAAATTGTTAGAAATTACAAGGATTACTTGAGATAGCATCACTCAACCTAACCCTCCAAGAGTGTACCAAACTCTTGATTTCTACCCCAATTTGATTCCGATGATGAAGAACTCTTCTAAAGCTTCCTTGAACTCCCTTCAAGAAACTCCACCGGGCTAGGAACCTCATAGTCTTGTGCTTGAGAACCTCTCAAGACTCCAACACCCTAAGCCACTTAGGGTTTGCTTGGGAACAATCCAAGACTTTGAATGATCAAGCTTTTTGTATGTGTATTACTAATCTCACAAAGGATTAGCACAAATAAACACAGCTCAATGTAGAAATTGAGACCTAAACTCAACTTAGGAAGAGAATAACAATATGAGAGTAAAGTTGAGTTTTTGTGAATCAACACTTGAGAAGAAGAATTAATGAAAGCTTGTAATCAATATACTCTTGTAGTGTTGTTTGCTCTTGTGCAAAATCAAAGAGAAATTTTACAATCAAGTTCTGAAAATATTCTCTTGGGTTGGATGAGACTCAAGTGCCCTCAATTGGTTTTTAGTCTCTCCAACGTTCAATTTTTGCTGACTGGACCTAAAAGACTCGAGTGTTTTGGCCAAGACTCGAGTCTTTTTGGCCACCAAGGAAGGATTGGATGCACGAACAAGACTAACAGTCATATATGCTGATCTGGAATAAATACTCGAGTGTTTTTCAGAATACTCGAGTACATACTCGAGTCTTTCTCAAAATACTCGAGTATTTTGATCAGACATGACAAAAATTAGTTTTCCTTTTTATTTTTCTTCTCAAGTATTAATTTTGGTTAATCTCAACCTAATAAACATATTAATTATTTTATTCCTAGAAGAGACTAACTATATCTACCCACTATCAACATAAATGAAAAATTACAATTACAATGCAATTGAGAATGAGTGAGCACTTGTCTTCTTTCTTGAATTCTTGTTGTTGTTGATGTTGCAATAACTTCAAGGCTATATTGTTAATTACTTTGTCATCATCAAAATCTAATCCACATAATTAGGAGCATTGAATTTACAGTCTCCCCCTTTTTGGTGATGACAAAATAACTAACACTTGTTGAGCTTGATACCACTTGAAAAAGCAACTCCCCCTCACTCTAGGATCCTTTTCACCTATCTAAAAATTCAGCTTGTGCAAGAGGTTATGACATTTTAATTACAACAACAAGCTTATGGGATTTGAGTGACCAACAAGTATCAGAGTAGATACCATAATCAGAAAATTTAGATGCAACAAGATTCAAGACAAGTGTTATATCTCTCCCCCTTTTTGTCATGAGCCAAAAAGATGTAACATTTGAGAGAAAGATAAAGGGAGGAGAGGCACATATTTGGAAACCCCATAACCAAATATGCAAGAAAACAGAGATAATATAAAATAAAGAGCTCCCCCTGAAGCTTTGCAATAACAACATAATAGATTGAAAAGTGCTAACATAAAGTGCAACAAAGACAGAGTTTCAAACACCAACTCCAAAATACATAAAGTTCAATAAAACCAACAATCTTAAAAAATAACATAAAATCCAAAAGCAACAACATCAAAACATGGATGGAGCAGGATTATCCGGAGGAGGATAAAATCGAGAAAAGGCCGCCATCATCTCATCAAACCGTCGGTTCATCTGGTCTGAGTGCTGATCCAGGCGGGAATAGAGCATAGCAGACTGTGTACCCATCCTAGTATCCAGACTCGCAATGTCATCGCGCTGGGCATCAATAGCAGACGCAAGAGAATCCACCCTCCCATCGAGAGTGTCCAGCCGCGTGATGACATTATCCCTCCACCCCGAGCTATCAAACCCAAACTGAGATCCAGTGAAATCATCAAAATTAATCTCATCTTCAATTGGGTTCCCACCTTCAGCTTGCGCAAATGCTGCAGCTTCTTCTTCCAATTGTTGGGCATCAACCCCTTGTTGAGCTGCAACATTTTCAGCCCTTCCCAAATTGGCTATATCAGATTGGTACAGGTACTCTCCAGATGGTTCATGAAATTCCATGCCTTGATGTGTCAGAGTACCATTGTTTAGGCAATGCTGGTTAACATGAAGAGTCATGGACTCTTCATTGGGTAGTATGGGTACTTGGAAGTTGAGAAAGAGTCTCGATACATGCATAGGATATGGTAGGGACTTAGGGTGCTTAGATCGGGCAGCAGCTAGCATCCTATCCATAAAGATGCGACACCAATTCAACTGTTCATTATTCAGAATGGCACTTACAAGCCTAAGTTCATTGTTGGTTGGTTTCACATAGTTGGGTGAAGTTTGGGGAACTAGTTGATGGCTAACAATATAGTGCAGGACCCTAGATTGGACAGTCATCATAGATGCATGCTTAATTCCTCAGGTCCAGACACGAACGGGGCGCAAAAGACTTTGAAAAATTCCATCGGCATTTGCCCTTAAGGCGTTGTCCCCGTGTCGTGAAGGCCTGAAAACATGGTAGATATCCTTAACTCTAATGCAGAATCTGACACCTTCAACCATGGATTCCATAACATCGTTGTTTAGCCTAAGGTTTGCATAAAAAGTTCTAACTAGTCTAGGGTAAATTGGACCATTAAATTCCAGAAAACGGATGAGTTTTTGATGCTTAAGATTAGCAATAAAGGAGAAACCCTTACTCTGAAGAAATTCACAATTTACCCAGAAGATGACACCAAACCCTCTTGTAGCAAAGCCACTAAACCTGTCCATGCACTCATCCACTTAATAATATTCAGGGATGTCTTCATCGGATGATGATTCGGCGACCCTAACTCGTTTTCCTTTCCCAGAAGATGAAGCCATTGAAGAAATTTTTGAGAAATTTGAAGAGTTTGGAAGTTAGGGTTTGAAAAGGGGGCAGCGAATTTGAAGTTGAAATTGGTTTAAAATTGTTGAAATAGATGAGGAAAAGTGTTTAGGGGTTGTTAAACAAATGAATTTTGGCAAAAATTTGAGAAAAATCTGAGTTTTGATGAGAAAGGTACATGAAAACCGAGAGAGAAGAGGGAGGAGTTCGAAGAGACTCGAGTGTGAGGGGCTGCAGATATATAAACGCTGCACAATACTCGAGTATATTCAAAAATACTCGAGTTGTTCTTGACGAACGACTCGAGTCTTGGACAATATACTCGAGTCTTTTGAGACTCAGCCCCAGGTCTGCCCAGATACTCGAGTAAAAACACAACGACTCGAGTTTGGCCAGAAAAGCAAATTTCAGGAAAGTGAGAAAGACTCGAGTTTTTGGGAAATACTCGAGTTTGGTCGGAAAGTCCAAAATTTGGGATTTTCGAAAGACTCGAGTGTTTTTGGAAACACTCGAGTATTTTTGTCAGACCCTTAAAGAAAACATTTTCAATTTAAAACTGAATTAATTTTGAATTAATACACTCGAGTCTTTTGAAAAGAACTCGATTATTTTTGACAGAACAGAATTTTGAACACAGTTTTAAATGAACAAACACAAATCAAACACAATAGGCATCACTACCAACTTGGAATTCAGTAAGAATCATACACAATTAATACATACTATTTCAAATATCATCAAGGGTAATTTTAACTAAGAATCAAGAACACATTAGAGTAAGACTAATATGGTGATTTTCCAAGATGACACACAATACAATTAGCCTATATTAGCTTCATCTAAAATACCAAGTTCTCTCCTTATATGATAAAAGGTGTCCCTTGGTAGAGGTTTTGTGAAAATGTCGGCTAATTGATTTGTGGTACTAACAAATTCAATTGTACAATCACCTTTTTGAACATGATCTCTCAAAAAGTGGTATCTTATTTCAATGTGTTTGGTTCTTGAGTGATGCACCGGATTCTTAGTCAAATTGATTGCACTCGTGTTATCGCATCTAATAGGAATATTTTCAAGTTTCAAACCAAAATCCGATAATTGTTGTTCCATCCATAATAGTTGAGCACAACAACTACCGGCTGCGATATATTCCGCTATGGCAGTAGAAAGAGCAACACAAGCTTGCTTTTTAGAAAACCAAGACACCAATGAACTTCCCAAGAAATGGCAAGTACCACTGGTGCTTTTGCGATCAAGCTTGCATCCCGCGAAGTCGGAATCCGAGTAACCAACTAAACTAAGATTGGCATCAGCATGATACCATAAACCAGTGTTAATTGTTCCTTTGAGATACTTAAATATATATTTAACTGCGGATAGGTGAGATTCTTTAGGATTAGCTTGAAATCGAGCACAAATGCATACACTAAACATAATATCAGGTCTAGATGCAGTGAGATATAGGAGACTACCTATCATTCCCCTATACTTACTAACATCAACCGGGGTACCTTGTTCATCCTTGTCTAGGTAGCATGATGTGCTCATTGGAGTGTAGGCTTCTTGGCACTTGTCCAATCCGAACTTTTCAAGGAGCTCTTTGCAATATTTCCCTTGATGTGCAAAAGTCCCCTCCTTGACTTGCTTTATTTGTAAGCCTAGGAAGAACTTGAGCTCTCCCATCATTGACATTTCAAATTCATTTTTTCATCAAATTTGAAAACTTTCTACAAAGAGACACGTTAGTAGCACCGAATATGATATCATCAACATAGATTTGTACTAACAATATGTCATCTTTGGTTTTATAAATGAATAGTGTATTGTCAACCTTCCCTCTTTGAAACTTGTTTTCTAATAGAAAGGAACTCAATCGATCATACCAAGCTCTAGGAGCTTGTTTCAATCCATAGAGTGCCTTTTTCAATTTATAAACATGGTTTGGAAATTCACTATTTTCAAAACTGGGGGGTTGTTTGACATACACTTCTTCATTTATAAACCCATTCAAGAAAGCACTTTTAACATCCATTTGATATAAAGTTAATTTCATGATTGATGCAAAAGCAAGTAAAATTCGGATAGCTTCAAGACGTGAAACCGGAGCAAAGGTCTCATCATAGTCGATACCTTCCTCTTGGTTGTACCCTTGAGCTACTAGTCTAGCTTTGTTTCTTATAATCAACCCGGATTCATCAAGTTTGTTTCTATAAATCCATTTAGTACCAATTATGGTATGATCATCGGGTTTAGGGACTAGATCCCAAACTTCATTTCTTTCAAATTGATTTAATTCTTCTTGCATAGAAAGAACCCAATGTTCATCCTCAATGGCCTTTTTAATTGAATCGGGTTCAATTTGAGAGGCAAAGGAGACATAGTTGCAAATGTTTTGAATAGACCTACTGTTGGAAACCAACAAGCAGCTCAAAATAGTCTAGAGGGGGGGTGAATAGAGTATTGAAGCCTTAGTACAAATATTTCGATCACCGTAGAGAATGGTTTTAAGAAAATAAATTTTTCTTCAAAAATTTCACTGATTAATCGATTAATAAGGAGCCTAATTGATTAATGCCGCAAGCCACTTTTGAACTACTCGAGTTACTGGATTATTACTCGAGTAATGCCGCAAGTAACTAAAAAATTAATCGATTAATGAACGTATTACTCGATTAATCTGGACAGAAAACTGATGAAAACTTGATTTTGATGAGAATTCTCTTAGAATCGCAATACCTTGATGATCCAACAAATTATGAATGAATGCTAGAACAATTACAAGTAAATTTACCAACCAATTTAAGGTCAATTAATAAGGAATCTAAAAACCCCAAATTAAACCTAAATTCAATTAATCTTGATTAATGCAAACTTGAAAAGAAAACAATGAAGACGATGATTTTATCCTGGTTCACTTTCATCCACTTGAAAGCTACATCCAGTCCCCTTTATCTAAAAGATAAAGAGTTTCTACTAGACAATTCAATTGTTAGAATTACAATGTTAAGATGCAACTTCTCACAAAGCTATCCTATCTTAACCCCTCTCAAAGAGTGTACCAAACTCTTTGATGTTCTAACCCAATTGAATTCCTTGTCCGTCTTCTTTTGATTTGTTGAAGATGCTTCCAACCAAATCCTTTTCAATCTTGCTTTGACAATCTTCAAAGACTTTGCTTGTGAAATTCTTCACCTCTTGTTGAATCTTTGAATGTGCAACCTCTTGTTGCAAATAGCTTCAACACACAATTAAGAACTAGAAGATTTTGATCTAAATCAAACTTAGAATATTGAATTGATCTTGAGTGAAGAATAGAGAGAATTGTTGAATCTTGATTTCTCAAAGAAAGTTTAGTAATAGCTCTTGAAAAATGAAAGTATATTGCTCAATAGAAAAATTATGAAAGAGTGTGTAACCTTGTCCAAGAACAAATGAAGTCTTTTTATATTTTTCTGAAACAGTACGTGTTACTCGAGTAATGGTTAACACATTACTCGATTAACCAGTATAAAAAATGTACTACTCGAGTAATCTAAACTTGCTACTCGAGTAACCAATACAAACTTTGATTAAAAAACAAAGCTTTTCAAATGTACTTTGACAATTACTTTAATTTGAGCTATTTAATCAAGATTTAGCTTTCTTCACTCTTAATCAAACAATATTATAAATTTAATTAAGATCACCTAAAGCTACCCACACTCATGATATGCAAGCATAAAATTAAATATTACATTTTATTAGAAAAAATAAAATCTAATTCTAATCTTCATGAGGTAGCTTCCTTGTTGAAATGTTGTTGCTTGGAATACGTTTGTTAGCATCAAAACATAGAAACCTACACCTACGATTTAGTAATCCCTTTGACATATCTCCTATGACAATGTCTATAGGATGAACCTTGACCGATTTCCAAGTTGGAGGAAGTTCTTGCTTAACTTCACCTTCATCACTTTTAGATTTCTCTCTCTCTCTTTTTCTTCATTTGAAAAATCAATGCCATCTTCACTAGCATCACATAAAACACTATCTTCTTTCGAAGACTCATTAAAAACAACATGTATAGATTCTTCAATTGTTAAAGTTCTTTTATTGAAAATTCTATAAGCTTTACTATGAGAAGAATAGCCTAAAAATATGCCTTCATCGGATTTGGAATCAAACTTGCCAAGGTTTTCTTTTCCATTATTTAAAACAAAAACTTTGCATCCGAAGACATGAAAATGAGATATATTTGGCTTTCTTCCCTTGTAAAGTTCATAGGGGGTTTTATCCAAAGAGGGCCTTATCAAAATACGATTTAAAACATAACATGCCATATTGACAGCATCGGCCCAAAAATATTGAGGTTGATGAGCATTTTATTTCCCATTATTCCTTGCATTAATTTACTCCTACTATTGATACTTGTTGCCCATTTGATATTGTTTAGCTTGATTAAGTGATTTAGAGTTTATTGGACTAATATTCTGAATATTGTTTAATTTGGATTATTTAGCCTAATTAATTCTATTTCTATTTTCAGGTCATATTTGGCACAAGGGCTTTTTGGACATTTTGGGAGTGAAGATTTAATTTTGGAAGAGAAGATATATGATGAAGTGAAGATTGTAATCTATCTTTAGGATTAGTTGAGATTTAGTTATATCTTTTAAGATTTAGATTTTATCTATAGGATATTTTTAGATTTAATTTAGAGATAAGCTTTCTTAGGATTTGGGCCCATGATTTAGGCCCGTTTTGAGATTTAAAAAGCTAAATTCGTGTAAACCCTAGCAGCCACAACTAATCATTCCACGTTTTTACATTCTCTCTCATAGAGAAGGCTTAGTTTTTCTCTCCAAGCTTGTGGTGGCTGCTAGGGTTTCTCTCTCTTCCCTTTCTACACGTTTTTGGTATTTTTCTTCATGGAAGGCTAAACTCTTAGGTTAAATCCCTTTGGTAATGTATCACATACTCTTGAGGTTTTATTCTTAATGCTATTTCGTTTTTATTCACTGTTTTCATGCTTATTGATATGTTATGGTTCGCTTAGTTCCATTCTATAAAGATAATCCATGTGTATGAATGCTTAATTTATGCAAACTCGTAAAAACTCCATGCTTTGGCTTTTAATGCTTAATTAGAGGTTTGAGTTTTGGGGTGAGAATTGAATTTTCGCTTAGTTTTTAGTTCTCACGAGTTGGACAATGAAGAGGAAAGAAATTGATCTTTTGTGACCGATGATAGAGTTGTGAACACGAGCCAAAGGGGTTTATCCGCTTTTCCTTATCTGTTACTTCGTTTTGATTTAATTCTGTTTTGATTTCAATTATTCAACATTCAATACAAAATCCCCCTGTTTTCTATGCATACTATGTGTTCAACCTTTTGCTTGATAAGATATTCCTTGGTAGACGACCTAGGAGTCACTTCCTAGTACTATACTTAAACTGTTTTTATTTGTATCGGGTACGGCCTCGATCAGAGGTACTTGAGAATCATTTAACATGGTTCTAGCAAGTTCCTCTAGCACCCTATTTTTCCGCTCTACCACTCCATTTTGTTCCCGAGTTCTTGGTGCGGAGAATTAGTGCTCAATACCATTTTTAGTACAAAATCTATCAAATTTGTGGTTTTCAAATTCACCACCATGATCGGTACGAATAATAATTACTTTTTGATTCACTTGGTTTTGCAAAAGTTTGACTTGATGTTTAAAAGATTTGTAGGTCTCGCTCTTTGTTGTTAAAAATGGAGTCCAAGTAAACCTAGAGAAGTCATCAACAATCACCAATGCATAGTAGTTGCCACCAAAGCTTTTTACTTGTGATGGTCCAAACAAGTCCATATGAAGCATTTCTAATGGCCTTGAAGTGGACATCACCATTTTTGATCCAAAGGTGTTTTTAGTTTGTTTACATTTCTTGCATGGAGAACAAACACCTTCAATAGAAAAATTTAGCTTTGGTAAACCAACTACTAGATCTTTAGATTGTATTTTCTTCAATTGATTTACATTTATATGAGCGGTGCTACGATGTCATAACCAAGTATCACTTTCCTTGCTCACTAAACAAGTAGAGACAAAAGAGGTGACTTTGTTCAAATCAACTAAGTAAGTATTATTTGACCTTCTACCAACAAATTTGATGGATTCATCTTTGTCTCTTTTAATGAGGCAATGAGTAGAGGTAAATAATACATGATTACACTTATCACATAATTGGCTTATGCTCAAGAGATTGTGTTCCAATCCTTGAACATAAAGCACATTATCAATAATAAAGTTTGAAGAGTTTCCGATTTTACCAATACCAAGGATTTTGCCTTTGTTGTTGTCCCCATAAGTGACATAACCCTTTTCCTTTGGAGCAAGCTCAATGAAATGCCGCTTATCTCCCGTCATGTGCTTCGAACATCCACTATCTAGATACCACAATTCTTTTCCCGTTCGAAGGCACACCTACAAGATGAAATCACTTGTTCATTTTGGGTACCCAAATAATGTTGGGTCCCTTAGGGTTAGTGTTGGGACTTTCTCCCTTCTTAATCCACATATAAGTGCCCTTTTTCATTTCAAACTTCTTAATATGGCACTCAATGTTGATATGTCAACTTTTCCACAATAAGTACAAGTTGGTCTCTTTGATGAGTTTTTCTTAGAAAATGTTCCAACCACCTTGTACTTTTTGTTCTTTTTATGAACATATCCTAAACCGGTTTTGTTATGATTATGTCTTTGAGAGTTCAACAACCGGTTGAGGTTTCTATCACTATGTGAAATTGTGAGTTTGTTTTTCAACTCTTTCACTTCCTTTTCAAGTTCACCACATCTCTCAGATGGAGTGATAGTTTCCTCATGATTTGCACAATCACTTTGATGACTAGAATTAATAAGTTCTAAGGATTCATTTTGAAGTTTCAACTCATTTATAGATTTTTGCAATTCATCAATTTCTTGTTGAAACTCCAAGATTTTCTTTCCTTTTTCCTTATTAATTTTAGCAAGCCTTCTAAATTGAATTAACATTTCATTGTAGGCTTCTTGCAAATCATCATAAGAAATGGAGTTTGAAGAGGAACAAGAAGAGCTAGAGGTTACCTCATCATCACTTTCACTCATGTCATGCTTAGCTCTTGATGAGGACTCATTGTTGTTCTTGGCCATGAGACAAAGGTTTGCATTTTCCTCACCGGAGCTACTTGAGGATGTGTCATTACTCTTCTCCGGAGCATCCCTAACAATGTATGCTTGCTTCCCCTTGGTCTCTTGGGTCTTCTTGTCATTCTTCTTCAAGAATGTGGGACATTCCATTCTAATGTGACCAACCCCACCACATTCATGAAATTTAACTCCCTCATTGGAACTCTTTTCTCTTTGTTTGGAGTCTTTGGTTCTCTTCATCTTTGATGGGAAGCTACCTTTCTTACCCTTGAAGAATTTGTTGAATCTTTTGACAAACATCCCAAATTCTTTTTGTTTGGGTTCACTATCGGAATCCTCACTTATAGAGCATTCTTCAGCTTCTTTTGTGACTTTGGTTGAAGCTTTGAGAGAAATGCCCTTTTTCTTCTTGTCGGATTCCTCATGAGTGTTGAGTCTTGATAGTTCCATTTCATGTTCTTGAAGTTTGACAAACAAGGTGGCTAACTCCATTTTGTCCAAGTCCTTGGATTCCACGATGGCCGTTACTTTGGGTTGCCATCTCCTATCAAGACATCTTAACACCTTGTTAGTAGTTTCACCATCATGAAAAGTTTTTCCTAAAGCAATCAAATGATTAATTATGTGAGTGAATCTCTTTTGCAAGTCATTGATGGACTCATTTGGAAGCATGCGAAATAATTCATATTCATGAGTTAAAGTATTTAATCTTGCACGCCTTACTTCGCTTGTTCCCTCATGAGTAACTTGCAAAATATCCCACATTTCCTTAGAAGATTTACATTGAGAAACCCGGAAAAATTCATCATGAGACAAAGCAGAAGTGATGATGTTTTTGCCTTTTAAATCATATGAAACTCTTTTCTTATCATCATCACTCCAACTAGCTCTTTGAATGATTACGGTTTCATCATTTATTAATCTCTTGGGAATGTGAGGTCCATTCTCAATAGCATCCCAAATATCCATATCAATAGCTTCTATGAAAATTTTCATTTTGACTTTCCAATAAGCATACCCTTTACCATTGAATAGTGGAGGGTGGTTTATTGAAGAGCCTTCTCCTCCAAAGGGATTGCTTGAGCCCATAGTTTCCAAATAGGATCTTTTTCGAAAAAGTTGTTACACTCGATCTTTCGACCGAGTTCTGATACCACTTGTTGGAAACCAACAAGCGGGCTAAGCAATTACTAGAGGGGGGGTGAATAGTAATTTGAAGCACTAATACCAAATATTTCGAATGATAATTAAAGAATAGAGCTAAAACTAAATTTTCTGAAAACAGACTCGAAATACTCGAGTCTTTTGTGAAATACTCGAGTGTTTCAGGAAGAACAACTCGAGTCTTTCAAAATATACTCGAGTTTTTCGTATCAGATGACAGGCAAACCAGAAACGAAAATTCAGCAATTCACCTCAAATCAATCCAATACAAAACAAAAACTTATCCAACAGAATAGAAAGCAATCTAAATAACTTTTAACACTTAAATAACACTTAGATTCCTTGAACTTGCTACCTAATTGAACAAATCCTATTTCTTTGAAATGCTTTAAGTTGTTTGAGCTAGAAAGTAAATTGAAAGCAATAAACCAACACTCAAGCAATTTTATCCTGGTTCACTCCAACAATGAGCTACATCTAGTCCTCCTAATCAACTTAGGAGTTTCTACTATAAATATAATTGTTAGAAATTACAAGGATTACTTGAGATAGCCTCACTCAACCTAACCCTCCAAGATTGTACCAAACTCTTCATTTCTACCCCAATTTGATTCCGGTGATGAAGAACTCTTCTAAAGCTTCCTTGAACTCCCTTCAAGAAACTCCACCGGGCTAGGAACTGAGGAAACCGCAATTGGTGGTTGGAGAGACAAAGGAACCCTAGGAAAACACCTAGAAGGGGGGGTTGAATAGGTGTACAAGATACCTTGAAAGATTTTCGAACGAAACAAATCGAAACAATTAAAACAAATGATTTTTGCAAATTCTACAGCACTTAATCGATTAACCTGAAATTTACTCGAGTAGTACTCGATTAAATTTGAACTTAATCGATTAGATATGACAGAAAACAGAAAAATCAATTTTCATTCGAATACGAAAATCAATCAATTCACATGCAAGATCAGAGATTCAGCGGAAATGATTAACACCTATATTCTTATTGATTAACCTAGTTATGAAAATGATTTTCCCTTTATCAATTTGAACAATTAAAGATTCAATTCAATCAATTATGAAAATCAATCTTTCTAGGTTTTCAACCAAGAACGCAATCAAATGACTTGAATATAAAGAGTAAGGGTTTAGAGATACGACACAGTGATTTATCCTGGTTCACTTTCATCCACTTGAAAGCTACATCCAGTCCCCTCTTCAACCAAGAGAGGTTCTTCACTATGAGGAATTAGAGTTCTCAAATTACAAGTGATTGCCTCACAAGACTCCCTTCTTGCTAGCTTACAAGAGATAACCGACACCCTTGCCTTGTAATCCTATTGATCTTCTCTCTAATCTAACCTCTACCCCTTGTTGATAATCGACACAACAAGTCTTCAATTACTTGATGATAATCCACACATCAAGGCTTCTCCTTGCTTGATTCATAACCAAGACTTCTTCTTCTTCAATGAACGTTGCTTGATGATAATCGACACACCAAGGCTTCTTGTTTGTTGTAGTGGCTTGCATTCTTGCAAAGATTACAACACAATAGAAAACACAAAACAATCCTATGAATCTCAATCAAGAGTTATGACAATTCACCATAAGAGATTCAAAGGTTCTTGATCAAAGAATATAAAAATAGAAAAGCTTTGATCTTTGAAATTGAGAGAGAATAGAGTGGCTTAATTCTTTGTAAAACTTGTATTAAAATGATTCTAATCTATCACAAATAATTGGAAAAGGTTTATATAGAATACCCAAAAGTTGTAGCACTTGAAAACTGATTTTGAGAAGTGAAAAACGTATTTTAAAAAATCAGTTCAGCAGTACTTAATCGATTAAGCAAGTCGTGTACTCGAGTAGTACTCGATTAAGTTAATCACTTAATCGATTAAGTTGGTACTGCACATGTTCAAAACTTGTTTTCTCAAAATCCAACCTTTCCTTTAAAACCTTTAAGCCACCTATTGATTCTAGGTTAAGTGAAAACTCAAATTATGATTAAATCATGACTTATGAATGAGATTCACTACCCTCTATAATAATCTAACCAAATAAAAAACCTATGAAGCTTGAGAGGCAAAAGATAAAAGAAATACAAATACACTCAAACTTAGGTCTTCATGAGCTTGCTTTCTCTCTTCTTCATTTGATGTTTGTTGTTGCTTGTTGAGCTTGAAACTTGATCAACACTTGTAGCTTGTTCAAAAACACTTTGTCATTATCAAAACATTCATCATGTTCATCATGGAACTAACAATCTCCCCCTTTTTGAAAATGACAACCCATGTTTTGAAATCGCTTGAAGTTGTTGATGCTTGAAACATTTGATCACTTGAGAAGACTCTTTCTCCCCCTCAATCAATGCTTTAACACTTGAATCCAATTGAGATAGAAGCTTGATTCTCCCCCTATCTTAAACAACTTAGCTCAACCTACATAAAAACAACAAAACAACCTTTCTCCAAATATAATATCATATTTCTCCCATGTTTCAAAACATACCATTTCTTTTCTCCCCCTTTGAGAAACATTTCATTCAATTCAAAACATCATATTTCTCCCCCTTTGGCATTATCAAAAAGTAATATATACCAATTGAAATATAAGATCTAAGCCAAGGTAAGAAATCAATGATCATTTCTTCATAACATTGATACCAATTGAACAAATACAATAGAGCTATACTTTGAAATGTGATATCAATTGGTAAGAGAATATAACAATGAAAAAATAATACCAATTGAGAACTAAAAAGATCATAATATCACTTAACAAAGAAGATATCAATGTAAAGAAATATAACACCAAAGCATCATACTTTAATAAGATTTCAATTATATGATCATCATGCTTTAATCAACTCAATGATACCAATTGAATTAACTAAACATTTAGAAAAGTAATATCAATTGAGAAGATACCAATTGAGATAATATATCAATATCAAATATTACCACTTTGTAGGACATTCACTTGAGATGCAAGTGTGATACCAATTGAAAATGTGAATATAGACATTCATAGTTGAGACCAATTGAGAACATGTGTCATTCATTTGCATCTTCAATCAAACCTACAAAACAATCATGCTTTGCTTTTTGGTATCCAAATGGTTTTGGATCCATTTTTGTTAGTGTAGGGACTTTCACCCTTTTTCATCCAAACAAAATTTCCTTTAGGTATACCATGCACTTTAACATAACACACATTTGAAGTATGTCCATGAGTACCACAATAGAAACATGTTGGAGGATTTGAAAAATCAACTTTAGAAAAATCAACAACATTTCTATGAGATTTACTCTTAGCATTAGTATAACCCAAACCAAACTTGTTTGAATTTTCTCTTTGAAAATTTAACAATGTGCTCAATCTAATATCACAAATGGTGAAACTTGCAAGCTTATTTTTCAAAATAGCATTTTCATCCTTGAGCAACTTGCAACTCTCACAATCAACCACAACATTCAATCTACTAGCACAATCACAAGAAGAACTAGCATAGATAAGATCAAGAGTTTCATTTTCAAGATTAAGCTCATCAACTTGTTTTTGAAGTTCTAAAATCTCTTTTTGATGTTTCAAAATGAGCTTCTTCCTTTCAATGTTTTTCAAAGCTAGTTTTTCAAGTTGTTCATACATTTCTTCATAAGCATTATGTAACAATTCATATGTAGAAGAAATTTCGGATTTAGATTCACTTACATTGCTATCCTCGCTTTGATAACTTGATTCATCATTTGAACTTTGTTCTTCATCATCTACTAGAGTTATCAAGTTGAGACAAGCGGCTTCTTCATTATCCGATGAACTACTCGATGTGCTTTTCTTGTTATCTTCATCACTATCCCAAACTATGTATGCTCTTTTAGATTTAGAATTTTTCTTGTCTTTCTCCTTCTTCTTGAGATACCTAGAGCATGAATACTTGAGATGTCCGGGCTTTCCACATTCATGGCAAACTACACCTTCTTTTGAAGTTTTGGTCTTATAATGTGGGGAATCCTTCTCTTTACTTTTGTCCTTGTTCAACCTTCCTTTTCTCCTTAGAAACTTGTCAAACTCTTTTAACAAAAGTTTCATGTCTTTTTCATCAACATCGGAATCGGAATCTTCACTATCATCATCATCGGAACTATCTTTCTTTTTATATGCACTTTTGACTCTAAGAGCAAGTCCTTTCCTTGATTTGTTCTTATCCGACTCTTCATTGATACTTAATCGTCCAAGCTCCATTTCATGTTCTTGAAGCTTTCCGAAAAGTGTTGCTAGATCCATAGCATCCAAATTTTTAGATTCAACAATAGCCGTTACTTTTGGTTGCCAATTCCTGTCTAAACATCTCAACACTTTGTTAGAAAGTTCACCTTGTAGAAAAGTTTTACCAAGAGCAAGTAAATGATTTATAATGTGAGTAAAACGCTTTTGCATATCATTTATAGATTCAATTGAGGAAACCGCAATTGGTGGTTGGAGAGACAAAGGAACCCTAGGAAAACACCTAGAAGGGGGGGTTGAATAGGTGTACAAGATACCTTGAAAGATTTTCGAACGAAACAAATCGAAACAATTAAAACAAATGATTTTTGCAAATTCTACAGCACTTAATCGATTAACCTGAAATTAACTCGAGTAGTACTCGATTAAATTTGAACTTAATCGATTAGATATGACAGAAAACAGAAAAATCAATTTTCATTCGAATACGAAAATCAATCAATTCACATGCAAGATCAGAGATTCAGCGGAAATGATTAACACCTATATTCTTATTGATTAACCTAGTTATGAAAATGATTTTCCCTTTATCAATTTGAACAATTAAAGATTCAATTCAATCAATTATGAAAATCAATCTTTCTAGGTTTTCAACCAAGAACGCAATCAAATGACTTGAATATAAAGAGTAAGGGTTTAGAGATACGACACAGTGATTTATCCTGGTTCACTTTCATCCACTTGAAAGCTACATCCAGTCCCCTCTTCAACCAAGAGAGATTCTTCACTATGAGGAATTAGAGTTCTCAAATTACAAGTGATTGCCTCACAAGACTCCCTTCTTGCTAGCTTACAAGAGATAACCGACACCCTTGCCTTGTAATCCTATTGATCTTCTCTCTAATCTAACCTCTACCCCTTGTTGATAATCGACACAACAAGTCTTCAATTACTTGATGATAATCCACACATCAAGGCTTCTCCTTGCTTGATTCATAACCAAGACTTCTTCTTCTTCAATGAACGTTGCTTGATGATAATCGACACACCAAGGCTTCTTGTTTGTTGTAGTGGCTTGCCTTCTTGAAAAGATTACAACACAATAGAAAACACAAAACAATCCTATGAATCTCAATCAAGAGTTATGACAATTCACCATAAGAGATTCAAAGGTTCTTGATCAAAGAATATAAAAATAGAAAAGCTTTGATCTTTGAAATTGAGAGAGAATAGAGTGGCTTAATTCTTTGTAAAACTTGTATGAAAATGATTCTAATCTATCACAAATAATTGGAAAAGGTTTATATAGAATACCCAAAAGTTGTAGCACTTGAAAACTGATTTTGAGAAGTGAAAAACGTATTTTAAAAAATCAGTTCAGCAGTACTTAATCGATTAAGCAAGTCGTGTACTCGAGTAGTACTCGATTAAGTTAATCACTTAATCGGTTAAGTTGGTACTGCACATGTTCAAAACTTGTTTTCTCAAAATCCAACCTTTCCTTTAAAACCTTTAAGCCACCTATTGATTCTAGGTTAAGTGAAAACTCAAATTATGATTAAATCATGACTTATGAATGAGATTCACTACCCTCTATAATAATCTAACCAAATAAAAAACCTATGAAGCTTGAGAGGAAAAAGATAAAAGAAATACAAATACACTCAAACTTAGGTCTTCATGAGCTTGCTTTCTCTCTTCTTCATTTGATGTTTGTTGTTGCTTGTTGAGCTTGAAACTTGATCAACACTTGTAGCTTGTTCAAAAACACTTTGTCATTATTAAAACATTCATCATGTTCATCATGGAACTAACAGGAACCTCCTAGTCTTGTGCTTGAGAACCTCTCAAGACTCCAACACCCTAAGCCACTTAGGGTTTGCTTGGGAACAATCCAAGACTTTGAATGATCAAGCTTTTTGTATGTGTATTACTAATCTCACAAAGGATTAGCACAAATAAACACAGCTCAATGTAGAAATTGAGACCTAAACTCAACTTGGGAAGAGAATAACAATATGAGAGTAAAGTTGAGTTTTTTTGAATCAACACATGAGAAGAAGAATTAATGAAAGCTTGTAATCAATATGCTCTTGTAGTCTTGTTTGTTCTTTTGCAAAATCAAAGAGAAATTTTACAATCAAGTTCTGAAAATACTCTCTTGGGTTGGATTAGACTCAAGTGCTCTCAATTGGGTTTTTGAGTCTCTCCAACGTTCAATTTTTGCTGACTGGACCTAAAAGACTCGAGTGTTTTGGCCAAGACTCGAGTCTTTTTGGCCACCAAGGAAGGATTGGATGCACGAACAAGACTAACGGTCATATATGCTGATCTTGCATAAATACTCGAGTGTTTTTCAGAATACTCGAGTACATACTCGAGTCTTTCTCAAAATACTCGAGTATTTTGATCAGACATGACAAAAATTAGTTTTCCTTTTTATTTTTCTTCTCAAGTATTAATTTTGGTTAATCTCAACATAATAAACATATTAATTATTTTATTCCTAGAAGAGACTAACTATATCTACCCACTCTCAACATAAATGAAAAATTACAATTACAATGCAATTGAGAATGAGTGAGCACTTGTCTTCTTTCTTGAATTCTTGTTGTTGTTAATGTTGCAATAACTTCAAGGCTAGATTGTTAATTACTTTGTCATCATCAAAATCTAATCCACATAATTAGGAGCATTGAATTTACACGTGCGGCGTTAATATTTTGGCTACAGATACAGCACGCCCAGGCGTGCGAGGTCCGAGAAAGCCCAATTGGGCCAATTTCTGATCAGTTTTGAAGGATTTTATCTTTTTATTTATGTTTTTAGGATTAGTTTAGGATGAGATAAGAGAGGAATAATCAGAAAGTATTGAGGGAGATTACATTCTCTGGAGAGCATTCGGAGGAGGAATCCATTGAAGGCTGAAGATTCAAAGCAAGGATTAGTGGTAATTTAGGAATGAATTACTTAAATTCTTATTTGTTCTTCTTCTCTATTATGTGTAACTAAACCCTCTTGTGTTAGGAACATGTCGATTTAATTATGTAGTTTATTTATTTGAATTAATGTTTTTCAGTTTTTAAATCAAGTGTTTAATTGTGTTTTTATTGTTATGCATGAACTTGATCAACTCATGTTATGGATTTTTAGATCTGAATTGGAAAATTAGGATTTAAAATAGTCCATGCAATTAAACAATATAAGGATTCATCTTGTAGGAATACTTTTGGATTTTTATATAACTTTTGATAATTCACTGTTCTTAATCATGGTTATTCAATAGATTAGATTTCTAAGGAATTAGGATTTAACAAATTGAATAATAAACAGTAATTTCTTAGAGGAATCTAGTAATTACTAATTTTCTGAATTAGTTCTTGATTTAAATGGAAAACATTGATTCATAATAAATAAATGAAATAATTAATGAAACAAGTTCCTAACCATATTTCCATCCATTGATTCATTGTTTTTATTTATTTTCAAGCAATAAAACCATCCCTTAATTTAATTATTTAAATCTGAATTTAATAGATTTTATTTAGAATTACTCTTAGGTAGAAGTAGATTAAATAATTCATGGTCCCTGTGGGAACGATATCTGGTCTTAACCGACTATATTACTATCTGATCTAGTATACTTGCTAGAGAGTGAACACAGAGACATCTGGTTTTTATTACCTCTGGGATGTCGTGGGTTTAATGAAAAATAGATATGCATAAGTAGTAAATAAGTCTTGCAATGAAACTCGTTCCTAACGCCTTTCTCTATCTGTCTCACAAGCCCTATTTTAATTAATTTATTTTTGAGTAATATGTCAGATTAGTCCCTGACTTTGTAGGCGTAGGTCAAGTTAGTCCATGACTTTATCGAAATAGCAATTTAGTCCCTGAAATAGGAGAACGTCGATCAAGTTAGTCCCTGCCGTCACTATCGCAGGGATGTATTTGCTTTAAAATGGGATAAAGATAGGGACGTATGTGAATTAAAATTAAATATCAGGGACTAAATTGCTGTTTCGATAAAGTCAGGGACTAACTTGACTGATGCTTACAAAGTCAAGGACTAATCTGACATATTACTCATTTATTTTTTATGGTTTGTTTAATAAATAATAAAAAGTTTATAGATTTCTATTTTAATTACTTTTTGGTGAGGTTTAATAGGAAACAACTCACAATCCCCGAGTGGAATGATAATTTACTTACTCATTATTACTTGTGCACGATCTAGTATACTTGCTAGTATCAAGCCTAACCAACAAGTTTTTGGCACCGCTGCCGGGGATTGGAATTCGGTTCCAATTAATTTTTGGTACTTAAGTGTAATTAGATAGAAATTTATTTGAGCTCAATTATTTTATCTTAATTGTTCTTTTTCTTTATTAACAGGTGCTGCTTAACCTTTATGCATTTGCGTTCTGTAGGTGGTAAAGGAATTGTTCCGTTTGATCCTGAGATTGACAAGAGTGCAAGATGTAGGAAGAGGCACGCCCGTTTGCAAAGGAAAGAACAAAGGGATAAGATGGCTGAGAGAGCAGAAAGAGGAGCTGAACGAGTGGCTGAGAAAACTACTCAGCCACCTAGAAGAATGACACTGGCTGATTATGCAATGGTTGATCCAGATATTTGCACTTCTAGCATAGTCAAGCCAACCATCATTTCTGAATCCTTTGAGATTGATCCACAGTACATTCATCTAATCAAGTTGGATTAGTTCAGTGGAGCGCCACATCAAGATCCAACTGACCATATAGCTAACTTATTGGGTATGCTGGACTTCTTCAAAATCCAAGGTGCTTCAGAGGAGGCAATGAAGTGGAAATTCGAAAGTAAATTGTGAATCCAACTGTTTCCCTCTATCTAAACTTTCCCTCCACTATGAAAACAAGTTGGGCCTAAATGATATTAAAGCACATTATAGAGACTGTTGCACGAGACTCTCCGTTTCCAAGAAATATCATTATGCATCAGTTCCCAATGTTGTAAAAGACACGTGGAAGCTAAAGGAAAGACTCAAACGTCACCTCCGTGCAGACGAAGGGTCAGGGGCACAAACCATTGCTCGACAGCTGGATTCCCCTTCCAGTTAGAAAAGTCAAAATGATTGGTCATCTGCTCGGCTCACCTTTTAACTCGGCACAGGCTCAAATCACCTTACCGAGCTTGGGGACTTATGTAGTGGACCAGATTTTGATCCGACGGATGTCACCAAGATCCAACCAGTTGAGCACTGGAGTAAGAGAACACCAACCATCATCTGGTCAGCATGCTATACCGAGTTAGGGATACTTGAGTGGTTTACAGGCTTACGGGATCAGAACCGAGCACATGATTCTCATCCTTATCATCACCCACTACGGTCCCAACAGCCTAACAATCACTCCTATATTCCCGCACAACTTGATAAAACTACGGGATACAAATCAGTGTTTATCCGTAACAGGATTAACAAAGGCTACCTTATCAGCATCTTTACTAATCCTACTAAAACACTCCTCCCACACGGGCCTCATTAGAAAGCCCAAGAACACACGTATCAGGTAATCCCCTATAAGAACCACTATGCTATGGGGGCGAAGGTACGTTTTCTCCATCCCTAAGTTGACACAATCACACACATTGTTGACTAGGGAGATCCTGATTACCCCAACTAGATATTCAGAAAATCCTACGCAGTCCTACATAAAAACTCGATTGGGATGAGTCCTTTGGTTCCTACAATAACCACAAGGCTGTTCTCGATCCAGGACACTACAATTGTCATGTGGGATAACGCTTTTAGTTTTTTAACTAAAAGATTACGGAGATTCGAAAAAAATAAACATAAGCGACTATTTTAGCTCAAAAAAAAAGGAAAAGGACTAATTCTGCACAAATAATAAACTTAACGGACCAAAAGTGCATTTTAGCCTATAAAAAAAAATAGGTTAAAGAATCTGAAAAACATTATAAGCATAAAAGTAATTATTATTAAAACAATTAAAAAAATGTCAAAATAAGTATTTTGACCCTCTCATAGAATTATCGAAGAAGTTTTAAAGAAATATTGAAAAAGTATTTTTAACATGCTTTTTACGATAATAATTTAAAAAAATGAGTGATGCTTTTTTAGAATGTATCATGGAGTCTCGTAGGCGTAAAAACACATCATTCCACGAGTAATTTAAATCATAATATAAAGCAACTGAAGATATACATATAACATAAATAAATAAATATAATTTATAACGTTTACCAAAAAAAAAATATAATTTATAAATTAGAGCCAAACTCCTTCCGTGACTTATGCACTGATAAAATAATCAACTCCATTAAATAATAATTTCGTTAAAAGAAATATATGATCTATGCGTTACACATGACTACTCATGAGAACAATGTAAGTTCATTTAGAGGAATAATCTCTACCCATCACACTTATCTCAAATTGGCGGCCACATAACAAAGGTATTATCTTGTCATCGTGATAATACGATATAATGTAGTATTATATCTTAAACATCACACTTGGTGAAAAAATTTCCAGCCAACATTTTTGCTTCATTCTTTCTTTTTCTTGTAAATATGAATCTTCCTTTTATATGTAAAGTTTTTATGCAAATGACCCATAAAAAAATTTTTTGATGCGAATGGGATAATGAAAATTGTGCATTCACAAATTTAACTTAGATCGATGCTTTTATTTTATGTCTCATAACTCTATCAACTATGTCTATTCAAGTTATTTTTTATTGAGTTAATAGTCACGTAGATTTCCGAAAGATACCTATGGAATTAGTTTGGTCCCTGAAAGATTAGTGGAATCTCTTAAACCCCAAAGATCATTTTGGAATCAGTTAGGTCTCTGAAAGATTATTGGAATCTTTTAAACCCCTCAAAGATCAATTTAACATCACATTAGTCCCCCCATGAGAGACCTAACGGGATCCTATGTGACACATTAAATGCTTTGTTGGCTCAAACGTGGCACTTTCCTAACATTCCAACATCGTATTGGAGCCAACAAAGCATTTAACGTGCAACGTAGAATTATGTCAGACCCATTCTGACGAAATTGAATGGGGGAACGTGGCATCTTCTTAACACTCCAACATCGCATTGGGGCGACAAAGCATTTAATGTGCAACGTAGAATTACGTCATGTCCATCTTGACAAAATTGAATGGGGGGACTAATGTGATGCCAAAATGATCTTTGGCCGGGTTTAAGAGATTCCACAAATCTTTCAAAGACCTAACTAATTTCATAGGCATCTTTCGGGGACTTATGTGACTATTAACTCTTTTTTATTCTCTTACTACTTTTCTATTTTCTACCGTCAACATGTCATTTTTTTTTCTTTTTGTACAAAGACTATCCTCTCAAATGTGATTATTGGCTACACATTAGCTTTTCATTTTTTATTCAAGTGTTATTATTGGAAACTTCATTCCAACTTTTTATTATAAGATTATTTTGGGAAAATTCAAAAGAAATAAAAAAGTTGGTGCAAAATTTTTTCACCAAATTAAAATTGGTCTTATAAATAGGATTAAAATATAATTTTCAAAATATCTTATATAAAGAACTAAATAGCTCATATTTCGTGTAATTGATTAGGTGAGAAAATGACTGGAGTTAAAATACTGCTGAAATTACTAAAAAAAAAATAAAGATGTTGTTTATTTTATAAATTTAGAAAGATTAAATAACTTCATACAATGTACATTACACAAAAAAATAATGAACTTATTACTTTTTTAATTATTTTTATGTTATTTTTTACTTATATCAAGGATTGAGATTTACAAACTTTATACTTTTTATGATCCAAATAATATATATGTTTATTTATAATAATTATCTTTTATGTTTATTGTATTATATATAAGTATTTTCTAAAAAATTCATATCAAATTTAGATGATTTAAAAAATAAAATGAATTTAATTTTTTTTTATCATCAAATGAATTTAATTTTTAATAATACTAAACTGATCTAATCCGGGCAGCATTTTAGTTTCAAATTTTAAATTACAGTCAACGCAATTTAATTTTGTTTCGAAAAATTCATTGATAGCGACTACAACTAAAATCTTTTTTACGCTTTTTCTTAACATACCATTACTAAAGTAGGTTTGCTCCCCAATATAAAAAAAAAAAAAAAAAAAAAAAAAAAAAAACTTAAATCAATAAAGTAGGTTTGCTCCCCTAATGGTAGTAAACCATGATATACAAAAAGTAGAAAACGTGCAAGAGCTTCTTGCCAAGGCACAAATGCAACAAAAAATTTTAATAAGAATTTGATTCTGTTGGACAAAACCAATATTCCTTTTTTTAGAAAAATTAAATATTCCTCTTAAACTAAGGGGAAATTCTTCACATAATTTAGTTTGAAAACTAAAATATTACTTTCGTTAGATCAAAGTCAGATTAATGTAGCAGCTATCCTATCCGCTAGGGACACTTGTTTGATTGTTTAATAATGTTCATTTCATCAACACGCCTCATGCCCAACCTATATTATCTGGATGTTCTCGTGATAATTAAATAAACCAACTTGATAGATTTGTTAGGGTTTTATATTGTTAAATTCTGTCAACATGCATTTATCGGGATTAACTTGTCCCGATTGAACAAGAAACTAAAAAATTATACTTAAGGTGTCGCCTCAAGTGATTTTTTGAAAAGTTATTAAATGGTTTTAATTAGATATTATTTTCTTCGATCTTATTTGTAGGTCACCTTCTACAATTTTTTTTTTTGTATTTGTTTATAAACCATTTGATTTTAGCGATTAAATTTTAATATTAACTCTGAAATTAGTATGAATTTGTGATGGACCTCGCCTCCAACCGAGATCACTTACCACGTGACCAGCCCATGCACCCTTAGGCCGAGTATGAGACACAAATACATCCCCAGAAACCTGGCCGAGACCGATCCCCAAGGTCTGACCAGAATACCAGGAACGAACCGAGAAAGGCCTTTATCTCGTCCAAAGACACCCTTCACGACCTACCAGTACAGGATAAGGATAAGGTGACTCAGCGTTCTTATCCTATTACAGCTCATATCTAGACTAGCCCTAATATAATGGCCCTCCATTGGCCCATAGGACATACAACCACCCCTAAAAGTAGTACCGTGCTACCAAGGGCTCAGGTATGTCTTCTAACCCTAATCGCACACCCACACACTCTGTGATTAGGGCAACCCTAGGTATTCCTACTGGATACTTGGAGAACCTGCAAATCCTACAGTAACCCTAGATTGTGGCCTCCCCTCAGGCCTTTCCCTGGTCTTAGCGGATATCCATCGTCTAGGACATCACATCTGGCGTCGTTTGTGGGAATACGAATAAATACAATATTCCCACCCACACATGGCTGAGACACAATACCGGGAAGCAAGAAGGAGAAGGGGTCGACCCCGGAGGATGGTACAGGCGCAACAGCTTCCATTGATGAGGCAACAGATCCGGATAATGGAACAACAGGGACAAGCAATAGCTGACCTCCAACACAGAGCCATGGAGCGTTTGGCTGAACGGGTACCTCTAGTGGCCCCAGTCTTAAACGAACCTCCAAACTCACCAGCTCCAGTCCAACAAAGTTTCCCAAAAAACCCTGTCGAGCGAGTCGAACTGATACAAACACGTCCTTTGCATGAGAACCAGGTGGTCGAGTATGGAGACTCTCACCCCGGCCACCCCTTTACTCATCACATCATGTCTTACATAACCCCTCAGGGTTATCTCGGCCCCACTAATATTCCTCGGTATAATGGCCTCACAGACCCCCAGGAGCACATCCTTTCTTACGAAGAGGCCATGAACTTTTACGGAGGGGGAGACAAGATGAAATGCCGAACCTTCTTCATGACTTTACAACCGTCAGTGTTGCACTGGTACTCCTCATTTCTGCCAAATTCCATAGACTCGTGGGGCGAGATGAAACAAGTCTTCCTCAATGGGTACACCGCCAGTTGTGTGCAACCTAAATCTGACCACACACTGGCCACGGTGACCCAAAAGCCTGAGGAATCACTCCGTGATTATCTCTCTTGTTTCCACAACGAGTCAAGTTTGATCTCGAACTTGGAGCCAGGTGTAGACGTCCTACTCTTCACAAAGGGCTTAGCTCCAGGCGACTTCCAGAATTCTCTAATTGGCAAGCCCTCCAGGGACATGGCCGAGTTGCGCCAGCGCTCCAACAAGTTCATCAATTTGGAAGAGTTTTCTACTGGTCAGAAGAGCAGAATGACTCGAAGGCTACAGAATAACTCTCATGACCAACCTCGACGAGAAGAGCAGGGACGTCCGAGGAGAGATGAAAGGGACGACTGTCGACCAAAATCCACGTACAATGCATACACTCCACTGACCGTCTCATGGTCACAGATCTGGAAAGAGACAATGCAAAATGATCTCTGTTACGCCCATAGGCCACCCTACCTGAGAAATCAAAAAAATAAGACAAATTACTGTGATTTCCACGAGGGTTTCAACCACACCACCGATCAGTGCACCTGGCTTTTGCATGTAATCGAGGATATGATCAAGGCTGGGAAGCTGCGGCAGTATGTGCGTGAGGTGGTGGAGAAAAAGATGAGGAGGAGGTCCCCCACCCCGGAAAAAGAACAAGAAGAAATTCCCCAAGTCCAGACAAATGAAAAAGGAGAAAAGACCCATCTCCTGAGAACCAGGCAAGAGACGCTCAACGTGTAAACTTGGTATCGGTTGACGAGTTGGACAAGTCCCCAAAGAGTTCAGACTACAAACCATTTCAGGTGGTTTCGCAAGAGGAGGAGAGCGCAAGTCAGATAGGAAAAGATATGTCAATCAGGTCCTAGCAGTGCACAATCATCCAATCAGAAAAAAACTATCTCAAAGCATTCCGATCGGCTTCACCGACTAGGATTTGGAGGGTGTTATCCCGGAACACAATGACCCGATGGTTATCTCAGCATTGATCGGAATTTTTGATGTGGCTCGGGTTTTTGTGGACCAAGGAAGTTTGGTTGACATCCTTTTCTTACATGCATTCAAAGCCCTGAAGTTAAGACAAGTTGATCTCACCCCTTCTGAGGGAAACCTAATTGGTTTCTCAGGAGATGTCATACAGGCACTCAGATCTATTCAGCTGCCAACGACGTTAGGGAAACAGTTGTCCGCAAGGACAAAGATCATTAAGTTCCTTGTAGTCGATTGTCCTTCGGCATATAATGCAATTTGGGAAGAACATGTCTGCAGGCGTTTGGGGCGGTCGAGTCTACCGTTCACCTAGTTGTGAAGTTTGTCGAATCTGATGACAGTGTGGTGACACTGAAAGCCGAACATGAAAATGCGTTTTTGTGTTACAACGCCAGCCTCGGCAAGATCAGAAGAAGAGAGGTTGAGAGCCTCCCAAAACCAGTTTTGAGCAAGGGTAATGTACAATTGGCCAAGCTTGATGTCAGGGCAGAGCAGGATAATCTTAGGCTAGTACCCCAGTCGGAATGGGAGAATGTTCCGATTGATCAAAGTGATGCCACTCAGACAGTAAGGACTGGATCCGACCTCCCCGTCCCAATCCTAACTGAACTTCTCGAACTACTGAAAAACAACAAAGATATATTTTCTTGGACATCTGCTAATATGCCTGGGATTGATCCAAATTTTATTTGCCACAAGTTAAGTGATGAACCGAGGGCCAAGCCAGTGGCCCAGAAGAAGCATAGGGTGGGTGCCGAAAAATCAAAAGCAATACAGGAAAAGGTGGCTAAACTCCTTGAGGCCGGCTTCATCCGGGAAGTTTTATACTCTGAATGGTTGTCTAACACAGTATTGGTCAAAAAGTCGAATGGAAAATGGTGTATGTGCATCGATTACACCGACCTGAACAAAGCTTGCCCTAAGGACCAATATCCATTGCCGATTATCGACCAATTGGTAGATAATTCAGCCGGTTACGAACTCTTGTCATTCGCTGACGCGTATTCTGGGTATAACCAAATTCCTATGCATCCTCCAGATCAATAAAAAACAACCTTTATCACCGAGAAGGCAACCTACTGCTACACGGTTATGCATTTCAGGTTGAAGAACGCTGACGCAACGTATCAGTGGATGATGAACAGAGTCTTTGATGGAATTATTTGTCTGATCATGGAGGTATATATAGATGACATGATCACTAAAATAAAATTAAAAGAAGATCATGTTAGGGATTTAGCAACTGTTCTAGGAAAAGTTCGAAAGCACAATACGAGACTCAATCCGAAGAAGTGTACTTTTGGGGTCCCAGCAGGGGCCTTTCTCAGTTTTATGTTGACCGAGCGTGGTATCGAAGCAAATCCAGATAAGTGTAGGGCCATCTAAGAGATGAAGAGTCCATCTGACATAAGAGGAGTTCAACGGTTAACAAGCCGCATGGCCGCGCTCTCCCGTTTTTTGCCACAAGCAGCCCGCAAAGGGCTCCTGTGGTACCAGTTACTCAAAAAGAATACTGAATTTATTTGGGACGACAAATGTGAAGAAGCCTTTTCGGCTTTGAAAGAATACCTTTCTTCCCCTCTCGTCCTCTCCAGCCCACAGGAGGGCGAGAAGCTTTTCCTATATCTCTCTGTTAGCGACTCGGCCCTCAATTCGGTCCTCGTCCGGGAAGAGTCCAAAACTGAATTTCCTGTGTACTTTGTAACATCCTAATTTTTATATATGTATAAAAATGATAGAAATTGGTAATTTAGTGTTTAGGATCTTTAGAATGCATAGAAATAGCTTAGAACCAAATAGAATGCATTAGAAGATGAAGTTGTCAAGCAATACTCGAGTATTGCAGGGAATACTCAAGTATTGTATCGGACAATCAACTGGAGAAAAATAATTCTCTCAGGAAATACTCGAGTATTGCAAGGAATACTCGAGTATTCTGTCAGACAAGTCAATCAAATATCACGATTTTTAGTTAAATACTCACGTATTATTCAGAATACTCGAGTATTCTGGGAAAGTTCAGAATTTAAATACACGAATTGGAGACACTTTGTCTCATAATTCCCATGCCCCAAAGTCATGAACCACCTTCTCTCTCAAAACCTAATCTTTTCAATCATCAAAATCAACACCAAAACTCCACAAATCATCACTCCCTATAAACTCCCCATCAATAATCCACCATTTTTCCTCTCTTCAAACTCCATATCACTCCCTCTCCTCTCACCTCCAAAAAACCCATAAAACCCTAAGTCTTAGAATCAAGAGCTACTTACTATAGAATTGCATTAGAAGGATTTGAAGGTGATATGGAGCAAGGAAATAGGAGCTAAAGCTTATAGATTGGAGCTTGGAGAGAAGTCTCTCTCTCTCTAGCATTCTTCCTTCTCTCTCATAAGAGGTAAGAGGGAGTTGTTTATCTAAATTAGGAAGAGGACTTAATAATAATAATGATGATATAGATATATCTATATGTATGTTTGTTTTGTGTATGGCTTATTAATTTAATTATGTCATGAACCTAGGGTTGATGCTAGTTAATGAATGATGATGATGATGATGTTTGATTAAATTATATTATGCATAAGAAATTAATGATGGTGCATGAATGAATGTTATTAATGTTGTTATTGATGTCTTTATGTTTGAATAATGACTAAATGAATGAATGTTCACTAAGTTGGATGAATGAATGTTGTTGCTACCATTATTGATAGTTTATGCTTAAATGGTAATTATTGTGTTGTTACACTCAATTAATTTAAGTTAAGTAACCCATCCAAATTGTTATATTTATTTAAAGGCTTGATTATCATACAACCACTAAAATGAACTAGAAACACGTATAATTATGAAGTGAGGTGGGCGTTAGGAATTAGGAAAGATGACGTGAAGATTCTATGAATTAATGGACGTTTTCGTGAAGATTCATAGAATTGATGGACAAGAGTATTATAGTGATTTGATTGTGCTAATGAAACAATCATAGGAACTATTATAGGGGGCTTCCATCTACCCTAGAAAACACTAGTATGATGGACGTTCTCGTGAAGTACTGCCTAATTGGTGATTGCTCTTATGCACACTATAATAGTTCTATCGGTCACTTAAATACTTCGTGACTAGTTGAGGATGGTCCCTGTTATAACACTGTACGATGGACGTTTTCATGAAGTACAGTGTAAACATGGTGGAGGGACATTTACTCATAGTTGGTCTTTCCTAAAGTGTGGAGGGCGATGTGAGGAAAAAGGAAAAGAAATGGAAAGTAGTAATTACTACTATGAAAGAAATGGAAAGTAGTGATCACTACTATGAAAGGATATGGTTAAAAGTGAAATGTAAAACGAAAGAAGAATGCGATTCATCATGGAGATGTTTATTGCATTATATATATATATATATATATATATAGTATTATGTTATGAAAATTTTTCCATGATGTTGCATATTAGAATGTATATATGTGGAAGGCATAAATGTATGGAATAGATATATGCATATTATATTACTGTTATATAAATGCTCTTCTTGATTTATGATCAAACAACTCACCTCTTAAGTTGACATTTTAGGTACACGTTACGGAGATGATTTGGACCTTTCGACTGCTGAGGATGAGTAATTCCTTATTAGTGGGGAATAACTCTATTCTATGATATAGATCATATAAAATGCAACCAATTAGCTTCTGATATTATTTTACTATGTTGGAGTGTATAAACTTTTAAGTTTTTAACATAATACTTATATTTTGATAAGAATGATTGGATATCATTTTTTATGGATATTTAAATATCCTCTCTTATGTTAAAGTGATATCCGATACCAATGTCAAAATTTATGTTTTATTATTATATAGACTTCGGAAATATAATGTACAGTTTTATTACAATGTCTATAAAACAAATGTTTGTTTTATTTAATTCTGGATCTGACAGGTACCAATTTTTAAATAAGGGAAAACTCCACATTTTAAAGTGAACTCCGTCAATTTTTTCCTAAAATTTTCATGATTTTTAAATTTAATATAGGTAATAAAAAGTAGAATGTTACATGCTTCATCAGCGAGCTCTGCAGGGGCATGAGTTGAGGTACTCGAAAATTGAAAAATTTGCCTTTTGTTTAATATTGGCCGCCAGAAGACTCTGGCAATACTTTCAGAGTCGTTCGATCATTGTTCGGACTGCCCAACCAATCCATCAGGTTCTGCAGAAACCCGACTTGGCAGGCAGAATGATGTCTTGGGCGGTAGAACTTTTAGAGTTTGACATTTCATTTGAGCCTAGGAAGGCAATTAAATCACAAGCTTTAGCGGATTTCGTCTTTGAGTTCACAGAGCAATTAGCCAGCTCGAACTCGGACGCTTGGATCATATATGTGGATGGATCCAATAACAAAAAGGGCTCCGGGGTCGGTGTCATCTTGGAAAATTCGGAAGAGATCAGCATTGAATACTCTCTGAAGTACGAGTTCCCGAATTCGAACAACTAGGCTGAGTACGAGGCCGTCCTTGCAAGATTGCGTATGGCAAAGGAACTCTGAGCGGTCAAGGTACAAATTCTCAGTGATTCACAATTATTAGTTTCACAAGTAACAGGGGAGTATCAGGCGAAGGAGCCGATCCTCCAGACGTACTTAGAAAGGGTCAGTGCTCTAACCGAGGGTTTCACTCGGTTCTCAATTTCTCACATCCCCAAGAGGGTCTTGTCAAAGCTTACCAGCACTAAAGGTACAGGGAACAACAAAAGTGTCATTCAAAAGGCTATTCAAGGTCTTTTCTGCAACACGGGCTTATGCCCTCATACCCACTGGAAGCAAAGAAACTCATCAAAAAAGTTGCTCATTATGTTTTGATAGACGACACCCTCTACAGGAGAGGGATCTCGTCTCCTCTTTTCCTCTGCCTAGGTTTGGAAGAAGCCGAAGTGGTTTTACAAGAGGTCCATGGTGGACTGTCTAGTCACCACATTGGCGGAAAATCCTTGGCTGGGAAGATCTTAAGAGCTGGGTATTTTTGGCCTACAATGGTGCCCGATTCAATTGACCATGTCAGAAGGTGCAATAAGTGTCAATAGTACAGCAATTTGCACAACATACCAGTAGAAGAGCTTCACTCACTAGCTTCCCCCTGGCCTTTCTATCAGTAGGGAATGGATCTAATTGAAAAGTTCCCCACGGCCCCAAGTCAACTGAAGTATGTGATTGTCGCAGTTGATTATTTCACCAAGTGGGTCGAAGCCGAGGCCCTGACCACCATCGTCAGGGTAAAAAAAATTTTGTTAAGCAGGTCATCTCCAGATTGGGAGTCCCACACTCCTTGGTGACGGACAACGATAGCTAGTTCACGACTAACACCTTTTAGACCCTCGCTGCCGATCTCCACATTTCCCACCACTTTTCTTCAGTAGAGCATCCACAAACCAACGGCCAAGCCGAATCAGCCAACCGAGCAATCATTGATGGCCTAAAGAAAAAACTTAAATGTGCAAAAGGGGCTTGGGCCGAACCACTTCCTGAGGTACTCTGGTCGCTTCGTACGACCCTGCAAACTTCGACAGGAGAAACTTCATTTAGGCTCACATACGGATGTGACACGGTAATACCGATTGAAAAAAAGATCCCGACATTCCGTATGAGAGAACGCTCGACCGAGGTGAACAATGCTCTGATTAGGGAAGAATTAGTCCTAGGCGAAGAGATTCGAGAGGCGGCCTCAGCAAGAGAAAGGAAGGCCAAAGAAAGGCAAGCCAGGCAATACAACAAAGGAGTCACCTCAAGGGCTTTCAAGGTCAGAGATTTGGTTCTCCACCGTGCCGACATCGGTTTAAAAAATGCTCAAAAAGGGAAATTCGCTCAAAATTGGGAGGGCCCTTACAGGGTCCTTTCCAAAACAGGATCTGGTGGGTACAAGCTTGAGACCCTGGACGGTGCAGAATTAAAAGAACAGTTGGAATTGTAGTGTCCTAGATCGAGAACAGCCTTGTGGTTATTGATGGAACCAAAGGACTAATCCCAAAACAAGTTTTAATGTAGGACTTCGTAGGATTTTCTGAATATCGAGTTGGGATAATCAAGATCTCCCTAGTCAACAATGTGTGTGATTGTGTGAACTTAGGGATGGAGAAAACGTACCTTAGCCCCTATAGCATTACAGCTTTTATAGGGGATTTACCTGATACGTGTGTTGTGGGCTTTCTGATGAGGCCCATGAGAAGGTAGTGTTTGAATAAGATTAGTTTAAGGAGCTAATAAGCTAACCCTTGTAAATCCTGTGATGGATATGCACTAGCCTTTATCCCGTGGTTTATCAAGTTGTGCGGGAATATAGGAGTGGTTGTTAAACTATTGGGACCGTAGCTGGAGCTGATAAGGATGAAGATCCTATGCTCGGTTCTGATCCCGTAAGCCTGAAACCCACTCAACTATCCCTAGCTCGGTATAGCATGCTTCTGACCAGATGATGGTCGGTATTTTCTTACTCCAGTGTTCAACCGGTCGGATCTAAGTGATATCGGTCGGATCATAATCTGGTCCACTACATAAGCCCCCAAGCTCGGTAAGGTGATTTGAGCCTGTGTCGAGTTAAAAGGTGAGCCGAGCAGATGACCGATCATTTTGACTTTTCTAAGGGGAATCCAGTTGTCGAGCATGGTCTGTGCCCTTGACCCTTTGTCTGTACGGAGGTGACGTTTGAGTCTTTCCTTTAGCTTCCACGTGTCTTTTATAACATTGAGAACTAATACGTAATGATTTTCCTTGGAAACGGAGAGTCTTGTGCAACAGACTCCATAATGGGCTTTAATATCATTTAGGCCCAACTTGTTTTCATAGTGGAGGGAAAGTTTAGATAGAGGGAAACAGTTGGATTCACAATTTACTTTTAAATTTCCCCTTCATTTCCTTTTGTGCTTTCTCTCTCTTGCGGTTCCCAGAAACTCTCTCTTTCAGTCTTGTGATTCTTGCTTTCGTGAGTGCGATCAAAGCCTTCTTGATGGTTCGTGCTGCTGCAACCTTCTTTCCAAGATTTTCAGAGGTTTTTCTCCAGTTTCAAACTCAGGTATTCAACATGTAACACCCCAATTTGGACATAGAATTTTAGCAAAAATTTGCGCCATTTTTTTTTATAAATAACTTTTCAGAAACATTTATTTCCACATATTTATCAAAAAGGGTTTCTATTACTTTGGTTTAACTTTTGAAATAACTTAGTTTGCGAAATATCTTTCATATTATTCTATTCCAAACTGAGACATTACAAAACATATTTCCAAAAACTCATTTTCTCAAACAATATTTTTCTCCAATGGTTTCCTTGAAAAACTTTTGATTATATTGAAATTGCGGTAATACTATTGATCCAAAAATTATACTGAATGGTCATTTTATTAAAATGGTCACTACCTTAAAAGGCATGACTTATAATACAATGTTTGAAAAGGTCTATGCCAATACTAAGGGTACATTAGTCTTATCAGAGTAGACTCAATCTATCTACCTAGACCTTATGACAAACATAAAACCCCTCATTATCACTATTCTCTACTGCGGTTGCCTCCTCTGGGTCGAACTCCCACTCAACCGGCCCCTCTTCTTGAACTTCCTCATCTTCAGGCTCCTATACTTCAAAGTCTTCCTGAAGGTCATCAAGCTCCCAAATAGCTTCATCTTCTTCCCATTCCACGTTTAACATCTCCATGTCCGGTGGATCCTCTTCGTGCACTTCTTCTGCCAGCTCCTCTTGAAATTCTTCTTGAATATCCTCTTCTTGATCTTCTTCTATCACTTCTTCTGGTTCCTCTTCCGGAAATTCCTCTAACTCTCCACCTGAGGCTACATCCTCCTCGCCTTCGGATGCCGTATTAGGATCCTCCTCTCCATCGGATATATCCTCGAAATCCATATGCCTCATTGTAGGGAGAAGCTCATGGTAACTGAAAGGACCACCAATCACTTGGTCTCGAAGATACATCACGCATGGGGTTACATCTGTCATCCTCCCATTAACAACTAAATCAGGGTTAATGATCTCTATTATTGTCGGTCCTTCCCAAAACCATCCGTCTGTTTCACCTCCCAATGCCCATTATCCTCTAAATACGAAAGAAGGGATGACATCGCTTAATTTCTATTATGTAAATACGATTTCAAAGTACCGATGCTATCTAATTTGTGAAAGGGTTTTAGAGAATGTCGGATTCAACACAATGTTTAAAATGATATGAATTATTCTCTCCAAGAATTCCATGTTTTGGTTGTGCACCCGCCTTAAAAGAAAATTCTTTTTTCTACATTTTCTAAATACTTACAAGTCCATATTTTATTCAAATAATAGATAGTTATTATATTAACTAAAAGAGAGGTTAAGAAAGGGTGTCACACTGAGTGGTATCAGAGAAAAAGTCAGATCCTGTAGTAGTTGAAGTAGTTCCAGAAAGGTAGTCATCAACATCAAGCAGGTATCCACAGGGCATATTTATTGTTTTGAATGCTAGTATCTTGCTTGTTTTGAGCGTTAGATACAATTGAATGTGTTGTTTGAGGTTATGGTTATAGCCTTAGTATAGGTGGTGTGATGAATGTTTCCCTAGTTCAGCATATGTGACCATAAGTCCATAGCGCAGGTCTATTATGGCAACTAGAAACCAAAATCACACTAACGCTATGTTAGAGAGAATTACCGTGGTGCTGGAGTCCATGCAACAATAGCAATCTCAGCAACCACCTCAATCGGTTAATCCACCTCACCAGTGCAATGTGAGTAACACCGAGGCGAAGAGTTTGGCGGACTTTAGGAGTTGTAATCCACCCAAGTTTGAAGGAGGATTTAAACCTGAGGAGGCCAATAAGTGGATTCACACCATGGACAAGATTTTGAGAACTTTGGATTGCACGGAAGCTCATAAAGTGGCATACGCAGTCTACATGTTAAAAGATGAAGCTGAGAACTGGTGGAATCATACGGTTCAGCTCCTACGTTATGAAGGAAGGGATGTGAATTGGGGTGTATTTATGGAGAAGTTTCTCAATAAATACTTCCCCGAGGATTTGAGGAGAGAGAAGGAAGTGGAGTTCTTGGAATTGAAGCAAGGAGACATGAGCGTGGGTGAGTACGCGGCCAAGTTCGAGGAATTGATGAAGTACTCTCCATACTACCAGAACAACCCTGATGAAAGGAGCAAGTGTGTCAAGTTTGAGGGAGGCTTAAGGCCCAAGCTGAAATCTATTTTCAGCTATCAATGGATCCAAAGCTTTCCTGCACTTGTAGACATGTGTAGGATGTATGAGGATGACAAGAAAGCTGAAGGGTTGCAAGTATCAGAGAGGAAAGATAGCCAGAATTATGGACCTCAGAGGCGCAATAGTTTCAACAATCGAGGCAAGGGTCCGTATGATCGCCGAGGGAAAGGCAAAGGAAAAGTTGGAGGTAATGATGGAAGGAATTTTCGGAGCGAGGCTCCATTCTGTGACAAGTTCAAGCATCGTCATCATGGCCGTTTTTGTTGGGGAACCAATGGCTGCTTTAATTGTGGAAAACCGAGACACTTTGCGAAAGACTGCAAGGAACCGGCCAAGACGAATTCAAGAGGAACAACGGATAGGCCTATGGTTCAAGGAAGGGTTTTCACGCTTAGCGGTGTGGAAGCAAACCGATCCTCTGATCTTGTGAAAGGTAATTACTTGCTAAATGGTCAGTTTTGTAATGTGTTGTTTGATTCTGGTGCAACACATTCATTTGTTTCATATGAATGTGTGAATCGTTTGAGTTTACCCATATCTGAGTTATCCTACACTCTTAAAGTAGAAACCGCTACTAATGCTCCTGTAGTTGTTTCTAGAATATGTCTTAATTGTTGTATAGAAGTGTTAGGACAAACCTCTAGGGTAGATTTGATATGTTTACCCTTATCGCAATTGGATGTGATCTCGGGGATGGACTGGTTAAGTCGAAACCAAGTAATCATCGATTGTGATAGAAAGGTAGTGACCTATAGAAACCCAAAACCCTCTGGCTATATGTGCTTGTTCAACACTGAAGTGGAGGGTGATGGCCCGAGGATTGAAGAGATACCCGTGGTCAGAGATTTTCCGGAGGTATTCGCTGACGAGATACCTGGCTTACCACCGAAAAGAGAGATTGAATTTGGCATCGGCTTAGTTCCGAGAGCTGGTCCCATTTCTATTGCTCCTTATAGAATGACACCACCGGAAATGGTCGAAATGAAGAAGCAAATTGAGGAATTGTTGCAGAAGCAGATGATCCGGCCTAGTGGCCTAGTGTGTCGCCTTGGGGTGCTCCGGTTTTGTTCGTCAAGAATAAAGATGGTAGTATGAGAATGTGCATCGACTACCGGCAGTTAAATAAGGTCACAATCAAGAACAAGTATCCTTTGCCAAGGATATATGACCTTATGGATCAAGTTCGTAGGGCTTCAGTATTTTCCAATATTTATCTGAGATCAGGGTACCATCATATCAGGATTAGGGAAGAGGATATCTCTAAGACCGCATTTCGATCCCGATACGGGCATTATGAGTATGTTGTGATGCCGTTCAGATTGACTAATGCACCAGCTATCTTCATGGACTACATGAATCGAATCTTCAGACCTTATTTAGATTCATTCGTGGTTGTGTTCATTGACGATATCCTTATCTATTCCAAGAGCCCGGAGGAGCATGTTGAACACTTAAGAATAGTGTTGAATGTTCTAAAGGAGAAGCAGCTGTATGCTAAACTTGCAAAGTGTGAGTTCTGGCTGGAGGAAGTTAAGTTTTTAGAGCATGTGATCTCAAACAAGGGGATAGCGGTTGACCCGACGAAAGTAAGCTCAGTTTTACAATGGGAACAACCGAAGTCAGTCACGGAGGTGAGAAGCTTTCTTGGTTTGGCTGGTTACTATAGAAGATTTATAGAAGGTTTCTTGAAGATTGCACTACCCTTGACGAAGTTAACTCGGAAAGACCAACCATTTATATGGGATGAGAAGTGTGAAAGGAGTTTTCGAGAGTTGAAGGGAAGATTGACATCATCTCCTATGTTGATCTTGCCTGATCCACAGAAGAATTTTGAGGTGTACTGTGATGCATCGAAACAAGGTCTTGGAAGTGTTTTGATGCAAGATGGAAAGGTAGTCGCTTACGCCTCGAGACAGCTAAAAGTTCATGAAATGAACAATCCAACTCATGACCTAGAGTTGGCAGCTGTTGTCTTCGCACTAAAGATTTGGAGGCACTATCTCTATGGCACTACGTTTCGGGTGTTTAGTGATCATAAGAGTTTAAAGTACCTCTTTGACCAGAAAGAGTTGAATATGAGGCAGCGTCGATGGATGGAATTCTTGAAGGATTTTGAGTTTGAGCTTCATTACCATCCTGGGAAAGCAAACGTTGTGGCAGATGCATTGAGTCGAAAGGCAATGCATATCAGTGCAATGATGGTTAGAGAAGCTGCATTGATAGAAGAATTTAGAGATTTGAGCCTGACGATGCAAGTGGAGGCGACAAGTTTTAAGATGGGGATGCTGCAAATTGCTAATGAGTTCTTGTAGAGGATTCGTAAGTTGCAACGAGAAGATGAGGGGGTTAAGGAAAAGAGAAAGCTTATGGAATAAGGCAAGGAGTTAGAGTTCCAAGAGGGGAAAGATGGAATCCTTCGCTTTAGAGCAAGGATTTGTGTGCCTGATGATCTGGAAGTAAGGAGGATGATTCTGGATGAAGCGCATAAGAGCAAGATGAGTATGCATCCGGGAGCTACCAAAATGTATCAGGACCTGAAGAAGATATTTTGGTGGCCTGGCTTAAAGAAAGATGTGGCTAGGTACGTGGCATGTTGTTTGGTGTGTCAGAAAGCGAAGGTTGAACATCAAAGGCCAGGAGGAGAATTACTTCCCTTAGAGATACCGTTATGGAAATGGGATAGTATTTCAAAGGATTTCGTGTCTGGGTTGCCAAGGACAGCTACTGGTCATGATGCAATCTGGGTGATCGTAGATCGCTTGACAAAGTCAGCGCATTTTATTCCAGTTAATATGCGCTACTCTTTGGAAAAGCTCACTCAGTTGTATATCAAGGAAGTTGTTCGCCTGCATGGTGTGCCATCAAGTATCGTGTCAGATCACGATCCGAGGTTTACATCAAAGTTTTGGCAAGATTTGCATAGAGCTTTGGGTTCAAGATTGAAGTTGAGTTCTGCATACCACCCTCAAACTGATGGTCAAACGGAAAGGACTATTCAGCCACTGGAGGACATCTTAAGAGCGTGTGTTTTGGATGGTCAAGGAAATTGGGAACAAAAGTTGCCGCTCGTGGAATTTACTTACAACAATAGTTATCATACGAATATTGGAATGGCACCATTTGAAGCTCTGTATGGGAGAAAGTGTCAGACACCATAATGCTGGTTTCAAGTGGGGGAGAGTTCTCTGGTTGGACCGGATTTTGTGCAAGAAACAACTGAGAAGATCAAGATGATACAAGAGAAAATGAAGATTTCTCAATGTAGACAGAAGAACTACGCTGATAGGAGGAGGAAACCCTTAGAATTTGCTGAAGGTGTCCATGTATTCATCAGAATAGTACCAACCAAAGGTGTTAGTAGAGCCTTGAAAACACAGAAGCTATCACCTAAATTTATTGGTCCCTACCAGATTCTTAAAAGAGTCGATCCAGTAGCCTACCAATTAGCCCTGCCCCCGTCATTAGATAATCTTCATAATGTGTTTCACGTGTCTCAGTTGAAAAGGTATGTCCATGATCCCACCATTGTTCTTAGAATCCAACCTGATGACCTAGAAATCCATGAGAATCTAACCTTTGAAGCCATTCCTCTTCGTATTGAAGATCAAAGAGTCAAACAGCTTAGAGGGAAGGATATTCGTTTGGTCAAGGTTATCTGGATTTGTGGCGATGTAATGGAAGCATCTTGGGAATTAGAAGATAGGATACGTCAGGATTATCCTGAATTGTTTGTGTAAGTTGAATTTCGGGGACGAAATTCCTTGTAAGTGGGGGAGTAGTGTAACACCCCAAAATTTTAATCCCTGATTAATGAAATTTATTATAATTAATTATTTCTATTTTAATCTTTGATTAAAAATCTGTGTTTATGTATTGAGGGTATGTGTGTGAATTTATTTAATAAGTATAATTATGCATAAAATAAATATTTTGCATATTAGCCCCTGATTTGGGACCTGGAGGTAATTATATGAAAGGTTTTGGAGGGAAAGTAAATAAAATAATTATTTTTCAAAAACTGGGAAAAATACTCGAGTATTATCGTGACTACTCGAGTATTCTGGTCAACGTTGCACGAGTTAGTGCGTTTGGTGAGTCACCACCAACGATTCCGCCGTGGTGACACGAATACTCCATCCTCAACACTTCAATGGCGTCGTGTCGCCATGAATGGACCTACTTCTTGTCTATTTAACCCATCTAAAACCGAATTGTTGAGGCATTTGGTCAAATTCGGGTTTGTTTCTTAAGTTAGGGTTCTTGAATCGTTCTCTTCGATTCTCCCTCTGTGTTTCGATTCGAGTCACAAATTATACACCAATACAAAGTTCACATCTCGAGCTTTGTATAGACACCAAATTCGTGAGCTGAGAGTGTGTGGAGAAAGAATTGAAGCTTGGAAGTTGGAGCTGTTTCTGTCAAACCATTCTCTGGAGCTTACTTGGAGCCTTGATTTTGGTAAGCTCACGTGTTCACTGAGTCCCAAATTTGTTTCTATAGTTAGTAGATGTTGCATAGAGTTTAGAAATACTAATTTCCCCAATTTCTATCTCTGTTTCCTATGTCAACCAATTCAATTTTGGTACTCCACTCAAACTGTCCCGCATGTGGTGCTTGAAGTCGTTTTTGGTATTGGAGGAGTTTCTCTTGCGAATTTTCTGTTGATTCACGACTTTGAGGTAAGGGGAAAGCTTTCTATTCACTAGTATGCAAGCTATTTTGAGCAAGTCCCATATGATGCATGCAAGCTATTTTGAGCTTAAATTCACAAGTTTATTGAGTATATTGCAATATGATATGTTGAGTTGTGAATTTTCATGTTTTATACATAATCTTATAATTCTCTATCAAATCTTTAATTTGATATGATCTAAGTGTTTTAACATGTTCAATATATGGTATATGAACTCTGTTGATCATTGGATTGGATTACAAATGATTAGAAATGAAAATGGTATGTAAAAACCAAGTTTTCAGTCTGTTCTCTCTGATAATGCTCTAGTAGATGGCTCGATACTCGAGTATTTCGTGATGTACCGGTGTAGTTTTTGGCACCACGACTCGAGTATCAGGTTTGGGACTCGAGTATCAACAGATGCATCAAGAGTACAGTCTGATGAACGACTCGAGTAATGCATAAACTACTCGAGTATTTTGGATTGATGAACGACTCGAGTATTTCATGAACTACTCGAGTACTTTTAGAAAACCTGAAACTTGACTTTCTGAAAAGAAAGAACGACTCGAGTATAATTATGAACTACTCGAGTAAAAACTGGAAACTGAGGAACTACTCGAGTACTATGAAGAATACTCGAGTACTTTAGCCAGAAACTTAAAAATACCATTTTTAATTCTAAAGCATTTTGTTAACACTTAAAGGACAATAATCCAAGTGATCTAAGACTTAAAAAGAAATTGATTGATGATATAGTGATTCCTTTCGCATAATGATACGTTGCTCAGGTGGCACGTAACGTATTAATAAAAAGAAATACATCAATCAATTCCTTTAAAACCAAGATAATGCATTCATTCTGGAGTTTGGATGATAGATCGTTTATCATGTTTTGGTAACATGAGGAGGGCCTCTGGGAGTGCCAATTGATGGCTCGCTTGATGACACGTTATGGTTGACGACGTGGTCAGTACTGTGAGATGCTGATGTTATGGTTATACCGTTTGGATGACGGGACGTTGCTCGGGTGGCACATATTCCAAGCTTGTCGTGTACATTCTTGGTGAATGTACGAATGTTGTACACCTAGGAGTACAACGCACTGTTGAGTGCTGGGAAGTAAAGGATGGACGTCAGAGAGTGACATAGAATGATGGAGTTAGGCTTGAGAGCTAGATTCATACATCATGCCACTCATTTAACCTAAAAGTTGATAAATGAAATAAGTATGAGCATCTTACTTGCATTAAATATTTGCTATGTGCTAAATGTGGTTGTTGATAATTGTTGCATGTTTACACCTTCACATTGTACATATATTTATGCTCTATTGATTATGTGTATAGAATTTCTTACCCCTATACCCTTGTAGGTGATGTCACGTTACATCGCTTGCATCGAGATCCAGCCACTTCTTAGTGGCATATGGATCTACGAGGATCACCAAGCAGTGTTCGAGGGAGAGGTAGAGATTACCTTCTACCACCCGAACCCGCTGATCCGGTTCCGTCCTCGTAGGTTTAGGATTCCCATCATATACATTATGAACGTACCACCTTTTTACACATATCATGGACCACCTCCCACACGACCAGCTCGCTCATATCACAGCTTTCGTTTTCGACCTACCTGTTCACACCCTTTTTCTTCGAGAGTCGTCTGCGAGGAGACTCCCCCTTCTGATTCGAGGAGCCCTTTTAGGGTCTCACAATCTCCTGACCCTGTACCCAGTGGTAGGGTACCCTCTCCATCGGATGAGATCGAGGAGGATCATGTGGAGGACGAGAGCGGAGGCGAGCCTGTCGTTCATTTTACCGGGAGTCAGTGGAGGGATGATGATCCCTAGGTATGTGCATACGGTACATGATGAGGATCAGGGGATCCGGTGTGAGGATGCTGTGGAGGAGATACTGCTGCTGCTGTTGATGATGATGTTGGATGGTGTTTACTACTTCTGATACCTGGAGACTGCTACTTCTACTACTACTGCTGCTGCTGCTGCTACCAGATCTATGTGACCACCTCTAGAGTTCATATTTTTGATATGTATATTTGTAGATATGCTTTTGAGAGCTCTAGGGATTATGGTTTTATTTTGATATAGATCTGTCATGGACTTGTATTTGGATCTTGGAGATATCACCATGAGACTATGTATTTCCTGTCTTACTTATATATATATATATATATATATATATATACAGCTTATGTTTATATTTCAAATATTTATAGTTCTACTATTTCCGCTTACTCTGATATAACTTATTTAAAGAATTCGGCTACGAAATAATCCTATGGTATCAGTTCCGCAAAACGAAAGAAGGGATGACATCACTTAATTTCTATTATGTAAATACGATTTCAAAGTACCGATGCTATCTAATTTGTGAAAAGGTTTTAGAATATGCCGAATTCAACACAATGTTTAAAATGATATGAATTATTCTCTCCAAGAATTCCATGTTTTGGTTGTGCACCCGCCTTAAAAGAAAATTCTTTTTTCTACATTTTCTAAATACTTACAAGTCCATATTTTATTCAAATAATAGATAGTTATTATATTAATAAAAGAGAGGTTAAGAAAGGGTGTCACAAGTTATCTGTGCTACGATGCACCATCACTGTATACTAACTTTAGACGATACGATTACAGCTCACATTTCAGATCTTAACAATTCTCAGATCACAATTTCTTTTCCGAATAATCAACAATTCATCACATAATATTCCAACATCATTATATCATCAGGTATTCCATCAGAATACATATCTCCTCAAATAATCACATCATAATAATTTCATAACTTCTTAGAATATAACATAATTCAAAAAAAATAAAATATAATGCTCATAAAATATAATACAGATAAACAATAACAGACAATCACACAAACAATAGTTATAGTCTCAACATCTGATCGGCCAAACACACGCACAAACAATTGTCGTCACGTATATTGACAGATAACTACGGAGTTCTGATCTTTGAGATGATACAGAACATCCTAAGGTTACCCAAAGATGCCATTATGTCTTAGGAAAGCTTCTCTCTCACCTGGGTTTGAAGCTACAGACTACTAATTCTGATTACCCAAATTTGCTTCACTCGAACCTTAAACATTGATAACATAATCCAAAGGACCAATCAACACATATTTAATTTAATAACTTAAACGAAATGATTTCCTTTTCAAAAATATTTAGAAAGTTTTAAAAACACAAAACAGTATCAGTAACTTAAAACTTTTTCCAAAACTCAAAAACAAATTATTGTTTCAACAATACGCTTTTTGTTTATAGCTTTATAAATCATGAAAACCATTTCAAATTGCAAAATAATTTTTAAAACTTAATCATAACATCTCGAAAATAAATTCCAGCTTTTCATTTACTTAAAAATTTATTTTCAAACACCTTATAACAACTACCATTATCAGACAAATCATACAGCAAGAGTTAAAATCACTTTTGATGCAACACTTAAATCAACTCAAGCAGTAGATAAAAATCACAAACCACCTTACATACAAGCACACATAATTCATGTAGAACATAAACTCATATATTCAAGCTCAACAAAATTCCCAAAGTTGATGCAACATATTTACATATTAAACAGTATATGAAAAATCGTTTTTCAAGCATCAGTAACATATATCATTCACCTAAATTCCTAACACATAAAATCATATATTTTATCTTATTAGAACAATTTTTAAGATCAAATTAACATTTTGGGACAGCATTAGTTTTCAATCTTGAAAATCACTTTTCTTTTTAACAATTAACCCAAAAATCATGTCACTTTTTCCTATAGCTTAATCACAAGCTCTATTATAAAAATATCATAAAGTTTGATTTAAATAAAACAAATTAAGCTTGCTGAACAGCCACATAAATCAGATTGCATTCACTCAAAATTTCACTTTCCTACAAGTTCTATTAGTTATACACAAAGGCTTATAATCTATAACTCAAAAATAAACTTAACTTAGAAAAATAATTACATTTTCTAAATCACATCAAATCTGGACAACAACACCATTTTCCAGAAAATAATAATTTTATTCACTTTTAAACATACATTTTCACACTATACTTTATAGCATTCACTTATACACATAAACACATAACAAATACTTATAAAAATATTATTTTGGGACACACGGTCCTAAAGGAAATAATCTTTCCGGAATTAAAATAAATTTTTCAGATTTATTTCTTTTCATCAAAAATCATTTATTTAATTCTTATTTCATGAAATCACATCAAACAATTAGAATATAAACATCATATAACCATGTAGGCACTTAGGAAAATTAAAATAATACACCTACTTATCCAACTATTAATTTGGTCTAAAAATACAACAGTAACCAAATTATTTTCATAAATTCATTTTCATTTCACATATGAAGTCATACACACATCATATTATAAGTAAACTAGCACATATACAACTAATCACAACCAAAATCACTTAAATAAATTCTTTCTTTGGCCACACGGCCCAAAAATAACTATTTTTCAAAATTACTTTTTATTATATAAAATACTTATATTTTTCATGTTTCATGCATATTCACACCAAATAATTAACCATACATATATCCAGTAACACTTAGGCATTTAAACAAAATCAAAAATCATTTTCCTTCTTTACAAATGAGTATTTGGCCTAATAATATGAAAATTTCAGCAACTACTAAATTTTCCAAATAGCCATTTTTATTTCATGAAAAACTCATACTTTTTCGTCTATACTTTATAATATACACATATAAACAATTACTCATCACAAATACGCATAAAATACAAATCAGGGACCTACTGTCCAAAACTAATATTATTTTCCAGCATTAAATAATTTTCCAGAATTAATTTATTTCAATAAAAATACTTATTTTCATGTTTGTTTCATCAAATAAACATATTACAGTTATCATACAACACTTTGAACAATTAGGAAAAATCTAAAAATCACCAATCCACTAAATATAAAATTCGACCAACTCATATGAAAATGCAAACAGTGACTAACAATTTTCAAAACAATTTATAACATATCCCTATAATTTCCACACTTTAAAACAATGGCTACAGATGCTAAATTAATTAAAATAAGCACTTCCAAAATAAAACACTTTTCTGTACAGCAACTAAAACAACTTATTTACTTATTGCACATGAATCACATATTTACATATAATTACATCTATCACTAAAGACAATATAAAATACTTACACAATTACACATTACCTTAACAGTAAATCAATTATACAATTAACATGAAACAAAATTTCGTTAAAACACCTCCTAGGCCTTACAGCCTACCGCATAAAATAAGGTAATAATTTACTTTCCAAATAGTATTTTGTTCTTTATTCTTTTGATTATTTCATTAAGATTTCATAATTAAACAACAAACCCTTCTCATTCTAAAATTCCAACAAAAGGGAAAATCACATAAACACCTCCATATGATAAAATCAAACTTTTACTTTCTTATTATTTTCATTGTATCATTCAGTCATCCCTTGAGAATAAAAGGGGAAACTTTGTTTCTTTAAACCTCTTTTTGAGTCCCTTTTAATCATTATTCATATGACCATAAACAAAAATACTTACAGTAATTGAAAACCTTTATTTTAGGGTTCATGAAGAGAAGAGAAAATAAGAACAAAGACTTTACTGTTTGTTTTCTTAAAATCAAGAAGAAAAGCTTAAAATTTAAAGTAAAAGATTATGAGTTTATAGAAAGAAATACCTTTTTAGAAAATAAGATGAACACTTCAAGCTTTTGACACAAAATCTACCCCCTTTCGTCCTCTAAATGCCACGGCCTCTCTCTCTCTCCCTCCCTCTCTCTCTCTAGGTTTCTTTCACAATTTTTCTAAGTGTGGAATGTGTGAAGTGTGGAATGCTTCTAGGAAGCTCTCTATTTATAACTTGGAAAATTTGATCATCTCACCCCAAGCCTAAGGGGTCACACGAATAAACATAGACTTGGTGACCAAGTTCAGAATATTTTTGAATGCATGATACTAATGAGAACCTAGTAGTTTGTGGTTAATTATTAATGCTTCACATAAAACCTATGCAAATTCAAAATAATGCAAAGAATTATGTGCTGAAGATGAATGAATCCTACCTCATACTGACTCATATGGGACGATTTTCTATGGCTAAAGGGAAAAGAATCTTTGGCTTATACTCATACAATAACTCACCATTCATGCAACCAATGAAAATCAAGTCTAAACAATTTAAATTTCAAAAAATAAAATAAAAATACTGAGGTCTGGACAGTGAGCCAATCAGAGGCTTCTAAAAATATATATTTTTATAATACAAATTATTTTTAAGTAATATAAATAATTGTAGGTTCAAAAATAATTTTTCTAAGTTTAAAAACATAAAATTCGTCCACCTACTATACAGATATAAAATTTTCGAAAAATTTCAAATAAAATTTTTAGCTTTACATTTTTTAAATCTACATTTCAATACGATCGTTTTGATATAAAGTTTGTAATTTTTATACTTATGGTTAAAAAGTTATGAATTTTTGAAGTTATAATACTTTAACTCTTCAAAAATGCTTTCATTTATAAATCAAATAACACTTTAAAATAAATTACTATACTTAATAAAATATTTTCATGTAAAAATTTATATTTATAATTATTCAAAGAAAATATTTTATTACATACCTATATATATATATATCACGTATATATATATATATAAAATTAAATTCCAATACTTTCAAAAGATACCAAAGTACCATAAACCATTAATAAAATAAAAGATAGAAATACAAATAAATTGCGCCTAAATTGAGGGTCTCACACAACTTGCCCCTTTTACTAATCTTTGATGTTGTTCTTTAAACACTGTTTGGTTTCCCTGGTTTTTGGGATTACATGCGTTTTCTTTTTCTGGTTTATGGGTTTGCATGCATTCGTCAGTCTTTAGTACTTGTTTGACAGCCACTTTTAGAGGACCTTTTGTTCCTAGTAACCCATTTTCACTTTCTCAACCATTATTCTGATTCTTCTTCGAAACTTGTCTTGGCCTATATAGATAATACTTTGTTTCTGAGAACTTTCTTTTCTTTCCCTTGCTGGGTGATTGTTGTAGTTGTTTTTGCGATTTTAGAGGGACATTCGTTGTTCACGACCCCTGGGATTCCTTAACAACACTTGGAATGGATTTTCAACTAGAGAGGGGGAGTAAGATGAGTGAGGACTCAGTGAATTCCAGTTCGCCTTTGCCAGCCATGGGAGACGATCAAAGTAGCAGTGTTAAGCTGCTAGCGTTATATTACCCAAGGAATTTGGTGGAGTCAGGACAAGGGATTTTATTTTATAAAATTGCCGAGAGAGTAGAACGAGCGAGGTTAAGAAAGCAACGGAGAGGTACCAACAGATTCAATTGTAGAGGTTCCACCGAGGTTTTCCGAGGGAGGCACTCCCTAATTGGTAATGTAAATAGCTAATAGCTTAGCATTACCAGGTTATGTGTTGATACTGATCCGAGTGTTCCTCCTTTTCCTCAGGTATGGTTTGAAAGTGCGTGTCGAATCCCGAGCTGTTTCCCTTGCCTCTAGATGCTGCTGAGTATGACTGGGTCGACCGAGAAGTCGTGGGCACCCCCTCTAAGCTTACGAATGCAGAGTCAGTGGAGCAAATTAGGGCCATTTTATTACCGTGTCCTGGAGACAAAAATGGAAACTCCTACACAGTTACTTTAGTAGGAATAAACGACCGAATTTGCACCCGAATTTCGCCCGAGAGCATAGGCTTCTACTTTTATGAAGAAGTAGTGATGCGGCTCGGCGTTAGGATGCCCTTCACTGAGTTCGAGATGGAAGTTTTCAATACGCTAAGGATTTCAATCTCGCAATTGCATCCTAACGCGTGGGCCTTTGTCCGAGCTTTCCAACAAGTGTGCTCGACGATGGACTGGTCGTGCAGCATTCCCATTTTTTTCTATTTGTTTTCCCCCCAGGCCAACGCGTTTGAGAAAGGGTCTAAAAAACGGCCTTGGGTGTCATTGAAGGCCCAGAATGGTTATTCTCTACTGACCAAGTATTCTTAATCGTGGAAGACTTTCAAACCCTTCTTTTTCAAATACAATTTTGTCGGAAACGGAGTTTGTTGGTTCACGAGGGTTGGTGAAAACCGACCGATACCTCGTTTCTCCTTACAGTGGTCTGAGCAATTCTTCAATCGTAGGATCAAGTCCTACAGCATGCATGGGAAACAATTGTTCAAATTTGAGAAGAGAGTGTGTTGAGAGTTTCAAGATTATTTGGCTAAGAAGGGTGTGATAGAGACCAAGGAGATAGTAAATCTCCCCACTGCTAGTGTTAAAATTCAGCTCGGTATAGTACTTGTGTTTCTTGTTTATCATTATGCATGCTTGTTATTTTTCTTATGTGTTTGATGAGCTTTCTTTCCTTTTTACAAATACTATAGTTGCGCGAATGGCCGAGCTGATGAAAGGTAGCAAGAAAAGAAAGGCCCCTTCTACTAGTGCGGCCTCAGAGACTTCAACTCCGAGCACTCCTTCTGCCTCTGCTTCTCTTATCGGTGGTTAGCCACGGCGGGTGGCCACAGTAACTATTGCTGCTGCTGCTGCCTCCCCAGCCTCAACTGGGCAGGTAGCATCCCCCCTGTCCAACTTCTCAGACGTCAACGTTTGGACAAGGGGAAATCAATGTTTGGTGAAGGTTCCATAACTGGAAGAGCACCTGCCGACGTTGCTCCAATCGAGCAAGAAACTGAGGAAGCTAGCTCGGTGTGGAATCGAAGGATGGATGAAAAATTTCCCAACTTCATTTGCCCGGAAGCTAACCATGACAGGTATTATGGGCTTACAGCTTCTGAGTGGGTGCAATACACCCAAATTTTGACAAAGTTCCTCCTCCGAGGAGCCAGCTTAACTCATTACATGTCTCAACACTTGGAAGATCTGTTCGTCGGTCTGAATTCCGAGCAAAAAGAAGCTCGAGGGCTTTACGCTGCAAAGGAGGCCTGCTTGACGGACGAACTAGCTCGGGTACGATCCGAGCTGGAAAACCTAAAGGTGGATCATGGCGAGGTGGTGAAGGAGAGGGATGCCCTGAAAACCTCTCAAGTAGCTTGTCAGCAAAATGATGAGCTGAATGCTGATGTGCAGAGGCTGATTGCCTCTTTGGAGAAATTCAAAGGGAAGGCGCTCGACTTCAAAAAGAAAGTTGCGATAAACTTCTACAACTAGGAGAGAGGTGTTGACGACGCCTTTGTCTCGGTCATTAGACAAATTCAGGCACTGAACCCTGAGACTGAGTTCAGGTTGGTCGGTGCTCATCCCTTTCATTCTTTCAAGGAGGATAATTTTGTGGACCTCTCGTCCAACGAAGAAGTGGACTTGGGAGCTGAAGAATTGACAAACCCTTTGGTTGATCTGGTTGAGGGGCTAGCTTTTGATGATTCAAGCATAGTTTTAACCGATGATGAGGCGTAAATCCCTTATGCTGGGTAGCCCTTTCTGCTATGATTGCTGACCTTGTTTACTGATTTTATGAATTTCTTCTCTTGTTTAATTTTTTCCGTGTATACAAGTAATTCTGCTCTTCTTTTATAACAATTTTAGCTCGTCGTCGTTCAAGCGTATTTACTTGTTGTTCAACAAGTTTATTTGTGCTCTTTCTTTAATAACAATTTTAGCTCGTCGTTGTTCGAGCGGATTTACTTGTTGTTCAACAAGTGTTTTTAAGTAGTCTTGTTGCTCATTATTTATTTTGGCTCGTTTGTTTTACAAGTGTTTTCTGATCGTATTTACTTGCTGTGAGGCAAGTGTTTGTGACCCTTTAAACCTGTGAGTTGGAACTTGGATCGCTGACTTTAGCCGAAGTGGGATCTTCGGACCGCGATGCAAGGAGCGTGATGATCCTGGGATCAAGCGTTCTATAAGTACGATGTTATAAACTCTTGAAAAGAGCCGTTGGAAGTGCTAGATTTCACTCGGTGGCTAGCCGAACAAAATGAGTCGTACGTATTTTCACAGTTTAATAATAACGATGTTGAATAAAACCAGCAGAATTTTATTGATGAATATGTACAAGCAATAATTCCTAAAAAATGTTCGACTGAGTAGCTACCTAACAAAAACTCAGAAGAGCTGTCTAAAAGCTCGGTAATTGAGCGGTAATTTGTAGATGCTAACCTATTCTTCTTATTGAAATAAAGAAACATTAAATAAAATGGATATTTAAAGGCTTAGCTGTAATAAGCTCGAAGTTTGGTTGCGTTCGAGCAATTGTTGATTTCCATGCTTGAGAGAGTTTCCAGCCTATAACCCCCTTATCCAGATTTGGACTTGACCCTATAGGGTCCTTCCCAGTTTTGGCCAAGCTTGCCGACTCCTGAATTTCCTCTGCCGATATCTGCTCGTCGCAGGACTAGGTCACCCACTTTGAAACTTCGTGGTCGAACTTTTTTGTTGTAATCCCGAGCTTGCCTTTCTTTTGCTTTATTTTCGTGGGTAGCTGTTGCCTCTCGTATTTCTTCGGCTAGGACAAGTTCGTCCTGAATGAGAGCCTCATTTATTTCCAACGAGCGTTCTCGTATTCTAAATGTTGGGATCCTTTTTTCGATCGGTATGACTGCGTCGCAGCCGTAGGTCAATCAGAAAGGAGTTTCCCCGGTAGAGGAATGTATGGTCGTTCAGTGTTACCAGAGAACGCTCGAAAGTTTGTCGGCCCATGCACCTTTAGCATTGAATAGTTTTTTCTTGATTCCCTCAATTATGGCCCTGTTGGCAGCTTCAACTAGTCCATTTGTTTGTGGGTGTTCCACCGATCTGAAATAATGATTGATCCCTAGGTCGGCAGCAAGCTCTTGAAAATGGGTGGCAGTGAATTGTGATCCATTATCAGTGATGTTCGAGTGAGGGACTCTGAATCGTGAGACTACTTCATTAATGAAAAATTTCTGGATCCGAGCAGTTGTGATTTTAGCCAATGGGGCTGCTTCAATCCATTTGGGGAAGTAATCGATCACTACTCGGCGTACTTCAGTTGTCTTGGGGCAGTGGGGAATTGACCAATGATATCCATTCCCCACTTGTAGAACGGCCATGGTGCTCCGAGGGAATGCAACTCTTCAGCAGGGCGTTGATAAACGTAACTGTGAAATTGGCACTGTATGCATTTCTTAACAAGATCCTTGGTGTCGCTTTGCAAGGTAGGCCAAAAATAGCCTGCTCGGATTACCTTTCGAGCAAATGATTTTCCGCCCATGTGGTGGCTGCAGATGCCTCCATGAATTTCTTTAAGGATTTCCTCGGCCTGGGAAGGATCGACACACCTGAGCATGGGCGAACTAAATCCTCTTTTGTAGAGAACTCCATCAACGATTGTGTATTGTGCTGACCTTTGAACTAGCTTACGCGCTTCGGCTTTGTCTTGAGGAACAAATCCGTGCTGAAGATAAGCTAAAATCGGGCTCATCCAGGTGGGGGACAGAGATACGGCAACGCTTGGCTCGACAACAGTTTCTTGGATAAAAGTCTTGTTGATTTTGACCCCTTTGTGCTTGCCAATTTGGACAGTATAAACAGCTCGGGCGTTTGAATCTCTTGGTATATGAGATATTTGAAAATTCGAGAAACTTGAGATTAAACGCTTCCCTTTGACCTGGAAGACGACCGGCTGAGAGTCACTGAACACATTCACTTGCGTTGCACCCAGCTCTAGGACCATCTGGAGACCCGCTAGGGCTGCCTCGTATTCTGCCTGGTTGTTCAAAGTCTGAAACTCGAATTTTAACGAGTATTCGATATTGAGGCCGTCCGTGTTTTCGATGATAATACCAGCTCCTGCCCCTTTCCTGTTGCTCGACCCATCAACATAGACCGACCAGGAGCAAGAATTCGAGCTCGTCAAAGGCTCGGTGAACTCAGAAACAAAATCAGCCAGCACATAAGACTTCATTGATTTCTTAGGTTCGTAAATGATGTCAAATTCTGATAATTAGATGGACCAAGAAACCATTCGCCCGGCCAAGTCTGGTTTGTGCAGGACCTGCCGTAGTGGTTGGGCAGTTCGAACTATGATCCTATGACCTTGAAAGTATTGCCTCAACCTCCGAGCAGAAACTACGAGGCAGTAGGCAGCTCTGGCCCTTGCAGGGCTTGGCTGACAAAGTAAACTATGGCTTCAATACCAAAATCCTCTCTGACCAGAATCGAACTGATGGCTACTACAGCCACCAACATGTAGACAAAATAGATCTTTGCCGGAAAGAGGGCTAGCTAGGACTGGCGGGCTGGACAAGTACTCTTTCAATTGAATGAAGGCTTGCTCGTACTGGTCGTCCCCGTGAAAATCTTTATTTTTCCTGAGGAGTTGGTACCAAGGGAGAGCGTTGCGAGCTGCCTGGGAGAGGAATCTGGAGAGTGCAACTACCCGTCCAGTAAGTTGTTGGCCCCCTCGGACGTTGGTCGGGCTTCTCATGTCAAGAATGGCTCTGCATTTGTCAGGATTTGCCTCTATCCCTCTTTCCATCAGCATGAATCCCAGGAAAGAGCTAGCAGGGACACCGAACATGCACTTTTCAGGGTTGAGTCTCATGTCGTGGCTCCTTACGCGAGCCAGTATTGCAGCGAGGTCTTGAGTATGGTTTTCTTGTTGTTTACTCTTGGCAATTATATCATCAATGTACACCTCCATGGTCGGACCGATCATTCCTTGGAAAACTTTATTCATCATGTGTTGGTAAGTTGCTCTGGCGTTCTTTAAGCCGAAGGGCATGACGTTATAGCAGTACGTTGCTCCGTCGGTGATGAAAGCGGTCTTATCCTGATCAAGAGGGTACATGGGGATCTGATTGTAGCCTGAATAGGCATCCATGAATGATAGCAGTTGATATCCTGCCGAACTATCAACCAGTTTGTCAATGACGGGAAGTGGGTATTGGTCTTTAGGGCAGACTTTGTTTAAGTCTGTGTAATCGACACACATTCTCCACTTCCCATTAGACTTCTTGACTAAGACGGTGTTGGCTAACCAGTCTATGTAGTCAATCTCCCGAATAAATCCAGCTTGGAGTAGTTCCACAACTTTTTCCTCTATTGCTAGAGCGGATTCAAGAGCAAGCCTAATCTCTGGACGAAGCCCTGACTCAAACTTGATGGACTTGATCCTCTCCTCCGTATCTCTGTAACCTCCAGAATATCGAATGAGATCTTCAAAGCGTGTTGCATACTCTCCGACACTCATACTCGCCTAAGTCAAATTCAGAAAAGCAATCTCCTTGTTTCTACGCACATCTTCTTGAAAGTACTTTCCCAGAAAATGGGCCTTGAACACATCCCAGGTAACTGCTTGATTGGCCGCCTCCATACCTCTTCTCACTTGTTCCCACCAATATTCTACTTCATCCATTAGCATATACTATGCCAGCAACACGGTTTGTTCAGCAGGTGGCGCCATGGTGCGTAGGATCTTTTCAATCTCTTTGAGCCATTGCTAAGCTCCTTCAGGATTGTATCCCCCCTTCAAACATGGGTGGTCCATTCTTTCGGAATCGTGCCAACCAATCAATCATAGCTGGAGCAAGTGGTTGGGGGTTTAGTGTTGCTACTGCTGCTGCTATATTCTGCGCCTTGTTTTGTTGCATCTGCGCTAGATGCTCAGCCTGATTCTACTGTTTTGAAGATATTTTAATTTTAATTTCCTAATACAGGGTGTTTCTAACACCAAAATCACTGTCCTTAACACTCGTTTGGTCTTCTTTAATTCTGCTTTCTGATGCCAATGCTTTCTTGACTCCTTTATGGCACTCAGAGAACTCCTAATCCATTATCTTAAATCCTTTTTGGAACATTTATTATTTCCAATTCTTATTATTATTCTAATTACTCTAGGAATTAAAATTCGGGATGTTACAACCATTGCCTAACCCCAAATCTCAGCCACCAAACTTACCGATGATCTAACTTCCCCCATCACCTCTCCTTGAAGCTAATCCGAGCATAGATCCTGACCAATGAGACTTCCATCCTGGCCATCCTTTCACCCCTTATATCATGGCTTTCGAAACTCCACAGGGATATTTAGGCCCTTCAAACATACATTACTACAACGGCCTAACTAACCCAGTGGATCACATCGTTTCGTATGAAGGGGCAATGAATTATTACGGGGGTGGAGATCGAATGAAGTGCCGAGCGTTTTCCGTGATCCTGGAACCTGGTGTATTAGAAATTCCGTAAACTCTTGGGAAGAGATGAAAAGAGTTTTTCTTAACCGGTACACAGCCAGCTGTATTCAACCTAAATCTAATCACACACTGGTTGTAGTCACCCAAAAAACTTGATGAGTCTCTTAGGGATTACTTGTCACGCTTCCGTACTGAAACAAGCTCGGTGCCCAGACTCGAGCTTGAAGTGGTTGTTTTGATCTTTACCCAAGGGCTAAAACCTGGTGATTTCTATAATTCTCTGATTGGTAAACCCCCCAAGGACATGGCTGAACTTAGACAATGATCCAATAAATTCATAAACTTGGAGGAATTCAAAAGGGGTCAGAAGTTCAGAGACGATCGGCAAAATCCAACCCTCAGGGACAGAATAAACAAAAACGAGATGAAAGATTCAATAGTAGAGCCGAAAGGAACGACCGAGACCAAAGACCACCTTCTAGGAATAAATTTTAGGAATACACTCCTCTGACTGTTTCTAGGAGTCAGATCCTCAGAGAGACGATGCAGACCGACTTACGCTTAGCCCAAAGACCTCCTGCCTTGAGAAAGGGCTCATAGCGTGATAGGTCCAAGTACTGTGAATTTTACAAAGGTTACGTTCACACAACCGATGAGTGCATCTGGCTTAGGAACCTGATCAAAGAAATGATCAGCGATGGAAAACTCCAGCAATACATCAGGGATGCAGTCGGTCGAAGAACCAGGAACAGATCACCTTCCCGGACAAGGCTAAGCGCTGACGGAGTAGGTCCCCCGATGACAAAAACCGGGTCGGCAAAACACAGACGCAGCTCCTGAAACTGATAAGTCGCCAAAGGATTTTTTGGTCACAATCATCGCAGGTGGATTTGCTGGGGGAGGTGAGAAGAGGTCAGAAAGGAAGAAATACATCAACTAGATCCTTGCTGTCAGCCAGAAGCCGATCATGAAAATGTCGGCTAAAAACATTCCAATTTCATTCAGTGATGAGGACCTGGACGGAATCCTCCCTGGCCACAACAACCCCATGGTTATTACAGCCCTTATTGGAAACTATGAAGTAAGGCGGATATTCATAGACCAGGGAAGCTCGGCTGACATCATGTTCTTACCCCTATTCAAGGCCTTGAAGTTGAGAGAATGCAATCTCATCCCTTTTGACGGCCAGTTAATAGGGTTTATGGGTGACACTATCCAACCCCTCGGTTACATTCATCTCCCAGTAACCCTTGGCCAACAACCTTCATCACGAACTGAAATTATCAAGTTCTTGGTAGTTGATTGCCCCGCCGCATACAACGTTATTTTGGGAAGAACCTCCCTACAAGCATTTGGCGCTGTGGTATTAACAGTTCACCTCGCAATGAAATTTGTCAGAGCCGATGAAAAGGTTGTTACGGTCAAAGCCGAGCAAGAAGCTGCTCGAAAATGCTACAATGCAAGCCACGGCAAGGTCAAAAACAAAGAACAGACCCAACTCGATAAACCCTCTCTCGATAAAGGAAACGTAAGCCTAACTGACCTTGATGTTCGAGCCGAACTAGACGAATCCCGACCGACTCCTAAAGGTGAATGGGAATACTTAACCTTGGATAGTTACCCTATCAGGCAGATCAAGCTCGGCTCGGATCTCCCACCGAATATCAAGGACGAACTCTCGGAGCTTCAGATTGCGAACAAGGACTTGTTTGCATTGACCTCTGCAGACATGTTGGGCATCGACCCAAACTTTATTTGTCACAAACTGAGCATTAACCCCGGTGCCAAACCAATGGCTCAGATAAAAAGAAAGGTCAGTGTTGAGAAGGCTGGAACGTAGAAGACTTGACTCAATTGGTAAATATGGCCAACATTTATGAAGGAGGACTGAAAAGGTTAACGACTGAGAAAAGAAATTTGAATATGCAGGATAAAGGAGGTTGTAGCAGAGACAAGGGACCGGCTCAGGAATCAGACCCATATACCGACATCGACACTAGAGCAATAGTGCCAAAAGATGCAACCCTGAAGGTGAGTGCTCCAAGAACTAGGCCACCATGTCCACATTGTGGAGGATTCCATACTCGTACATGTTGGATGCTTAAGCATCTAAGGAAAGAGGGCCTCTGTTTTCACTGCGGACAGTCGGGACACCGTGCTGCAGACTGTCCTAGGAGCACGCAGAACGAAAAATGAACTTATCCGAGGTACTTTTAGCGTTAATAATGTACCAAATGTTTACTTAGAATATTTTTGCCTAAAACATACATGTTTAATTTAGCTTAGAAGAAATCAATGAGTGTTAGTACATTAGTTAAAGTTCCACCGAACCCACTGATGGTATTGCCACTAGTAGAAGAAAAGGTTAGAGCTGATCACTCTAATTTTTACATCTACTAGGGGACGATATCATCAACAAACTTGGCGATGATGTTTCTATTGATAGATGTGAGATTGGGACTGATCACCTCGATCTTCACAACAATTAGTGGTCGATATCATTGACACTTTCCAGCTAAAATCAGGACTGGCAGATATGAGCCTTAAGACAATGCACCCATTTACTAGTAGCGTAACCGCGTATAGAACTCGCCGGAGTACCGAGCCGAGAAAACCCCGTAGTAACCATCTTTAGTCCTCATGAAAAGCCAAGCTAAAATCCCAAAACTAACCAAGAATTTTATTAAGAATCTGGAGCGGATATTCGCGAGAAAAGAGAAACTAGATGAGTTAGTAGGGTATCCACGCCGAGACCGACCCAAGTGAACCAGTGACCCGTTCTCACCATTAGGAACGAGAACTCGCATGTGAACAGATAATAGAGTTCGCAAACCTTAGGAAATTCGGACAGGTAACCAACTCAACACGGCCCTCGATCACAAGAGTAATGTAAACCTCTTTCTTCTTATTCTTCTTGGTTCTGAATCAACCTTGATGAAAAAATTTCAATCTTTACCGAATGTGTTCTTGCTTCAATCAACCAAGGTTGGTGAACTCTTGATTTTTCTCTTTGTTTTTCATTTGTGAATATCAAACGTTCATGGAGTTCTAGTTTTTCTACTCAATTCGATTTCTCTTTGATTATGAAAATGAGAACCATAATTTGCTGCATTCCACGAGAAGCCCTCGAATTGCATGATCTTAGGCTACTTTTCTTAAAGAGAAAGCACAATTCCTTGTGGAATTCCAAAGATTATATTTCCTTTCGTTGTTAAATTCTTACATTCTTCATTGGAAGTTGTATGAAAGACTATCAGGATCTAACGTAGTCATTTCCCTATTTCCTGTCATTGATATAACCTGTTATGTCAATGCCAAGTGGGGGAGAACTTAGTAACCAAACTAACGTCTTGTCGATGTAACAAAAGGAAACGAGAAGAAAAAAATCGGACGAGAACAAGAAGTCGAATGGATTTAGGAGTATCCCAAGTGCAAGGATGAAACCGAAGGGGAGTGCTGATGGGATGGCTCTCCGTTTAAGGAACTAAATGGAATTTCGGGGACGAAATTCTAATAAGTGGGGGAGAATTGTAACATCCCGAATTTTAATTCCTAGAGTAATTAGAATATTAATAAGAATTGGAAATAATAATTATTCTAAAAAGGATTTAAGATGATGGATTAAGAGTTCTCTGAGTGCCATAAAGGAGTCAAGAATGCATTGGCATCAGAAAGAAGAATTAAAGAAGACCAAACGAGTGTTAAAGATAGTGATTTTGGTGTTAGAAACACCCTATATTAGGAAATTAAATATAAAATATCTACAACTTTAAACGTAAATTCCACGTTGGATGTGAAGATAAGTGTCTTAGGAAGCTTGTCTCAAAATTTGAGCAAGATCCAACGGTTAACGAAGAAGATATAGTGATTCGAGTGCAAGACCTTCAGGCCACGCCTAGGCGCGCCATCACCCACGCCCAGGCGCTCCAGTCCCGCACGCACCAACTCCAGCAGACACCGAGCGCCCAGGCGTTCCAGGTTCCACGCCCAGGCGCGCACCAGAAATAAAATTTGGTGCAGCCACACAACACACAAACCGCACCACTCTTCTTCTTCTTCTCCCAAAACCGATTTTTCCCTTCCATACCCTAGATTTTCCCACTCCAAAAATTCCCCTAAAAATCCAACAAATCATCATCATATATTTGATTTCCATCACACATATACACTCAAACCTTCATCAATCTCTCAATTTCCCTCACAAAAATCATGGCCAAGAGTTAGGGTTCAACACCCATTTTTGATTTCCCTCATTCCAAGCTCAAAGTAAGTTTGATTCAAGATTTTCTCCTCTCCTCATGCATGTTACACGAATTTTTAACCAACAAATCTAACTAACTATGTCTCTTTTGTTTCATGGTTCACTTTCTCTCTCCTTCATAGCTTGAAGCTTTCTGTCTACAAGGTTGAGGTAAGAGGGTTGTATTACCTCTATTTAGGACATGACTTCTAGGTTATTTATAGTGATGGCTAGGAATAGAAAAGATTAGTTATGAGAATAAACAATAGCGTAGTTAAGGCTGACAATATGTTAAGAATGAAAATAAAGAACATGGACCCACTTGAATGTATTGAATGTATGTGCTATATGATGATGTTTGTGATGTGTGGAATTATAATGAGAGTGTTAGATGATGGGTAATGAACGAGGAAATCATAGGAAAATAAAGATAGTAAATGGAGTGGAAGAATATAGGAAAAGTACCCACTAAATTGTTTGTAATATTATGTGAAAATGAATTGTGCATGTATGTGAATAAATGTTTGAATGATTTGGTTGTTAACCCTCAAGGGAAATAAAGTGAAAATGATAATTAGTTACTAAGGGAAGGAATGAGAAAAGTGAATAATTAATAGAAACTAAATGAAGAGCTAAGAAATTAAAAGAACGAAAGAGAACTAAGGGACTAAAAGTGTAGAGAAAAGATAAAAGACAATTGGCACAGGTTGGTTATGGTGACCATGTGTCCTAATAAAGATAAAATAAAATTGGCACAGGTTGGTTGTGGTGACCCTGTGTCATAATAAAGATAAAAGACTTAATAGACAAGTGGCACAGGTTGGTTGTGGTGACCCTGTGTCCTAATAATGATAAAAGACAATTGACACAACTTGGTTGTGGTGACATTGTGTCCTAATAAAGATAAAAGACAAAAGATAACAGGCACAGGATGGTTGTAGTGACCCTGTAGCCAATTAAAGTGAAGAAAGGTAATGAACGAGAATAAGAGGAAAAGAGGAAAAGACAAGGAATGGGCAAAAGAGTTAAGAACGAGATAAATGAAATTGAATGTTTAAATAATTATGTTGTTGTATGTTAATAATAATGTTAGGCTTAGTTATTGCTATGACCTCTTAGAGGTTATTTCCTAAGTTCTGTGTAATGCTACCCTTCTTGCTATTTTTACGGGTACAAAAGCGGAGCTTGCACCAGTTGCAGGCCGAGCAGGAGTACACTCCGTGGAGTGTAGAGTTGTCATGAGTGGACCATATTTTATGTTATGAACGTTATTTTGGGAAATTAAAATATGTAGTAGTTTTATGCCCTAAAACTTGTATTAATTGGGCGTTAGGATTTAATCTGGCCGTAACATGATTATTATGATTTATGTTTTAAATTATCATGGTCTGGACAGGTTAAGCAGGTAAAAGATAAATTTTGGGAAGTCCAAAAAAAAAGGAAACTCTGCCGGATTTTGATGAAGGTCTAATATATGGTGTTTTAAGGCTTAATCACTTCCTTTTGCTATGGTTTTGGCTTGTTTCTCTTGTAAATATAGGTATTTTGTATTAGTTTTAGGAATTTTTAGTTTATTAGAATCCTTTGAACGTTTTGATCCATTTTGGGTATGTTTCAGGTGTTTCGGAGCTTTATTTGGAGAAAATATTATTGGATCTGAAAAGAGCATAAGAAGACCTTGAAAATGGCACAAGAACGGAGAGAAACTGAGTCGAAAGTTCCCTAGCACGCCCAGGCGCGCAAGCTTCGTCAATTTCCTGGGTACAGATATAGCGCGCCCAGGCTTGCTGGTCTGCACGCCCAAGCGCGCGATGTGCGAGAAAGCCCAATCGGGCCAATTTCTGATCAGTTTTGAAGGATTTTGATAAGATTAGACTTTTATCTATTTATTTTAGGATTAATATTAGGTTTAGAGTCAGTTTTGAAGGAGTTGGAAGTGATGAATAATAATTAAGATTCAATAGATAGTTTTAGAAAGGAGATTTACACAGTTTTGGGAGCATTCGAAGGAGGGATCCGGAGAAGATTGAAGATTCAAAGCACATATCTGTGGTAATTTAGGAATAAATATCATAGTTATTTGTTTTCTTCTTCTCTTTCATTATGTGTAACTAAACCTTTTGTGTTAGGAACATGGTGGATTTGTATTTGTAATTTATTTTTATGAATTAATGTTTTTCAGTTTTAAATCAAGTGTTTAATTGTGATTTTAATGTCATGCATAGAAGTATTAATGTCATGCATAGAAGTAGCTAATCTATGTTTTGGATTTCTAAATCTGAATTGGAAAATTAGGATTTCGAATAGGTCATGCAATTAAACAATATAATGATTCAATTTGAAGGAATACTTTTGATTATTATATAACTTGATAAATTCACTGTTCTTAATCAAGGTTATTCATTGATTTAAATTTCTAAGGAATTAGGATTTAATAAATTGGATAATAAACAGTAATTTCATAAGAGGAATCTAGGAATTACTATTTTCTGAATTTGTTCTTGATTTGAATGAAAAACATTGATTTATAGTAAATAAATGAATATACAATGAAACTAAGTTCCTAACCAAGTTCTTCCATTTAATTTCTCTTTTGTTTTATTTTCAGCAATTAATTCTTCTTTTTAATTTATTTATTTAATTCAGAATTTTATCTTTTAATAGATTTTATTCTAGATTTTACCTTAGGTAAAGACAGATTGAACAATTTTGAGTCCCTGTGGGTACGATATCTGGTCTTAACCGACTATATTACTTTGCGATCTAGTATACTTGCTAGAGAGTGAACAGATTTTCGTCGAAATTTTCAAGTACCAATTTTATTAAATCTTAAAATTAACTAATTAAAAGTGAGGATGTCACAATGGCTGAGTAGGAGGTTGGGGATGTGTTAATCTAAGCATTGCATGCTGTTGAAGCTCGACAATGGCTCGTCCTTGCTGTTGGATGAGGGTGGTTTGTTGTTTCAGGATGTTAATCATTTCCTGCTCGTCGTTTCGAGCAGATTCAGTAGTTGCATATGACCTGCTAACGGAGTACGCTCGTCAAGGGTCTTCTCGAGTCGTTCTAGTAGGTTCACTCCTAATACTGGGGGTTACCCCCATGGGCCCATGGTTAGGCTGGGATTGAGGTGTCTGGGTTCTGCGGGTAGAACGTGTGTGGCCAGTCGCTGGAGAATTTAGGCCATGGTTTCCTCTAGAACCCGTTGAACGGGCGGTGTCACGGGTCAGGGGAACTGTACTGCTAGAATCTCCACGGGTGGATCGTACAGTATAAGGGCCACTATGGGTTCTGGAAGGAGGTGGTGGTGGCGGGGGGAGTAGATCCATACCCAGGGGTGGTATTTTGGGGGGTGAATGTGGTGGCTGAGAATTCGCCCCATGGTTGTGGTTTAAGTGATCACGCAGGTCACTAGTGGGGTTGCGATCATGGTTGTCTGCGTTCCGGGGCCTGCCACGATTGTGTTTGATGTGATCGCGGAGATCTCCAGCGTTACTTCTCGTATTAACCATGGTGGAGGTGGGGATGATATGTTATTCGATTTCCACAGACGGCGCCAATGTAGTGTCCTAGATCGAGAACAGCCTTGTGGTTATTGATGGAACCAAAGGACTAATCCCTAATCGAGTTTTAATGTAGGACTTCGAAGGATTTTCTAAATATCCAGTTGGGATAATCGGGATCTCCCTAGTCAACAATGTGTGTGATTGTGTCAACTTAGGGATGGAGAAAAGGTACCTTATCCCCTATAGCATGGCGGCTCTTATAGGTAATTTACTTGATACGTGTGTTGTGGGCTTTCTAATGAGGCCCATGAGAAGGTAGTGTTTGAATAGGATTAGTTTAAGGTGCTGATAAGATAACCCTTGTAAATCTTGTTATGGATAAGCATTAGCCTTTATCCCGTGGTTTATCAAGCTATGTGGGAATATAGGAGTGTTTGTTAGACTGTTGGGACCGTAGTTGGAGTTGATAAGGATGAAGATCCTGTGCTCGGTTCTGATCCCGTAAGCTTGAAACCCACTCAAGTGTCCCTAGCTCGGTATAGCATGCTTCCAACCAGATGGTGGTCGGTGTTTTCTTAATCTAATGTTCAACCGGTCGGATCTAAGTGATATCGGTCGGATCATAATCTGGTCCACTACAGGAATGCCAAAAAACTGAGGGCCTATTTCAATTAGTCGGCACAGGAAATCCCTTACTCCACCCCTCTCATGATGACTCAAGTTCTTTCACTAGAATTTTTAGTTTCTTTTCCAAGAATTTTCTAAATTTCAGCAATGGTTATGTTTTCATTATGTTAAAGTTCTAAAACAGTGTACTAGCCACTTTATGAGAATTAATGACATATCTTGCAATTTACAGCTTCACAATTCTATATCATATGCGTACGTACTAGCCTTTCCATCTGGGCTAACCACCTGAATGGAACACGACCATTTATATACAACACCTTTCTAAAGGAAAGCTTATAAGTACAATGGAGCACCCAACTACACAGGACTCCACCAAGAGTTCCTAACACAGTTGGGCAACGAAGACCCCACCTTAGCTCGGGTGGCGAGGTCCGAGCTCTCCTTACCACATTCTAAAAAGCTAAACATATTTAGCAGAAATCCGAAGTCGATATAAAACAACTATAAAGGCAAAACACACACTTAAAATGAACTAAAAAACGAAATTCCAATTCCATTCGAAATTATTAAGACACTGTTATGCAAAACATTCCACGGATTATAATAAAATGTAAATAGTTGCCCAGTATAAGGGACTTATGCTTACTCCTCGATATCTGAGAGCACAACACTCCACAGATTGAAAACCTCTTCTTCTTTTTCTTTAAGTGGGTTGGGCAGGACTTCGGCAGAGAGGTTGACTTTGGCTTTGTCGTTGCCATAATCCAACAGCTTACCGTCCTCAACCCCAAAGAGAAGACTAGCACCAAGTACCTGGAGGAGAAAGTTGGGGTTCAGGAACTGAATTTACTGAACAACATTGTTAAAAATGTCATCAGCCGACTTCTCCAAGTCAAATGAGGCCTTCTCGGCCACGATCTTGTGCTTAAAGGCTTGGGCTGCCCTTCTCCTAAGAATGGCTCTCACCTTCTCGGCCTCAGCCTCCCCGTCAGCCTTCGCCTTAGCCAGCACTTCCTCATAATCCTTGGACAGATCCTCTACCTTCCGACCAGCCTCACCTTTGGCCTCCTCCAACCTCTTCACAGCAGACTCGGCAGATTGACGAGCCTCATCCCGGGCTTTTTCTAGCTCAACCTGTCCCTTCTCCAGTTCGGCCACCCTCTTCCTCAGCTTCTCTTTCTCACGCTCAGTCTCCGAGCGCTTCTTCTTCATCGCTGGTGAGAAGGCAGCTTCCGCTTCGGCAGGATTGTTCGAAAGCATGTTCATGATCTCGACCGATCGGCTCAAATTCCCGGCCAGCTCTTTAGCGGTCTTCTTCAAGTCAACTGCAGAAATTTGATCTGGAGGTGCCGAGATGGAACTCGGCATTATCAAGACATCTGAGGTAGCACTGGCCCCCAATGTCGGCTCTTCAACAACCTCCAGCAAAGGAGGATTTGCAACAGCTACCTCGACCACTTCAACTTCCGCCGATGCGGTTGGAGCCTGAGCAGCAGGAATGTCGGCGGTATGAGTTGGCGCGGTCGGCAGATCGGGAGCAGTTGTTTCCCCTCTTTTTCTCTTTTGGTGGGCTGCCGCCATCATTGCTGCAGATCGGGAGTTGGCCATGTCTTCTTGGGTTGTCTCTGTGTCTTCAGACTGGGAAGTATCACTAGCAACAGATGTGAGCCTCAGACGAACTTGTCGGCTCTCAACCTCGGCCTCATCTTGAATATTTGCAATCTCGGTCCAGTATGTATCTGAAAACAAAAACTAGAAATTAGTCACCTAAGTACAAAAAGTGTTAAACAATTTAAAGTATGAAAGAATAAAGTGCTAATATTGATATACCAATTTCACCCGCCACTAACTCATCGGCACAATTGACTATTCAACGTATATTAAATTGGACCGAGTTACATCGGCGCAACTAAAAATAGAAGTGCTTTGTTGTCACCTTTTCCTCATCGGTAAAAAAGGCTTGATCAGGGATAAAGCATCGAGGTGTAGAGGTTTTTCGAGTATAAAACCCCTCGGTGCAACACAGTGGAAACTTCGGCCCATCCTCGTTCCGAAACCAGGGCTGCACCTCTCCTACGAACTCGTATTTGAAGAATTTCTATTTGAAATGCTTCCACAAGAACGAATATTTCCCCAACAAACTATACCGAGACCGACTCTTCACGGATACCCACAGCCGACCTGATTGACCAACCTCTTTTACTGTTATATGGGGGTTAAAAAGCCACAAGAAAGCTCTGACCAAGCATAGCAGATTCTTGGATCGACAGTATTTTTGAAAGGCACGAAGAAAGGCCCACGTGTTCGGATGAAGTTGTGAAGGAGCAAGACCTAAGATATTGAGCAACTGCATCTCGACTTCAGAAAAGGGGAGTCGAACAACCAAGGAAGTCACAACTTCTTCATACATAAAAAGCGACTTCCCGTCTGGAAGCCGAGAGCAGACTCGGTCGTTCTCGACGCAGGACGTAACCCTGTAGGAGGTACCGGTCTCGTCCACGGGGCATGACAATAAAAGCTGACGCAACAGGTTCACGCTCGCGTCCGTTGTCATTTTGGACTGAGTTCCAACCACCTTGCGATAAGTCCAAGTGTACTGAGCAGCATCAGGCGACGCTGGGTACGCTTCGGGCCTCAACACCACTTTGCGAGGAGCCATTTTACCTAAGGAAGAAGACGGGAGCTCGACGTTAAACTTGTGGGTCATGTACATAAATCCCCCCTTAAACCCCCTAGCAGTTGTGCTGAGTGGGGAACACGTCCCCCCCTCCACCTCATCCCATTTCCCCAAAAACCTTTCATCTCTTCCTTCCTTTTCATCCTCTCAAAATCTGCTTTTTCCTCGCCTGCCATAACCTCGGCCATCACATACCATCGGATCCCCTCCCTGCTCTCAACTAAATCCTGAGGGTAATACACCTCAACAGGATTAGCATCTTCGTCCTTTTCATATTTGCGGATATAAATTTGACGAGGACAAGGATAGGTTACAATCTCCACGGAGGAGGACGAGGAGGAGGATGAGGATGAGGACGAAGAGGAATTATCACCCTCACTACTACTGCCACTACTGAGATAGACAGCCCCACCCCACTTCCTAAACCAGTTGGTACTCATAACTAATCAAAAATTCTAAGAAAGACCCAAACCAAAAATCCAATGAGACTAAGAACAGAAACAGCAAAACCCAGAAACACCAACCCAGGCAAATGAAAAACCAACACCCCATCAAGAACAAGGAAAGACAGTGAAATAGCGATAAACAAAAGAAAGAGGAAAGATCAAGGAAAGAGTACCTACTGTGTAAAGGATGAAACTGATGAACTTGGGTTGAATTGTTTGGTTGTTTGGTGCAAGAAGAAACAGCAGCAGGAAGTGTGAAAACGCAGGGAAGAAGGAAAGGAGAATCCCAGAGAAAATGCAGTATGAAAAGAGAGAGAGAGAGAGAGAGAGAGTTTGCAGAAAGAAATTGAAATGGTTATGAAAGATGAAGGATGAGGGAAAGAGTTAAAAGGTGGAATGAAGGGGTTTAAATAAGGAAACTTTCCCTCTACTTCCAAACAAATGGACCTGGTCCAAAAATCCAACCCAATGAAATCCCCAACCAATGACAGAGATGTGTCAAGCATGTAACAGGCTGGCACACCTCGAGCAGTGCAGTAATAATGACTAAACGTTGGGATATGGATGAAGAGACACGTGCAATAAATAGGAAAAACCTAGGAATAATAGGAAATTAGAAATAAAAGGTTTACAACTTAGAAAGTAAATTCCACCGTTAGATGTGAAGAGGAGTATATAAGGGAGCTTGCCTTCAAATTCGAGCAAGATCCGACGGGGTTTCTCTCTCTTGGGGTTTCTCTCTCTTTTCAAGGAAAAGGTGATGAACTTCTCCACCCCATATTTTTATTGCTACTCATCACTCTCCGGTTTGTCTCTCATCCGCTCTCCATTGACACCGCATTCAGTTCAATTGGTTTCAATTTAAGAGCTTTTAAAAGCTAGGATTTCGGTACTTTCTCTCCCTATACTCAGTTTAGGTAAGAGGGGGTATTACCTTGGCTTAGACGATGTATTTCTAGTATATGATAGTAGTAACTAAGGACGTATGATTTTATATGTTAACGAACCTTAGAGTAGTCGATAAAGGTAAAGAATAAAGAATTAGTAAAAGTAAAGACACCCACTTGACTATTATTGTTGTATGTGCTTTATGTGATGGTTTGAATAAGGTAGTTGGTATGTGTATGAGAAAATATGCTTGTATGTTGGTTATGTGAATTGATGATTTCGGGGAAATAAATGTGAGATTATGGAACTAAGCGGAACTTGAAACATCCCTAGGATTAAAAGTTGAGTTGACCCAATTAGTAAAAAGTGAATAAAATGAGAATGAGTAGATAGAGAGTTAAGAGAGGATTAGAGAAGATGTGTAAAGAAAGTGAAAGAAAAGACTAAATTGTAATAAATGAACTAAAGTATATGGTATGCAGATGCCAGGCCAAGTAAGTACGCCCTGGTGGGGTGAATCGATTGCGTAAGCCGCACGATTTAATGGTGTGCGTCGCGGTAAGACGCCTCGGTGTGGGAGCGCAGTGGTGGATTCGCAGTACCCGAAAAGAAAAGAACTAATGAAAATGGTGTGTGAATGCCAGGCCGTGTAAGACGCACAGCTGGGTGAAGTAAGACGCGTGCGGGTTGTGCGCTGTAAGTTGCGAGCGGTCTGTGTGCAGTGGTTGTGTAAGTCATACGACGTGAGGGTATACGCAGAGGTAAGATGCCCCGGTGTGGGAGCGCAATGGTGGGTTCCCAGTACCCGATGGGTTTAGTGGATGCCAGGCCATGTAAGACGCACAGCTGGGTGCAATAAGACGCATGCGGGTCGTGCGTTGTAAGTCGCAAGCGGTCTGTATGCAGTGGTTGCGTAAGCCGTACGATGTAAGGGCGTACGCAACGGTAAGACACCCCGATGTGGGAGCGCAGTGGTGGGTTCACAAACCTTGATAAGAGAAAGAAAGATGATAAAAGAATAAGAAAAAGAAAGATGAGAACAACATGAGGTAAAGTAAGATGAAAATATAATAAGTAGAAAGAGGAAACCCAGAACAAAAACAATACTAGAATCGGCAATAATTAATAAGCGAGTAACCTTGGTGATACGTGTGTATGCACTTAGTAGGAGTGTTTTATTGTTAAATGAAATGTTGTTATTTGTTCATATGCTAAATGGGTTTGACTTAGCTATTTATTATGTATTAGAATTCATTCGCTAAGTTTCGCGTAATGCTCACCTCTTAACTATTTTTATACAGGTTCAAAGAATGAGCAGGCGAATCTTGAGGCCGAGCAGGTGCACACTCCCTCACAGGGAGTGTGAGTGTCATTAGCAGGGTGGATGTCGAGTCCTGGGCCGGGTTTTGAGTCCTTTGTGATGTATGGCTTATTTTGGGACTTGTCTATATGTAGTTCGGTTGTATATATTCAGCAGGGCCGGCCCAGAACATGTCTCTTTTGATTTTGGGTATTTTGGGGAGTTAGACTTACTTGCATATACTTGTTCATGTTCTTCTGCTGACTTCTGCTATGGTGCATGGCATGATATGATATCATGTGGCATGATACCACTGGTTATGATGTGCAATGATATTATGTTGTTTATGGCTGCTTGGTGTTTTTGGAAATGGTATTTACAGGTTTAACAAGGAAAAACTAATTTTGGAAAAGTCCATAAAATAGAGTAAACTCCGTCAAATTTTCCGGAGATTTTTATAATAAGTTTAAGGTTTCGAAAAGAAATTTTCAAGTTGCTAATTTTGTTTAAGAGTCTGATTGGGGTTTTAAAAGTGAGGATGTCACATTTACTCCCGGTTTGGTCCTATCCCTGGATTGGAGGGTGTATGTGAGGATATGATGAGAAAAGAGAATGCAATAACAGTTGCATGAGATGATGAGAACCCAAGAGGGGCAATGAAAACGTGAATGAAAGCCCGGGGAGGGCAATGTGATGAACGATGATCCAAATATCGGATCCCAATGCCAAAGACTATGAAAATAAAATGAGAAAAGAGAAGAGAATCCAAGAGAGGGATTTGAGGCATGTGGGACCCAATATTCGGACAAGAGAGATGTGCATGCATCATTGCACAAGAATACTTGAGAATGCATTTGATCGTGCATCATTTGCATACACGTTGAACCTTTTGAATATGAGTAATATGTCATATTTGTCCCTGACTTTGTAAGCGTAGGTCAAGTTAGTCCCTGACTTTATCGAAATAGCAATTTAGTCCCTGAGATAGGAGAACGTCGATCAAGTTAGTCCCTGCCGTCATTATCGCATGGATGTATTTGCTTTAAAATGGGATAAAGATAGGGACGTATGTGAATTAAAATGAAATCTTAGGGACTAAATTGCTATTTTGATAAAGTCAGGGACTAACTTGATCGATGCTTACAAAGTCAGGGATTAATCTGACATATTACTCTTTTGAATATTGTTGTAATTGAGTGTTGTGATGTTGAGAACTTACTAAGCTTGAGAATTGAAATGTGTTGTGTGTAGGGTTATTGAGGATTAGATGCTATACTTGTGAATTGTTGAATAAATCCTATGGATATGTGTTGATGAGATGTTGTTATATATGAGTTAAGTGAATGCATGTTATTTATGAGTGGTTTATTCTTCAATGTCTTTCTTAAGTTAAGATAAACTACTCACCCCTTTGTGGTTTTTTTATAGGTACACTTTATGGAGATATTTATATGTATCCAAATGTCAAGGAAGGGCAAGCTCCCCTGGATGGAGCTTAGCTTATGAGAGTGGGGCTCTAGTGCTACATACCCTTTTCCGCAACCTAGCTCTAGGACTTATTTATGTTTTGTATAATATGTTGGTTGTGAGCCTAGCTAGAAGCTTGTTTCATTTTAATATGTTTCTTGAGAAAGGAACTTGATGTTGAAGTTGAAACCGAAACGCGTTTGTGATCGTTCGAGGTTTCTTATTATGTTGAAAGAGAACGTTTTGTACCTATTCTACTTTATGCATGTTTTTCTGGATGTCACGGGTGCAAAATTGAAAATTGGTTTTATGGATTTTTAAAGTAAACTCTTGCGAAAATTTTTTCGAAAAATCTAATCTTTTTGGGGTTGGTAGCTTTAGGGTTTTACAGGATGCATCTTCATTTATGCTAGCATCACCTTCCGTGAAAGACAACCATACTTGGAGGACATATATTTCTCGGCAGGAGTCATTCATTCCTCCGAGGAAAGCTTGTACACTCAAACCTAGTGAGGTTTCATTTGCTTCATCAATGAATGATGTGACGACCCGCAAATTTCTCGTATTGTTTTAAGTACTAAAGAGATTTATTTTTGAGAATAGTGTTTTTGAAAGAGTATTTCCTTGAATGAATTTCTTATTTCATGATTTCAAAGTGGCGAATGATTTTAAAGGAATGGTTTTCATGAAATGATACTATGAGTTTTAGAAATTGAGTTTTTTGGAATGGTTGTGCATTTAATATTTTTATGCTTCCAAGAAATGGTTATTTTTACACATGAGTAATTTTATGAGAAAAATTTATTTCCTATGTGTGTATGTGTATGTGTGTACGGTTTGGACATGTGTGTGCATGCTAGGATTTTATTTTTTTTAAGACAAGAAGCTAATGGGATAGATTAGAACCATGAGGAAATTAAGTTGGTAGAAAGTTTGAAGTAGTAGAGATAAATCATGCAAGAAGTGACCTAAAGCCCTAAAATTACTCCTAGATGTCCCCTTGATAAAATCCACCCATGCAACAATTTGAAGAACCAAAATTGCCCTTCCTAAACACACTCATGACCGAACTACCAAAGGGCAAAGTAGTAAGCTCACGAATTGTCTATATAAGGCATGGCCCTTAGTTCATTCACTTTCATTTCCCATTCATTTCTTCACTTCATTTCTTCTTTTCTAAACACTCCTCTAAGAGCTTCATCAAACTCTTAGAACTAGAGAGAGAGAGAGAGAGAGGGCCGTGAGGTAGAAGAGGAGAGGGGGAGTGGAGATCCAAGACAAACACCCTTGATTTTCCTTCTTCACTTACTTCCTTCTTCAAGACTCAAGAAGAAAATCACCTACCACCCGAGGGAGAAGAGACCGAAGCTAACCTAGGAGAAGAAGAGAGATTTAGAAGTTTGAAGTTGAGATTTTTTTTAAGGTAGTTGTTTAAGCTTTTGAGAGTTTCAAGTGTAGTGAATCTTGTATTGTAAATGACTTGATGACAAACTTTGTTTGAACTTAAAGTTTTGTGATGCATGTGTTTATTTTGAAGTGATCTAAAAGTTTAAACTACATGCATGTCATTTCTAAGTGTTGATCATGAAGATTTATGTTAAAAAGTTTGGATCTTTAACTCATGGTTTCTCTTTGTCACGGTTTTAACTAAAGTTGTGTTTAAAGTTGTTTATTTGTCTTGATTTTCACTTGCATGTGATGATTTATGGTTGATTGATGGTTGCATGTATTGTTAATGCTTTGATCTTGAATTTTTAAGAGTTAATGAACTTGTAAAACACTAAACCAAGAACTATGTGATTCGGCCATGACTAGGAGATTAGGTCTTGATGCCTTCTAATTTGATTTAAGTAGTTGCATGTTGGTTTCATACTTAGAAAAGTTGATTTATATACTTGTATGTCTTGATCTTAAATTGTTCATGAAAAAGTTAAGATCTTAAACCTTGCATGTCTTGATTTTTGACTTGATCTTTGCTAAAGATTTGATTTTGTCTTAATCTATGAAAAGTTTTGATCTTGAAGACATGCATGTTATTTTTGAGCAAAAAGCTTTAACTTTTCTTAGTGCATGTCACGGTTTTGCAAGGAAACCAAGGAAACAAGCTTTTGAAAAATCATTTTTAACTTGATCTATGTCTTGTGTTCTTGTATGTTAAAGATTTGAAGATTAAACCTTGATTTAAGAACTTTAAAGTGCATGCATAAGATTTAAAGTTAAAAACCTTGCTTAAATTATGATGATGATTCGGCCAACCTAAAAGAAATAAGAAATCATGTTTTGATCTTCATCTAAAGCACATGCATGTTAATATTGAGTTAATCTAAGGACTTTGAATGAATGCATGAAATTTCTAAGGTTTGAAAAATAAGACTTTGGTGTGATGCTTGATTTAACAAGTTGATTTAAGTTAAGAAAATAAATTAAAGTTTGATAATTTTCCAAGATTAAGCTCACGGTTTTTGAAATGGAAAAGGAAGAAATAATCTCATGATTTTATGTTTTTGATATTGAACAAATCTTGCTTTGATTTGTGAGAATTTTCGGCCAATGCATGCTACTTAGACTAGGATTCTTTTTCATGAAGTGACATAAAAGTAATGAGTGTGTCTTGTGAAATAATGCTAAGTTAATGTGTTTGAAATTGTGTTGTGATTATTTATTTTCTATTCGGTTTTGATTAAAGATAAAGGAAACAAATGAACTAAATGGTTTGGAAAAAGTTTTGTGTTTAAATGTATATGTGTGTGTATTCGGCCAAGAGCAAGAGGAAGAGTAAATAATTTTGTTTCATGAAAAAGAAAGTGGAGTTTAAGTGCTTGAAATAAATTAAGTCGGTTTATGTGTTTTAGATTTGTAATTTTTAACTTGTTTTCTTTGATTCCATTCGGCCATGTAGTGTAAATAAGTCTAGGAGATTTAGTTGCATGAAAATAAATTTACCTAGTGATTTTGAAAGGAATTAAGTTGTTTAAAGTAAGAAAAACAAATGTGCTTGGTTTACATCTTTGGTTCAATTCGGTTGGTGAGTATACGTATGACTAAGTGTTTTTGTTTAATAAAAATGAAATGGTTTTGAAAGTAATTAAGTTGATGTAGAGTGATTGAAACTTATAATCTTGATTTATTTCTTGGAGCCATTCGGTTTCCTTGTATATGAGTGGGTAAATATGAAAACGAATTATTTTGGGAAAAGAATGTGAGTTGTGTAACACCCCGCAAATTCCTCGTATTAATTTAAAATACTAAAGAAATTTATTTTTGAGAAAAGCGTTTTGAAGAAGTATTTTCTTAAATAAATTTCTTAATTCACATTTTCAAAGTGTTGATTGATTTTAAAGAAATGGTGAATTCTAAGCAAGGGGATTTTTATGAAAAAGAGATTTTATTTTATACACTTGTGTGTTGGTTGATATGTTTTTGATATGTGATGGTGTTAATATGATTTCTTGAAAATGTTTGAATTATCATGTGAAATTGGTAATTATATGTTTTAGAATAAAAATAATTAAGAAATAAAAATATAATGCATAAATGTATATATGTGTGTGTGTGCAACGTATGATGCATGTGTATGTGTGCATGTGTGTGACGTGTATGTACGTGTATATGGGTATAAGTCTATGATTTTATTTTCTTGGGCAAGAAGCAATGGACTAGGATAGAACCCTAAGTAACCAAGTTAATAACTAAATCCTAACCACTAGTCAAAAGATAACTAAAACTAAGAAACCTAGTTCCTTAATTTCCTCCACTATGTCTCCCTAAGTTTGATAAACACCACCCATGCAACTTTGTGAAGAGCCAAAATTACCCCTCACACTCCCACATGACCAAATTTTCTATAAGGGTAAAAGAGGAAGTGCACCAATCACCTATATAAGCTATAGCCCTTAGTTCATTTCACCCATTCCACATTCACTTCCTTCATTTCCTATTTCATCCACCAAACACAACTTCTAAGAGTTTCCTTCTAACTCATAGAAGAGAAAGAAAGAGTGAGAGAAAAAGAGGGATAGGCCGTGAGCTACAAGGAGGGAGGAGGAGAAAGATCTAGCCAAAAACCTAAGCCTTTCTTTGAAGAACCAAGACAATAGAAGATAGAAGACCTTGAATTGGTGGGTAGTTCGAAAATCATGGAAGAAATTGTAATAAATAGATTTTCTTTTGATCTTGTAATTTTCTTCTCCTTTTCTTTTGCATGTTAATTCTTCAAGCCTAAATGATGAGTACAAGTGTGTTTGTGCTTGATCATGAATTTTCAAAGCTAAAAATAACTTCTAAACGTCTAAACAACGGACTCTATAACTTGATTAAGTTTTCATGGAAGATCTTAAAGTTTTTCAAGCTAAATATTTTAGATCTAAATGTTTGATGAAATCTTTGTGATGATCGAAGTAAACCTCCTTGCATGTTGAGTTTTCTTTCTTAAAACCGTGAAGCTATGATGTCCTCAAGAAATGATTTGATAAATGAGTGAATGATCTAAACTTACTTGACAATAATGTTGGATCTTTGGTGTTGCATGTTAGTTGATGATGATTTTGGTTGTCTTGAGTACATGCATGTGTTATTTATGCTTTGATCTTGGGTTTTAAGAAGTAAATGAGTTAATAAAACACTAGATCTTAAACTAGGAGATTCGGCCATGACTTAAAGATTAAGTCTTGATGCTTTTCGATTTAATCTAAGTGGTTGCATGTTGACCTCATGTTTAGAAAAAAAATTAATTTGAGTTGTTTGATTTTGACCTTTAAAAGCTTTAAATTTTGTTTTGATCTATGGAAAAGTTATACTCATGAAGCCATGCATGTCGTTTTAAACCAAAGAAACTTGATTTTCTTCAAAGACCATCACGGTTTTTACTTTTTCTCACCCAAAGTAATTTTAATCTTTGATTTACACTATTATATTTGATTTCATAACTTGATCTACAAGATCTAGGTGCATGCATGTGGTTTTTGAGAAAAGAGATTTTATTTTTCTTAATTATCCTCACGGTTTTATAAAGAAACCAAGGAAATAAGTTTTGGAAAATGGTTTTTAATTTGGTTCATGTTTTAGGACACATGCATGATTAATTTCTTTTATTTTAAGAATCGTGTGTTTTTGCATGTTGACAAAATGAACCAAAAACCATAGTTTTGTCAAAGTAGGATTCGGCCATGCATACTAGCTAGACTAGGATTCCTTTTTCAATGAAGTGACATAAAAACAATGAGTATGTTTTGTGAAATTATGTTGAAATAAATTGTTTGAAATTATGTTGTGGATGTTTAATTTCTATTTGGTTTTGAATTAAAAATAAAGGGAATAATTGAATTAAATGATTTTAGAAGAGTATTATGTGAGTATGTATATTCGGTTGAGAGGGAAAGGAAGAATAAATAATTTTGTTACATGAAAAAGAAAGTGAAAATTTAAGTGCTAAAATAAATCAAGTTGATTTATGTGTTTTAAATTTGTGATCTTTGAATTGTTCCCTTTGATGTCATTCGGCCATATAGTATAAACAAGTCTAGGAAATTTAATTGCATTAAAATAAATTCATATAGTGATTTGTGAAAAGAATTGAATTATTGTGCTTGGTATACATCCTTGTGATTATGTGAATGTCTAAGTGTTTTGTTTTATGAACGTGAAATGGTTTTGAAAAATAGTTATGTGTTGACTAAGTGAATGAGTGCTTGATTGTGAAAGTGATGTTTGTTATTATTTTGTGTGCTAGTTGATGCTCGAAAAATACTAGAGTATGTAATTGATTTTAATTTAATTTGATTTGATTTATTTGAGACTTTAAATTGTGTTTATGGCTGCCCAAAGTTGTTTTGTGGTAAAAACTTGAGTTTTAAAGTGTTAATTTTGAACAAAAGAAGTCATTTAAAACAAAGAGTGTTTTTACGATGTTTTCGGAGTTTTATCAAAGTGATTTTTAATATAACTCTTTGCTGTCCAGAATTGTTTGGACTTGTTTCTTAATTTTAAAAATGTTTTCAAGTAATTTAAAGTAAAGTTTTCAAGTAATAATTAATTTAAGAAAACTCGGATCAAAAACGGTGAAATTTTCGGTGTTTTCAAACGTAATTAAGGTGCTGTCCAAAACGGACCAGCCACTAAAATAAATAATTTAAATTACCTTACTAAATGTTTTCAAAATGGTTTTTTTGAAAGTACTTAAGGTATTAGGGATATTAGAGTTGTTTGAAAGAAAACGGTTTTGGTTTTAAGGAATGAGAGATGCCTAAATTACCAAAAAGATTTTCTTAATACAAGTTAATGACGTGAATGTATTTTATTTAGTTTGAGGAATTTGAAAGACGAAGGATTGGGGCAGCCGGCAGCAGAAAGGATTCGAGAAGACGATACGCAATTAATCGCTGGACCTCAGGTGAGAGAGAAGCTTTCCTAAGACACCGTGGTAGTTAGGTGATTTATTAGGACGTTCCGTATCATCTCAAAGATCGGAACTAAGTGGTTCGGAGTCAGTAGTATAGTGGCAATTTTTTGTGTTGTGTGGCCACTCATACGAAGGTGACGAAGACCACATTGTTATTGTGTGCTGATTGTGTGTGTGGATAGTCTGTTTATATTTATTTAATTATGCATGTCGAAATTGAATACTGTAGATTAATATGAGTAATGTGCTGATGGACGTCTGTACGTCCTGGATAAGAAAATGAAAAGGAAATAAGTAAATTGATGGAAATAAAGATATAAAGAGAAAGGAATAATGATGAAAGATATAAGATGGAATAGAAAGAGATAAAAATTGAGATTGGGGAAGAAATGAATGATAAGGTTGAGAACGAGCCAGAGCTGGGAAGAGTGATGTGATCTGAGCGGAGCTCGGCTCCTTTCTTTTTGGTTTTAGACTGGGACTAGTGTTGAGTTGAGCTTGCTCCTCCATTAGCGCTCAGCAAAAGGTGATTTTTGAAAAAGGTTTTTGAAAAGAAATTTTTGAAAAGGGTTTTTGAAAAAGAAGTTTTGAGGAGAATTGTAAACGAAATTTTTCAGAAAAGTTTTCTTAAAAGGAGATTTTTTTGAAAAGTTGTGAAAAGAGATTTTTAAGGAAGTTTTTGAAATCTGGTTTTAAGGGAGTTTTGAAATGATATTTGAGAAAGTCTTTTTGAAATAATATTTTTGGGAAAATTCAATGGAATGACATTTTTAGGAAAGGTTTGTGAAAACAATATTTTTACGAACATTTGATAAAAGAGACTTTGTGAAAAGTTTTTGAAATGGCATTTTGAAAAGATTTGTGAAAGGATAATTTGAAAAAAATTCTGTGAAATGATATTTTCGAAAAAGTTTTGAGAAAGGAAATTTTGAAAAGATCGTTTTGAGAAAAAGTTATGAAATAAGATCTTGAAAGAAAGATTGAGAAATGAGATGTGAGTCTGTTGACGTGATCCCAGCTCTGTGCTATGTGAGAATTGATGAGAGAAAGATTGTGCAAAGTTAGTGGTCGGGACTCATTGAAGGGTTGCACGAAGGATGGGCCGACCCTAGGTTAACTAAAAACAAGATAAAAGACATACGCGGTGAGGTATGAGAGTGTGAAGTAGTGGAGAGGAAGGAACCATAAGTATCTGCGGATACTTAGGAGGAGATTGCATTAGGGGAGGACGATGACGGTGAAACGTCAAGAAGTCTAGAGTATGTTTCTAGGCAGAACGAACTCCACATGTGGCGTACTAACATGGTAGGGACTGGGTCTAATGTCGTGGTAAGTTCTGCGGGCCCACTAGAAACATATTGTCGTCCCCTACATTGCAAATCTAGAACAGTGAGAGGGACTGGAGTGGGGCATCTTGTTTGCCACTATGAGTTGAGACAGTGTTCCTTGATTATTTGAATTGAATTGATATGATATGATTTGAGGTTGTAGTCCTCCTGGTCAGGGACCAATTGTTATGAGACAGCTGTCATGCCCGCACGGTAAAGGTCCTGTACTCCTGTTTGCTTCCGACTAGGTTGGGTGGATGACCGAGGAGATGTAGACGTGAGTGATAGCCGAGAATGAATGAATATTTTGAGGATATCTTAAAGTACCCCAATCATTAAAGATTGTGAATTGATAAGACTGAATGAAAAGAGAAACATAGTTATGAGAGAAGGAAATGAGAGAGGACAATAGTATTGTGAATAAGATAACAATGATAATAATGATGATGATATTCTCGATTGTTGTGTGCTTGTGTGTGGTATTGTACGTTTGTATGGTCCTTCTATTTTGCCTATCGTAATTCCACACCGTCGACGATGCGTCGTTCGGATCGCTTACTCTCTCCTGTTCGTTGGCATATCGGTGTTGCTGGTATCTCAATGGGCAGATGGAGTATTGCATGGATATCACTATGTGGAATAAGTACGGAAGAGGTTGAAAGCACACCCCATGCGGCTGGGCATGGACCGGCTACACAGAGTCGTGATCCAAGATCCGGAGCATCAATTGAGTGGAGTTAATCTAGAACCGCACTTGGGACAAGTCAACGTACGAGGATTCAGTAGCTACGAGGAGAAGGCACGGCATGAGAAGCAGAAGAACTTCACTACATCAGATGGAGTGATGCTGGAGTTCAATAACAATAAGGGAACAACTACGCGGGCGACATCTTCTTCAAGAGCAAGGAGAGGACATAAGAAGGAGAAGGAGCTACACTCACTTGCTTTCAATAGGAAAGTTTAAGAATAGGATTATAGTTTATTTTTGTGATGAGCGTTTTGAGTTGAGGATTACCTAAGTGATGAACTATCGCTGTAACTTAACTTATTCTGAAGCATGCCCTACTTTTTATACAACTTAGTGAGAAAAGTTTAATGTCCTTTTGTTGTAATGAAAAGAACTATTTTGAATTGGATCCAAACCGTTTTCCTGATAAATGTTTTTGAAAACCCAGATGAATGAGTGTTGGTTTTAGTAACAACTCGGTTTTCGAAAGAAAGTGTGGAAGGACATCAAGAACTATTCAATAACGTTTTCAAACACTTCCGCAATGTTTTACAAAAAAAAAATTGGCCTTATTTTTGGTAACTTTAATACATAAAAGTTAATTGTTTTGAGTTATGAAAATTGGGCTGTTACAAGTTGTATGTTTGCTTTGATGTTGGATAATCAGATATATGTCTTAATTTAATTAATAAAGTGTTGATTGATTAGTGAATATGTATGCTCACTTGAATGATTTAAAGTCATGTGACTATGTGAATGGATTTATCAAAGTAATGTTTGTTGTTTGTACACGTTTTGGAAAATATTCGAATGCGCAATTAGTTTTGAAATTTAATTGGTTTACTCGAGATTGTTGGATTGTGTTTGTGGCTGTCCAAAAGATGTTTTATGACAAAAGCTTGAGTTTTAAAGTGTTAATTTTGAGCTAAAGGGTTATTTGAGACAAAAGTACTTTTACGATGTTTTCGGGTTTTATTAAAGTGGATTTGCAAAACAATCCTTTGCTGTCCAGAATTATTTAAAGTTTTTTCTTAATTTTAAAAGTGTGTACAAGTGATTTAAAGTATGGTTTTCAAGTGGTATTTGAATTAGGAAAAAGCCGAATTAAAAACGGTGAATTTTTCGGTGTTTTCGAACGTGATTACGGTGCTGTCCAAGATGGACCAGCAACCAAATCAATTGATCCCAATTATTTTATTAGATGTTTTCAAATGGTTTTGAGGTACTTAAAGTACCAAAAAAAGATAGAATTGTTTTGAGAAAACAATTACGTTTTTAAGTATTCCGACGAGGAACGGAATGTGTATTGAGTTAAGAAAAGATTTTCTTATACAAGTTAATAACGTAAACGTATTTTGTTTAATACGAGGAATGGTATAGACGAGGGATTGGAGCAGCCGGCAGCGATAAGGATCCGCGGAGATCGTACGTATTTGATTGTTGGACCTGAGGTGAGAGAGAAGATTTCCTAAGACACCGTGGTATTTAGGTGATTTATTAGGACGTTTCGGATCATCTCAAAGATCGGAACTTGGTGGTTCTGAGTCAGTAGTATAATGGCAATTGTTTGTGTTGTGTGGCCACTTATACGAAGGAGACAAAGACCACATGTTGTTATATGATGAATTTATGAGTGATGATGTGAAATAGTATGCTTATGTTTATTTGTTTAATTATGCATGATGATCTTTATATTGTGGAATAAGAAGAGTAGCATGCTGATGGACGTCTGTTACGTCCTGAAAATGAAAATGAAAGGAATAAGTTTGTGAATTAAAAGACACAAAGAGAAATATGTAACCCCCCTGTTTGGCCTAAGTCCTTATGAAATAAGGCAGCCCTGATAAGACATTAAAAAAAGAGATAATGATAAAAGATATGAGATTGATTGGAAAAGAGATATGTGGTGAGAAAGAGATAAAGAGTTGAGATTGGGGAAAGATTTGATGATAATGATGAGGATGAGCCAGAGCTGGGGAAAGTAATGTTGTTGTTGTTTATAAAAACGAGATGTGACCTTAGTGGAGCTTGGCTCCTTTGTTGATGTTGTTGGAATGAGACTTGTGTTGAGTTGAGCTTGCTCCTCCATTAGTGCTCAGTGAAATGAGATTTTTGAAAAAGTTTATGAAAAGAGATTTTGAGGAAGCTTATGAAATGTATTTTGAGAAAATTTTGTGAAATGAGATTTTTGAGAAAGCTTATAAAATGTATTTTGAGAAAAGTTTGTGAAACGAGATTTTGAGAAAGTTTACGAAACGAGATTTTCAGAAAGCATATAAAAGGTATTTTGAGAAAGTTTATGAAACCAGATTTTGAGAAAGTTTGTGAAACAAGATTTTGAGAAGGTTTGTGAAACGAGATTTTTGAGAAAGTTATGAAACGAGATTTTGAGAAAACTTATGAAAGATTATTTTGAGAAAAGTGTATGAAATGAGATTTTGAGAGAATCTATGACATGAGATGTTGAGACGTTGAGAAAGATTGTGAAAGGAGAAAGACTGTGAAATGAGATGTTGACATGTTGAGAAAGGATGTGAAAAGAGATGTTGAGAAAGTTTATGAAATGAGATGCAAGTTTGTCGATGCGATCCCAGTTCTGTGCTATGTTGAGAAAGGATAAAGAAAAGTGATGTTTCAAAGTAGTGGTCGGGACTCGTTGAAGGGATGCACTAAGGATGAGCCGACCTTAGGTTAATAACTAAACTTTAAAACTCTTTAAAAGACACTGGCGAATGCGAATACGGTGAGCTATGAGTGTGATATCGAAGTAGTGGAGAGGAAGGTACCATGGGTATCAGGGATACTCAGGTGGAGATTGCATTAGGGGAGGACGATGACGGTGGAACGTCAAGAAGTCTTGAGTACTTTCTAGGCAGAACAAACTCCACATGTGGTATACGAACGTGGTAGGGACTGGGTCCAAAGCCGTGGTAAGTTCTGCAATGCAACTAGAACTAGTACTGACGCCCCCTAGATTGCAAATCTTGAACAGTGAGAGGGACTGGAGTGGGGCATCTTGATTTGCCACTGTACCCGATTTTTCTACAATGTGCCTTGATATTACATGATTTGATATAATATGATTTGAACTAAGACTGTACCCGAGTTTTCTACAGTTCTCCTGGCTTGGAGCCATTTGATTTGTTGAGACAGTTGTCATGCCTGCACGGTAAAGGTCCTGTACTCCTGTTTGCTTCCGACTAGGTTGGGTGGATGACCGAGGAGATGTAGACGTTTGTGCTAACCGCGAAAGAAACGAGTACCTCGATGATACTTTAATTCCCCCCCAATCATCGATGGATGTGATTCGATAAGACATAATAAGAACAGTTTAAGAGGCATGAAAATATTTCTAATCTTAAGAAGCAAAAGCTTATGAAATGTTGATAATGAGAAATGTATCGAGAATGAAAGTGGGAAAAGATGAATGAATCCCTATGAAGAGGGAAAGGAATGGAAGTGAAAGATGTACAAGTTGAGAATGAGAAAGGAATTGAGGAATAAAGAATGATTATGTTGAGAAATGATAATAAGTTTGGCAAGATGATAATGAATGATAATAATGATGATAATGATAATGATGTTATAATGATGATATACTTGAATGTTATGTTGTATGTGTGTTGTATTGCTATGTTTGTATTGTCTCGATATCTTGCTTATCGTAAACCCACACCGTCGACGATACGTCGTTCGGATCGCTTACTCTCTCCTGTTCGTTGGCATATCGGTGTTGCTGGTATCTCAACAGGCAGATGGAGCATCGTTTGGAGATTAATACATGGCGTCATCAGGGAAGTGGTTGGAAACCCACACGCTATGGATGGGTGTGGATGCAATGTACACAGATGGTGATCGCGGATCCGGACCACAAGTTGAGAGGATCGACAAGGGGATCGTGTTTGGTAAGTGTCTCTGTGCTGGGATACAATAGTAATGAACCACCGCCACAGGATGAAGCTAAAGGGGAATCCGTGAAGCTGTTTGGTGTGGAGCTAAAGCCAAGTTCTGAAGCGGAGACAGCAACGGAGATAGCATCATCCTCCGGTGCGAAGAAAAAGTCAGAGAAGAAAAGGAAGCCGCATCCGGTTGTCTTCATTAGGAGGAATAGAGAGTAGTGCGTTCAGTTAAGAGGATCTTAGTCTTTTAATAGTTTAAGTCTATTGTTAGCATTTTGAGTCAAGGATTACCGAGCCATGAGCCATTTATGTAATCAAGCTAAGCTTTTAATTTCGTCTTGTGGAATACTTCTCTTTTGTAAGTTGAACAATATAATCCTTTGGGAAATAAGCATGAATATTTTTGAACGAATTATGATGTTCTTGAACCAAGTCACTTTAGGGAATTGAAAGTTTTATGTCAAGAAATGTTTTAGTAACAACTTGGTTTTCAGCAAAGGATTTTAAGTACACAATTGACATTTCAATATGTTTCAAAAAAAAAATTTGGCCTCATTTTTGCAACATTAATACATAAAAGTTAGTTATTTTGGGTTACGAAAATCGTGCTATTACAAATGAGAAGTTCATTCCTGTGTTGTCTTAGCTCATGAAATATTTGATGGAATAACATAGGAAGAACAAGTGGAGAAGTGTGATGTATTGGTCCTTGGTCTATGGCAAATGGTAGTATCAATCGTTATGACAAGAAAGGTCAAGTGATCGAGAAGTGCGAATCTACAAGAAAGATTCAAGTCTAAAATGCCAATGGAAACTTGATGAAATCGACTAGTTCATAGCGTCGACAATAGCATGGCCTAGCGATAAGCACCCGTGACTCGTGTGTCGAAGAAAAACTATCGAAGAGTTGGAAAATTTGGCTAGGTGCACGAGTAGTGGGCTATTTATCTTGTACATAAAATAACAAGTAGTTACTAGGTATCTTAGTCTATAAGCAAGAGTTTCCTTTACTATAAGTAGGACAAGAAAACATTTTAAAAAATCCAAACAATCTCACTTGAAGAAGATTTGTAAATATATATATATATATATATATATATAATTTTAATTTTCTTTTTCTTTTCCTTTTCCTTTCCTTTATTTTTGATTTAATTTGTTTATTTTTTGCAAAATTGCTCATTTGGTCTATTATCTTATTTATTGTTTCAAAATGGTGACTTGTCATGATTTTTTTATTCATTTTCGTTACTTAACTTTATTGTTTGCCTCAATTTTATCTCTAATATTAGTTTTTAACATATTTCATTAAAATACTTCGCCAAATTGATTAAAATAATATATTTTTTTTACATAAAATATTTTATTTTTATTGGAATTTTTTAAATGAAGTATGATAAAAACTAAACTCGTTTATTTTGATATATTTTAGGCAAAACTACTAGATTGGTCCCGTAAGTTATTTTTTAATTACGATTTCGTCCCTTAACTTTATTTTGATTGTAACACCCCTAATTTTCGTCTCCCGGATAATAAGAAAATTAATAATAAAGTTTTATTATTAATTTATATAAATTTTTCCAATTTTATATTTTGTATTTAATTAGCCTTGAAATATAAAAATAGGTGAAAATATTTTTATATGGCAAATAAATACAAAATTATGCATATTGCATTTTAGTCCTTGGTTTAGGACCTAAATGTAATATTAGAAAGGTTCTTGGAGGGAAAGATTTAAAAAGTATTAATTTTTAAATTTTGTACTTACCTAACTGGTTAGTAATGCCCTGTAACCGGTTAGACGATGAACTCAGAAACTGGGCTAGTGCGTTTTGATGAGTAATCACTTGATTAATCCATGGAGTCGCCACGAAAACAGCTCTAATCTAGTGGATAACACGCATCGGTGTGCATGTTACTCCAATTCCTCTATAAAAGCCAGGATTGTTGAAGGTTTGAGGTTGATTTCTGAATGTTGGTAGAGAAATTGCTCTGTTAAGGTTTCTATTTCGTTGGGAGAAATTCTTCTTCTTCTCCGAGTGTTAGAAAGCGAGTGATACACTTCTGAAAAGCTTGAATCAAGGGTTTTTCATTGATATAAACATTGTCAGCCAAGAGTGTGTGTGGGAGGAGAAATTGATCTGGGAAGTTGAAGTTGGGAAAGCTGAATTCTGTTTTCTTCTTGTTTCTGGAAGCTGAGTTTGAGCCTTGATTTTGGTAAGTTCATGTAACTTCTAAGTCTCAAACCACTTTGATTCTTTACTGCTTGTTACCTAGAGCAAGTTCTAATCGTTTTCCCCAATTTCTTTGGTCAATTTCTATGTCAAATTCTCTGGTTTTTTAACCCTGTTTCTGAAAAACGTGGGTGAGAGCAGAACTTGGAATTTCTGTGAAGTCTGTGGATTTCCTTCAAACCTCAGTGATTATACTCATCAAACACGACTTAGAGGTATGGGAGAAGTTTACCTTATACTAGATTGAGACTAAAATCAAGTGATTTAGGATTTGAGTCAACAAAGACTCAAAAGGGCATTATGTGTTTAAGGTTAAAAGGCTTGGAGGCCAATTTTTAGCTCAATTCTGTTTTGAGCAATTTTGTTTTGATGCATGCAAGTGATTTTGATGCTTGAATCATAATCTAAATGTTTATTATAAGTTTTGTGGTATTAAATTGTGTTTATGTGGGTTTTATGCAATTTGATACTTTAAACTTAATGCATGCAAATGAAATTTGTTGCTGTGGGTAAACCTGTTTATATTAAGGTATGTGAACTTTATTGAGTGTTGAAATTGGTTAGATTTGAGTATTGAAAAAAATGGTATGCAAAACCTCATTTTTCAGTGCACAGACTGCATAATCTAACCGGTTATTCGATATTTGTAACCGGTTAGATATTGTAATTTTTCAAAGAAAATGAATTTCTGAAACTGATGTTTTGCTCTTACCATTTTTACTCAAGTTTATACTCTAATTTCACTTGGAATCAATCTGGAAACATGTGAGTAAATACTGTTCGTTTCAGATTGAATTTGAGGAGTTAATACCTTAATATTTTGAGATAATTTCAAGAGGAAATTATGCTCCATTGAGAATGAATTGTGATTTAAACTTTGAATGATGAATTCAGTGGAATTTGAGGTATAAAAACAATGCTGAAACTTTGTTTATGGATTGGGTACAGAATTAAAGAAAAGGGTTTCTCAATTACAATGGTTAATAAGTTCAGGTCTGTAATTCTAACCGGTTAGCCTGAGACTGTAACCGGTTAGTACCTGAAACTGAAAAATAAAAGTTAAGTCTTTTAAGTGAAAAGTGAGTACCATTGGTTAAATTTTTCCCAATCTAAGCCTAATGGCATGTTTTTAAGTTAATTCAAAGATGAATTTTTGTGCCAAAGGTTATACCTCAAATTAATCATTCAAAAGAGAAATTGAGATATTTCTAAATCACAATAATTAAAGTAAAGATAAAAGCCAACCTCAATAATTGTGCATTCATGCATAGAGAATGGAAGATGGGTTGGTAGAAAACGTTTATCATATTCTGGGAATATGAGGAGGGTACTCCGGGAGTACCAAATTGTAACCTACTTGATGACACATTCTGGGAATGTGGCCAGTGTCTGGGACATGGTTTTTATGCGTTCTGGGAACGTGATGCACACTCTGGGAGTGATGCTTATTTATCCAAGTATGGTTTCGCATTACGTTCTGGGAACGAATGTCAGTGTTCCGGGAACACAACGGTGTATTGGATGGACGTCCAAGATGGACTTTTGTTAGAGGCCTCTGATGTGGATAGAAATCATGCACCATGCCACTTGCATTATAAGAGATATAATGTTGAAAATTGGTATGCTCATATGTTCTTGCATTATTGTCTGTCCATGATATACTTGTGTTTGTAATTTTAGTCTTTATTGATTATGTATATGTGTATACTTACTCCCTATGCCCTGTTTAGGTGATGGCCAGATACCTAGCCTGCATCGAGATACGCCCTATCCCTAGTGGTATATGGACGTACGAGGAGCACCGAGCCACCTTTGAGGGGGAGGTGGAGATCACTCTCTACCACCCTAACCCTCTGGTTCGGGTGCGACCTCGTAGATTTAGGATTCCTTTAGTCTATACTATGCATGTTCCACCTTTTTATACATATAGAGGACCACCCCCGGCTCGACCTGTGCGTTGATTCTATAGTTTTTGTTTTAGAGCTGCCACTCGTACTCATCCTTCTTCCCACAGAGTTGTTACTGAGGAGACTCTTTCTCCTGGTCCGACTGACTTTGATAGGATTGCTTCTGCAGATCCTAGACCCAGTGGTGGGGTCTCTGCACAGTCGGACGAGGTCGAGGAGGATCCCGTGGAGGATGAGGATGAGGAGGAGGTGCATGTCGAGCTTATTGTTTCTGCTAGAGGTGGACCTGTTGGTTCCTAGGAGCCTGCATAGCATAGATGTTTTGGATCCTAGGTTTAAGGATAGAGCTGCAGAGGATCAGAGAAGCTGCTGAGGACATGGATGACCTGCTCTAGGACTTCTATTTTGATATTGTGATATATTGTATTTATTTTGAGAGGTCTTAGAGTGAGGTTTATTTTAAGTAGCTGGTTTGTATATGTTTCATCAAAACTTGCTATCTCGACTTTTGCTACTTGCTACTGATGATACTGGTGGGGTTTTATCATGATATATATATATATATATATATATATATATATATATATATATATGATGTTTTTATTTACCTCAGTAGTGCCCCACAAGTATTATTTTTACTTCCGCATACTCTGATTTTGATTCAAAAGGATTCGGCAATAAGCTTATATTCTATACGTTCGATTAAAATCAAGAGACAAATAATTTGTTTCTAAGAAGAGTTACAAATATGTTTCATTATGTTTAAAAGATATTGTCTCGAGAGCCTTTTCGTAATTAAGATATTATTAAGTCGAATTCAAATTATTCGTCAATGAAAAAGGTGTTTATAATTGAGCAAGTATACATTAAAAAGGAAAAATTTTCTAGTCCCACTTTTGATAGCAAGTATTCTATATTTGAAAATATTAATTATTTTCAAGATATAAAACGAGGGTGTCACATCTTTGGTGGTATCAGAGCATTGGTCCTGTCTCTCATGGCCCTGATGATGCAGCTAAGTATGGTATTCAATGTTATTTGAATATGTTTGAATAAGATTGTTGAGTAAGCTAGTAGTGCTTATGTTTTAAATACCTTTTAGTGACCCAAAGCCCATAGTGCAGGTCTTTCTATGGCAACCAGAAATAGAAATTATACGAACGAAATATTAGAACGTATTACGATTGTGCTGGAGGGTATGCAGCAGCAGCAGCAACAGCAGCCACCTCAAGGACGAGCTGGTAACCCACATGTTGGCAATGTGGTGAATCATGATGCTAAGACTTTGTCGGAGTTTAGAATGTGCAATCCACCAAGGTTTGAAGGAGGATACAAACCTGATGAGGCAAATAAGTGGTTGTACGAGATCAACAAAATTTTCAGAACTTTAGACTGTTCGGATGAGCAGAAGGTGACCTATGCAGTTTACATGCTTCATGGGGAAGCTGAGAACTGGTGGGATCATACTGTTCAATTACTGAATTTTGAGAGAAGAGCAATCGACTGGGGAGTGTTTATGGAGAAATTTCTTAATAAATACTTTCCAGAAGATTTAAGGAGAAAGAAGGAGGTAAGTTCATGCAGTTGAAGCAGGGTATGAGTGTAGGAGAATATGCTGCCAGATTTGAGGAGCTGATGAAATATTCTCCCTACTACCTGAATAACCCTGATGAAAGGAGTAAGTGTGTTAAGTTCGAAGGTGGACTGAGACCGGAGCTGAAATCTATTTTCAGTTACCAGAGGATTCAGAGTTTTCCTGCACTTGTGGATATGTGCAAAATGTATGAGGATGATAAGAAAGCAGAGTTGGTGGGAAGCCAAGGAAAGGAGAGTGGACAGAACTATGGACCACAGAGGAAGAAGAGATTTGATCACCGGAATAATGGTCCATATGCTCAGAAGAACAAGGGCAAGGGCAAAGCTGTGATGGATAACAAGAACAAGTCTCGCGATAATGCTCCTTATTGTGAGAAGTGTAGGCGTTATCATCATGGTCAATTCTGCTGGTCCACAGGAAGATGTTTCAAATGTGGAAAGCAAGGTCATTTTGCCCGTGATTGCAGAGAGCCTGCAAAAGGTTATGTGAAAGGATCTGCTGGCAAGTCTGTGGTTCAGGGCAAAGTGTTTACCCTGAGTGGTAACGAAGCAACCCAAACCCCGAATCTCGTGCAAGGTAACTTTTTGCTTAATGATCAACCTTGCAAGATTATGTTTGATTCTGGAGCCACACATTCCTTTGTTTCTCCTGAATGTGTGAGTAGGTTAAATCTTGTTGTTTCTTATTCTCCTTGCTATCTTAGTATAGATACCCCTACTGGGATACCCATCTTTACCTCTAAGGTTTGCTTAGGGTGTAATGTTGAAATCTTGGGTCGTGTCTCTAAAGTAGATTTGGTTTGTCTCCCTAAGTTACAATTAGATGTAATCTTGGGTATGGATTGGTTGATCAAGAACCAAGTGATCATCAATTGTGAGGAAAATACAATCCAATATAGAACCCTTGAACCCGAAGGTTATATGTGCTTATTCTCTGCTACTAGAGAAGAAGAGTCCGTGCCAATAGAAGAGATTCCTGTGGTGAGGGAATTTCCGGAAGTATTTCCTGAAGAGATACCAGGATTACCTCTGAAGCGAGAAATAGAGTTTGGGATTGATTTAGTTCCAGGAGCTGGTCCCATCTCTATTGCTCCTTATAGAATGGCACCACTGGAAATGGCAGAAATGAAAAAGCAGATAGAGGAATTGCTGCAGAAGCAGATGATCAGGCCAAGTGTTTCGCCTTGGGGAGCTCCATTGTTGTTTGTAAAAAAGAAGGATGGAAGTATGAGAATGTGTGTGGATTACAGACAATTAAATAAGGTCACCATTAAGAATAAGTATCCTTTGCCAAGGATTGATGACCTTATGGATCAAGTTATGGGAGCTGCGGTATTTTCAAAGATTGATCTGAGATCGGGCTATCATCAGATCAGAATAAAGGAGGAAGACATACCCAAGACTGCATTTCGATCTCGATACGGTCATTATGAGTATGTTGTGATGCCGTTCGGATTGACTAATGCACCTACTATTTTCATGGATTATATGAACCGGATCTTTACACCATATTTGGATTTGTTTGTCGTGGTGTTTATAGATGATATTTTGGTCTATTCTAAGAGTTCAGAGGAGCATGAAGAACATCTCAGGATTGTGCTGAAGGTCCTAGAGGAGAAACAGTTGTATGCCACACTTACGAAATGTGAGTTTTGGTTGAATGAAGTAAAGTTTCTTGGGCATGTAATCTCTAAGGAAGGAATTGCGGTGGATCCAGCGAAGGTGAGTTCAGTGTTGAAATGGGAACCGCCTAAGACTGTGACTGAGGTGAGAAGCTTCTTAGGGCTGGCTGGATACTATCATCGGTTCATAGAAGGATTTTCCAAGATTGTGTTGCCTTTGACCAAGTTGACTCGAAAAGATCAACCGTTCGTGTGGGACGACGGGTGTGAAAGTAGTTTCTGAGAGTTAAAGGAAAGGTTAACATCGTCTCCTGTGTTAATATTACCTGATCCTCACAAGAGTTTTGAAGTATACTGTGATGCATCTAAGCAAGGACTTGGGTGTGTGTTGATGCAAGAAGGAAGAGTAGTGGCTTATGCATCACGACAGTTGAAGAATCATGAGGTGGATTACCCGACACACGATTTGGAATTGGCTGCGATCGTGTTTGCCTTAAAGATATGGAGACATCATCTCTATGGCACTACTTTCCAAGTATTTAGTGACCATAAGAGTTTGAAATATCTATTCCATCAAAAAGAGTTGAACATGAGGCAAAGAAGGTGGATGGAGTTTTTGAAGGATTATGACTTTAAACTCCATTACCATCCGGGTAAAGCAAATGTGGTTGCGGATGCTTTGAGTCGGAAAGCAATCCACATGAGTGCGATGATGGTGAAGGAAGCAGCATTAATCGAGGATTTCAGAGACTTGAGCTTGTTGACGCAAGTGGAACCATCAAGCATCAAGTTAGGAATGTTGCATATTACAAATGAATTCTTGGAAAGAATTCGGGAGTTGCAACAAGTAGATGAGGAGTTGATTGAAAAGATGAGATTGGGTTCGGAGGGGAAGGAACCTGATTTCAAGATTGGGTTGGATGGAATCCTTCGTTTCAGAACAAGGATTTGCATACCAAGAGATTAGGAAGTTAGGAGATTGATTCTTGATGAAGCACATAAGAGTCGAATGAGTATGCATCCTGGATCAACCAAAATGTATCAGGATTTGAAGAAAATGTTTTGGTGGTCTGGTTTGAAAAAGGATGTTGCGGAGTATGTGGCTTCATGTTTAATTTGTCAGAAAGCTAAGGTAGAACACCAGAAACTGGGAGGACAGTTGCAACCTTTGAGTATCCCTCAATGGAAGTGGGATAGTATATCGATGGATTTTGTATCTGGTTTGCCAAGGACAATAGCAAATCATGATGCAATATGGGTGATTGTGGATAGGTTGACTAAGTCGGCGCATTTTATTCCGATAAATATGCGCTATCCTTTGAATAAGTTAACTCAGATCTACATTAAGGAGGTAGTTCGTCTTCACGGAGTGCCTTCGAGTATTGTGTCGGATAGAGATCCCAGATTTTCTTCGCAGTTCTGGAAGAGTCTGCATAATGCTATGGGAACAAGCTTGAAGTTGAGTTCTGCGTATCATCCACAGACGGATGGTCAAACGGAGAGAACTATTCAGTCTTTGGAAGATGTATTAAGGGCTTGTGCACTTGAAGAGCAAGGAAGTTGGGATCAAGTGTTACCCCTTGCAGAATTCACATACAACAACAGTTACCATGCAAGCATCGGAATGGCACCGTTTGAGGCTTTGTATGGAAGGAAGTGTCAAACCTCGCTATGCTGGTTTCAAGTGGGGGAGAACTTAGTGGTTGGACTGGAAATGGTGCAGCAGACAACTGAGAAGATCAAGATGGTTCAGGCAAAGATGAAAGCGGCTCAGAGTCGGCAGAAGAGTTATGCTGATAGACGGAGAAAACCAATAGAGTTTTCGGAGGGCGACCATGTGTTTCTTCGGATAGTTCCGATGAAAGGGATCAGTAGAGCCTTGAGAACCTGAAAGCTTTCACCTAAGTGTATAGGTCCATAACAAATCCTTAAGAGAGTTGGTCCTGTTGCCTATCAAATAGCTTTACCACCCTCTCTGTCCAATTTGCACAATGTCTTTCACGTCTCTCAGTTAAAAAAATATGTGCATGATCCATCGGTTGTTTTGAAAATTCAACCTGATGATTTAGCTTTGAAGGAGAACCTTACCTTCGAATCTAGACCAGTTCGGATAGAAGATCGTGAAGTTAAGCAGCTCAGGGGAAAAGAGATACCTTTAGTTAAGGTTATATGGGAAAATGTTGACGTGTTTGAAGCTACATGGGAATTAGAGGAGAAGATGCGTCAAGAGCATCCTGAGTTGTTTATGTAAGCTAGAATTTCGGGGACGAAATTCCTTTTGAGTGGGGGAGTAGTGTAACACCCCTAATTTTTGTCTCCCGGATAATAAGGAAATTAATAATAAAGTTTTATTATTAATTTATATAAATTTTTCCAAGTTTATATTTTGTATTTAATTAGCCTTGAAATATAAAAATAGGTGAAAATATTTTTATATGGCAAATAAATACAAAATTATGGATATTGCATTTTAGTCCTTGGTTTAGGACCTAAATGTAATATTAGAAAGGTTCTTGGAGGGAAAGATTTAAAAAGTATTAATTTTTAAATTTTGTACTGACCTAACCGGTTAGTAATGCCCTGTAACCGGTTAGACGATGAACCCAGAAAGTGGGTTAGTGCGTTTTGATGAGTAATCACTTGATTAATCCATGGAGTCGCCACAAAAACAGCTCTAATCTAGTGGATAACAATCGTCAGTGTGCATGTTACTCCAATTCCTCTATAAAATCCAGGATTGTTGAAGGTTTGAGGTTGATTTCTGAATGTTGGTGGAGAAATTGCTCTGTTAGGGTTTCTATTTCGTTCGGAGAAATTCTTCTTCTTCTCTGAGTGTTAGAGAGCGAGTGATACACTTATGAAAAGCTTGAATCAAGGGCTTTTCATTGATATAAACATTGTAAGCCAAGAGTGTGTGTGGGAGGAGAAATTGATCTGAAAAGTTGAAGTTGGGAAAGCTGAATTCTGTTTTCTTCTTGTTTTTGGAAGCTGAGTTTGAGCCTTGATTTTGGTAAGTTCATGTAACTTCTAAGTCTCAAACCACTTTGATTCTTCAGTGCATGTTACCTAGAGCAAGTTCTAATCGTTTTCCCCAATTTCTTTGGTCAATTTCTATGTCAAATTCTCTGGTTTTTGAACCCTGTTGCTGAAAAACGTGGCTGAGAGCAGAACTTGGAATTTCTGTGAAGTTTGTGGATTTCCTTCAAACCTCAGTGATTATACTCATCAAACACGACTTAGAGGTATGGGAGAAGTTTACCTTATACTAGATTGAGACTAAAATCAAGTGATTTAGGATTTGAGTCAACAAAGACTCAAAAGGGCATTATGTGTTTAAGGTTAAAAGGCTTGGAGGCCAATTTTTAGCTCAATTCTGTTTTGAGCAATTTTGTTTTGATGCATGCAAGTGATTTTGATGCTTGAATCATAATCTAAATGTTTATTATAAGTTTTGTGGTATTAAATTGTGTTTATGTGGGTTTTTATGCAATTTGATACTTTAAACTTAATGCATGCAAATGAAATTTGTTGTTGTGGGTAAACTTGTTTATATTAAGGTATGTGAACTTTATTGAGTGTTGAAATTGGTTAGATTTGAGTATTGAAAAAAATGGTATGCAAAACCTCATTTTTCAGTGCACAGACTGCATAATCTAACCTGTTATTCGATATTTGTAACCGGTTAGTATTGTAATTTTTCAAAGAAAATGAATTTTTGAAATTGGTATTTTGCTCTTACCATTTTTACTCAAGTTTATACTCTAATTTCACTTGGAATCAATCTGGAAACATGTGAGTAAATACTGTTCGTTTCAGATTGAATTTGAGGAATTAATACCTTAATATTTTGAGATAATTTCAAGAGGAAATTATGCTCCATTGAGAATGAATTGTGATTTAGACTTTGAATGATGAATTCAGTGGAATTTGAGGTATAAAAACAATGCTGAAACTTTGTTTATGGATTGGGTACAGAATTCAAGAAAAGGGTTTCTCAATTACAATGGTTAATAAGTTCAGGTCTGTAATTCTAACCGGTTAGCCTGAGACTGTAACCGGTTAGTACCTGAAACTGAAAAATAAAAGTTAAGTCTTTTAAGTGAAAAGTGAGTAACATTGGTTAAGTTTTTTCCAATCTAAGCCTAATGGCATGTTTTTAAGTTAATTCAAGGATGAATTTTTGTGTCAAAGGTTATACCTCAAATTAATCATTCAAAAGAGAAATTGAGATATTTCTAAATCACAATAATTAAAGTAAAGATAAAAGCCAACCTCTAATTGTGCATTCATGCATAGAGAATGGAAGATGGGTTGGTAGGAAACGTTTATCATATTCTGGGAATATGAGGAGGGTACTCCAGGAGTACCAAATTGTAACCTACTTGATGACACATTCTGGGAATGTGGCCAGTGTCTGGGATATGGTTTTTATGCGTTCTGGGAACGTATGCGTTCTGGGAACGTGATGCACACTCTGGGAGTGATGCTTATTTATCCAAGTATGGTTTCGCATTACGTTCTGGGAACGAATGTTAGTGTTCCGGGAACACAACGGTGTATTGGATGGACGTCCAAGATGGACTTTTGTTAGAGGCCTCTGATGTGGATAGAAATCATGCACCATGCCACTTGCATTATAATAGATATAATGTTGAAAATTGGTATGCTCATATGTACTTGCATTATTGTCTGTCCATGATATAATTGTGTTTGTAATTTTAGTCTTTATTGATTATGTATATGTGTATGCTTACTCCCTATGCCCTGTTTAGGTGATGGCCAGATACCTAGCCTGCATCGAGATACGCCCTATCCCTAGTGGTATATGGACGTACGAGGAGCACCGAGCCACCTTTGAGGGGGAGGTGGAGATCACTCTCTACCACCCTAACCCTCTGGTTCGGGTGCGACCTCGTAGATTTAGGATTCCTTTAGTCTATACTATGCATGTTCCACCTTTTCATACATATAGAGGACCACCCCCGGCTCGACCTGTGCGTCGATTCCATAGTTTTCGTTTTAGAGCTGCCACTCGTACTCATCCTTCTTCCCACAGAGTTGTTACTGAGGAGACTCTTTCTCCTAGTCCGACTGACTTTGATAGGACTGCTTCTGCAGATCCTAGACCCAGTGATGGGGTCTCTGCACAGTCGGACGAGGTCGAGGAGGATCCCGTGGAGGATGAGGACGAGGAGGAGGTGCATGTCGAGCCTACTGTTTCTGCTAGAGGTGGACCTGCTGGTTCCTAAGAGCCTGCATAGCATAGATGTTTTGGATCCTAGGTCTAGGGATAGAGCTGCAGAGGATCAGAGAAGCTGCTGAGGACATGGATGACCTGCTCTGGGACTTCTATTTTGATATTGTGATATATTGTATATATTTTGAGAGGTCTTAGAGTGAGGTTTATTTTAAGCAGCTGGTTTGTATATGTTTCATCAAAACTTGCTATCTCGACTTTTGCTACTTGCTACTGATGATACTGGTAGGGTTTTATCATGATATATATATATATATATATATATGATGTTTTTATTTACCTCAGCAGTGCCCCACAAGTATTACTTTTACTTCCGCATACTCTGATTTTGATTCAAAAGGATTCGGCAATAAGCTTATATTCTATACGTTCGATTAAACTCAAGAGACAAATAATATGTTTTTAAGAAGAGTTACGAATATGTTTCATTATGTTTAAAAGATATTGTCTCGAGAGCCTTTTCGTAATTAAGATATTATTAAGCCGAATTCAAATTATTCGTCAATGAAAAAGGTGTTTATAATTGAGCAAGTATACATTAAAAAGGAAAAAAATTTTAGTCCCACTTTTGATAGCAAGTATTCTATATTTGGAAATATTAATTATTTTCAAGATATAAAACAAGGGTGTCACATTGATAACTGTTGGCATTTTGAGAGACTTGCTACTTTTTCCCCGGACTCTTTGCGAAAAGTCATTGAGGTGATGCCTGTTTTGAAGAATCATGCTGTGCAGGATTCAGTTATTTGGTCAGCCTCTGATAAAGGCATTTATTCCGTTTTTGCTGGTTATGCTTGGCTGTCTTCTAGGGATGCTACCATTACGGTTAATGATTCTTGGTTGTGGATTTGGAAACTCCCCACTCTTGAAAAAATTCGTTTCTTTATTTGGCTTTGTTGGCACTCTGCTTTGCCTACTAATGAAATGAGGTTCCTTAGACATTTTGCTCCCTCTGCATCATGCCCTCTTTGTTTCAGCCCGGTTGAAAGTCAAGACCATTGCTTACAACAGTGCTCTATGGCTAAAAAGATTTGGGATTTCTACGGATATAGCAACGTTACTGGTTTCTTCTCTTCGGACTTCTTCTCCTGGCTTAAAACTTATGCCACTGGGTCTAACAGCTCCCTGTTCCTTGTTATTGTTTGGTGGATTTGGCGTGCTAGAAACCAGGCCGTGTATGATTCAACAACTTGGAGTTTTTTTGAGGTGACACGTCATATTAATTTTATGAGCATGGATGTTGCGGTTGGGTCTGTGTTCTCTCCGATCCTTCTCCCTCTTCTGTCGATCGACCACCTCGTCATGTGCGATGGTCTCCGGACATTGATGCTGATTATATTATTCTTAATGTTGATGGTTCTTCTCTTGGCAATTCAGGCCCTGCGGGGTTTGGAGGTATTATCCGGGATGTGTTAGGAAATTAGGTTTGTGGCTTCTCTAGTTTCCTTGGGCATATATATACTGCTATTCTTCAAGTTGAGCTTCTAGCGTTATTACGTGGTATTCAATTGGCCAAAGCTAGAGGAATTAGTAAGTTGCATTGTTAGACAGACTCTATGAAAGTGTTTCGGTTGATCAAGCAGGACTTTCCGCCTACTCATGTCTATGCATGTGTGCTACATTCATGACATAAAACATCTGTTGTCTGGTTTTAGCTATGTTTCTATTATGCATACTCTTAGAGAAGGAAACTCTTGCGCTGACTGGTTTGCTAAACAGGGAGCTACTAACGCAGTTTCGCTAAAGATTTGGGATGTGCCCCATGTGGCTATTTCTCCCTTGATGCTTGCTGACAGGATGGGAATCCTCTTTGATAGGATTTAGTCTGTTTTGCGTTTTCTTTCTTTTCAGTTGTACCAAAAAAAAAAAAAAAACTTACGGGACCTATAGAGTAGTTTTGCCTATATTTTATGTTAGGTTGTTAGTTGGTAGTACTATGGCCCACACATGCTTTTCTTTTGGATTTAAAAATTATAAAATATATCTTGTTAAAATACATGAAGTATCCCATGCTACGTGTGCAAATAAGGTTATTTAAAAGTTCTGGGTAAGTTGCCCAATGTTAGAATTTAAGAACTTTTTCCTCATTGACCAAACCTAAAATCGTGTGGATACGTGAGATTGAGAGTGGGGTGAGCAGTGAACACGCAAGAACTAATGAAACAACTAATGAATTCAGTTTCACGTTACCGGCCGTGATGTGAATATGATTAGGAAGTAGGAACGCGGAAAATATCAGTCTATGTATCTATCTATCAAACATATTCAAGTATTTTAGTCTATTAGTGTAATAGCTGACTTTGATTAATTTAATTATAAACCGCGTGAAGGAATAATGGCATATGCCGTAGATACCACCGTAGATTAGGACCATGGTAGGATGATACTGAGTTGAAGATTATAAATATGTGACCATTGCCTATCTTTTCTCTTCGTTCACGACATAATTCTCTGTCCCTAGCTACTATATTTCTTGGCATATATCTTCATGTATTGAAAGTTGAAGCAGGTTAGTCCCTCTCCCACTCTCTTATACACAAAAACTACTAACACAGTAATGAAGTTAGGAAGAGGGAAATTAAATTAGGTAAAAGTGAAATCAGGTAATAGTGAATATATTGTGTAATGTAATAATGAATTCGGAAACTGTCCAAGTTCTTATTTTTTTTCCTCCTCCTTCAGGTAGGGCAGATAATGTTGACTATAAGAAAATATGTGAATCTCTTCCATTTCAATGTTACATCAATATAATGTCTCATTTGTTTGATTGAAAACAAGTTGCTTTGAAATTTAGCTCATACCGGCATTGGAATTTTCTTCTTGACTCCCGACAAGGGATATCAAAAATAAATATCATAGAATCATATGTGAGATCAAATAAAACTATTACCAAGTTCATTACCTCCTAGGTAGGGCAGATATTGACCATACAAATATATATATATATATATATATATATATATATATAAATAAATAAAAGAATCTCCTCCATTTCATTGTTACGTCAGTATCTCATTTGCTGTTTGAAAACAAGTTTTTTTAAAAAACAAAACATGCCGGCATTGGAATTTTATTTTTATTTTGTATATCTCTATAATTTTATAGATTGACGTAAGTATAACGTAAGAGAAGATAGCATAGTATATTTGGATGGTATCATACACTGTAAGCACGAATATAAGGGCTTTGCTTTGCTTTGATATCTTTTTAAGAAAAAAATGTTGTTCTATTTTGTTAGGTGGTTCAATAAAAAAAATGTTGTGTATTTTGATTTATTAATATCAATTAGGTATAAATACAAATTGTAAATTATGCAATTAATTTCATGAGTCATTTACGTAAAAATAATATTGTTTTCCCTACTAAGATTTGATTAGTTAATTTCCCTAATAATTTTTTTTTGGTCAAATTTCCCTAATAATTTATATATTGTGTATATAAATTGTTTACACCAAAGATAGAGCTGTATTAAAAAATTAGAATTAGAATTATTAAGTTTACTTGTCAAAGTCTTCGCGGATATATGAACAATCAAATTATTATAGAAGGGACCACGATAATTTGGTAAAAAGAAATAAAACAAATTTACCCTTATTAATATTGTTGTTTATTATTGAGAAAACTCAATTTTTATCTTTATATGTTTTTATTATTTTACACTAATGAGAATTCACAATCTATCTGTCATCTTTAAGATTATAAATGATAAAATTATAAATATTACAGTATTTTTCTTTTTCAAAAATCAAGAGAATGGCAAATTTTGATTATTGTCTTAATTTATGTTATTCTTTGCAAGTTCTCCTCTTGTCTAAGACCTTTTTGAGATTTTTCTTAAGAAAGATAATTAGATTAACTAGTGGTATTGAAAATGTGAAAATTTGGTATACTTTTTTTAAAATTATCCCTATAATTATTATTAGGAATTTCAAAAATGTTGAGTTAATAGGAATGTTTGCAAAAAAAAATAATTAAAAACTATTGAAAATTAAAATGTGATCTTATAAATAAGACCAAAATAAAAATTCCAAAAATCTTATATATATAACGGTTTAAATAACTTATAAACAGGATTCATTGGAGTATAAGATTAAATTGTCAAATTATATTTAATATATATATATATATAGAAAAAAAATAGATGATGCATCGATAGTGTAAAGATTTTTTGCATCATCAGTGTATCATCCATCATTCATGTGTTTATTGTCGTTTCAAATAAAAGTAATGCAAATGAATGGTGTATAATAGACTAATGGTGCTAAAAACATTACACCGTCATTGCACACTCATTAATCTCATATATATATATATATATATATATATATATATATATATATATCTTTTTTATAAAAAAATAGAGTTGTATTAAAAAAATTGAATTTGAATTATTAAGTTTACTTGTCAAAGTCGTCGCTTATATAATATGACTAATCAAATTGATATAAATGGGACCACAATAATTTGGCAAAAAGAAATAAAATAGCAAAGCAAGTAGAAGTTTATTAAAAGAGGCGTAATAACCTTAGCTAGTACTTAGAACTCTTGAAATGCCACTAAAGAAACTGAAATAATTCCTTGTTTCACTTGCCAGAATTCTTGAATCAGCATCCATCAGCAAACTATGGCTCGTGATCAACTAGGAGTCCTTACTGCCCTTGATGCAGCCAAGACCCAATGGTACCATTTCACTGCCATCATCATTGCTGGCATGGGTTTCTTCACAGATGCATACGATCTTTTCAGCATAGCCAACGTTACCAAGTTGCTTGGAAGAATATACTACACACACCCAGGTGCACCCAAGCCCGGAACCCTTCCCCCAAATGTCTCATTAGCAGTTAATGGCGTTGCTCTCTGTGGCACTCTTGCAGGCCAACTCTTCTTTGGTTGGCTTGGGGACAAAATGGGAAGGAAAAAAGTTTATGGTCTAACTCTTGCCCTTATGGTCTTTGCCTCTCTTGCCTCTGGCCTCTCTTTCGGCCACACCGCTAAGGGTGTTATTTCCACCCTCTGCTTCTTCAGGTTCTGGCTTGGATTCGGCATCGGTGGCGACTACCCTCTTTCCGCAACCATCATGTCCGAGTACGCCAACAAGAAGACGCGCGGCGCGTTTATCGCGGCCGTTTTCGCTATGCAAGGATTCGGAATACTATTCGGTGGTATTGTTTCGCTGGTGATTTCGACCATATTCGACCACGCGTACAGCGCTCCCGCATACGAGGTTGATCCGGCCGCGTCCCTGGTGCCGCAAGCGGACTACGTCTGGCGCATAATTCTGATGTTTGGTGCTCTGCCTGCTGCCCTGACCTACTACTGGCGAATGAAAATGCCCGAAACTGCGAGGTACACTGCGCTCGTCGCGAAGAATGCGAAGCAAGCCGCACAAGACATGTCAAAGGTGTTGCAGATGGAAATTGAAGCAGAACAAGAGAAGGTGGACCAGCTAGCAGAGCGAAGTCACAACAACTTTGGCTTGTTCTCCAAGGAATTTGTTAAAAGGCATGGACTACACTTGGTTGGAACATGTACTACTTGGTTCCTACTAGATATTGCTTATTACAGTTCAAATCTGTTCCAGAAAGATATTTACTCAAGCATTGGATGGCTTCCTCCTGCAAAAGAAATGAATGCAATTCATGAGGTTTTCAGGGTTGCTAAAGCACAAGTGCTTATTGCACTGTGTGGAACTGTTCCTGGATACTGGTTCACTGTGGCATTCATCGATCATTTGGGCCGTTTCTTCATCCAACTCATGGGTTTCTTCTTCATGACAGTGTTCATGTTTGCGCTTGCTCTTCCATATGATCACTGGACAAAGAAAGAGAACAGAATTGGGTTCTTGGTCATGTATGCACTGACCTTTTTCTTTGCTAATTTTGGTCCAAATGCTACCACTTTCGTCGTGCCGGCGGAGATATTCCCGGCAAGGTTGAGGTCTACTTGTCATGGAATATCGTCCGCCGCAGGTAAAGCGGGCGCGATCGTGGGCGCGTTCGGGTTCTTGTATGCTTCACAGAGTAAGGATAAAGCGAAAAGAGATGCAGGGTACCCGGCTGGTATAGGGATGAAGAACACTCTCATTGTGCTTGCTGTGTGCAATTGTCTTGGCCTGTTTTTCACGTTCTTGGTGCCTGAGTCTAAAGGAAAATCGTTGGAGGAATTGAGTGGTGAGAATGAAGATGATGAGATCTCTGAGCAGCAACCACCATCCTCAATTAGAACCGTTCCAGTATGAAGAAGATGATGATAATTGTTGTTGACTTGTTGTTGCGCAATCTCATCATCAAATGAAGGTGGTTATTAAGGTGAAATCAATTATCAGCATATGACTCAGATTGTGCATGATGACCCTAGAGTCCAAATATATGTAACGCAATATTATTACTTTGGTGTCATTTATCGTTATGAGGCCTCGTGTTGAGCCTTTCTCATCTTTCTGTTAGGGTAATTGGTTGCACAAATTTTATGATGATTACGGTTTAGAGTTAATTCTCTATGTGTGTAAAAGCTAAAAAAAGGAAAATAATAATAATAATAATAGGGTTTTGCTATTATAATAATAATAATAATAATAATAGCTATTGAGCTCATAACTTTGATACTCTCTTCGGTTTTATTTATAAAAAAAATTTAGGATTTTTTATTTTGATCATGTTTATAAGATCATATTTCAATTTTCAATAGCATTTAATTACTTCTTTCCGCATATATCCCTATTAAGTCAACACTTTTTAGTGTTCCAATAATAATTATCGACGTAGTTTTGAAAAAGTACATCAAATTTTCACATTTTAAAAGCAACTAACAAATTTAATCATTTTTATCAGTGGGAGTAAAAAACCTAAAAAGGTTTTATAAATAGGACGGAATGAAATAATTCACAATGCAATTTCAACTTTGGTTTTACCTAAACTACATCTAGCGAGCTACTTTAATTAAATGTTTGAAAATAGAAGATAGTTTTTATAAAAAATAAAATTAAAAAAGTAATGATGAGCTATTGCACATTCTTAACATAATTAGGATTAGAATATAATGTTATGTATGTCGATGTAAGTCTCCATAATCCATTCAAACACCTAGTGATGACAATTATTCTGGTAACTGTCTATACTAAACTAATCAACCACGGCTACATTATTGCTTCAAGTGTAAACTAATTCAATGCTGCAAGTAGGGGTGGAAAGAGGTCAGGTCGGCCTACACGGGCTATGACAGGCCGAATATTAGGCCAGGCTTTTTTTGCAAACAGGTCAGACTCACGCTATTCAAAAAGCCTATATAGCCTAAACAAGCCAGACCTAGGCTTTTATAAAAGCCTATTTAGCTTAACAGGCCGACCTATATTTATATTTATTTTAATTTTTAAAACCTAACCCAATATAAAAAATAAAAAATAAAAAAAATCTAACCCTAGAATACAAAAAGTAGAAGTCCCTCATTTTCAAAAAAAAAAAAAAAGAAAGAAAGAAAAGAAAAATAAAGTAGAAGTCCCCTGACCCCTAACTCCTAAGGCCCTAACCCTATTGCTGCGCCGTCTCATAACTCATAAGTTATGTGTAACTTCAGTAACCCTATTGCTATGTTCCCATAACCCTTCTCACTTCTCATATCCAAAACCGCTCATTTCTCCACATCTTCTCACTTTCTCAGTTCCAACTTCCAACCCTTCTCAGTTCCAACCAAGCCTCCATTCCCATCTTCTCCGCTCCAGCCCGTCTTCTCCGCTCGTTTTCGCCGTCGGCCGTCGCTCCAACCCTAGTCCCGTTGCCGCTCCCATCCCGTCGCCATTGCTCCAGTCCCGTCGTCGCCGTCGCCCCTCAAAAGGTAATCACTAATCAATCATTTACTACTGTTGTTTACAATTTTTGTTAGTAGATCTAAACTTTTTTCCAGTTTTGTTAGTAGATCTAAACTTTTGTTTTGAAGGAACATGGGATTGAGGAGGATGAAAAGGAGGTTCTCTTGAAGATTTGATCTTCATTGTTACATTTTGTAGAATGTCTTTAAATTGTAGGATTGGTGTTGTAATGGATTTTATTGTTGCTGGATAATTTGTAGGACTATTGTTGTAATGGATTTTATTGTTGATGGATAATTTGTAGAATTTGGGATTAAGAATGTCTTTAATTTGACGAATGTAGACTTATTTTTATTGCTTTTGGATTAGATTTTATTATTTTTTTATTGTTAATCAGGCCAAAGTTTTAGAACTATACAGGCTTTTTAGACAAGCCGGCCTATTTAATATTAGGCATATTGGCCTATTTAACAATTTTAGAGTATGTAGGCTCTGTAACAGGCTCATAAGCCAGGCCAGACTTTTTAACAGGCCAGACTCAGACTCAAAAAACTAAGTTAAATAGGCTAACAGGCCAGGCCCAGGTAACAATATTTTATGTAGGTCGAGTCTGCTTAAGGCCAAAGTCTGGCCTGGCCTGGCCTGTTTTTACCCCTAGCTGCAAGCTACTGATGTAATGTTGAGAGTTCAGTATAAATTGATACTTTTAAAATATTTTTATTTTTATTTTTTTTATAAGTCAATTATATTAACAAAAGGCGGGTACAAATTACAAAGGGTACCCAGCCAGAACCAAATAAAGAGAAACATATTACTTAAAGGGTACTTTTAAAATATTAAAATTGTTTCTATCATATTGAAAAACATACTTAAAGTGACAGGTTGTTCAAACTTGCACATTACTGATATTTACTGAATGATACATACCAAATAAGTCCATACTTCATAGGTTAGATTCTATATTATTTTATCATTCGTGCTGCGTTTCGATTACGTAGTCTAATTACCTTTAAATATAAAATATCTCTTGGCATGCTGGCGTTGCAATCACTTTCAAACGTCGCCCAATATGTTTGAAATTTTTTTTAAAAAATATTCACAAAACTAAATACGAAAATGTCAAACATAGTGACAAAAGTGAACAAATTATTAGTTGGTTTGGACTATTACATTATTCGTGATCCAAACCAATAATAATTTGATATATCTTATAAATAATTATACATTACCTTTATTTTTTATTTTTTAATCTTATTTTAATATCCGATTAGTCTGTCCATGAATAACATGATAACCTAAGGGCCGACTATGCATCCCTTCCAATCGAATTCAGCAAGTGTATTTTTTTTGTCCGTATTCCTTGCGGAACTATCGGTATTCCCAAAAGCATCTTTAATATCAGGTGTATCTTTTGATTTCAAATAAGCAGATGCATCTTTTGAAAATTAATTTTTGTTTTTGATTTAAAATAAATAAGGACATATGACATATCTAATTATCCTTCATTCTCCAACTTTGTCTGTGAGGGCTCCATTCCATGAGGAGCTTTCTGGTTTCAGAGTTTGGACTCACAAATATATAATAGAGATTGATATAATAATTATAATTTAAATTTTGGAAGAATAAAAAATATGAGTAGTAATTGATATTGATTTTTCTTTTTAATTAATTAGAGCATATGGAAACTTATATAAACTTTAATCAAAATTTTTAATAAAATAACTAAATACAACATGAATTCTTATGAATTTATAATAAAATATATAATTGTCCACTTTAATTTGGGGAATATTCACACTCAGATACCAATTGAAGTAATAAATAAATAAAAATGATATCTATATATTTATTTATTTGTACCATTTCAAAAGGTACCAAGTTAGTGGAATGTACCACTTCATTATTAAAACAACATACCATCTCCATTTAAAAGAGTGTCAAGTTACTACAGTGTACCATTTTACTGTTGAAACGACATACCACTTGTGATAGTTTTTTTAATTTTAAAAATATAAATTTAATATAATATTATATATATATAATATTTAATTTAATAATATTCAGGAAACAGTGCACCATTTTCTTGGACTTGTACTGAATTAGACGATTCATTAGTTGAAACTTGAAACAATGTATCATTTTAATTGCATTGTTACAACTTATACTTAAAAAAACCAAATTATAGAGCAAAAACATTGCACCCCTAAATCTGTACCGAATTATAGAGTAAAACATTGCACTATAACATTATTTTTTTTATTTTAAATATTTTCAAGACACGTGATATGTTTCATTGTTTTTTATTTTCTTAACTTTTCCTGTGAAAGTTCCGTTTTCGTGAGGAGCATTCTGATTGTAAAGTTTGGATTCAAAAATATAATATAGAGTTTGACTATATATAGAGTCTTAAATTGTTAAGATACATTAGTATTATTATGAAAGAGTGTTTTGGAATTTTTTTAACTTGTGCATTAGTATTAGTATAGAATTTATTTTTTTAAAATTGTATTTAATAACTCTATTGTGAAATGGTGTTTGTTCATAAGACATAACTTTTCAAGAATTTATTATTTTGTACAGATGCAATAGTATTGTTTCAGATTTTTTTTTAAAATTATATTTAAAAACAATATTATGAAAGGGTGTTAGTTATAAGACATATCTTTTCATGAATTTTTTATTTTTTTTTTAAAACTATTATGAAAGGGTGTTAATTAGTCCATAAGACATATCTTTTCAAAAAAAAAATTATTTTTTTAAATAATGAATGTCGTTAACACGTGACATATCTCATATGTTCCCATTTTCCTAACTTTTATTGTGAGAACTCTGTTTCATGAAAAGTTTTCAAGACACGTGACATGTTTCATTATTTTTTATTTTCTTAACTTATTCTGTGAAAACCACTTTACTGTTGAAACGACATACTACTTGTGTTATATATTTTTTTTAATTTTAAAAATATAAAATTTAATATAACATATTATATATAATATTTAATTTAATAATATTCAGGAAACATTGCACCATTTCCTTGAACTTGTAACAGATTAGATTCATTGGTTGAAACTTGAAACAATGTATCATTTCAATTGCGTTGTTTTTTTTTTCGTTTGCACCCTGGTATCCGGCCCACTGGGCCGACTAATCCAGTTCGAGGGGGGTCCCGGGGTTAAGGTTTTATTCCTCTCCCAACGTTGTTGCGGGGGATCGAACCGTGGTTCGCCCTACCAAGTGCAGCCCCTGGCACCACTGCACCAACAGCTCGTTGATTTTCAATTGCGTTGTTACAACTTATACTTAAAAAACCGAATTATAGAGCAAAACATTTCCCCCCTAAATCTGTACCGAATTATAGAGTAAAACATTGCACTGTTACATTAGTTTTTTTTTTAATTTTAAATATTTTTAAGACATGTGACACGTTTCATTGTTTTTTATTTTCTTAAATTTTCCTGTGAAAGTTCTGTTTCGTGTGGAGCTTTCTGATTGCAAAGTTTGAATTCAAAAATATAATTTAGAGTTTGACTATATATAGAGTCTTAAATTGTTAAGATACATTAGTATTATTATGAAAGTGTGTTTCAGTGCATTAGTATTAATTTAGAATTTATTTTTTTAAAATGTATTTAATAACACTATTGTGAAATGGTGTTAGTTCATAAGATATAACTTTTCAAGAATTTATTATTTTATACAGGTGCATTAGTATTGTTTGAGAATTTATTTTTTAAATTATATTTAGAAACACTATTATGAAAGGGTATTAGTCATAAGACATATCTTTTCATGAATTTATTTTTTTTTTAAAACTATTATGAAAGGGTGTTAGCCCATAAAACATATCTTTTCAAGAATTTTTTTGTTTTTAAAACTATTATGAAAGGATGTTAGTCCATAAGGCATATCTTTTCAAGAATTTTTTATTTTTTTAAATAATGAATGCCGTTGACACGTGACATATCTCATACGTTCTCATTTTCCTAACTTTTATTGTGAGAATGCTCTTTGAATTCAGCATTTGGTCTCGAAATTATATAATAGGTGTTTGATTACCGGACAAAAGTGTCGCTTAGTTTCTGGTCATTAATATTATCACGTAGGATCAAAACAACTATACCTGAGCTTGGGTCACCAACATTTATTTTTTTCCTCTGCGTTGGAAAACTATAATAGTATTTTTTTAAGAATAAATTGAAAACTATCATAGTATATTTTAATAATAAAATCGATTATCAAATATTAAAGAGTTTGCTTAACTTCAACCCTTAGAGCTGAGGATAAGAAGCTAAAAGTAGTGAAGTAACCCAGAAAAACTAAGTCCACTATCACTTAAATCATTAAATGTTTCGTTTTTCTATAAAAATGCACTTCTTTTAATCTCTTATCATTTAGGGCTGAGGTTAAGAAAATCCAATATTAAATTATTCATGTCATATCAATATATACTATATTCGGTTGAAAGGTAAGAAAAAAACATTTTTTTTTAAATAAGAAAAAATAACTATGATGTCCAGGACCGTAATGTCCTTAAAGCTATGGGGAAGCCTTAAAGGTCTTAGAGTCCAGGGTTAATATGTGATGTTTTATGGTGTTGGATACCCACTTGGGGTATTCAGGGTCTCCCTAATCACTGTGTGTGCAAGTGGAATTTTAGGGATAGGAGTGCGTACCTGAGCCCCTTGCTAGAGATAGCTATTTATAGGGGAGATGCGTTGGGTACCCTGTTTGGGCCTGTCCAAGGCCCAGTAAGGGTGACGTGGCCCAGTAAGGGTGACGTGGCTTCTAGAGGATAAGGATGAGTCATTCATCCTTATCCTGACTTAAGCCTTATCCCTGGTTTATTAGGCACGTGGGGCACACGTTCGAGTTGTTGTGGACAAGGGAAGTGGGCGGTCCGAGCCCCCCAGCGCTAAACTGTAATTTGGTAGTCGGCCCACGGATGTAGAGGTCGGCTGATATTGTTATGTGTCAATGGAGGACCTTGGATGTATAGGCCGAGGGTCGGCCCACTACATAAGTCCCCCAGGTCGGTAAGACTGATAAGTCTTGTGCCGAGCTACCTGTGTCCTGAGGTTGATTCGAGGTGGAGACTATATGGATCGGTGAGTCCGATATACCTTTTTCTGCGACAACGAGTTGGCCATGGGTTTTTGGTCAAAATGGGTAAGTGGGGGTACTATCCTTTCATCTGCTCCACTGTCCTTTCCTCTGTCTCGGGTGACGTTTTTACTTATGCATGAAGCCACGTGTGTGGTGATCCTTTAATGATGTCAGGAGCCGTTTCTTTTCTCAAGGGTTCTTTCCAATGATAACTTGCCACGTTTCTCTTTGTGCGTCTCGAGGTTGGGCCTTTTAGGCTTGCTGGCCCATTTGAATGGGATTGTGGGGGAAATGGAGGGAACCGTATTTAAACTCCCCCTCTTTTCTCTTCTTTTCCTTTTCTACGGTTTTCTCTGAAACTCCTTACTTTCCCTCACAAACTTATCAAAACAAAGCCCCGTTTCATCTTCTTCCACTGCTTCCTCTTCTTTCTTCTCCATTATTTTCCTACGCGTACAGGTATTGTTCTACTTTTCTTGTTGGTTTTCACTTTCTTTCAATCTGTTTTGGTTTTATTTTATGTGTAACCGCTTAGGATTCCATGCATGTTTTTTGGGTTTTCTAAGAATTAATGAGGTTTGGGAAAGTTTGGATTAAGAGGTTCACGGGTTTGTTGATGTGTAGGGGTTCGTGGGTTTGGTATTTTCCGGCGGCTTTTACGGTGATGGGTGAAGGGTTAGGGAAAAGGGGTTGAGAGAGATGGAAACAGTGGGTGGATACTTTGGGATTGAGTGATGAGAGTGATTCTTCCTCTTCCTCCTCTTCATCTTCTTCTTCCGGCATGGAGGTTTCCTCCTCACCGGAGGCATTTTTGTTCCAGGGTTCGGAGGAGCCTGTGGAAGAGGTTCCTGTGTTGGTAATTTATCGGCAAGCATTGAGGAAAGGGTGGTTTGGGGTTTATCTCACCGAGAGGCTGATCGTAAAGCGCGTAGGGAAGCGCGTGCCAGCCGTTATACTCGGGTTGGGCCTTTTTGGGTCCCTGTAGAGGTGGGGAGGTGTTCTAGACTCGACTATAGGGGGAAAGGTCGTAGGTCTTTATTTGTTAATACTGCTCCCATAGACACTAACGCCGAGTCTTCTTCCCTTTCCTCAGGTATGGTTCGCCGATGCGTTTCTCACCCCGAGGAGTTCCCCCTTCCACTAGGTGCAGATGAATATGATTGGATTGATCGGGATGTTCTTGGGTCTCGCTCGGTCCTTACTACTGAAAGTGCTGGGCGCTTGAGGACATTACTTCTGCCTTGTCCCGGGGACGCTACTCGTAAGGCATATAGGATATCGACAGTGGGGGTCGATGAGAGAGTTTGTTCGAAAGTTACCGAAGGGCAAAGATACTTTTATATGTATGCCGAGGTATTGACAGCGCTCGGTATTATGATACCTTTTTCAGAGATTGAGATTCAACTTCTGAACCGTTTGGGTATAGCGCCGAGTCAACTCCACCCCAATGGATGGTGTAACACCCTATGAAATAATTATCCTTAATTACCCCAAAATTAGGATTTAAAATTTCTTTTAAGATGGATATGATATTTGCCAAAATAATATTTCCTTTCATTAATACCAAAAACATCAGAGTTAATGAAGCGGAAGACTTAAATGCATCAAATACATAAAGTATAAGTTTAGGTACATTCAGTTCGGTCATTCAAAATACAATCAGTGTTTTAGCTCGGCCCAACTGGCTGAGACCCAATACAAAACAATGTTCTAGCTCGGCCCAACTGGCCGAGACCCATCCACCTATCTGACTTAAATAACTTACTCTCCCTGTGGGGGAGAGTGATCCTGCTCGGCCGGGGACTGCGTCTGCTCGGGCTCAGTTCCTGAAAAATGGTGAGGAGGTGAGCATTACACAGAACTTAAGTAAGAAGTTTCTAGAATGACATACCGAACTACCAAGCCAAACACAAGTAGTCAAATAGCAAATAAATCACAAGTAATCAAACCCATATATCTCATGCATATATCAACATTTAGCTCGATTCGCATACCCACATCCTCGTCTAGCTTGACTCACATCATAAACCAGCTTACCCATTACCTATTAAGTCTACCTCGATTCATTTCGGCCACTACTCTTTTTCCTCGTATTCATTATTCACTATTCCACTTTTACATGGCTTCCAATCTTTTACTCTTCTTGGATGCATACACCCAGTGCATGTCTTACACCATTTAAGTCGGATATTGGAGTGTCCATAACTGCGAGTACCACAATACTCGTCTTACAGCTGCGAGCACCACAATGCTCGGCTTACGCGATCAATGCACGCACCCAGTACGCGTCTGCTATGACCAGGAACACTACCGCCGATCATTCTATGGAGTAAGGAGTGTCCATAACTGCGAGTACCACAATACTCGTCTTACAGCTGCGAGCACCACAATGCTCGGCTTACGCGATCAATGCACGCACCCAGTACGCGTCTGCTATGACCAGGAACACTGCCCACCGATTCCGTTCTCGAAACCTTGTGTGATTCATAACTGCGAGCACCACAATGCTCGTCTTACAGCCGCGAGCACCACAATGCCCGGCTTACGCGATCAATGCACGCACCCAGTACACGTCTGCTATGACCCGACCACACAACCATTTCTCTTTAATTCCCCTTATCTTATTAACCATTACTTTTAGTTCGGCCCACCTCAGTTCTCCTCTTTAATTTATTCCTCTTTGCATTAATCACATTATTTACTTAGCTCGGCCTATCTCGGCTCAACCCTTTACCCATTTCCGATTTCCCTTATCCCTATTATCTATCTCATCTCATTATATAACTTATTAGTTTGTCTTTTCGATCCACCCTGGTTACCATTCTTCTCGTTCTCCATTCTCACACTCTCTCGGCTCGGCCACAGATACAAATACCAAATATCAAAGCATCATAAACACTTATACCTCAACAACCACATGAACAAAACATTTAGTCAATCCATCATATAAAATGCAGCATATGAAATATAACATGTAATCAAAAGTGATATTCCATCTTCACCTAAAATCCATGTTTCTAGTTCATTCATTAATTCCCTTTTTTCCCTTTTTACCATTTCTCTTTTAATGTTAACCTATGTCCATTCCCTAATCTAATACCCACTCTTAGTACCCTTTATGAACACCCTAGAAACCCAAACTCAAGTAGTGGTAACACTCACTCCTTACCTCAAACCGTGTGAGATAAGAGTTGAGAGTTTGAGAATGGTTCCTTGTTGCTTGTCCTTGATCTTAGCACTCTTGAATCCTTCTTACTCCAAGCTGCACACGAGCTCCACCAATCTACACACAAACTCCACGGCGGTCCAGGGGCGTCCGGGACGGAAGAGAAGGCGGCGGGGAGGAGGTCTCTGGTTGGTGGAAGAGAGGGAAAATGTTCGTGAGAAGAGGAGAGGAAGAAGATATGTTGGGTTGTTGTTGCTGGACTTTGAGAGAAAAGGGAAAGAGAGACGTAGGGAAGAGAGAGAATAATAAAAGTGAGAAGTGCTATGGGTTATGTGTTGGGATTTTCTTTTATTCAAATGTGGAAGATATTTGTGTGGCTCTCATTGGAAGCTTCTTGAGGAAGCTTGAATATGTGGGCAGGATTCATTGGCTTCTTGAGGAAGCCAAGAACAGTACATTGAAAGGGACATAAAGCAGTGATAATGACATAAAGTGGATACTGGTACAACATACGGATGGTACGAAACTCAAGGGCTACCAACTCAACATGAGCTGGCACGGAGGAGCTAGGACGTTTCGGCTAGGATACGTCGGCTCGGTATGGAGGAATCGTAGTAGTCCGAGCTTCCATCTCGGATAATAGGGTGAGGTATGCTAAGGTCGGCTAGTCCGGACTGGACAACAGGTTCCGCGTTTGGTTCTCATCCAGCTCGGTTCATATGCACACAATCTCCTCTAGCTCGGCCGAGATCGGACCGAGGTCCTATACTTACGTCCTAGGTCAGCCTATGCTCATACTACCCTTCTAACCTTATACAATTTCTAAGGCTTAATCCTATCCTTAAATAGATATTTATATACTAAAATTATATTATTTAATATTAATTTTCGGGATGTTACAGATGGGCTTTTATTCGTGCCTTCCAAAAATTTTGTGAAGCTGTGAATCTATCCTGCACAATCCGAGCTTTTCTTTGTATCTTTGTGCCTCAGGCCATGATTTTAGAAAAAGGATCAAAGAAACGGTTGTGGGTTTCACTTAAGGCCAAGGATAGGGCTCTTTTTATGAAGTTCTCGGATTCGCGAAAGAACTTCAAACCACGATTTTTCAAATATAGTCATGTCGGTGATGGTGCTTGTTGGTTTTTTTGAGAACAATCGTCCTCGGTTCCCTTTATCGTGGTCACCAGTTTTTTATGATAGGAATGTTAACCGGTATCAATTTAATTATATGACCGAGTTGAATGATGCGGAAAGGCACACCTGTGATCGGTTTGCAGCTTATCTAGAGAATAACGGTCAGGTAGATATAAAGAGGATAGTGAAAGTTTCTGTGACAGAAGTTCGATCGGAACTCGGTAATATATGCCTCTTTTTTTTTAAACTCTTACTCCTCCTTTTTTCAGCGGAGATGGCCCGGAAAAATGCTCGCCTTGCTGCATTGGCTGCTGCTCGGCATACAAAAGAACCTGTTGTACAAATTGCAGTAAATTCTCCAAGTGCCCAGACTTCGACTCAGGCTTCGAGTGAAGCTACAACCCAAAATGTTGTTTTGCCGCCTGTTGTTACAGTTGCCGAGGTCCCTGCAGTAGTTGCTCAGCCTCAGGCAATGGGAAGTGCTTCCACCCTAGTATTTGTACATGATGAAGATGAAGAGGATCATAGTCCTCTTGCAAAGAGACAGAGATTGGACCAAGGCAAAGGTCTGTTGATTGAGGAAGAACCTACTCGTACTCCCACGCGGATCCAAGCGCAAACATTTGACCCCACTATTCCTACTGTTTGGACAGGCCCTATTTCTGAGCAGATTCTTGGTGCAATCTTCACCGATCAAGATGATGCTCGACTCCTTACCCAACCGACAGAAACGCTAGAGGCTAATTTCCTAGCATTAGGACACTCCTCTCTCCGAGCTGCTAGTATGTTCTATTTCATGGCTCATCACACACAAGAGTTCGGTCTGACAGCCGGGGAACAGGAGAGGAAGGCTTTAGTTGCGCAGCAAATTCAGGCTTATAAAGATGCCAACAAAACCCTGGTGGAGAGCAACAACACCCTTTCCAAAGAGAAAGATTTACTTGAAAAGGCTAAGGATGAGGCTCTCCAATCGAGGGATGACGCAGTTTGGGAGAAGGCTGAGGTGGTTCGGGAGAAAGCTGAGATGGCTCGGAAGAGGGATGAAGCGGTAAAGGTCAAGGAAGCATTAGAGAAAAGTAAAGAGGAAGCTGAGACACGATTGGCTGCTGCCGAGAAGTCCCTTGAGAATTCCGTGGGCAAGTTGGCTGAAGCCCATCGGGAAGCCGAGATGCTTCGGGTTCAATTAGAAAAGATGAGGGCAAAGGCCCTTAAGCATAAGGTTGACTCTGCTAAGAATTACTTTAATTGGGACCACGCTGTTGACGATTCATTTCATAATGCAATAAGGCAGCTGAGGATTCTCAATCCCAATCTTCAGATTATCGGGTCTCATCCTTTGTTCGGAGAGAAGCAGGGTCGGATTGTCGATTGCTCGAATGGTGAGGTTGAAGTAGATCTCCAATCATCAAGCCTGCCAAACCCCATGGAAGGTGTCAATGAAGATGACGAAGGGGAAGAAGAAGACTTTGATGAATCCACTGTTGTTCTTTCTGATGTGGAATGATTTGCTTTTTCTAATTCTGATTTTAGACTTGGCTAAATGTTTAGTCTTTTTGGATTGTTTGTGTAGAACATGTTGCTTATTGTTTCAGCTTTATGGATTGTATTGTTTTTGAGTTTCCGCCTATTGTCTTTGTGTTTCCGCACTTTTTGTACTCGTATTTATTTACAAGTGTTTTTGTTCCGTTTTAAAGATTTCAAACCTCAACCTTTAGCCGAGGTGAGGTTCTCGGTCCGCAAGGATACCGCCGAGGGTTCCATGGTTGGGCATCTTAATGTGCCTTCTCGTTTGAGATTTATTCAAGTGACCGGAGAGGGTCACGACACGCGATCGGAGTAATAAAGAAATGAAAATGTCCTTAAAAACTAAAATGGATGTCTGCAAAAACATTTCATTAACTTGAAACTGGTCAGTACATAACATTGGTGATGGCAAAAACAACATAAACTAAACCCTCATAACATAAAATAACATGAAATAAAATTGAAAATAACTTAAAGATTCGTTTCAGCTATAGTAGCATCTCAGTTTAGCAGCATTCCAATTGTTGTTTATTTCAACTCCTGTCAAAGTCTCTAGTCTGTATCCCCCTGATCCAGATCGGGACTTCACTCGGTAAGGGCCTTCCCAAATCCTGGCCAGCTTTCCCTCATGGGCATTCTTCAATCCAATATCTGCCCTTCGGAGGACTAAATCCCCCACAACAAAGGATCTGGGAACCACCGATTTGTTGTACCACCTGGCCTGTCTTTCTTTGGCTTTCTTCTCCCTTTCTGCAGCAGGATCTCGGATTTCTTCCGCCATGATTAGTTCTTCTTTAAGCAAGCCATTGTTTTCTGTTGGTGAGAAGTTTTTGGTTCTGAAAGTTGGGAGCTCGGTTTCTATTGGAATGACAGCATCACATCCATAAGTCAGACGGAATGGCGTTTCCCCTGTTAAGGAGTGTATAGTCGTTCGGAGTGACCATAGAACCTCAGGGAGTATGTCAGCCCAGGTTCCGCCTGCCTCGAGTAACCTCTTTTTGAGTCCTTCAATGATTCCCTTATTGACGGCCTCGGCCTGCCCATTGCTTTGTGGATGTTCTACCGAGGAGAACCGATGATTGATATGGAGGTACTCGGCAAGATCTTTGAAGGTGTTTGTAGTGAATTGGGTTCCTTATCGGTAACAAGTGTGTGAGGGATACCGAACCGAGCCACCACTTGTCTCATGAAGAACTTTTGCACTTTGGTAGTTGATATAGTGGCCAGAGCTTCCGCCTCTATCCACTTGGTGAAGTAATCAACTGCTACCACAACATATTTCAATTGTCCAGGAGCTGTCGAGAATTTTCCAATGAGATCCATCCCCCATTGACAGAATGGCCATGGAGCCGAGAGGGAATGAAGTTCTTCGGGAGGTTTTTCGTATAAGTCAGAATGAAACTGGCATGGTTGACATTTTTTTACATGGTCGGCAGCATCGGCTTGTAGCGTGGGTCAGTAATACCCAGCTCTAAGTACCTTTCTTGCCAACGCTCTTCCACCCATGTGGTGACTCGCCACGCCGCCGTGAACATCAGTGAGAACAAATTCCGCTTCAGTGGGGTTAAGGCATCTAAGCATCGGAGTTCCGATGCCCCTTCGGTATAAAACTCCGTCAACTACGACAAAGAGGGATGCTTTTGTGATTACTTTTTTAGCTTCCAATGGGTCTGTTGGGAGTGTTTGATTTTGCAGATACTCTAGGATTGGTGCCATCCAGTCTGAAGCCAGGGAGACTGCGAGGACTACGCTTGGTCCATGCACAGTCTCCTGGACCAGACTTTTGTTGTTCTCAGAACCCTTTGTACTCGCAAGCTTAGATAGGATGTCGGCTCAAGAATTGGATTATCTTGGGATGTGGGTGATGGAAAATTTGGAAAACAATGAGGATAGTGCTTTGACTTTGTTGAGGTATTTCTGGAGGATGGGTTCCTTTGCCTGGTAGTCACCTTTGACCTGAGAGACAACCAATTGTGAATCACTAAAGATCTGAGCCTAGTGATTACTGCCTCGTACTCAGCCTGGTTGTTTGAGGTTGAGAACTCAAACTTTAGGGAGTACTCAATGCTGAGCCCTTGATCATTCTCCAGGATGATTCCAGCACCGGCCCCCTTTTTGTGACTCGATTCGTCCACAAATACTTTCCAAATACCTGAGTCCGAGCTCAGAGCAGGGTCTATAAATTCGACCACAAAGTCTGCCAGTACCTGAGACTTCAAGGCCTTGCGCGACTCATAAGATATATCAAATTCAGAAAGTTCAACGGACCATGATGCCATTCTTCCTGCCAGATCAGGTCGGTGGAGCACTTGCCTGATAGGTTGCGATGTTCTCACCACAATGGAGTGGTTGTGGAATTATTGCCTGAGTCTTCTGGATGATATGACGAGGGCAAAAGCCAATTTCTCGATGTTGTTGTATCTGATTTCTGGCCCTTGGAGGGCTCTGCTCACGAAGTATACTGAAGTTTCTGAACCTTCATCGTCCCTGACAAGGGCCGAGCTAAGGGCTGCTTCTCCCACCGATAGGTAGAGATACAGAGTTTCCCCCGCCGAGGTGCTAGCCAACACGCGTGGGGGGGGGGGGGGAAGAGAGATAATCCTTTAGTTCCTGAAAAGCCTTATTGCATGATTCATCCTAATGGAAGTCTTTGTTCTTCCTCAGTAGTTGATACTAGGGAAATGCCCTCCTGGCCGCTTGGGGAAGAAAGCGGGATAATGCTGTCATTCTTGCAGTTAGTTGCTGAATTCCTCTTATGTCAGTCGGACTGCACATGTTCATGATGGCTCGGCACTGATCGGGGTTGGCCTCAATGCCTCTTTCTGTCAACATGAATCCTAAGAACGCTCCTGCCGGGACCCCGAAGGTGCACTTCTCCGGGTTTAACCGCATGCTATGTTTTATCACCCTTGAAAGGATAGCTCGCAGGTCATTCGGGTGATCTTCCTTCTTCTTGCTTTTTATTATCATGTCATCAACATAGGCCTCCAAAGTCGGTCCGATTAACCCTTCAAACACCTTGTTCATCATCCTCTGGTAGGTTGCCCCTGCATTTTTCAATCCGAAGGGTATTACCATATAACAATAGGTCCCTTTGTCAGTAATGAAGGTCATCTTTTCTTGGTTCAAGGGGTACATGGGAATCTGATTATACCCCGAGTAAGCATCTGTAAATGACAAAAGCTGGTAGCCTGCCGAGTTATCCACTAATTTGTCAATCACCGGAAGAGGGTAAGGGTCTTTGGGGCAGGCCCTGTTCATATCGGTGTAGTCAACACACATCCTCCACCTTCCATTGGATTTCTTTACTAAGACTGTGTTTGAGAGCCAATCCGAGTAACTGACTTCTCTTATGAATCCTATTGCTAAGAGCTCTTCAACTTTTTCCTCAATCGCTGCTGCTTTTTCTGCCCCCACTCTTCGTTTCTTCTGTGAAACTGGTTTTGTGCCTGGGTGGACACTGAGTTTATGGCAAATGAAATTGGGGTCTATTCCTGGCATATTCGCCGATATCCAAGAGAATAGGTCCTTGTTTTCTGCAAGGATTTTTACCAGTTCTGCCCTGAGCTCGGGTCGGATCTCCATGCCTACCATAATCTTACGGTTTGGATTTGTGGAATCAATCTCAACGAGGTCACATCCTCCTCGAGGAATCGGCCTGGTATCATCCTGCTCGGATCGAACATCCAAGTCCGCCAGTAAAACATTCCCTCTGCTTAGGGTGGGACTGGAGATGGTGCTACTTTCTTCCTTTTTTACTTTCCCCAAACTGACATTGTAAAAAATTCATGCTTTTTCTTGTTTCCCCCTGACTGTTACTACCTTTCCATCTGAACCTTCAAATTTCATTGCTAGGTGGATCGTGGAGACCACTGCTCCAAAAGACTGAAGACATGTCCTGCCCAGTATGACATTATAAGCCGAGGGACACTCCACTACTAAGAACCTGATGATCTCAGTCCTGGACGAGGGAAGGATACCGAGTGTCATTGGTAATTGGATGTATCCGTAGGGAACGATGGTATCCCCCATAAAACCTACGAGCTTTCCATCGAAAGGGGTAAGATCAGCCTCCCTCAACCTACGGGCTTTAAAGACGTCCAAGAACATGATGTCTGCTGAGCTACCCTAGTCAACAAACACCCTGGCCACTTCATAGTTACCGATTAGAGCTGAAATGACCATTGGGTCGTTATGCCCTGGAATGATTCCTTCTAAGTCTTCATCAGAGAAACAGATTGGCACACTCTTCATTGCTCGCTTTTGGATGGGGTGATGTTGGACTGCTAACACTTGATTTATGTATTTCTTTCTGTCGCCTCTTCTCTCTCCGCCCCCCGCAAATCCTTCGGCTATAGTGTTGATCTGAAGGTTTTGGGGAGACCTATCTGAATTTGTGATCTCTATTGCATTCACTCTTTGCTGACTAGTGGTCTGTTTTCCTGGAGATGGGGTTCTACGGTAGGGGTTCTTCTCAGGAGAGGGAGATCTTCTCCTGGGTCTTCTGTAGAGGGCTTCTCTAACATACTGTTGAAGTTTCCCTTCCCTGATCATTTACTCGATAATATCTCTCAGCCAAACACACTCATCGGTGGTATGACCATAACCTCCATAATAATCACAGTACTTAGAACGATCCCTTTGTGCGCTTCTTTTCAAGGTCGGGGGTCTTTGGCTCATCCTTAGGTCGGTCTGCATTGTCTACTTTAGAATCTGGCTCCTTGGAACCATGAGAGGGTTATAGTCGTGGAACTTCGTTCTTCTCGTAAATCTTCTGTCAGATCTTTGGTCAGTTCTCATGTTACTTCCAGGCCTCTCTTCCCTTCTTACTCTTCCTTGGGAGGATTCCCCCTTTTCCCCTGCTTCTCGGTCCTTCTGCCATTTATAGAATTCTTCTAGGTTTATGAACTTGGTAGATCTCTGTCGAAGCTCGGCCATGTCCTTTGGGGGGTTTTCCCACGAGAGAATTCTTGAAGTCTTCGTTTCTTAGTCTTTGTGTAAAAAGAAAGACTACAAAGCTAGGCTCCAAGTTCGGAACCTGTCCTGCTTCGGAGTGGAAACGTGACAAGTACTCTCGCAAGGGTTCATCGGGTTTCTGAAGGACTCCGGCTAGAGCATGGTCTGACCGAGGCTGTATACAACTTGCAGTGTACCTATTCATAAACACTCTTTTAAGGTCGGCCCAAGAGTTTATTGAATTCCTAGGGAGGGTCACGTACCATTTAAGCACGGCAGGCTGCAGGGTCATGGAGAATGCCCTACATTTCATTAGATCTCCACCTCCATAATAAGTCATGGATCCCTCATAAGACAAAAGATGTTCCAATGGATCAGTGAGTCCGCTGTACTTTGGAAGATTGGTTGGGCCGAGGAAACCCGGTGGGGTTTGGTATGTCATGATATGGGGTGTAAAGGGATGTCCAGGATGGGAATCCCCCTCAGTTGTTCCGACCTCAATTATCTGGTTCAGAGGCGGAGGAGGTGGTAACATCGGTTGTTGCTGTGGACCCTGTTGGGGAATTGGTGCTGTGTTTGGGGTAGTGAGACTATCGACAATCCCAGCCATATGAATTTGCTACAGGTCGGCAATTGTTTTCTCCTACCGCTCCAACATCTCAGTCTGATGCTTCAGAAGTTCCTCCAGCTCTTTCTCCCTTTGAGAACGTCGGTCCGGCCCGCCCGAGCATCGAGCATCGATGGATCTTCCGGATCCATGATTCGCGGGGTCCCGAGGTGGTTGAGGTGGGACGACACTTCTCACTCTGGCCCCTACCGACCGCACGTGCTGCTCTGAGTACTCTGTGTAGGGTCCACTATGAGTCCTCTCGACCTCTTGAAGGCCGGCGGCGACTGGGTTCCGGCCGCTCCAATCTTACTGAAGGTACACTTCTTGCTCCAATTAGCTGTCTTTCTAGCTCCCTAGCGTTGTCTGCGCTTCCTTCTTGTTCTCCGTGACGGTTTTCACCCCGTCGGCTGCGGGGTTGCCGAGTATTTCTGGTGTTGGCCATGATTGTGGTGTTGGTGGGAATCTTGTGTTATTCGATCCCCACAGACGGCGCAAATGTGATGTCCGGACCGTAATGTCCTTAAAGCTATGGAGAAGCCTTAAAGGTCTTAGAGTCCAGGGTTAATCTGTGATGTTTTATGGTGCTGGATACCCAGTTGGGGTATTCAGGGTCTCCCTAATCACTGTGTGTGCAAGTGGAATTTTAGGGATAGGAGTGCGTACCTGAGCCCCTTGCTAGAGATAGCTATTTATAGGGGAGATGCGTTGGGTACCCTGTTTGGGCCTGTCCAAGGCCCAGTAAGGGTGACGTGCCTTCTAGAGGATAAGGATGAGTCATTCATCCTTATCATGTCTTAAGCCTTATCCCTGGTTTATTAGGCATGTGGGGCACACGTTAGAGTTGTTGTGGACAAGGGAAGTGGGTGGTCTGAGCCCCCCAGTGCTAAACTGTAATTTGGTGGTCGGCCCACGGATGTAGAGGTCGACTGAGACTTTTATGTGTCGTTGGAGGACCTTGGATGTATAGGCCGAGGGTCGGCCCACTACAATAACTATTTTTTTTAAATTTTGTTTCATTCTCAATGCTATTTTCCTAAAATATATCTAGAAAATTTTATCTCATTTATTTTTTTTTTTCATTCCCAAAACTACATTCATAAAATACCTCTATTGATAAATTTGAAAAAATTAAATGCAATTAGCTAACTTCCTTAATAAGCATGATTTTTTTTCTCATATTCCAAATTGGAGAGAGTAAAAAAAATTAAGTAGTGGCAACGTACGTGAATTTATAAGGAAGATTAAGATATTCATTACTTGAAGATTTTCGATCTTTTGAGTATTGATGCACTACTCTTCTTAACAAGGGATAATTCTCTCTTTTTTTTTATGATGTAACGTCACAATAAAAAGGGTACATATGACTTGGGTACCATACCCTTTATTTATAAGAATTCATAGCCTTTTACTAAGGGTTGCGGTTATTGAACTTTTCTTACTTTTATTTTGGCCTATCAACAATATAAAAATAAGATGACAAGTAGGTGTAGTCCACATGGTCATGTATCAAGTCTTAAGGCTTGGGAGTTGGAGATCCTGGGTTCGATCCTAGGCATCATCATTTATTGGTAAATTTAATTTCTCTTCCCCCTTTTCCCTTTTTTTTTAAAAAAACATTGCCTATAAAAAATATAGAAATAATATCTTTGGTATCCATATTCACTACTAAAAAATTCAGATTTAGAGACGAAGTAATTTTGATCTCTACTAGAGACGGATTTTTAAAATTTGAGACGGAATCACATATAAATTTGTAATTAATGGTTTCTTAATTCTAAAGACGAGTAGGTTTAAGGCTAGAGATGAATAATTCAGTCCCTAAACCTGTCTCCAAAGTCGTCACTAGGAAAATCAAAGATGGATTACACCGTCTCATAAATGTGGGAAGATTAGAGACGGGTCTATTTCGTCTCTAAATTATTAAACTTTAATCGTTCAAAAATTAGAACGGGGAAAAATGAGCGCAAGTTCGCGCTAATCCCTTTTAGCCTTTTGCTTCCACACAAGCTTCTTTATCTATATTATATAAAAATCCCAAATCTTCCCTCCCATTTATTAATTTTCTGACCACTAAATTCCTTCCTTTCACTCATTACTACTCAATTATCTCGTCTAAAAACCAAAATATTCCTCCCACCCACTACTCCGATCCCTTATTCTCAAAATTCTCTCCCACCCACTACTTCCACCCAAAATATCCCGCACAAACCCCTTTGCAATACACTGAATGCTGCCCAAAATTCCCCCCCCCCTCTCTCACTACCCTAAAAGATCCTCCCAACTGAAAAATACTCATCTCTGACCTTTCTCAAAAATAAAAAATAAAAAACTCCTCTCTCATCTCTCCCTTTCTCCTCTCCCTCTCTCTATTCTCTATTTCTTTCTCTCTCTTTCATCATCTCATCAGATTGAAAATCCCACAACCACCATAGTCTTCTCACCGCTGAAGTGATGTAGAATGATAACAAGGAACTCATGCTGTCGCGAATCGCGACTGCCACCATCGCCATCATCAAAACTAACCGCTACCGATTGAGATTTCAGTTCCCAAAAGTAACTCTTTGACTCTCACTTTCTTTGCAACACCCTCGCTTATCATTATAAATTTGTTCATAAAATAAGAATTTCGAAAAGTGATTTGGGTCTAATATATGATGTTTTGAGCATGATTTAGACTCCCTTTTACTATGGATTTGGCTTGTTTCTCTTGTAAATTTAGGACTTTTTGTATAGTTTTTAGGAAGTTAGGTAATTTAGAATCCTTTGAACGTTTTGTTTTTTTTGTGTATGTTTCAGGTACTTTCGGAGCTTATTTGAAGAAAATAATTATGGAGCTGGAAAGAGGATGAAAGGATCTTCAAAATGGTGCAAGAACCGAGCGAGACGGAGTTGGAGCAGGGCTGGCATGCCCAAGCGTGGAGATCCCTACGCCCAGGCGTGATCACCCCGGTCAGCAAGCATCAATCAAACCTGCGTGCCCAGGCGTGTGGCTCTGGGTGCCCAGGCGCGCGTCCCCCGCAGTAGGCCCAATTGGGATGATTTATGATCAGATTTTCATCATTTCAATTAGGATTAGTTTTAGAATTTAAATATAGGTTTTTCCATTAGGTTTAGGTAGAATTTTCAGAGCCAAATTAGAGATTAGAATAGAATTAGGATTAGAGAAGAGAGGTTGGTTTTGCAATTGAGAACAAGGAGGCAAGGCACAAGGATTGGAGATCAACATTGTTGGAGGAATCTACTTGATGATTGAAGATATCTTGGGGGTAAATTGATTATTGTCTATGATGATTTGTTTTTCCCATTCCTTTATCTTCTTCTTCCAATATGTATAACTGAACCTCTTGTTAGGAATAGAGTGGATTTGTATGGATCTTAATTTGGCTGTTTATTTATGAATTAATGTTTTTCCTTTTTAAATCAATTGTTTGGCTGCGTTTTAATTATAATTCATAGAATTTGCAACTTTATGTTTTGCTTTGGTAATCTGAACCTTAATTGGAAAATTAGGATTTGGATTGGGCCTTTCAACTAAACAATATACTTATTCAACTCGTAGGAATACTTTTGGGTAATTGTATGACTCTTATAAACTAAAACTCACTTAAGGGATTAAGGGGTAAAGTTTAGTAAGAAACGTAATAGCCATGAGAGATTTAGGTTTTATTGTTTCTGAAGTTGTTGATTTATTGGAAAACAAATTTTCATAATTAATAACCTGATCCTACAATGAAATCAAGTTCCTAACCTTTTCCATATTTGCTGCTAATTACTTTTTGTTTTCTGAATTGTTTCATTCTTTTAATTCTACACTTCTATATCTTAAACTCAAAACCCATACAAGTTATACATAGTAATCACAATTAGGTGAAAGAAATTAGAAACAATTTGCAATTCTCGTGGGAACGATAACTGTAACATCCCTAATTTAATTCCAAGCAATAATTAATGAATTAATGGGTTTAAAGTGTAGGAAATGGGTAGATTAATTGCTTAAATAATTTTGGGAGAAAGGTGAGTAGTAATTATGAGTATTAGGAGTTGTGTAGGAGGCATTGGTAGCAAGGGGCAAAATTATCTAAGCGAAATCGGGAGTTAAATCGGCGTTTTAAATGTTAGAAATCAGCCGAAAAGAGAAAATTAGGAATTTATTATAGGATGCTAAGAAATTAAATTCCACCGTTGGATATGAAGTTTAAGGGATTAAGAAGCTTGTCTCCAAATTTGGGCAAGATCCGACGGTTAACGAAGAAGTTATGATACGGTCAACTCAGAGTCAACAGACTCTCGCCCAGGCGGGAGAAGTCCTCGCCCAAGCGAGCATCGGAACAAAACAGCACCAGACAGCCAATTTCTCGCCCAGGCGCACGGAAGCCTCGCCCAGGCGTGCGGGCACGAACCTGATGCGTATCAGCACCATAAATGGTGCGCCAAACCCCCCCAAAACCCCATTTTCTTCCACCCCTTCTCCCTCCTTCTCTCTCCCTCCTCCTCCACAGCCACCACCACCACCGGAGCCGCCCAAGGCCGCCTCTCTCCTTGGCCTTCCTCTTCCCCATAGATCCACTCTCTCTCTTCCCTCTTGATCTCTTTCTCTCTCTTTCCCTCATCTCTTCCTCCTCTCTCCTCCGGCCAGCCACCACCACCACGACCCCCACCACCCTCATAAGTCCTTTGCTCTTTTTTCCCCTTTGTCCTTGCTCTCTCTCTCTCTCTCTCACCGTGAGCTCTCTCTCTCTCTCCACGGGCGTCACCGACGCCGTTACCGACTCGTGACCGTGCCGGGCTTTTTTCGAGTACACCGAAGCTTGAAGCTCTTGCTTAGGACCAGCCGTGATTGTTCTAGCACCGGTGTCGATCGACGTCGACCCGTTCATCACCCCGGATCAATAAAGCGTAGCGGACAGCCGCTCCCTCCCCGGAGTTGAGGTTATTTCTTTGCTTTCGTCAACCGAGGTAAGAAGGGTCGTATTACCTTTATTTAAAAAGTAAATTCTAGGAGTTTATAGTGGTGACTAGGAATAGGATAATTAAGGAATAAGTTAATGAGCCTTAGGGTAGCTCCCGCAAATAGAAATGAATTGTTTAGAATGATAAGGGAATCAATGGAATGTGCATAGAATGAGTTCTGGAGTGAATGAATGTGATAGGGTATTAAAAGAGTTAACATGGAATTAAAGTGTAGAAAAACACAAAATAAAATCGAGGGAAATTAGTTAAGGGAAATTAGCGAAGCGTGAGAGTAAAAGAGTATAGAGTGTTTGTAATAGGCGAAGGGTGTAGAATGAGTTAAAACTAAAGATGAGGAAAAAGAGGAATTAGAGCACAAAAGGAATAAGAAAGCACGGAGTAAACCTAGTTAAGAATGGTCGGGTAGTAACGAAATCGAAACGAAAATGATAAACAAATTCCAAATACAAGAGGGTAATAGGTAAAAGAATTTAGTGAAAGGGTGATAAGACAAATAGAGAGGAATTATAGAAGTAATTTGTAAGTTCCATGATGAATGTTTTGATAATGACAAAGTGTTTTGAACAAGCTATCATGTGATGATCAAGTTCAAGTTCAACAAGCAACAACAAACATCAAGTGAAGAAGAGAGAACAAGCTCATGAAGACTTAAGTTTGAGTGTAATTGTTTTTGTTTTATCTTTTGCCTCTCAAGCTTCATAGGTTTTCATTTGGGTAGTTTGTTTAGAGGGTAGTGAATCTCTTTCATAAGTCATGATTTAATCATAATTTGAGTTTTCACTTAATCTAGAATCAATAGGTGGCTTAAAGGTTTTAAAGGAAATGTTGGTTTTTGAGAAAACAAGTTTTAAACAAGTGCAGTATCAATCTACTCGAGTAAATCAAGATTTAATTGAGTAGTACTCGAGTATGCTGCAATTTACTCGAGTAAACACTGCTGAACTGATTTTTAAAATACGATTTTCACTTCTCAAAATCAGTTTTCAAGTGCCATAACTTTTGGGTATTCTATAAAAACCTTTTCCTAACCTTTGTGATCATAACCCATCATTTTGATATTCATTTTACAAAGAATCAAGCCACTCTATTCTCTCTCAATTTCAAGGATCAAAGCTTTTCTATTTTTCATATTCTTTGATCAAGAACCTTTGAATCTCTTGTGTGATTTGTCATAGCTATTGATTGAGATTCATTAGGATTGTTATGTGTATTCATTGAGTTGTAATCTTTGCAATAAGGCAAGCCACTACAACAAACAAGAAGCCTTGGTGTGTTGATTATCATCAAGCAACGTTCATTGAAGAAGAAGAAGAAGTCTTGGTTGTGAATCAAGCAAGGAGAAGCCTTGATGTGTGGATTATCGTCAAGCAATTGAAGACTTGTTGTGTCGATTATCAACAAGGGGTAGAGGTTAGATTAGAGAGAAGATCAATAGGATTACAAGGCAAGGGTGTCAGTTATCTCTTGTAGGCTAGCAAGAAGGAAGTCTTGTGAGGCAATCACTTGTAATTTGAGAACTCTAATTCCTCATAGTGAAGAATCTCCCTTGGTTGAAGAGGGGACTGGATGTAGCTTTCAAGCGGGTGAAAGTGAACCAGGATAAATCGCTGTGTCGTATCTCTAAACCCTTACTCTTTATATTCAAGTCATTTGATTGCGTTCTTGGTTGAAAACCTAGAAAGATTGATTTTCATAATTGATTGAATTGAATCTTTAATTGTTCAAATTGATAAAGGGAAAATCATTTTCATAACTAGGTTAATCAATAAGAATATAGGTGTTAATCATCTCCGTTGAATCTCTGATCTTTCTTGTGAATTGATTGATTTTCGTATGCGAATGAAAACTTGATTTTTCTGGTGTCTGTCAGATATACTCGAGTAAACGAGTCTTTAATCGAGTAATACTCGAGTACTCTGAAATCTACTCGAGTAAACCTGAGAGTTTTTGGAAAAATATTTTGTTTTAATTGTTTCGATTTGTTTTGTTCGAAAATCTTTCAAGGTATCTTGTACACCTATTCAACCCCCCCTTCTAGGTGTATTCCTAGGGTTCCTTTGTCTCTCCAACCACCAATTGCGGTTTCCTCATAATTAAGAATTCAAAAAGGGGATTAGAATATAACGACCATACTAATGCTAAGTGAAGGTAGATGTAAGTGATAATAATTAATAAAAAGAATAAGAATAAGGAAAAAGGAAAAAGGAAGAGAAAAAGAAAAAGAAAAGAAAGAGAAACAGGGAAATAGCTAAGAACTAGTAAAGAGAATTAGAATACAAAGTATGCGATCAAGTGTGGTTATGTTAATTAAAAGAGAGAGTATAATTGGTAAAGAGAAACACTTAGTATACGAAAAATAAAGGAAAGGAACAAGTCAAATAAACAGATAATAGGGGTTAAGGAAGAGTTAAGAAATTAACAAAATTAAAGAGAATTAAGGGACTAAAAGAAAAGAGAAAAGACTAAGAAGAGTTAATAATGAGAAAGAGAATAAATGTTAAATTGCACAGGTGGTTGTATTGACCCTGTGGCCAAATAAAAAGGGTAAATGTCGCAGGTGGTTGTATTGACCCTGTGGCACGGCGCAGGTGGTTGTGTTGACCCTGTGGCCTATATAAAATGGTACATGTCACAGGTGGTTGTATTGACCCTGTGGCATAGCACAGGTGGTTGTATTGACCCTGTGGCATGATAAAAATGGTAAATGTCACAGGTGGTTGTATTGACCCTGTGGCACGGTGCAGGTGGTTGTATTGACCCTGTGGCCAAATAATAAAAAGGTAAGGGAAGTTTATGTAGATCTCTGTTTGAGGTTACATAAACGAGATGGGTGTATACAGATCACTGTTTGTGGTTGAATACACGTATGCAGATCACTGTTTGTGGTTGCATACGTATGCAGATCACTGTTTGTGGTTGCATACACAGCATTTGCAGATCACTGTTTGTGGTTGCAAACACGGTGTGTAGATCTCTGTTTGAGGTTACACATAATGGAAAATGAATAAAGGAAATAAAAATGGAATCGGTAAAGGAATTAAGGGGAGTGAATAATGAACAAGGTAATGGAAAGATTTAGGAAAAGAAAAAGGGATAATGGAAATGAATAGGGACATATTATTTATTAATGGAAAAGGGTAAGGAAAATGGTAAAGGTAAGGAAAAATGAATAACGAAATGGACAATGGAAAATGAAATAAGAAAGTGAACAATGAAAATGATATAGGAACTAAATGGAATAAATAAGGGTGGTAATTATGGAAATGCTAAGTATACGTGGCTAATGGAAAATGGATAAAGAATGGAAATGAGAGAATGTTAAGAGAACCAAAAATTAAGAGAATGTGAGTATAAGTAAAGGACTAGAAGGGAATAAATTAAATGAATAATGGATGCTAATAATTGTGTAGGCTTAGTTTATTGCTATGCCTCTTTTAGGATTTATCTTTTTAAGTTCTGTGTAATGCTACCCTTCTTGCTATATTTTTGCAGGTAACAAAGTGGAGCTTACATGGAATATGGCCGAGCAGGATGTTCATTCCACTACGTGGAATGTTTATTGGATATTATGAGTGAATAAATATTTAATGTAAATTATAATATGAATTAGTAGCTGGCCCTGAAACTTGTATTAATTGGGCACTAGGATCTGTTATGGCTATTAAACTGCTATGGTTTATATTTTAAATATTTCTGGCTGACAGGTTTTAAGAAGAGAAATTTTGGGAAGTCCGGAAAACAGAGGAAACTCTGCCAAATTTTCGTAAAATATTTTAAAGAAATTAAGTTTTAAAAAGGAATTTTCGAACACGAATTTTAATAAAACCTAAAATTTACTAATAAGAGTGAGAGTGTTACAATTTGGTATCAGAGCAGTTTTTCCTCGGCCTTTGGAGTGTGGACTCACATCTCCGATGGTTACTCACCAAGCGAGTTACTGATTCGTTTAGTAAGAGTCTAAGTCTAGGAATAGGATATTTAGATTATTGATTAAGTATTCAGTCTTTAACTGGCTGTTCCCTTCATGACCTAACAGTATGGCTGGGCGACGTGCCGAAAATGAGCGGATGGCTGCTATATTGGAGAACCTGATTCAAATGAATCAGAATCAGGCCCGAATGCAACAGAACCAAGCTGAAAACATCGCAGCAGCCGCAGCCGCAGCCGCAACAGCAGCAGCATTAAATCCACCACCCATTCCCGTCGAAATTGACTGGATGGCTCGATTTAGGAAATGCGAACCGCCTAGGTTCGAAGGAGGGTATAATCCTGATGGAGCTCAGCGATGGCTCAAGGAAATTGAGAAAATCCTTCGCACCATGGAGCCACCTGCTGAACAAACTGTGTTGCTAGCGCAGTATATGTTGACTGATAAAGCAAAGTATTGGTGGGAACAAGTGCGAAGAGAATTGGAGGCAGCTAATCAGGATATCACTTTTGATCTGTTTAAGGCTCACTTCCTAGGAAAGTATTTTCCTGAGGATGTTCGTAGGGAAAAGGAGATCGCTTTTCTGCATCTGGAGCAAGGAAGTATGAATGTCGGTGAGTATGCAGCACAATTTGAAGATCTGATTCGCTATTCTGGCAGTTATCGGGACGCAGACGAACGCACCAAGTGTATTAAATTTGAAGCAGGTCTCAATGCCAGGATTCGGACTATCTTTGTGCACCAGGGTATAGCTAACCTCTGTCAGCTGGTGAATATGACTAGCGCTTATGAGAAGAGTTTGAATCAGCAGGAAGCAGAGGAAAGGAGCAAGAATATACCGGATGAAGTAGGTCTCAACAAGGGTAAGGGACTGGCTCAAGGATCAGGTCCGTACGCTGTGAACCGCACCAGAGCAGTAGTGATAGAGAATGTGGGTCAGAGTGCGACCGCTCATAGGACCAGACCACCATGTCCACATTGTGGAGGATCCCATACTCGTATGTGTTGGATGCTTGAGCAGCGTAGAAAGGAAGGTCTCTGCTTCCAATGCGGGCAACCCGGACACCGTGCTGCAAACTGTCCTATGGGCACGTAGAACGAGGAATAAACTTATCCAAGGTACTTTTCATGTTAATGCTGCATCAACTGATTACTTTAGCGTCTTTGCCTAGAGTAAGTGTTAGTAGTGTAATCTAGAAGGAGTTGATAAGTGTTAAAACCTTAGTTAGAAATTCCACCAAGCTCAATTGTGATAGTGTCGTCCTTTAATAGAGTGTAAGGTCAGGATTGGTCATCCTTTCTCTTGCATCTGTTAAAAGATAATGCTATCATTCAATAACGCAGTGATGTATAGTTAATAAATGTGAGATTGGGACTGGCCACCTTGGTCTTCGCGTTTATTGACATGTTACATTATTGCAATCATCTAGTTGAGATCCGAATAAACCATCTAGGAATTCTATCCCTATCAAAAGCCCGATTAGACTTTAATCCTATAGGATCTTTACTAAGACTCATGAACAGTGATTCACAAACCAGCCCCATTCAGGACACTCTTATTTTATATTTCTACCGAGAACACCCAACTAAATGGTCGAATCACCCTTCTAACTCGTATGAGAATTTAGCCATATGCGTAGGTATGAAGAGCCTAGCTAATCAATTCTTGGAATCAACTCAGTTTCCTCCCTGCCTTCGACTTACTCAGGTATGTTGATAATAAGTGGGGGAGACGTGACAACTCAATTTGGATTATACCCGAGCGACAATAACTAGTAATCGCGTCGTAAGCCATAGGACTACTAAACAGATAATTCCAAACATTTCGCGGAGAATCGAATGAGGGTTAAACTAGAAATAAAACAAGATCCCCCAGAATCACACCGAATTGAGAAGCAACAACTAGACCTTGACCTTGACCCTCAAGTGGAATCGATCTCTAGGAATTCTTTTACCGAATTGGAATTATTAAACGAATGAGAAGGAAGTAGCATCGAAGTAGAATGCAAACGCGGTGAGGATTGATTTTAAGAGTGACTTTGCTAGACTCACTTGAAGGAGTAAAAGGTGAACGGGATAAAAGTGAAGTCACGAAGTGGAATCTCAATCAAGACGTTACGTCGGAACACTGCAAGTGATAATCTAAGTCTTTTGGGACTCTGTGCATTTGATAGGACCCCGGGTGACCGAGACTAATCAATTAACCGCAAATCCATAGAAAACGCATCCTTCGACGGCTCTCTACTGAAAATGCACACTTTGGGGATAATCTCTATTGTCTTCTTGCTTGACATGTATCCAGTCCATCCTGGGTCATCTTGCAAAGACCATGAGACTCATTCTTGAGTGCTTCATGTTCCTTCTTTTCGTCTTCACTCTCTTCAAGCTTCAAGCATCTCAGATGTATGTGCGAGAAATTCGCTAAGTCGTGGAAACTCGACATAGTTCTATGCTTACCGATAGATAGTCACCCACGTGTCCTCTTTTCAGCCTTGGATACCGGTCGGGAACCTGCGTACTCTATTCTGAGTAGCGAATGATCATACCCCCTAGCATGGATATCATCAAGTATGTCGATGCTAAGTGGGGGAGGATTTCAATCCAAGGAATGGGAGATGGAACTTTAATAATAAGAAAAACTGACGACCTTGTGCAGATGGAGACAACACGTAGTGCTAGAAGACAGATGTTGAAATGAGCATGGCCCTAACCACATATGGAGCGGAAAGTAAAAACTGAAGGGAAGTGAAAACTGTGGTCGGAAGCTTACTATTGGGATGGTTCTCCATTTGAAGGAATTGAACGGAATTTCGGGGACGAAATTCTAATAAGTGGGGGAGAATTGTAACATCCCTAATTTAATTCCAAGCAATAATTAATGAATTAATGGGTTTAAAGTGTAGGAAATGGGTAGATTAATTGCTTAAAGAATTTTGGGATCAAGGTGAGTAGTAATTATGAGTATTAGGAGTTGTGTAGGAGGCATTGGTAGCAAGGGGCAAAATTATCTAAGCGAAATCGGGAGTTAAATCGGCGTTTTAAATGTTAGAAATCAGCCGAAAAGAGAAAATTAGGAATTTATTATAGGATGCTAAGAAATTAAATTCCACCGTTGGATATGAAGTTTAAGGGATTAAGAAGCTTGTCTCCAAATTTGGGCAAGATCCGACGGTTAACGAAGAAGTTATGATACGGTCAACTCAGAGTCAACAGACTCTCGCCCAGGCGGGAGAAGTCCTCGCCCAAGCGAGCATCGGAACAAAACAGCACCAGACAGCCAATTTCTCGCCTAGGCGCACCGAAGCCTCGCCCAGGCGTGCGGGCACGAACCTGATGCGTATCAGCACCATAAATGGTGCGCCAAACCCCCCCAAAACCCATTTTCTTCCACCCCTTCTCCCTCCTTCTCTCTCCCTCCTCCTCCACAGCCACCACCACCACCGGAGCCGCCCAAGGCCGCCTCTCTCCTTGGCCTTCCTCTTCCCCATAGATCCACTCGCTCTCTTCCCTCTTGATCTCTTTCTCTCTCTTTCCCTCATCTCTTCCTCCTCTCTCCTCCGGCCAGCCACCACCACCACGCCCTTCCGGCCAGCCACCACCACCACGACCCCCACCACCCTCATAAGTCCTTTGCTCTCTTTTCCCCTTTGTCCTTGCTCTCTCTCTCTCTCCCTCATATCCTCTCTCTCTCACCGTGAGCTCTCTCTCTCTCCACGGGTGTCACCGACGCCGTTACCGACTCGTGACCGTGCCGGGCTTTTGTCGAGTACACCGAAGCTTGAAGCTCTTGCTTAGGACCAGCCGTGACAGCCGCTCCCTCCCCGGAGTTGAGGTTATTTCTTTGCTTTCGTCAACCGAGGTAAGAAGGGTCGTATTACCTCTATTTAAAAAGTAAATTCTAGGAGTTTATAGTGGTGACTAGGAATAGGGTAATTAAGGAATAAGTTAATGAGCCTTAGGGTAGCTCCCGCAAATAGAAATGAATTGTTTAGAATGATAAGGGAATCAATGGAATGTGCATAGAATGAGTTCCGGAGTGAATGAATGTGATAGGGTATTAAAAGAGTTAACATGGAATTAAAGTGTAGAAAAACACAAAATAAAATCGAGGGAAATTAGTTAAGGGAAATTAGCGAAGCGTGAGAGTAAAAGAGTATAGAGTGTTTGTAATAGGCGAAGGGTGTAGAATGAGTGAAAACTAAAGGTGAGGAAAAAGAGGAATTAGAGCACAAAAGGAATAAGAAAGCACGGAGTAAACCTAGTTAAGAATGGTCGGGTAGTAACGAAATCGAAACGAAAATGATAAACAAATTCCAAATACAAGAGGGTAATAGGTAAAAGAATTTAGTGAAAGGGTGATAAGACAAATAGAGAGGAATTATAGAAGTAATTAAGAATTCAAAAAGGGGATTAGAATATAACGACCATACTAATGCTAAGTGAAGGTAGATGTAAGTGATAATAATTAATAAAAAGAATAAGAATAAGGAAAAATGAAAAAGGAAGAGAAGAAGAAAAAGAAAAGAAAGAGAAACAGGGAAATAGCTAAGAACTAGTAAAGAGAATTAGAATACAAAGTATGCGATCAAGTGTGGTTATGTTAATTAAAAGCAAGAGTATAATTGGTAAAGAGAAACACTTAGTATACGAAAAATAAAGGAAAGGAACAAGTCAAATAAACAGATAATAGGGGTTAAGGAAGAGTTAAGAAATTAACAGAATTAAAGAGAATTAAGGGACTAAAAGAAAAGAGAAAAGACTAAGAAGGGTTAATAATGAGAAAGAGAATAAATGTTAAATTGCACAGGTGGTTGTATTGACCCTGTGGCCAAATAAAAAGGGTAAATGTCGCAGGTGGTTGTATTGACCCTGTGGCACGACGCAGGTGGTTGTATTGACCCTGTGGCCTATATAAAATGGTACATGTCACAGGTGGTTGTATTGACCCTGTGGCACGGTGCAGGTGGTTGTATTGACCCTGTGGCCAAATAATAAAAAGGTAAGGGAAGTTTATGTAGATCTCTGTTTGAGGTTACATAAACGAGATGGGTGTATACAGATCACTGTTTGTGGTTGTATACACGTATGCAGATCACTGTTTGTGGTTGCATACGTATGCAGATCACTGTTTGTGGTTGCATACACAGCATTTGCAGATCACTGTTTGTGGTTGCAAACACGGTGTGTAGATCTCTGTTTGAGGTTACACATAATGGAAAATGAATAAAGGAAATAAAAATGGAATCGGTAAAGGAATTAAGGGGAGTGAATAATGAACAAGGTAATGGAAAGATTTAGGAAAAGAAAAAGGGATAATGGAAATGAATAGGGACATATTATTTATTAATGGAAAAGGGTAAGGAAAATGGTAAAGGTAAGGAAAAATGAATAACGAAATGGACAATGGAAAATGAAATAAGAAAGTGAACAATGAAAATGATATAGGAACTAAAGGGAATAAATAAGGGTGGTAATTATGGAAATGCTAAGTATACGTGGCTAATGGAAAATGGATAAAGAATGGAAATGAGAGAATGTTAAGAGAACCAAAAATTAAGAGAATGTGAGTATAAGTAAAGGACTAGAAGGGAATAAATTAAATGAATAATGGATGCTAATAATTGTGTAGGCTTGGTTTATTGCTATGCCTCTTTTAGGATTTATCTTTTTAAGTTCTGTGTAATGCTACCCTTCTTGCTATATTTTTGCAGGTAACAAAGTGGAGCTTACATGGAATATGGCCGAGCAGGATGTTCATTCCACTACGTGGAATGTTTATTGGATATTATGAGTGAATAAATATTTAATGTAAATTATAATATGAATTAGTAGCTGGCCCTGAAACTTGTATTAATTGGGCACTAGGATCTGTTATGGCTATTAAACTGCTATGGTTTATATTTTAAATATTTCTGGCTGACAGGTTTTAAGAAGAGAAATTTTGGGAAGTCCGGAAAACAGAGGAAACTCTGCCGGATTTTCGTAAAATATTTTAAAGAAATTAAGTTTTAAAAAGGAATTTTTGAACACGAATTTTAATAAAACCTAAAATTTACTAATAAAAGTGAGAGTGTTACAAATAACTGGTCGTACTAGCTGTATTACTTGTCGATCTGGCATACTTGCCTGTAATCCAACAAGTTTTTGGCGCCGTTACCGGGGATTGAAATTCGTTTCAATTAGTTTTCGGTACTTAGTAGTAGTTTATGTGAAATTTATTTTTTTTAGTGTTCTTGTCTCTACAGGTGCTGCGTAATCTTTTTGTTGTTTTTGAGCTCTGCAGGTAGCATTATCTATTTTGAGTGCAAAGAGGAAGAAGAAACCAGCACAAGAGGGGAAGGAACAAGCTTAGAAGATGGTTGAAGGAGGAGGGTGTCACGGATCCTCTCCGCCTCCTCCTTCCCGGAAGACTTTGGCGGAATATGCAATCGTGGACTCAGACTTCCTTGCTTCCAGCATAGTCCGACCAACCATCACTGCAACTGCATTCGCGATCGATCCACAGTACATCCACCTCATCATGCAGGATCAGTTCAGCGGTGCGCCGCATCAAGACCCCGGGGATCATATCACCAACTTTTTGGGTATGCTCGAATTCTTCAAGATCGAGAGTGCTACGGAGGAGGCCATCAGAATGAGGATGTTCCCTCTCTCACTGAGGGGCGAGGCGCTAACGTGGGTGAACAACCAAGCACCGGGGAGTCTTTCCAGCAGGAAAATACTTGTCTCCAAATTCATGGATAAGTTCCTTCCAGCTGGGAAACAAGCGAAGCTGAGGCAGGATGTTCACTCATTCATGCAAGAGGATGACGAACAGTTGCATGAAGCTTGGCAGCGCTACAACCAACTACTGAGAAAGTGCCTAACATATATGCAAGACTGGCAGCAGATTTAATCGTTCTATAATGGGCTCACCAAATTCAATCAAAGCATGATTGATGCAGCAGTTGGTGGATCGCTGATGAAGAAGACTATTGAAGAGGCCAAGGAAATTATTGCAAATATGGCATTCAACAGCAGCCAGGGACTAAGGACCCAGGTGGAGCAAAGCGTCCTGAAGAGTTATGATCTGGACTCTACTCAAGCCCAGATCTTGATTCAGCAGAACAACCAAATGCAGCAGCTGATTGATGCATTAATGAAGCTGATGAGCCAGATCAGTATGTCAGTTGCATCTAGCACTCCGAGGTGCGACTTTTGTGGGGGAAGTCACCGGAATGGTGATTGTGCTTTTGAAGTCAGAAAGGGTCAGGCAACCATCGAGGAGCAAGCCAATTTTGTGGGTAGTGGAGTACTTAAAAACAATATGTACCCCAACACCTACAATCCAGATCCCACAAATCAGTCCAATAACCCATGGTGCATCCCAGCCCCACAACAGCCACAACAGGCACAAAAGCCAACATGGGAAACAACCTTAGAAAAGTTAACCGCAAAAACTGCCATATTCATGGAAGGGACAAGGGCGAGTTTCACCAATCAAGGAGCTAGCATCCGCAACTTGGAGATACAAGTGGGCCAGCTTGCAAAGCAGATGTCCGAGATCATAACCAACTCCAAGGAGCAATGCATGGCAGTCACCCTTCGAAGTGGCAAGTCGTATGAGGAGCCATTAAAGAAGGATGATGCAACTGAGGTTGAGAAGAAGGTAGAGGGGCAAAAGCAACCAAGTGGAGGAGGCTCAAATGCAATGCAACAAACGCAGGATCCACCTGCGGATCATGAGAAAGAGAAAGGCACACCCAAACCAGCACCACTACCTCCGAGGATTCCTTATCCTCAGAGGTTGAAGAAAATGGACGACCAGAAGCAATTCACCAAATTTTTGGAGATGCTATGGAAGGTGCAAATTAACATCCCGTTTGCAGAGGCTCTTGCACAAATGCCTCTGTATGCGAGATTCATGAAGGAGTTGCTGACAAAGAAGAAGCGGTGGTTCATTGAGGAGACATTCCCGATAGCAGAGAAGTGCAGCAACATCATCAAATCCAACCTTCCACCAAAGCTGAAGGATCCAGGTAGCTTCACCATCTCAATTAGCATAGGCAAGGAGTACTCAGGTAAGACTCTCTATGACTTAGGAGCTAGCGTAAACATTATGCCATTGTCCATCTGTGAAGCATTAAATTTAGGAGAGGTTAAGCCTACCCCGACATTACTTCAGTTAGCTGATGGAACCACCCTCCGCCCATATGGAGTGGTGGAAGATATTCTGGTAAAGATGAAAGATTTTATCCTACCCTTGGATTTCATGATCTTAGATGTATAAGAGGATGAAAATATTCCTCTAATTTTTGGAAGGCCATTCTTGGCCACAACAGGGGCAGTGATTGATGTGCCTAGGGGAGAAGTAATTCTTCGAGTGAATGGTGAGCAAACTACAATTAAAATTTTTGAAAAACACCAATCACCGAGGATAACTTCGCTCCTCTCATGTGCATTCAGCACTCAAATAGAGAGAGTGCTGGAAAGAAGTGGAAAAACAAGGTGTCACCCTTGAAAGGATCTTGGCAACCACCCTAACCTCCGAAAAGAGGTGACCCGTCTGGCTCGTGACGTTAAACAATCTATGGTTGGGAGGCAACCCAATGTTAAGTAACTCCCTTAGATTGTTTTTTTGGGTAGTTTAGTTTTAGGTACTTTTATATATAAAAAAATGAAGTCACAGGTCAAGTCACGCTCAGGCGTAGAGAGGGTGCAGAATCTAAGTTTGGGGGTGTGACCCATTTGCTCCCATTAGTTCCCAATATGTCACCCTAGACCTGGTACTTCGCAAAAATAATGTCCTTTTTTTCTAGGTAGTTTTAATTTTTATTTTGTAGTTTTAGGTTAGATTAGTTTGCTTGAGGACAAGCCAACCTCTAAGTTTGGGGGAGTGGACAAAATAAAAATTTTTCTGACTTGAACTTTTCTCCTATATTTGGTATTGGTTTGTGTCCTTGGTAGGAGTAGGTAATTATTCTAGGCTTAGGACTGTTTTTCTGATGATAGGTGTAAATACTTAGTTTAGGATTAGACTCATTGATCTTTGATACTGATTTGATTGAGCTGTAAATATTTTTGAGATCTGATTATTTTGACAAACTTTTTGAGAATTTGTGATTAGTGAACTGACCTTTAGCCTAGTGAGTTATTTGAGCCTAAACACTGAAGGGGTATGTATTATTGAATTATTTTGATTTGAAACCCCTATTTCTTTCATGAGTGTTGTTCACTTTGGCTTTGTGTTCTAGAACTTGACCTGTGACCATTTTGAGATTGATAATTGTTTGCATGCATTAAAATGATTAAGGCACTTAGGATGTGCTTTTGTGGCCTTCAACTGATTTGCATTGATAATGTTCCTTTAGTTTCCCATTTTGAGCCTAATGAATTATGATTTTTCTTTGGTACCCTGCATTGATTGCATAACTTTTGTGAGTACCTTAGGAATTTTGAATGAGCAATTGAGAGGAATAATAAGGAAAAGTGAGTGAATGGTACAAAGTGTTGTGAGTCTACTTCTCTTCCATGAAACAAATGAAAAAAAGAAAGAAAAAAAAGAAATTTGGAAGAGAGTAGAGAAAAAAAATGGAAAGAAAAGAAGAATAGAATAATTATGAGTTGAGTGTGAGTCCTCTAAGTATTCATTGCTCATTCATGATTTTTGAGAGAAATTTGTTGCATTTAGCCCTTAATTTTATCCTTCCTTTCTTCAATCCCACCTAACATTTTTAGCCATGGCCTCATTACAACCAAATATAAGACCTTTTGATTTTTGTGTGCATTCAATAATTTCAGTGGAGATTTGGGTCTATGGTCAAGCTTATGGTAACATATTGTCATTGTATGAACTTGAGTGAATTACATATATATAAACCTTGATACACATGAGATAGATATATACTGTGAGGTTGAGAGTGTTCACTAATCATTGGTTCTTGTTGAGTTTGTTTCTCTAACCAGGTTTCAATTGTATAAATTGCTTGTGAAGATAAGTTTCTGAGTTTGTTAGTCGAAGTCTTAGATTAGGTGTATACGTACATTTTGATTTAGAGGGTAGTCTTGTGTTTTAGAGTTTTTATTTTACTTTTGCCCGAGACATGCAAAATACTATGTTTGGGGGAGTGATTTGGGTCTAATATATGATGTTTTGAGCATGATTTAGACTCCCTTTTACTATGGATTTGTCTTGTTTCTCTTGTAAATTTAGGACTTTTTGTATAGTTTTTAGGAAGTTAGGTAATTTAGAATCCTTTGAACGTTTTGATCGGTTTTGTGTATGTTTCAGGTACTTTCAGAGCTTAATTGAAGAAAATAATTATGGATCTGAAAAGAGGATTAAAGGATCTTCAAAATGGCGCAAGAACAGAGAAAAACGGAGTCGGATCAAGGCTGGCACGCCCAGGCGTGGAGATCTCCACGCCCAGGCGTGGAGATCTCCACGCCCAGGCGCGCTCACCTCGGTCAGCAAGCATCAATCAGACTTGCGCGCCCAGGCGTGTGGCTCTGGACGCCCAGGCACGCGTCCCGCAGTAGGCCCAATTGGACTGATTTATGATCATATTTTCTTCGTTTCAATTGGGATTAGTTTTAGACTTTAAATATAGGTTTTTTCATTAGGTTTAGGTAGACTTTTCAGAGCCAAATTAGAGATTAGAATAGAATTAGGATTAGAGAAGAGAGGCTGATTTTGCAATTGAGAGCAAGGAGGCAAGGCACAAGGATTGGAGATCAACATTGTTGGAGGAATCAACTTGATGATTGAAGATCTCTTGGGGTAAATTGATTATTGTCTATGATAATTTGTTTTTCCCATTCCTTTATCTTCTTCTCCCAATATGTATAACTGAACCTCTTGTTAGGAATAGGGTGAATTTGTATGGATCTTAATTTGACTGTTTATTTATGAATTAATATTTTTCATTTTTAAATCAATTGTTTGGCTGCGTTTTAATTACAATTCGTAGAATTCACGACTTTATGTTTTGCTTTGGTAATCTGAACCTTAATTGGAAAATTAGGATTTGGATTGGGACTTTCAACTAAACAATATAATTATTCAACTCGTAGGAATATTTTTGGGTAATTGTATAACTTATAAACTAAAACTCACTTAAGGGATTAAGGGGTAAAGTTTAGTAAGAAACGTAATAGCCATGAGGGATTTAGCTTTTATTGTTTCTGAAGTTCTTGATTTATTGGAAAACAGATTTTCATAATTAATAACCTGATCCTATAATGAAACCAAGTTCCTAACCTTTTCCATATTTGCTGCTAATTACTTTTTGTTTTCTGAATTGTTTCATTCTTTTGATTCTACACTCCTATATCTTAAACTCAAAACCCATACAAGTTATACATAGTAATCGCAATTAGGTGAAAGAAATTAGAAACAATTTGCAATCCTCGTGGGAACGATAACTAGTCTTACTAACTATATTACTTGTCGATCCGGTATACTTGCCGGTAATCCAAAAAAAAGGAATTAAAAATTCTTTTGCTTTATGATTGTTTGAAAATTTTTATTTTTAATTATAAAAGAAACTCTATTGTCAATTCCTTTTCTTATACTTGCGGAAATAGTTTTGAAATATCTTTATGGCTATGTTTGGATATACAATGTTGAATGGAGGGGAATGGAGTAAGATAAGATGGAGTGGGGTGGAACGAAATGGAATAATATTAGTTTACCATTCCATTGTTTGCGTATTTTGTGATGGAATGGAATTAAATTAATGATTCTATCAAGTACCTCCAAATTGGGTGGAACAAAGAGAGGTTTTGGATGAGATTGGATGGAATCCATTCCATCATATACCATTCCACTCATTCCAATGACAGGGGTGTGAATAATTCATCCATGACGTGGACGTGGCTGTGGAAGCTTGAATGTCATGAAAAGATCAAGTTCTTGGTTTGGCTTTCGCTTCATGAAGCCCTTCCGACGAATGATCTTAGGTATAGAAGAAGTCCGGCCCTTTCACTGAATTGTGTTCGATGCTCTGCGGAGGCTGAAACTGCTTTGCATTGTCTAAGGGATTGTCCACATTCTAAAGAGCTTTGGTTACGTTTCGGTTTTGGTGGCACAAATTTTTTTAGGCAAGATCTGAATGATTGGTTTCATTCTAACGGGAAAGGTAATGATTGTTCGAGCTTTCTTGCAGTGGTGTGGTGGGCTTGGCGTTGGAGGAAGAGTAGAGTTGTGCGCTTGGAGGATTGGAATGTTCAAAAAGTGTGCGATAACATTAGGAACATGGTGAGGGACATTACCGTGTGGTGTAAGCCTGCCAGTGTTTCATCTTCTGTGCCTAAGGAGGTTTCTTGGATTAAACCTCCAAGAGATTGTGTGAAGGTTAATGTGGATGGGAGCTATAAGAAGGGTGCAGAGTTTGTAGGCTATGGGGTGTTAGATCCAGTGAGAAGGTTTTGATAATGACAAAGGTTTTGAACAAGCTACAAATGTTTGTGATCAAGCTCAAGTATGGAGAAGTTCATCAAACAACAACAAACAACAAATGATGAAGAGAGAGCAAGCTCATGAAGACTTAATTTGTGTTATATTGTAATATCTTTAGTTTGAGTCTTTTATTTTAATGAGTTTGGGTAGAGTCATTAGAGGGTAGTGAATCTCTATCAAGTGCATGATTATATCATAATTTGAGTATTCACTTAACCTAAAATCAATAGGTGGCTTAAAGGTTTGAAAACAAAGGTTTAGTTTTGAGAAAACAAGTTTTTAATTGAATTTAGCATTGGCTAATCGATTAATGGGTTAGGTTAATCGATTAACACACATGTTACAGTGGTTAATCGATTAAGCCATGTGTTAATCGATTAACACCTGTAAAACTGGTTTTTTAAATACGTTTTTAACTTCTCAAAATCTGTTTTTAAGGTTCATAACATTTGGGTATTCTATATAAACCATTTCCTAAACTTTGTGAATCATTAGATTGAATAAACATCATTTTCATATCAATTTTACATAGATCAAAGCCACACTATTCTCTCTCACTTTCATAGATCAAAGCTTTCAACTTTTACATTCTTTGATCAAGAATCTTTGAATCTCTCATGTTGATATTTTCATATCTATTAAAAGAGATTCATAGGATTGTTATTGTTTTTCAATTGGGTTGTAATCATTGCGAGGAGGCAAACATTCTACAACACAAGGAAGCCTTGGTGGTTGTTCATCAAGCAAAAGAAGTCTTGGAAGTCTTGTTGTGTAAACAAGCAATTTGGAAGTCTTGTTGTGTAAACAAGCAATTTGGAAGTCTTGTTGGGTTAACAAGCAAATTGGAAGACTTGTTGTGGGGATATCAACAAGCAAGGGAAGAGGTTAGATTAGATTCAATAGGGTTGCAAGACAAGAGTGTGGTATCTCTTGGAGGCTATCAAGAAGGGAGTCTTGAGAGGTATTTGCTTGTAATTTGAGAACTCTAATTCCTCATAGTGAAGAATCTCTCTTGGTTGAAGAGGGGACTGGATGTTTCTCACGGTGGTTGTGAGTGAACCAGGATAAATCGCTGTGTAGTATCTCTATTCCCTTATCTCTTACATTCTTGTCATTTCAATATTGTTCTTGGTTGAAAACCTAGAAAAGAGTAATTTTCATAATTGAATGAATTAAGATTTTAATTGTGCAAATTGATTTGGGGAAAATCATTTTCATAACCTAGGTAATCAATAAGAATATTGGTGTTAATCAATTCCGCTTAATCTCTGATCATATGTGTTAATCGATTGATTTTCGTATTTGATTGAAAAGTGATTTTTTCAGTTTTAACAGTGATTAATCGATTAACTGAAGCTATTAATCGATTAACAAAAAGCAAACCTTCAGGCACTACTCGATTAACTGATTAGCTTAATCGATTAACTTGTGTTTATCAAGGGTTAATCGATTAATCAACTTGCTTAATCGATTAAGGGTTGAAACTTTGTGTAAAAATCATTTGTTTTAATTGTTTTGATTCGTTTCTTTCGAAAATCTTTCAAGGTTTCTTTAACACCTATTCAACCCCCCCTTCTAGGTGTTCTCCTAGTGTTTCTTAGTTATTTCACCCACCGATTGTAGTTCTTACAATTGGTATCAGAGCTCGGTCGAAAGACACGAGCATAGAGCTTTTTCGTAAAGATCCTTGAGGAAGCTACAATGGGTTCTACGAATCCCTTTGGTGGTGAAGGTGCTTTGATAAGTCGCCCTCCTATGTTTGGTGAAGAGGGTTATGCTTATTGGAAAGTTAGAATGAGAATTTTTATAGAAGCCATAGACATGAACATTTGGGAAGCCATTGAAAATGGTCCTCATATTCCCTCAACTCAAGTAGAAGGTGTATCTCAACTTATCCCCAAAGATAAGTGGACCGATGATGATAAAAAGAAAATTCAATATGATTTAAAAGCTAAGAATACCATCACCTCCGCTCTATCTTATGATGAGTTCTTTAGAGTCTCCCAATGTCATAATGCCAAACAAATGTGGGACACCTTGCAAGTCACACATGAAGGAACTAGTGAAGTTAGGCGTGCTAGATTAAATTCTTTGATGCATGAATATGAATTGTTTAGTATGTTGCCTAATGAATCCATATGTATTATGAAAACACGTTTTACTCTTATTATTAATCATCTCATTGCTCTTGGAAAAACTGTCATGAATTGTGAACTTGTTAACAAAGTTTTAAGATGTCTAAGTAGGGAATGGCAACCTAAGGTTACCGCAATTGTTGAATCAAAGGACTTGGACACCATAGACCTAGCTACACTTTTCGGAAAGCTTCAAGACTATGAAATGGAGCTTGGACGTTTGCATATGCATGAAGAGTCGGATAAGAACAAAGAAGGAAAACGAATTGCTCTTAAAATCAAAAGTTCATATAAAAAGGAAGAGAGTTCCGATAATGATTATAGTGAAGATTCCGATTCGGACATTGATGAAGAAGAGATGAAACTTCTACTTAGAAAGTTTAACAAGCTTCTAAGGAGAAAAGGAAGGTTGAACAAAGACAAAAGTAAAGAGAAGAATCCCCCACACTACAAGACCAAGACAACAAAAGAAGGAGTGGTTTGCCATGAATGCGGAAAACCCGGTCATCTCAAGTACTCGTGCTCTAAGTATCTCAAGAAGAAGTATAAAGAAAAGAAAAGTTCAAAGCATTAGAAGGCATACATCGTTTGGGATGATGAAGAGGAAAAGAAAAGAACATCAAGTAGTTCTTCGGATGATGAAGAAGTCGCTACTCTCAACTTGATAGCTCTAGTTGATGAAGAAGAAAGTTCAAGTGATGAATCATGTGAACAAAGCGAGGATAGCGATGTAAGTGAAATTAAATCCAAAATTTCTTCCAAATATGAAATTTTATATAATGCTTATGAAGAAATGCATGAACATCTAAGGAAACTAGCTTTGAAAAACATTGAAAGGAAGAAGGTCATTTTGAAACATCAACAAGAGATTTTAGAACTTCAAAAACAAGTTGATGAGCTTAATCTTCAAAATGAAACTCTTGATCTTATATATGCTAGTTCTTCTTGTGATTGTGCTAGTAGATTGAATATTGTGGTTGATTGTGAGAGTTGCAAGTTACTTAAAGATGAAAATGCTATTTTGAAAAATAAGCTTGCAAGTTTCACAAGTGGTGATATTAAATTGCGCACATTGTTAAATTTTCAAAGAGAAAATTCAAACAAGTTTGGTTTGGGTTATATGAGGAAACCGCAATTGGTGGTTGAAACAACTAAGGAACCCTAGGAGAACACCTAGAAGGGGGGGTTGAATAAGTGTAAAAGAAACCTTGAAAGATTTTCGAACGAAACAAATCGAAACAATTAAAACGAATGATTTTTGCAAATTTGTCAGCACTTAATCGATTAATCTGAATTCTAATCGATTAAGATCAGAAAACTCAAAGTATCTTAATCGATTATGAAAGTCCTTAATCGATTAGATCTATCAGAAACCAGAAAAATCACTTTTCAATCGCATACGAAAATCAATCAATTCACACGTATAACCAGAGATTCAGCGGAAACAATTAACACCTATATTCTTATTGATTATCCTAGTTATGAAAATGATTTTCCCTTTATCAATTTGAACAATAAAGATTCAATTCAATCAATTATGAAAATCAATCTTTCTAGGTTTTCGAGCAAGAACACAATGAATTGACTTGAATGTAAAGAGTAAGGGTTTAGAGATACGGCACAGTGATTTATCCTGGTTCACTTTCATCCACTTGAAAGCTACATCCAGTCCCCTCTTCAACCAAGAGAGATTCTTCACTATGAGGAATTAGAGTTCTCAAATTACAAGTAAATGCCTCACAAGACTCCCTTCTTGCTAGCCTACAAGAGATACCACACCCTTGCCTTGTAATCCTATTGATCTTCTCTCTAATCTAACCTCTACCCCTTGTTGATAATCCACACAACAAGTCTTCACTTGCTTGATGATAATCCACACACCAAGTCTTCACTTTGCTTGATTCACAACCAAGACTTTCTTCTTCAATTGCTTGAATGAACTTGCTTGATGATAAACGACACACCAAGTCTTCTTTGTTGTTGTAGTTGGCTTGCCTTCTTGCAAAGATTACAACTCAATGAATACACATGACACTCCTATGAATCTCATTCAATAGCTATGACAAATCACACAAGAGATTCAAAGGTTCTTGATCAAAGAATATGAAAATATGAAAGCTTTGATCTTTGAAATTGAGAGAGAATAGAGTGACTTGATTTCTTGTAAAACTTGTATGAAAATGATTCTAGATAATCATAATAACTGGGAAAAGGTTTATATAGAATACCCAAAACTTGGAGCACTTGAAAACTGATTTTGAGAAGTGAAAAACGTATTTTAAAAATCAGATCTGCAGTACTTAATCGATTAAATCCCTTCTTAATCGATTAGTAATCGATTAACAATGTTCTTAATCGATTAGACACTGATGAAACTTGATTAAAACTTGTTTTCTCAAAACCAAACCTTTCCTTTAAAACCTTTAAGCCACCTATTGATTCTAGGTTAAGTGAAAACTCAAATTATGATTTAATCATGACTATGATAGAGATTCACTACCCTCTATTAACTCTAACCAAACTCATCAAAATAAAAGAACCTAAGAAGCTTGAGAGGCAAAAGATAAAACAATTACAATTACACTCAAACTAAGTCTTCATGAGCTTGTTTTCTCTCTTCTTCATTTGATGTTTGTTGTTTCTTGTTGAACTTGAAACTTGATCAACATCTTTGTAGCTTGTTCAAAACACTTTGTCATTATCAAAACATTCATCATGGAACTTACATTATACTAATGCTAAGAGTAAGTCTCATAGAAATGTTGTTGACTTTTCTAAAGTTGATTTTTCAAATACACCAACATGTTTCTATTGTGGCACTCATGGACATACTTCAAATGTGTGTTATATTAAGTGCATGGTATATCTAAAGGAAATTTTGTTTGGGTTAAGAAGGGTGAAAGTCCCTTAACTAACAAAAATGGATCCAAAACTATTTGGATACCAAAAAGCAAAGCATGATTGTTTTGTAGGTATGATTGAAGAGCAAAAAGGCTTACAAATATTATTCATTCATTTGCTTCTTCAAGTTTCAAGTAAAAGTCCTACAAATTGGTACAATTGATATTGTTGGATATTTACAATTGATATTTCTTCTACAAAGTTCATTTGGTATTATTGAGTGATCATTAGATGTTCATCATGCTATTGTGGTTATTATGATATTTCTTTACAATTAATATCTTACTTTGTTAAGTGATATGATGACTTTTTAGTTACAATTGGTATCATATTTCATTGTCATATTTCTTTCCAATTGGTATCACATTTCAAAGTATAGTTCTTTAGTTTTACATTTGGTATCATTGATTAATTGGTATCAATGTTGTGAAGAAATAAATGTTGATTTCTCTATTTTGGCTTAGAATTTTATATTACAATTGGTATATATTACTTTTTGATAATGCCAAAAGGGGGAGAAAGGGTTGTTTTGTTGTTTTTATATAGGTTGAGCAAAGTTGTTGAAGATAGGGGGAGAATCAAGCTTATCTCAATTGGATTTCAAATGTCAAAAGCATTTATTGAGGGGGAGCAAGAGTCTCACCAAGTGATCAAATTGTTCAAGTATCATCAATTTCAAACAACTTCAAAACATGTTTGTCATTTTCAAAAAGGGGGAGATTGTTAGATCCAGTGAGAAGGTTCTAATAATGACAAAGGTTTTGAACAAGCTACAAGTATTTGTGATCAAGCTCAAGTATGGAGAAGTTCATCAAACAACAACAAACAACAAATGATGAAGAGAGAGCAAGCTCATGAAGACTTAATTTGTGTTATATTGTAATATCTTTAGTTCGAGTCTTTTATTTTAATGAGTTTGGGTAGAGTCATTAGAGGGTAGTGAATCTCTATCAAGTGCATGATTATATCATAATTTGAGTATTCACTTAACCTAAAATCAATAGGTGGCTTAAAGGTTTGAAAAGAAAGGTTTAGTTTTGAGAAAACAAGTTTTTAATTGAATTTAGCAGTGGCTAATCGATTAATGGGTTAGGTTAATCGATTAACACACATGTTACAGTGGTCAATCGATTAAGCCATGTGTTAATCGATTAACACCTGTAAAACTGGTTTTTTAAATACGTTTTTAACTTCTCAAAATCTGTTTTTAAGGTTCATAACATTTGGGTATTCTATATAAACCATTTCCTAACCTTTGTGAATCATTAGATTGAATAAACATCATTTTCATATCAATTTTACATAGATCAAAGCCACATTATTCTCTCTCACTTTCATAGATCAAAGCTTTCAACTTTTACATTCTTTGATCAAGAATCTTTGAATCTCTCATGTTGATATTTTCATAGCTATTAAAAGAGATTCATAGGATTGTTATTGTTTTTCAATTGGGTTGTAATCATTGCGAGGAGGCAAACATTCTACAACACAAGGAAGCCTTGGTGGTTGTTCATCAAGCAAAAGAAGTCTTGGAAGTCTTGTTGTGTAAACAAGCAATTTGGAAGTCTTGTTGGGTTAACAAGCAAATTGGAAGACTTGTTGTGGGGATATCAACAAGCAAGGGAAGAGGTTAGATTAGATTCAATAGGGTTGCAAGACAAGAGTGTGGTATCTCTTGGAGGCTATCAGGAAGGGAGTCTTGAGAGGTATTTGCTTGTAATTTGAGAACTCTAATTCCTCATAGTGAAGAATCTCTCTTGGTTGAAGAGGGGACTGGATGTTTCTCACGGTGGTTGTGAGTGAACCAGGATAAATCGCTGTGTAGTATCTCTATTCCCTTATCTCTTACATTCTTGTCGTTTCGTTATTGTTCTTGGTTGAAAACCTAGAAAAGAGTGATTTTCATAATTGAATGAATTAAGATTTTAATTGTGCAAATAGATTTGGGGAAAATCATTTTCATAACCTAGGTAATCAATAAGAATATTGGTGTTAATTAATTCCGCTTAATCTCTGATCATATGTGTTAATTGATTGATTTTCGTATTTGATTGAAAAGTGATTTTTTCAGTTTTAACAGTGATTAATCGATTAACTGAAGCTATTAATCGATTAACAAAAAGCAAACCTTCAGGCACTACTCGATTAACTGATTAGCTTAATCGATTAACTTGTGTTTATCAAGGGTTAATCGATTAATCAACTTGCTTAATCGATTAAGGGCTGAAACTTTGTGTAAAAATCATTTGTTTTAATTGTTTCGATTCGTTTCTTTCGAAAATCTTTCAAGGTTTCTCTAACACCTATTCAACTCTCTCTTCTAGGTGTTCTCCTAGTGTTTCTTAGTTATTTCCCCACCGATTGTAGTTCTTACATGGGGGTCTTATTAGGGATAGTAATGGGGTCTGGATTTGCGGCTTTTATGGCTCATGGCGGTCATATAGTGTTCTTCAAGCTGAGTTATTAGGAATGAAGTTTGGTCTGGAGCTTGCTTGGAATAGAGGTTTTCGGATGGTGATTTGCGAGACAGATTCTATGGAGGTTCATAGGCTGGTAACGTCTCATGTGGATTTGCATTTTCATGGGCTTGGTGCTATTGTGACTGCTGTGCGAGATCTACTAGACAGGAGTTGGGAAGTTAAGGTGGTTCATACTTTGAGGAAAGCCAATAGCTGTGCAGACCTTCTAGCTAAGATGGGTGGGATGCAAGACACTATGTTCACGATGCTGGACGTGCCCCCTTCATTTGTTGCTCAACACTTACATGTTGATTGTATAGGTGTTGCTTTCATTAGGAGTTAGTGTTTCTTTAGTTTCCTGTTAAAAAAAAAAACAATCCAAACAATGGAATTTAATTAAATTTCATCCCACTCCATTCTATTCCACCACATACCATCAATCCAACCAAAGCCTATGGTTGCTTTCCAAAAAATTTAAGAAGGACTCTATAAAAATCACTGACAGTGCGACCTTAGCTATGTACGTGTATTGTAACATCCCTAATTTTGGCCCTAGTATAATTATTATACTAATAATAGATTTAGAATAATAATAATAATAATAACAATAATGAAGTTTAAAATTAACAAATTAAGCTCTCTTGTAGTGTTATAAAAGTGTTAGGAAATATCGGAATCGGAACACCTTGATTTCTTTAATGTTATAAAATATAAGTTTTATTAAATAATTGTTTCTTGAAATCAAGCATTTAGGTGTTGGGTATTTTTATAAAATACATTATGTTAATTACGAGAGAGTATTTAATTATATTTAAAGTGAATTCTTTTAAAGAAAAATTATCATATTAAAATAATGCTAAACATTTTGAATACTTTACTTAACTTTTATATACTCCCTCCGTTTCACTTTAAGTGTTTTTTAACATCAAAATTTTGTTTCAAAATAAGTGTTTTTCTACCAAATCTAGGCAACATTTAATACTGTTTTTCCTTATTTACCCTTACATTTAATATTGTTTTAGTTTTGAAATTTGTAATACTAGTAATGATGCATTGACAAAATAAAAATATTAAATAGAGGTATTTTTGATAAAATACACATAAAACTTACAATAATCATCATAATCAACACTTTCTTAATCTATGTGCAAAAGTCAAAAAAGACACTTAAAGTGAAATGAAAGGAGTATTCAATTAATATGCAAGTCCGTGTGATGCACGGGCAGGAGATGGTAGGCCACAATAGTAAAAATGATAAACTTACATATTATAAATTTAAATTTTGATAACAATAATTTAATCACCAATATCTGAAATGAAGTTTATGTAAAAAATTTTAAAAATGGATTATTTTGGTAATAGTTTTTTTAATAATATTTTGGTGATAGTTTAATTATATTGAAAATGAAATAGTTTTATTACATTATGAAAATTATTAAAAATCATATTTTTATTGGGCTAAAACTTTCATGTTGGTAAATAGTAGAAACTAAAAATCATATTTTGATAGGTTGTGTTAAATAGTAGATTCTAAAAAATTCATGTTGTTGTGGATAGAAAAAAATAAAAAAATTCAGAAAAATAACAAAAATATTTGGTAAAAAAATCACACATACTTGTTTACTTATAAGATAGTCGGATTTTTGAGATTCTTCCGTCGCCGATTTCAGAATGTTTTTTTAAGGTTCAAAGTTAAATCCATAATTGGGTAAATTCTCTTCATCCCATTCAATTTTTGTAGCATGGGTAAATTTAAGTCTCCGCGTACTTTTTGTAGCTTTGTAAAGGCTATCATTGTTTTCAACAATAAATTTGAAAATCTTAATACATTTCTCTTCAATAAGCCATTTTTTGTAGCTTATTAATTGAGTCTTGTGAATTGATCACACTGTATCTTTTCAACCTTCATGTGAAATGAAAAAATGAAGAGTTGGTCATATGCTTAAAGATATTTGAAATCGAATTATTTTTTACAGATAGAGAAGGAAGAGAATTACCTCATTGTCTAATAAAACAACATGCATAAAACTAATAATATTTCCTTGTCGCATCACTTTCCAAACTCTATTAACTCGAGCATGCAACTCTCTCGTTTCTCTTCCACAAATTAAGTCTTTCACACAAAGAGCTGCCATGATCTACGTATAAAATAAGCAATGATTCATTAGTTTATTTTAATTTTTTTAATCTTTTAAATAAAATAAAATAAGTTGAAGTAGTAACAGAGATAATAAGAGGAGATCAGAATTTATTGTAAATATTAAATAAATTCATTCTAAAATTGAAAAGTAAAATCCGGAATAGAAACAGTGATAGAAAAAAGGACTTGCAAGTTATTTTAAAATTTGTATACATACCTTTTACTCTTGCAAAGTTTCACAAATGAATATAAAATTGGAGCGGTTGGAGCGGTGGAGTTTGTAAAACAAATTGAATAAGTTACTTAATTACTCAATAAATAGTGTTTTCGAGAAATGGTGATCTGGTGCAGTAATTGATATTTGTACAGCCCAAAGTTGTGTAGTAATTGATATTTGTATAGTCCAAAGTTACAATATCTTGTTTAATACTCCCTTCGTTCCAATTTAACTGTCACTTTAGAAATTTCACACGGATTAAGAAAGTCATTTAATACTTCAATTTTCAAGAGAATTATTAGATAACTTTACTATAATACTCTCAAAGTGCATTAATTATTACTCATTTCACATATTTCAACACATTAAATGCAAGGTTAAAAGTGGAAAAAATCAATTAATACATCCTCGAATTTCTAAAGGGACAAATAATTTGGAAAAAGTTAAAAATGCTAAAGTGACAGATAATATGGAACGGAGGGAGTATTGTTGAACTTATCGACGCATTGATTTTCTTGTGAAATGAGAAGTTAGATAGAAAGTTAGTATAAAGAAACGTTGCCTTTGTTGTCCTGTGAAAAATAACGTTGCTTCATATAGTATACTTCCTCCGGTCCTATTTATAAGATTTTTTTGGGGTTTTTCACTCTTACAATGAGAGTGGATAAATTTGTTAGTGACGAAATGTGAAAATTTGTTATACTTTTTCAAAACTATCCTGTAATTATTATTGGAAGTCTAAAAAGTTTTGATTTTATAAGAATGTTAGTGGAAAGAAGTAATTAAATGCTATTGAAAATTGAAAATGGGTCTTATAATTAAGATCAAAATAAAAACCGTAAAAAAATGATTACCGAAGAGTCACTTTAAATTGAAAATGGGTCTTATATATGATAGGAGGGAATAGATGATTACCGAAGAGTCACTTTAAATAAATTGATGGAATGTATAATATGAATATGGGACTTTAATCGCAACTGTTAAAAAAATTGCATTGTTAACTGTACAGCTTTTACGGTCATAACAATAACAATTAATCATAATTATTATTACTCGCTCTGGTTTCTATTATAAGAAAAAATAATCGAAATTATAGTTATTAAGAAAGTTAGTTGAATGCATTTAATTTTTTCTCAAAATCATATAAAATATGACTACTGTTGGTAAGTTGTATTGAGAATAAAACAAAAATTAAATGAGATCACTACATTCTAAAAACATTTTACGAATAATTATATTGAGAATATAAAGTTGGTTAATTTTTTCTTATATTTGAGATCAAAATATGTATGGACCCTTTTTCGTATAATAGGGACAGAAGGGAGTATTATTTTCAATTATTAATTAATTATGTATAATCAATACTAATAATTATCAATTAATAAGTACTCCCTTATGTGATTTTTATTTTGATCCTATTTATAATATTCTTTCCGGTCCTTATTATAAGCCCCCATTCTCTCTCACAAAAAGAGTGCTTATAATAAGGACTGGATGGAGTACCACATTTTAAATTCTTTTTAGCATGTATTTAATTTTTGTCTTGGTGGGAATGAAAAATACCAAAAGAACCTTAAAAATAGGATCGATGCGAGGAATTAAAAAGCAAGAGTTTTGCGATGAAAAGTGAAAAATTCATTAATAACAATTTTATTTATAATAAAAATTGTTATAAAAATTGTTATTAACTTTTCAATTATCTTGTATCCATTATAAAAATTGTTATTTATGAACTTTTCGTTTATCTTCTTATCTATCCATTGATATTGAATCACGAATTAGTAATACAATATCAATACATCATAATGTATATAATAATTTTATTCGGGAATTTTATGGCACAGTTTCATATTTTTTGCTAAGACAAAATTGTAGAGTATTAATTTTATAATCCTTTAACTTTTTTGTACTTATAATATTTCATAAGATTAAAAAAGCCATAAGATAAATAACAGAAAACTTAAATTTAAATAGTTCGATTGATAATAATAATAGCCATAGCCAAAAGAGCAGTAGGCTTAACAACCATATCTTAAAAGAACTTAATGAAAAAAAAACATAAACAAAATAGCTAAAAACTTCTTAAGTTAACTTATACATAGAAATAGGAAACTAAAAGACATTCACTTGTTCCATCTTATGCATTTATTAAAGAACTATGACACACACTGTAGGTTCAGCTACACAAAGCTTCTTTAAGATTCCACTCTTTCGTAATAATAATGTGATTAGTAAAGAGATTATATTATTAATGGGTGATTAGGCGGGAAATGGGGATTAAGGTGGTTAAGGTGGTAGAAACAAAAATTAAATAATACAGTCACTTTATAAAAATATTTTATGATTAATTATATTGAAAATCAAAAACTATTTTAATTTTACTTATATTTAAAACAACTAATTTAGTATTTTTTTTTTATTTGCGATGGAAGAGAGTGCAAATAACAAATAGAAGAAGAAGACCTTGTTGGAAACCAACAAGCGGCCTAACAATCTACTAGAGGGGGGGTGAATAGTAGTTTGAAACAATAATACCAATTTTTCGGATTAATTGAAAGTTGTTGATTTATGCTTGCTGTTTTTATGAAAATCCCGAGTTAATGCCGAGCAGATGCTGATAATCGATTGTCTAAGCCGACAATGGATTATCCGAGCTGCTACACACAGAAACCGGTTTTTGCAGCGTGAATATAGCGAGCACAAATAAACGAACAGAGGTCGGTTTTGCTAACTAAAATGCTCGGAAATAATCAAACACAGCACAGAACAAATAATGCAGAAAGCAGTAAAGAGAGAGAGATACAAGAAATTTTATACTGGTTAACTCTCACCCACTTGAGAGCCACGTCCAATCCCCCCTAAAACCTTTAGGGAGCTTTTACTCAAATCAATTTAAATGGTTACACAAGGATTTACAAGAGAACCTCTCTAAACCTATCCCTTCAAGAGCGTACCAGGCCCTTGAAATCTACCCCAAATAAATTGATGGCTGAAGAACCTCTTCAGCACTTTACACCACCGAAGTTTCTTGAAACCTTCAAGAACACTTCAAGAACACCAGGTTACAGAGATGAAATAAAGAGTATGGCTCCAACTCGAAAACTCAACAGAGTATGATTTGAAAGTTTGTGTGTCTGGTGAGTAATCGATTAAGGAAGGGATTTCACAGAGAAGATTTGAAACTTAGATTTCGAGTATGAAAGTTTTGTTTCTCTGCGTTCTAAGAAAATGTTGTTGCTGCTGTTGTTGGTGTGCCTTGGTTTTTCTTTCTTGTTCGTGTGTGTGTTCTCTATTTCTGGAGAAAGAAAACTTGTGCTTTTATATTGAACCCAACACCCAACAGAGGAAAGACATTTTGTGACACACTGTCCTTGCAAACGGATATTCCAAATATTATCAATTTTGCTGCAACGTTCATATCCACGTATTGTCCTTTCAGAAGCTTCTAATTTTCAGCAACGTACAGTGACAGCTATTGTCCTTTCCAAATTTGATCCCTTTTTCAAATTTTAAATTCAAGTTTGATGGTGTGGAAGACAACTGAATGTTGACGACGATGAACAGTATTCGAGCTTGTCATTTGTTCGAGCTAGAGAACTTAATTTCTTATGCAGCAGAGAGCTAAGACAGAAACGAGCTTGAGCCGGGCTGAAGGTCTGAGCTTGATGATGCTTGCACTGAAAATGATCTGAGCTTACTTCTGCAGCAAGGGTCCGAGCTTTGGCCGAGCTTCTCACTTAAGCTTTGTATTGAATGTTTGAGATCCGAGCTCTATCTGAGATGTATACTCGATCTCGATTTGACCCTTGAAATCTGAGCTTTGGTCGAACAATGCAAACTAGCTTGAGTGATCTTGACGTCCGAGCTTTGGGCCGAGCTTTGTATCTTATCTTGAGTTTGACTCTGAGCCGAGCTCTGGCCGAGCTTTGCATTGATCTTGAGTTCAACTTTGTCAACCGAGCTTAGGCCGAGCTCAACTTCGGTCGAGCTGATTATTTAAGATTTTACTTGACTGCACCAAAGGCCGAGCTGATGGTTTTGCCAAGCTGATGATATAACATGTTACTCGTTTGAACAAAACTTCTAACAAGTTGAAACTTTACTCTTTTACTCTGAGGCCGAGCTTCACTTCGAACTTGAAGAAGGCCGAGCTGATCATCTTCGAGCTTGCATCCGAGCTTCTGACTTGCTGCTGGTTCAACTACATTTCTTCCAAGCAGCTGCTGAGCATCTTCCAAAATATCTTCTGAGCATCTTCCGAACTGAGCTTTTGTTTAACCTTGATATCTTGGCTTGTGCTACATGTTTGACTGAGCAGATTCAGAAGGTCTTCCGAACTTGCACCTGAGCAACTGCCAAGCTTGTTCTTGATCTTCAACTCGATACTTATATCCGAGCATATTCGGAGCTTGAACCTGAACTGCTGACTTGCTATAGGTAGCCGAGCAGAGCATTTGCCTAGCTGATCAAAGACCGAAATCAACACACGGAACCGGTTCACTTGCCGAGCTTCATAACATGCGCTGATTCATTTGACTTCATCAGAGCCTTGGCCGAGAACCAAGCTATTTGTCTTCATCAAAATTTCTTTGATTCAATAGACCTTTCAGATTTTTGGCGTCGTGGCTTACACACCAGGATCTTCCTCAGTTGTTACAAAGCATTGGAATGCTGCATCGACATGGGGGAAAAGGTATGTTCAATCCAATCCGGTTTAAATATTTGGAATACTAATATCTTTGGTAACATCTTTTTCAGGAATAAGACCATTATGAAAAGGCTTAATGGAATAGTGAAGTGTCTCAAGAATGGACCAAGCAGACAATTAGAGGAGCTTCAGAATGATCTTTGGAAGGAATATGAGAATATTCTCTTTTAAGAAGAGATTTTATGGTATCAAAAATCAAGATGCAAATGGATCAAATTTGGAGATCGCAACACTAAATTCTTCCATGGAACGACGATGGTTAGAAGGAAGAAGAATAAAATTGAATCTCTTCAAAATAATACAGGAGAGTGGATTTCCGATTCGGACCAACTTGAAAATCATGCTAATGAATATTTCAAAAAATTTTACAGAAGAAATAACAGAAATGATAGATTTTGCTTGCATGGTGCCTTTCCTCCACTCCTTGATTATCATAAAAGGATCCTAAATAGAGAAGTGTGTGATGAGGACATCAGGCAGGTTGTTTTTTCGATGGGAGGCTTCAAAGCGCCAGGGAAAGATGGCTTACATGCTATATTTTACCAAAGTCAATGAGAGACGGTTGGTCTCTCCCTATGCGGGTTAGTCAAAGACATTTTTATGAATCCGAGTAAAATTAAGGAGATAAATGAGACTCTTATAACTTTGATTCCTAAAATTGATTTACCGTTGAATATTAAGCATTTTAGGCCCATTAGCCTGTGTAATGTTTCTTATAAAGTTGTTACTCAGGTGCTTGTTTCTAGAATTCGTTGTATTATGGATCATTTGATTAGTCCTAACCAGTGTAGCTTTCAGCCGGGTCGTCATAGTAGTGATAATATTATTATTGCGCAGGAAGCTATTCATACTATGAAAAATTTAAAAGGTAAAAAATCTTTTATGGCCATTAAAATTGATATGGAAAAAGCTTATGACATGCTTAATTGGGATTTCATTATGGATACTTTACGTGATATTGGTTTTGATGAGTCTATGGTCCAATTGATATGGCATTGTATTTCATCTTCTTCTATGAATCTTATTTGGAATGGTGAGGTTCTTGACCATTTTATTCCTGAGAAAGGCATTCGTCAGGGAGACCCCTTGTCTCCCTACCTATTTGTCCTATGCATAGAAAGGTTTACTCAACTAATTCAGGTGGAAGTGAACAATAGTTTTTGGAGACCCATTCAGCTGTCTCGAGGTGGTCCTAAAATTTGTCATTTAGCTTTTGCGGATGATCTTATTCTTTTTGCTGAAGTTGCTATGGACCAAGTTGAGGTAATTACTACTTGTCTTGATTTTTTCTGATCTAGTTCAGGGGGAAAAGTTAATAAAGATAAAACTAGAATTTTTTTCTCTAAGAATGTTAATTTTAATGTGAGACAACAAATTAGTGAGGCTTTTGGTTTTCAAAGAACTGATGACCTTGGGAAATACTTAGGTGTACCTCTTTTCCATAAGCGTGTCTCTCACAGCACGCTCCAATATGTTGTGGATAAGGCTAATAGACGACTAAACCTTTGGAAAAGTAAAACTCTTTCCTTTGCTGGTCGCCTTACTCTGACTCAATCTATTCTAGGAGCCTTGCCTATGTATGTGATGCAAACCACTTTTATGCCTAAAAGTATATGTGACAACATTGATAAAACTAATAGATCTTTTTTATGGGGGGACTCTCAAGAGAAGAGAGCCATTCATCTTGTTAAATGGGATAATATTTGTAAGCCCAAAATTCAGGGAGGGTTAGGCCTTAGGAATTCCAGAAACCTTAACATATCTCTTCACTCTCTAGCAAGTATACTAGATCAGATAGTAATGTAGTCGGTTAAGACCAGACATCGTTCCCACAGGGACCAAGAATTATTTAACTTATTTCTACCTAAGAGTAATTAAGAGTAAAATCTATTAAAATTCAGAATTAAATAAATTAATTAAATGAGTATTTTGCTGCTGGAAAATAAATAAAAACAACTAAATTATGGATGAATGGTGGTTAGGAACTAGTTTCATTAATTATTTCATTTATTTATCATAAATCAATGTTTTTCCCTAAATCATGAACGAATCCCTAAATTGGTAACTATTAGATTCCTCTTGTATAATTACCGTTTCTTATTCAATTAGATAATCCTTAATTCTTTAAGAGATTAAACTATTGAATAATCTTAATTAAGAACAGGGAATTAATCATGTTATATAATTACCCAATTGTATCCCTACTTGTTGAATAACTATATTGTTTAATTGCATAACCTATTCTAATTCCTAATCTCTCAATTGAAGAATTAGAGATCCAAAACAAGACATAAATTAGCTAGATTTATGAATTGGAAATAAAACACAATCAAACACATGATTTAGAAACGGAAAAACATTAATTCATATAATTAAACTACATAATCAAATCCACATGTTCCTAACACAAGAGGGTTTAATTACACATCATAGAGAAGAAGAACAAATAAGAATAGAAGTAATTCATTCCTAAATTACCACTAATCCTTGATCTAAATCTTCAGCCTTCAATGGATTCCTCATCCGAATGCTCTCCAGAGAATGCAATCTCCCTTAATGATTTCTGATTATAATGATAACTGATTATGACTCTCTAATCTCTTCCTAAACTAATCCTAAAAACATAAATAAGTAGATAAAATCCTAATCTTATCAAAATCCTTCAAAACTGATCAGAAATTGGCCCAATTGGGCTTTCTCATGTCTGACATGCAACTTCGGCCCTGATTTTGACCCCAAATATGGACGAATTTGAGCAGGGCTATTTCTGGAGAAGTTATAGATCTTTTCCTTAGCTTTAAAATGATACTAAGACCGCCTCATTTGGATAAGCGTAGCTGAAGTTATTGCCAAAATACCGAGCACTGTCATTTTACCGCGGTGAGCGCGTCTGGGAGCGCAGATTTGTGGGCCTGGGCGTGCGGGACCTGATCCGGCTCCGTTTCGCTCCGTCCTTGCCCCATTTTCAAGGTCCTTTCATCCTCTTTCATGCTCCATATTTATTTTCTTTATTTAAGCTCCGAAAGTACCTGAAACATACCCAAAACGGCTCAAAACGTTCAAAGGATTCTAAATCAGCTAAACTAATTAAAAACTAAACAAAATCTACCTAAAATACTTAAGAAACAAACCAAAACTAAGCAAAAGAGAGTCAAATTAAGCTCTAAAACATCATATGTTAGACCCAAATCACACCCCCAAACTTAGCATTTTGCATGTCCCAGGCAAAAGTAAAATAAAAATTCTAAAACAAAAGACTACCATCCAAATCAAAATGTACAACACCTAATTTAAGACTTCGATTTATCAACACAGCCACATATTTATACAAGCTATTCACATATCAACACTTGGTTAAAGAAACAAAACCAATCAGAACTCAGAACTAGTGAACACTCTCAACCTCTCAGTGTATATCTCTCATGTGTATCAAGGGTATTAACAATTCACTCAAGTTCATACAATAGTAAAGTATTACCATATGCTTGACTATAGACCCAAATCTACACTGAAATCATTGAAAACATGCACAAATCAAAAGGTCTTAATTTTGGTTGTAATGAAGCCATGACTAAAAGTGTAAGGTGGGATAAAAGAAAGAAGGGATAAAACAAAAGCTAACTCAAAAAAATATTTACAAAAGCAATTTTCCCTCAAAAACCATGAATGAGCAATGAATACAATAAAGACTCACACTCACATCAGGAACATCTTATTCTTCCTCTCTTTTTCAATTTTTTCCAACTATTCTCTTCCTTTACATTTATTTGTTTTCTATTTTTTTCACTTGGAAGAGAAATAGAACTCATACACTTTTCACCAATTACTTTCACCTTTCCTTATTCATTCTCTCAATTGCTCATTCAAAATTTCCAAGGTACTCACAAAGAATATTTCAAAAAATACAGGGTACCAAAGAAAAATCATTTTTATATTAGACTCAAAATGGGCAACTAAGGGAACATTATCAATACAAAACAGTTGAAGGCCACAAAAACACATCCTAAGTGCCTTAATCATCTTAATGCATGCAATCAATTATCAATCTCAAAATGGTCACCAGTCAAGTTCTAGAACACAAAACTAAAGTGAACACACTCGTGAAAGAAATAGGGGTTTAAAATCAAAATAATCAATAAATCATATACCCCATCAAATAGGCTCAAAATCTCACAACCTAAAGTCAGTTCACTAATCTCAAGTTCTGAAAAACTTTGTCAAAATAACCAATTTTCAAAAATATTTATAGCCCAACAAATAAATAACATGAATCAATGAGTCTAATCCTAAACTAAGTATATAAACCTATCATTAGAAAAATAATCCTAAGTCTATAATAATTGTTAAACCTCTACCTAAGACACAAACCAACACCAAAAATGGGAGAAAAATTCAGATCTGAATTTTTTTATTTTGTATCCACTCCCCCAAACTTAGAGGTTGGCTTGTCCTCAAGCAAACTAAACTAAACATACCTAACTACAAAATAAAAAATTGCATGCAATAAATTTGGAACACTTATTACTAGCATCTGAAAAATCATTAACACTAACAAAAATGAGAAAACATTCCCCCAAACTTAATATGAGTCATGAAAAACAAGTGCCCACAAATAGCACCTCTAATGGGGAAAATATTAACTTATATTTGTTACAAAATATATAGCTTGATGCAAATAACAAATAATCCAAATAAATAACCAAGCAATAAAACTAAAAAAAAATCCTAGAAATTGAATACATATTTTTGTTGCACAGGTACAGAGACTGGATGTGATGGGGAAAAGAACATAAAATATATCAATGAATAACAATCCCCAAACTTTTGGGCATTTTCGCCCAGTGCGCGCCCAGCTGCGCGCCAGGTCTATACCTGAAGCCCTTTTTTTTTAATTCAGAAAATAAAATAAAAATATAACCTACACTAATCTCCTAAAACTACTATTCACTAATAAATGGAGTTAGGAAACTTACCTTTGTAGCACAACTTTTTCTATTGATGCATATGGAAGAACCCCCCCAAACTTATTTACCTGTGTCACATGAACAACTAAAAATAGTGCTATAAAGCATCTCATTAGTAGTTACTTATAGGAAATTCCAACTCCTTATTCACTAACTAAAAAAAAAATAAACAAAACCTACACTACTACATATTTACAACGAATCCACCACACTACAAGAAAAACCCTTTATTGCAACGACAAAAGTCGTTGCTAAAAACAAAAAGTCGTTGCTAAAAATATTTTTTGCAACGACATTGGTCATTGCTGGTAAAGCCGTTGCAAAAGGGTACAACAACGACTTTCATCGTTGTTATAAAGAAGGGTTTTCAGCAACGACATAAGTCGTTGCATAAGAGATGTCGTTGCTAAACAAGGTCGACAGAGCTATGTGTAGGTGATCTATTTTGCAACAACATTGTCGTTGCAAAACACCTTTGGCCAGAACACCTTCCACTTCCGCAACGACATTGTCGTTGCAAAACACCTTTGGCTTCTGCAACGACAAAATTGTCGTTGCAATAGCCTTTTTTAGTTTAAAAAAAATATATATTTGACCAAAGAAATCTTTTTTATGCTTCAAATTCTAAAATATTTTTAATAGTTATACAACTACTAAATTTATAACATACATTTGATAAAAACTCATCCAATTATTATAAGTTGTGTTTCTTACAAGATACAACATAAGAACATACAAATAAATCAAAAAAAAAAAAGACATTAAAATAAAATACAAAATCTCTAATATCCTTTGTACTCTACTCCACCTCCTCAAGCAAGACCAATTATCCATCATTGCTTGATTCTTTGTATGCTCGGGACCTGAAATTGATATGTCCTGTCAAAATTACACACTTCAAAAACTAGGACTAGGAGAGTGTGTACATAAATTCTTAAGTGCTGAAAGTAGCAAAGTTAACATAGCAAGAAACTCTATAGCCTAAGGTCAAGAACTAAAAGGATAAAACACCCCAGAAGAATAAGACAAGATAGAGCAAAAGAATATTTTTTTTAACTGAAGCAAAAGAATACCTGTTGTAAAGATAGTAAAACATTCCAATCCAGAAAAGATCAGACAAGAACTTGATCACGCCTACTTTGGAAATAACATTTCTAAATTCAAATTCCATAAGTTGAGGACCCTCAAGCTGGAAGCCAGCCAAAACACAATTAATCATGAACTTACAGAGAAACATTAGCTAAGCTTAAGAAACCTTAAGCATGTAATGGTTTTCTAAGCTTCTCACCACTCTCTGCCCTTACAGCTGGTTTCCATCTCACAGACTTGGTAAATGGCTGGATGCTTCAAGTTTATAGCTTAGGACCACAAAGGTACAAGTGATCTCAATATTCACCTCTCCACCAGCATGTTAATAAGCAATATGTAAAAAAAAAAGTCTACTTAGAGAAATCAAATAATAAGCATCAAAGAACACTAAATAGAATATTAACAATTAAGAATTTAAAGAACCACCTGAGTGTGACAGTGCATCAAGAGCGGCCAAAGCTGCTTTCCGTGTACCGTCATCTTTAGCCGTGCTTAACATATTTAAAAGCTCTTTATCTCCACCAATCTCAACTATCTTCATTCTTCTTTCATCTTTCGAGAAAAAGGAATGGTTACAATTTCAAATACAAACTTATGCAAGTATGAACAATTCTAATCAATTTCACGAGCAATCCATCGGTGCATTGAAGAACAATAGGTAGATAAATATAAAATGTTGCAAGCATACAAAACATAATTGGATACACAATAAGTGGTCACCTATCTAGCGATAAGGCATGAAGAAAATTTGGCAGTAACATAATAGAACTCAGTTTTGGATGAATGCAAGCAATATCAGTGCTGAGTGAAGAAAAAATTAAAACTGAGAAAGAATGTAACTCTTTAAGCTGTTGGCTCTAACAACTGCAGGGAAATTAAAGTACCTTTAGCTTTTTCACAATTAGTTCAAGAGTGAAGTCTCATTCTGTAACGTTGTTCTGAGAAAAATATAGTTATCACAGTTGATCAACACAATAAATTCAAGAGACAAAACATATATAGGACCAACCTCAAGGACCTGAGGTCACTCTCTCTGTTAACTGCATTTTGCAAGAATCAAAATCGAAGAATCAGTACCAGTTGAACATCAAATAATCATTAAAGCATTTAATAGATGCAAAGAGTAAATAGTAAAGGGAAAGGAAACACTATAACCTTATGCAAGACAATATCAAAAGGACCTTGATCTGAAAGAGGCTTATTATTTAATTCCATCCTTATCCCTTGCTGCATAACAGAAGGTTTACTAAGCAACCAAATAAATTTGTTTTAAAACATTATTTTTTTTTGCTTAAAAGACATGATTAGTTATGTTTTACTTCATTTTGTCACCTAAACAAACTTAATCTTGTTCTTTGCCTTGCAACTATATCATAAATATTCAGTTTCACTCACATGATAACTTCTTTTATAAGAGAAAATCCATTCATAGTGAAGCAAGAAGAGGATAAGGGAAAGTAAAACCATATTAAGTGCAGATAATGCCCAGAAGTAACAAGTAACAAGTAACTAAATTAGCACAGGCACACACATGTGTATCTAGTGTGGTCTGTGCTGATATGCTGTAAAAAATACTAATGGATAACATGTAATTAATTCAAGAAATCTTATATATAGTTAGAAAAGAGAAGATATTAGGTTAAAGAAACAAAACTAACGTATGTAATCTTTTACATGACATAAAAAAAATGATGGGTGTCAGTATATATCCACTAAACTATGCTAAAGTCAATCAGTATTATCATGGTGGAACACATATGAAACAAGACAACATTGGGTGAATGATATACCAAACATAGAACAATGCCACGAATTAATATATAATAGGATAGCTTTAATAATGCATGCAACATCAAGGCTACTTAAGGCTTCAGTGAAATAGAGCTTCAAGATTAAAATGCATCTCATTTCAAGTCACTTTTACTGCCATACATTACAACAACAATCACATGAAATTACTTCTCAATAAGGAGAAACTTAAATGTATGGATGGGCTGGTTGGATCATGGATAAATGGATCCAACTGTCACCCTTCATCCATTTAAAAAGTATGTATTTCCTAACACTCAAGAGTACAGATTTTCCTAACATCAGTGGACCACCTAGCAGTTAGCACTCTTATACTCGAGCAATGATCAAAGCAATGTGACTCAAATTCAAACAATAAGGATCTGCAAAACTCTCTGCAAGTCTAGCAAAAAAAATACAATCAACAAGGATCTGCAAGCTGAAGTTTCAATTCAAGAAACCAAAAATAATAAATCTGAGGTATTTAGTCTTAAAATTAAAACTCTTTCTACATCAGCTACACAGCTGCTTTGACCGAAACAGAGAGCAAAATGGCAAACGACAAAAGTTTTCAATCTGGTTGGCAGCTAAATAAAAAAATCCAAAACAAGATATCGCAGCTGAAAATCGAATCAACAGTAATCAAATCAGAATAAAATGAAAATCAACCTGAGCATCGTGTCATTTTATTTCCATGTAAGCCCAAACAATTGTATATCAAATCTGATTAACAATACAAATAACACATTGATCACATATCTTACATAACACCGGTGAACCGCAACTCAGATCAACACAGGATTTTGTAATTCAAGTCATAAATTTTTTAGACCAATGACAAAAAATCAACCGATTAGAACTATATCTCGAAATTAAAGAACAAAGAGTATCAAAACCCTAAAAAAAAATCAATAGTAAGATGCATCTGAAGGAAAAAGGATTCATTAGATTACCTTCAGGACCTTGAGCTTAAGGCTTCCACAAACAAACCAAAGGAGAAGGTAAAGGCTCGAGCGACCTGCCAAATTCCAGAAAAAGAAAAAAAATTGTCGTTAGAAACAGAGTAGCATGCGTGATATTTAGGGAAAAGAAATAGAGAAGAATGGAAATAAGGAACGTACCAAAGCGAGAGTGAGATGAAAAAGGACCACGGAGAGAGAAGACGGTGCGATGGTGGGGTTCAGTGGGGAGTGGGAGAGACGCGAGCGACGGAGGATACCGAGAGAGAGGGAACATGCGGTGATGATTGAAGGCGGTGGCGAGCTCATCACAGAGAGGGAGAAGGGATCGAGGGCGGGCGAGAGAGAGAGATAGAGGGAGAGAGAACAATGAGGAAGAGAGAAAGAGAGAGAGGCTAGGAGCGGTGATGGCGAATTTGCTCGACGGCAAGGAAGACCTGCAACAATGAGGTCGGCAAGAGAGGATTGAGGAGAAACCAAATGAAACTAGGGTTTGAGAAGAGGAGGCTGCGAATGAAGGAAGATGAGGCTGCGAATGAATAAAGGGGAATACTTTCTAACTTGGTCAAGAATGGCCGATATAAATATTATCATTTTAATTTCAAAATTGCCACCGTTTTTGGGGACACATGTGGTACTGGTTAAAGAATAGAAACAAAAAAAATAAAAAAATTATTAATCTTATTAGCAACGGTTAAGTCGTTGCAGAAAACAAGTGTTTTGCAATGACTTAAAAAAGTCGTTGCAGAAAACAGGTGTTCTGCAACGATTTTTTAAAGTCGTTGCAAAACACCTGTTTTTTGCAACGACTTAAAAAGGTCGTTGCAAAACACCTGTTTTCTGCAACGACTTTTTTAAGTCGTTGCAAAATGTTGTTGCAATAAAGGGTTTTTTTTGTAGTGTCAGGATCCCAAATTCTATGGCTCAATTCCCATGTGATATAGGAATAACAAGTTACTCCCATGTCCCATGAGAATGAGCAGGGATGATGATGAAATAAGGAAAATTTAAAAATAAATTCAAACCCACCAGGGTCAAAAGGTACATTCCTTACATCATGCATCATCTTAGAAAATTTGCCTTTTTCCCCATTCATGAAGGTATTAATTTCATGAACAAGGAAAACAACATTATTATGATCTTTATCCATCCCTTTGTACAATAATGACTTGTGTTGATGTTTTGGAAAAACATCATGCAAACTCAAGGGTCGAACATAATTGAAAAACTTTGACTCATCCAAACATGCAAGGGATTTAACACAATTATTAAGTTCAGAAAATTCAGCACGCAAGGATAAGTCAAATTTTTCCACTAATATTCCACCCCCATCTATTTTGTTTTGTTTCACCTCTTCTTTCTCATGACGCACCTCAATTTCTTTTTCTTCTTCAAAATTTTCAAAGAGGTTAGTACTTAAGTCTTCCTTAAAGGGCCACTCTTGTACCAACTTTTCTATGAAAGATTTCTTATATAATTTCTCAATCTCATTAATAGGGGTATTTGCATCATAAGTAAGAGGGGATGAAGCCAAAACAAAATAAAATTTTTTTAACTCTTTACAAGGCATTAATATACATTTCAATGAAGTCTCGAAAATAGATTTCACTCAAAATTATTTCTTAGTGTCAAAACAAATTAAATGAATTCTAGTACCCGGCAACGGCGCCAAAAACTTGTTCACTCTCTAGCAAGTATACTAGATCGGATAGTAATATAGTCGGTTAAGACCAGATATCGTTCCCACAGGGACCAAGAATTATTTAACTTATTTCTACCTAAGAGTAATTAAGAGTAAAATCTATTAAAATTCAGAATTAAATAAATTAATTAAATGAGTATTTTGCTGCTGGAAAATAAATAAAAACAACTAAATTATGGATGAATGGTGGTTAGGAACTAGTTTCATTAATTATTTCATTTATTTATCATAAATCAATGTTTTTCCCTAAATCATGAACGAATCCCTAAATTGGTAACTATTAGATTCCTCTTGTATAATTACCGTTTCTTATTCAATTAGATAATCTTTAATTCCTTAAGAGATTAAACTATTGAATAATCTTAATTAAGAACAAGGAATTAATCATGTTATATAATTACCCAATTGTATCCCTACTTGTTGAATAACTATATTGTTTAATTGCATGACCTATTCTAATTCCTAATCTCTCAATTGAAGAATTAGAGATCCAAAACAAGACATAAATTAGCTAGATTTATGAATTGGAATTAAAACACAATCAAACACATGATTTAGAAACGGAAAAACATTAATTTATATAATTAAACTACATAATCAAATCCACATGTTCCTAACACGAGAGGGTTTAGTTACACATCATAGAGAAGAAGAACAAATAAGAATAGAAGTAATTCATTCCTAAATTACCACTAATCCTTATCTGAATCTTCAGCCTTCAATGGATTCCTCCTCCGAATGCTCTCCAGAGAATGCAATCTCCCTCAATGATTTCTGATTATAATGATAATCGATTATGACTCTCTAATCTCTTCCTAAACTAATCCTAAAAACATAAATAAGTAGATAAAATCCTAATCTTATCAAAATCCTTCAAAACTGATCAGAAATTGGCCCAATTGAGCTTTCTCATGTCTGACACCCAACTTCGGCCCTGATTTTGACCCCAAAGATGGACGAATTTGAGCACGGCTATTTCTGTTAAAGTTATATATCTTTTCCTTAGCTTTAAAATGATACCAAGATCGCCTCATTTGGATAAGCATATCTCAAGTTATGGCCAAATTACCGAACATTGTCATTTTACCGCGGGGAGCGCGCTTGGGAGTGCGGATCTGTGCGCCTGGGCGTGCGGGACCTGATCCGCCTCTGTTTCGCTCCGTTCTGCGCCATTTTCAAGGTCCTTTCATCCTCTTTCATGCTCCATATTTATTTTCTTCATTTAAGTTCCGAAAGTACCTGAAACATACCCAAAACGGCTCAAAACGTTCAAAGGATTCTAAATTACCTAAACTAATTAAAAACTAAACAAAATCTACCTAAAATACTTAAGAAACAAACCAAAACTAAGCAAAAGGGAGTCAAATTAAGCTCTAAAACATCATATGTTAGACCCAAATCAATATCCTTCATGATGAAATTGGGTTGGGAATTAATTATGAATAGAGAGTCCTTTTTTGTTAAAGTTCTAAGGCACAAGTATAAATGTGGTAATGATGTAATTCCTGTGATTCATAGACGTACTAATGACTCTAATGTTTGGAAAGGAATTTTCCTTGGCTGGACTCATTTGAAAGATAATTTGATTTGGCGAATAGGAGATGGTAAAAAATCCGGTTTTGGAAGGATTGTTGGCTAAACTTACCAGGGGTGCTTCTTAGTAATGTTAATCGTTACATTGATGAGGTGGAACAAGAGAAGCCCTTGACTGATTTTATCACTGCTAGTGGTCAATGGGATATTCATTCTTTGACAGGTAAGTTACCTCAGAATATTTTAGATTTAATCAAAACTAATTACCTCCATCTATTGCTGGGATTGGTGATGGAGTTGGCTGGAGACATACTAATGATGGCTGGTTTTCTATTGCTTCTGCTTATAATTGCATTAACAACCAAGGCGATGCGGGAGAGAAGAAGATATTCAAAAAGATTTGGTCTTGGCCGGGACCACAACGGATAAGGACGCTCGTATGGAAGATTATGAACAAGGCGTTGCTGACCAACACTGAAAGGAAACGAAGACACCTTACTGACGATGGCAGCTGCCCATTATGTACTAATGAAGAGGAATTGATCTTACATACTCTAAGAGACTGTATCCATGCAAAACTGGTTTGGCAACATCTCCTTACAGAAAATAACTGGTTCAGGTTTTTCAACACTGATCTGTGTAATTGGGTGGAGGATAACTTAATCAACACAACGACTTTCTCAACGCATATCAATTGGGAGATACTTTTTGGATGCACGCTTGAAGCTTTGCGGATGCGGCGCAATAAGTTGATTTTTGAAGGAGAAGAATTCACTCTTCAAGGCTCGCTAAGTGTAATCTGGTCTAAACATCGAGAGAAAGTTAATTCCAATAAGCAGGATGCTACGAACCTTAAGCAGGATTATGCACGTTCGAGTACTGCCATTAAATGGCTCTGTCCACCTCACCAGTGGATAAAATTAAATAGTGATGGATCTGTTGTTGGTGAAAATAATGAAGCCACTTGTGGTGGTGTTTTAAGGGACGATAACAATGATTTTCTTTGTGCTTTTGCTTGTAGACTTGGCAGAGTCTCTATCACTCAAGCGGAGCTTTGGGGAATTTTTCATGGGGTGAAGCTTGCGCTGTCTCGAGGCTTTAGGCGTGTGATCATTGAGACTGATTCCAAATGCTGCTAAATTCATAAATGATGGTTGTATATCTACTCATCCGTTTCATCCGATCATCAGTGCCATTAAGAACTTGATGCAGAAAGGTGACTTTATTTGTAATCATGTTTTTCGGGAAGCAAATTCAGTTGCGGACGCTTTGAGAAAATATGTGCACACCATGAACTATAATCTTAGGATCTTTGAGTTTGTTCCTGATTTTCTCAATTTACACCTCCTGGGAGATGCTATAGGCATTACCTTTGAGAGAGGTGGCTAGGTTGTTGTTTGTTCTGCTTTCGGGCGTTTAGCCCCTTCTATTCATAAAAAAAAGGCAAAACTACTGGATTGGTCCTGTAAGTTATTTTTAGGTTGCGATTTCGTCCCTTAACTTTTTTTCGTTTCAAATAAATCCGTAAGTTTGTAACTTGTTTCAAATAAAGCCTTCCATCCAATTTTGTCTTAACACCGTTAATGAGAGCCTCCTATGTGGCAACCATTGGTCTTACGTGGCTAAAACTCAACGCTACACCCCCAAAATGATGTCATATGAGGCCAAAAGAGAAAACCAAAACAGTTAGGGATAGCTCAATAAGCTTCTATTTTGGTCTCATACGACATCGTTTTGGGATGTAACGTTGATTTTTAGCCTTGTAAGACCATTGGTTGTCACGTAGGAGACTCCCATTAATAGTATTAAAACAGAATTGGACGGAAGGATTTATTTGAAACAAGTTACAAACTTCCGGATTTATTTGAAACGAAAAAAAGTTAAGGGACGAAATCGCAACCAAAAAATAACTTCCAAGACCAATCTAATAGTTTTGCCTAAAAAAAATGGCTATAAAATAGACAAAAACATAGGTGTGTGAAAATTGAATTTCAAAAGTGATGGCAATAACATTTAACCAGGCACCTCTAATCAATTCCCTCTTTTCAGTTTGATGTATATAAAGGAAAAACAAAAAGGATTTTCTATGAACAATGCATCAAGAGCACTACATAAACCAACAAAAACTAGATAAACAAATAATAAAATTTCAATTATAAAAAAATAGATGTTGCCAACCCACATTTCAACCAGATGGTTAGGCCATTTTCCTTTAACTTGCTTGGTTATTCCTTATGGCATAACTATCTTATATAGTGCCATCTAAATAAAATATTCAACATCTCCATTCAAGTCATCAACTGCCCACAGTAATTCATATTCATATAAAATATCATTCCTATTAAGGCAAACCAGCAGACTTCACTCTTTCAAGCATTCTTTGGAAATCACAAATGCAACAAATCCCCTACCAGAAATGTTCTTCACGGTCTCATGCAATTAAACAAATGCCACACCAACACCAATAGTAGATGAAGCTTCATACAGTTAATTGCAGGTGGCTTCCATTTTGGCTTTTCTCTAGACACACATTCAGATGTTTTTGATTTTGATTTAATTAAAACATTTGCCTCTCCAGAATTGTAAAACAGAAATGCAACTGTAATCTCCATGACATGCTTTCCTTCGCCTTCTTTGGCACTACCCTGAAAATGATTGAATCATCATTCATCAGCAACAATATCACATTGAACATGTAATTAGTTCAACCCATATTCAAAGTAACCAATATGGGCAAGAAAATACAGTTTCAAAACTTAAGAAGCTAAAAATTAAAAATACAAAAAAAACATGATGTGAGGACTTTCCTTGAAAATTACCTTGAACCCCATCTCGCGAAGACATGCCCAACTATTGACCTCCTCTGTCACCCTTAACCAAGATAGCAGATCTTAGCGGCCACCGATAGCTGCTCGCTGATCTCTACGCCAAATGTCTTTCACTACATCATCTCTGCCACCATGAATGCCACCCTTGATCTTGCCCAAATTGTGAAAAAAACCTACCCCACCTAGCTCTTTTTATACCACTTGAAAAGTGGAGATGAATCCAAAGGCCTCAACCGACACCCATTCAATATGTTTAGTGAAAGCATAGAGAATGTTGAAAAAAAAACTCGAAAAAAGAAGAAGAATTATTGAATGGAACATGACAATATAAACTTCTCCTCGTTTGAAAATAAAGCCAATAAAAAATATTGATCGATTGATCTTCCCACAACTAAAAAATAAAGCCATTAAAGAAACTGGTTAGTGCAATAAATGGGTGATTTATTTGGGCTGGATTTACTTATAAGGATGTATGAAACCCATTTGGATTTATAAATACTATTGATAATGAATTATGTCTAGTGTTTTTAAACATTTGATTCTAGGACATTCTTAAAAATATATTTACTTATTTGATTTGATGATTAAATTCTATTTTTAGATGCTCATAAAAATAATATTGATTTCTATTTACTATAATTAATAAATGAATAAATAAAAGTATAGGTTCAAAAAAAAAAGGAAAAAGAAGAGGGTAAGAAGTGGTGTGTGTGTAAGGAAGGTGTGAAACCCTATTCCTTCTTCTTCTTGGTGATGCCGCCGTCACCCTCCCCATTCTCTCTCTCCCCATTCGAGCTCTCTCTTTCCTCACTAGAAGCCCAGCTGTAACAGCCAGATTATCGTAAACCAAAATAATTGACTTTTATTTACTAAAGTTGCAAAAATGAGGCCATTTTTTTTTGTAAAACAATGTTTAAGTGTTCGAAGACATCATTGAAAATCTCTTTATGATCTTCAATCCACTTCTTCGAAAACCGAGTTGTTACGAAGATCGTTCTTTTCATAAAACGTTCGTTTTCATAAAAGAACTTGGTTCAAAATTATCTTAACAGTTTTCAAAAACTTTACATGAATTAACTTTTCAAAATGATGTTCTCCACAAGTAAGATTAAAAACTTAGCTCAATTACATAATGGCTCATGGCATCGGTAATCCTTGACTCAACAATCATCACAACCTAATCTAACCACACTATCCTTAAACTATCCTATTGAAAACAATTGGGTGAAGTTCCTTCTTCTTCTATCGTCCTCTCTTTGCTCTCGAAGATAATGCCCTCCTTGTGTGATTCCCTCCTTGCTAGTAGATTCCGGCTCCGTTCCATTGAGAGTGGTGGAGTTCCTTCGAGCCTCATACCGAATCTTCTCTTTGTAGTTCCTGGAGCCTCGTACGGTGACTTCCATCCGATACTTCATCTGCCCGTTTAGATACCAGCAGCACCGATATGCCAACGAACAGGAGAGAGTAAGCGATCCGAACGACGCATCGTCGACGGTGTGGAATTACGATAGGCAAGATAATAGGACCACCCAAGCATACAATACGACATACATACACACAACAATCAAGTATATCATCATCATTATCATCTTGTAGTATTATCATCATCATTATTATTTTCCATCATTTTCTTTCTAAACTTAATTTCACTTCTCACTCTTACAATTTCTTCTTTACTTTCACATCTTATGAACATCCTTCCCTTTTCTCATTCATTTCCATTCCACACTGCATTCTCTTTCCTCCACTCTTATCAATTCATAGCCTCTGGTGATTGGGGAGTGTTAAAATACCCTCAAAGTATTCATTTCAATCTCGGCGATCACTCATGTCTACATCTCCTCGGTCATCCACCCAACCTAGTTGGAAGCAAACAGGAGTACAGGACCTTTACCGTGCGGGCACGACAGCTGTCTCAACAAATAAATGGTCCCAGACCAGGAGGACTGTAACATCCTCACTTTTAATAGTTAATTTTAGTTTTTAATAAAATCAGAGTTTGAAAATTCTTTTTAGCGTTTGATTTCTTTTGAAAAGTTTTACGAAAATCCGGCAGAGTTTCCTCTGTTTTACGGACTTCCCAAAAATTTCCTTCTAAAAACCTGTCAGTCCAGAATTATTTAAAAACATAAACATAACAGATTAAAAACCAGCTCAGATCCTAACGCCCGATCAGTACTAGTCTCCGGGCATATAACTACACATATTATAAATTACAAAAATAACATTATTTAATATAATAAAATCCACTCAGGGTATCACAATTTCACTCCACGTAGTGGAGGGTTTCCAGTTCGGCTCGCAACAGTGTAAGCTCCGCTCCCGTACCTGTAAAATGATATCAAGAAGGGTAGCATTACACAGAACTTAAAAAGAAAAATTCTAAAAGAAGACATAGCAAATAACTAAGCCTACTTAATTATTTATATATTTTATTCACAATTATTCATATAATTAATTTCTTTTAGTCCTTCCTTATTCTCACATTCTTTTAATTATTAATTCTCTTTTCATTCTTCCATTCCCATTCTCTTATCCATTTTCCTTTCCATTCTTTTTCCTTTTAATCGATGCGCCTTACCAGGCTCGCATCGATGCCGATACGCCTTCTCAGGCTCGCACCGGACTATTACTTTCTTTTTAATCGTCTTTTCTTTTCTTTTTAATCGACACGCCTTACCAGGCTCGCATCGATGCCGATACGCCTTCTCAGGCTCGCATCGGACTTCCAGTTTTCCTTTTTAATCGACACGCCTTACCAGGCTCGCATCGATGCCGATACGCCTTCTCAGGCTCGCAACGGACTTTTATTCTCTTTTCTTTTTTTTTATTCGACACGCCTTACCAGGCTCGCATCGACACTGATACGCCTTACCAGGCTCGCACCAGCTTTATTTTCTTTCTTTCTCTTTCTTTCTTTTTCTTTCTCTTTCTCTTTTTCCTTTTTCTTAATTATATGTCTTTTCTCTTTTTCTGATTTATTGTACTTTTCTCTTTTTCTCTCATTCCATTACTTATAGACGTATTGTTACATTATTTACTTTTCACTCTTTTCGATACTCTTCTTTCTTTTCCTTTTTCTTCTTTTCTTCCTTCTTTTTTTCTTATAATTTAAGTAATTCTTTTATACTCATCTAAATCTTTTAGCCTTTATCCTCATTCATCGCTTATCACATTTTCTATATTTTCTATTTCATTCTTTTTCTCTTTATCAGTTTTCCCCAATCTTATCCAACTCTAATCATTACGGTCAAATATAGTATATTCTAATTCTTGTTACTAATTCTTAGTTATTTCTCAGTTTCCTTATCCCAATCAATTACCCAATTCATTGTTCCTATTTCATTAACTATATTAGTTTTAATTGCTCTATTCTCTTAATCTAACTTTTCAATTATTTCACTCCAACTTCCCTCATAATGTGCTCTCTCATAGTTTTCTTATCATTTCGTAAATCCACTTATCGTTTTCCTTATTTTATTTTAAATCTTAATTCATCATTTTATTTCTATTCTCTACTTTACTCCGCGTGCATTCCTTATTCCTTGTTCTAGACTCTCTTTTACCCCTTTTGTTCCGTACTTCCCCCATAGCTTTTACTTTATAATTTCCCACATTTTGTTCTATATTAACTATTTCCATATCCTAATTACGCTCATTCGTTCTGGGCATTATTCTACGCTCATTCCTTTTATTCCCTAAAGTGTGGTTTCTATTAACAATTTTCTTTACTTCATTTATATCCACGAGGGTTACCCTAAGGTTCATTAACATACTTTTAATTACTCTATTCCTAGCTACCACTATATAATCCTAGAATTTACTTCTTAAGTAAAGGTAACGCGAACCCTCTTACCTCGGGCTTTTTAAATAGAACCTGGATTTAGTTCGGCGACGATGACGGCATCGGTGTTGCTCCTCGTTAGCGGGGAACGACCGGGACTAAACCGAGGCAAGGCTTCGAGCTCCGAGGTTCCCGACACGAGCCCAGCACGATCACGAACCGGTAACGGCGCCGGGGGGATCCGTGAGGAGAGAGAGAAAGCTCGTGGATGAGGGAGAGGCTATGGTGGTTTGGTGATGGTGGTGGTCAGTGGTGGTGGTGGCGGCCTCAGTGGTGGCGGCGGCCGGAGGCGGTGGCCGTGAGTGGGGAGGAGAGAGAGAGAGGGTGTTTGTGAGGGAAGGAGGGAGAGAGAACAAGAGAGGGAGAGAGACCGGTTGAGGGAGAGAAGGAGGGTGGCCACGGTGGGCGGTTTAGGGCGGCGGTGGAGCTGGACGGAGGAAGGAGGAGGAGGGAGGAGCTTGGGACTGGAATTAATGGAGGGAGGGGGAGCAAATGGGGGTATCGAACCTCCCAGCTCGCGTTTTAAAAACGCAGGCGCACTTGAGCGCGGCGACCCGCGCCTGAGCGCGACTAAGCAACTGATGCTCATGTCTGATGCACGCGCGCGCTTGACCGCGGCTTCTCGCGCTTGAGCGCGAGTCCCATTGACCTCGGGTTGACCGTGCTATAACTTCTTCGTTAACCGTCGGATCTTGCCCAAATTTGGAGACAAGCTTCCTTAGACACTTATCTCCATATCCAACGGTGGAATTCTTGTTTGGAGTCTTAAATCTTTTATTTTAATTTTTCACTTGTTATTATGTTTATTATCGAATTATCTATTTTCTGGCCCGATACTAACTTCGATCTAACGCTCCTTTCTTCTCTAATTCGCTTAGTATTATTATTATTATTTTCTTCTAATGCTAGAATCCTCATTTGGAGTACCTATTTGCGGTTTATTATTTTTCATTTTAATTATTCTAATTATTATTTATTTATTTATCTTCGGGTTTAAAATTCGGGATGTTACAAGGACTCAGCCTCAATTTAATTCATATCAATTCATATATATACACAAGGCACACTGTCTCACAGTGGCAAACAAGATGCCCCACTCCAGTCCCTCTCACTGTTCTACATTTGCAATCTATGGGGCGACAATATGTTTCTAGTGGGCCCGCAGAACTTACCACGACATTAGACCCAGTCCCTACCACGTTAGTATGCCACATGTGGAGTTCGTTCTGCCTAGAAACATACTCTAGACTTCTTGACGTTTCACCGTCATCGTCCTCCCCTAATGCAATCTCCTCCTAAGTATCCGCAGATACTTATGGTTTCTTCCTCTCCACTACTTCGCACTCTCATACCTCACCGCGTAAGTCTTTTAAAGTCTTTTTTCTTCTTTTTAATTATCCTACGGTCGGCCCATCCTTCGTGCAACCCTTCAATGAGTCCCGACCACTAACTTGGCACAACCTTTCTCTCATCATTTCTCAGATAGCACAGAGCTGGGATCACATCACAATTTTCAATATCATTTCTCAAACTTTCTCAACAATCTCCATTTCTCGCAATCATCTCATTTCAACATCTTTTCTCAAAACAATCTTTTCAAAAAAATCTTACTTTCCTCAAAACACGTTTTCATAGACTTTTTGGAAAAAAACCCCATATCATAAGCTTCACAAGAAAATCCTTTCGAAAACTTTCACATAAAATATTTTCACAATTTTTTGCAAACTATGGATTCAGAAGTCTTTCTCAAAAATGTCATTTCATAAAAATTCCTCAAAATTATTATTTCAAAAGACTCTCTCGAAAAACATCCTTTCGAAACTTTATCAAAGAAACGTTTCCCAAAAACTTTCTCAAAAATATATGTTTTCACAAAACTTTTCAAAAAGATTGTTTCACAAAACTTTTTCAAAAAGATTCTTTCGGAAAGCTCCTTTGGAAATGTTATTACATAACCTTTTTCAAAAATCTCGTTTTGAAAACCTTTTCCGAAATTTCTTTTCAACATTCTCCACGAGATCTCTTTTCAAAAACTATTTCAAAAACCGCTTTTCAAAAACCCTTTCAAAAATTACAACTTTGCTGAGCGCTAATGGAGGAGCAAGCTTAACTCAACACTAGTGCCAGACTTAAACCAGAAACAAAGGAGCCCAGCTCCACTCAATTCACATCACTCCTCCCCCAGCTTTGGCTCGTTCTCATCATTATCATTCACTGTTTCCCCCCAATCTCAATTCTTCTCTCTTTTAATATAATCTCTTATCTTTTATCGTTATTTCTTTTCTCCTTGTGCTTTTTACTTTACATTCTTACTCATGTCATTTTATTCTCAGGACGTAACAGACGTCCATCAGCCGTTCACTCATATTAATTAACAGCAATAAACATTATCAGGCATAATGGAATAAAGATATAAAAGCGTACTAACAATCACACACTCATCACACAATAACAATGTGGTCTTTGTCATCTTCGTATAAGTGGCCACACACACACACAATTGCCACTATACTACTGACTCCGAACCACTTAGTTCCGATCTTTGAGATGATACGAAATGTCCTAATAAATCACCTAACTACCACGGTGTCTTAGGAAAGCTTCTCTCTCACCTGGACTGACGATAATTCACACGATACGCTCCTTGGTTTCCACTGCGACGCTCGTAACTGCTCCCCGATTGTTACTGGAACTCAAATAATTTCTCTTATTAAAATTTGTTCTTATAGAATTATTTAGAAAACAAGACACCCTTATCAAAACTCCTTATTTGAAAATCACTTTGATTTTTAATTCACAACTAAGTAAATACGTTTCTTTAACCATATAATTAGGAATTTAAAACTCATAACATTCATTTCAAAAACTTGCTTAACAAAACATGAATACTTTCTTAGCTTTCAAAAGGCTACATTTATCTTAAGGTTTTTCTTATAAAGATTATTTAAAAAAACCCTGAATCTTCAGAAATCATATAAAAATCTTTTCAAAACAATACTTTTCAATTAATCAAATTATTTTATTCATTTTATTTTCTTTAAAACCGAATTAAATTAAAAGAAAAAATACAAGAATTTAATCAAAACCTTTTAGAAATATTAAACACTCAAATCATTCAACACACACAAACAATTATTATGTCACAAACCATTCATCATTTATGCACATAAAACAAGAATCAAATACATGCACCTAATTTCCATGCATGGCCGAATCTCATCCTACATGAGACAAGGTTTATATTTCAAACACTAATGATTACTAACACATGTACTTAACACACATCATCTTATTTTCAAACATCACAATCTAAATAATGATTTAGGAAAAGAATACATTCACCTAAAATAATGCTAGCATGCTTCAAATCAACATACAAGGAAAATCAATTCATTTCTTTCATTTTCATGCCAAGACCGAATGGAACAAAAAGGGAAATCATTCAATACAATAATTTACCACATCAACTTCCTTTTATTCAAAGCTAATTCAAGTAATATCACATAAGAAAATAAAATAGCTTAAGATTTGTTCCTAAATCGAATGAGATCATGAAAAATTACTTTTTAAGCTTTAAATCAAAAGATTTAAGTCCCATAGGTTTAGAAATCCCTTATCCTAACAATAAAACACACATGCAAAATGAAATGAATTATCTTGATCATTTCTACATGCAAAACCGTGAGTTTCACACAAGGAATTTAGCAAACAAAAATTTAGTTTCTTAACACAATAAAAATCAAGAAGCATATCAAGATCTCTAAACCTTAAACAATTTCATGCATGCACCAAAATCTTTGAATGGGACAATTTCAACATGCATGTAAAGGAAATGATGACCTAGCATGGTTTCCTATCCTCCCTAGACTTGACCGAATGATATCATGCATAAAGGCAAGATTTTACAAATTTATTTTCACATGCATAAATCAAATCATGTTCTCATTTTTTTTTGCAAAGAAAAACACATTTTCTTTTATAAGACACCAACCGAATCTTTATCATCACACAAACAAAACCTTGATTTAACTCTTTTTACACAAAAATTATTTCTAAACCATGTTAGTCCTAATTTTCTTTGAAAACCGTGATATGCATATAGAGAAAATCAAGGCTTGCACTCAACACATACATACAACCTCAAACTTCATGTTTTCTCAAAGAGCAATCATAGATCGAGAAGGTCAAAGCAAAAACATAAACTTAAATTCTAATCATAGGCAAAACCGTGAAGAACAAGTTAAGAATTTGAGCATCCTAGTACAAATATTCAAGATCAAACCATAAAATTAACATGCAAGGCATTTAAACTTTAAGATCATAATAGAATAAACACATGCATCACAAAGATTAAACTTAAACGATGTCCATATAAAGTCCTTTACAAAAACCAAAATCACTACACTAACTCTCTTAAATGACTACCTTAAATAAAGACCTCTAGCTAAATCTTCAAGCTTCAAGTCTCTTCTCTTCTCTTACTAGAGTTTTTGCTTCGGCCTCCTCCTTTCTAGGGTTAGTGGGTGGCTTTTCTCCTTGATCCTTGAGGAAGAATGTGGTTGGGAAGAAAATCAAGGAAGTTTGGGTTGAGGACTATGGGTTTTCACTCTCCTTTTTCTCCTCTTCCACACGGCCTTACTCTCTTTTCTCTCTAATGTCTCAAGAGCTTGATGTACTCTTGGACCAAGTGTTTGTGTTTGTGAAGGAAATGAAATGAGTTAGCCAACACTCACTCACTCCTACGGTTTTAAGAGCAAAACAAGGCATGGGAATTTCCTCTTCTATCCTCGGTTCATGGCTTGGTTCAAGGGCAATTCGGTCCACTCCAAAGTTTGCATGGGAAGGGTCATGTCACAAAGGGAGACAACTTGGAAGAAAGTCTCTTCTAGGCATCATGAGTCACACACCCTAGGGTTCTTCCTAATTTCTATTTGATTTCTAATTTCTTAATGGCCAAGAAAATAAGCTTCTGCTTGGTTCTTCTACTCCTTCATAGCCGAACACACATGCACACATGCACACATATAATTTCATTTCATATTATCATCATAAGCACATAGCATGGAGTCATGAAATAATGCACACACATATTTAAACATGCATATATCACCTTAGGTCATTATGTCTCACATTCAAAACACACGACACACACATACATCATTCATACATTCACCTTCACACAATTCATGCATTTCTTCATTTAAATTTACTAATTACATTGCATACATGATTCCTTGCACAAAACACACATTCATAATTCAAAAATTCCTAAAATACAAACTTTAAAGAAAATCAATCCACTTTACCAATTTAATCACAAAATAAGCTTAACCATATTTTCACATAAATCAAAGACTTTCAAAGAAACCATTTATTAAATCCTCAAATCATTTTGGGTAAAAAGAAAAATTCGTTTCTTTAAGAAATCTCAAAATTATAGCTTAGCTTTCATGAAATCAAACTTCATATAAAAAAAATCATTTGCTAAAGCACTTTAACTGAAAAATCTTTCTTAAATTCTGAAAAATTCCATTTTAAATAAAATCTCATTGATTTATTTGAGTCCAGAAAATGCGGGATGTTACATTCTCCCCAACTTAAGGATTTCTCGTCCCCGAGAAATACGTGGTGGATTGGGCAGCAGGGTACAAAACTCGCTCATCATTGCGATTCCCATAGAATACTCTCCTTTCGCTTCGTGGTCGTGTTCGCTTTTGCTGGTCTAATTCACCTGGCTGTGCTCCTTGTTCGTTATTTTCAGACGACGGCATTGCATTCGCACCACCACTTGCGTGTCGAATCGGGTTAAGTCTAACGGACTAACCGAAGAAGGCGTCGCTCTTTTAGCTGATCGTCGTCACAGAAAGTCCAACCATAGGTACGGAGTTAGAGAAAATCAGGCAAATATAGATTCACACATCTCCAAAAGTAGAGGGTTTCACCTAAAACTCTTAAATGTTCACTATCCTCTACAACTTAGGTTCTCACTAACTCACAATGATCACTCTTTTCCTCCGTTCTCCTTCTAATTCTAGGGGATCCTATCACAAATTGAGCTTATTCACTTCCTCAAAACATCTTCACTCTTCTCTTTAGATTCATCCTAAACATTATCAAACCTATCACCTTCACCGTCCAATCCTCTGATTAGGGTGTGTGGCAATTCTAATCCTCAACTCTCCTCAGGATTTCCTCTAATAACAAGTAATATACACCTCTTTTCTTCCTTCTGACTCCCCAAATTTGATCAAACTTATATCTAAACCCACAATAACCTTATATCCTTATTCGACTTAAACTATTTATTCTTCCTCAATCGTTCAAACCTAAGCTATTTGGGGTAGCTATGACTCTTCTAATTCCGCAATTTGGACTAAAGAGTCTCAAATAGGATCAGTAAGGCTATAGGTGGATAATAAGGCTCATGAAGAAAAAGGGTCGGATACAATCTGTTTTGTTGAAGCAATTCAACAAACACGGGAATCCAAAGATAACAATCCACATCCTTAAGGGTAATAACTATCCCTGTATAAGGGTATGATAAGGATGACAAACTTATATATTACAGGCACAAATGGAACATCAAAGGGTATGGGGTCTTTAATCTTAGAATCTATTCACTGTCTATTCCTTAGAACCAATAGGTTTCTTAAACTAACATGGTCGATATTGAGCCACAAACCAAATCTTACATCCTAGAAAGATAAGAATCTAAACTTATGCTCCTATCCTAACACTATCAAACACACAGAGTCACACAAACAAAGCATGTAAGCCCATGCTTAAGGCCACTAAGGATTACCATAAGCTTTGATACCATTCTGTAACAGCCCGATTTTTGTAAACCAAAATAACTGACTTTTATTTACTAAAGTTGCAAAAATGAGGCCATTTTTTTTGTAAAACAATGTTTAAGTGTTCGAAGACATCATTGAAAATCTCTTTATGATCTTCAATCCACTTCTTCGAAAACCAATTTGTTACGAAGACCGTTCTTTTCATAAAACGTTCGTTTTCCTAAAAGAACTTGGTTCAAAATTATCTTAACAGTTTTCAAAAACTTTACATGAATTAACTTTGCAAAATGATGTGCTCCACAAGTCAGATTAAAAACTTAGCTCAATTACATAATGGCTCATGGCACCGGTAATCCTTGACTCAACAATCATCACAACCTAATCTAACCACACTATCCTTAAACTATCCTATTGAAAACAATTGGGTGAAGTTCCTTCTTCTTCTTGCGTCCTCTCTTTGCTCCCGAAGATAATGCCCTCCTTGTGTGATTCCCTCCTTGCTAGTAGATTCCGGCTCCGTTCCATTGAGAGTGGTGGAGTTCCTTCGAGCCTCATACCGAATCTTCTCTTTGTAGTTCCTGGAGCCTCGTACGGTGACTTCCATCCGATACTTCATCTGCCCGTTGAGATACCAGCAGCATCGATATGCCAACGAACAGGAGAGAGTAAGCGATCCGAACGACGCATCGTCGACGGTGTGGAATTACGATAGGCAAGATAATAGGACCACCCAAGCATACAATACGACATACATACACACAACAATCAAGTATATCATCATCATTATCATCTTGTAGTATTATCATCATTATTATTATTTTCCATCATTTTCTTTCTAAACTTAATTTCACTTCTCATTCTTACAATTTCTTCTTTACTTTCACATCTTATGAACATCCTTCCCTTTTCTCATTCAGTTCCATTCCACCACTGCATTCTCTTTCCTCCACTCTTATCAATTCATAGCCTCTGGTGATTGGGGAGTGTTAAAATACCCTCAAAGTATTCATTTCAATCTCGGCGATCACTCATGTCTACATCTCCTTGGTCATCCACCCAACCTAGTCTGAAGCAAACAGGAGTACAGGACCTTTACCGTGCGGGCACGACAACTGTCTCAACAAATAAATGGTACCAGACCAGGAGGACTCAGCCTCAATTCAATTCATATCAATTCATATATATACACAAGGCACACTGTCTCACAGTGGAAAACAAGATGCCCCACTCCAGTCCCTCTCACTGTTCTAGATTTGCAATCTAGGGGGCGACAATATGTTTCTAGTGGGCCCGCAGAACTTACCACGACATTAGACCCAGTCCCTACCACGTTAGTACACCACATGTGGAGTTCGTTCTGCCTAGAAACATACTCTAGACTTCTTGACGTTTCACCGTCATCGTCCTCCCCTAATGCAATCTCCTCCTAAGTATCCGCAGATACTTATGGTTTCTTCCTCTCCACTACTTCGCACTCTCATACCTCACCGCGTAAGTGTTTTAAAGTCTTTTATCTTGTTTTTAATTATCAACGGTCGGCCCATCCTTCGTGCAAACCTTCAATGAGTCCCGACCACTAACTTGGCACAACCTTTCTCTCATCATTTCTCACATAGCACAGAGCTGGGATCACATCACAATTTCCAATCTCATTTCTCAAACTTTCTCAACATTCTCCATTTCTCGCAATCATCTCATTTCAACATCTTTTCTCAAAACAATCTTTTCAAAACAATCTTACTTTCCTCAAAACACGTTTTCGTAGACTTTTTGGAAAAAACCCCATATCATAAGCTTCACAAGAAAATCCTTTCGAAAACTTTCACATAAAATCTTTTCACAATTTTTTGCAAACTATGGATTCAGAAGTCTTTCTCAAAAATGTCATTTCATAAAAATTCCTCAAAATTATTATTTCAAAAGACTCTCTCGAAAAACATCCTTTCGAAACTTTATCAAAGAAACGTTTCCCAAAAACTTTCTCAAAAATATATGTTTTCACAAAACTTTTCAAAAAGATTGTTTCACAAAACTTTTTCAAAAAGATTCTTTCGGAAAGCTCCTTTGGAAATGTTATTACATAACCTTTTTCAAAAATCTCGTTTTGAAAACCTTTTCCGAAATTTCTTTTCACCATTCTCCACGAGATCTCTTTTCAAAAATCCTTTCGAAGATCTCTTTTCAAAAACTATTTCAAAAACCGCTTTTCAAAAACCCTTTCAAAAATTACAACTTTGCTGAGCGCTAATGGAGGAGCAAGCTCAACTCAACACTAGTCCCATACTAAAACCAGAAATAAAGGAGCCCAGCTCCACTCAATTCACATCACTCCTCCCCCAGCTCTGGCTCGTTCTCATCATTATCATTCACTGTTTCCCCCCAATCTCAATTCTTCTCTCTTTTAATTCAATCTCTTATCTTTTATCATTATTTCTTTTCTCCTTGAGCTTTTTACTTTACATTCTTACTCATGTCATTTTATTCTCAGGACGTAACAGACGTCCACAGCCGTTCACTCATTTTAATTAACAACAATAAACATTATCAGGCATAATGGAATAAAGATATAAAGGCGTACTAACAATCACACACTCATCACACAATAACAATGTGGTCTTTGTCATCTTCGTATAAGTGGCCACACACACACACAATTGCCACTATACTACTGACTCCGAACCACTTAGTTCCGATCTTTGAGATGATACGGAACGTCCTAATAAATCACCTAACTACCACGGTGTCTTAGGAAAGCTTCTCTCTCACCTGGACTGACGATAATTCACACGATACGCTCCTTGGTTTCCACTGCGACGCTCGTAACTGCTCCCCGATTGTTACTGGAACTCAAATAATTTCTCTTATTAAAATTTGTTCTTATAGAATTATTTAGAAAACAAGACACCCTTATCAAAACTCCTTATTTGAAAATCACTTTGATTTTTAATTCACAACTAAGTAAATACGTTTCTTTAACCATATAATTAGGAATTTAAAAATCATAACATTCATTTCAAAAACTTGCTTAACAAAACATGAATACTTTCTTAGATTTCAAAAGGCTACATTTAAACGATGGGGGTAGGAGTAGGAAGGATGGGGGTTTAGGGTTTAGAAACATAAGTGTTTGGAATAAGGCTGCCATTGGTAAACAGGTTTGGCATATTGCAGATAAAAAGGATTCCTTATGGGTTAAGTGGATTAACACGATCTACTTAAACGATGGAGATTTTCTAAGCTATCAAACTACTAATCAACACAGCTGGCATTGGAAACAAATAATAAAGGTAAAGGAGCAGTTGAAACCTGGGATAATCAATGGAAGATGGATTTTTGATTCAAGTGGGGAGTACACTATAAGCAGTGGTTACAAGATACTCACTGGTCCTCCAATTGTTTTCCCCTTGCATAAGCTGATTTGGAGCTCAGTTTCGATTCCCAAGCACAGATTCATCACCTGGCTCGTTGTTCATAACAAATTGAAAACAAATGACCGATTAGCGAGCTTTATGCAAGTTAATCAAACATGCAGCTTGTGTTATAGTGAAAATGAAACGAGAGATCACCTGTTTTTTGAATGTTGTTGGAGCAGAGAGTTGTTGGCACATCTTTGTCTCTGGATTGGGTTGGATTTCTGGCCAGTGAAATTCAGCAGATGGACGAGGTGGGTGTTGCGAGCTTTCAAGGACAGAGGAAGACGAAAGGTGCTGAGTGGTTTGTTCGCTGGGGTGCTCTATAGCGTATGGATTGATAGGAATTCAAGGGTGTTTGCCAACAAAGCCAATAATCTGATGCATATAGCTGGTTAGCTGAAGAGACAGATAACTTGTAGAATAGATGTTTGTTTTCCTAATTTTAGGACATGGAATAATGTGGCTTTAGTCAATAGGATTTGCATAGAATTACATTGATGCTTAACATTAGTTATTTTTATTTTGGCATTTTTTAAACTAGAACCCTTCCTAGAAGGTGGCTAGCCTTGAAATGGCCTAACGTTTTGTTTTGATTTTTGCTTGTGGTAATAATATTTTATCGTTACCAAAAAAAAGGCTACATTTATCTTAAGGTTTTTCTTATAAAAATTATTTAAAAAAACCCTGAATCTTCAGAAATCATATAAAAATCTTTTCAAAACAATACTTTTCAATTAATCAAATTATTTTATTCATTTTATTTTCTTTAAAACCGAATTAAATTAAAAGAAAATAATACAAGAATTTAATCAAAACCTTTAAGAAATATTAAACACTCAAATCATTCAACACACACAAACAATTATTATGTCACAAACCATTCATCATTTATGCACATAAAACAAGAATCAAATACATGCACCTAATTTCCATGCATGGCCGAATCTCATCCTACATGAGACAAGGTTTATATTTCAAACACTAATGATTACTAACACATGTACTTAACACACATCATCTTATTTTCAAACATCACAATCTAAATAATGATTTAGGAAAAGAATACATTCACCTAAAATAATGCTAGCATGCTTCAAATCAACATACAAGGAAAATCAATTCATTTCTTTCATTTTCATGCCAAGACCGAATGGAACAAAAAGGGAAATCATTCAATACAATCATTTACCACATCAACTTCCTTTTATTCAAAGCTAATTCAAGTAATATCACATAAGAAAATAAAATGGCTTAAGATTTGTTCCTAAACCGAATGGGATCATGAAAAATTACTTTTTAAGCTTTAAATCAAAAGATTTAAGTCCCATAGGTTTAGAAATCCCTTATCCTAACAATAAAACACACATGCAAAATGAAATGAATTATCTTGATCATTTCTACATGCAAAACCGTGAGCTTCACACAAGGAATTTAGCAAACAAAAATTTAGTTTCTTAACACAATAAAAATCAAGAAGCATATCAAGATCTCTAAACCTTAAACAATTTCATGCATGCACCAAAATCTTTGAATGGGACAATTTCAACATGCATGTAAAGGAAATGCTGACCTAGCATGGTTTCCTATCCTCCCTAGACTTGACCGAATGATATCATGCATAAAGGCAAGATTTTACAAATTTATTTTCACATGCATAAATCAAATCATGTTCTCATTTTTTTTTTGCAAAGAAAAACACATTTTCTTTTATAAGACACCAACCGAATCTTTATCATCACACAAACAAAACCTTGATTTAACTCTTTTTACACAAAAATTATTTCTAAACCTTGTTAGTCCTAATTTTCTTTGAAAACCGTGACATGCATATAGAGAAAATCAAGGCTTGCACTCAACACATACATACAACCTCAAACTTCATGTTTTCTCAAAGAGCAATCATAGATCGAGAAGGTCAAAGCAAAAACATAAACTTAAATTCTAATCCTAGGCAAAACCGTGAAGAACAAGTTAAGAATTTGAGCATCCTAGTACAAATATTCAAGATCAAACCATAAAATTAACATGCAAGGCATTTAAACCTTAAGATCATAATAGAATAAACACATGCATCACAAAGATTAAACTTAAACGATGTCCATATAAAGTCCTTTACAAAAACCAAAATCACTACACTAGCTAAATCTTCAAGCTTCAAGTCTCTTCTCTTCTCTTCCTAGAGTTTTTGCTTCGGCCTCCTCCTTTCTAGGGTTAGTGGGTGGCTTTTCTCCTTGATCCTTGAGGAAGAATGTGGTTGGGAAGAAAATCAAGGAAGTTTGGGTTGAGGACTATAGGTTTTCACTCTCCTTTTTCTCCTCTTCCTCACGACCTTACTCTTTTTTCTCTCTAAAGTCACAAGAGCTTGATGTACTCTTGGACCAAGTGTTTGTGTTTGTGAAGGAAATGAAATGAGTTAGCCAACACTCACTCACTCCTACGGTTTTAAGTGCAAAACAAGGCATGGGAATTTCCTCTTCTATCCTCGGTTCATGGCTTGGTTCAAGGGCAATTCGGTCCACTCCAAAGTTTGCATGGGAAGGGTCATGTCACAAAGGGAGACAACTTGGAAGAAAGTCTCTTCTAGGCATCATGAGTCACACACCCTAGGGTTCTTCCTAATTTCTATTTGATTTCTAATTTCTTAATGGCCAAGAAAATAAGCTTCTGCTTGGTTCTTCTACTCCTTCATAGCCGAACACACATGCACACATGCACACATATAATTTCATTTCATATTATCATCATAAGCACATAGCATGGAGTCATGAAATAATGCACACACATATTTAAACATGCATATATCACCTTAGGTCATTATGTCTCACATTCAAAACACACGGCACACACATACATCATTCATACATTCACCTTCACACAATTCATGCATTTCTTCATTTAAATTTACTAATTACATTGCATACATGATTCCTTTCACAAAACACGCATTCATAATTCAAAATTCCTAAAATACAAACTTTAAAGAAAATCAATCCACTTTACCAATTTAATCACAAAATAAGCTTAACCATATTTTCACTTAAATCAAAGACTTTCAAAGAAACCATTTATTAAATCCTCAAATCATTTTGGGTAAAAAGAAAAATTCGTTTCTTTAAGAAATCTCAAAATTATAGCTTAGCTTTCATGAAATCAAACTTCATATAAAAAAAAAATCATTTGCTAAATCACTTTAACTGAAAAATATTTCTTAAATTCTGAAAAATTCCATTTTAAATAAAATCTCATTGATTTATTTGAGTCCAGAAAATGCGGGATGTTACACCAGCCGCCGCCGCCCTTCTGCGACAGTCTCTCTCTTGGTCCCCGACTCTCTCTATTGCGTGTTGCATCATCTTCTCCTTGGGTCCCCCGCGCCGCCTCTGCCATGGTTGTTGAAGGAGACCCGCGAATCGCGTGTCATGGAGCCATAATCACTTTCATGCTCACCGTGTCGCTAAAGGGGGGCCTCATGAATTGCGGTTCCGCCGTCGCCGCCTCTCCCTCCCTTGTTCTTCGCTCACGCCGGCGCTAGTCACGGTCCCCACCTCCGTTGGCTCCTATTGCAGCTTCGAGCCAAACCGTTGCCGATGGAGCTGTCGCGGTCCATCAACAAGTTGTATCAGATCTGTGTCATTCTCGCCACCGACGCCGGTCTTGGATGTCGTGGCTGCCGTGAAGGAGTTGGTGTTGTTACTGCGGTTTGGGTTGAACCAGGTCTGAACCGAACCGATCTTCCCTCTGTTGCTTCAAAATCAGATTTGAGGGTATTGTAGTGGACTTATAGTAGACCGAGCATCGACCGACCGAGAGCCTCATTACCCTTACTAGTATGATACTGATACAGGGCCAACGATCGGATACTTACACCGAGCAAACTGGGTTTCTACATGTAGGTCACGTACCGATGAGGTTAACACCGAGCACAGGACTTTCAATCTGATCCTTATCGTTTACAGCCTCATCAAACCGTAACTACTCCTAGATTCCCACGACTCTTGGTTAGAGAAAACAGCATTGGATAGAGTTTATCATTTACAGGACTTATGGATATTATCTTATCACATCCTATACAAATCCTAGTTGAATTCTTCCTCTTTAGAAGCCTTATCAAGACGGCCCACAGTACACAGGTAATCCCCTATAAGAACCACCATGCTATAGGGGCTAAGGTATGTTTTCCTCATCCCTAAGTTGACACTAGCACACACATTGTTGACTAGGGAGAACATGATTATCCCAACTGGATATTCAGAAATCCTAAAGAGTCCTACATTAACATCTTGGCTGAGATCATTCTTCAAGGCTCTTCCATAGCTTTAAGGTTGATCTTGGTTAAGGACACGACATTGGCGCCGTCTGTGGGAATCTGAATAACATATCATTCCCACCACCACCATGGTCACTACCAGAAGTTTGGTTGGTGATCTCCGGGAGCGCATCGCCCGCACCCGTGGCAGGCCCAGGAATGCTAATAATAATGACCCACAGCCTCACTCTGCGGGCGATCTGCGTGACGTTCTCAATCATAATCGTGGGAATAATGGGAAACCACCACGAAGATCTCATTCTGGGCCAGGGAATAACCCCCAACCACGAAACCATTCGCAAGGCCAACCACCGCCAAACCAAAGCCAAAATCGTAGTGGAGTTCATGCTATACACCCTCAAACACCACAATCTTCCCATCCTAGGGCTGGGAGCAATCCCCAACCCCTTCGGGTTTTACGTACCATACAACCTTCACCACCACCACCACCCCCTCCAACACCACCTCCCTCCACCCATGGTGATTCAAGTAGCACAGCTCCTACCACACGAAACACTTCTAGAACCACTGGAACCCGAGCACACCATGGGCGAAACACCCAATGTACTCCTCCTATCCCACATAACCCTGATCATATAAGTACAACACCTAGAACCAGACTGAATCCAAGTAGATTTGCTCCGGGAAACTCTCGTCATAGCCACTCCATCAGCAGATCCTATGCGACTACTGCCTCCGCTCGGGCTCGGGAGCAAGAGATGATCAATATTCTTAATAGGCAGACCACTTTAATCGAACAACAAGGACGTGCTATTGCCGACCTTCAACAACAAGCTATGGCAAGGATTGCTCAAAATCAATCAACCTCTGTTCCACCACAGAACCAACCAACCATGGACCCACAACCAGCCCCGATAATGCAGCTTCCCCCACCAAATTTTCATGTTAACCCCTCCACAAATCAAGATCAGGCCGATTTCCACCCTGGTCATCCTTTTACTCCATATATAATGGCATTCGAAACCCCTCAAGGATACTTGGGCCCCTCTAATGTGCCACATTATAATGGTCTAACTGACCCAGTGGACCATATTGTGTCTTATGAAGGGGCCATGAATTATTATGGGGGTGGTGAACAAATGAAATGCCGAGCATTTTCTATGACACTTGAACCCTCGGTTCTAAGGTGGTATTCTTCCCTCCCTCCTAACTCCATTAATTCCTGGGAAGAGATGAAGCGTGTATTTCTTAACAGATATACTGCTAGCTGCATTCAACCCAAATCCGACCATACTTTGGCATCTGTTACACAAAGGCCGGATGAACCACTGAAAGATTACTTATCACGCTTCCACGCGAAAGCAAGTTCCGTTCCACGGTTAGAGCCAGGAGTAGCAGTGCTACTATTCACACAAGGTTTGCAGTCTGGGGATTTCAGAAAATCTCTGATTGGTAAACCCCCAAAGGATATGGCCGAATTGAGACAACGGTCAAATAAGTTCATCAACTTGGAAGAATTTCACAAGGGACAGAAGTTCAGAGAAGATAGACAACGAGCCGATCCTCAAGGACCGAACAAACAAAAACGTGACGAACGTTTTGGTGGGAGACAAGATAGAGATAAGAATGATCGGGACCGACGGGTTCCCCCAAGAAATAAATTTCAAGATTACACTCCTCTAACAGTTCCGAGGAGTCAGATTTTAAGAGAAACTATGTAGACTGACTTACGCTCTGCCCAAAGACCGTCGTCTTTACGAAAGGGCGCACAGCGTGATAGGTCGAAGTACCGTGACTTCCACAGGGGCTATGGCCATACCACTGACGAATGCATCTGGCTGCGAGATCTGATTGAAGAGATGATCAGAGATGGTAAGTTACAAAAATACATCAGAGATGCAGCTGGCCGAAGAAGCAGAAACAGATCTCAATCCCCAGTAAAATCTAAACGCCAGAGAAGCAGGTCACCAGATGATAGAAACGCAAGAAGACAGAAAACCGAATCCGTTCCAGTACCTGACGCAAACGCTAGCAAAAATGAATTCTTGGTCAACACTATTGCAGGAGGTTTTGCTGGAGGAGGGGAGAAAAAAGCTGACAGGAAGAAGTACATCAACCAAATCTTGGCAGTTAGCCAGAAACCGATTGCCAAAAGATCAACAAAAAACATTCCCATCATTTTTGACGACGAAGATTTAGATGGAATCCTTCCGGGCCATAACGACCCCATGGTGATAACTGCTCTGATTGGCAATTACGAGGTAAAACGAGTTTTTATTGATCAAGGTAGTTCGGCGGATATAATGTTCTTCCCATTATTCAAAGCTTTAAAACTCAGGGAGTGTAATCTCACCCCCTTTGAAGGAGAACTAATTGGTTTTACTGGAGACACCGTTGAGCCAAAGGGCTACATCCAACTTCCTGTAACTCTCGGACAACAACCTTCGGCTAGAACCGAGATAGTCAAGTTTTTGGTGGTTGATTGTCCAGCAGCATATAATGCCATACTTGCAAGAACCTCCTTGCAAGCATTTGGGGTAGTTGTATCAACAGTTCATTTGGCTATGAAGTTCGTCGGAACTGATGACAGAGTGGTAACGGTCAAAGCCGAACAGGATGCAGCAAGAAAATGTTACAATGCCAGCCTGGGGAAGGTGAAAAGCAAGGATCCGAGCACTCTGGAGAGAGTTTCTTTGGGTAAGGGAAATGTTAATCTGGCGGACCTGGATATGCGAGACCAATCCGACAGAAACAGACCGACCCCAAAGGGACAATGGGAGTTTTTGACACTATCTGACAACCCTCTCAGGCAAGTGAAAATAGGTTCTGACTTGCCTGCATGCGTTAAAAAAGAATTGGCCGCACTATTAATCGCGAATAAAGATTTGTTCGCTTGGACATCAGCTGATATGCCAGGAATTGACCCCAATTTTATTTGTCACAAGTTAAGCATCATTCCGGGGTCGAAACCAGTGGCACAGCGTAAAAGGAAAGTTAGTGCGGAAAAGGCCGTAGCAATTGAGGAAAAAGTCGCTGAACTACTCCGAGCAGGTTTCATTAGGGAGATTGACTATACAGACTGGTTAGCTAACACCGTCTTGGTCAAAAAGCCTAATGGAAAATGGAGAATGTGCGTTGACTACACAGACTTGAACAAGGTCTGCTCTAAAGATCAATACCCACTCCCTGTTATTGACAAACTCGTCGACAGTTCGGCCGGTTACAAACTTTTATCATTTATGGATGCTTACTCTGGTTACAACCAGATTCCAATGTTCCCTGCCGACCAGGATAAAACTGCATTTATCACCGATAGGGCAACTTACTGTTATAACGTTATGCCCTTTGGGTTGAAAAATGCGGGAGCTACTTATCAAAGGATGATGAAAAAGATTTTTCAAGGTATGATCGGCTCAAACATGGAGCTGTACATAGATGACATCATCGCAAAAAGTAGACAGCAAGAAAATTATGCCAAGGACCTCACAGTAATACTTGACCGAGTAAGAAAATACTCCATGAGGTTGAATCCGGAGAAGTGCGTATTTGGAGTCCCGGCCGGTTCTTTCCTCGGTTTTATGTTAACCGAGAGAGGAATTGAGGCCAATCCTGATAAATGCAAAGCAATCCTTGACATGAGGAGCCCAGCTAGCCTTAAAGAAGTTCAACAACTTACGGGCCGAGTGGCGGCACTCTCCAGGTTCTTGTCCCAAGCCGCTCGGAAAGCCTTGCCGTGGTACCAGCTCCTTAGGAAAAACAAGGATTTCCTCTGGGACGAGCAATGTGAGCAAGCTTTTATCCAGTTAAAAGAGTACCTTTCCTGCCCACCGGTCCTCCACAGTCCTCTTCCTGGTGAGAAACTCATTCTATACATGTCAGTGGCCGAGGCGGCGGTCAGTTCAGTTGTGGTACGTGACAATTCAGGTGCTGAAGCCCCAATATATTTCGTTAGCCGAGCACTTCAAGGATCGGAATTGAGATACCAGAAGCTGGAGAAACTTGCATATTGTTTGGTCACATCAGCTCGGAGATTGAGACAGTATTTTCAGGAACATAGAATATTGGTAAGAACCGCTCAACCTCTCAGACAGGTTCTTCACAAACCCGACCTAGTTGGCAGAATGGTCTCATGGTCTGTTGAACTTTCTGAATTCGACATTACCTACGAACCAAGGAAAGCAATGAAATCTCAAGCGCTTGCTGACTTTGTTATTGAGTTCACAGATATCCCTTCGGATAACTCTCAAAATCTTTGGTCAGTTTATGTGGACGGATCAAGTAATAGAAAAGGCGCAGGGGCTGGAGTCATCATTGAGAACCCCGAGGGATTATGCATGGAGTACTCATTGAAATTTGAAATTCAAACATCGAACAATCAAGCAGAATACGAGGCAGTTCTTGCAGGCCTCAAGATGGTTCACGAGTTCGGAGCAGAGCAAGTATTAGTTATCAGCGATTCACAACTGGTAGTTTCTCAGATCAAAGGTCAGTACTCGGCAAAGGAACCCATTTTACAAAAATATCTTGAAGAGGTAAAGCGAATCATCTCAAACTTTTCTAAATTTAAAATTTCACATGTGCCGAGAGATTCGAATTCTAGAGCCGACATTCTATCCAAATTGGCAAGTACAAAAGGGTCGGAAAATAAGAAAACACTGATACAAGAAACCATTCCCCGACCCAGTGTCATTCTGACGGTCTCATTATCTCAGTCATGGATGGACCCAATTCTTACTTATTTGCAACATGGGTTCATCCCCCAAGATCAGTCGGAGGCTCGGAAATTAGTTAAAAAGGCCGCTCAGTACACAGTTCTAAATGGAGTCCTATACAAGAGAGGCTTTGGATCCCCCATGCTCAGATGCGTCAACCCATCCCAAGCTGAGGAAATATTGGAAGAGATTCACGGTGGAATTTGCAGTCACCATATGGGAGGAAAGTCCTTGGCAAGAAAAGTAATCCGAGCGGGCTATTTATGGCCTACACTGCAGAAAGATGCTATGGAACATGTCAAGAAATGTACTCAGTGCCAATTTCATAGTGACATCTATCAAAAACCTGCTGAAGAGTTGCACTCCCTCGGTGCACCTTGGCCCTTTTACCAATGGGGCATGGACATCATCGGAAAATTCCCCACCACACCAGGCCAGTTTAAGTTTGCAGTAGTGGCTATTGATTACTTCACCAAGTGGATCGAAGCAATGCCGTTAGAAACAATCTCAACAGCTCGGATTCAGTCTTTCTTCGTCAAGGAGGTGATTTCTCGATTTGGAGTTCCACATGCCATAGTCACAAACAATGGATCACAGTTCGCAGCATCTCACTTCCAACAATTAGCAGCCGACCTAAACATCATTCACTATTTTAGCTCTGTTGAACATCCACAGACAAATGGTTTAGCCGAGGCAGCCAACAGAGCCATCTTGGATGGGATCAAAAAGAAGCTCGGAAATGCTGCTGGCACTTGGGCAGATAAACTTCCGAGTGTCCTATGGTCACACAGGACAACAATACACTCGTCCACAGGTGAAACTCCTTTTCGCTTGACATACGGCTGTGACGCAGTCATTCCAATCGAAAAGCGAATTCCTACCTTCAGGACACTTGAACGTCCTTCGGAGACAAATGACCATTTGATCAGTGAGGAGCTTGTTTTATTGGAAGAAGTTCGAAAAAATGTTGCAGTCCATGAAAGCAAAATGAAGGAGCGGCAGGCTCGAGAATACAACAAGAGGGTTCGTCCAAGAAGCTTTGAAGTTGGTGACTTAGTCCTTCGTCGAGCTGACATTGGCAAAGGAAATGCTGGAGTCGGAAAACTCAAACCAAAATGGGAAGGACCATATCGAGTGAAGGCTAAATCTGGATCTGGGGCATACAAACTGGAGTCTCTCTCGGGCATGGAAATCGGTAACACATGGAACATTGCCAAACTCAGAGCTTATTACAGTTAAGCTCATACTTTGTTTTTTCACTTTTTATAGTTAGGTAAATTTATTGCTCAGTAATGATTAGGTCGAATAAACGAAGGGTAACATCCTTCTTAGATTAGCGATAATTGTTAGGAATTAGATTGATAAGAATTTGTTAACAGATGAGCAACTTCATTTTTTGTTTTTTATCAATAAATGCACCAATTTATTCGTAATCCTCGTTTGAACATTGTGAAGTAACATGCGACTCATTTGCTTCGGCTAGCCACCGAGCCAAATCGAAGTACAGCTCCCAACAAGAGTTCAGCAACGTACTCATAGAACACCCGAATCCAGGAAACTACTTTCCTTATTTCGCGGTCCGAGGATCCCACTTCGGCTAAAGTTGGCGATCCAAGTTCTACTCACAATGAATTGTATATTTATAAAACTTGTTTTACTACTCGTTAATGAGCAGCGTGACGAACGAAACCAAAAGCAATGATAATACGTCAAATAAAGAGGTTATTATCATAAATCGCAAGATGATTTAAGCTGTTCAAAATGACGTTCGAATAACACGAGCAATCCAAAGACATAGCAAATTGTTCAGCGTAACAAAAGGTTAAAGACAAGTTGTTGCAACGTTAGCAAGTTAAAAACGCTCAGAAAACAACGAGCAAAAGGAAAATCAACAAAATAGCAAAGATTTAAAAAGTTCAACATCACTCCTCAATGTCAGATAAAACTACGTTTGAATCATCAAAGTTTGGCGCCTCAATCAACTCCTCAAGGGGATTGGAAAGATCTTCCGCCTGCAGATCTACCTCAGCCCTGGTCTCAAGGTCGATCAACTTCCCATCCTGAACAGCATGAAATGGATGAGCCCCGACCACCCTGAACTCTAATTCAGGGTTCAAAAATTGAACTTACTTGATGGCCGAAACAAAGGAGTCATCCACTGCTTTTCCCCAATTGTAAAAGTTAGTTGCTGCCTTCTTCTTGTGGGAAAGTGCTTTCTCCCTCAACTTTCGAGCAATTGCTGCAGACTTGTCAACCTCATATTTTAGTTCATCCAACTTCTGCTGATGCACCTGGAGTTCCTTCTTCAGAGTGTCCTCGGCTTCCTTCCTCTTAACTTCAGCTGCTTTATGAGAAACTTTTAAGGAATATCTCTCCTTAATCAATTCCCCCTTGTCGGCCTTCAGGTTCTCCAGTTCATTCTTCACTCGAATCAACTCATCCGAGAGACTAGCCTCTTGAGCAGCTGCTACCTCACGAGCTTCCTTTTGATCAACATTGTAACCAGAAAAGAGTCCCTCCGGGTGCTTAGCCAAAAAATAGGCGAGATTGGCACCTCGAAGAAAGTATTTTGCAAAGGTCATATTGCAACGAGACCACTCATCAACACTCAAATTTCCAAACTTGGAACAGTCAGCCTCAGATAAGATATATTTCCCAAACCTCTCATCAAACTGCCGATCCCATATAGATGTTTCCCGAGAGATCGCAACAGAAGTTGGAGCAACATCAGCAGGAGTAGCAGTAGTTCGAACACTTGGTCCTTCAGCTCTTGGGTTGGCACCCTCCGGAACTTTCTCTTTTCCCTTATCCAGTCGTCGGCGACGGAGTAAAGGTTGGATAGGAGAAGTAGCTTGAACTTGACCACTAGGGGCCACTGAAACAGTTGAAGCAACAGCAACCACGTTTGTGGCTTGGCGAGGAGAAGCCTCGGGAGCCGAGGCAGAAGGAGTAGGGGGGGAAACACTCAGGCTTGGAGTGCTCAGGCTCGAAGATCCTGAAGTAGCAGATGTCTTCCTCTTCTTGCCACCTTGAACAAGAGCTGCCATACGATCAGCCATTTTTTCTGCAAAGGAAACAAAGAAACATTAGAGCCATTCAAATCACAGATATAAAAGCAAAAAATAAAGCACTATACCAAGCTCGGTTTTAACGTCCGAAGATGGGATGTTCACGATATCCCTCATCTCTATCATGCCAACTTTCTGCAAATACCTTTCAACCTCCCGACACACATCCTTTTCATACTCAGCAAGTTCTTTCCACTCTGATGAGTATGAAGCAATTAATCGGTTGAAGAAGTTGGCACTCCATTGGAGAGGAAATCGGGGATGCGGTCGTCTTTCCCCCGACCGAGTAAACCAGCAGACGCCATTACCAGTAAAATTATACTTAAAGAAAAAAGGTTTAAAGCCCTTCCATGATTCAGAGTATTTTGTGAAAAGAGCGTATCCCCTACGAGATTTCAGCGAAACCCAGGGTTCTTTGCCGAACCTCTCTCAAAGGAATTACACTGAGGAGCAAAAATGTGAAAAAAGATATTAAGGTTGCAACTCCAATTCATAGCTGAGCAGACTTGTTCAAAGGATTTTACAAACGCCCAAGCATTCGGATGTAATTGAGAAGGAGCCACTCTTAAGAAATTCAAAATGCCCATCTCAAAATCGGTAAAAGGCATTCTTATCCCAAGCCGAGTAATCACTTCTTCGTAAAAATAGAAAGCAATACTACCGTCCGGAATTTTGGTACAAACTCTCTCGTTTTCACCCACTGGAGTAATGGAATACAAACTACCAGTATTGTCTCCCGGACACGGCAAAATTATTGCTCGAGTTTGATCTAGTGATTGTTGTGTTGTAAGCTCGGATTGTGTACCAAGGACCTCTCGGTCCACCCATTCATATTCTGCCCAATCCGTCGGAAGTGGGTAGAGATCATGATTAGTAACGCACTTCCTCTTCATACCTGAGGAAAAGGGGGCACACTTGGAGTCAGAACCACAAAAACTTGATTATGTCTGATCAAATACTTACGGTCGGTTGGGAAACACCTCCCTTTCTGGGCAGAATTTCCCCAAACCAATTGAAATGTCTAATACCTCTATGCTGCCTCCTTAACTTCCGCTGTTCTACTCTCTCGGCGATCCTATAGTGAATCACACCCTGTCTGAACTCTCAAAGTCCGAGGGAAATGCATGGATATTGGTTTAACACAAATTTCTGGGTTCCCTTCTTTATATGTTCTTGGCACATCAGAGTTTACGGATTCCTCACTCATGGTAAATGATGATCCAATACCAACCCTAAGAAGTTAGGTGCAGAAAAGTATAAAGCAAACCTAAGAAATACTACAACGATCACTCAATAGGTGGTAAATCGGATAAAGAATTGTGAAGGGCAAGTGGGGGATCACAGCAACACCAACAACAACAACGATTTGGGGTTTTCACTAAACCCAGAAAGCAAACCCCAGAAAAACATACAGCACCCATAAAACCCAGAAAAGTAGACGAACTCAATAAACCCGGAAAAATAAATAAACCCAAAAATGGAGAACCCAAGAACGATCTTTTAAAAAAATCAGAGGAGAAGGGCCAGTAAAAATACTTGAAAAACAAAATCCTACATAAACATAGTAAAAAAGAAAAAGCAATCGCATGCAAGACATAACAGAAAGAAGAACATGCAAGACAGTATTCAGAGAAGAAATTTGATCAGAAAAAGAAAGAGTACGGTACCTGCTAGTCAAGAAGTATCAAGCGACAAGAAAAATATGAAATCAACACTAAGAAGTGCACTCGGAATATGGTGAAGAGAATCGAAGCAACAAGAACGTCCTTGGAAGTTTCTGGCTTTGTTGAACAAAGATTTCAGAGAAATGAGGAAACAAGAAGAAAGAGAGTTCGAAAAATGCTTGAAGAAATGAGTAAGTGGAAAAACCGCCCTTTGATATTCTTCCTAAAACTTCCCTCCACTATCTCAAAAGGTTTGGGCCTAAGGCGGAAAAAGCCCATTTAGCGTTGAAAATGGAATACGTGGCACCTCTGATTTGAAGTCGTAACGTTACATTTTCCAATAAAGTTAAGGACATGTGTAAGCACAGGGAGAAGCGGAAGGTCACTCTGGGGTCAATCAAACGACAGCCTTGGTCAAAGTGCAAAAATGCTCGAGCCATTCTTTCAATCATCAAAAGTTCAGTCGGAAAAAGATCCGTTCGTCTCAGAAGCTCGGCAGGGCTCAAATCACCCAACCGAGCTTGGGGGGCTTATGTAGTGGACTTATAGTAGACCGAGCATCGACCGACCGAGAGCCTCATTACCCTTACTAGTATGATACTGATACAGGGCCAACGATCGGATACTTACACCGAGCAAACTGGGTTTATACATGTAGGTCACGTACCGATGAGGTTAACACCGAGCACAGGACTTTCAATCTGATCCTTATCGTTTACAACCTCATCAAACCGTAACTACTCCTAGATTCCCACGACTCTTGGTTAGATAAAACAACATTGGATAGAGTTTATCATTTACAGGACTTGTGGATATTATCTTATCACATCCTATACAAATCCTAGTTAAATTCTTCCTCTTTAGAAGCCTTATCAAGACGGCCCACAGTACACAGGTAATCCCCTATAAGAACCACCATGCTATAGGGGCTAAGGTACGTTTTCCTCATCCCTAAGTTGACACTAGCACACACATTGTTGACTAGGGAGAACCTGATTATCCCAACTGGATATTCAGAAATCCTAAAGAGTCCTACATTAACATCTTGGCTGAGATCATTCTTCAAGGCTCTTCCATAGCTTTAAGGTTGATCTTGGTTAAGGACACGACAGGTATATCCTAATACCTTTTGACTACTCTATGTTGAGTTTTAACAATAGTAATAATAATATTAATAATATTGGTAATAATTATCTAGTATTAGATTGTTTTGGAAATCAAACTGTATTATAGTTAGTATTGATTTTTAATTATGCGGTTATTGATAATGATTTTAATTTGTTACTTTGATTTGGGATAATATCGGATTAATCGTTATGTCGAATGATGAGTTTTGAAAGTGTTTTTGTTAAATGCGTTGGGTTCCTAAGTAATTGGGTTGTAGGTTAGTCGAGCGGGGTTGTCCCTGAACTAAACAATACACCTGTTAATTAGGAACACGATATATTTGGCATAACGCTAATTCGGGTTAAAACCTTGAACATTAATTTCAAATTGAATGGAAGTGTAATTACCTGAAAATTAGAAATGTGATTTTGACTTATTTTGAATCGAGAACATTTCCTTTTAATTCGGAATTAATCGTGCCAAGTAACATTAGCATTTGATTTTGTGAGTTCTTATCAAAGCTACTTGATTTTGATCTATTTTAATAGGTTATATTAGTTTTGAAAGTTTAACATATTTTCATTAAAAAGCTATACTACTTTATGATAAGCCAATGGTCCTAATTTATACTCTATTTAACTTTCATTTGTAACTCATAATCAAATGATTTCGTGATTTATAGACTTGCCCAAAATTTGATACCTTAATACCTGTCAATTTTCGAGATGTTGAAGTTAATTATTTTGATTTCCATTTCTAAATTCCTTGAATGCAAAGTTCTAAAGTGTTTGTTTTAAGGAACCTTGAATGGTCTTTTATAACCTTATTGATGTTTGCTAATTTGTTGGTTATAACGAAAAATATGTTTTTATAACGTTATAAACCTAATAACTAATTTAATATTGATATTTTTTTAGCGTAATTAAAAAGGGATTAATGGATGGTTTGATTTTCGCGTTTGAGTCGGTTTGGCGCATTAAATTGATTATTATTTAATTTATGAAATATGATTAGATGACGAAAGAGCTTGAGAACCTGTCGCCACGCATAGCAATGGACTCAGATACTTTTGGACATTATCGTACGAAAAGAAACGTGTCTATGGAAACACAAGGTAAGAGGGGGTATTACCTTAGCTTAGGGGATGTATTTCTAGGTAGTGTATAGTGGTGATTAAGAGTGAGTGATTTTTTATGTTAATGAACCCTAGGGTAACCAGTAATAATAAAGGATAAAGACTTAAGGAAAATAATAGAAGGCCCTCACTTGATATATTTGTTTTATATGCATGACGTGATGATTGGAATGTGATATTTGATATTTTATATGGAAACATGTTATGTGGTTGGTTGCTTTATTTGAAATTGTATATGTGAACTTGTGTGTTGTGATTATTGAATGTTGATACTTGATATTTTTATGAAAATGTGTTTATGTTGGTTAGTGCTTTAATTAAAAAGTGAATATGCGAACTTGAGTGAAACCTAAGGTGTTGTTAGTAAGTTAGTTGTGTAATCCCCTATGAGACGGAGTAGAATGAAAAAGGAAAGTGAATTAATGTAAAATATAAAACGGGAAATGGATGAATAAATCGAAATAAAGCAAAGAACAAGAATATGATAAAAGATGGAATGAAAGAGAAGTAATATGATTGAATAATGAGAATAAAGAGAAGAATAAGAATGTGATAAAAGACTAAAGGATTTGGTGTGCGGTTACCCAGGCTAAGTAAGTACGCCCGGGGGCGCATTGGTTGCGTAAGGCGCACATGTAGTTATGCGCAGTGGTGAGTTCGCAAACCTTAAAAGAGGATTAATTGTGTTATGTGTATTCCAGGCCATGTAAGTACCCACAGGGACGCATTGGTTGCGTTAGACGTACATATAGTTGTACGCAGCGGTAAGACGCACATGTAGTTGTGCACAGTGGTGGGGTCACATACCCTTACTAAAATATACAGACCTGGTCTATGGACATCAAACCATATAAGTACGCTCGGGGGCGCATTGGTTTCATAAGATGCACATGTAGTTGTGCGCAGCGGTGGGTCCATAGTACCCTAATTACGGCTTTGCGGGATCCATACCAAGTAAGTACGCCCGGGGGGGCATTGATTGCATAAGACGCACATGTAGTTGTGCGCAGCGGTAAGATGTGCATCTAGTTGCACGCAGTGGTGGAACCGCAAAGACTTAAAGAGTAAAAACCTTAAAGCAAGAAAAAGGAAAGTGAACGAATAACCAGATGTAGAGCAAATTAAGATTGGGATTAAAATGTTAAAACATGAATAAAATGATAAGTGTTTGTGATTGAAATAAATTGGATTGAATTGTTTGATATTTATGTGATTGACTACTTATTTGTCTATGACTTAGTTGTTATTATGCCTATTTAGAATTCATTCGCTAAGTTCTGTGTAATGCTCACCTCTTAACTATTTTTATATAGGTACAAAGATTTATCTTGTACAAGTCATGGCCGAGCAGGAGTGGAGTGTAAACTAGTCATGAGGGAACATAAATTAATTTGGTGTAGTTATCATAGTTTAAGTTTAGAAGCCCAGAAACTTGTATTATTTTTGAAAAAGGGCATTAGTGCTAGCTAACTGTAGTTAAATATAATTTTAGGTTTTATAATATTCTGGGTTGACAAGTATAAAAGAAGAAATTTTTGGGAAGTCTGAAAAACAGAGGAAACTTTGCCGAATTTTCCGGAGAACATTTTATAGTAATTTAAGATTTAAAACGAAATTTTTAAGTCACTAACTTTAATTAAGGAAATAAAAGTGAGGATGTCACATATATATATATATATATATATATGTATGTATATCTATAAAGAGTAGCATCATATAGAGTTCGAGTCGTCGAAGTGAAAGTAAAAGAACATAATGTCTGAAAAGTAAAACCCTGAGTCATCTCTTTCAAAAGCATATACAATATGTCACAAGTAAAAATAAAAGAGACGTCTCAGAGCTGGTCCATGATCCTCCTCCACTGGCCACTGGTCAACAAAAGCTTCATATCCTAATCCCCTCCTCAAGATCCAAGCCATGCCTGCAATCATGGGTCACACACACGCCACTGACTACCGGTCGACTGATCTTCATGTGCTCTATCATCGGCTCCCTCGTCCAAGTCATCAACTGGATCCTCCTCCTCCTCCTCGTCCGACAATGAGGGTGTTGCAGTGCGAGGCACTGGATTAGGGGATGGTGCAAATCTAACCCTCGTCGAAGGACCAGGGCGAGGAGTGGCATCAGTATCCTCTCTCGGTGGTACAGGACTAGTACGAGTAGCTAGACGAAACCTAAAGTTATAAAACCTACGACCGGGAAATGGTGGTGGTGGTGGAGTGCCATGATGATATGTATATACTGTTGGGTTTGGCCTCAAAATCTCGAGAGGGGGGGGGGTGAATCGAGTTTTATTAATTTATTGCAAAATCCGTTACAATTTAAAAAATTATTTCGCGTTGGAGAGATTAGACGTTTGAGAAGGAGAGCGAAACGATTTATATAAAATTAAGAGTAGCGCGGAAACGTAAATAAACGAAAATGCGGAAATAAAAAGAGATAGAGATAGAAAAGCTTTCACCAGGAAATTTTATACTGGTTCAGCCTTCCCGTCGAAAGGCCTAGTCCAGTCCCCAAGTGACCCGCTTGAGAGTTCTATAACCAGCAATTGAGCCGCACCCAATTACAACCAAGAGCACCTCGCACACTACTAGGAACCTCCGTTCGCTAGGGGCCTCAATATCACACAATAGGGTTCCTCACCCTACGAACGTCTCACACATTCAACTATGGGATTCACTCCCTAACCACTAAGGTTCAATACAAATTAATGTGAGTGATTACAACAAGTATAGCGTGTTCTCAATAACACAGATACAACAATCAAAGCTCTATGATAATGAAGTCTTTCTTTTGAAGCTAAGAGGCCAACAAGAGTTTTCAAGTTCTTAGAAAAAAATGATTGTGAATTTCAGAGAAAAGTCGGAGAAGAAGAAAAACGTGAATGATCAGATAAATCAGAATGAATGAATCGCTTCTTAGAATGTTGGAGTGATTTGTTTTTAATAGAATAAAATTGTTAAATCAAAAATAAGATTTAAAAAACAAATTAAAATCAATTTAAAATCAAAATACAATAAAATATGATATTGTAATAAGTTTTAAAATAAAAAACAAATCAATTAGATTTAAGAAAACAAATCAAGGATTTGATTTAAAACAAATAAGGAAATATTTCAAAAATAAAATAAAATTCGAATTTTGAAAATAAATCAGAATCAATTATATAAAAACAAATCTGGAAATAAATCAAAATGATTCTGACACATATTTCAATAAAACTTGAGGTAATCGATTACTTCAGGGAGGTAATCGATTATCCCTTTAAAAATAGAAACTTTGAAATTCTTTTGAAAAACTAGTAATCGATTACAACATAGAATTTAATCGATTACTTCACCCCTGTTCATTATATGTTGCAACTAATATAATCGATTACCACTAATCTAATAATCGATTACCGAGCCTCTGGTTTTTGTATGATGCAACATCATGTAATCGATAACTTCAAGGCAGTAATCGATTACTCTGCCTCAGGAAAATGTATGATGCAACATTGACAATCGATTACTTGATCTAGGTAATCGATTACTCTTATTCAAAAAGTAATGGATTAGCCAAGTTCACATAATCGATTACACACACTCTGGTTTTTTTGTGATGCAACAAAGTTAATCGATTACTTCAAGAAGGTAATCGATTACTCCTTCTTGCACTTGTAAAAATAGATTTTCATAACATAAAAATATCCAGAGTTGTTTCATCAATCATTTACACAGAAACTAAGATAGAAAAACAAATTTTCACGAAAACACTTTTTCTTCTCCTTTAAATGAAAAACTCATTGGCCTTTTAACTCATTAAGAACAAGAGACTTCATTACCTTACAACATGTCCTAAGGGAAAAGGCTTCTAGACTTATATTTGCTGGAATCTTCAAATTGAGCTTGAAGGGTCTTGTGAGCTTGAATCTTGAGTTTGTTATCATCAAAACTTTAACCTTGAATTCTGCTTGAAGTCCATGAGAGAGCTTGGAGCTTTACTTCCAACACTAGCTTGAATTCCAACACTCCCCCTTTTTGATGATGAAAAACTTCTATTCTGATCTATTCTCGAATATCTGCATCACAAGTGTTACACAAGCAAAAATATATATACAATTGAAAAAAATGACCTTCCCTAGAACAATATTTCAAAAAAAAAAATACACAATTGACTACACAAATGCTTCTCCCCATGGTTGTCAAATTCGAGAGTCTATGTAGACTCGTTTTGTCTAGGTAAACTCGAGTCGTAAACTCGTTTCGCAAACTAGTACGAGTTTACCTAAAAAAATTACATCTATATTGTAATAACCTATGACCTATTAATAATCAATATTCATAATTTCAAGCTTAACATAATAACAAATTATGATAAGATATTATTCGTTGATACTAATAAATAATATAAAATAATTTATCCATCAATATTAAAACTTCAAATTCAAAACATAATAAAATAACATATCCGATGTAATTTTAATTTCAAACTCAACATAATAATGCTTAACAAAAAAATAATGAAAATTAATTGTCAATTTCTAAGCGAGTGTTCTTTAGTTAAAGTAACAACACTTAAAAACATTGACAAAGTAAATGAGTTTTGATTTATGGACAACACTAACAAAGTAACACTGAAAATTGAAAAGCGGAGAATGCATTTATGTTTAAAAGTTAAAACTTAAAATGATTTCTATCAAGCATTATTCATCAGATTATAATACCAAGTTAACGAAGAAGAAAATAGGGAAAGCGAAAATAAAGGAATAAAGGGAGACAATTAGTACACAATTACCAAATAAAGGGAGAAAGTTAGAAAGGCGTGGGGCGTGGAGTGGGCGGGCATGCGATAGAAGGAGAAGAACTGAAGATTTAAGAAACTTTTGAATAAGAAGGAGAAGAGAAGATTGATTGACTGATTTAAGGGGGTTTTTTTTCCCAAAAACGCAACAAATAGGATAAAAATAACCTAGAAGAATTTTTTTTAAAAAAATTGAGAAACGATGTCAGATTGGACGTTTAAGGCTCAAGAATGCTAATTCGCTAAGGCAATTAGTCCCCGAACCCCATAATTATCCACCAAACCCCACTTTTATAATTAATACCAAAACTACCCTCCATTCAAACTCCATTATACTCCCTCCTTATTTCACAAACCCCATTTCACAAACCCCTCTACTAACTGTTCAACTCCCTCTTTCCAACACCACTCCCTCAACACTGCTCAGTTCCGCCGTCGCCTCCACCGCTGCCGCCTCCACTGGTACGCACTTTCTTCTTCTTCCCTCATTACCATTTTGTCTTCTCTATTTTGTTTTTGTTTTCGTTCCATTATAATTCCATCATTCATTACCATTTTTTTTTATTATTTGTTTAGTTTTGGTTTAGGTTTTAGGTTTTAGGTTTTATTTTTTATTTGTTTTAGGTTTTCTTCACTGTTGGTTTCCTTTAGGTTGGGTTCGAAATCGCCATTGTTGTTTTTTCGGAGGTCTACTATCTCTGCAACTTTCCGACACGGGGGTGTCGGAAAAATGTAAAATTCCTACTCTTCCATGTCGGAATTTAATCAGTATTTGTTTTATAAATTGTTTGTAATTGTTATGTATAATATTTTTGAGTTTTCATGCTTAAATTATAAAAACATAAATTTTGGTCTCAATGTTTGAAGTCTCCCATTATTCATAATTTAGTTGAATTTCATATATGGCTAGATTGAAGCGTACAACTGAAACCGCATAGGGCAACATTACCGAATGATGTTTATGAGGAGGTCATGGCATTATGTACCAGAGCTATCACAGAAGATGTTCCTCATACGCAATCTGGAAGGCACGGTGGTCGGGTTACCAGGGGTAGCAGGGCTGAGCAGCAAGAAAAGGCGGAGAATGAAGCAAGTGGCCAAGGGAGACATGTCCAGAGAAGAAGAAACTGAGTAGGAATTGTTGATTTAGAATCAATATAGTTGGTCATTTTGTAATAGCTTTTGAACTTGTGTTAGTATTTGGCTTTTTGTTATTTGTAATAGCTTTTAAGCTTAGGTGTTGAACATGTGGATTAAATTTGCTTTTGAACATGGGTTAAGGTTACGTGAATTAAAGAATTGATGTTTAGGTATATAAGCGTATTTGGTATCATTTTATTTTGTTGCAATATATGAGCGTATTCGGTATCAATTTACTTTGTTGCAATATATGAGTGAAACTTCATGGTGTGTTCTAATGGATTTTTCTGTTAAATCCGATAACAGGGTATCAGAAAAAGTTACTATTTTGAAAAATACGTATCTGAATTTTATTAAATTCTGAATTAAAAATTTCGGAATTTATATTAAATTGAATAAGTTATTATTTCTGTAACACCCCGATTTGGAAAACTCGAAATAAACAATATCAATTACTAAATAATTTGTTCATGAAAAATAGGGAGAATTTTTTTTCACAAGTATAAAACTTATCAATCAAGTTTCCAAAACAAGGTATTATAATTAAATCCATTTTATTAAAAGCACTTTACTGTCCAAATGTTACTAATTGTAGTAAAAAGAGTAGGGTTTTATGTGATGTATAGAAAATCGTCATTTAAAACGATTCACTGAATGTCTAAAAGTAATTTGATATTGGTGACTTCACTTTTAACAAATAAATAAATATTTTTACGTATAGAAACACAACTGATTTGCTTAAAATGATTCATCTGTCTGATCTCGAAAGTCCTTCAGAAAATAATTTAGTAACAGATCATGAAAGTTCTTTCGTAAGTAGTCACCATAGTTCATCGGTGCCATTCTTACATAAACATTTACCTTATCAAAAACAGCTCAAAAGAAAAGGGGTACACTTGATATATATATCAGCAAGGGTCCATCAAAACCTAATTATAAACTACGAAGCAGCATCTCCGTCTCGATTCGGAACGTAAGTTCCCAAAAGCGATCTCTGTCTTCCAGCAGTAGCCTTCTCATCAGCGTACCACGATCAGTAAGTATTCCTTCCAGGAGAAGCAACACCAGCTCCGCCATCTTTTAGAACCAGAGGGATCTCTTCCATCCTTGGACCATCCCCCTCTACTTCCATGTTGATCAGGCACATGTAGCCAGAGGGTTTCGGGTTTCTGTAGATCACGACTTTTCTATCACAATCGATAATCACTTGGTTTCGACTTAACCAGTCCATCCCCAAGATCACATCCAATTGCGATAAGGGTAAACAGATCAAATCTACCCTAGAGGTTTGTCCTAACACTTCTATACAACAGTTAAGACATGCTCTAGAAACAACTACAGGAGCATTAGTAGGGGTTTCTACTCTCAGAGTATATGACAATTCAGACATAGATAGACTCAAACGATCTACACATTCATATGAGACAAATGAATGTGTTGCACCAGAATCAAACAAAACATTACAAAGCTAACCATTTAGCAAGTAATTACCTTGCACCAGATCAGAAGATCGGCTTGCCTCCACACCACTAAGTGTGAAAACCCTTCCTTGAACCATAGGCCTATCAGCTGCCCCTCTTGAATTGGCTCTGACCGGTTCCTTGTAGTCTCTCGCAAAGTGTCCCGGCTTCCCACAGTTGAAACATCCACTTGTTCCCCAACTAAAACAGTCATAATGATGGCGCTTACACTTGTCACAAAGTGGAGCCTCGCTCCGAAGGTTCCTTCCATTACTACCTCCAGCCTTTCCCTTGCCTTTCCCTCGGTGATCATATGGACCCTTGCCTCGGTTGTTGAAACCCTTGCGCCTCTGAGGTCCATAATTCTGGTTGTCCTTACTTTCTGAGACTTGCGACTCTTCAGCTTTCTTGTCATCTTCATACATCCTACACATGTCCACAAGTGCAGGAAAGCTTTGGATCCGTTGGTAGCTGAAAATTGACTTCAACTTGGGCCTCAAGCCTCCCTCAAACTTGATACACTTGCTCCTTTCATCGGGGTTGTTCTGATAGTATGGAGAGTACTTCATCAACTCCTCAAACTTGGCCGCGTACTCACCCACACTCATGTTTCCTTGTTTCAGCTGCAAGAACTCCACCTCCTTCTTTCTCCTCAAATCCTTAGGGAAGTATTTATTGAGAAACTTCTCCATAAATACACCCCAATTCACATCCCTCCTTTCATAGTGTAAGAGTTGAACCGTGTGATTCCATCAGTTCTCAGCTTCATCCTCTAACATATAGACTGCATATGCTACTTTCTGAGCTTCCGTGCAATCCAAAGTTCTCAAAATCTTGTCCATGGTATGAATCCACTTATTGGCCTCCTCAGGTTTAAATCCTCCTTAGAATTTGGGTGGATTACAACTCCTAAAATCTGCCAGACTCTTTGCCTCGGCGTTGCACACATTGCACTGGTGAGGGGGATTAGCCGGTTGAGGTGGTTGCTGAGATCGCATTGGTGTGATTTTGGTTTCTAGTTGCCATAATAGACCTGCGCTATGGACTTATGGTCACATATGTTGAACTAAAGAAACATTCGTCACACCACCTATACTAAGGTCTTAACTAAAACCTCAAACAAAACATTCAATTGTATCTAATGCTCAGACCAAGCAAGATACTAGCATTCAAAACAATAAATTTGCCCTGTGGATACCTGCCTGATGTTGATGGCTACCTTTCTGGAACTACTTCAACTACTACAGGATCTGACTTTTGCTCTGATACCTCTCAGTGTGACACCCTTATCATAATCCAGTAATTAATGTACCAATTATACTATTACTCGGATAAAATATGGACTTGTGAGTATTTACAAAATGTAGAAATAAATTTTTCTTTTAAGGAGGGTGCACAAATCGAAACATGGAATTCTTGGAGAATATAATTTATGTCGTTCTAATCATTGTGTTGGATTCGGCATTTGCTAAATTAAGAAAACCTTTTCATAATCCAGATAGCATCGGTGCTTTTTAAAAACGTATTGACATAGTAAAATTAAACGATGCATATCCATTCTTTCTTTCGCGGAACTGATACCATTTAAATAACATAACCGAATCCGTTAATTAATCTTTATCAGAGTGAGCGGAAATGGTAGGACTATGCACAATTATAATATGAACATAAGTTATATATATATATATATATATATATATAAGTCATGGAATACATAGTCCCAGTAGTCATGTCTCCAAGATTCCCATACAAGTCCATAACAGATCTATATCAAAATATAACCATAACCCTAGGGCTCTCAAGAGCATATCTACAAAATATACAAATCAAAATATGGACTCTAGAGGTGGTCACATAGATCTGGTCGCAACAGTAGTAGTAGTGATAGTAGTAGCAGTCTCCAGGTAGCAGAAAGAAACATCATCATCATCAGCAGCAGTATCTCCTCCACAGCATTCCCACATCGGATCCCCTGATCCTCATCATGTACCATACGCACATACCTAGGGATCATCGTCCCTCCACTGACTCCCGGTAGAATGAACGACTGGCTCGCCTCCGCTCTCGTCCTCCACAGGGTCCTCCTCGATCTCATCCGATGGAGTAGGTACCCTATCACTGGGTACCGGGTCAGGAGAAGGTGAGACCCTAACTGGGCTCCTCGGATCAGAAGGGGGAGTCTCCTCGCGGACGACTCTCTAAGAAAAAGGGTGTGAGCGGGTAGGTCGAAAACGGAAACTATGATAAGAGCGAGCTGGTCGTGTGGGAGATGGTCCATGATATGTGTAAAAAGGGGGTACGTGCATAGTGTATATGATGGGAATCCTAAACCTACGAGGACGAAATCGAATCAGCGGGTTCGGGTGGTAGAAGGTAACCTCTACCTCTCCCTCGAACACCGCGCGATGGTCCTCATAGATCCATGTGCCACTAGGAAGTGGCCGGATCTCGATGCAAGCGATGTAACGTGACATCACCTACAAGGGCATAGGGGTAAGCAATTCTATACACATAATCAATAGAGTATAAATGTATGTACAATGTGAAGATATATACATGCAACAATAAACAACAATCACACTTAGCATTTAGCAGATATAGGATGCAAGTAGGATGCTCATACTAGTTTCCTTTATCAACTTTAGATTGAATTAGTGGCACGATGTATGAACTTAGCTCTCAAGCCTATCTCCAACATTCTATGACACTCTCTGACGTCCATCCTTTACTTCATCCAGCACTCAACAGTGCGTTGTACTCCTAGGTGTACAACATTCGTACATTCACCAAGAACGTACACGACAAGCTTGGAATCCATGCCACCCGAGCACGTCCCGTCATCCAAACGGCCCGTCATCCAAACGGTATAACCATGTCGGCATTCCACTAAGCCGACCACGTCGTCAACCATAACGTGTCATCAAGCGAGCCGTCAATTGGCACTCCCAGAGGCCCTCCTCATGTTATCAAAACATGATAAACGATCTACCATCCAGACTCCCAAAATGAATGCATTATTTTTCGCTTAACAGAATTGATTGGTGTTTTTCTTCTTAATAATACCTGACGTGCCACCCGAGCAACGTCTCGTCGTTCAAACGAAAATTTACCATATCATCAATCAATTTCCTTTAAGACTTTAATCACTTGGATTATTGTCATTTAAGTATTAATCAATGATTCAGAATTACAAAATGGTATTTTTAATATTCTGAGTAAAATACTCGAGTGTTCCTCAGAATACTCGAGTGTTCTTCAGTTATTTCCAGATTACTCATGTAATTCTCAGTTACTCGAGTTGTTCATGTCTTTCTGAGGATTTGGGTTTCAGATTCATAAAAATACTCGAGTGATTCCTGAGTTACTCGAGTGTTCTTCATTAACTCCAGAACACTCGAATGACTCCTACATTAATCGAGTGATTTACCATAAAATATCCCTATACATCAGTCGATACTCGAGTTCTAGGCATGGTACTCGAGTGTTCTTACACAAAATACACTGTTTTACCAAAAATTTACTCGAGTATCAAGCCAAGTACTCGAGTCTTTTCTTGTAGAACAGACTGGAGACTTGGTTTTATCATACCATTTTCAATTCTAACCATTTCTAGTCCAATCCAATGATCAACAAAGTTTATATAACACATATTGGACATGTATAAACACTTAGAACACATCAATTAACAGATTTTCCAGAGAATCAAGAGGTTATGCATAAAACATACAATTTCACAACTTAACATATCAAATTGCAAAATACTCAATAAACTTGTGAATTAAAGCTCAATACAGCTTGCATGCATCATATGGAACTTGCTCAAAACAACAATAGAGCATCATTTGGTCTCCAAACCATATTCCCTATTCAATCTAAGCCCTTAGAGCCTCTTGGTGGCTCTCTAATGAAAATCATGGAATTTAAACTCTATCTAGTGAATAAAAAGACTTCCCCTTACATCACTGACGTGAATCAACAAGAGATTTGCAAAAGAAAGCACCACAACAACAAAAACCTCTTCAAGCATCACATGCAAGACAGTTTTGAGTGGAGGTCCAAAATTGAATTGGTTGACATAGAAGACAGAGATAACAATTGGGAAAATTAGTATTTCTAAACTCTATGCAACACATACTAACTATAGGAATCAATTTGAGACTCAGGAGGGACATGAGCTTACCACAATCAATGATCAAAGTGATCTCCCAAAGCTGATGACAGCAAACGAGCTCCAACTTCCAAGCTTCGAATCTCCCAACACACTCACTCTTAGTTCACAATTTCGGTGTCTATACAAAGCTCGAGATGTGAGCTTTGTATTGGTGTATGGTTTGTGGTTTGAATCAAAACAGAGAAGGAGAATCGATTGATCGAATCCAGGAACCCTAAAGCATGCAAACTCCACGATTTTTGCCAAAACGCTTCTCAATCCGGGTTCAATTGGTTTAAATAGTTTGATCAGAGGCTCATGCAGCTCGACACGATTTCTATGAACGTGGAAGGGTGGTGATTTCGTGTCAACGAAACGAAATCGTTGATGGTGACTCACCAAACGCACTAACTCGTGCAACTCTGACCAGAATACCCGAGTAGTCAAGAAAATACTAAAGTGTTTTGGCCAGTTTTTGAAAAATAATAATTTTATTTACTTTCCCTCCAAAATCTTTCCTATAATTACCTCTAGGTCCCAATCCAGGGACTAATATGCAAAATGCTTATTTTATGCATAATTATACTTAATAAATAAATTCACACACATTTCCTAAATACATAACACAGAATTTTAATTAAAGATTAAGAATGGAAATAATTAATTATATTAAATTTTATAATTAACATTTCGTTAATCAGGGATTAAAATTTTGGGGTGTTACAATAGACACAGGGGTATTAAAACTTTATTCAATATTACTTTTGAAATTATTCTCAAAGTAACTTAGGAAAAATCCAAACGTTGTTTTCATGTAAAACCAAAACATCAATTCTTTTGCTCAAACTTGTCCAAAATCAAACACTAACTTTCATACTTTAAATTCATGAGAAAAAGGTCAAATAAATCAATTTAATTCAAAAGTTTCTTTGCTGGTCTCTCTTGGACAGCAATGAATCCAACTCCGAAAACACCGAAAAATTGCACTTTTCAAACCAACTTTGTCTTATATTAAATACTCATAAAAACTCAACTTCAAATCAATTTGAAAACATTTTTTAAATAAGAAATACAACTTAGAAAAATTCTGGACAGCATCATATTTTAAGTCTCAAATTCATTTTCCATTGTCCAAAACCAATTTAAATCCATAGACAAACTAAGCATCATGAAAACAATTAAATAAACACTTTGATCAACACTTTCTCAAGTTCAAACACTTAAAATCAAGTGTGGGCAGCATGGTGCTTAAATAAAACAAATCACTTAAACACTTTTATGCACTCCAAAAATCATTCCTACTTTACTTAAGAATCTTAGGCAATCATTTATTCAATCCACAAACTAACTTCATTCATACCAAACATTACATAACCATAAGTCATCAAATTGAACATAAACAAATTTTCATTTAACTTACACTTAATCATATCAAAACCGTATGCTTCATTTGTTTTTCAAAAATTATTTCCTCAAAGAATAACTTCACAAATCAACACATAGTTTCATGATATCAACACACATATACTCAAGAAAATTTAACTCAAAAACTAAGGTCCAAACCGTGACCTTTAACTAAGTTTCTCAAAAAAAATTTCAAGAATTCAAGACTTCTAAAAACAACTCCAAATTTAACAACAATTTCACATGATTTATCAAACAAGTAGAAATATAATCCTAACATATATTCCTTCATAAAACCGTGAGCATCATTACTTAAAAATCACAACATCACACAAATTTTTTTATTCATCTAAAACATCATTAAACTCCAAGATCATAACATGCATGAGATCTAACAAAAAGAAAATCAAGCTTTCATCCACAACAATATCAAAACCGTGACTTGTTCATGGTTTTCTTAAAAAGAATTTTCTTAAAGATTCAAACTTCTAAAACATATTCACAATCTCAAGATATTCACATGCATAAATCACAAATCCATCATTCAAAACATCTAACCTAAAGATCAATCAAAATCGTGACCATTCATAAGGAAAACCACTAAGAAAAATTCAATCTTTTTCAAAAACCTTTGCATCAAAACACAAGCATCAAATATATCATAGTTTAAGCATTGATCTTGATATGCATGTAAATAAAAACACTAGATCTCTTGAAAAATCCTTCATGCAACCTCAAAATCAACTTTTTCTTAAAAACACTTTAAGAAATCAAGAAGAAAATGAATAGGTTCATAAGATAACTTAAGATTATAAAAGAAAAATGCTTACTTAACAAAATCTTCAAAATGAAGCTTAGAAATCAACATGCATACATCTTAAAAACACTAGATCTAACTTGAAAACAAACATGCATTAACATTTTCAAACAAAAATCAAAACTTTAGAAATGAAAACATGAAAACCGAAAATGAATTAAAGAAAATAGGTTAAGAACTTAAGACCATGAAATAAAAATGCTTACTCAACAAAAGCTTCATAATCAAGTCCAAATCTTTGGGTTTGCTGTTTGGTTCCTCTTCTTGCTCCTCGCGGTTCACTCCCTCTTTCCCTTAAGTCCACGGTATCTCCTTCTCTTCTTCACACTCTTGGTTTGATTTTCTTTACTTAGGTTGTGTTTGAGATTTGTGTTGTGTTTGGGGTTTAGTTCTTCTTCTCTTCCCTCACGGCTCAACACTCATTCTGACACTCTCATGGTTTTGTTTTTCTCTTAGCTTTAGGATGAGTAAAATGAAGAAGAAAACCAAGTGAAGTGTGTGTGTGGTTGCTTATGTTCACACATGATTTTGGGCTTGGGCTTGTTTCATTTCCCTCCCCACGGTTCACCTTTTCTTTTCCTTTCTTTTTCTTTTCTTTTTCCTCCTCCATGTCATGCTTATGTCACTATGGTGACATCATAAACTTGGCTACCAAGTAAATAAACTTGGAGACCATGTAATGCACATGTAAGCGTGCATTCGGTTTTGGGGGGTTTAAGGGTAGATTAGGTTAATTAATCTAGGCTTAAGGTGCTAATTAGGATCTAATCATGATTAAGGTAGGGTTAGGAAAACTAAATTAGGTTTAGTCCACTAATCCTTAGAGTTTAGGGCTTAATCAAGGATTAAGGTACTAATCAAAGACTTAATCCTTACTAGCATAGGTTTAAGGAAAACTAATTCTAGGTTAGTTCACTAACCTTGAGGGTTTAGAGTTTAGGAGAGTGGTTAATTACTTAATCAAGGATTAGGAACTTGATTAAGGTTTAATCAAAGATTAGCGATGCTAATTAGGGCTTCTAGAGATGATTCTAGATTAAGGGTATGATAAGATGATTGGACTTTGATTTTTGAAACATAGGGTAGAAATAATTTTCCACCTTAATTACCATAAAACCATATGAATTAATTTAAGAAGATAAAATCTTAATTAAAACCTTAAGTAATATAATTCATTGAAAACCTTAGAAAAACAAACACATGAAATCATAACACAAGTGGGTTAAATTTCCAAAATGTAGAAATCCATCATGAAATCAAACTTTTTCAATCAATTAGATTAAATATATTCAATTAAGAAATCAAGTAAATCACTAAATAGGAACAATCTCTTGGTTAGGGACTTGTAGAAGAAGAGGGTAAATGGGCAGGTGTTACATCCTCTCCAGCTTGGAAATTTCTCGTCCTCGAGAAATGGCGTACCTGTTTCAAACAAGTGAGGGTACGAATCCCTCATGCTACTCTCACGCTCCCAAGTAGCATTCTCGCCATTCACAGAACTCCAGATAACCTTGACCAGAGGGATTTCCTTTCCTCGTAGAGTCTTCACATTTCGACCGTCTATCCTTAAGGGTAAGGTCTCGTACGTGAGATTTTCCTTAAGCTGTATAGAGTCAGGTTCGATAATGTGAGAAGGATCACCAATGTACTTTCTAAGTTGTGACACATGAAAGACGTTGTGTAGGTTGGAAAACATTGGGGGTAAGGCAATTTCATAAGCTACCAGTCCTACACGTCTCAGGATTTGGTAAGGTCCTATGAATTTTGGGGTAACTTTTCGGGTTTTAAGCACTCTGCCAATCCCAGTAGTTGGTACTACTCGCATGAATACATGATCCCCTTCTTTAAACTCGATAGGAGTCCTTCTCTGATCATAGTAGCTTTTTTGCCGGCTTTGTGCACTTCTCATCTTCTCCTGAATCATTTTAATCTTTTCTGTTGTTTGTTGAACCATTTCCGGACCCAAAACAAGATTTTCCCCAGTTTCGAACCAACATAACGGCGTCCTGCACTTCCTTCCATACAAAGCCTCATAAGGAGCCATCCCTATGCTCGAGTGATAGCTATTGTTGTATGTAAATTCAATCAGTGGCAATAGAGTGTCCCATTCTCCTGCTTGTTCCAGAACACAGGCTCTAAGAAGGTCCTCAGTGATTGAATGGTCCTTTCTGATTGTCCGTCCGTCTGAGGATGATAAGCTGAACTCAACTAGAGTCTTGTCCCAAGTGCAGCATGTAGACTACTCCAAAACTTTGAAACAAATGTAGGATCTCTGTCTGATATGATGTTCGAGGGTACCCCATGGAGTCTCACTACCTCATTGACATATATGGTTGTCAGTTTCTCCATCGGATACTTCACATTGACAGGTAGGAAAAAAATTGCGCTTTTGGTTAATCAGTCCACAATTACCCAAATAGCGTCAAAACCTCTTTGGGTCTTAGGCAAAGCAGTTACAAAATCCATGGAAATACTGTCCCATTTCCAACTTGGGATTTCCAATGGTTGTAATACTCCGCCAGGTTTCTTGTGTTCGATCTTAGCTTTCTGACACACCAAACACCTTGACACATACTCCGCTACTTCTCTTTTCATACCAGGCCACCAAAACATCTTCAAATCTTGGTACATTTTGGTTGCCCCCGGATGGATACTCAACTTACTCTTATGAGTTTCTTCCAAAATCATTTCACTTATTCCCTTGTCTTGTGGCACACAAATTCGATCCTTACATCTTAATACTCCATCAGTTCCTACTTGAAACTCAGTCTCTTTTCCTTCCGAAACCAGTTGCTCCTTTGTTTGTAACTCCGGATCGTCTGATTGTCCTTCCTTGACTTGTTCTATAAACTCGTTCTACACAACCAGCATTCCTAGAGTCATACTTCGTGGATTCATCCTGACTTCAAAGTTCATATCTCTGAATCTCTCGATTAACTCCATCTCTTTCACCATCATTGCAGACACATGAAGAGATTTCCTACTCAAAGCGTCTGCTACCACATTTGCTTTCCCCGGATGGTACTGTAGCTCAAAGTCGTAATCCTTCAAAAATTCCATCCATCGCCTTTGTCTCATATTTAACTCCTTTTGATCAAAGAGATACTTAAGACTCTTATGATCACTAAATACCTCGATCCTTGCTTCGTAGAGGTGATGTCGCCATATCTTTAGAGCAAAAACCACTGCAGCTAACTCCAAGTCATGAGTTGGGTAATTTTGCTTGTGAACCTTCAGTTGTCTAGAGGCATAAGCTACGACTTTTCGCTCTTGCATCAGGACGCAACCCAAACCTTGCTTCGACGCATCGCAGTAGACACTAAAACTCTTTTCGGGGTCAGGTAAAATAAGTATTGGGGCTGTAGTTAACCTCCTTTTAAGCTCTTGAAAACTCTCCTCGCACTTCGTTGTCCACACGAACGGTTGTCCCTTCCTGGTTAACTTCGTCATTGGCAAGGATAATCTTGAGAATCCTTCGATGAAACGCCTATAATATCCTGCCAAACCGAGAAAACTTCGGATTTCTATCACCGTCGTTGGCACTTTCCAGTCCAACACCGCCTTTACTTTGGCCGGATCTACCGCTATTCCTTCCTTTGAGATTACATGACCCAAGAAATTCACTTCTTCCAACCAGAATTCGCACTTCGAGAGCTTCGCATACAACTGCTTTTCCTTCAAAATCTGCAGAACTATCCTCAAATGTTCCTTATGTTCCTCCTTGTTCTTGGAATAAATGAGGATATCGTCTATGAATACTACCACGAACGAATCTAAGTACGGTTGAAAGATTCTGTTCATGTAGTCCATAAACACTGCAGGAGCGTTAGTCACTCCAAAAGGCATGACTAAATACTCGAAATGCCCATATCGGGTCTTAAAAGTAGTCTTCGGAATATCATCTTCCTTTACCCGAATCTGGTGATAACCCGATCGAAGATCGATTTTTGAAAATACCGCTGCTCCCCTTAACTGATCCATCAAGTCATCTATCCGAGGTAGAGGATACTTGTTCTTGATCGTTACCTTATTTAGCTGGCGATAGTCGACACACAACCTCATACTGCCGTCCTTCTTCTTAACTAGCAAAACTGGAGCTCCCCAAGGTGACACACTGGGCCTGATGAGTTGCTTTTCTGCCAACTCCTCAATCTGCTTTTTCAGCTCAGCTAGCTCTACTGGTGCCATTCGGTAGGGCGCTCTAGAGATTGGTCCAGTCCCCGGTATCACATCGATTAAAAACTCGACCTCTCGAGCAGGTGGTAATCCAGGAATGTCGTCAAGGAAAACTTCTGGGAAGTCTCGAACTACAGGCAGTTCTTGAATGTGGTTGTCCACATCGACGTCCAAGGAAGTCAAGAGCATGTATACATGGGCTCCCTCTCTCAGAGAAGCCATGACTTGATTGGAAGTTACGTGCTTGGGTAAGGAATCGTCAGGGTTTCCAAAGGTTAGGGTCTTAGTGAAACAATTCAATTGAACATGGTTAGCGGATAACCAGTCCATCCCTAAGATAACATCAATTTGGGATAAGGGTAATGTTATCAGGTCAGTGGGAAAAGTCCTATCATCTATCACTACAGGACACTTAGGGCAAAAAGTTGAAACTGTGACCGGGTCACTAGTAGGGGTAAATACAATCAGATCATATGGTAGAGAAGCTACCATTAAGTGTAACCTACTCACAACATCATTAGATATAAAAGAGTGTGTGGCACCCGAATCATACAACGCGTTTAAGGAATTCTCGTTTACGAAACATGTACCTTGAATGAGACCATCAGGGTTTGAAGCCTCTACACTGCTCATCGTAAACACCTTTTTTAACATCCTGCGTTTTCTCGACTAGGACAAATAAAAAGAAGAAGAATAAGATATTGTTCTACAAAGGTTTTCAACGAGTATTTTATTCGATCACGAAGTAAAATATTGATTTTACAAAGTTTTGATAAATAAATATTTTTATGGAGTTAGTGAAAATGATTTTTATGAGAGAGGATTTTTATTGTTGAGGATTTGTTTTAAAAATGAATTTTTATGGACTTTCTTAGATGTATTAACTTCGAAAATCCATAACTTTTTAACCGTAACTCCGATTTTTATGTTCTTTATATCAAAACGATCGTATCGAAATGTATTTTTCAAAAATGTATCTTTCATAATTTTCTGGGTTGGTTTGCTAAAATTGTTTTTCAGTATGAAAAAGGACGAATTTCCAAGGAATAAATCATGAAAAATGGTTTTTGATTTTTAATAAATTTTTCCTTTTGGGATTATCTTTAATATATTAAATTATGATTTTAGAAAATGATTTTCATGAAAAATTAATTTGGTTTTCAAAAGAAATATAATTGATGGATTGATTTTTGGTGTTGATTGTATGTATAATAGTATCTTTGATTTTCATAATAGAAAATGAATGAACAAAAGTGTATGCTGCAAATTGTGATGTATGTGTTTTTGACTTTGAAAAATAATGTTTTTGCGTGTTCAATGATTCTGGAATTTTGTCACTATTTTAAGTATGTTAAAAGGAACTTCTCTGAATTTTTGGATGATTTTTGGAAGTGAATTCCTATAGTTATGAGAACCAACTTTGTGAAAATGATTTTGAGAAAATAAGTTTTTCAGTTTAAAGATAAACAAAATTTTCGAACTTGTACTACTTTAAATGGTTTGAAATTTTTATGGTAGCTTCCTGGACAGCTCTAGATGTTCTCTGTAAAATTTGAGGAGATTTGGAGTTGATTTGATATTTTTAATAAAGGCAAAACAGTGAATCACTTGGTTCAGATTTTCTGGACTTAGTGACAATTTTAATTGGAAAAATATAACTTGAACAACTCCAAATATTCTGAAAATTTTATGAGATAGTCTTGACTGTATAAGGAAGATTTATATCAATTTTTATAAAGTTCTGGGTTGAGGAACAATTTTTAATAATAACGTTTTTGTCTCTGACCAGCAACAGTACCATGTTGTTTTCATGTGAAATTTGAATTGAAACCTAGCTTAGGGTTGTTTAAACGACTTGAAATTTTTATATGATGAACTTTATCATATATATGTATGTTCTGGAAATTTTGAGAATTAAATAAATTGATTTGATATAGTTTTGGATTTTACCTTTTGTGTTTTACCTTTAATCACACTAAGATTTCATTTGCATGTTTTTAATGAATATGAATTTTTATGCTTGATGTTATGACTTGGTTTGACTTGCATGATGATTATGATGTCTTGAAATGATTGAATAAGTGATTGTTTGATGTTGTGTGTAGGATATGTATAGATTATTTAATTAACCAAGTGTTGTGTTTGATTTTGTAATTGGTTTGAAAACCAATGGGTTTTTGAAATAGTTTAACTTTAATTTAATTAAAGAACCTTGGACTTAGTGGTTGCTGCCCTTAACTCATTTCACAATGTTAAGTTTTAAAAATAAATCGTTTAAGTGTTTATTTTATAACAAATTATTATACGAACTAAAGTATGATTTTTCGGTGTTTTTGAGTTTTGGTTTGTGGCTGTCCGGAACGGACCAGCAACCAAAACTAATGATTTTAAATTGTTTTGTAAATTGTTTTAGAAAAATTTTAAGATATTTAAAGTATTTTCAAAAGTTGAAATTGATTTGAAAAAGTTTTAACGATTTACGATTTTCCGACGGAAAATAAAAAGAGTTTTCGAAAACGCGTCGTAATGTTGAGTAGTACGATTATTTAAGATAGACATGTAACGCTAGTATCCTTCATTTAGTACAAGGTGCGTATAAGTCGAGAAGCGGAACGGCCGACTTGTTGGGAAGGACCCGCGACGATTTCAGATGCTGGAATGTGAGGTGAGAGATGCAGTAGGCCTAGGTCATCGTGACACGTAGACTCGGTCCTAAACTGAGTCCGTCAAGTCTAATTGAGTATTTGTCATTGGTCATGAACCGCATAAATTTTATGTGATCTATATGTGCTAGATGTTTATCTGTTTTGTTAAATATGTTGCATGAATAATTTTGGAATTCTCTGTGAGCATATTGTTGGGTATGTCCTGTTCGGTATGAAAAGTTGAATGTGGTTATAAGTGATGCTGCGAATTATGAGAAAGAGTGAGATTTGAGATGTGGTGAGAAATTAAAGTGATACGATTGAGAAAGAGATAAAACGTAACGCGAATAAGATTGTGAAAGAAAACGTGATTGAAAGAAAGAAAAATGGTAACAAAGGTTGTGTAAGTAATGGAATACCAAGAGTTGTGATTGGAGAAGAGTAATGCTGTTATGAAAGTGAGACGTGGTTGAGTAGAGATGTGATTCCTCGTACATGTTTTTGGGAAGAAGCTTAGTGTTGAGTTGAGCTTGCTCCTCCATTAACACTCACCCAAAAATGTGATTTTTGAAAAAGGTTTTGAAAAGAGACTTTTGAAAAGCTTTTGTGAAAATGGTACTTTTGTGAAAGTTTTTGGAAATATTATTTTTGAAAAAAGTTTTGCGAAAGGATTTATGAAATGAGGTTTCTGAGAATGTTTGTGAAGCAAATGTTTTGTGAAATCATGTTTTTGAAAAAATTTGTGAAAAGGATATTTTGAGAAAGACGAGGAAAAGATACTGATGATGATGAGAATGATGCCGAGGAATACTGTTGAGTATGAGTTGTTGAGAATAATGCTGAGGTGCATGAGAATGTGATTTGAGGCCAAGGGCCGTTGAGATTTAGGGGGAACGAATTGCGATTAGTGGTCGGGCTTCGTTAAAGGGATGCACCAAGGACGAGCCGACTGTTAGGATTAAGCCGTTTAACTAAAACTCAAAACATTAAAAGACTTAAAAAGGCATTTACAAACGCAGTGAGGCATGAGTGTCGTATCGAAGTAGTGGAGAGGAAGGTACCCCGGATATCAAGGATATTCGGGTTGTGAATGCAATAGGGTAAGCTAGGGCGGTAAAACGCCATGAGGCTTTGAGTACTATTCTGGGCGGAATGAATCCCACATGTGGCGTACTAACGTGGTAGGGACTGGTTCTAATGCCGTGGTAAGTTCTGCACCCGGGACCGGAATAGTGCTGTCACCCCTATGGCATTTCAGGAACAGTGAGAGGGACTGGAACGGGGCATTTGTGATTGCCGCTGAGAGCGTTCCTTGATTATTTGATATGAATTGAATTGATTTGAGGCAGGGCCTCCTGGTCTGGGACCATTTGTTTGTGTGACAGCTGTCGTGCCCGCGTGGTAAAGGTCCTGTACTCCTGTTTGCTTCCCACTAGGTTGGGTGGATGACCGAGGAGATGTAGACGTGTGCGAGCTCAATGATGTTTTCCTCCTCATCATTGATGCTAACCGTTTGATAAGATTTAATAATGATAAAAAGATTATAAGAAAGAAAGCGTATAGAAATTATGAGGATAGAGAAAGATTCAAAGAAAAAAAAGTATAAGTGTTTGTTGGAAATATTGAGAAGAATTGAGATAAGACTTGAATATTCAAAGGCTTGTGATGCCAAGTAAAGCAATATGTGTTGTGATGATTTATGGTGTTGTCATATTTTATTTACAAGTGTTTCCTATGTGCTTACATGAATATACTTGTCATATGCATTGCATGAATATTGTTAGTTCCTATGCCTTTATTGTATGCCTCTAGTTATTGTCCTACTGTCTGGTCATGTTGTACTTCGGGAATACTGACCATCTTTCCTACCATGTTGTCGTGTCGGGTCATTCCGATATTGCAACGGGTAGATGGTCGACCCTGCAGCAAATCGGTACGTCATCTTGATAAGGCTGCTGTAGTGGACTTCAGATTAGAGGTCAAGACTAGTAATAGGTAATACCCTTGAGCACTGTACCCATTGCAACTACTTGGTTTACATTGTCGTATCATTCGGAACCCCACTTGGTATTTTATTGAGTATGGTTTTTGAAAGAATAAAGTTTTATAAAATGAAAATGTTTTCTCAAAACGGATTTATGAAGTCAAGTTACAAAGCGCGATGTTAAGTAACATCTCGGTTTGGAACTTGACCCGTGGGGTGTGACATGAGAATGTGATTTGATTAAGTTACAGAAATGTTTTGAACTGAAAGGTTCTCATGTCCACGTCACCTTGCTTTAAAAAAAAAATTTCCCAAATTTTTACTATATTTTATTAAAGAGATAAGTGTTTTCAAGTTGCCGAAATCAGGGTGTTACAGAGTGGTATCAGAGCAATGGTTGACCAAAGTAGCCTGATGCATGGGCTTACATGTTTGCTCGTGTGTGTGTCTGTCTGTGTGTTAGTATTAGACTTACGATGAGTAAGAATATGAGTACGAAGTCACGTGAGCATTTCTATCGTATCACCTCTATCGTTCTATCTCTCTAACGTTCGGAACGTGTCAAGAATTTTCTGCGATGGTACAAGGAACAGTGATCAGAATCATACGGAGACTTTATTCTTTGAGACCTGAACCTCCCTTGATTGTTGAAACCCCTTTTGTTGAGAATCCCCTTTTTGTTTGTAACGACCTCTGAGCTAATGATCTATGACTTTGTTTTGCGACTAGAATCCTCTTTTCCTTGTTGAAACTCCTTTTTACAAAAACCCTATGTGTTGTTGAGTTGCTTTGACAATACGTTTGTTTTCTCTAAAAGCCTTTCATGAAAACCTTAGACCCTGACACCTTATGCCAATCGACTAGATATGCCTAAGTTATAAGGTAGATGGTGAGAAGTTGTGAAGAAAAAGTTATAATGGTTGAAGAAGGAGTAAGTATGAACGAATGTGATACCTTAGAATAAGAGTACCCCTAGAACCTTAAGTAAGATCATAGAATGTATAAGAGGACTGAAACTGAAATGTTTGATAGTAGTCTAACCCAAGTAATGGTAGAGATGGTGTTAAGTTGATAAATATCTGGGATGAGTCTGAGAGAGTTGGAGTTAGAAAAGCTGTAGTTGGAATAGGTGAATGATTGGGGAAAGCGTGAACCTATAATAGGACCATAAGATCAGACAGATGGAGTGGTGAAATTAATGGATAGAACCTTTAAGTGCCGACCAAAATTAGGTTAAATGACCAAGATTTGACGTTTAATGGACAAAGGTGCCCATAAGTTGTGGAGTTAAGAGTCTCATTAGGCGCTAAGATCGTCAATCTGAAGGATAAATCCCTAAGTTGGAGAGTTTTAATGGTTTAGAGCACAAAAATTTGGTTTAGTTAGCAGAGTTTAAGATGATACCCAAGTAGGCTTGAACAAAGTGATGGGAAGTTTTGTAAGATAAACTAGAATTAGTGGATGTTGGGAAAAGTTTATGACCTTAGTCCTTGTCAAATGTTATTGGATAGATGTGAAGTATAGGAATATGATCTGTCAAAGTTGGGGAGTAAACGGAGATTTTGAGATTTGTGATAACCCACCTAGGCTTAAAACGTTGAAAGGAGTCAAATTAAGGTAGGAAGACCATGAGGAAAGTAGTATCCTTGTCAGGATTGGCATAAGCGTGCTATTCTTTTTGAACCTTGTTTCGAACCCATTAAACCCTTTGAACTCTTGTTGACAAAGCTATACCATTAGTATTCCATTGTGTCTGATTACCTTTGAGAAAACGATGCAAATGCGACGACTCGAAGACGACGACTGCTGTTATAGATTGGGGAAAAGCACTCCAAGGAATCCGATATCCGTTGATCAAAGAATTCTGTATAGCATTTCTCGAGGACGAGAAATCTGCAAGTTGGGGAGAATGTAACATCCCGCGTTTTCTCGACTAGGACAAATAAAAAGAAGAAGAATAAGATATTGTTCTACAAAGGTTTTCAACGAGTATTTTATTCGATCACGAAGTAAAATATTGATTTTACAAAGTTTTTATAAATAAATATTTTTATGGAGTTAGTGAAAATGATTTTTATGAGAGAGGATTTTTATTGTTGAGGATTTGTTTTAAAAATGAATTTTTATGGACTTTCTTAGATGTATTAACTTCGAAAATCCATAACTTTTTAACCGTAACTCCGATTTTTATGATCTTTATATCAAAACGATCGTATCGAAATGTAGTTTTCAAAAATTTATCTTTCATAATTTTCTGGGTTGGTTTGCGAAAATTGTTTTTCAGTATGAAAAAGGACGAATTTCCAAGGAATAAATCATGAAAAATGGTTTTTGATTTTTAATAAATTTTTCCTTTTGGGATTATCTTTAATATATTAAACTATGATTTTAGAAAATGAAATAAGGGCTATAAGTGCAACCAATTAGTACAGTTTATTATTTAAAAGAAAAATGTGTTTAATGGTTAATATGTATGTTTGGTTATTCATTTTGTGATTAAAGTGTGTGATTAATTTATTAATGTGTGTAAGATATGTGAATATGTGCTAATATGTGTATGTATACTATGTGTGTGAATGGTATGTACATGTGTGTGTGTGCATGAGTGCCATGTTGTGTGAGTGCATGTAGAATATAGGTGTAATGTGTGTATGAGTGCCAAGTGTATGTGTGGGTGTATGTGTGGGTGTATGTGTAGGCTTGTGAAGCCTTTGCATGTTGACTAAGTTAAGGGAAAATAAAATAAAAAGAAAAGAAAATGAAAGAAGAAACTAAGTAGGAAATTTAGTTAGAACTTAACCAAACTAAGTGCAAAACCTAACCAAAAGCCAACTAATAGTTAGCCCTAAAATGACCCCTAAGACCTAGACTAACCCACCTTGTCCCCTTGCTTTGCTAAACACCACCCATGCAAAATCTTGTGAGGACAAAACCGCCCCTCCCATTTGTACATAACCAAACCAAGACCCAAGGGCAAAGAGGGAATTCATGAATTGTCTTTAAATGTAAGTGGCCTTAGTTCATTCTTTCCATTCACTCCTTCATTTCCTACGTTGCCTTCATTCTTCCACCCATTCCTTCATTCTTTCACTTCCTTTCCTTTCACACCAACAAACACTAAGTCTCCAAGAGCAACACTAGCTCTTGAGAGACACATATACAAAAAAAAAAGGAAGAACCGTGAGGGAAGAGGAAGAAGGAAGGAGGTTCTAAGCCAAACCAAGGAAAGCTCTTTGGAGATCTAAGTGTTAGGAGACGAGAAGACCAACCCCTTTTCATGGTAGGACTTGAAGATCAAGAAAGAAGAATTGTAATAGTGTAGTTTTTTTTCCCTTTTGTTTGTAGATCTATTTTATTTTCTTCTTGCATGTTTAATTTTATGGAGTTTATGTGTTGTTCTCTTTTGATCTTGGACTTTAAGGACTTAAAAATAATTTGTAATATGTGGTCTTGATGCTTGATGTTTCGTTTAAGGTTTCTTTTTATGGATCTAATATTTTCTAAACTAAAATCTTAAAGATCTAAAGAAAACTAAAGATTTTGGGAAAATCTAAAATTAACTTTCTTGCATGTCTATTTTCTTGTTTAGATCCGTGGATCATGTATGTCTATGTGATGATTGTTGAATAAATTTATGATCTAAATTTGTTTTGTGAAAAAGTTCAAGTTCTAGTCTTGCATGTTTAATTTTCTTACTTGATTCGGTTCTATGTGCATGAAAAGGAAATTATTTTTAGTAAAAAGAGTTTAACTTAATGCATGAAATTTTTAATAAAATGAATTTATTTCCTTGATGTATGTTTCATTGGAGATTTATATCTTTGGAATTGAAATTTTAATTAAAGTATGTGATGCATGCATGTGATGATTTAGTGAAAAGAATTAGGCTTTGATGTTAGTTTTTCTTAAAGTCTTGATTTGGTTCTTAAATGTTGATACATGTCTCCTTTAAATTAAAATAAATTGTTTTCATGAAAAATTAATTTGGTTTTCAAAAGAAATATAATTGATGGATTGATTTTTGGTGTTGATTGTATGTATAATAGTATCTTTGATTTTCATAATAGAAAATGAATGAACAAAAGTGTATGCTGAAAATTGTGATGTATGTGTTTTTGACTTTGAAAAATAATGTTTTTGCGTGTTCAATGATTCTGGAATTTTGTCACTATTTTAAGTATGTTAAAAGGAACTTCTCTGAATTTTTGGATGATTTTTGGAAGTGAATTCCTATAGTTATGAGAACCAACTTTGTGAAAATGATTTTGAGAAAATAAGTATTTTAGTTTAAAGATAAACAAAATTTTCGAACTTATGCTACATGAAATGGTTTGAAATTTTTATGGTAGCTTCCTGGACATCTCTAGATGTTCTCTGTAAAATTTGAGGAGATTTGGAGTTGATTTGATATTTTTAATAAAGGCAAGACAGTGAATCACTTGGTTCAGATTTTCTGGACTTAGTGACAATTTTAATTGGAAAAATATAACTTGCACAACTCCAAATATTCTGAAAATTTTATGAGATAGTCTTGAATGTATAAGGAAGATTTATACCAATTTTTATGAAGTTCTGGGTTGGGGAACTATTTTTAATAATAATGATTTTGTCTCTAACCAGCAACAGTACCATGTTGTTTTCATGTGAAATTTGATTTGAAACCTAGCTTAGGGTTGTTTAAACGACTTGAAATTTTTATATGATGAACTTTATCATATATATGTATGTTCTGGAAATTTTGAGAATTAAATAAATTGATTTGATATAGTTTTGGATTTTACCTTTTGTGTTTTACCTTTAATCACACTAAGATTTCATTTGCATGTTTTTAATGAATATGAATTTTTATGCTTGATGTTATGACTTGGTTTGACTTGCATGATGATTATGATGTCTTGAAATGATTGAATAAGTGATTGTTTGATGATGTGTGTAGGATATGTATAGATTATTTAATTAACCAAGTGTTGTTTTTGATTTTGTAATTGGTTTGAAAACCAATGGGTTTTTGAAATAGTTTAACTTTAATTTAATTAAAGAACCTTGGACTTAGTGGTTGCTGCCCTTAACTCATTTCACAATGTTAAGTTTTAAAAATAAATCGTTTAAGTGTTTATTTTATAACAAAGTATTATACGAACTAAAGTATGATTTTTCGGTGTTTTTGAGTTTTGGTTTGTGGCTGTCCGGAACGGACCAGCAACCAAAACTAATGATTTTAAATTGTTTTGTAAATTTTTTTGAGAAATATTTTAAGATATTTAAAGTATTTTCAAAAGTTGAAATTGATTTGAAAAAGTTTTAACGATTTACGATTTTCCGACTGAAAATAAAAAGAGTTTTCGAAAACGCGTCGTAATGTTGAGTAGTTCGATTATTTAAGATAGACATGTAACGCTAGTATCCTTCATTTAGTACAAGGTGCGTATAAGTCGAGAAGCGGAACGGCCGACTTGTTGGGAAGGACCCGCGACGATTTCAGATGCTGGAATGTGAGGTCAGAGATGCAGTAGGCCTAGGTCATCGTGACATGTAGACTCGGTTCTAAACGGAGTCCGTCAAGTCTAATTGAGTATTTGTCATAGGTCATGAACTGCATAAATTTTATGTGATCTATATGTGCTAGATGTTTATCTGTTTTGTTAAATAAGTTGCATGAATAATTTTGGAATTCTCTGTGAGCATATTGTTGGGTATGTCCTGTTCGGTATGAAAAGTTGAATGTGGTTATAAGTGATGCTGCGAATTATGAGAAAGAGTGAGATTTGAGATGTGGTGAGAAATTAAAGTGATACGATTGAGAAAGAGATAAAACGTAACGCGAATAAGATTGTGAAAGAAAACGTGATTGAAAGAAAGAAAAATGGTAACAAAGGTTGTGTAAGTAATGGAATACCAAGAGTTGTGATTGGAGAAGAGTAATGCTGTTATGAAAGTGAGACGTGGTTGAGTAGAGATGTGATTCCTCGTACATGTTTTTGGGAAGAAGCTTAGTGTTGAGTTGAGCTTGCTCCTCCATTAACACTCACCCAAAAATGTGATTTTTGAAAAAGGTTTTGAAAAGAGACTTTTGAAAAGGTTTTGTGAAAATGGTATTTTTGTGAAAGTTTTTGGAAATATTATTTTTGAAAAAAGTTTTGCGAAAGGATTTATGAAATGAGGTTTCTGAGAATGTTTGTGAAGCAAAAGTTTTGTGAAATCATGTTTTTGAAAAAGTTTGTGACAAGGATATTTTGAGAAAGACGAGGAAAAGATACTAATGATGATGAGAATGATGCCGAGGAATACTGTTGAGTATGAGTTGTTGAGAATAATGCTGAGGTTCATGAGAATGTGATTTGAGGCCAAGGGCCGTTGAGATTTAGGGGGAACGAATTGCGATTAGTGGTCGGGCTTCGTTGAAGGGATGCACCAAGGACGAGCCCACTGTTAGGATTAAGCCGTTTAACTAAAACTCAAAACATTAAAAGACTTAAAAAGGCATTTACAAACGCGGTGAGGCATGAGTGTCGTATCTAAGTAGTGGAGAGGAAGGTACCCCGGATATCAAGGATATTCGGGTTGTGAATGCAATAGGGTAAGCTAGGGCGGTAAAACGCCATGAGGCTTTGAGTACTATTCTGGGCGGAATGAATCCCACATGTGGCGTACTAACGTGGTAGGGACTGGGTCTAATGCCGTGGTAAGTTCTGTACCCGGGACCGGAATAGTGTTGTCCCCCTATGGCATTTCAGGAACAGTGAGAGGGACTGGAACGGGGCATTTGTGATTGCCGCTGAGAGCGTGCCTTGATTATATGATATGAATTGAATTGATTTGAAGCAGGGCCTCCTGGTCTAGGACCATTTGTTTGTGTGACAGCTGTCGTGCCCGCGTGGTAAAGGTCCTGTACTTCTGTTTGCTTCCGACTAGGTTGGGTGGATGACCGAGGAGATGTAGATGTGTGCAAGCTCAATGATATTTTCCCCCTCATCATTGATGCTAAGAAAGAAAGCGTAAAGAAATTATGAGGATTGAGAAAGATTCAAAGAAAGAAAAGTATAAGTGTTTGTTGGAAATATTGAGAAGAATTGAGATAAGACTTGAATATTCAAAGGCTTGTGATGCCAAGTGAAGCAATATGTGTTGTGATGATTTATGGTGTTGTCATATTTTATTTACAAGTGTTTCCTATGTGCTTACATGAATATACTTGTCATATGCATTGCATGAATATTGTTAGTTCCTATGCCTTTATTGTATGCCTCTAGTTATTATCCTACTGTCTGGTCATGTTGTACTTCGGGAATACTGACCATCTTTCCTACCATGTTGTCATGTCGGGTCATTTCGATATTGCAACGGGTAGATGGTCGAACCTGCAGCGAATCGGTACCTCATCTTGATAAGGCTGCTGCAGTGGACTTCAGATTAGAGGTCAAGACTAGTAATAGGTAATACCCTTAAGCACTGTACCCATTGCAACTACTTGGTTTACATTGTCGTATCATTCTGAACCCCACTTGGTATTTTATTGAGTATGGTTTTTGAAAGAATAAAGTTTTATAAAATGAAAATGTTTTCTCAAAACGGATTTATGAAGCCAAGTTACAAAGCGCGATGTTAAGTAACATCTCGGTTTGGAACTTGACCCGTGGGGTGTGACATGAGAATGTGATTTGATTAAGTTACAGAAATTTTTTGAACTTAAAGGTTCTCATGTCCACGTCACCTTGCTTTAAAAAAAAAAAATTCCCAAATTTTTACTATATTTTATTAAAGAGATAAGTGTTTTCAAGTTGCCGAAATCGGGGTGTTACACCTTTCTCTTAGTTTGTGGTCTTGCAGAATTTCCAGCATCATTCCCTTTTCTTGGTTTGGGGCATTGCCTTGCAAAGTGGCTAGATTCTTGACAGATGAAACAAACTGGCTTGAAATTACACTCATTACCAAAGTGGCGTCTGCCGCATCGAGTACAGATGGGAGGTGATGTTTTAGAGTTCCTATCAGTAGGGTTATTGTTGGGGCGATTTCTACTTCCATTGTTGCTCCAAGTGTTGATGCTCCTATTACCCCGGTTGCCATTGTTGCGATTGTTATCCCTTTGGAACCTCGATCCTCCATACCGATTGTCCCTTCGTCCTCCGAATCAATCGTAGGGTCCTCGCCCATGTTGTGTTCCTTGCCTCGCATTCTGATAATTGGGGGTGTTCCTCATCGGTCCATGGGAACTCGAGGGTACAGCAATCTTATTGCCCATGTTCTTCGCTTTGAGTCCATCCTCAAAGACTCTGCATCTGCTCACTAAGAGCGGGAAGCTGTCGATCCCCATGTGTATGAAAGCCATCTTAATCTCAGTCTTGAGTCCATCTAGGAACTTTGCGCACTTCGACTGATCGTTTCCAGGTTGATTGTAGTGCTGCACGTACTTCACCAGTTCCTCAAACTTCGCAGCATACTCGCCGACCGACATGTCTCCTTAAGTCAAGTGCATGAACTCTATTTCATTCTTCAGCTTCATGTCGATAGGAAAATATTTCTCCAAGAACCTTTGCTTGAAGGTGTCCCAAGTGACAGCTTGCTGTTGAATCTCCATAACTTGCTTAGTGTTTTCCCACCAATCAGATGCCTCCTTGGTTAGCATGTAGACCGCATAGGTTACCTTCTGAGCATCGGTGCATTGCATAGCGGTGAAGATCTTTTCTAACTCCCTGATCCATTCATTAGCGTTATCCGAGGCATATCCACCGACGAATTCTTTAGGGTTCCTCTTGCAAAACTCATCTAAACCCCTATACTCCTGAGGTCCTTTGTTTTGGTTTTGGTTGTTCTGTTGGGCCTGCTAATGCATCGCGTTGAGATTCTCACTCATGCCCAGAACTGCAGCAGTCAGATCGTGTAGCATATCCTCGGTGTCCCGAGCTGTTCCTGGAGCATGTCTACCTCTTCCTCTTCCAGACATCGTAAGCTATATTCATTAACGCACTTATAGTTTAATACACCTACTAACACATCTAGTCACACAACTTAAACCTATCTAGAGATCACACAATAGAGAACATGTAAGGCCATGTTCAGGCCACATGGACAACCATTGCTCTGATACCACCAAGTGTAACACCCCGATTTGGAAAACTTGAAATAAACAATATCAATTACTAAATAATTTGTTCATGAAAAATAGGGAGAATTTTTTTTTCACAAGTATAAAACTTATCAATCAAGTTTCCAAAACAAGATATTACAATTAAATCCATTTTCTTAAAAGCACTTTATTGTCCAAATGTTACTAATTGTAGTGAAAAGAGTAGGGTTTTATGTGATGTATAGAAAATCGTCATTGAAAACGGTTCACTGAATGTCTAAAAGTAATTTGATATTGGTGACTTCACTTTTAACAAATAAATAAATATTTTTACGTATAGAAACATAACTGATTTGCTTAAAATTATTCATCTGTCTGATCTCGACAGTCCTTCAGAAAATAATTTAGTAACAGATCATAAAAGTTCTTTCGTAAGTAGTCACCATAGTTCATCAGTGCCATTCTTACATAAACATTTACCTTATCAAAAACAGCTCAAAAGAAAAGGGGTACACTTGATATATATATCAGCAAGGGTCCATCAAAACCTAATTATAAACTACGAAGCAGCATCTCCGCCTCGATTCGGAACGTAAGTTCCCAAAAGCGATCTCCGTCTTCTAGCAGTAGCCCTCTCATCAGCGTACCACGATCAGTAAGTATTCCTTCCAGGAGAAGCAACACCAGCTCCGCCATCTTTTAGAACCAGAGGTTCGCCATCACCTGTGCACAAGAAGTTGAGAGAGTAAGTTACCTGAATGGAATTACTCTCATTGACTTCTTGGATTTACACTAGCGACGTATACCAGAACATAACAAACAATACAAACAGATAATTATGCAAGATGCATGAGGATGCAATGCAATAGGCGCAATATCTAACGTCTTATCTTTCACTTAAGGGAATCTCTTGAATCAATTCATCTCGTGGGATCAAAGTCTCTTTGTCCATATTTCTTGAGTCCACAATATCGGGAATTCAGGCTTTATGGTTTTGGGTCGACATCTCCTCGGAATCCATCCACCTAGTCGGAAGCAATCATGAGTACAGGATCTCTAACCACACCGGCTTTTCCTGGATGGCACAGTAAATGAATTTATAAAATGTCCCGGGAAGTAAAGTGGGCACATCCGGCCGTGTTCGAGCATCCCTCTCACTGATCTAGATTTAGTCAAGGGGGTGTCAGTCATCCGTCTAGTGATCATGTGGTACTTTGTCCACACCACTGGATTACCAGCTCCGACCGGTTAAGCCAGGGCCCCTATGATTTTTCCCACCTAGACAGACTTCTCAAGGCTTCTTGACGAATCACCGTCATTGCCATCCCCTATCTTAATCATCCAGCTGAACACCACAAGGGTAATTCAGGCGTATCTTCCTCTCCACTACTTCGGGTTAGGGTTCTAAGTCGTGAGGTTATACTCATTTGTCCTAACGTCGACCCATCCTAAGTCATCTCCGTCCTATAGCTCCGACCATATGCGGAATGCTTCTGTGGGACTCGACCAATTTGCTTGACGGGCTCCGACCCATCCTGAATCACTTCCGGCATATAGCTCCGACCATATGCGGGATATCAATAATCATTCTGACAGGCTCCGACCCATTCAGAATCACCTTCGGCATATAGCTCCGACTATATGCGGGGTATCGATAATCATTCTGACGAGCTCCGACCCATTCAGAATCACCTTCGGCATATAGCTCCGACTATATGCGGGATGTTAATCAATCTTGAGAGATAGGCTCCGACCTATCCCAAGTCATTCCAACATATGGCTACGACCATATGGGAACTATCTTTGTGGAATTCTGCAGTCGTTGCGTCCAGGTCCAAAGGCGTCATCATCGTCCAGACACTAGTCCATTAGCCGTATCGTCAGCTCGATCCACGTACTCGGGCGCATCAGCATCATCCGGTTCCATAGCGTGTTTAATCCGTCAGAGTTCCGTTCTTTACTTTGGGGGATTTCTCTTAGTTTATAATGTCTTTTCTATTCTTAACGTATATCGCGGGATGATGCATTATGCTCATGCAATGACAATATAAGCAACAATATATCTCAACATAAGCAAATATATTGAATCAACTTATAGCATGTGATAGTAGAGGTCTGGAGTCTTCGTATACCACGATACAAACAAAGCATACAAACTGTCGGGTATACTACTAGCTTTCAGTAGACCTTTACTTCGACTTTGAGAGAGTCCGGAGTGTCCTAATATACTCACTAGACACCAAAGCGTCTTAGGATAACTTCTGTCTCACCTTAGTTTGCAGTTACCGATTCCACAAGTTCCGAACGATCCGCTTCCTTCCTAGTCGGCCCGATTCCAATTTCTTCTAAGTCCCGCAAGATAGACACAGGGGTATTAAAACTTTATTCAATATTACTTTTGAAATTATTCTCAAAGTAACTTAGGAAAAATCCAAACGTTGTTTTCATGTAAAACCAAAACATCAATTCTTTTGCTCAAACTTGTCCAAAATCAAACACTAACTTTCATACTTTAAATTCATGAGAAAAAGGTCAAATAAATCAATTTAATTCAAAAGCTTCTTTGCTGGTCTCTCTTGGACAACAATGAATCCAACTCCGAAAACACCGAAAAATTGCACTTTTCAAACCAACTTTGTCTTATATTAAATACTCATAAAAACTCAACTTCAAATCACTTTGAAAACATTTTTAAATAAGAAATACAACTTAGAAAAATTCTGGACAGCATCATATTCTAAGTCTCAAATTCATTTTCCATTGTCCAAAACCAATTTAAATCCAAAGACAAACTAAGCATCTTGAAAACAATTAAATAAACACTTTGATCAACACTTTCTCAAGTTCAAACACTTAAAATCAAGTGTGGGCAGCATGGTGCTTAAATAAAACAAATCACTTAAACACTTTTATGAACTCCAAAAATCATTCCTACTTTTCTTAAGAATCTCAGGCAATCATTTATTCAATCCACAAACTAACTTCATTCATACCAAACATTACATAACCATAAGTCATCAAATTGAACATAAACAAATTTTCATTTAACTTACACTTAATCATATCAAAACCGTATGCTTCATTTGTTTTTCAAAAATTATTTCCTCAAAGGATAACTTCACAAATCAACACATAGTTTCATGATATCAACACACATATACTCAAGAAAATTTAACTCAAAAACTAAGGTCCAAACCGTGACCTTTAACTAAGTTTCTCATAAACTTTTTCAAGAATTCAACACTTCTAAAAACAACTCCAAATTTAACAAAAATTTCACATGATTTATCAAACAAGTAGAAATATAATCCTAACATATATTCCTTCATAAAACTGTGAGCATCATTACTTAAAAATCACAACATCACCCAAATTTTTTTATTCATCTAAAACATCATTAAACTCCAAGATCATAACATGCATGAGATCAAACAAAAAGAAAATCAAGCTTTCATCCACAACAATATCAAAACCGTGACTTGTTCATGGTTTTCTTAAAAAGAATTTTCTTAAAGATTCAAACTTCTAAAACATATTCACAATCTCAATATATTCACATGCACAAATCACAAATCCATCATTCAAAACATCTAACCTAAAGATCAATCAAAACCGTGACCATTCATAAGGAAAACCACTAAGAAAAATTCAATCTTTTTCAAAAACCTTTGCATCAAAACACAAGCATCAAATATATCATAGTTTAAGCATTGATCTTGACATGCATGTAAATAAAAACACTAGATCTCTTGAAAAATCCTTCATGCAACCTCAAAATCAACTTTTTCTTAAAAACACTTTAAGAAATCAAGAAGAAAATTAATAGGCTCATAAGATAACTTCAGATTATAAAAGAAAAATGCTTACTTAACAAAAGCTTCAAAATCAAGCTTAGAAATCAACATGCATACATCTTAAAAACACTAGATCTAACTTGAAAACAAACATGCATTAACATTTTCAAACAAAAATCAAAACTTTAGAAATGAAAAAAATGAAAACCGAAAATGAATTAAAGAAAAGAGGTTAAGAACTTAAGACCATGAAATAAAAATGCTTACTCAACAAAAGCTTCATAATCAAGTCCAAATCTTTGGGTTTGCTATTTGGTTCCTCTTCTTGCTCCTCGCGGTTCACTCCCTCTTTCCCTTAAGTCCACGGTTTCTCCTTCTCTTCTTCACTCTCTTGGTTTGATTTTCTTTACTTAGGTTGTGTTTGGGGTTTAGTTCTTCTTCTCTTCCCTCACGGCTCAACACTCATTCTCACACTCTCATGGCTTTGTTTTTCTATTAGGTTTAGGATGAGTAAAATGAAGAAGAAAACCTAGTGAAGTGTGTGTGTGTGGTTGCTTATGTTCACACATGATTTTGGGCTTGGGCTTCTTTCATTTCCCTCCCCACGGTTCACCTTTTCTTTTCCTTTCTTTTTCTTTTCTTTTTCATCCTTCATGTCATGCTTATGTCACTATGGTGACATCATAAACTTGGCTACCAAGTAATGCACATGTAAGTGTGCATTCGGTTTTGGGGGGTTTAAGGGTAGATTAGGTTAATTAATCTAGGCTTAAGGTGCTAATTAGGATCTAATCATGATTAAGGTAGGGTTAGGAAAACTAAATTAGGTTTAGTCCACTAATCCTTAGAGTTTAGGGCTTAATCAAGGATTAAGGTACTAATCAAAGACTTAATCCTTACTAGCATAGGTTTAAGGAAAACTAATTCTAGGTTAGTTCAGTAACCTTGAGGGTTTAGAGTTTAGGAGAGTGATTAAGTACTTAATCAAGGATTAGGAACTTGATTAAGGTTTAATCAAAGATTAGGGATGCTAATTAGGGCTTCTAGAGATGATTCTAGATTAAGGGTATGATAAGATGATTGGACTTTGATTTTTGAAACTTAGGGTAGAAATAATTTTCCACCTTAATTACCATAAAACCATATGAAATAATTTAAGAAGATAAAATCTTAATTAAAACCTTAAGTAATATAATTCATTGAAAACCTTAGAAAAACAAACACATGAAATCATAACACAAGTGGGTTAAATTTCCAAAATGTATAAATCCATCATGAAATCAAACTTTTTCAATCAATTCTTAAATCAATTAGATTAAATATATTCAATTAAGAAATCAAGTAAATCACTAAATATGAACAATCTCTTGGTTAGGGACTTGTTGAAGAAAAGGGTATATGGGCAGGTGTTACAATTTCCGATAGGGGTTTATCAAAAGAGTAATATCTCAGATTAGTCCCTGACTTTGTAAGCGTCGGTCAAGTTAGTCCCTGACTTTATTGAAATAGCAATTTAGTCCCTGAGATAGGAGAACGTCGATCAAGTTAGTCCCTGCCGTCACTATCGCAGGGATGTATTTGCTTTAAAATGGGATAAAGATAGGGACGTATGTGAATTAAAATAAAATTTCAGGGACTAAATTGCTATTTCGATAAAGTCAGGGACTAACTTGACCGACGTTTACAAAGTCAGGGACTAATCTGACATATTACTCTTTATCAAAATTTATGAATATTCTGATACATCTATCTCGGAAAAATATCAGTTCATATAATTTAATACATATATTATTTTCCGAAATATACATATCAGAATTTATAAAAATTCTGAATTTAACATATCGGAATTTTAATTAATTCTGAATTTAGTGTCTCGGAAAAATGTTACAGTAAGCTACGTTTCAATTGGGTGATATCAAATTGACTAAGTTATTATTTCCGATAGGGGTTTATCAAAATTTATGAATATTCTGATACATCTATCTCGGAAAAATATCAGAAAACACTTGGAAATTATTTAGTAATAAATTCTAAAATTCCGACACTGGTTAGTCGGAATTTTAACAGTTACGTAAAAAAATTTAAAAAAACGTAGAAGAGATGATTTTACGTTCAACAACACCAATAGAGAATACACTAGAGCTTCCTTTACGAATAGATAACCAAATGAAGTGGTTTGTAGGTAGAATATGGTAGGGTTTTGAAAAGGTAAGAGAAAAGTTAGAAGAAGAGAGAAAGGGGTTTGTAAAATTATGGGATATGGAAGAAGGTGAAAAGGTGGTTGGGGTTTGGGGTTTGTTTCCTTCTTTTTTTCTTTTTTTTTGAATGGAGAAGGGTATAATGGACATTTCGCAATTAAAATGGGGTTTGGTGAATAATTATGGGGTTTGGGGACTAATTGCCATTCGCTAACTCGGCCATAAACTCGTGAGTTTACAAGAGTCAACCAGTATCCACCCGAGTCCACCTGAGTCACTTCACTCCGAGTTTCCATTAGTTTCAACTCGTTTTTAACAACCATGCTTCTCCCCCTGTATTGATGCATAAAACATCAAATATTTCTCATATCATCATCAGAATAATTCTCCCCCTTTTGTCCTCATCAAAAAGAGTCAGCTAACTCCCCTTGAAACACTGAGTAAACACATTAATAATAACAAGGGAGATAATAAACATTCACATATTCAAAACAGGTGAACGGCAGAAGTTAGACCAATTTCTCTACGAATAAAAAAGAAATTTTCTTTAGGAAGCGGTTTCGTAAAGATATCAGCTAACTGCCTTGAAGTATCTACATACTCAATAACACAATCACCTTTTTGAATATGATCACGTATAAAATGGTGACGAATCTCTATGTGCTTAGTGCAAGAATGTTGCACAGGTTTTTGGTAATACTTATTGCACTAGAGTTATCACATTTTATGGGAATGTGATCTAGACTTACACCAAAGTCTAGGAGTTGCTGTTTTAACCATAAGATTTGTGCACAACAGCTACCTGCAGCGACATATTCAGCCTCGGCTGTGCATAGGGCTACACTAGACTGTTTCTTGCTAGCCCATGACACTAAGGAATTTTCTAGGAGGTGAAAAGTGCCGCTTGTGCTTTTCTTATCTACTTTGCACCCAGCAAAATCAGAATCGGAATACCCAATAAGGTTACGAGAGGAACCTTTGGGGTACCATAAACCCATATCAGTTGTGCTAGAAAGATATTTCATAATTCTTTTGACAGCAACCAAGTGTGTTTCTTTTGGATTCGCCTGAAAACGTGCACATATACCCGCTAAACATGATATCCAGCCTACTTGCTGTTAAATATAGAAGGGATCCGATCATACCTCGATACTTTGTAGAATAATGCAATGCATAAGATCCGTCATAAGTCCAGAAACAACACCATAACCATACAAAATACATCTATCAACAAAGCAGAATCCTTTGAACGTTTTGATCCGTTTTGGGTATGTTTCAGGTACTTTCGAGGCTTAAATGAAGAAAATAAATATGGAGCATGAAAGGGGACGAAAAGACCTTGAAAATGGCGCAAGAATGGAGCGAAACGGAGCCGGATCAGGTCCCGCACGCCCAGGCGCACAGATCTGTGCGCCCGCGCCCCGCGGTAAAATGATAGTGTTCGGTATTTTGGCCATAACGTGAGCTACACTTATCCAAATGAGGCGATCTTGGTATCATTTTAAAGCTAAGGAAAAGATCTATAACTTTGTTAGAAATAGACTTGCTCAAATTCGTCCATAGTCTGGGTCAAAATTAGGGCCGAAGTTGCGTGTCAGACATGAGAAGGCCCAATTGGGCCAATTTCTGATCAGTTTTGAAGGATTTTGATAAGATTAGGATTTTATCTACTTATTTATGTTTTTAGGATTAGATCAGGAGGAGATTAGAGAGTCATAATCAGTTATCATTAGTAATCAGAAATCATTGAGGGATATTGCATTCTCTGGAGAGCATTCGGACGAGGAATTCATTGAAGGCTGAAGATTCAGATCAAGGATTAGTGGTAATTTAGGAATGAATTACTTCTATTCTTATTTGTTCTTCTTCTCTACGATGTGTAACTAAACCCTCTTGTGTTAGGAACATGTGGATTTGATTATGTAGTTTATTTATATGAATTAATGTTTTTCCGTTTCTAAATGATGTGTTTAATTGCATTTTATTTCCAATTCATAAATCTAGCTAATTTAAGTCTTGTTTTGGATCTCTAATTCTTCAATTGAGATTAGAATAGGCCATGCCTTCAAACAATATAGTTATTCAATAAGTAGGGATACAATTGGGTAATTATATAACATGATTAATTCCCTGTTCTTAATTAAGATTATTCAATAGTTTAATCTCTTAAGGAATTATGGATTATCTAATTGAATAAGAAACGGTAATTATACAAGAGAGATCTAATAATTACCAATTTAGGAATTCGTTCATGATATAGGGAAAAACATTGATTTATGATAAATAAATGAAATAATTAATGACACTAGTTCCTAACCATCATTCATCCATTAATTAGTTGTTTTTATTTATTTTCCAGCAGTAAAATATCTTCTTCTAATTAATTTATTTAACTCTGAAATTTAATAGATTTTATTCTTAATTACTCTTAGGTAGAAATAAGTTAAATAATTCTTGGTCCTTGTGTGTAACACCTACACTTAATTACCCTTAAATACCCTTAGTACTTTAGTGAATTTAAAATTTTCTTTTTAACTTATAAAAATCTCCCGTCAAACGGACGGAGTTTCGTTTGTTTTTCTGACTTTCCCAAAATTCTGGTTTTTCCTGTAACCTGATGAACATCAACATTTTCAAATTCCAGAAGCCAACAGGACTATATACATATATCACATCTAGTGCAACTTCGTACACACATCAGAATAGTAGAGTATAAGACATCAGAGTTCAGCGGAAATATAAACAAGTTATGGAAAATAGTACTTTTCCCAAAAAGGACTCCTGCCCAAAAGGAGTCGTCCCGGGCCCCCAAAAAACTATGTACAATATATACAACCAAAAATGAATCAAATCACATCATCGGGCCCAGGACATTCCCATGTCCTAATATATAAGTAACTTACTCTCCCTGTGAGGGAGAGTACCCCTGCTCGGCCTGGTGAAGTGCAAACTCTTCCTCAGTACCTGTGGAAATAGTAAGGAGTGAGTATTACACATAAAATGGGGAAGCAGTTTCCATATACGACATAATGCTATACTAAGCCAAACATAATTAACATTCAAATCACAACATAACAAAGTCCTACACATCGCTAATCATTCACAAAATATTCATTAGTTTCACAATCCAATTATTTCCGTTTTGTTCTTAATCAATATTTTTATCAAGTCTTTTATTCTATTCTCTTCCGTTATATTCACATTATATTCACAAAATCTCCCGTCAAACGGACGGAGTTTCGTTTGTTTTTCTGACTTTCCCAAAATTCTGGTTTTTCCTGTAACCTGATGAACATCAACATTTTCAAATTCCAGAAGCCAACAGGGCTATATACATATATCACATCTAGTGCAACTTCGTACACACATCAGAATAGTAGAGTATAAGACATCAGAGTTCAGCGGAAATATAAACAAGTTATGGAAAATAGTACTTTTCCCAAAAAGGACTCCTACCCAAAAGGAGTCGTCCCGGGCCCCCAAAAAACTATGTACAATATATACAACCAAAAATGAATCAAATCACAGTACCTGTGGAAATAGTAAGGAGTGAGTATTACACATAAAATGGGGAAGCAGTTTCCATATACGACATAATGCTATACTAAGCCAAACATAATTAACATTCAAATCATAACATAACAAAGTCCTACACATCGCTAATCATTCACAAAATATTCATTAGTTTCACAATCCAATTATTTCCTCTTTGTTCTTAATCAATATTTTTATCAAGTCTTTTATTCTATTCTCTTCCGTTATATTCACATTACTTTTTCATTTTGTCCCTGGTCACGACCTACTGCGTCCGCACTAATGTGTTGGTCACGACTTACTACGTCCGGGTATATTTCATTTCATTCTGTCCCTGGTCACGACCTACTGCGTCCGCACTAATGTGCTGGTCACAACTTAATGCGTCCGGGTATATTTCATTTCATTCTGTCCCTGGTCACGACCTACTGCGTCCGCACCCATGCGCGGTCACGTCTTACTGCGTCCGGGTATATTATCATTCTCCCCTGGTCACGACCTACTGCGTCCGCACCCATGCGCGGTCACGTCTTACTGCGTCCGGGTACATTAATTTTCATTCTTTATAATAACATTCCCTCTTAATCATATTAACCAATACATTTTCCAGAAACCTCTTAACTTTTTAACAAGTACATTACTCAAAATTAATCACAACGTTACACATTTACCTTATCAAATCATCACCATTATATATTATAATTTAATTAGCACAATTCAACATTTTATTAATATCTTCACCATTATATATTATAATTTAATTAGCACAAATCAACATTTATTTAATATCATCACCATTATCCTTAATTCATAAGCTCTATTTATTAACTACCCTAGGGTGCAATATTCTAACTAATAACAATTCTTAGTACCCATTATATACATATTGTAAACTAAACCCCAGAGTATGGTAATACCCACTAATACCCACTCCTTACCTCAAAATGTCAATGAGTAAGAAAAACCTTAGTGTGCCCTAGCTCAAAACCTTGGAACTTTGAACCTCCTAAGCTTTGCTTGCCACCTCAACAAGGATATAACCAAATGATGATAAACAACTCTATTAGGGGGATTACAAGATGGTTGATTTTATCCCTTCTCTTGGTCTTGATTGGAAGACATGAAATAGAGGTTCCTACATAGTCATGGACTCATGAAAACCCTAAGCAAATACAACTTTCATGAACTAAAGAGAGAAGAAATGGAACCATAACTTGACTTAGGATTCTACTTACCCAAATGATGGTGGAACTTGAAAATCCAAGAGGGAGAAGAGAGAGACAATTCGTGAGGTAGAGGGAGGAGAGGGAAGGAGCTTTCAACCCATTTCCATGAAGCTTGCTTGGTGGGTTTGATGATTTTGGGTTTGATTTGCCCAAAGATCAAGTGTGTGTGAGAAGAGGATGATGGGAGTGCTCTTGAGCTTGAGAGAATTGATGAAGATGATGGGGTTATGTTGGTGTTGGAGTGTGAGGGAGTGTTATGCCATGGATGCCTTATTTTTGCTTTGGGAGCCAGCCACAATCGTGTGGCTTAGAAACAAACTTTGGCCCCAAGCTTTAAAATCGACGCACCAGATCTGATCTGGTCTACGCCGTGCGCCTGGGCGGATGATTGGCGCGCCTGAGCGCGGCCACGCACCCTCCGGTGCTGCTGATGCGTGCTGGTGCGCTCGCTGGTGCCCCTGACGCAGGCTGATGCGCCATTTCCCATGGCTGGTGCGCGCAGGGCGCGCCTGGGCGCATGGAGGGCGCGCCTGGGCTGTTTTTCCACTGATCTGGTGCATGATTTGCACCCTGGTGCGCCTGGGCGTGCACCGGTGCGCCTGGGCGTGCACCAGAAATTCGAAACTTTGATTCGCCGTAACTTTTTCGTTAACCGTCGGATCGGGTCCAAATTTTTAGACAAGCTTCTTAACCCCTTAAACTTCATATCCAATGGTGGAATTTAATTTCTTAGCATCCTATAATGAATTCCTAATTTTATCTTTTCGGATGATTTCTAACATCTAAAACGCCGATTTAACCCCCGATTTCGCTTAGACAACTTTGCTCAATGCTACAAATGCCTTCTATACAACCCCTAGTACTTATAATTACTACTCACCTATCTCCCAAAATTCATTAAGCCATTAATCCAATTATTTTTGGGTTTTTAATAATAATTCTTTTTAAAATAAAGCTTAGGATGTTACAATTCTCTCCCACTTACCAGAATTTCGTCCTCGAAATTCAGTTGGCGTCGAACAATTATGGATGGGACTGCCTGATCTTGTCTTCCAACTCCCATGTAGCCTCTTCCACATTGTTCCTGATCCAAATGACTTTCACCAAAGAGATTTCCTTGCCTCTGAGCTGCTTCACTTGCCTGTCTTCAATTCTAACTGGCAGAACTTCGAAAGTCAAATTCTCCTTCAAAGGCAAATCATCCAAGGTGACCACATGTGAAGGATCATGGACGTATTTCCTTAGCTGTGAAACATGGAATACGTCATGAAGCCTTGCTAAGTGAGGGGGTAAGGCAATCCTGTAAGCCACCGGGCCAACTTTCTCCAGAATCTCATAAGGCCCAACAAACCGAGGAGTTAGTTTCTTGGACTTAATTGCCCTACCAATCCCCGTAACCGGAGACACTCTTAGGAATACATGATCCCCAACATCAAACTCCAAAGGTCTCCTTCGCCTATCAGCATAACTCTTCTGGCGATCCTGTGAAGTTTTCATCTTATTCTTGATCATTGTGATCTTCTCAGTTGTTTATTTCACAAGATCAGGACCTTTCAACAGATTCTCACCTATCTGGAACCAACACAAAGGCGTCCTACATTTCCTTCCATAGAGAGCCTCAAATGGTGCCATGCCAATACTGGAGTGAAAGCTGTTATTATAAGTAAACTCCATCAACGGCAGTTGTAACACCCCTCAAAATCCTCGTACGGTTTTAATTTTTAAAAGGAATTATTTTTGAGAAAAGTATTTTTGAAAGGATATTTTCTTAAATAAATTTCCTTATTCACGTTTTCAAAGTATACGAGGCGCTCCGTTGCCAAAGGGAATATGGGCGAAAGTATGAAAAACGAGTTCTGGAGGCTGATCCCGTTGAGGTCATCCATCCTCGGGATTGGGGGGAGAGGAGAGAGTGGATACGTCAATACGCCTGGGCCGAGTTTGTTGACGGTAGGGAGTGTGCCGACTTCGAGAGGATGGAGAGAGAGAGGACGTATGAACGGTGGGTATCTGTGGTAGGGGGGAGATGCTCGCCTCTCGGAACAACTTCGAGGGGGTTTTCTGGGGGGTTATTTTTTGTAACCCGTAAGACTAACGCCGAGCTCCCCTATTCTTCAACAGGTACCATGCCGCCAAGAAAGTGCGTAAGCCGACTTGAACTTTATCTTGCACCCTCCGATGCCGATCAATATCAGTGGGTCGACATGGAGCCGAAGGAAGTGCAATCTAGTTTAGATTCCGAGGATAAGCTCACCGAAGTGAAGAGAGTTGTGCTACCCTGTTCGGGAGATGCCGCTGGTACTTCTTATGAAGTTCTCCCTTGTTCGGCCAATGACAGAATATGCACCAGGACTGATGACAACTCCTTCTTTTTTTATGCCGACTTGATCCACAACCTCGGCGTGAACTTGCCGTTCACCGACCTGGAGATGAGGGTTCTGAAAGAGCTCGGACTGGCCCCTTCGCAACTTCATCCCAACACTTGGTCGTTCCTGAGGGAGTTTCAAAAGATTTGCGGGGCCAAAAGGTTGGTATGCACAGTTCGGCTCTTTCTGTGGATGTACAACCCGTTCGTCAATAACAAAGACGGGGTTACTGGTCGACTTTGGGTATCGGCCAAAGCCCGAGCTCGCTGTGGGCTGTTCGGAATGTTTACGGAATCTTGGAAGCATTTTAAGCCCAGATTCTTCAAGTACATGTTCGTGGGCACTGGTCGACCTTGGTTCCGGGACGAGACGGGTCCGAGGTTTCCCTTGGAGTGGACCCCGGAGTTCTTCGATCGCCACCTCGGCACGCCACAAAGGTGGTCGGGCGCGACTCTTGATGCCGACGAAGCTGTCACAGTCCACCATTTCCAAACTGAATATCAGGCTCAGAAATTCCAACTTGATTTTGGAGTTTTCATGAAGTTTTTTGACAACGAAGTTTTAGCCAAAATTGGTAGTTAACCTTGCACTTATACTCTTGTAATTTTCTCTTAATTCTCTTACTGATTTTTCTTTATCTTTTTGTTTGCAGAGGAATATTGGTCGGCCATGTCGTCTAAGGCACTGAAGGTTGCGTTGGGCCGCAAAAGAAAGAGGCCGGGGAGTACTTCCAATGAGGCCGCGACCGCTGATACAACGTTGACCGACTCCGCTCCTCCCCACCCTACTCCACCTGCAGCGATCATTGCCCCACCTCCTCCTCACTCTCCGTCTCCCAGTACCGAGCTCGTCAATGCTACCGGTACCCCAAGGCCGGCGACCCCCACTACTAGGGCCACGATCAAAGAGGCTCTTGTAAAGATGTTGGGAGCCGAGTGGAAGAAGATGGCCGAAGGGTTGGCCTATCACTTGAAGAGATCAACAAATATTTTCAATGTGTTGGCCGAAGTTGCTGATGACGTTGCGGAAGGCGTGTCGCCAGCCAAGAAGAGGGCCCGATCTGAGATGGCAGCTGAGGTGGCTGAGCTGAGGAATAGTAAAAACTCCGTTGAGCAAAAGTTGGCCGAGTTAGAAGAGAAGCACCGTCAATAGATGGAGGAGCTTCGGAAAAGTTAGGAGGAGGCTTTGTCCCATGCAAGAGCGGATGCTAGGGAGGTTGGTCGGCAGGAAGGCCTGGCCGAGGTGGAGAAGGTGAGGACATTGCTGAAGAGAAGAGCCGCTCAAGCTCTTAAACACAAGGTAGCCGCATCTGAATCGGACTTCAATCTTGAGAAGGCGGCGAGTAAAATCTTTACCAGTGCGGTAGAGAAAATTCTTCACCTGAACCAAGGGCTCCGAATCCGGTATGTCGGCGCCTCTGCTGGGTTCGGGGTGGAGGACGGGAAGATGGTCGATTATGATAAGGATGGGCTCGAGGTTGACCTTGACCAGCCCGAAGAGAATCTGCCCGATCCTTTGGTGGAGAAGCCGGATGAGGAGTTCAACCCAAGCTCGGTTGTCCTGTCCGATGTTGAAGATGAACCAGCATAAGTCCCTTATGCTGGGCAGCTTGCGATTTGTCAATTTTTTTTGTAACATGTTTGACAATGTTGGATTGTATTTTTCTTTGCTTATTGTGTACAACATTTTATTTTTGTGCAAGTTCTTTCTAGTTTTAACTTGTTGCATGCTGTTATATTTATGCAAGTTTTTATTCTAACTTGTTGCATACGTACTATGTCCGAGGTCGGAGTTATGCAAGCCTTTTCTTTAACTTGTTGCACGAATGCGAGTTTTACTTTACCAACTCGTTACATGTTTACTCGTTCGTCCTCGGATCCGAACTGCGATCAGTTAGGTAGTCACCTAAGAATGTAAGTGTTTGAGACTTGTTGCATTTTAGATAACCTAAACACGACTATTTTTGAAAATACAAGTGCTGTTTTCACTTGTTGTATTCGGGATTGATTATAGCTAAAACTGTCATGCTAGGAGCGTCTGATCATATCAATAATGAGACCAAGTTCGACCGACTCAGTAAGTGCAGTAATCTTATAAGCTATCCTCAGAAAAGAGGTACTGTATATAAGTGTATACGGTAGGGATCTCGGATCTACCCGCCTTAGCCGAGGTGGGTTTCCTCGTCCCCGATGTAAAGGAGAATGCTGAGTGAAGCTATGTGGAAACATTTCACAGCAATCTGTTCTTTATCGGGTGTCCCTTGTACACTGTGCATATGAGCCGATCTCCTTTACAAGACGTGGCTGTGCATAGCGCCATGCAACATTTAGGTGGCTAGTGCTAAATGAGAAGCTAGTACGTACGTATATAAAACTGTAGCACTTGAGTAATGGGCAAGTTTGTACTTTTTCGTTAATTATAAACATGAGTACATTGCCTATGAATTAAAAAAGTGGGTATATCCCCAAGTGGAAAATAAGAGAATGACTAGGAGAAGTAAGTGTAAAATGTTAATAGAAATGAAGATAGAACTTAAACTTTTGGCTGGGGTCGCTGATAACATCTGAGGTAAACCTAGCTGAAGTAGGTTCTCAGTTTTGCAACGTTCCAAGAATTTTTGAGCTCGGCTCCTTCAAGAGTTTCTAGTCTGTATGCCCCAGAGTGTGTTTTTGAAACGACTCTGTAGGGGCCTTCCCAATTTTGAGCAAATTTCCCATCTCTTCGGTTTTTAAGACCGATGTTAGCTCTCCTGAGAACGAGATCTCTGACCTCGAAAGACCTGGGTTGTACCGTTTTGTTATACTGCTTGGCCTGCCTTTCCTTTGCTTTCTTTTCCTGAGCAGAGGCGGCATCCCGGATCTCTTCGGCCAGTATCAAGTTTTCTTTGATCAAGTTTCCGTTTTCTTTCTCGAGTTTGTCCCTCATTCGGAAGGTATGAATCCTTCGTTCGATGGGGATGACCGCGTCGCAACCATAGGTGAGTCTGAAGGGGGTCTCTCCGGTTGAGGACTGGACAGTGGTCCTGATTGACTAGAGGACCTCGGGTAGCAGATCGGCCCATGCTCCTTTGGCCTGCGTAATTCTCTTCTTGAGGCCGTCAACGATAGCTCGGTTGGCGGCCTCGGCTTGGCCATTAGTCTGGGGGTGCTCTACCGAATAAAACCGATGAGAGATCCCGAGATTCGCAGCCAATATCTGGAAGTTATTGGCAGCGAACTGGCTACCATTGTTGGTGATTAATGTGAGTGGAAGGCCTGGATCCTTGCCGAAGTGATAGTTGCTAGTGGCTCAGCCTCAATCCATTTGGTGAAGTAGTCTATTGCTACCACGATGAATTTTAGCTGGCCTGGAGCCGTTGGGAACTATCCCACAATGTCCATTCCCCACATGCTGAAAGGCCAGGGGGAAGCTAGAGAGTGGAGCTCCTCGGAGGGTTTCTGATAAACATCGCTGAAGAATTGGCATTGAGGACATCGTCGAACATGGTCAATGGAATCTGTAACTAAGGTCGGCCAGAAATATCCGGCCCTTAGTATTGTTGGAAACCAACAAGCGGCTCAATATAGTCTAGAGGGGGGGTGAATAGAATATTGAAGCCTTATTACAGATTTTTCGTTCACCTAAGAGAATGGTTTTATGAAAATAAATTTTCTTAAAAATTCAAGTCAGATTACTCGAGTAACTCAAGACTTCACTCGAGTAATACGCAAGCAAAAATAATTTCACTCGAGTATTAAGCAAATCACTCGAGTATTACGAAAGCTATTTTTGAATCACTCGAGTAACAGAAAACCTACTCGAGTATTGTTCATAAACTGAAAGCAGATTACTCGAGTGACAAGAACTTTACTCGAGTAAACTGGGTAAAATTCAATTAAAACTCAGTTTTCAATGGAGTTCTTCAAGAATAACAATGCTATGATGATTCAAAAAATTATGAATGATTAATATGAACAATTTCAAGTAATATTAACATGCAATTTTAGATCAATTGAGTAGAATTAAGAAAACCCCAATTCTAACCTAAAAATGCAATTGTTAATGAATTAATGCAATACAAGGAATGAAAATAAAAGAGACACAAGGATTTATCCTGGTTCACTTTCACCCACTTGAAAGCTACTCCAGTCCCCTCTTGAATCAAGAGAGATTCTTCACTAGAAATCTTCAAATGTAGATTTTACAATGTTTTAAGATGCAACTAGATTCTTAGTTCTCCTATCTTAAAACCCAACTCAAAGTGCGTACCAAACACTTTGATCTAATCTACCCCTTTTGAGAATTCTAGATTTCCTTGCTAATTGATTGAAGATGCTTCCAACCAATCCTCTTTTCTTGCTTTGATTTGATCCTCAAAGTCTTCCTTGTGAGATTCTTCACTTGTGTTGAAACTTCAATGATGCAATCATAAATTGCAAATCTTCAACAACCACTAAGAACAAAAATTATGATCTCAAGAATATTTGAACAATGAGAGAAATAGAGTGAAGAATGAAAAGTTCTTTGTTGAATCTTGATAGCTCTTGAAAGATGTAAAATAGCTCTTGAATTGCTTTTGAAAGTGTATAGAAAATTGTAAGAATGAATGTGTATCTCTGTGAAAGAGAAAATTAAGTCCTTTTATAATTTTCCAAACACTGATTGAATTACTCGAGTAAACCATATAACATCACTCGATTAAAACATGTCAGATTAAGTTACTCGAGTGATGTGTAAACCATTACTCGATTAACCTGTCATGACATAAATTACTCGAGTGACCCAATACTCATTACTCGAGTAAACTGATCAGAATCTGAATAAAAACAAAGTTTTTCTAAAAGGATTTTCACAAAACTTTTAATAGAGCTATTTAATCAAGATTTAAAGTATCTTCACTCTTAATCAAACATTATTTAAATATTCTTAAAATCACCTAAGCTACCCACACCAATGAGATGCATTGCATAAAAATAAAGATTACATTGAAATAGAATTAATAAAAATCCTAATTCTAATCTTCATGTGGTGTAGCTTGCTTGTTGCCAATGTTGTTGCTTGGAGAGAGATTGTTAGCATCAAAACATGAGAATCCTACAAACTCCCCCTTTTTGATGATGACAAACCTCCTTTTCAATTAAGCACTAAGTTTTAACATACTCCCCCTAAATGTAAAACACCTAGGAAAAATATAATAAAACTTAACCTACAAGAACAACATCAACAAAATATTCTCCCCCTTTTGGCATCATTAAAAAGATAAGAAAGTTGAGAAAAATCCTTTGCCAAAAGTTGAAGGTAAGTAGTTCAAAATGGTATAAAAAAATATAACAATAAAGACAATACCAAAATAAACCACAATAGTGCCACAACGAATATAAACACACAACGAATATAGCACCATAATCCATAATATCAGAGTATCATACTATGAAGCAAATCATAGTGTAAAGCAAAAATACATCAACCATAGCAAATAATCAAACAAAACTAACCAAACTAGACCATACACAAGGCCCAAAAACATAGTAGCAACAGAGTCATAAACATGAAACAGAAACATAAACATAACATAGTCAGAAATATGCATATGAAACATGAAACAGAAATCAATCAGCAAAACATCATCAGCATCCACAGGTCTAGGAATCAGGTGGAGGAGGAGGGAAATGGTGAGAAAAGAGGCCAGACATATAATCCATTAAACGATGCTCCATGGCAATATTCTTCACATCCTGTCTCATCTCCAACTGAGTGAATTGAGCATTGATATGTTCAACCAATGACTCATGAGCAGCCTGTGCATCAAATGGAGTACCAAGATTGTCCAAATTGATATAGTCCTCAACACGATCGGTATCCATCGGATCAGTAGAAGAAGGAGGAGCAGAAGAAGATGCACCAGCCCTATCACCAAGTAAAGTCCTTTTCCTAGAACCTGAAGCTCTTGCAGCCTTTGCAGCTTCAGCCATTTCCTTAATCTGTGATTTCCATAACCAAGTGCGACTCTCCCTATGCCAAGCAATTTTCATATAACTAATGTGTGAATCATTAAGACACCAGTTATTTTTCTTTTCCGTTACAGCTGGCTCATCATCAGGGATTGGAACTCGATAATACCTCATGATTTTGGTAACATGCATAGGATATGGCAAGAATTAGGTAGGAGGAGATTGAGCAGCAGCTTCCATACGAGCTAAAAACATTTTATTCCAATTCATCTCATATCTCTTTTTGATCCCATGAAACAAAATAAGATCATCATCTCCCAATTGTGCATAATTTTGATTACATTTCGGAATCAAACAATAAGAAACAATGTACATGAGCACTCTATCCACATCATGCAAAGGTGATACAGTTCTAGTAGACCTATCACTCCAAGATTCACCAGTACGCAACAAATCAGTATAAATCTTATTAGTATCCACATCCAAATCCAGACAGTCATCATCACCAATAAAAGTTCCCTTGTTTTCTAAACCAAACATCATTGTCAAATCTTCAGGCTTTATAACAAAATGATGTCCTCTAACCATTGTTTGATACTCACCATCTAGCTTAGTAAAATTCTGATAAAATTGTCTGACAAGCCTAGGGTAATAATGAGTCTCAAATTCTAAAAACCTCTTCAAATTCTGAAATTCTAAATCCTCTACAAATGGAAATTGATCCTTATGCAACCAAGCAAACTTAACATACCGTGTAAGACCAAAAGAGCGATTGATAAATGTCGGTTCCCGCAAGTCTCGGTTGATTCCAGAAAACCAGGGGTCGTTACGGCCTGCTCCTTGCTTTGCTTTCTTTCGAGGAGGTTGAGATTGTGAGGAAGAAGACATTGATTCAGAAAGTGCAGATTCGGTTTTGGGGTTAGGGTTTTGGTTTGGGAATTTTCGGATTTTGAGTATAAATGGTGAAATTGATGAATGAAATGAGTAGAAATGATGATATAATGATAAAATATGGAAGAAATTTGTATGATTTGTTAAGTTTTGTGGCTGAAAATGATGATTTGATGAAGAACCATATGAGAGAGAAGAGAGAAATACGAACAAGAGAGAGAAGGAAACGTGAAAAATGATGCAGTTTTCAACAGTTCAGAGTTTAAAATCACGTAAGTTACTCGAGTGATGTTCATGCGTTACTCGAGTGATTCGAGCAGTAATCGAGTGAAAAGAAATGTTACTCGAGTATGCCGAAGATTAAAAAAATTTTACTCGAGTGATGGATGAACTAATCGAGTGATACGAAAGTCATTTTAAAATTAATCGAGTGACAAACAGAAATACTCGAGTAATACGAAAGAGATTTTAAAATTACTCGAGTGAAATATCTGTTACTCGAGTGAACTGTCCAGAATTTTAAAAAATTTCAAATTTTTCATGCAAAAACATTTTTCATGCACAACCACATAGAAACACTTAGCATTTAGCAAGTAACACACATACAAATAAAGCAATTAACATATTATAGAAAACATACACACATAACTACATATCACAAAAAAAATAAGAAACACTTTAATAAGATACAACAACTCAAAATACAAATCACATTGAAATAGGCTTGAAGGTGATTTTGAAAAGCATCAAATACAATTAGCTAATAGTTGATTCATCAAAAATACCAAGTTCTCTTCGAATCTTATAAAATGTGTCCCTTGGTAATGGTTTTGTAAAGATATCAGCTAATTGATCCGAAGTTTGAACAAACTCAATAACACAATCACCTTTTTGAACATGATCTCTCAAAAAGTGATGCCTAATTTCAATATGCTTTGTCCTTGAGTGTAATACTGGATTTTTAGTCAAATTAATTACCGAAGTGTTATCACACTTTATAGGGATTTTTGTCAAATTTAAACCAAAGTCAGATAATTGTTGTTTCATCCATAAAATTTGTGCACAACAACTACCTGCAGCTATGTATTCGGCCTCCGCGGTTGATAAAGCAACACAGTTTTGCTTTTTGGAAAACCACGATACAAGTGAATTACCAATTAAATGGCATGTTCCGCTTGTACTTTTTCGCTCAACTTTACAACCGGCAAAGTCAGAGTCCGAATAACCTATAACTTTTAGAAAAGCATCCCTAGGATAATAAAGTCCAGTATTCATTGTACCCTTTAAGTATTTCATTATTCTTTTGACAGCAGTTAGATGCGACTCTTTCGGTTTTGCTTGAAAACGTGCACACATACATACACTAAACATGATGTCAGGCCTAGATGCAGTTAAGTATAACAAACTACCAATAATACCACGATACTTCGTTACCTCTACCGCTTTTCCAACCTCATCTTGATCTAGGTAGCATGCAACGCTCATTGGTGTAGAAGCGGATTTGCACGAATCCATCCCAAAACGTTTTAGAAGCTCTCTACAATATTTACTTTGATGAATATAAATGCCATCATTAAGCTGCTTTATTTGAAGGCCAAGAAAGAATGTAAGCTCTCCCATCATCGACATCTCGAATTCGCTTTGCATCAAGTCTGAAAACTTCTTACACAAGTTATCGTTAGTAGCACCAAATATAATATCGTCAACATATATTTGAACCAATAAAATATCCTTACCGGAACGTTCAATAAAAAGTGTAGTGTCAACAGTGCCTCGTTTAAAACCTTTTTGTAATAAAAAATTGCTTAGTCGGTTGTACCAAGCTCTAAGAGCTTGTTTCAAACCGCACAAAGCCTTTTTCAGTTTGAAAACGTAGTCCGGATGCTCAAAACTCTCGAATCCGGGAGGTTGTGACACGTAAACTTCCTCTTGAATGTATCCGTTAAGAAAGGCGCTCTTAACATCCATTTGATACAATTTAAAATTCATTATCGAAGCAAAAGCGAGAAGAATACGAATAGCTTCTAGTCTAGCAACGGGAGCATATGTCTCATCGTAATCGATTCCTTCTTCTTGACTATAACCTTGTGCTACCAACCTAGCTTTATTCCTAACAATAATACCCGATTCATCTAACTTATTCCTATAGATCCACCGAGTACCAATTACAGGACGATCATCAGGTTTTGGCACAAGCTCCCAAACTTGGTTTCTTTCAAATTGATTTAATTCTTCTTGCATGGCCATAATCCAATGATCATCTTGAAGAGCCTCTTTGATACTCTTAGGTTCTATTTGAGATACAAAGGCAACATAATAACAAAAATTATTTAAAGTGCGTCGGGTTACCACTCCCTTCGCAATGTCACCTAAGATGTTAGAAATCGGATGATTTTTGTTGGACTTCCAAGCTATTGGTAATTGAGATTGAATCTCTTGTGCTAAGTCTTTATCTTGTGCTTGCACCTCTCCATCTTCAATTTGATTCTCTTCCATTTGTTGTGGTGTTGACTTCTCATGATCCAAAAATGTACCTATATTATCATCATCACAAGAAACAACACAATCTCCTTTCGAAGATTCATCAAATACAACATGCACGGATTCCTCAACGGTTAATGTTCTTTTATTGTAGAATCTATATGCTTTGCTATGGGTTGAATAACCTATGAATATGCCTTCGTCGGCTTTGGAGTCAAACTTGCCGACTGGTTCCTTTCCGTTATTTAAAACAAACACCTTACACCCAAAAACATGAAAATGTGAAATATTTGGCTTTCGCCCTTTTAAAAGTTCATAAGGTGTTTTATTTAAATGCGGACGAATAAGAACCCTATTAAGCACATAACAAGCAGTGTTTACCGCATCGGCCCAAAAATATTTAGGAACATTTGATTCTTTCAACATAGTACGAGCAAGTTCCACTAATATTCTATTTTTCCTTTCTACAACTCCATTTTGCTCCGGAGTCCTAGGGGCCGAAAATTGATGATCAATACCAAACTTATCACAAAACGCATCAATCCTAGTGTTTTCAAACTCACCTCCGTGGTCACTTCTAATAGACACAATTTTCAAACTTAGTTAATTTTGGATGAGTTTGGCAAACTTTTTAAAACATTTATAAACTTCACTTTTTGCGGATAAAAATAAAGTCCATGTGAATCTAGTAAAATCGTCTACTAAAACAAATCCATAGTAATTGCCACCTAAACTTTTAATTTGTGAAGGGCCAAACAAATCCATATGGATTAGCTCCAAAGGCTTTGTTGTGCTTATCACATTTTTAGGTTTAAAAGAACTTTTAACTTGCTTGCACTTTTGACAAGAGTCACAAATGCCATCAAGCTTAAAGTTTAGTTTAGGCAAACCAATCACTAAATCTTTTCGCAAAAGTTTGTTTAATTGATTCACATTCACATGAGCAATTCGTCTATGCCAAAGACGAATTTCATCATCAAAAGATTTGAAACATTTTGAAAATAGTGAAGTTATCTCATCCAAATCAATTAAGTAAGTGTTATTAGAGCGACGACCAACAAACTTAACACTATCATCTATAGAAGACTTAATGAAACATAATTCCGGAGTAAAAGTCACATAACTGCCCATATCGCATAGTTGGCTTATACTAAGCAAGTTGTGTTCTAAGCCTTCTACGTATAAGACATTTTCTATGACAAGGTTAGATACGTTACCGATCTTCCCGACTCCTAGAATTTTGCCCTTGTTGTTGTCGCCGTATGTCACAAATCCACCATTTTTCGGAGTAAGTTACATGAAGTGCGTTTTGTCTCCCGTCATGTGTCTCGAACAACCACTATCCAAGTACCATTTGCGCTCTTTGGTTCGAAGACACACCTACAAGAAAGATATCATTTGGTTGACTTAGGTACCCAAGTGGTCTTGGGTCCTTTGTTGTTAGCATGGGGAGAAGTACCCTTAACAATCCAAATATATTCTCCGCTTGGTATACCAAATTTCTTTATATTACATTTATTTGTGGTATGCCCAAAGATCCCACAATAATGGCAAGTTGGGTTTTTAGAAATCTTATTCTTTGAAAATCCACCAACTTTGCGATAATTGCGTTTCTTAGGTTTAGTATAGCCAAGACCGGATCTATTGCTATTGTTCCTTTGAGTTGAAAGCAAATGATCTAATGAAGTATCTCCTTTCATGAGCCTTGCAAGTCGATCATTCAAATTAAAAACTTCTTTTTCCAAAGACTTGCAATTTTCACAAAATGGAGTCTCATTTGATTTCAATTCACAATTGCATGTAGAGTTTGCATAAATGAGTTCAAGAGTTTCATTTTGAAGCTTAAGTTCTTCTAAATCATTTTGAAGTTCAATTATCTTTTCATGTTGCTTCATTATGAAATTCTTTCTTTCAACATTTATTTTAGCAAGTTTCTTCAACTCTTTATGCATCTCTACATACACATTGTACAATTCATTGAATGAAGGAGAATTAGAACTAGAGCTAGCATCGGAAAGATAATCTACCTCATTGACGTTGTCACTTGATTTAATGCTCGAAGATTCCTCTTCATCAAGCTTCGTCATCAAACATAGATTTTCAAGTTCTTCATCATCCGATGAGCTAGATGTTGATTGACTCTCCTCTTCATCCCATACTATGTAAGCCCTTTTTCCTTTAGATGAGTTGAACTTAGAGTTGTCACCTTCCGACTTCTTAGAATGAGTTGGGCATTTTGATCGATAGTGACCAAGCTTTCCACACCCATGACACTTGATGTGATCCTTGTTAGTCTTATTTCTTGGTTGAGAGTCCTTAGAATCTCTTTGTCTATTCTTATTAAAGTTTCCCTTACTCTTAAAGAACCTACCAAGCTTTTTAACTAGCAAGCCAAGGGTCTCATCATCTATATCGGAGTCCGAGTCATCCACTTGAGAGTTTTCCTCTTGTGCCTTAAGAGATTTTGAAGTTGATTTAAGAGCAATCCCCTTTTTCTTTCTATCGGCATCTTCATTCATGGATAACCGTCCAAGCTCCATTTCATGCTCTTGAAGCTTTCCGAATAGAGTTGCTAAGTCAATTTGATCCACGTCTCTAGCTTCCATAATGGCCGTCACCTTAGGTTGTCATTCCCTGCTAAGACATCTCAAAATCTTATTAACAACTTCACCATTATTAATAACTTTTCCAAGTGCAGAAAGATGATTTATGATATGAGTGAACCGCTTTTGCATGTCACCTATGTTTTCATTAGGTAGCATACGAAAGAGTTCATATTCATGCATGAGTGTATTTAGCCTAGCCCTTCTAACCTCCGAAGTGCCCTCATGTGTGACTTGTAATGTGTCCCACATTTGTTTAGCATCAACACATTGAGATACTCGAAAGAACTCATCATAAGAAATAGCGGACGTGATGATATTTTTAGCTTTTAAATCAAATGCAACTTTCTTCTTATCATCATTGTCCCAACTCGATTGTGGTTTGATCGAAACAACATCATTTACTTTCGTTTGAGGAACAAAAGGTCCATTCTCTATGGCGTTCCAAATTTCCATATCTATGGCTTGAATAAAAATTTTCATGCGGACCTTCCAATAAGCGTAACCCTCACCATTGAATAGTGGAGGACGATTAATGGAAGTTCCTTCACCACCAAAAGGATTTGAAATTGAGCCCATTGTTTCCAAGTAAAAGGATCTTTTCGAAAAAGCTTTTTAAGGCTCGGATTTTTCGTCCGAGCTCTGATACCACTTGTTGGAAACCAACAAGCGGCTCAATATAGTCTAGAGGGGGGGTGAATAGAATATTGAAGCCTTATTACAAAACTTTAATAGAGCTATTTAATCAAGATTTAAAGTATCTTCACTCTTAATCAAACATTATTTAAATATTCTTAAAATCACCTAAGCTACCCACACCAATGAGATGCATTGCATAAAAATAAAGATTACATTGAAATAGAATTAATAAAAATCCTAATTCTAATCTTCATGTGGTGTAGCTTGCTTGTTGCCAATGTTGTTGCTTGGAGAGAGATTGTTAGCATCAAAACATGAGAATCCTACAAGTATCTTCCTTGCCAAGGATTTACCACCGACGTGGTGGCTCCCCATTCCTACGTGAACCTCGTTCAAGGTCTCTTGAGCTTCCTCGGAGGTAAGACATCGGAGGAGTGGGGACGACATTCCTCTTCTATAAAGGACTCCATCCATAATGACATACTCAGCCACCTTTCTCTTAAGTTTCTTTGCTTCCTTTTGATCGGCAGGGAGTATTCCATGTTCGAGGTATGCCCTTATCGGATGCATCCAGTTCGGCAGTACTGAAATGGCCATTACTACACTTGGGGTCGAGATTTGTTCTTGAATGAGGCTTTTATTGTTCCCTCCGCCTTTCGTGCTTGCCAACTTGGAAAGCACATCGGCTCGGGAGTTTGAACTGCGGGGGATATGGGTGATGGAGAATTTTGCAAAATCAAGAGCCAGGGATTTAACTTTATCGAGGTATTTCTGCAGGATGGGTTCTTTCGCTTGGTAGTCTCCAACGACTTGGGAAACCACCAACTGGGAGTCGCTCATAATTTGGACTTCAGTTGCACCGAGCTCCTTAGCCATGCGGAGGCCGGCAATGACTGCTTCGTACTCGACCTGATTGTTCGAGGTTAAAAACTCAAATTTCAGGGAGTATTCGATGCTGAGTCCTTCCACATTTTCCAAAATAACACCAGCTCCTGCACCCTTTTGATTGCTCGAACCATCAACATATATCACCCAAGTATCCGAGCTAGAGCTTTGGTGGGGCTCTGTGAACTCGGACACAAAATCTACCAATACTTGTGACTTGATTGCCTTCCTCGGTTCGTAGGAGATGTCGAACTCGGACAGTTTGATTGCCCAAGCCATCATTCTCCCGGCGAGGTCAGGCTTTTGAAGAACTTGTTTAATGGGATGGCCGGTTCTTACGACAATAGGGTGGCTTTGGAAATATTGTCGTAGCCGTCGTGCAGCCAGGATGAGACAAAATGCGAATTTCTCAATCTTGGAATACCGAAGCTTGGGACCTTGTAGAGCTCAGCTTATGAAATAAACGGGGAACTCAATTCGGCCCTCGTCTCGGACCAACACCGAGCTGAGGGCGGAATCTCCTACGGAGAGATAAATGAAAAGATTCTCCCCTTCCCGAGGGCTGGAAAGAACTGAATGGGAAGAGAGATATTCCTTAAGCGCAAGGAAAAAGGCTTCACAGTTCTGATCCCAGTTAAAAGTTGTACCTTTTTTCAAAAGTTGGTACCAAGGTAAGGCCTTCTTAGTAGCTTGAGGAAGGAATCTAGACAGTTTCGCCATCTTGCCAGTTAATTGTTGCACCCCTCTGAGGTCAGCAGGACTCTTCATTTCTAATATAGCTTGGCATTTGTCGGGGTTTGCTTCGATTCCCCTCTCGGATAGCATGAATCCGAGGAAGGCACCAGCGGGGACCCCGAAGGTACACTTCTCCGGATTCAACCTCATCCTATGTGCTCTTACACTCTCAAGAACCGTGGTCAGATCTCGGACATGGTCTTCCTTTTTCTTGCTCTTTGTGATCATGTCGTCGATATAAACCTCCATGGTGGTACCAATGATCCCATCAAAGACTTTGTTCATCATCCTTCGATAGGTTGCTCCAGCATTCTTTAGGCCGAAAGGCATGACAGTGTAGCAATAAGTTGCCTTTCCGGTCGTGAATGTGGTCTTGTCTTGATCAGGGGGATACATAGGGATCTGATTGTATCCCGAATATGCATCAGTGAACGACAGCAACTAGTAGCCTACCGAACTATCGACGAGCTGGTCAATAATCGGCAGCGGGTACTGGTCCTTTGGGAAGGCTTTGTTGAGGTCGGTGTAATCCACACACATCCTCCAACTACCGTTTGCCTTTTTGACCAAAACAGTGTTTGCAACCCATTCGGCGTATGGGACTTCTTTTATGAATCCGGCTTCGAGCAGCTCGGACACCTTTTCCTGGATGACTTTTTCTTTCTCGGTCCCAACCCGTCTCATCTTCTGTGCTACTGGCCTTGCCTTCGGATCTACACTGAGCTTGTGACAGATGAAGTTCGGGTCGATCCCCGGCATATCGGCCGAGGTCCAAGCAAACAAATCCAAATTAGCTCGTAACAGTGCGATGATCTCATCCTGGATCTCCTTAGGGAGGTCGGCACCCACTTTGACAGTTCTGTCGGGGTTAGAGGGGTCAATTTGAATTGCCAACCACTCTCCTTGAGGAGAAGGCCTAAGGTCATCCTGCTCGGCCCGAACATCCAGTTCCGCTAATAGGATCTTCCCTTTGTCCAATGTTGGACCAGTGAGCTCCTCTTGCTTCTTTTTAATTTCCCGTAGACCCGTGTTGTAGCAGAGTCGGGCTCTCACCTGGTCGGCTTTGACTGTGACGATCTTGTCATCGGAACCGACGAATTTCATTGCTAAGTGAACTGCTGAGACCACTGCTCCGAAAGCCTGTAAGCAGGTTCGTCCTAGTATCACGTTGTAGGGGGATTCAGAATCAATGACTAAAAACTTGATGATCTCCGTTCGGGCCGAAGGCTGCTTACCTAAGGTCACCAGAAGATGGATGGCTCCTAGGGGGCGAACTGCCTCACCCGTGAAGCTGATAAGGTTGCCTTCAAATTCCACGAGGTCGGCTGACCTCAGCTTCAGCTCTTTAAAAGCGTGAAGAAAAAGAATATCGGCCGAGCTTCCCTGATCGATGAAGACTCGGGCGACTTCAAAGTTGCAGATCATCGCCGCGATCACTATTGGATCATTGTGATCTGGGATGATGCCTATCATATCCTGGTCGGAAAAGCAGATAGGGATGTTCCGAGGTGGTTTCTTACAGATAGGCTTGTGGCGAACCGCTAGTACTTGATTGACGTACTTTTTCCTTTCCGACCTCTTCTCGCCGCCACCGGCAAAACCCCCTGAGATGGTTTCCACTCGGAGATTTTCCGGTGACTTAACCAAACCTTGTACGACAAAATTTCCAGTTTGTTGTTGGAATTCATTAGGGGCTGGAGCTTGAACAACAGCTCGTTCAGCAAAACGCCGCACGGGAAGCCGTTGAAGGTTTGTACTGACTTGGCTTTGGTGTTCTATGGTCTTCGTTTGGTGTCTCATCATGGCCAAAACCTCTGTTGCGAAAGGACGTAAAGACGGTGAAGGTGGTGGCCGGGGAGGAATTGGAGTTGGGGACCTTGCTGTCCTGTTGGCCCCACGGTGCAATCGCAGGTCCTCAGTTGACGGGACCCTCCCTGGGCGCCCCCTCCTCCTCTTATGAACTGGTTGTGTCTCAGACATGGTAGAATTTTCTGGGTGGGGATGAAATTTATCTTTCCCCACAGACGGCGCCAATGTGATGTCCTAGACGGTGAGGTCCTCCAAGGGTTAGGGAAGAAGACCTTCAAAGGAACCTCAGTCTAGGGTTTCTGTGTGATGTTTGGTGGGAGTCCTCTGGTGGCTAAGGGGAGAGCCAAGAAGCAACCCTAATCACTGGTGTGTGAGGGTGATAATTAGGGTTAGAGGACGTACCTGAGCCCCATGTAGTACGGAGCTACTTATAGGGGGAGTTGGTTGCCCTAATGGGCTTGCCTTAGGCCCAAGTAGGGCCAGCCTGTACTGAGCTACTTATAGGGGGGAGCTCGGCCCAGCCCTCAGAGGGCTTCTCGTAGGGCCGTGAGGCCTTGGGCAAGGGTTCTGAGGATCTCGGCTAGGCCGAGTCCACCACACTCAGGTGAGAGAGTAGCTTTCCTAAGACACCGTGGTAGTAGGTGTTATATTGAGACGTTCTGTATCAGCTCAAAGATCGGAACTAAGTGGTTCTGCGTCAGTAGTATAGTGGCAATTGTGTGCTTTGTGTGGCCACTTATACGAATAGGACAAAGACCACATTATTGTGTGTGATGTGTGATGATGTGTTGTGTATGTTTGTTTATGAATGTTGATATTGAATTGTTGATGCGAGATAATTGATAACGATAATATAAGAGATGAGAATTAAAAGACACCAAGAAGAGATAACCTTGTTTGGCTTAAGTCCTTGTGGAACAAGGAAGCCTTCGCATGATAAGACATTGAGAATGGAGATAACGATAAGAGAATTGAGAATGATTGGGAAGGAAATAAAGAGAATGGTGATTGAAAAGAGACAATAGCTGAGGATTGGAGAAAGATTTAATGATGCGATGTGAGCGAGCCAGAGCTGGGAAGGATTGTGATGTTGTATTGAAAGTGGAAAGTAATAAGAGAGGAGCTTGATTCTTGATTTTGTTTTGCTTCTTGGACTGAGACTAGCGTTGAGTTGAGCTTGCTCCTCCACTAGTTCCCAAGAAGAGAAAGCTTTTGAGAAAAGATTTTGAAAAGAAATTTTTGAAAAAGGTTTTATGAAATTGAGATTTTTGAAAATACGTTTTCGAAAAGAGATTTTTTTTTTTAAAAAAAGGGGATTCCCGAAATGAGATTTTGAAAAGAGTTTCGTATTTTGAAAAGGGTTCCCAAAATGAGAAAAAATTTCCAAAGTTAAGATTTTCTGAAAGGGACTTTTGAAAAAGGATTCCGAAAAGAGATTGGGGAAAAGAGTTTTCGAAAAGAGATTTTTGGAAAAGAATTACGAAATGCAATTTTTGAAAAGAAATTATGAAATAAAGTTTTGAAAAGGTTTTTACGAACTGAAAGTTTTTGAGGAGGGATTTGTGGAGTGAAATACTGTTTTGAGAAAATTTTCGAAAAGAGATCTTTGTGAAAAGGTTGGTGGAGAAAGTTTTTGTGATGAGATTTAAGTTGAGAATGTGATCCCGCTCTGTGCCAAGTTTGAGTTATGAAAGTGATGCAAAGTTAGCGGTCAGGACTCGTTGAAGGGATGTACGAAGGGTGAGCTAACCATTAGGTTAATTAAAAAGATAAAAGCTTTTAAAAGACATTAATAGCGAACGCGGTGAGGTATGAGAGTTAACCCGAAGTAGTGGAGAGGAAGGAACCATAGGTATCTTCGGATACTTAGGAGGAGATTGCATTAGGGGAGGACGATGACGGTGATACGTCAAGAAGTCTAGAGTACTTTTCTAGGTGGAACAACTCCACAAGTGGCGAACTAACGTGGTGGGGACTGGGTCTAATGCCGTGGCATGTTCTGCATGATCAACTAGAATTAGTACTGTCGCCCCCTAGATTGCAAATCGAGAACAGTGAGAGGAACTGGAGTGGGGCATTTTGTTTGCCGCTTAGAGCGTGCCTTGTTATATATGAATTGATATGATTTGAGGCTGAGTCCTCCTGGTCTGGGACCATTTGTTGTGTGACAGCTGTCGTGCCCGCACGGTAAAGGTTTTGTACTCCTGTTTGCTTCCGACTAGGTGGATGGATGGCGAGGAGATGTAGACTTGAGATGTGAGTGCTAACTATGAACGGACGCGTACCTCGATGATTCTTAAATTCCCCTTGATCATCGATGGTTATAATTCAATAAGACTTGATAAGAAAAGAATTATGATTAAGAAAAGAAAAGTTCAAGAATGGTTGATGATGAGGATGGAAAGTGTGAAAGGAATGAGATGAATCCCTTAGAGAGGGAAAAGAAATAAGTGAAGGATTAAAGATCGAGAATTGTGTAAGTGATTGAAGAAATAATAGAAAAGAAAAGATATTTGTGAAAGAATGTCGATAAGTAATCATAAAGAATTGTGATGTTATGCTTGGATGTTGTATTGTGTATGCCTTGTTTGCATTGTGTGTACTGTATTGATATTCCGCCTGCGGTAAATCCACAACGTCGACGACTTGTCGTTCGGTTCGCTAACTCTCTCCTGCCCGTTGGTATATCGGTGCTTCTGGTACTCCAACGCGCAGATGGATTATCGCATGGAGATTTCAACCTGGATGAAACATGGATGCGGCTGGAAGCGTACCCCCTTTGGTTGGGTATGGACTGGTGATTCGCAGATTGTGATTCCGGATCTTGAGCATCGACTTTGCGGAGCTGACCTAGGACCGCTGCTAGGACAAGTTTCTGTCCGAGGATATGGAGACTATGAGGAGAAGCTGCGCTGTGAAGCTCCGAGGATTTCTTCTACTCCGACCAGGATGCAATGGGTGCCAAGGAATCGTGGACAAGCTGCAACTGAGATAGCTTCATCTTCTGGTGTCAAGCAAAGACATAAGAAGGAGGATCATGAGCTGCACCCTATAGTTTTCATTAGGAAGAGCCAGAGGTAGGGTAGATTAGTTTAAATTTGTTGTAAGTGTGAGACAAGGACTATCTTAGCAATGTATCACTCTTGTAACTATGCCCTACTTTTATTTTGTGAACTGGCCAAACTTTTGTTTTGATAAGAAATATGAACTCGTTTTGAAAGTTGTGGAAGTGCGGAAAGGTTTTACGTAACACCCCGGTTTTCAAGAATGGGTGTAAAGATGCACCAATGGCTTCCCAAAACGTTTTTAAAAAAAATGGCCTCATTTTTAACAACCTTTAATTAAATGATGATTATTTTCGGATGGTGAAAATCGGGGCGTTACAGCAGTAACTGCTCCCAACTACCAGCTTGCTCCAGAACACATGCTCTCAACAAATCCTCCAGTGTCTGGATAGTACGCTCAGATTGTCCGTCTGTCTGCGGATGATAAGCCGTACTGAATTTCAGCTTAGTACCCAATGCCTGCTGAAGACTCTGCCAAAATCTAGACAGAAACCTCGGATCGCGATCGGATACTATACTGGTAGGAACACCATGCAGCTTCACTATGTCCCTGATATACAACTGAGTCAACTTCTCCAGAGTGTACTTCTTGAGAATAGGGATAAAATGCGCACACTTTGTAAGACGGTCCACAACCACCCAAACTGCATCACAACCTGCAGTAGTCCTAGGTAGACCCCTCACAAAGTCCATAGCTATACTATCCCACTTCCACTCCGGGATATCAAGTGATCGCAACGGACCACCAGGCTTTTGATGCTCAATTTTAACTTTCTGACAAGTTAGGCAATGCGATACATGATCGGCCACATCGGTTTTCAACTTCGGCCACCAATAAATCTTCTTCAAATCTTGGTACATTTTCGTTGCACCGGGATGGAAATTCATTTTGGTTCGATGTGCTTCCCACAGAATGTCCCTTCTAACTTCAAAGTCCATAGGAACACATATCCGACCCCTAAATCGGATAATGCCATCAGAACCCTTCACAAAGTCGGGCTCTTCATTTCCCGCTGCCCCTTCTAACAACTTTTGCAGTTCTGAATCATCAGCTTGTCTTTCTTTAATAAGACCAATCAAGTCATTGGTAACCTGCAACATTTCTAGAACAATGCTCTTCTCTTTCACTTGCATGTTCAAGTTGAGGTCATTGAACTCTTGGATTAATTGCATCTCTTTCACCATCAGATTGCTGACATGCAAAGTCTTACGACTTAGTGCATCAGCCACTACATTGGCTTTGCCTGGATGATACTGAATATCAAAGTCGTAGTCCTTTAGAAATTCCATCCACCTCCTCTGTCTCATATTCAACTCCTTTTGATCGAAGAGATAGCGAAGGCTTTTATGATCGCTAAAGACTTCAAACTTTGAACCATATAGATAATGCCTCCAGATTTTTAAAGCAAAAACTACTGCCGCCAACTCAAGATCATGAGTGGGATAGTTCTGTTCATGCTGCCTTAACTGTCTGGATGCATAAGCTATGACTTGTCCTTGCTGCATCAACACATAACCCAACCCTTGTTTTGAAGCATCACAGTATACTACGAAGGATTGAGTCGGGTCCGGCAAAATCAACACTAGGGAACTAGTCAACCACCTCTTCAATTCCTGGAAACTATCTTCACATTCCGGGGACCACTCAAACGGAACACCTTTCCGTGTAAGAGTAGTTAAAGGAAGGGCTAATTTAGAAAACCCCTCAATAAACCTCCGATAATACCCAGCCATACCAAGAAAGCTTCTGATCTTAGTAATGGACTTGGTTCTCTCCCACTTAAGCACCGCTTCCACCTTAGAAGGGTAAACAGCAACACCCTTCTTAGAAATGACATGCCCCAGAAATTGCACCTCATTCAACCAGAAACTACATTTAGAAAGCTTTGCATAAAGCTGTTTGGCTCTCAGAATTTGCAACACTATTCTCAGATTCTCGGCATGCTCACTTGGACTCTTAGAATAGATGAGAATGTCGTCGATAAAGACTATGACAGAATCCAAGTACGGCCTGAAGATCCTGTTCATATAGTCCATGAAGATGGCCAGAGCATTCGTGAGACCAAAGGACATCACCACATATTCAAAATGCCCATATCTCGACCTGAATACCGTTTTAGGGATGTCCTCCTCTCGGATACGGATTTGATGGTATCCCGATCGGAGGTCAATTTTTGAAAATACGGCTGCTCCTCTCAATTGGTCCAGCAAATCATCAATGCGAGGGAGAGGATATTTGTTTTTCACTGTCACAACATTCAATTGCCTGTAGTCGATGCACATTCGGAGACTTCCGTCCTTCTTTTTAACAAAAAGAATCGGAGCTCCCCAAGGTGACACACTCGGTCTAATCAAGCCCTTAGCCAAAAGTTCCTCCAACTGCTTTTTCAACTCTGCTAATTCTGGAGGTGCCATCCTGTACAGGGCTATTGAAATCGGACGTGCACCAGGCATCAGATCAATACTAAACTCCACTTCTCTGTTCGGCGGCAATCCGGGAATCTCTGCAGGGAAGACTTCCGGAAATTTGCAGACTATCGGAATCTGACTGATCTCTTCCTCCTCATTCATTTCCAGGGAAGATAAATAAAGATCACTGATAGTAACTGATTTCTGATGACAATCAATCAGAACATGGTGCCGAGACATCCAATCCATGCCCAGAATGACATCCAATTTGATTAGAGGTAAACAGATTAGATTTACTTTGAATTCCCGCTCCAATACTCGAAGTGGGCAATCCAAACACATCGTTGATGTGACTACAGAAGAATTTGTGGGAGTAGAGACAGATAATTTATAAGGCATTTCTATTGCAAATAATCCTAACTTCTTCATGCAGTCGGCAGAAATAAATGAATGAGTAGCTCCGCAATCAAAGAGAATAACACAAGGAATATCATTAACATAACCAGTACCTCTAATCAGCTCATCGGCCTCAGTAACTTCCTCGCCATCCAAAGTATACACCTTGCCCTTCTGAGTCACCCGATTGTCACCAGCTTTCTGTACCTTGGCCACATTCACCTCCTTCTTAACTGCATTTCTAGGACAATTCATCATAATGTGACCTGGCTGACCGCACCTGAAGCAGGTTGGTCACCCTTTACTTGGATCCAATCTCCAGCAAGTTCCCTTATGCTGTCTACCACAATGTGGACAAGTCGGAATAGGACCAAAGGTACTCACTCCTTGGCCTGTTCTAGGCTGGGAGTAAGGACCTGGTCGCTGCACCGAACTCTTGCCCCTGATAGGACCTCCAGCCTTCTGAACATTTTTGTTGCGTTTCTCAGCTGCACGTTGTTTCCGACTCTTTTCATAAGTGCTAGTCATATTGATCAATTGAGACAGGTTGGCGATGTTCTGATACTCAAAAGCCATCTTGATTTCAGAACGAAGTCCGGTCTCGAACTTGATGCACTTGGTCCTTTCATCAGCATCTCTGTAACTCCCTGCATATCGGATCAAGTCTTCAAACCTAGCAGCATACTCCCCAACGCTCATATTTCCTTGCACTAGCTGTAGAAAAGCTATCTCCTTCTCTCTTCGAACATCCTCAGGAAAGTATTTACCGAGAAAACGGTCCTTGAACAAATCCCAAGTGATCGCCTGATTGTTCGCCTCCAAACCCCTCCGCATCTGTTGCCACCAGTGTTCTGCTTCACTAGTCAACATGTATTGTGCTAGCAGAACCTTTTGTTCCTCCGGTGGTGCCATGGTATTAAGGATCTTTTCGATCTCCTGCAACCAAAGTTGTGCCCCATCGGGATTGAACCCTCCTTCGAACTTTAACGGATCATTCTTTCTGAACCGTGCCAACCAATCGATCGCAACTGGAGCTGGTGGTTGAGGATTCATTGCTGCTGCCATGGCTGTTGGTGCTGCTGCAGCTGCTGCTGCTATGTTATTCCCCTGATTCTGTTGCATCTGTACCATCTGCTCCAGAATAGCTCGGATCCCGTCATTATCGATCCGTCTACCAGCCATAGTGTTTAGTCATGCATAAGGCCGACAGTTAATGATTAATAGAATAATTAATAGTATAAACAACCTATCAATAAATTCTAGACTCTAAACTATAAATATCGATTACTCGCTCGGTGAGTAATCACTGGAGTAGCTCATAACTCCAAAGGCCGAGGGAAACTGCTCTGATACCATAAATGTAACACCTACACATAATTACCCTTAAATACCCTTAGTACTTTAGTGAATTTAAAATTTTCTTTTTAACTTATAAAAATCTCCCGTCAAATGGACGGAGTTTCGTTAGTTTTTCTGACTTTCCCAAAATTCTGGTTTTTCCTGTAACCTGATGAACATCAACATTTTCAAATTCCAGAAGCCAACAGGGCTATATACATATATCACATCTAGTGCAACTTCGTACACACATCAGAATAGTAGAGTATAAGACATCAGAGTTCAGCGGAAATATAAACAAGTTATGGAAAATAGTACTTTTCCCAAAAAGGACTCCTACCCAAAAGGAGTCGTCCTGGGCCCCCAAAAAACTATGTACAATACATACAACCAAAAATGAATCAAATCACATCATCGGGCCCAGGACATTCCCATGTCCTAATATATAAGTAACTTACTCTCCCTGTGAGGGAGAGTACCCCTGCTCGGCCTGGTGAAGTGCAAACTCTTCCTCAGTACCTGTGGAAATAGTAAGGAGTGAGTATTACACATAAAATGGGGAAGCAGTTTCCATATACGACATAATGCTATACTAAGCCAAACATAATTAACATTCAAATCACAACATAACAAAGTCCTACACATCGCTAATCATTCACAAAATATTCATTAGTTTCACAATCCAATTATTTTCGTTTTGTTCTTAATCAATATTTTTATCAAGTCTTTTATTCTATTTACTTCCGTTATATTCACATTACTTTTTCATTTTGTCCCTGGTCACGACCTACTGCGTCCGCACTAAAGTGCTGGTCACGACTTACTGCGTCCGGGTATATTTCATTTCATTCTGTCCCTGGTCACGACCTACTGCATCCGCACTAATGTGCTGGTCACGACTTAATGCATCCGGGTATATTTCATTTCATTCTGTCCCTGGTCACGACCTACTGCGTTCGCACCCATGTGCGGTCACGTCTTACTGCGTCCGGGTATATTATCATTCTCCCCTGGTCACGACCTACTGCGTCCGCACCCATGCGCAGTCACGTCTTACTGCGTCCGGGTACATTAATTTTCATTCTTTATAATAACATTCCCTCTTAATCATATTAACCAATACATTTTCCAGAAACCTCTTAACTTTTTAACAAGTACATTACTCAAAATTAATCACAACGTTACACATTTACCTTATCAAATCATCACCATTATATATTATAATTTAATTAGCACAATTCAACATTTTATTAATATCATCACCATTATATATTATAATTTAATTAGCACAAATCAACATTTATTTAATATCATCACCATTATCCTTAATTCATAAGCTCTATTTATTAACTACCCTAGGGTGCAATATTCTAACTAATAACCAATTCTTAGTACCCATTATATACATATTGTAAACTAAACCCCAAAGTATGGTAATACCCACTAATACCCACTCCTTACCTCAAAATGTCAAGGAGTAAGAAAAACCTTAGTGTGCCCTTGCTCAAAACCTTGGAACTTTGAACCTCCTAAGCTTTGCTTGCCACCTCAACAAGGATATAACCAAATGATGATAAACAACTCTATTAGGGGGATTACAAGATGGTTTATTTTTTCCCTTCTCTTGGTCTTGATTGGAAGGCATGAAATAGAGGTTCCTACATAGTCATGGACTCATGAAAACCCTAAGCAAATACAACTTTCATGAACTAAAGAGAGAAGAAATGGAACCATAACTTGACTTTGGATTCTACTTATCCAAATGATGGTGGAACTTGAAAATCCAAGAGGGATAAGAGAGAGACAATTCGTGAGGTAGAGGGAGGAGAGGGAAGGAGCTTTCAACCCATTTCCATGAAGCTTGCTTGGTGGGTTTGATGATTTTGGGTTTGATTTGCCCAAAGATCAAGTGTGTGTGAGAAGAGGATGATGGGAGTGCTCTTGAGCTTGAGAGAATTGATGAAGATGATGGGGTTACGTTGGTGTTGGAGTGTGAGGGAGTGTTATGCCATGGATGCCTTATTTTTGCTTTGGGAGCCAGCCACAATCGTGTGGCTTAGAAACAAACTTTGGCCCCAAGCTTTAAAATCGACGCACCAGATCTGATCTGGTCTGCGCCGCGCGCCTGGGCGGATGATTGGCGTGCCTGAGCGCGGCCACTCACCCTCTGGTGCTGCTGATGCGTGCTGGTGCACGCGCTGGTGCCCCTGACCCGGGCTGGTGCCCCATTTCCCATGGCTGGTCCACGCAGGGCGTGCCTGGGCGTGCCTGGGCCGTTTTTCCACTGATCTGGTGCATGATTTGCTCCCTGGTGCGCCTGGGCGTGCACCGGTTTTTCTTATCATCTTAATTTCTTTAATTTCTTAATATGATAAGGAATTTAATTTCTTATCATCCTATAATGAATTCCTAATTTTCTCTTTTCAGATGATTTCTAACATCTATAACGCCGATTTAACCCCCGATTTCGCTTAGACAACTTTGCTCGATGCTACAAATGCCTTCTATACAACCGCTAGTACTTATAATTACTACTCACCTATCTCCCAAAATTCATTAAGCCATTAATCCAATTATTTTTGGGTTTTTAATAATAATTCCTTTTAAAATAAAGCTTAGGATGTTACACTGTGGGAACAATATCTGGTCTCAACAAACTATATTACTATCCGATCTAGTATACTTGCTAGAGAGTGATCAAGTTTTTGGCGTCGTTGTCGGGGACTAGAATTCATTTAATTTTTTTTGGCACTAAGAAATAATTTTGAGTGAAATCTATTTTTGGGACTTCATTGAAATGTATAATAATGCCTTGTAAAGAGTTAAAAATTTTTTATTTTTTTTGGCTTCATCCCCTCTTACTTATGATGCAAATACCCCTATTAATGAGATTAAAAAATTATATAGGAAATCGTTTATAGAAAAGTTGGTACAAGAGTGGCCCTTTAAGGAAGACTTAAGTACTAACCTCTCTGAAATTTTGAAGAAGAAAAAGAAATTGAGGTGCATCATGAGAAAGAAGAGGTTAAACAAAACAAAACAGATGGGGATAGAATAATAGTAGAAAAATTTGACTCATCCTTGCGTGCTGAAATTGCTGAACTTAAAAATTATGTTAAATCTCTTGCATGCATGGACGATTCAAAAATTTTCAATTATGTTCGACCCTTGAGTTTGCATGATGTTTTTCCAAAACATCAATATAAGTCATTATTGTACAAAGGGATGAATAAAGATCCTAATAATCTTGGTTTCCTTGTTCATGAAATTAACACTTTCATGAATGAGAAAAAAGGCAATTTTTCTAAGATGATGCATGATGTAAGGAATATACCTTTTGACCCTGGTGGGATTGAATTCATTTTTAAAATTTCCTTATTTCATCATCATCCCTGCTCATTCCCATGGGACATGGGAGTAACTTGTTATTCCTATATCACATGGGAGTTGAGCCATAGAATTTGGGATCCTGTTGGATTGTTTGTAAATATGTAGTAGTGTATGTTTTGTTTATTTTTTTAGTTAGTGAATAAGGAGTTGGAATTTCTTATAAGTAACTACTAATGAGGTGCTTTATAGCACTATTTTTAGTTGTTCATGTGACACAGGTAAATAAGTTTGGGGGAGTTCCTCCATATGCATCAATAGAAAAAGCTGTGCTACAAAGGTAAGTTTCCTAACTCCATTTATTAGTGAATAGTAGTTTTTAGGAAATTAGTGTAGGTTATTTTTTTTCTGCATTTTAATTTAAAAATTAAAAAAAACGCTTCAGGTACTGTTCTGTCGTAAGATTACAGTTCTTAGACAATCCGGCCAAGAGTTCGGCAATCCCACTTTTGATGTCAGACGTGAAGTGAGCACCTTGAATACCAAGATACACACTCTCTTGTCGTTCTAATTTGGGGGTGGTGTGTGTGTGTTTGTGTGAGATAAGTTAGTTCATACCTGCTAGCCTTACCAGGTATTATATACGCATACCAGTGTATACCGTATTGATTGCCGCTTTCATGTGGCGGGTAAGATTCCCTCTAAATGGCACAAATGTAATGGTGGGTATTTAGTCCAGTAGTATCCTATGCTGGTGCAGATAACGACATCCTTTGGATTCCCCAATACACGTGCTGAATTCTTACCGGTATAACGGTACATGTGTGATATTTTATGTCCAACATTCATACCGGTATTCGGTATTAGAATCCTGCTATCATTGGGCCTTTTGTGGCCTCAAACCGGTATTAGGACCCGGCTTTATTGGACCTCTTACAGTCTCAAGCCGGTATCCGAATCCGGCACCATCAAGCCTCTTAAGACCTCAAACCGGTATTAGGATCCGAAATTATTGGGCCTCTTACAGTCTCAATCCGGTATCCGAATCCGGCATCATCAAACCAAATCCGGTATTCGAATCTGGACTTTTTGGACCTCTTGTGGCCTCAAACGGTATCTGAATCCGGCATACCGGTTCTGACTATCCGGTCCATAATAGTAGCCCCCCAAGTCATGGTTCATGCAATGTGCCATGAATTTCAGAGTTGCTCCATCAATCCTGATGTCTGTTCACAAACGTATTGGTCAGACCGGATTGCTGACTGCCGGTTTCCGGTCTCCAAGGATTCCGGATTCCCACTATCCCCTAACTACATCTGCTTCCGTTTCCCAAGATGGTGATTTTAGCATCCTAATCTCGGGAATCTGTACATGCATATTTAAATTCGAATTCAAATTTGAATTCAGTATCTCTCCAAGACTTCACGGGTCCCAAGGATTAGATTTCCAAGGCACAGGCTCTTGTTTTTAGACTCAGCTTTAATCTGACATAAGTCAGAATTCTTTATGGCCACCTTTATGTCTTGTCTAAGCTGCTTAGTAATCCACTTGCCCTTAGAGAGTAATTGGAAACCGAGCCTTTCCTGTATCGTACTCAATCCAGCCATGAATTCGGACCTGGCTGTCCAATTTACACTTCTGAGGAGATGCAATGCAATAACTGATCTACGGTTTCCTTGGGAAGATGAAAAGGGGTTATCCTTTACTGCAGCTATGGTGACTTTTCACTTAACTGACATGCCTTTTCCCTTCAAACATCATGACTTCTCACTACCAACTGACATGACTTCTGAGTGGTCATTTACTTAATGCAAACACCCTTCCATCTACCTCCTATTAAAAACCGAATTCCTCTTATAAATAGAGAGGGGATTTTAGTGATAATCCTCACTTCTCCATTTCTTCTTTGCTGCATACGAGTTCACTTCTTTGCTGCTTACAAATTCACTCCTTCTCTACTTCTTCCTTCTTTCATTCTCAGGTACATAACTTCTTATCCTTTACTTTTTCTTTTATCATGGACTCACTTCCTTCCAACATACCCCCATGCTCTTCTTCTTCCAATTCGTCGAAGCCCTTTTCTGCCAACCCTGGTAATTCTGTTAGCCAACCCAGTGGCCTTCAAAACTCTTCTTTTTCTGAACACGAAAAGGAAGCTTTAGACGAACTAGTGAAGAAATGGATCATTAGGGATATGTTTAGTGAAGTCTCCAGCATTCCTTCTAAATCTTCTCTCTATACTTCCTCCCAGGAATCCAACATGGCGAAAAAGAGGTCTGAAACAAACCCTGAGGAATTCATCCTCCCTACTGACATTACTGGTTATGAGGATGTAGACCTTGATGCCTTAGGCAGACCCTCCATATTTGTAGATGTCCAACGTCTACAGGAGTACCACAATAGTGCTGACCTTGCCAGACCGGGAGTCATTCCAAACTTTTATGCATTAGAGGCCCCTTCTTCTCAAAACCGAATTTTCTCTGTAGGCAGCCCTCTCGAAAATTTCTTCTTTATGTATGTGGTTCTCTTTGAGACTTGTGGAGTTCGAATCCCTTTTACTGACTTCGAGTGTAGTATCCTTAGGCACTTAGAACTTGATCCAACTCAACTCCATCCTAATGGCTGGTGTTATCTGAGGGCTTTCCAACTTTTTTGTAATCATTTCAATTTAGCTTGTACTCTCCCGGTATTTTTCACCTTCTTTGGACCGTTTGCCTCAAGTAAAGTTAAGGGGAAATGGTCTTGGGTTACATTGAAGTCTCGTCTCAATTGGAAAGTTTTTGAAACCTACTCAGAGACGTGGAAAGGGTTCAAAAGTGAGTACTTCAAGATAGTAGGAGCTCCACATTCCTGGCCTTTCTTCTTTGACCATGGGGGAAATCCATACTTCCCACTCTTTTGGTCTGATAAGAATTCGCAAATTCCGGCCCGTTCTTTCCTTACCCCCAACAACGTTCTTACTGACGTTGAGTGATTTACTATAAAATTTCTCTTTGCCTGGTATGAACGTTTCGGGTACATCAGTACCAGGAAGATAGTGGATGCGGAACCAGAATCCCTGCGTTCAAGATTCGGTAGGATACCTGATGTATATATATATATTACTTTCTTTTGTTACTCTTTGGAAATGCTTTCATACTATTTTTTGTGCAGAAAAAATGGCGAGCCCCCAAGACCTTGCTGCTCTCGCTGCCGCTATCGGAAATGCTCCAAGGAAGCCTCCCAAACGTAGCAAGACAGGTGTTAGCCTTCCTCCTCCGGCTGTCGTAGTCCTTGACAGTCCTGAAGGTGCTGCTCGAAAGAGGAAAAATCAAGAACCTTTTCAATCTGGTTCACCCACTGGATCTCACTTTGATGCTAGGAAAGGGTCTTCTGGTTTCGCTTCCTCAGTGTGGGAGGAAAACCTGAGTGAAAATTTTGGACGCATGTTGCTAACTGATGCTGACTCCCATCGTTTCCAAGGAATGACACGCCGTGAATTTGTCAACTTGATGAAGTCCTTAAAGAAACACCAGCTTCGTGCTGCCTTCACACTCCAATTCTTAGAGGATAACGCTGAAAAGGTCTTGTTTGTTGGGCAAGAGGCTGTGGATTTGGCTGCTTCCGTGAAGAAAGAGGCTGAAATGGCTGAGAAGATTGCCTCCCAAGCGGCCGAATTGAGGAAGACCAAACAGGCTCTCTCCCAAGCTAAGGAAAAATTCGCTAAGAGGATGGATGACAAATTGAAGGAAGTGAATGATGCCAACGATGCTACCCTAAACACGCTGAGGGATGCTCTCAAAGAGGCTGAAAATCAGAGGGATATGTATAAAGAAAAATGGATTGGGTCAGTTCAGTCTTCCTTTATGAATGCGGTGGAGCAAGCCAATTTCCTTAATAGCAACTTCTCTGCCAAGGGCATGCACTTCCTGCACAAAGTCGAAGATGGAGCACTTTACAACTACCTTCGAGATGGAAGTAGGGTGCTTGTCAACTTGGATGATGAGAACTGCCCTGACCCCTTGGCCCCTGTAGATGACGAGGAGACTGAAGATGAGGGTGTTGAAGGACATGAGGATGATGAAGATGATGGTGCTGCTGCTTAGCTTTCTAGTTTAATTTGGTTTATTTTACGTCTTTCCGTTGTGTTGTTGTCTTTTCCTTATTCTGCATCTTGTTTTTTCCCTTTCTTAGTTCTAATCCGTATTCTGATTTCTGCTTTCCCTTGGTTGTATTTTGTTTCTGACTTTTCTTAGTTGTAATCCGAATTGCACTTGTATTCAGACTTTCCAATCAATGTATTCGGTTTAGTATCTGTGTTATATTTCCTTTGTGTATCCATCTTCTTTATTGATCCATGGAAGTCCTATTCTAGCCAGGGAATGGTTTTCCATTTAACTTATTAGCTTTCTGAAACTAATAGGGATCATTGTATGTACATGGGCGGTGTTCATTTCAGCATAAGAACATCTCCTTACCCATTTCACTTCTTATCTGATGGCTAGTCAGACAAGTGGTGCATCAAGTATTGGATACCATGATTTTTGGCTAAGTCTTACCAACTTTACCTATTTGAGAAGATTTTTCCAAGTATAAGATTCCTGCTACCGAATTGTTTATTCGAACTCTGAATTCTTTTCAAAACGCAAATTTTATCATTAAGTACAAGATTCCTGATACTGGATTATGACATCGAATTCCTGATACCAGAACCCTTATACTGAATTCTTCAGTTCGAATGCTTTTTAAAAACCCAATTTAACCATTAAGTAGGGGATTCCTGATACCGGATCCTGATACCGGATCCTGATACCGGATCCTGACACCGGATCTTGAAACCGGATCCTGATATTCAATTCTTTCCCTTTTTTTTTATATCGGCTTCCTGATACCGGTTCCCTGACATCGGATTCCTGATATCGGATTCACAATTTCTAATTCTTGCATTTGAATGAAGGCAATTATTTTGAATAAACCATCTCATTGGGGTATTGTATTCACCCTGTAACTCATGGAATTTTCATAATTCTCATTAGCAAAATATAAAGCCAAGTACAGTCATAATTTAAACCAAATAGGGGTCTATGGGTAACCTCCTTTTTAAAACAGAAACAAACTGGATACATGACAATGTCTGTAAGACCTTCTTGGAAAATAAACAAACTCTATGAAAGCATAAACAAAGAACAAAATTCAACTATAATAGAAGCGAAGCTTAGCTGCATTCTACGGGTTCTTGATGGCTCTGCCAATAAGTGTTTCAGTGAAAATACACTCCCTTTCCATTTTTGATCGGACTCGATATGGTCCTTCCCAATTGGCTGCCAACTTCCCATGCGCAGGTTCATTACCGTGTACATCGGACCTTCTCAGCACCAAGTCACCTTCGTTGAAGGTTCTGGAAACCACCTTTAAATTGTACTACTTGGCCGACTGCTGCTGGATTGTTGCCATGCAGACAGTTGCCATCTCTCTGGATTCTTGCAAGAGATCCAAGATTTCTCTGATGAGTGGCATCTCTCCAGTGGAATCATTGCTTCACTTCCATATGTAAGCTTGAATGGTATCTCTCCAGTGGTAGAGTGGGGAGTGGTTCTGTAGGACCAAAGGACAGCAACTACGCAATCTACCCATCTACCTTTGCTATCTTCTAGCTTTCTCTTCAATCCTCTTAGGATACATCTGTTGGCTGCTTCGGCTTGCCCGTTCGTCTGCGGGTGCTCCACAGAGGACAGACGTTGCTTAATTCCTAACTTCTGGAGAAAATCTTTGAAAGCTCTGCTAGTAAACTGAGTGCCATTGTCTGTGACTAATACAACTGGAACTCCAAAACGTGATATGACTTGATTACTGAAAAATTTCACGATTTGCGTAGAAGTAGTAACAGCGACTGCTTTAGCTTCAATCCATTTGGTGAAATATTCGACTGCCACCACTAGATGGGTTACCTGTCCTACTGCTTGCGGAAATGGTCCCAACAGGTCCATCCCCCACTGAAAGAAAGGCCACGGGACAGATATGGAATGGAGTTCCTCTGGTGGTGCCAAATGAACATCAGTGTGCTTCTGACAACGATCACACTTCTTTACGTGCTTCATGGAATCTAACTGTATGTTGGGCCAGTAGAATCCTGCTCTTAGTATCTTCCTTGCCAAACTCTTTCCTCCCAGATGGTGATTGCATCTCCCTTCGTGCACTTATTTCAAAGCCAATTCGGATTCCCGTTCAGTCAGACATCGGAGTAGAGGTGAAGAAAACCCTCTCCGATAGAGCAGTCCATCTTGTATGACAAAGTGAGGAGCCATTTTTCTTATTTTTCTTGCTGCGTCGTCTTCACTTGGAAGGATTCCATGAAGTAGAAATGCCAGGATAGGGGAAGCCCATGAATCTTCATCCTCCACTGCTAATGTTGCACTGGGGTGAGAGATAGCTTGTTGAATTACGGACCTGTGATTTCCTAGTTTCTTGGTGCTAGCTTATTTGGACAGGACATCAGCTCTGGAATTCTGATCTCTCGGAATGTGCTAAAAATCCACGCTGTCAAACCTTTCTGCCAACTCCTTGCATTTGGTGAGATACTTTTGAAGTAGAGGCTCCTTGGCTTGGAAATCTCCTTTAATTTGTGAAATCACCAGCTGCAAATCGCTGTACAGTAGGATTGAGTGCGCTCCAAGATCCTCGGCCATCGTCATCCTGGCAAGACAGGCTTCGTATTCAGCTTGGTTGTTAGAAGTAGGAAAATCGAACCTTAACGAATATTCGATAGATACCCCTTGAGCGTTTTCCAATATTACACCAGCACCTCCACCTGTCTGATTGGACGAACCGTCAACGAACAGGGTCCAGACTTCAGAATTCTTCTTTGGTACCAATTCTAGGACGAAGTCTGCCAAAACCTGAGATTTGATCGCTGTCCTTGATTCATAGCTGATTCCATATTCGAACAATTCTACTGACCAAGCGATCATGCGACCTGCTAAGTCTGGCTTTTGTAAAACTTGCCGAATGGGCTGATCCGTTCTAACCATGACTGGATGGCTTTGGAAATATTGTCTAAGGCGCCTCGCCGTGACCACCAGCGCGAATGCCATCTTTTCAATCTTTTGATACCTTCTTTCTGCTTCTTGCAATACTTTACTGACAAAATACACCGGCCTCTGTCCTTCCTCCAAATCCCTGACCAAAACCGCACTCACCGCTTCATCATTTATAGCCAGATATAAATAGAGGGTCTCACCTGGCTCAGGCTTGCTCAGGATCGAAGGATTGGAGAGGTAATGCTTGAAGTCCTAAAAGGCCGCTTCACACTCATCAGTCCATTTGAATTCTTGGTCCTTCTTAAGCAATTGGAATAGTGGAAGGGATTTGTAAGCTGACTTCGACAAAAATCTTGTCCATGCGGCTATGCGTCCGGTCAGTTGCTGAACTTCCTTCACAGAACTTGGGCTCCTCATCTGCGTGATTGCATCACACTTTTCAGGGTTAGCCTCTATTCCTCTGCTAGTAAGCATAAAACCTAGGAATTTTACTGCTGTGACACCAAAGGCACACTTCAGCGGGTTTAAACGCATATTATGCTGACGTACCTTACTGAGGACAGCCTCCAAATCCTGTTTGTGATTTCCTTCCTCTGTTGATTTTACGATCATGTCATCGACATAGACTTCCAATGTTGGACCAATCAGCTCTCCAAAGATTTTGTTCATCATCCTCTGGTATGTTGCACCTGCATTTTTAAGACCAAACAGCATTACTGTGTAACAGTATGCTGCTTTATCAGTCATAAAAGCGGTTTTTTCCTGATCGTCCCTAAACATAGGAATTTGGTTATAACCTGAGTAAGCATCCATGAAAGAAAGTAACTGATACCCAGCAGAATTATCAACCAGCTTGTCGATGTTGGGAAGAGGATAGGTGTCTTTGGGACACGCTTTGTTCAGATCCGTGTAGTCCACGCACATACGCCATTAAAAATATCTGTTAGCCATATACAACTAAAATCATCCATGAAGACCTCTATGCAATGCTCAAGTAAGTCATTAAAAATACTCATCATACATCTTTGAAAAGTGCCAGGAGCATTGCATAGGCCAAAAGGCATCTTCCTATAATCAAATGTACCAAAAGGGCTGTTAGCCATTGTCTTTGCACTTGATAAGTTAAGATCATATCTGTTAGGTTCTAAGGTTATGGTGTATACTGATCATGCTGCTCTGAAGTATCTTTTGAAAAAGACAGATTCCAAACCTAGGTTGATTAGATGGATGTTGCTCCTCCAGGAGTTTGATCTTGAGATTCAGGATCGGAGTGGTGCACATAACCTGGTCGCAGACCACTTGAGCAGAATGGAGAGAGAGGAGGATGCATTTCCTATCCGGGATGACTTCCCGGATGAGCAGCTTTTAGTTTTGCATGTTTCACATCCCCCTCCCCTTACTCCTTGGTTTGCTGATATTGTAAATTATATAGTTGCTTCTGTTTTTCCACCCTTGGCATCCAAAGCTCAAAGAGACAAATTGAAGAGCGATGCCAAGTATTATGTATGGGATGACCCCTATTTGTGGCGTTTTTGCAGTGATCAGGTCATTCGCAGGTGCATTCCAGACCAGGAGATCCAATCGGTTCTCCAATTTTGCCATGCTTCACCAGTTGGAGGCCACCTTGGCACTCAAAGGACAGCACGAAAGGTGCTGGATTCTGGATTTTATTGGCCTACCATCTTCAAGGATGCAAGCAAAATCTGCAGCTCATGTGAGCAATGTCAAAGAGCAGGAGGCACCCTATCTTGGAGGCAACAGATGCCACAACAACCTATGTTGTTCTGTGAGGTGTTTGATGTCTGGGGTATAGATTTCATGGGCCCCTTTCCTGTTTCTTTTGGTTTTTATTATATCTTACTTGCTGTGGATTATGTATCCAAATGGGTGGAAGCTAAGGCCACCAGGACTAATGATGCTCAAGTTGTTGTAGATTTTGTCAAGTCTAATATCCTTTGCAGGTTTGGCATACCTAGAGCCATAGTCAGTGATCAAGGCACACACTTCTGCAATAGATCCATGCAAGCTTTGCTCAAGAAGTATGGGGTTGTGCACAAAGTTTCTACACCATATCACCCCCAAACCAATGGGCAAGCTGAGATTTCAAACAGAGAGATCAAGCAGATTTTGGAGAAGATGGTGAAGCCTAATAGAAAGGATTGGAGCACACGATTGGAGGATGCTCTATGGGCCCATCGGACTGCTTACAAGGCACCCATAGGGATGTCACCTTATCGGGTTGTTTTTGGTAAGGCATGCCACCTGCCTGTGGAGATAGAGCACCGTGCATATTGGGCTGTGAAGCAATGCAACTTAGCTCTTGATCAAGCGGGTGAGGAGAGGAAGCTGCAGTTGAGTGAGCTAGATGAGATCCGTTTGGAGGCCTATGAGAATTCCAAGTTCTACAAAGAGAAGACCAAGAAGCTCCATGATAGCTCAATTTGCAGAAAGGAGTTCTTGGTTGGTCAAAAAGTGTTGCTCTACAACTCTAGGCTTGGACTCATGAGTGGAAAGCTCCGCTCTAAATGGATTGGACCGTTTGTCGTCACCCAGGTGTTTCCTTATGGCACTGTGGAGATCAAGAGTGAGTCCACAAACAAGAGCTTCAAAGTCAATGGCCACCGACTCAAGCCTTTCCTAACCTCTCCTACTTTGGATGATGCACCTGTGGAGGAAGCCTCATTGGTCGACCCCATTTTTGACCCACCATGATTTCGGGAGTCTTCTTTTCTCCTTCCTTACTCTTTTTATTGCACTTGTCTATATCTGTCTGATTCTGCTATTTGTGTTCCATTGAGGACAATGTGTGATTTAAGTGTGGGGGGGGAGAGTAGTTTAGGTTGCATATTTTTGCTTTGATTTTTTAGGTTTTGCTAAGTTTTGGGCATTTTATTGCATGTTTTTGCTTCATTTTAGTAGAGTCTTGGTATCTTGTGTCTGAATTCATGCATTTCTGTGTGTAAAGTTGCTTTTGATAATTAAGAGGTGGTAACACTGTGATAGAATTGTCCCTTTTGTGAGGATTTGAGCCTTAATTGTGGGTGGATTGCTATATATGCCACCTAATTTTTCTTTCATGTGTGATTGCACTCTGGATTACATGCACTCTAGAACTTGACTTGACTCTTGTTGATACTTGATATTCCCATGCACATTTTGAAATGATTTAGGCATTGTTTTTTTTTAATAAGCCACTAGCCATATGAGCCTACCTTGAATGAATTTATCCTTTGATAGCCCCTTTGAGCCTTTATATCCCTTTTCTTTGTTCTTTAGCTCATTACAAGCCTATGACTGAAAAACCATGATTGTCCTAACCTTAGGGACTGTTGGAGCTTTGGAATTGTTTTGGGAATGGGTATTAAGTAAGCGAGGGGCTTTGTTCTTCATCTCTTGTGAGTTCTGGGTTTTGCCTCTATGGTCGGTGATGTAATTATGGCTTTATCTCATTATGCCATTTTTGTTGTTTCTTCTTTTCTTTCGTTCATGAAGTTCTGCAATGTAATGCAATTCAAAAAAAAAAAGAAGAAGAAGAAGAAAAAAAATAAAAATAAAAAAAGAAAAAAAAATGGAATAAAAGGTTGATTGAGGCATAGAGGATTGGAATTAGAGGTTGTTGTTATGTTTATCATTTCATTTTGGGGTGGATTGTGCTTATTTTTTTTACTTGTTCCCCATTGCTCCTCTATTCCCTGGGTTTTAGCTACATTTCCCATATTTTTATCCTACCCTGTCCTTGGCCCCATTACAACCCTGAAAAGACCTTTTGATCTTAATGTGCATGTGTATTGATTGTTGATGTTAGAGGCTTGTCAAGCTTATGGTTGTGTTTGTTTTTCATGATGTGCCTTGAGTGTAAACACTGATTAACCTTAAACACTTGAGTGTAAACACTATTGAGTGATCCTTGTGAGTTTCTATCATCTTTGTGACTACCCTCTTGATGTCATTGGTTTTCTTTGCATATTTGAAATAATTGGATGATGTTCATGGATGCTTTGATTCTTTGGTCCTTATTCTCTTCGTGTGCTCGATTTTGCCCATTTCTTTGCATTTCCTAGAATTCATTGTGAAGTATGTAATCTCTTAGGTTTGCATTCATTAGTTGTAGTAATCTTGTTACATGATTCACTTTGGTGCATATTGATTTTCTCAGTCCTAATTCTTAGTTTTGCCCAGGAGTGCAAAAGGATAAGTGTGGGGGTATTTGATGAGCATTTTATTTCCCATTTTTCCTTGCATTATTTTACTCCTATTATTGATACTTGTTGCCTATTTGACATTGTTTAGCTTGATTTAGTGATTTAGAGTTTATTGGACTATTATTCTGAATATTGTTTAATTTGGGATTATTTAGCCTAATTAATTCTATTTCTATTTTCAGGTCATATTTGGCACAAGGGCTTTTTGGACATTTTGGGAATGAAGATTTAATTTTGGAAGAGAAGATATATGATGAAGTGAAGATTGTAATCTATCTTTAGGATTAGTTGAGATTTAGTTATATCTTTTAAGATTTAGATTTTATCTATAAGATATTTTTAGATTTAATTTAGAGATAAGCTTTCCTTAGGATTTGGGCCCATGATTTAGGCCCGTTTTGTGATTTAAAAAGCCAAATTCGTGTAAACCCTAGGGGAGACCTTCCATTCACGTTTTTTACATTCTCTCTCATAGAGAAGGCTTAGTTTTGCTCTCCAAGCTTGTGGTGGCTGCTAGGGTTTCTCTCTCTTCCCTTTTCTACACGTTTTTGGTATTTTTCTTCATGGAAGGCTAAACTCTTAGGTTAAATCCCTTTGGTAATGTATCACATACTCTTGAGGTTTTGTTCTTAATGCTATTTGGTTTTATTCACTGTTTTCATGCTTATTGATATGTTATGGTTCGCTTAGTTCCATTATATAGAGATAATCCATGTGTATGAATGCTTAATTTATGCAAACTCGTAAAAACTCCATGCTTTGGCTTTTAATGCTTAATTAGAGGTTTGGGTTTTGGGGTGAGAATTGAATTTTCGCTTAGTATTTAATTCTCACGAGTTGGACAGTGAAGAGGAAAGAAATTGATCTTTTGTGACCGATGATAGAGTTGTGAACGCGAGCCAAAGGGGTTTATCCGCTTTTCCTTATCTGTTTCTTCGTTTTGATTTAATTCTGTTTTGATTTCAATTATTCAATATTCAATACAAAAAAAAACCCCCCCTGTTTTCTATGCATACTATGTGTTCGACCTTTTGCTTGATAAGATATTCCTTGGGAGACGACCTAGGAGTCACTTCCTAGTACTATACTTAAACTGTTTTTATTTGTATCAGGTACGGCCTCGATCAGTGTCCATAACTGTCGTTCCAACGAAACCTTTTGTACTGGTTCTCCTTCCTTGGAGGCCTCCTCAACGGGGGTGGACTATCCACTTCCATCAGTTCTGCATTCGTAATCTCATGAAGGATTTGTGATCTAGAAGTGTTTAAAGGCGTATAATGGTCAGATTTACCTTCACGCTTTTTAGCCCCTGAATCATGTCTTTTTTTCTTGCCTCCTTCTCGCTGACCTTTTCCTGATCCCTTGTTGAAGAAAGCTTCTTTCTTTTTCCCAGATGCTTCACCTGCAAAATTATCTTGTGCTTTCTGATATTCCTCCAAGTTGAAATATTTTTCAGCTCTTTCCATGACTCCATCCATGGTTTTGATTTTGTGCATCACCAAGTGGTCTGTGAAATCCCCTGGTCTTAATGCGCGCATCAAGAGATGCAAGGCCACTGAGGCCTCTATGTCACTAATTGAAAGGTATTCAGTATTGAAACGAGTGAGGAAATCTCTCAGTGATTCCCCTTTTTCCTGCTTAATTTGAGATAAATGGTGTTCAGACTTTGGCTGTGCTTTGCTTGTTGTGAAGTGTCCTAGGAATTTGGCAGCTAAGTCTTTCCACCCTGTTATCGAATCAGGTTCCAATTTAGAATATCAGCGCAAAGCCGCTTTTTTTCAGAGTTAATGAGAAAGTGCAACATTTGTACGCGTCCTTAGCCCCTTGACACGACATTGCAACCGGAAAGCTGTCAATATGTTTCTGTGGATCTGAGTTCCTAAAATACGGATCTACATTGGCTGGAGCTTTGAGATTTTCAGGCATAGGGAAAGCCATTATGCTTTCAAAAAACGGGTGGTCTTTTTCTTCAGGTTCTCCAACCAGCTCCACCTCATTTCCTTTGCCAACGCCTGATTGGGATGTTCCTTTCCTCAATTCCTTCAGCAACTTGTCCTACTCATCTAACCGCTTGCGTAAATGAGCCAACTCTGTCTCCATGCTTGCTTTCCTCTGTGAGCATCCGCCAGATGACCCCTTACTCTCATGTCGGGAATGCGAAGGGCTTCCTCCTCTGGTGGGGGGCCTCTGTCACGATTTTTCCTGTTCATGATGAGAAGGTTCCTCTTGTCTCGAATGTTCTTGTTCTGCCCATCTTCTTCCTTCGCTTAATCGTTCCCTGAGGTCCTTCTGACGAGAAGGTGCTTGTTCTCCACTTGGGTTTTTTTCTCAATTCCAGCACACTATGGTGGCTGGGTTCAGCACGTTCTCCCTGTGACTGGTTCACCATGGACTTCTTCAGAAGGTGGTGAGAATAAGTTTCTCGCTCCCACTGTGGTCGCCAATGTTCTGTCGTCGATTACAGTTCTTAGACAATCCGGCCAAGAGTTCGGCAATCCCACTTTTGATGTTAGACGTGAAGTGAGCACCTTGAATACCAAGATACACACTCTCTTGTCGTTCTAATTTGGGGGGGTGGTGTGTCTGTTTGTGTGAGATAAGTTAGTTCATACCTGCTAGCCTTATCAGGTATTATATACGCATACCAGTGTATACCGTATTGATTGCCGCTTTCATGTGGCGAGTAAGATTCCCTTCGGCACAAATGTAATGGCGGGTATTAAGTCCAGTAGTATCCTATGCTGGTGCAGATAACGACATCCTTTGGATTCCCCAATACACGTGCTGAATTCTTACCGGTATAACGGTACATGTGTGATATTTGATGTCCAACATTCATACCGGTATTCGGTATTAGAATCCTGCTATCATTGGGCCTTTTGTGGTCTCAAACCGGTATTAGGATCCGGCTTTATTGGGCCTCTTACAGTCTCAAGCCGGTATCCGAATCCGGCACCATCAAGCCTCTTAAGACCTCAAACCAGTATTAGGATCTGGAATTATTGGACCTCTTACAATCTCAAGCCGGTATCCGAATCCGGCATCATCAAACCAAATCCGGTATTCGAATCCGGACTTTTTGGACCTCTTGTGGCCTCAAACGGTATCTGAATCCAGCATACCGGTTCTGACTATCCGGTCCATAACAGGTACAGACCTGCCGCGCCTGGGCGCGCAGCTCTGCATGCCTGGGCGGGCACTGGGCGAAAATGCCCAGAAAATGGGGATTGTTATTTTTTTTGATATATTTTGTGTCTTTTTCCCCATTAGCCAGTCCCTGTACCTGTGCAACAAAAATATGTATTTGCTTTTTAGGATTTTTTTTTAAGTTTTATTGCTTGGTTATTTGTTTGGATTATTTGTTATTTGCATCAAGCTATATATTTTGTAACAAATATAAGTTAATATTTTCCCCATTAGAGGTGCTATTTGTGGGCACTTGTTTTTCATGACTCATATTAAGTTTGGGGGAATGTTTTCTCATTTTTGTTAGTGCTAATGATTATTTTTCAGATGCAAGTAATAAGTGTTCCAAATTTATTCCATGCAATTTTTTATTTTGTAGTTAGGTATGTTTAGTTTAGTTTGCTTGAGGACAAGCCAACCTTTAAGTTTGGGGGAGAGGATACAAAATCAAATTTTTTTTTCAGATCTGAATTTTTTTTCTCCCATTTTTGGTGTTGGTTTGTGTCTTAGGTAGAGGTTTTGTAATTATTCTAGACTTAGGATTATTTTTCTGATGATAGGTGTATATACTTAGTTTAGGATTAGACTCATTGGTTCATGTTATTTATTTGTTGAGCTGTAAATATTTTTGAAATTTGGTTATTTTGACAAAGTTTTTCAGAACTTGAGATTAGTGAACTGACTTTAGCTTAGTGAGATTTTGAGCCTATTTGATGGGGTATATGATTTGTTGAAATATTTTGATTTGAGACCCCTATTCTTTCATGAGTGTGTTCACTTTGATTTTGTGTTCTAGAACTTGACCGGTGACCATATTGAGATTGATAATTGAGTGCATGCATTAAAATGATTAAGGCACTTAGGATGTGTTTTTGTGGCCTTCAACTGTTTTGTATTGATAATGTTCTCTTAGTTGCCCATTTTGAGCCTTATGAGATATTATGATTTTTCTTTGGTACCCTGCATTTATTGAAATATTCTTTGTTAGTACCTTGGGAATTTTGAATGAGCAATTGAGAGGAATGAATAGGAAAAGTAAAAGTAATTGGTGAAAAGTGTATGAGTTATATTTCTCTTCCAAATGAAATAAATAAATAAATAAATGTAAAGGAAGAGAATAGAAGGAAAAAAGATTGAAAAAGGAAGGAAGCATAAAATGTTCCTGATGTGAGTGTGAGTCTTTATTGTATTCATTGCTCATTCATGGTTTTTGATGGAAACTTGCTTTTGTAAATATTTTTGCGAGTTAGCCTTTTTTTTATCTCTTCTTTCTTTTATCCACCTGACACTTTTAGCCATGGCCTCATTACAACCAAAATAAAGACCTGTTAATTTTTGCATGTATTCAATAATTTCAGTGGAGATTTGGGTCTATGGTCAAGCATATGGTAACACTTTACTATTGTATGAACTTGAGTGAATTGTTAATAACCTTAATACACATGAGAGATATACACTGAGAGATTGAGAGTGTTCACTAGTTATGAGTTCTAATTGGTTTTGTTTCTTTAACCAAGTTTTGATATGTGAATAGCTTGTATAAATATGTGGCTGTGTTGATGAGTCGAAGTCTAAAATTAGGTGTTGTACATTTTGATTTGGATGGTAGTCTTTTGTTTTAGAATTTTTATTTTACTTTTGCCTAGGACATGCAAAATGCTAAGTTTGGGGGTGTGATTTGGGTCTAACATACGATGTTTTAGAGCTTAATTTTACTTCCTTTTGCTTGGGTTTTAGCTTGTTTCTCTTGTAAATATAGGTATTTTGTATTAGTTTTAGGAATTTTTAGTTTAGTAGAATCCTTCGAACGTTTTGATCCGTTTTGGGTATGTTTCAGGTACTTTCGGAGTTTAAATGAAGAAAATAAATGTGGAGCATGAAAGGGGATGAAAAGACCTTGAAAATGGCGCAAGAAAGGAGCGAAACGGAGCCGGATCAGGTCCCGCACGCCCAAGCTCACAGATCCGCGCTCCCAGGCCCGCGCATCGCGGTAAAATGACAGTGTTCGGTATTTTGGCCATAACTTGAGTTACGCTTATTCAAATGAGGCGATCTTGGTATCATTTTAAATCTAAGGAAAATATCTATAACGTTTCCAGAAATAGCCGTGCTCAAATTCGTTCATCGTATGGGTCAAAACTTCTCACTTGTGATGGGCCAAACAAATCAATATGGATTAACTCCAATGGCTTTGTTGTGCTTATCACTTGTTTATTTTTAAAAGAACTTTTGACTTGTTTGCATTTCTTACATGGATCGCAAACACATTCAAATTGAAATTTCAGTTTTGGTAGTCCAATTACTATGTTTTTTGCGAAGTAAACGATTTAGTTGACCTACATTAACATGTGCTATCCGCCTATGTCAAAGCCTTACCTCATAATCATTAGTTTTAAAACAAGTAGAAATCAAAGAGGTAATTTCATCCAAATCAACCAAATATGTGTTATGAGAACGCTTACCAATAAATTTTATAGTATGATCCACATCACCTTTAATTATGCAAACATCGGAGGTAAAGGTAACATTATTTCCTATATCACATAATTGACTAATGCTTAACAAATTATGCTTTAGTCCTTCTACTAATAAGACATTATCAATGACAATATTTGAAGTGTTACCGATTTTACCAACTCCGAGTATTTTTCCTTTGTTGTTGTCGCCGTAGGTGACATGTCCTTTCTCCTTAGTAGTGCTCAATGAAATGGATCGATCTCCGGTCATGTGCCTCGAACACCCGCTATCAAGATACCATCGTTTGTCCTTGGTGCGGAGGCATACCTACAATGAGAGTCAATTTATAGATTTAGGTACCCAAATTGTTTTGGGTCCTTGATTGTTAGTTTGTGGACTTTCTCCTTTGACAATCTAAATGTACTCCTTCTTAGGTACACCAAATCTTTTAATTTTGCAAACATTTGATGTATGTCCAAACATTCCACAATGAAAACAAGTTGGCTTATTAGAGAAATTAACTTTTGAAAATCACCAACCTTTGTGTAGGATATCTTCTTTTTGGTAGTGTAACCTAATCCGGTTCTATTTGAAGTGTCTCTTTGACTTGAGAGCAATTCACTCAAATTTCTCCTACCTTTTGTGAAAGTAGCAAGTTTATTTTTCAAATTATTTAACTCTTTTTCATAGTCTTTGCACTTTTCACAAATGGGAGAGACCTTTGAGGTTGAAGCACAATCACATTTAGCATTAGCATAAATTAAATCAAGAGTCTTATTTTGAAGTGTTAACTCATCTAATTGTTTTTGCATTTCTGAAATTTTATTTTGATACTTCAAAATAAGCTTCTTGCATTCCAAATTATGCTTAGCTAATTTCTTAAATTCTTTGTGCATATCAACATAAGCTCCATATAACATATCATATGTAGGATTACTAGAAGAATCGGAATAATAATCAAAGTCATGAGAAGAAGTTACCTCCCTTGAGCTAGATTGCTCCAGTGATTCATTTCTTGAGGAAGCTTCATCACTATGCTTTGCCATAAGACATAAGTTCGCCAGTTCTTCATCTTCTGAAGTGCTTGTGTTGGATTCATCCTCCGGTTCGTCCCAAACTATATAGGCTTTCTTCCCTTTTGAGTAGTTGGGTTTCCATTTGTCACTTTTGGGCTTCTTTGCATTTTGTGGACAATTTGACTTGTAATGCCCAGGTTTCCCACACTCATGACATATTACCTTGTCCTTATGGTTCTTTTGTCTTTGTTGTGTATCCTTGGTGTCCTTTGTCTTAAATCTATTGAAGTTGTTTTTCTTCTTAAGGAATCTACCAAGTTTCTTCACCAATAGACCAAGGGTTTCATCATCAATATCGGAATCGAATTCATCGGCTTGTGAAGACTCATCTTGAGCTTTTAGGGATTTTGAGCTTGACTTGAGTGTTATCCCCTTTTTCTTTCTATCTAAGTCCTCATTCATAGTTAGCCTTCCTAATTCCATTTCGTGCTCTTGAAGCTTGCCGAACAAGGTTGCCAAATCCATCTCCTCTAAATCTTTGGATTCCATGATAGCGGTGACCTTAGGTTGCCACTCCCTGCTAAGACATCTCATAACCTTGTTAACAACTTCACCATTAGATAAATTTTTTCCAAGAGCAGATAGATGATATATAATATGTGTGAAGCGCTTTTGCATGTCACCAATATTTTCACTAGGCAACATGCGAAAGAGCTCATATTCATGCATGAGAGTGTTTAACCTATCACGTCTAACCTCGTTTGTGCCCTCGTGTGTGACTTGAAGTGTATCCCACATTTGTTTTGCATTTGTGCATTGGGAAACTCTAAAAAATTCATCATATGAAAGAGCCAAAGTGATGATGTTCTTTCCTTTTAAATCAAATTGAACCTTTTTCTTATCATCATCATTCCAGCTAGCTCTAGGCTTTAGAGAAACAACGTCATTCACTTTTGTCATAGGTATGAAAGGTCCATTTTCAATGGCATTCCAAATTTCAATATCTATAGCCTCAATAAAAATTTTCATACGCACTTTCCGATAAGCGTATCCTTCACCATTAAATAATGGGGGATGGTTTATGGAAGCGCCTTCACCTCCAAATGGGTTACTAGTTGAGCCCATGGTTTCCAAAAGGATCTTTTCGAAAAAGGGTTTTTAATGCTCGGATCTTTTGACCGAGCTCTGATACCACTTGTTGGAAACCAACAAGCGGCTCGACAAAATACTAGAGGGGGGGTGAATAGTGTTTTGAAGCTTAGATACCAAATTTTCGATTGCTATTGATAATGAATTGCAAAACAGTGATTTTTATCAAAAAATTACAACTAATAATCGATTATAATGTTTCCTTAATCGATTATGGTCTAATAGCAATTTCTATAATCGATTATGAGAAGGTGATAATCGATTATCGTCTGACAACAAGTTTTCAGATAATCGATTAGCAGAAAATAGAAAAATCACTTTTCAACAAAAGCTCTTAAACCAGAGATTACGCAAACAGAAATAGCAAAACCCTAATTCATTTATTCAATCCCTTTTAATGATTGACCTATTGCAAAAATAAAAACCCCAAAATATAACCTAATTATGATTGTTCTTGATTTTGTTAATTGATTAAAGAAAAGCAATTAAAGAGATTGACACAAAGGATTTTATAATGGTTCCCCTTTAACCACCAAAGGGTACATCCAGTCCTCTCGTCGGATTGGGAGATTTTCTAATCACAAATCAAATAGGGTTAGTGGATCTTTTACAAGGAAATAGTGCTAAACCTCACACACTAATCTATTCTTAAACCCTCAACAAGAGTGTACCAATCTCTTGTTTACTACCCCAAGTTGATTGTTCACAAAATCCTTGAGTCACTCCTTGGTTGAAGCTCCTCTTCAATCCTTGACTCAATCTCCTTGCTTTGAATTCTTCTTCAAAGACTTCCAATGAATTTCTTCAATGAATTGTTGAATTCTTGAATCTACACCTTGATGTGCAATGATTCAACTAAAAACTATAAAGCTCTATTGATCTCAATCTAGAAAGATGAATAGAAGAGAGAGAAGAATTATGAATTGAGATTGCTTTTGAAACAATTGGGTTCTTGAAAATTTTCTTGGAGAAAGTTTGATAGCTCTCAATAGAAGATGAATGTGTTGTAAAATTGTGTCTGAAAAATGTGTAAGCGAAAGTGTCAAAAACCAAATGAAAAAGCTCTTTTAAAACTATATTTTTTTAACTGTTAACCACTCATAATCGATTATTTAATACTCATAATCGATTATGATCTGGAAACTTCATAATCGATTATCAAGGTCTCTTAATCGATTATGAGCTGCAAAATTCATAATCGATTATCAAAATCTCTTAATCAGTTATAACCTGTAATTTTGCTTAAATTTGAGCTTTCATTTGTTCTTGCTTTTTACACATTCACAAGAGCTATTTTTCATTTAGCAATCTCATTCACTACTTCCATCTTCATTCATATATCTACTTGAGAATAAAAACCTAGAACTACCACCCACACTCATATGTAAATAAAACTAATAATGATACAAATTAATTACAAACATATGAGAAATAGACTAATTGTTGAATTGGTAGAGTTCTAGCTTGTATAAAGTTGTTGATGTAGTTTCGCATTGGCATGTTTGTTCAGCATCAAAACACACTGAGTCTAACAAATGATTGTCTGCATTTTACATCGTTGAGCCGAGCTTAAAGGAAGTCCGAGATTATGACTTGCTATTGGTTCAACTACAATTCTTCAAAGCAGCTGCTGAGCATCTTCCGAACTGAGCTGAGCTTTTGTTAGACCTTGATATCTTGGCTTGTGCTACATGATTGACTAAGCAAATTCAGAATGTCTTCCGAACTTGCAACCGAGCAACTGCCGAGTGTGACGACCCAACTTTCTATTCTTGATAAAATACGACCATTTTTTTTCTTTTTCTTTCCATCAAAAGTTAAGTCATCATCATTATCAATCTTGCGAAAGTAATTGTAATCAATCATAAAAGAGAAACATCATCTTCATATTATAATTCCATAGTAAAAAAGGGAGTAAATCCCATTACATTAGTTCATATTCTCAGCAACTATAAGCCAAATACTAAAACTTAGTTAGGACTCTAGGTTATCATACTATATTACAAGATATTACAACAAAACGTATAACAACCTAGAGCATATGGTTCACAACTCCAAAATATAAAAGATAGTAAAGGAAAGAGAAACCCGATGGGTTATAAAATCCACATTCCACTCACAGGAATTCAACTTAGTCGCCAGTTCCCCACTGACTTCCAGTTGAATTCTCCATGGGATCATCATCCGCCACCTGAGAATCATCTTGCACTGGGCCCTCATCCTCAATTGGGTCCTCCTCCTCCTCCTCCTCCTCCTCCTCATGTGCCAATTCAGATGGCACATAAACCGGAGTCCTAGGCTGGACTCTCAGGGAAGGACTAGGATGAGTGGGAACTTCAAGAATTACTCTTTCAGTAGAGGGTGCAGGACTCGGTGGAAGTGATCGTCTAGTAAAACGTCTTGGTGGTGGTGGAGGGGTTCCATGGCGAAAGAGAAAATTTGGTGGAACGTGCATAATATACACCATTGGGATTCTCGTTCGTCGCGGTCGCATGCGGGACCAAGGATTAGGATGACGGAAAGTGATTTCCACGTCACCCTCGTACGTGGCCCGATGCCCATCGAAGTTCCACTCCACATTAGGGAGCGGCCTCATCTCCACGCATAACATGTTCCGTGCCACGTCCTACACACAAGGGATTAAGAGTGAGTCATAGCTAAATACAATAACAAATGAGCATAACAGGGGCTAAAAATGACATACACATATCATCATTTAGCATAAAGAATGAAAATATACGTGCTCAAGTCATTTTAACACTCATTAGGCTTTATTAGTGTCATGATGCATGCCTACTCCTCATTCATGCTTCATGGATCGACATCCTTTCGGGAATCCATTTCAAACCTAAGTTTTCATCGAACCAGAGCGTATCCATATCTCAAGCATCACGATTGATTGGGAACTAGCCTTTATAGCACCCTGTGCCATGGTATCCAAGTCTTCATAGCACCCTGTGCCATGGTATCCAAAATTATATCATATGCTAGATGTCCACAATCAAAACGGAGCAACCCCATGCATGATAATGTCACATAAGAGTCTCGTTTTATTATTTCATTATTCTCATCAGCATTCTTAGCGATACATGGCCGGATACATCATCATATCATTATTTCATTTTCTTTAACTTTTTCTTTTTAGCTGGTGCCGATGCATTCAGAAAAATCCATCAGTAGCCTAGCCACTTTGTGGTGGGTTTAACTATTTCCGTTTAACAATTTCAAGCAAAGCCCATCAGCGGCCCAACCACTTTGTGATGGTTGTAGAAATAGTATATAATTAATTATTTAGTAATCCATCGGGGCATAGCCTCCTATAGATGGTTATTGCAACGACCCCATTAGGACTCCCATAGAGAAATATCAACCAAGTGAATAAAAACTTTCACTGGAACATCCAGAGGATAAATATCGACCAAATGGGTGTACGCACTTCCGTTGGGACTCCTGTAGGGAAATTATCAACCAGTGAATAAAATTTCAGTAGGACACCTCCAGGATGGTTATCAACCAAACGGGATTAAGTTATTATAATATTAAACAAGTTAAATTCTTCAAATTAAAGAAAATCTGAGTGTTAAGTAATTTTGTTCAAAATACTCGAGTAGTTTATGAACCACTCGAGTAGTTCAAGCAAAAATACTTGAGTCTTAAAAGAAATACTCGAGTCGTTCTAAATTTTCCAGGATACTCGAGTCTTTCTTGAAATACTCGAGTCTTTTTGCTGCAACAGCACCAGTTTTCTACATTTTTAGCATCAATTCAAATTTCTCACTTGATTACTCCATTCCTGTGCAAAACAGAAACTTAAACACATAAAATGAACATATTGCAATCATTAAACATAACTGAAACAACATAAAACAACATCAAATCACAGATTGCACAAAACTTTAGAAAATGTCCATTTTAACATATGAATTTCATTTCCACTTGATTTTAAGTTCAAAACACCATCCAGTAAGCATTATCAGGTTCATTTAAACTTGTTTGAACATTAAAATCATGGGTTTCTGACCTCCAAGTCAAAATCCCAATTCAAGTTGCATCCCTCTTTGAACCTTTAATGGTTCCTACATTTCTAGCTTCAAATTACTCATTCTAGTATTTAGGTAACTCCTCCCTTACCTTAGAGAAGCTAAAGAAAGGATTGATTGAAGAGAAAAGGGGTTGAATCAAAACTTCGTTTCTGGACCTGTACAAAAATAGTTGCACTGGCTGACTTTGGCAATCAATTTCACCACGAATAAGACATGAAAAAGAGTGAAACAAGTTAGCTTAAGCAACTAGGAAATGCCATCTTTAATCAAAAACAAATTTGGAATCAAGAGGGTTCCTGAATTTACCAAACCGATTCAAGAAAGAAGGGTGTTTGATGCTAGATTGTGCTCTATTTTCACAACTTTAAACACCTAACTTTGACAGCTTGGAACTCAATCTACAGGAGGTTATTTCGAGTGATTCTTGGTTCTAATTAAAGATTGGAATTAGAACTTCAATTTGTGTTTTGGTTTCAGAGGGAATGGGTGAGAATTGAAGGAGAACAAATTGATCAATGACGTCTCCAGAAAACAGAGTATTTTGGACAGAGATTCGGGTTTGAGAGATTTTGATGTGTTTGTGGCTTCCCCAAACCTCTATTTATAGTCTAGGATTACCCTCCTTCGAAGTAAAGTCCAGCTCTGTGCTTGGAACTAAGGAAAACGCGTTTTGGTTCAAAGTTTGAATTGAAACCGACTTATACACACAGCCACACTGCTCGAACTACTCGAGTCTTTCCCAAAAGACTCGAGTGTTTCAACCAGAAATTCAAATTTTCTAACTGCTAGTTACAATACTCGAGTCTTTTTCGACTCGAGTCTTTTGACTAAAAATCATAAAAATTAATATTTTATTCAATATAATAATATTATTTAATATTTTATTTATTTTGTTCATTTAAAATATTCGACCTTACATCCTCCCCACTTAACAGAATTTCGTCCTCGAAATTCCGATTTACACAAAAAGGTGAGGATACTCGTCTTTCATCTTAGATTCTAATTCCCACGTTGACTTACACACACCACTTTGACCCCAAAGAACTCGCACTAAAGGAATCTCTTTTCCTCGCAGCTTCTTAACTCGTCGATCTTTTATTCGCACTGGTCCAACTTCGAATGTGAGATTCTCTTTCAATGGCACTACATCTTGTTGTAACTGGATGATCGAAGACGGGTCATGGACAAACTTGCGAAGCTGAGAGACGTTGAATACATTATGGAGATTGGACAAGAATGGTGTAACACCCTATGATTTATTACCCTTAATTCCCCTTAATTAAAAATGCAAACTTAAAAATTCCTTTTTATTTTAATAAAAATCAACCGTCAAACGGACGAAGTTTCGTTTGTATTTTGGACTTTTCTAATATCTCAACCTGTTAAACACATTCACATAATATCAATAGTAGCCAGCAGGGCTCTAATCATATATATATGCATCATATAACTGCACCATGGGCTCAAAAAAAATAAAACAAGCTGTATCAGTTTCAGAGTGCCAGTAGAAAGTCTAAGTATGAACCATGAAACAAAACATGAACCATGCCCACATAAAAATATCCTAAGCCTCACTCAAAAAGTATATACATCACATATACATAAAAATAATGTAGGAGGCTTAGGTCAATGATAATGCTCTAAAATCGCCCACAACCCTACTCTCCCTGTGAGGGAGAGTAATCCTGCTCGACCGGTCCTGGAGTATACTCCAACTCAGTACCTGAAAAATGGTAAGGAGGTGAGTATTACACAATAAAATAGGGAAGCAGTTTCTATTATGCTATACTGAACCACCAAGCCAAACACAAATAGTCATATAATGCACATAAACCAGTAATCATTCCCAAACAATTCAATTATTTCCATTTCATTAGTAAATTAGTTCATTTATAGTTTTAATTTCAATATTTCATACTTTTCCAAGTTGTACCAATTTACATATTAGTCATACTCTTGCATAATGTTACAATCCATTTTTAATCACATACTCTTTGTGTTTTTGTAAAGACTTTTAGAATTTATTACATGGATTTCCATCATTGCGTACAGTCTCCTTCGGACAACGTCTTACAGCTGCACACAATGTATGTCTTACGCGGTCTATGCGTACAGTCTCCTACGGACAACTTCTTACAAGACCTGGATTCCACAATCGGAAGGTGCATCCATCATTGAGTACAGTCTCCTTCAGACAACGTCTTACAGCAGCGCATCAAGTGCGTCTTACGCGATCTAGGCGTACAGTCTTCTACGGACAACGTCTTACAAGATCTGGAGACGCACAATCCAATTATACCTTTAATTAATGTATGGTGTGTGTGTGTCCATAACTACGTACAGTCTCCTTCGGACAACGTCTTACAGCGGCGCATCAAGTGCGTCTTACGCGATCAATGCGTACAGTCTCCTACGGACAACGTCTTACAAGATCTGGATCACACACTCTTCGTCCTTTAAATCTTTTAATTTCATATTCAATTATTTCCTTGTAGTCATCCTCATATAATTACCAATTTAATCATGTATTTGTATTTTCAATTTCCAAAGAAACATTCATGCCAATTCCAAACATCATATTCATCATCGTTCATAAATTCTAGGGCTCAATATAATTTAGCAAAATATCAACCACATAAATCAAGTATCAATAATCACATTTAAGCACAAAATAATATATCAAAATACTTTTATACCTAATCACATTTTAAACATAATATTATCTATCCTAGGGTTCTTTATCCTAACTAACACATATCTCCTAGTAACCCAATATATACACAATACAATCTACCCCCTAGAATATGGTAACACAAACCTCATTACCTCAAGTTCTTAGAGATAGAGAGATTTGTACTTGTTCTACACTTGAGAATTGGCCACAAATCAAAAGAAGAGAGAGGGACCTAATACAATAGGAATAACAAAACAAATTATTATGCTTTGCCTTTAATCTTGAGGGAATCCATGAAACCAATTAGAGTTCCATAGGTTGAAGATTGAAAACTCCAAGGGAGCAAGAGAGAGAGAGGAATTCGAACCATAGGGGAGAGAAAGAGGGAATCAAGAGCTTGGATACTTACTTGGAATTGAGAAAGAAAGAGATTTGATGATGGATTTGGATACAATATACTTGAGTATTGATTAATCGAAGTAAAAAATTTTGTGCCCTAGAGAAGGAAAGAGAGAGAAGGTCGAACTAGAGAAAGAGAAACGTATGTTCCACTTTTATTTTTTTATCAGCTACCCAGGTTAATCGATTAACATCCCAGTTAATCGATTAACATCCTAGTTAATCGATTAACCCCTTGTAATTTGGCCAAAATCAACACTTAGACTTACTTGATTAATTTTTTGCTCACTTTCTGGCACTAATCGATTAACCAGTAGGTTAATCGATTAATTTTTGCACCACATTCAGGCACTAATCGATTAACCTGCAGATTCATATATTACTCAGCACTTTGAAAAGCCATAACTTCTTCGTTACCCGTTGGATCTTCCTCAAATTTCAAAGCAAGCTTCCTCACCTATCCTACTTCATATCCAACGGTGGAATTTATGTTTTGAGCTACCAATCTTGTTATTCTGAATTCCCCAAAGTTCTATGTTTTAAACCTAATGTTACATGTACATTTGGCTAAATTCTAACTAATATCTCCATTTCTTCTACCCTAAGACCATCACAACATAGGTTACACTATAAATTAAGTTTGGGATGTTACAATCCTCTCCCACTTATTCGAATTTCGCCCTCGAAATTCAGTTGTCGTCGAACAAGTGTGGATGAGATTGTCTGATCTTGCTTTCCAATTCCCAAGTAGCTTCCTCCACATTGTTTCTGCTCCATATAACTTTCACCAGGATAATCTCCTTGCCTCTCAACTGTCTCACTTGCCTATCTTCAATCCTCACTGGCAACACTTCAAAAGTCAAATTCTCCTTCAAAGGCAAATCATCCAAAGTGATCACATGAGTAGGATCATGAATGTATTTTCTTAGCTGTGAAACATGGAATACATCATGAAGCCTAGCTAAGTGAGGGGGCAAAGCAATCCTGTATGCTACTGGGCCAACCTTCTCCAGAATCTCATAAGGTCCAACAAACCGAGGAGTTAGTTTCTTGGACTTAATTGCCCTACCAATTCCTGTAACCGGAGACACTCTTAGAAACACATGATCCCCAACATCGAATTTCAAGGGTCTCCTTCGCCTATCAACATAATTCTTCTGGCGATCCTGAGAAGTCTTCATTTTTTTGATCATTGTGATCTTCTCAGTAGTTTCTTTCACTATATCAGGGCCTATCAGCAAGTTTTCACCTATTTGGAACCAACACAGAGGCGTCCTACATTTTCTGCCGTAGAGAGCCTCAAATGGTGCCATACCAATACTGGAGTGGAAGCTGTTATTATAAGTAAACTCGTCAACGACAGTAACTGCTCCGAACTACCAGCCTGCTCCAGAACACATGCTCTCAACAAATCCTCCAATGTCTGGATAGTACACTCAGATTGTCCATCTGTTTAAGGATGATAAGCCGTACTAAATTTCAGTTTAGTACCCAATGCCTGCTGGAGACTTTGCCAAAATCGAGACAGAAATCTCGGATCACGATCGGATACAATACTAGGAGGAACACCATGCAGCTTTACTATGTCCCTAATATACAACTGAGTCAACTTTTCCAGAGTGTACTTCTTGTGAATAGGGATAAAATGAGCACACTTTGTTAGATGGTCCACAACCACCCAAACTGCATCACATCCTGCAACAGTCCTAGGTAGACCCGTCACAAAGTCCATGGCTATGCTATCCCACTTCCATTTAGGGATATCAAGTGATCGCAACGGACCATCTGGCTTTTGATGCTCAATTTTAACTTTCTGACAAGTAAGGCAATGAGATACATGATCTGCTACATCGGTTTTCAACTTTGGCCACCAATAAATCTTCTTGAAATCTTGGTACATCTTCGTTGCACCGGGATGAAAATTCATTTTGGTTCAATGTGCTTCCCATAGGATATCTCTTCTAACTTCAAAATCCATTGGAACACATATCCGGCCCCTAAACCGGATAATACCATCAGAACCTTTTACAAAATCAGGCTCTTCATTGCCCGATGCCCCTTCCAACAACTTCTGTAGCTCTTCATCATCAGCTTGCCTTTCTTTGATAAGATCAATCAAATCATTGGTAACCTGCAACATTTCTAGAACAATGCTCTTCTCTTTCACTTGCATGTTAAATTTGAGGTCACTGAATTCTTGGATTAGCTGCATCTCCTTCACCATCGAATTGCTGACATGCAAGGTCTTGCGACTTAATGCATCAGCCACTACATTGGCCTTGCCCGGATGATACTGAAGATTGAAATCATAGTCCTTCAGAAACTCCATCCACCTCCTCTGTCTCATATTCAACTCCTTTTGATCGAAGAGATAGCGGAGACTTTTATGATCGCTAAAGACTTCAAACTTTGAACCATACAGATAATGCCTCCAAATTTTCAAAGCAAAAACTACTGCCGCCAACTCAAGATCGTGAGTGGGGTAGTTCTGCTCATGCTGCCTCAATTGCCTGGATGCATAGGTTATGACTTGTCCTTGCTGCATCAACACACAACCCAACCCTTGTTTTGAAGCATCACAGTACACTACAAAGGATTGAGTCGAATCTGGAAAAATCAACACCGGGGAACTAGTTAATCGCCTTTTCAACTCCTGGAAACTATCTTCACATTCTGGGGACCATTCAAACGGAACACCTTTCTGCGTAAGAGTAGTCAAAGGAAGAGCTAGCTTAAAAAACCCTTCAATAAACCTCCGGTAATACCCAGCCATACCAAGGAAGCTTCTGATCTCAGTAATGGACTTGGGTCTCTCCCACTTAAGCACCGCTTCCACCTTAGAAGGATCTACTGCAACTCCCTTCTCAGAAATCACATGCCCCAGAAAGTGCACTTCATTCAACCAAAAACTACATTTAGAGAATTTTGCATAAAGGTGCTTGTCTTTGAGAACTTGGAGCACCGTTCTCAAATGCTCCTCATGCTCCTTCTAGCTCTTGGAATAAATGAGAATGTTGTCAATAAAGACTATGACGAATGAATCTAAGTACGGCCTGAAGATCCTGTTCATATAATCCATGAAGATCGCAGGAGCATTCGTGAGACCAAAAGGCATTACCACATATTCAAAATTCCCATATCTAGTTTTAAAAGTAGTTTTAGGAATGTCCTCCTCTCGGATACGGATTTGATGATATCCAGATCGGAGGTCAATCTTTGAGAAAACTGCAGCTCCCCTAAGTTGATCCAACAAATCATCGATGCGTGGGAGTGGATATTTATTCTTCACTGTCACCGCATTTAACTGCCGGTAATCAGTGCACATACGGACACTTCCATCCTTCTTTTTGACAAAGAGGATAGGAGCTCCCCACGGGGAAACACTTGGCCTTACGAACCCCTTAGCCAAAAGCTCCTTCAACTGCTTCTTCAACTCTTCCAACTCTGGAGGGGCCATTCTATATGGTGCTTTTGATATCGGGCCGACACCAGGAATAAGATCGATGCCAAATTCTACTTCTCTGGCTGGAGGTAATCCGGGAATTTCAGCAGGAAAAACATCCGGAAACTCACTAACCATTGGAATCCGACTGATATCCGATGCTTCATCAGCATCCACGGCCGATACCGAAACTTGACAGAAGATTACTGACTTCTGACTACAATCAAGAAGGACACGGTTTTGGGACATCCAGTCCATGCCTAAAATAATATCCAGCTTGGTTAAAGGCAAACATATTAAGTTTACTTTGAATTCCCGCTCCAATACTCGAAGTGGGCAATCCAAGCACATTAAAGATGTAACCACCGCTGAATTAGTAGGGGTAGACACGGACAACTTGAAAGGCATCTCAACTGCAGACAGTTTTAATCTTTCCATGCAATTGACAGAAATAAAAGAGTGTGTAGCTCCACAGTCAAAGAGAATACCACATGCAATATCATTCACATGGCCAATACCTCGAATCAGCTCATCAGCTTCAGTCACTTCTTCTCCATCAAGAGTGTACACCTTCCCCTGCTGTAGTGGACGGCCATCACCAACCCTCTGCGCCTTAGTCACATTGGCTTCTTTCTTAACTGCATTCTTTGGGCAGTTAGTTGCAACATGACCAGGTTGTCCACATTTGAAACAGGTGATGTTCGGCTGATTCTGATTCATATTCAAGCATACACCTCTATGCTGCTTGCCACAATGAGGACAAGGCGGAATAGGACCAGAAGAACCCCCTATAGGACCTGCTCTAGGCTGAGGATAGGGGCCTAGTCGCTGCACCGCACCCTTGCCTCTTATAGGACCACCACTTCTTTGCACCGTTCTGCTTTTATCTTCAACCATCTTTCTCTTAAGACCCTTCTCATAACTGCTTGCCATGTTGACCAAGCGAGCCAAGTTGTCAATGTTGTGATACTCACAAGAGAGACAGATGTCACTCCTAAGCCCAGCTTCAAACTTAACACACTTGCTGCGCTTACTTGCATCACAATAATCAGAAAAACGGATGAGATCTTCGAACCGAGCTGCATAGTCCCCAACTGACATAGAACCTTGAGTCAATTGGAGAAAAGCAATATCTTTCTCCCTCCTAATATCTTCAGGGAAATACTTCCCCAGGAAAAGATCCTTGAATACTTCCCAAGAAACAACCGGATTAGCTGCCACCAATCCTCTCCTTTGCTGGTCCCACCAATGTTCTACCTCATTGGTCAGCATGAATTCAGCTAGTCAGAAACAACCGGATTTCCCATTGGTGGTTGAAGAGAACGGAGGATCTTCTCAATCTCCTGTATCCATCTCTGAGCTCCATCTGGATCATTCCAACCTTCAAAACGAGGCGGATCATTCTTTTGAAATCGAGCCATCCAGTCAATCTCAACTGCAGCTGGCGGAGGAGGCTGCAGAGCTGCTGCTGCTGCTGCAACAGCTGCCATCTGTTCCCCCTGCTGCTGCATCTGAGATAGATGCTCCAGAATGGCTGCAAGTCCATCGTTACCAGCCCTTCTTCCAGCCATACTGCTTAGCCAAAGAGAACAGACCAGTAAGACTCAATTACTAAGTATATACATAGTACTATAATTATCCTATTAGAATCCTAAACTATTGCTATGAGCATCAATTACTCGCTAGGTGAGTAATCATTTGGAGTTTGTATAACTCCAGGGCCGAGGAGAAACCGCTCTGATACCATAAATGTAACACCCTATGATTTATTACCCTTAATTCCCCTTAATTAAAAATGCAAACTTAAAAATTCTTTTTTATTTTAATAAAAATCAACCGTCAAACGGACGGAGTTTCGTTTTGTATTTCGGACTTTTCTAAAATCTCAACCTGTTAAACACATTCACATATTATCAACAGTAGCCAGTAGGGCTCTAATCATATATATATGCATCATATAATTTCCCCATGGGCGAAAAAAAAATAAAACAAGCTGTATCAGTTTCAGAGTGCCAATAGAAAGTCTAAGTATGAACCATGAAACAAAACATGAACCATGCCCGAATGAAAATATCCTAAGCCTCACTCAAAAAGTATATACATCACATATACATCAAAATAATGTAGGAGGCTTGGATCAATGATAATGCTCTAAAATCCCCCACAACCCTACTCTCCCTGCGAGGGAGAGTAATCTTGCTCGGCCGGTCCTGGTGTATACTCCAACTCAGTACCTGAAAAATGGTAAGGAGGTGAGTATTACACAATAAAATAGGGAAGCAGTTTCTATTATGCTATACTAAACCACCAAGCCAAACACAAATAGTCATATAATGCACATAAACCAGTAATCATTCCCAAACAATTCAATTATTTCCATTTCATTAGTAAATTAGTTCATTTATAGTTTTAATTTCAATATTTCATACTTTTCCAAGTTATACCAATTTACATATTAGTCATACTCTTGCATAAGGTTACAATCCATTTTTAATCGCATGCTCTGTGCTTTTGTAAAGACTTTTAGAATTTATTGCGTGGATTTCCATCATTGCGTACAGTCTCCTTAGGACAATGTCTTACAGCTGCACACAATGTGTGTCTTACGCGGTCTATGCATACAGTCTGCTACGGACAACGTCTTACAAGACCTGGATTCCATAATCGGAAGATGCATCCATCATTGCATACAGTCTCCTTCGGACAACGTCTTACAGCAGCACATCAAGTGCGTCTTACGCGATCTAGGAGTACAGTCTCCTACGGACAATGTCTTACACGATTTGGAGAGGCACAATCCAATTATACCTTTAATAAATATATGGTGTGTGTGTCCATAACTACGTACAGTCTCCTTCGGACAACGTCTTACAGCGGCACATCAAGTGCGTCTTACGCGATAAATACGTACAGTCTCCTACGGACAACGTCTTACAAGATCTGGATCACACACTCTTCGCCCTTTAAATCTTTTAATTTCATATTCAATTATTTCCTTGTAGTCATCCTCATATAATTATCAATTGAATCATGTATTTGTATTTTCAATTTCCAAAGAAACATTCATACCAATTTCAAACATCATATTCATTATCATTCATAAATTCTAGGGCTCAATATAATTTAGCAAAATATCAACCACATAAATCAAATATCAATAATCACATTTAAGCGCAAAATAATATATCAAAATACTTTTATACCTAATCACATTTTAAACATAATAGTATCTATCCTAGGGTTCTTTATCCTAACTAACACATATCTCCTAGTAACCCAATATATACACAATACAATCTACCCCCTAGAATATGGTAACACAAACCTCCTTACCTCAAGTCCTTAGAGATAGAGAGATTTGTACTTGTTCTACACTTGGGAATTGGACACAAATCAAAAGAAGAGAGAGGAACCTAATACAATAGGAATAACAAAACAAATTATTATTCTTTGCCTTTAATCTTGAGGGAATCTGTGACACCCTTTTCATATTACCAAGTAATTACTATAATAATTATATTATTACTCGGAAAGATGTGGACTTGTTAGTATTTAGAAAATGTAGAAATAAAAATTTTCTTTTAAGGCGGGTGCACAATCCAAAACATGGAATTCTTGGAGAGAATAATTCATATCGTTTATAACATTGTGTTAAATTCAGCATTTTCAAAAAACCTTTTCACAAACTGGATAGCATCGGCGCTTTGAAATTGCATTTACATAATAGAAATTAAACGATGCCATCCATTCTTTCGTTTCGCGGAACTGATACCATCCTTTTCTATCGTAGCCGAATTCTTTGAGTAATTTAGATCAGAGTAAGCGAAAATAGTGGAACTATGCATAATTGTGATATAAACATAATATACATATATAAGTGAGTCATAAAATACATAGTCCCAAGGTCATATCTCCAAGATCCAAATACAAGTCCATAGTAGATCTATATCAAAATAAAACCATAACCCTAGATCTCTCAAAAGTATATCTACAAAATATACGTCTCAAAAATATGAACTCTAGAGGTGGTCACATAGATCTGGTAGCAGCAGCAGTAGTAGTAGTAGAAGTCTCCAGGTAGCAAAAGTAGTAATCATCATCAGACATCATCAGAAACAGCAGCAGCAGTATCTCCTTCACAGCATCCCCTCACCGGATCCCCTGATCCTCATCATTAACCATACGCACGTACCTAGGGATCATCGTCCCTCCACTAACTCCCGGTAGAATGAACGACTGGCTCGCCTCCGCTCTCGTCCTCCACAGGGTCCTCCTCGATCTCATCCGATGGAGTGGGTACCCTACCACTGGGTACAGGGTCAGGAGATGGCGAGACCCTAACAGGGCTCCTCGGATCAGATGGGGGAGTCTCCTCGCGGACGACTCTCGAAGAAAAAGGGTGTGAGCGGGAAGGTCGAAAACGGAAACTGTGATACGAGCGAGCTGGTCGTGTGGGAGGTGGTCCATGATATGTGTAAAAGGGTGGTACGTGCATAGTGTATATGATGGGAATCCTAAACCTACGAGGACGAAACCAGATCAGCGGGTTCGGGTGGTAGAAGGTGACCTCTACCTCCCCCACGAACACCGCGCGGTGATCCTCGTAGATCCATATGCCACTAGGAAGTGGCCGGATCTCGATGCAAGCGATGTAACGTGACATCACCTACAAGGGCATAGGGGTAAGCAATTCTATGCACATAATCAATAGAGCGTAAATATATGTACAATGTAAAGGTATATACATGCAACAATAAACAACAATCACATTTAGCATTTAGAAGATATTGAATGCAAGTAAGATGCTCATACTTGTTTCATTTATCAACCTTAGATTAAATGAGTGGCATGATGTATGAACCTAGCTCTCAAGCCTATCTCCATCATTCTATGTCACTCTCTGACGTCCATCCTTTACTTCATCCAGCACTCAACAGTGCGTTGTACTCCTAGGTGTACAACATTCGTACATTCACCAAGAATGTACACGACAAGCTTGGAATTCGTGCCACCGAGCAACGTCGCGTCATCCAAACGGTATAACCATACTATCAGCATCTCACTATGCCGACCACGTCGTCAACCATAACGTATCATCAAGCGAGCCGTCAATTGGCACTCCCAGAGGCCCTCCTCATGTTACCAAAACATGATAAACGAACTATCATCCAAACTCCAGAATGAATGCATTATCTTTCACTTAAAGGAATTTATTGGTGTTTTCTTTTTATTAATACCTAACGTGCCACCCGAGCAACGTCTCGTCATCCAAAAGAAATTACCATATCATCAATCAATTTCTTTTAAATCTTAGATCACTTGGATTATTGTCATTTAAGTATTAAACAAATGATTCAGAATTAAAAATGGTATTTTTAATATTCTGGCAAAACTACTCAAGTGTTCTTCAGAATACTCGAGTGGTTCTTCAGTTTTTTCCAGATTACTCGAGTGGTTCCTAGCTACTCGAGTCGTTCATGCTTTCAAGAAGTTCAGATTTCAGATTCTTAAAAATTACTCGAGTAGTTCATGAGTACTCGAGTGTTCTTCATCAAATCCAGAATACTCGAGTGACTCATGCAATACTCGAGTGGTTTATCAGAAATTGTCCTTGAATACCAGTTGGTACTCGAGGCCTGGTCTGATACTCGAGTGTTCTACCACAAAGACACACTGTTTTATCAAAATTTACTCGAGTATCAAGCAAAGTACTCGAGTCTTTTCTTACAGAACAGACTGGAAACTTGGCTTTAACATACCATTTTCATTTCTAATCATTTCTAGTTCAATCCAATGATCAACAGAGTTCATATATCACATATTGAACATGCTCAAACACTTAGAACACATCAATTTACAGATTTGACAAAGAATCAAGAGATTATGCATAAAACATGCAAATTCACAACTTAACATATCAAATTGCAAAATACTCAATAAACTTGTGAATTTGAGCTTAAAACAGCTTGCATGCATCATATGGAACTTGCTCAAAACAACAATAGAGCACAAGTTGGTCTCCAAACCAATTTCCCTATTCAATCTAAGCCCTTAGAGCCTCTTGGTGGCTCTCTAATTGAATTCATGAAATTTAAACTCTATCTAGTGAATAGAAAGCTTTCCCCTTACCTCAAAATCGTGTGAGAACTGAAATTGGACAGAAAAACGAACTCCAAGCTAGTTTCCCCAAGAATCATATGACAGCAACACAGTTTTGAATGAGGTCATAAAACCAGATATTTTAATTGTGAAATCATGCAAAACAATTGGGGAAATAATCAGAAATCGTTCTCTGCGACATGCATAAGAGAATGGAATGAAATTGAAGTCTCAAAGGTTCAAGGGCTTACCAAAATCGATGGTCCAAGTAAGCTCCAGGAACTGAAACCAACTTCAACTCCTTCCCTTCTCAGATTCGATTCTCACTCTATACTTGCTTCTAGCTAAAAAACTTAATATCTTTACGAAGCCCTGGATGTGAGCTTCGTAATCGTGTATCACTCGAAATCAAACACTCAAAAATGAAGAGGAATCTAAGAAAACGAAATCAGAACCCTAACCTCACAATTTCATCAACAAAGGCTTCAAATTCGTTGATGAGGAGCTTAAATAGGCAATTGCAGCTTACATGCAGGTCGACACGACACCATTGAGGTGTTGAGGGTGGAGTATTCGTGTCACACGGCGGGAATCGTTGGTGGTGACTCACCAAACGCACTAACTCGTGCAACTCTGACTAGAACACTCGAGTCTTTTCAGAAATACTCGAGTGTTTTGGTCAGTTTTTGAAAAATAATAATTTTATTTACTTTCCCCAAAACCTTTCCTATAATTACTTCTAGGTCCCAACTCAGGGACTAATATGCAAAATGTTTATATTTATGCATAAATATACTTACAAAATAAATTCATACATCCACTAATAACATAATCACAGATTTTAATCAAAGATTAAAAATAGAAATAATTAATTATAATAAATTTTATAATTAACTTTCCATTAATCAGGGATTAAAATTTTGGGGTGTTACAGAATCCATGAAACCAATTAGAGTTCCATAGGTTGAAGATTGAAAACTCCAAGGGAGCAAGAGAGAGAGGAATTCGAACCATAGGGGAGAGAAAGAGGGAATCAAGAGCTTGGATACTTACTTGGAATTGAGAAAGAAAGAGATTTGATGATGGATTTGGATACAATATACTTGAGTTTTGATTAATTGAAGTAAAGAATTTTGTGCCCTAGAGAAGGAAAGAGAGAGAAGGTCGAACTGAAGAAAGAGAAACGTATGTTTCACTTTTATTTTTTTCATCAGCTACCCAGGTTAATCGATTAACATCCCAGTTAATCGATTAACCCCTTGTAATTTGGCCAAAATCAACACTTAGACTTACTCGATTAATTTTTTGCTCACTTTCTGGCACTAATCGATTAACCAGTAGGTTAATCGATTAATTTTTGCACCACATTCAGACACTAATCGATTAACCAATAGGTTAATCGATTAACTTGTAGATTCATACATTACTCAGCACTTTGAAATGCCATAACTTCTTCGTTACCCGTTGGATCTTCCTCAAATTTTAAAGCAAGCTTCCTCACCTATCCTACTTCATATCCAACGGTGGAATTTATGTTCTGAGCTACCAATCTTGTTATTCTAAATTCCCCAAAGTTCTATGTTTTAAACCTAATGTTACATGTACATTTGGCTAAATTCTAACTTATATCTCCATTTCTTCTACCCTAAGACCATCACAACATAGGTTACACTATAAATTAAGTTTGGGATGTTACAAATGGCGGTAAGGCGATCTGATACACGACAGGACCTACTCGCTTCAAAATCTGGTATGGACCAATACACTTTGGAGTCAACTTCTTTGGCTTCAACACTCTTCCAATACCAATCGTTGGCACTACACGCAAGAAGACGTGATCTCCTTCTTGGAATTCCAGCTTGGATCTTCACTAATCGGCATAACTTTTCTGATGATTCTGCGTAGTCTTCATCTTTTCCTGAATAACCTTGATCTTTTCTGTCGTCTCTTGTACTAACTCAGGTCCAACGAGCATGTTCTACCCCACTTGGAACCAACATAGTGGGGTTCTACATTTCCTTCCATAAAGGGCTTTGAACGGGGCCTTCTCTATGCTCACATGGTAACCATTGTTGTAGGTGAACTCCACAAGCGGCAACAACCGATCCCAACTCTCTCAATATTCCAAAGCACAAGCGCGAAGCAAATATTCTAAGGATTGAATTGTTCTCTCCGACTGACCATCAGTCTGCGGATGATAAGCCAAACTAATCCTTAACTGCGTTCCCAAAGCTTGTTGCAAACTTTGCCAGAAACGAGTCACAAAACGAGTGTCACGATCCGATACAATGCTTGATGGAACTCCATGCAATCGAACGATTTCCTTGATACATAATCTAGCAAGCTTCTCCAACAGATACTGCATATTGATGGGGATGAAATGAGCCGACTTGGTTAACCGATCTACCACAACCCAAATCGCATCGAAACCTTCTCGGGTTTTCGGAAAACCACACACAAAGTCCATATCTATTTCGTGCCACTTCCACTCAGGAATACTTAATGGTTGCAATTCTCCTCCAGGCTTTTTATGTTCAATCTTTGCCTTTTGGAAAACAAGGCAAGATGCAACATAAGATGCAACATCCCTCTTTAATCCGGACAACCAAAACATCTTCTTCAGATCTTGATACATCTTTGATGTTCTGGGATGCATACTTAACTTGCTTTTGTGAGCTTCATCCAAAATTGCCTTTTTCAACTCCTGATTAGCTGGGATACACACACGATTTCGGAACCTTAGAATATCATCAGCTCCTACTTGAAATTCGGGATCCACACCTTCCAGTCCCAATCTTTTCTTCTCCAACAACTCTTCATCTACTTTCTGCAAGTCCCTTACTTGAGTAAGGAATTCGTTGGTTATTTGAAGCATTTCTAGCTTGATGCAATCAGGCTTACATTGAACAGCAAGATTCAAGTTGCGGAATTCTTCAATCAACTGAGCTTCCTTCACCATCATCGCACTTACATGTAACATCTTTCTACTCAAAGCATCAGGCACAACATTGGCCTTACCAGGGTGGTAATGTAATTCGAAGTCATAATCCTTCAAGAATTCCATCCACCTTCGTTGTCTCATATTCAGCTCTTTTTGGTCGAAGAGATACTTCAGACTTTTATGATCACTGAATACTTGAAACGTATTACCATAAAGGTAATGTCTCCAAATCTTTAAGGCAAAGACAATGGCAGCTAATTCCAAATCATGAGTAGGATAATTCTCTTCATGCACCTTCAATTGACGAGATGCATAAGCAACAACCTTCCCTTCTTGCATCAAGACACATCCCAAACCTTGTCTAGATGCATCACAATAGACATCAAAGCTTTTATAGGGATCAGGTGATGAAGGTCTAATATATGATGTTTTAAGGCTTAATTTCACTTCCTTTTGCTTGGGTTTTAGCTTGTTTCTCTTGTAAATATAGGTATTTTGTATTAGTTTTAGGAATTTTTAGTTTCTTAGAATCCTTTGAACGTTTTGATCCGTTTTAGGTATGTTTCAGGTATTTTGGAGCCTTAATTGGAGAAGATATTATTGGAGCTGAAAAGAGCATAAGAAGACCTTGAAAATGGCACAAGAACGGAGAGAAACAAAGTTGAAAGTTACCTAGCGCGCCCAGGCGCGGGATCTGCCCGCCCAGGCGCGCGTGCGGCGTTAATTTTTGGGTTACAGATACAGCGTGCCCAGGCGTGCTGGTCTGCACGCCCAGGCGCGCGAAGTCCAAGAAAGCCCAATTGGGCCAATTTCTGATCAGTTTTGAAGGATTTTAATAAGATTAGGATTTTATCTTCTATTTTATGTTTTTAGGATTAGTTTAGGAAGAGATGAGAAGGAGAATAATCAGAAATTATTGAGGGAGATTGCATTCTCTGAAGAGCATTCGGAGGAGGAATCCATTGAAAGCTGAAGATTCAAAGCAAGGATTAGTGGTAATTTAGGAATGAATTACTTTAATTCTTTTTTGTTCTTCTTCTCCATTATGTCTAACTAAACCCTCTTGTGTTAGGAACATGTGGATTTGATTATGTAGTTTATTTATTTGAATTAATGTTTTTCAGTTTTTAAATCAAGTGTTTAATTGTGTTTTTATTGTTTTGCATGAACCTAATCAACTCATGTTATGGATTTTTAGATCCGAATTGGAAAATTAGGATTTAAAATAGGCCATGTAATTAAACAATATAAGGATTCAACTTGTAGGAATACTTTTGGATTTTTATATAACTTTTGATAATTCACTGTTCTTAATAATGGTTATTCAATAGATTAGATTTCTAAGGAATTAGGATTTAACAAATTGAATAATAAACAGTAATTTCATAGAGGAATCTAGGAATTGCTAATTTTCTGAATTAGTTCTTGATTTAAATGGAAAACATTGATTCATAATAAATAAATGAAATAATTAATGAAACAAGTTCCTAACCACCCTTCCATCCATTGATTTATTGTTTTTATTTATTTTCTGTAACACCCCGATTTGGCAACTTGAAAAATATACTTCTTTAATTCCAAAATGTAGTGAAAATGTGGGCCAAATTTTTTTTTTTTTTAAAACGTGTAACGTGGTTGAGTAGCATGAGTATGAGAACCACTAAGTTTTCAAAACCCTTTCGTAATTAAAGAGTGTTCCCATATCTCATACTGAAGTTCAAGTTCCAAATCGGAGTGTCACAAGGTACTACACTTTGCAACTTGATTCTTCTCAACTCAATTATCATAGCCCATTAAAACAAATTTCTTCCACAAAAATTTGGGGTTACGTCATGGCATTGCAATGAAACTAAGTAAATACAGGGAATACAAAATACTTCAGGGAAAATGAAAGACTACCATCAGGCCCATTGAACTGAAGATGAAAGTCCACGGGGAATGCTTTGCCAGAGTCGACCTCAATTACTTCCGTCTCCGAGTAGCTAAGTCCTCGTCCAATTCCTCTGGCTCCTCAGCCTCGAGGTCAATGTGTGCAGACCAAAGCATCGGGTATCCACCATGATAGTCAGCTGACCCACCGATCTCGGTGTCCTCACACTACTTCCGTTCTCGATAAGCCACTTTCCATCTTCCTTCGTCTCGAATGTCGAATGCGAACTTGATAGGGTCCATAGACTAAGGGTATAGACATCATAACACCAACATACAGAACAGAAGACTAGAGAGAGTAAGTATTCCCAAGCATGTTATGCCAACGATGTGGGATTACAATAGGTAAGATATTAAGGAATAACAAAAACATGTAAGTAAGCAGCACATAAAAGCAATCACATTCATTCATACAAACTTTTACTCATCTATCATTACTTTTTCTTCTTCCAAAACTTTTCATAACTCGCTTCTGCTGCGCAACTCTGATTCCATCATCACAGCATCTCATCCTCTTTTCCATGTTGTCGCTTAAAAATTATATCTCTTACAATGCAAGTTATCTTTTCTTATTTAAGTTTTATGAATTCGTATCCGTCAATGATTCGGGGAATTTTAATCATCATTGAGGAGGGTCGCTTTCAAAGTTAGTACACACGTCTACATCTCCTCGGTCATCCACCCAGCCTAGTCGGAAGCAAACAGGAGTACAGGACCTTTACCACGCGGGCACGACAGCTGTCTCAACACATAGATGGTCCCAGACCAGGAGGATCTCGTCCTCAAATCAATTCAATAATATCAATAATCAAGGCTCACTGTCTCGCAGTGGCAAACACAATGCCCCGTTCCAGTCCCTCTCACTGTTCTCGATTTGCAATCTAGGGGGCGACAACATATTTCTAGGGAGCTCGCAGAACTTGCCACGACATTGGACCCAGTCCCCACCACGTTAGTGCGCCACTTGTGGAGTTCGTTCTGTTGGAAACCAACAAGCGGGCTTAGCAATTACTAGAGGGGGGTGAATAGTAATATGGAAGCAACAGTGACTAATTTTCGGTGCAATTAAAAGATAATTGATCAAAAGCTTGTTTTTCTGAAACTGGGCAATTTACTCGAGTGAATTTAAAAACACTCGCGTGAAAATGAAGAACACTCAAGTGAAATGCTACGAAATACTCGAGTGAATTGAAAAACACTCGAGTGTTTTATGCAGAACAGAAAGGAGCAGTTTCAGAGAAATTTAGCAAAATGATTCAATTTCTTAAAGACTAATCCAGGGCAGATATAAATCAAAGTAGAGGGAAATTAAACTAAGTTAAAACAAGTTGAAAACAAGTTAATTGCAACCAATTGCTACTAGAATTATAAAAGCCCCTTTCTAGAGAAATTAGGGTTTGGTTTTACTTGAAAACTAAGAAAGCTATAAAAGAGAGAGACAACACCAATTTTATCCTGGTTCACACTCAATCTAGAGTGCTAATCCAGTCCCCCTAATCAACTTAGGAGTTTCTACTAGTGATCAAATTGTTAGAAATTACAAGGATAAATTGAGATTCCTCACTCAATCCTAACCCTTTTCAAGAGTGTACCAAACTCTTGAACTTTCTACCCCAACTTGATTTGGTGATGAAGAGTCCCTTCTTCTTAAGCTCCTTGGAACCTCCAAGAGCCCACCAAGCTAAGAATCCTCTTAGTCTTTGTGCTTGAGAACCTCCCAAGACTTGAGAACTTGGATACCTCACCAAGTACTTGGATACCTCACCAAGATTTTCTAAACAAGCTAAAGTGTTTGAGTGTTTGAGAATTTTACAACAAATAATTCTCTTACAAATGAAGCACACTCTCTTAACTCACTAAGACAAATAATAAAGATGAATGCTTGGTTGAGTTTAGAGAGAGAAAATGATTTTAACACTTGAGAGAGAGAGAATCAATGATAGAGTGTAAGCTTATTCTCTTGGATAATGGCCACCAATCAGAATATAAGTGAGGTGACAAAAAGGAAGGAAAAACCAAGTTATTCTTCCTTTTTGTCCTCTTCTAACGTTTAAAAAATTTGCTGACAGACCTAAATCACTCGAGTCTTTTTGAAAACACTCGAGTGTTTTAGTCAACTCTGATAGTGTTGCCTTTTTACTTTATCCAACGGCATATTACTGAAAATTCATAAATCACTCGAGTGAATTGAGAATCACTCGAGTGAATTGGTCAATGTTGGAAAAATTAAGTTTTCAAACATTGTTTTCAATTCTCTTCTCAAGTCTAATTGGTTTTAATCTCAACCTTTCATGCATGAATATCATTTGACCTTATGTGAGAATAAAAACCTAAACTACCCACTCTCATAAATAAAATACATTAAGAATAAATGAGAATGAATAATTAAACTAAACACTTGATCTTCTTTATTGTTGGGCTTGCATTCTTCAAATTAAGTCCATAATTTAATTACATTGTCATCATCAAAATTAATCCACCTTAATCGGAGATTTGATTTTACAATCTCCCCCTTTTTGATGATGACAAAATAATTAAAGCTCTAGCACTTGAGAGCTCCCCCTCAATCTAGGAACCTTTTTAACCTGTACAATCCATAAAATGCCAAGCACAACGTAATACAATAATAATCATAATCAAGTGCTCATTGGTATCAGAGTAAGAGCATATATCATCAGAGTGTAAACAAGAAAGCGGAAAAAAAATATGCTCTTTGTTCTTTAATCTCCTTTCTCTCCCTTTTTGTCATGATCAAAAATATAACATTTTGGAAACAAAGGTGGAGAATGAAGGATACCAATAAGAAAACTTTCCCTTAAGAGTAAATAAGAATCAAAATATGACTATGAAGCGATAAAAAAAACTTTAAAGAACATGAAAACCATGAAGAAAACATGATTAATGCATAAATATCATAAATCCATCATTCCACACACACCATCCATAGACCATGAAACATGAGTTTTAAACAAAGTACACCCAACTCCAAAAACAGCAAAATACTCAAAAGTTTCAACATAGCTAAAAATAAAGTCATAGACATAAAAAGTAGTGCAAAAATAGAAGAAATTTTGAGAAATTGGGGTTTTGGGGAGTTAGGGTTTTGGAAAGGGAATGATGAATTTGATGCTCAAAAACTTGAATTTGATGTGAAATAGGAGTAGAAATGAGTTTAGAAGATGAAATAGAGTTGAAATATGACTATAACTGAGTTTAGAAAATCGCAGCAGCATCAGACTATAACTGATGAATTCACTTGAGTGAATTTTAAAACATTCGCGTGTTTTTCATAAATTCTGAAGAACACTCGCGTGAAATATAATTCACTCGCGTGTTGGCCGAAAGATAGATTTTCAGAAACTTTGAATTCACTCGAGTGAAATGGGATTCACTCGAGTGCTGGCCCAAAAGACTCGAGTCTTTTATAAAAGACTCGCGTGTTTTGCATCAGACCTGCTCAAAAACTTTTCCAATTAAAACTGATTTAATTTTGAATTAAAATCACTCGAGTGATTTACGAAACACTCGAGTGTTTTTATTAGATATGCAGAAAAACTCAGTTTTGAAACACAAAAGCACAAAATCAAACACATTTAATGAAACCAATAGATAGGAGACATGATCACACACAATTAAAGACACAAATTTATAACATCTTCAAGGTAATTTCAAACAAGTATCACCACACACTAAAGTTAGACACACTTGGTGATTTTCAAATGGCACAAATCAATTAGTTTATACTTGACTCCTCTAAAATACCAAGTTCCCTTCTTATATGATAGAAGGTATCCCTTGGCAAAGGTTTTGTAAAAATGTCCGCTAATTGATTTGTGGTACTTACAAATTCAATTGTGCAATCACCCTTTTGAACATGATCCCTTAGGAAATGATGTCTAATTTCAATGTGTTTAGTCCTTGAGTGATATACCGGATTCTTAGTTAGATTAATGGCACTCGTGTTATCGCATTTTAATGGAACACTTTCTAATTTTAAACCAAAATCCGATAATTGTTGTTTCATCCACAAGAGTTGAGCACAACAACTATCGGCGGCGATATATTCCGCTTCGGCGGTGGAAAGAGCAACACAAGCTTGCTTTTTAGAAAACCATGACACTAATGAACTTCCCAATAAATGGCAAGTACCACTAGTGCTTTTGCGATCAAGCTTGCATCCCGCAAAGTCGGAATCCGAATAGCCAACTAAACTAAGACTAGCATCCCTAGGATACCATAATCTGATGTTAATTGTCCCTTTAAGATATTTAAAAATATGTTTAACTGCGGATAGGTGTGATTCTTTAGGATTTGCTTGAAAACGGGCACACATGCATACACTAAACATAATATCCGGTCTAGATGCGGTAAGATATAGAAGACTACCTATCATGCCTCTATATTTAGTTACATCAACCGGTTTACCTATGTCATCCTTGTCTAGGTAGCATGTTGTGCTCATGGGAGTGTATGCTTCTTTGCATTTGTCCATTCCGAATTTTCCAAGGAGCTCCTTGCAATATTTTCCTTGATGCACAAAAATCCCCTCCTTGACTTGCTTGATTTGAAGTCCTAGGAAGAACTTGAGCTCCCCCATCATGGACATTTCAAATTCCTTTTTCATCAAATTAGAGAACTTTCTACACAAGGACATGTTAGTGGCACCAAAGATAATATCATCTACATATATTTGCACTAACAAAATGTCCTCTTTGGTTTTGTAGATGAATAGTGTATTATCAACCTTTCCCCTTTGAAAGCCATTTTCTAATAGAAAGGTACTTAATCGATCATACCAAGCTCTAGGAGCTTGTTTTAATCCATAAAGTGCCTTTTTCAGCTTGTAAACATGGTTTGGAAACTCATGACTTTCAAAACCGGGTGGTTGCTTAACATACACTTCTTCATTTATGAAACCATTCAAGAAAGCACTCTTGACATCCATTTGATAAAGAGTAAAATTCATGATTGATGCAAAGGCAAGCAAGATTCAGATTGCCTCGAGACGTGCAACCGGAGCAAAGGTCTCATCATAATCAACACCTTCCTCTTGGTTGTACCCTTGGGCAACAAGTCTCGCTTTGTTTCTTATAATCAAACCGGATTCATCAAGTTTATTTCTATAAATCCATTTTAAACCAATTATGGTATGATCATCGGGTATAGGCACTAATTCCCAAACATCATTTCTAATAAATTGATTTAGTTCTTCTTGCATGGCCATAACCCAATGTTCATCCATAATTGCTTCCTTAATTGAATTTGGTTCGATTTGAGAAATAAAGGAAACAAAATGACAAATGTTTTGAATTGACCGACGAGTTAATACTCCCTTTGAAAGATCTCCTATGACATTGTCAATAGGGTGAGCTTTCACCGTTTTCCAAGCCGGATCAAGTTCATCTTTGACTTCTCCTTCATCCTTTTATTTTTCCATCTCTTTGTCAACATTTGAAATCTCAAGTCCATCATCACTACCATCACATAAAACACTATCTTCTTTCGAAGACTCATTAAAAACAACATGTATAGATTCTTCAATAGTCATAGTTCGTTTATTATAAACTCTAAAAGCTTTACTATGAGAAGAGTAACCCAAAAATATTCCCTCATCCGATTTAGAATCAAATTTTCCAAGTTGATCTTTTCCATTGTTTAAAATGTATACTTTGCATCCAAAAACATGGAAATGGGATATATTGGGTTTTCTACCTTTGTAAAGCTCATAGGGGGTTTTCTTTATCATGGGCCTAATTAAAATTCTATTCATTACATAACAAGCCGTATTAACGGCATCGGCCCAAAAGTATTGAGGTACTTGAGAATCATTTAACATGGTTCTAGCAAGTTCCTCTAGCACCCTATTTTTCCTCTCAATAACTCCATTTTGTTGTGGAGTTCTAGGTGCCGAATATTGGTGCTCAATTCCATGCTTATCACAAAATCTATCAAATTTATAGTTTTCAAATTCACCTCCATGGTCGGTTCGAATTATAATCACTTTTTGGTTTACTTGGTTTTGTGCAAGCTTAATATGGCGTTTAAAAGACTTGTAGGCCTCACTCTTAGAACTTAAAAATAATGTCCATGTAAATCTTGAAAAATCATCAACAATCACCAAGGCATAGTAGTTGCCACCAAAGCTTTTTACTTGAGAAGGTCCAAACAAATCCATATGAAGCATTTCCAATGGTCTTGTTGTGGACACATCATTTTTGGAACCAAAATGATTTTTAGTTTGTTTGCACTTCTTGCAAGGAGTGCAATCACCTTTAATTTGAAAATTGAGCTTTGGTAAACCAACTACTAAGTCTTTGGATTGAAGTTTCTTAAGTTGATTTACATTAATGTGAGCGGTCCTACGATGCCATAACCAAGTATCACTTTCTTTGCTAATTAAACATTTTGAAACTAAAGAAGTGATATTATTCAATTCAACCATGTAAGTGTTATTAGACCTTTTTCCAACAAATTTGATAGATTCATCTTTGTCACTTTTTATGAGACAATGAGTAGAGGTAAATAATACATGGTTACCAATATCACATAATTGACTAATGCTCAAAAGGTTATGTTCTAATCCTTGAACATAAAGTACATTATCAATAACCAAGTTGGAAGAATTACCAATTTTACCTATACCAAGTATTTTGCCTTTGTTGTTGTCCCCATATGTGACATATCCCTTTTCCTTAGGAGTAAGCTCATTGAAGTGTCGCTTATCTCCCGTCATGTGCCTAGAACATCCACTATCAAGTATCCAAAGTTGCTTTCCGGTTCTAAGGCACACCTACAAGACACAATCACTTGCTCATTTTGGGTACCCAAATTATGTTGGGTCCCTTTTTGTTAGTCTTGGATGATTCTTCCTTCTTAATCCAAACATAAGTACCATTTTGAATTCCAAAATTTTTGATATGGCACTTATTGTTTGTATGTCCAAATTTTCCACAATAAAAGCAAGTTGGTTTCTTTGTAAAATCAATTTTTGAGAATGAACCAACCTCTTTATTTTTCTTTTTCTTGTGGACATATCCTAGACCGGTTTTGTTTGAATTGTGTCTAAGAGAACCAATTAACCGATCTAGGTTTCTATCACTTTTGTTAAAAGTGTTGAATTTGATTTTCAAATCATTAACTTCATTTTCAAGCACACAACACTTTTCACAATGAGTGATGGTATATGATTGGTTTGCATTCTCACAAACATGACTAGAGTTAGAAAGTTCCAAGGATGCATTTTGGAGTTTCAAATCATTAATAGATTTTTCTAATTCATTGATTTCCTTTTGATACTCCAAAAGCTTCTTTCCTTTTTCTTTGTTAACTTTAGCAAGTCTTTCAAATTGAGTTAACATTTCATTATACTCATTTAGAAAATCATCATAAGAAATAGTATGAGAGGAGGTGTAAGAATAGTTAGATGATACCTCATCCTCACTCTCATTGTCATTTCTTTCACTACTTGAGGAGGCTTCATTGTCATTCTTGGCCATGAGGCATAGCTTGGCTTCCTCATCATCCGAACTACTTGAGGATGACTTGGAATCCTTTTCCGGTTCATCCCAAACAATGTAAGCTCTCTTCCCCTTCCCATCATGGGCCTTCTTCTCATTCTTTCTCAAGTGGGTGGGACATTCCATTTTTATGTGTCCTACCCCACCACACTCATGACATTTCACGCTATCACTTGAGCTCTTGTTTCTTTGCTTGTTATCCTTGGATCTTTTGTCGTGAGGTCTCTTGTCCTTAGAGAATGATGAACTACCCTTTTTGCCTTTGAGGAATTTGTTGAACCTCTTGGAAAATAAACCAATCTCTTCCTCATTTAGAGCATGATCGGAGCTTTCACTTGAAGATTCATCTTCGTCCTCTTTTGACATTTTGGTTGAGGCTTTTAGAGAGATGCTCTTCTTTTTCTTGTCTGAGTCTTCATTTAAGTGAAGTCTTGATAGTTCCATCTCATGTTCTTGGAACTTTCCAAACAAGGTGGTCAAGTCCATAGATTTTACATCCTTAGCTTCCTTGATGGCGGTCACCTTAGGTTGTCATCTCCTATCAAGACATCTCAAGACTTTGTTAGTAGTTTCACCATCTCTAAATTCCTTTCCTAAGCCAATCAATTGGTTAACAATATGTGTGAGCCTTGTTTGCATATCATTGATAGACTCATTAGGGAACATATGAAAGAGCTCATATTCATGAGTTAAAGCATTTAATCTTGAGTCTCTAACTTCACTAGTTCCCTCATGAGTGATTTGTGAGTGATTTGCAAGGTATCCCACATTTCTTTAGCCGATTGACATTGTGAAATCCTATGAAATTCATTTTTGGACAAAGCGGAGAAGATGATATTTTTAGCTTTTAAATCATATGAAACTTTCTTTTTATTATCTTCATTCCAACTTGTCCTAGGAATAACAATGGCTTCACCATTAATCACTCTTCTAGGAATATAAGGACCTTTTTCAATTGCATCCCAAATATCGGTGTCTATTGCTTCTACAAACACTCTCATCCTAACCTTCCAATAATAATAATCTTCACCATTGAAGAATGGAGGTCGGTTAAGAGACATAGACCCTTCTTGTTGATTGCTAGAGCCCATTTGTTTCCAAAAGGATCTTTTTCGAAAAAGCTTTTACGCTCGATCTTTCGACTGAGCTTTGATACCACTTGTTGGAAACCAACAAGCGGGCTTAGCAATTACTAGAAGGGGGGTGAATAGTAATATGGAAGCAACAGTGACTAATTTTCGGTGCAATTAAAAGATAATTGATCAAAAGCTTGTTTTTCTGAAACTGGGCAATTTACTCGAGTGAATTTAAAAACACTCGCGTGTTTTTCAGAAAACCTGAAAAACACTCGCGTGAAAATGAAGAACACTCGAGTGAAATGCTACGAAATACTCGAGTGAATTGAAAAACACTCGAGTGTTTTATGCAGAACAGAAAGGAGCAGTTTCAGAGAAATTTAGCAAAATGATTCAATTTCTTAAAGACTAATCCAGGGCAGATATAAATCAAAGTAGAGGGCAATTAAACTAAGTTAAAACAAGTTGAAAACAAGTTAATTGCAACCAATTGCTACTAGAATTATAAAAGCCCCTTTCTAGAGAACTTAGGGTTTGGTTTTACTTGAAAACTAAGAAAGCTATAAAAGAGAGAGACAACACCAATTTTATCCTGGTTCACACTCAATCTAGAGTGCTAATCCAGTCCCCCTAATCAACTTAGGAGTTTCTACTAGTGATCAAATTTGTTAGAAATTACAAGGATAAATTGAGATTCCTCACTCAATCCTAACCCTTTTCAAGAGTGTACCAAACTCTTGAACTTTCTACCCCAACTTGATTTGGTGATGAAGAGTCCCTTCTTCTTAAGCTCCTTGGAACCTCCAAGAGCCCACCAAGCTAAGAATCCTCTTAGTCTTTGTGCTTGAGAACCTCCCATGACTTGAGAACTTGGATACCTCACCAAGTACTTGGATACCTCACCAAGATTTTCTAAACAAGCTAAAGTGTTTGAGTGTTTGAGAATTTTACAACAAATAATTCTCTTACAAATGAAGCACACTCTCTTAACTCACTAAGACAAATAATAAAGATGAATGCTTGGTTGAGTTTAGAGAGAGAAAATGATTTTAACACTTGAGAGAGAGAGAATCAATGATAGAGTGTAAGCTTATTCTCTTGGATAATGGCCACCAATCAGAATATAAGTGAGGGGACAAAAAGGAAGGAAAAACCAAGTTATTCTTCCTTTTTGTCCTCTTCTAACGTTTAAAAAATTTGCTGACAGACCTAAATCACTCGAGTCTTTTTGAAAAAACTCGAGTGTTTTAGTCAACTCTGATAGTGTTGCCTTTTTACTTTATCCAACGGCTATATTACTGAAAATTCATAAATCACTCGAGTGAATTGAGAATCACTCGAGTGAATTGGTCAATGTTGGAAAAATTAAGTTTTCAAACATTGTTTTCAATTCTCTTCTCAAGTCTAATTGGTTTTAATCTCAACCTTTCATGCATTAATATCATTTGACCTTATGTGAGAATAATAACCTAAACTACCCACTCTCATAAATAAAATACATTAAGAATAAATGAGAATGAATAATTAAACTAAACACTTGATCTTCTTTATTGTTGGGCTTGCATTCTTCAAATTAAGTCCATAATTTAATTACATTGTCATCATCAAAATTAATCCACCTTAATCGGAGATTTGATTTTACACGTTCTGCCTTGAAACATACTCTAGACTTCTTGACGTTTCACCGTCATCGTCCTCCCCTAATGCAATCTCCTCCTAAGTATCCGCAGATACCTATGGTTCCTTCCTCTCCACTACTTCGCACTCTCATGCCTCACCGCGTATATTCATGTCTTTTAAAAGTCTTTTATCTTTTTAAATCAATCCTAATGGTCGGCCCATCCTTCGTACATCCCTTCAATGAGACCCGACCACTATCTTTGCACATATTTCCTCTCATTATTTCTCACGTAGCACAGAGCTGGGATCACATTAACCACATGCATCTCATTCCACAATTTCTTTTAACAATCTCCTTTCTCAAACTTTCTCAACCCCTTGTTTCATCACTCTTTCCAAAATAGTTTCACAAACATGCCCACGAATAATGTTTCAAAATCCCTTTTTAAAAAAATAGTGTCTCACAAACTCCTTTCGAATTTAACAATTCCCAAGTTCTTTTCAAAAACAATGTTTCACAACTTCTTTTCAAAAATACTATTTCATAAATTCTTTTCAAAAATATCGTTTCCACAAATTCTTCTCAAAATGATGTTTCATAAATTTTTCAAAAATACTGATTGCACAAACTTTCCTTTGAAATAATATTTCAAAATCTTTCTTCAAAATAGTGTTTCACAAACTTTTTCAAAAGTAAGTTTTTGCAATTCTTTTTTCAAAAATAACATTTCACAAATTCCTTTCAAAAATCTTATTTTGAAAACTTTTCGAAAACATATTGTTTCAATGAGTACAAGTGGAGGAGCAAGCTCAACTCAACACCCGTCTCACTTCAACAATATCCCAAAGGAACCGAGCTCCTTCTAAATCCCATCACTTTCCACAACACAACATCACTTTCCCTAGCTCTGGCTCATCCACATCATATTCATCAATTCTTGCTCATCAGCGATTATAAATTCCACAACATCTCAACATCTTTCTCAACCTTTATCTTGCATTTCTTTTATTCTTCTTATTAATTATTATTCACATTATTGGAATCAGCAACAGATCAGATATCATCATACATAATAAATCCATAATTAAACAAATTAACAACATACTAGCATTTAAACATCATCACATAAACTCATTACCTAATTTCACGTGGTCTTTGTCTCCTTCACACGAGTGGCCACACAACCAAACAATTGCCACCGTGCTACTGACTCAGAACAACTATGTTTCGACTTTTGAGATGGTCGAAACACTTAATATATTACCTAAATACCACGGTGTTTGGGGGAAACTTCTCTCTCACCTCAACCGATGACGACCTTCAATGCGCTCCTTAGTTTCCATTGCGACGTTCGTAACTGCTTCCCGATCGTTACTGGCACTCAAAATATTTCACTCTTATTAAAATCATTCTTATTCAATTATCTCGAAAATAAAGCATCGTTGCAAAACTTTTTTATTCAAAAACAAAGTATTTGTTTTCTCTTAATACTTTGAAATCAATTTGGGTTTTAAACTCACAATCAAAATTAAGTAAAGCATTCATTTAAAAAAACACATTTATAAAATTAAAACTTAAAATACTCTTTTCCAATACTGGTTAAAAACATAGTCAGTTTTCCTGACCTCTTTAAAAGCCACATTTATCTTAAGGGTTCTTAAATATAAAACACCTTTAAATTAAAACCATGTACTTTAGAAATCATACGAAAACCTTTTCAAAACAATACCTCTTCAATAAATCAAATCACTTTATTCCTTTCAAAAACCGAATTAGATTAAAGAAAACAACAACAAGGGTTAAATCAAAAACCTTTTACAAATATTAAACATTCCAATCATTTTCAAACACACATATCGAACATGTTAAATCATTCATAATTCATGCATCACTTTCACATTCATCATGCATGCATACAAAACAAGAATCAAGCATGAACTCCTATTTTCTATGCATGGCCGAATCCTATCACACATAAGGCAAGGTTATATTCACAATTTCAAACATCAATGATTACTAACAAAACATGCACATATGGAAAATAATCATTTAAACACATTTTCCTATTTCAAACATCACAACCGAAAATAATTGTTAAAAGAAAAGGAATATCTTCACTTAAAATTATGCTAACATTTTTCAAATCAATTAGCTTTATCCCTAAGTTAACATGCAATGAAAAATCGCTTCATTTCTTTTATTTCTTGATCAAACCGAAAGTAACATAAAAAAATAACTCAAAAAGATAATCACATACCAAATTCACTTCATTTAATCAAAGCTAACTCAAACAATAACCCACAAGAAAATAAAAATAGCTTAGGTGAAACTTGTTCCTAAAACCGAATGAAATACAAAATCACTTTTAAGTTTTTAATCAAAAATTTAGACTTTCACATACTTGAAATCCATAGATCCATCAATAAAACACACATGCAAAGCAAAATAAACAAACTTTGATATTTATAAAAGCAAAACCGTGAGCTCCATACAAAATTCATCATACTTTAATTTTATAAATTTATCACAATAAAATCAAAGATCATATCAAAAATCTTTAGATCACATAAATTTCAACATGCATGCAACTAGAATAAAGATCAAACATGATTTCCTATTTTTCCTAGGTTTGGTCGAATGATAAAGTACACAAAAGCAAGATCTTGGGTTCTATTTTCACATGCAAAGATTAAAACTCATGGATCATATCATGCAAAACTTTTTAAAGCATCATTTTCTTTTTCAAAGCACCAACCGAATTATCATCATCATCATCACACACACAAAATCTTGTTTAAAATCCTTTTTGTACCAAAAATCATTCTTAAAACTTGTTATCATTATTTTCTCTTTTAAAATCGTGACATGCATCAAAAGAAAATTAAGACTTTTACTCAAAACACACACACATAGTTCAAACTTCATGCTTTTGCAAAGATCTACCATAGATTAAGATATGCAAGAAGAGATCAAGGTAAAAACATAAACTTAAACACAAACTTCAAACAAAACCGTGAAGAAGAACTTTTACAAGTTAAAGATCAAAGCTTCCAAGCATAAATATTCAAGATCAAGCCATAGAAATTACATGCAAGACATTTAAACTTCAAGATCATGAGGAAATAAGTACATGCATCTCAAGAATTAAATTTAAACAAAGTTCATCACAAAGTCCTTTACAAAATTAAGATTATTGCATTAAAACTTTCTTAAACAATTACCTTAAACAAAAATTCTAATCTTCAAGCTTTAATCTCTCTTCTCCTTCTCTTAGGGTTGCTTCGGCCTCCTCTCTCTTAGGGTTAAGGGTTGGTTTTCTTCTTGATCTTTGAAGAAGGAAGTGATTAAAGAAAGAAATCAAAGGTATTTGGGTTGGGAGTTTGGGGTTTCCACTCTTCTTTTCTTCTCTCCTCTCGGCCACTCTTTCTCTTCTAAGGGTCTCAAGAGCTTTGTGTTGCTCTTGGACCAAAGGTGTTGGTGTTGGTGTGAAAATGTGAAGGAAATGAAAATGAATCAAAGCCAACCCACACACACACATACGGTTCATATAGGCAAAGCAAAGGGGTGTAATTTTCCTCTCCTAGCCTCGGTTCAAGGCACAAGCCTAAGGGCAATTCGGTCCACTCCTAAAGTTGCATGGGAGGGATCTTTTCATGGGGGACAAGGTGGAAAGAAAGTCATCCCTAGGCATCATGAGTCACACACCCTATTTCCTATTTATTTTCTTTTTAATATCTACTTTCTTAATGAATAAGGAAATCACTCCTCACTTGGTCCTCTCATGGCCGAACCACATGCACACATACACACACATATAATTTCATTTCATGTTATCACAACAACACATAACATTTAATCATGGAATGATGCATACATTTAACACATACTTAAACATGCATCTAACACTTTGACACCTCATGTTTTCTACTCAAACACACGACACACACATACATACATCATACATACATTCACATTCACACAATTCATGCATTTCAAATTTATCATTCAATTTTATTTCTTAAGATAAGAAAACACACATTCACATTTCAAAAATTCAAAAGATGCAACTTTAAAGAAAATCAATTCACTTTATCAATTTATTTTCAAATTAAGTTTATCTTTAAAATAAAACCTCATTTTCACACAATCAAAGACTTTTAAAGAAACCATTTATTAAAACCTCAAATCAATTAAAAAGAAAATTCGTTTCTTTAAGAAATCTCAAATGACAAAATTATAACTTGGTTTTCATGAAATCAAACTCAAATAAAAATCATTTGTTAAAAATTTTTTCTGAAAATCCTTCTTAGATTCTCAAAAATTCTTTTTAAATAAAACCTCATTGATCTATTTGAGTCCAGAAGATACGGGATGTTACATTTTCCCCAACTTGAAGATTTCTCGTCCTTGAGAAATGACGCGCAAAACCGTCTCGTTCAAGAGTGCATAGCTCCTGGTAGCAATCTTTTTCCTCATCCTCATATGAACTGACTGTTGCGACATATCTTTTATTCGCTGTCCTCACGAAAAATAAAAATTCCGAAATGATTCTTTAACAGAAGCAGTCTCTTGGGTCAATCCATTGTCAAATACAATGGTGTATAACGACAAGGCTTTGCTAAATGGGTCAAAATTTTAAGGGTGTTCAAAGTTGCTGAAGCAAATAGCAACATAAAAAGAAATGTCATGCTTATGCCAATCTAAGCAAAACACCATCCGTAGGGCTCCTCTTCCGACTTACCCCTTTCTAGAAATTTTCAGCCTATTCAGGTCACCTCAAAACTTTAAATTTCCATCTACTCCCCAACTTTAATGACTCTTATCTCTATACCTCGACTACAAACATGGACTTGGTTCTCACCAAATTCCCCATCCTTACTGCTTCCCATTCATCTTACCCTACTTCTCTTTGCCCCATCCAAATTCCTCCTATTATTGCCTTAGATTCCATTAAACCTTCACCCTTATAACTTCATCTTATTCATAACTAGTCTTTCCTTTCTTCAAGCGATTGCTAACATATGCTTCACTTCACTCCTCCTATCACCTACTGATCGTACTAACTTAAGCATCCTAACTCCTTTTTCCATCCTTCATGTTTCACCCTAAGATCTAAATCCATTGAATCTCCTTCAATCCTAGGATTACCTATCTAATTAAAGGTCTTCATTCCTAACAGGGCTTCTTCTAATCCACAATTCACCGTCACACTTCCATCATCCGTCCTAACATTGATCATCACGTAAGGGTTCTAACCATATATGTCTTCACTTCATCTACCCAATTCCACACCATTCATAACAATTAGCGCTAGACTATATCATTTACTCCTTCTAACTCTGACTCTATGGTCACTAATTCTCCTGATTCCCTTGGATTTCTTACTGCCTCAACACTATCCAGTTCAAAACTTAGACTATTTACCCTCATTCACACTTAATTCCAACTGACTCATACGATCCTTCATCTTAACCTAAGATTTAAAAGACATCCTCACTCTACCTTATGACCGACACGTCTCCCTTATTCGATCCTTCTAGTCCTCACTTTCCTCAGATAGTGCATATCTAGCCTAACAACGCCTCGCAATCCACTTCTAGTTCAGGGATAACCACTTGACTGGCATAAGTCATCACCAAAAATTTGGGAATCAAACAGCTTGATAACAGGGAGGGTTTATAAACTGAGTTCACAAATTCGGGTTCAATCAAATTAGGAAGGTTCAAGGCTACTTTAGAGATCAATTTGGGTAGCAAGCAATATGAGGTAGGTTCATGATTCAAATCAAATCAAGAGTACAAAGGTTATTCTGATTGAAAGGGCTCACAACAAGCAAGGGTTTGATTTGGGCTCAATAAATGATGTTTTTGGATGATAATTTACCCTCTTTCTTAGTGATTTTGGCTTGTTTCTCAAGTAATTGTAGGAAAAGATTGAGTTTTTATCTATTAACGATTTGGAATGAGATCCTTTTGGATTTTGTACCTTTTTGGTCTTAATTTCAGGTTTTGGAGCAATAATTTGATGAATTGGAGCTGAAGGAAAAAAGAAACAAGCCTTGAATGTAACACTCTCACTTTTATTAGTAAATTTTAGGTTTTATTAAAATTGGAGTTTGAAAATTTCTTTTTAATACTTAAATTTCTTTAGAAGGTTTTACGAAAATCCGGCAGAGTTTCCTCTGTTTTCCGGACTTCCCAAAAATTTTCTTCTAAAAACCTGTCAGCCCAGAATTGTTTAAAAACGTAAACAACAATAGTTTAATAATTATAACAGATCCTAAAGCCCGATGGATACAAATTTCAGGGCAAGCTACTAATTCATAAATAATTCACAAAAAGTAATTATCCACTCCAAAATAAGTAAAATACATTCCACATAGTGAAACTTGTAATCCTGCTCGGCCAGCACTGGTGTATGCTCCACTTGTGTACCTGAAAAATATTAACCACACAGGGGAAGCATCACACAGAACTTAAAAGAGGGATTTCTAAGCAGATATATACGACACACCAAGACCATTCAAGCCTATCTATACTAATTAATTTATGCTCTTCTTTTCCTTTTTACCTCCTAACTGTTTCCCAATTCTTTTTCTTTCTAATTGTTTACTTTCGTTATTTTCCTTTTTATTCTCATTTTCCATTTGTATTTCCATTTAAATTTCCTTTTTATTTCATTCTCATTACCCTTTATCCTTTCCATTTTCCTTTATTCGTTTTTTTCCCTTATACGTAACCTCAAATCAGAGATCTACGCACAGTGTATGCAACCACAAATCAATGATCTGCATACACTCCATATCCTTTATCCATTTTCCGTTCATATTCTTTTTAATCGACACGCCCTCACAGGCTCGCATCGTTGCCGATATGCCTTCTCAGGCCCGCATCGGACTTCCATCTTTCCTTTCTAATCGACACGCCCTCACAGGCTCGCATCGATGCCGATACGCCTTCTCAGGCCCGCATCGGACTTCCACTTTTCCTTTTTAATCGACACACCCTCACAGGCTCGCATCGATGCCAATACGCCTTCTCAGGCCCGCATCGGACTTTCATCTTTCCTTTTCAATCGACACGCCCTCACAGGCTCGCATCGATGCCGATACGCCTTCTCAGGCCCGCATCGGATTTTTATCTTTTACCTTTCTTTCTCTTTTTCTGTTTCTCAGCCTCTTTTTCTGGTTTACTATGTTATTCTCTTTTCTCTCATTCCGCTATTTAGGGACTTATCATCACATTATTTACTTTCCACTATTTTCAATATTTCACTTTACTAGTTTATTCTTACCTTTAATTAACTCTACCTAACTTGGTCATATGCTTTATATTTTAACTCTTGTTACTAACTCTCAATTAATTCCATTCTCTTTCTTTTCTTTTTCTTCTTCTCTTCCTTTGTTTCTTTTTCCTACATCACTCATATTTAATAATACCTAGCTAATGCATTTAGAACCAATTATATTATTTCTTTTTTTCTTCCGTTAACTCTCTTTTTCTTATTTTCCGTTTATTTCTTTCCTCTAATGGCTAATTACTCAATCACTCCATTTATTTCTATTAACCTTATTTTATCCTAATTTAGTTCTCAACTCATTCCTACACTTTCTTTATTTAATTCCGGCTCTCCATAGTTAATCTCTAATTTCTCCCTTTTCTCACTTACGCTACTCACTCGTTCTTATAATTTCGTTTATTTATTTCTTTCTTATTATTCCGTTTATTTCGTTGCTAATTGTTTCAACTCTTCTTTAAGTAAATTTTCCTTCCTAATTATCTTCCTTCATTATTAGCGGGCTACTCTAAGGTTCATTAACAATTAACATTTCCCCCGGCCCTAGCGATAGATATAACTACCCAGAAATACACCCCTTAAGGACTGGTAATGAAATCCCTTACCTCAATCGGTGATAGTGAGGGGTAACCTTAATCTGGTGCTTTACTCCCCGACTCACGCTTTAGCTCGGCTCCAACTGGATCCTAAGCTTCCCCAATCCTTGATTCCAAGCACGGTGGGGACAATCGATCTCGATCACGGTGACGGTGTTGCTCTTCGACATCGGGAGGAGAGAGAGAGGGTTCACGGTGAGAGAGAATGGAAAAGGGAGGGGTTTATGGTTATGGTGATGGATCGGGACGGTGGGGGTGGCGGCTCACGGTGGCAGTGGTGGCCGGTGCAGTGGCGGCGGGTTGTGGTGGCCGGAGGTGAGAGGACTCAAAGCCCTAGATGAGAGAGAAAGGAACTAAGAGTCAAGAGGGGAAAGGAGGGAGAGAGAGGCGTTCATGGTGGTGGTGGCTTTGGTGGTGGCGGCTTGTGGGGCGGCGGTGGTGGCTGCTGGTGGTGGAGGGAGAAGGGTAGAGAGAGGATGAGAGAGTGAGGGAAGGAGAGAGAAACGGGATCAAGAGGGAGGAGAGGGAGAGAAAGGATCTATGAGGAGGAGGAGGAACAAGGAGGTGGGGTGGCGGCCATGAGCTCCGGTGGTGGTGGTTGGAGGAGGTGCTGGGCGGAGAGAGAGAAGGAGGGGTTGAAATGGGGGTTTCAGCCCCCAAAACACGATTTTAAAGCTGCAAGTAGCCGAATACTCGAGTATTTCTGTCAATACTCGAGTGTTTTGACCCAAAATACGCGAGTATTTCACAAAATACTCGAGTAAAATGACCAGATACTGCTAGTTTGCTTTTCTATTTTTCAACTATTTTCTCCCAACTTCAAATAGTCATAACTTCTTCGTTCACCGTCGGATCTTGCTCAAATTTGACGAGTAACTTCCTAAAAATTATACCTTCATATCCAATGGTGGGAATTGTGTTTTGAGTCTTAAATATTTTATTTTAAATTTCCTAACGTCGGGTGTTTATAACACCGAAAAATCGATTTTTAACACTCGCTTGGTCTTCTTTAAATTTGCTTTTCGATGCCAATGCTCCTTGACTCCTCTATGGCACTCAAAGAACTCCTAATCCATAATTTTAAATCCCTTCTAGGATAATCCTTACTTCCAAATCTTACTATTATTCTAATTATTATTAGAATTAAAATTCGGGATGTTATATTTCTCCCCCACTTATTAGAATTTCGTCCCCGAAATTTCGTTTGGTTCCTTAAATGGAGAACCATCCCATTGGTAAACTCCGGACTACGGTTTTTACTTTCCTTCGGTTTTTATTTCTCGCTCTAGGTGTGGCTAGGTCCATGCCTATTTCAAGGCGGGTCTTCTAATACTACGTATTATCTCTGCCTGCACAGGAGCGTCAGTTTCCTTATTATTAAAGTTCCATCTCCCATTTCTTGGATTGAAATCCTCCCCCACTTAGCATCGACACACTTGATTATATCAATGCTAGGGGGTATGCTCGTTCGTTTCTCATAATAGAGTACTCAAGTTCCTTACCGGTATCCAAGGCTGAGAAGAGGACACGTGAGTGACTATCTATCGGTAAGCATAGAACTACGCCAGGTTTCTACGACTTGGCAATCTCTCACCTTTGCATCTGAGATGCTTGAAGCTTGAAGAGAGTGAAGATGAAAAGAAGAAACATGAAGCACTCAAGAATGAGTCTCATGGTCTTTGCAAGATAACCCAGGATGGACTGGATACATGTCAAGCAAGAAGACAATGGAGATTATCCCCAAAGTATGCATTTTCAGCAGAGAGTCGCCGAAGGATGCGCTTTTATGGATCTGCGACTAACTGGTTGGTCTCGGTCAATCGGGGTCCTATCAAATGCACAGGGTCCCAAAAGACTGAGATTATCACTTGCGGTGTTCCGACATAACATCTTGATTGAAATTACACTTTGTGACTTCACTTTTATCCCGTTCACCTTTTACTCCTTCAAGTGAGTCAAGCAAAGTCGCTCTTAAAATCAATCTTCACCGCTTTTGCATTCTACTTCGATGCTATTTCCTTCTCATTCGTTTAATAATTCCAATCCGGTAAAAGAATTCCTAGAGATCGATTCCACCTGAGGGTCAAGGTCAAGGTCTAGTTTTACCTCTAGTTTAACCCTCATTCGATCATCCGCAGAGCGTTTGGAATTATCTATTTGGTGGTCCTATAGCTTTTGGTATGGTTACGAGTTATTGTCGCTCGGATAGGATCCGAATCGAGTCGTCGAGTCTCCCCCACTTATTATCAACATACCTGAGTAAGTCGAAGGCAGGGAGGAAACTGAGTTGACTCCAGGGATAGATGAGCTGGGTGCTTAATTGGTTGGAGAGGTGGTACATGGATTTAAGTTGACCGTTAATCAGTCTAATCGGTGTGGTTTCGAATTTTCTATGATATGACGACTCTTCATACCTACGCATGCGGCTAAATTCTCATACGAGTTAGAAGGGTGGTTCAATTACTGAGTTGAATGTTCTCGGTGGAAATACAGAATAAGAGTGTCTTGAATGGGGTTGGTTTGTGAATCACTGTTCATGAGTCTTAGGAAAGATCCTATAGGATTAAAGTGGCTTTCGACAGGGATAGAATTCATCGATGGTTGTTTCTGATTTTTCAACTAGATGATTGCAATAATATAGTATGTCAATAAACACGAAGACCGAGGTGGTCAGTCCCAATCTCACATTTATTAAGTGTACATCATTGCATTATTGAATAATAGCATTACCTTTTAACAGGTGCAAGAGAAAGGATGACCAATCCTGACCTTACACTCTATTAGAGGACGACACTATCACAATTGAGCTTGGTGAAATTTCTAACTAAGGTTTTAACACTTATCGACTCCTTCTAGATTGCACTACTCACACTTATTCTAGGCAAAGACGCTAAAGTAATCAGTTGATGCAGCATTAACATGAAAAGTACCTTGGATAAGTTCATTCCTCGTTCTCCGTGCCCATAGGACAGTTTGCAGCACGGTGTCCGGGTTGCCCGCATTGGAAGCAGAGACCTTCCTTTCTACGCTGTTCAAGCATCCAACACATACGAGTATGGGATCCTCCACAATGTGGACATGGTGGCCTTGTCCTTGGAGCGGTTGCACTCTGTCCCGCATTCTCTGGCACTACTGCTCTGATGCGGTTAACAGCGTACGGACCTGATCCTTGAGCCAATCCCTTACCCTTGTTGAGACCTACTTCATTTGGTATATTCTTGCTCCTTTCCTCTGCTTCCTGCTGATTCAAACTCTTCTCATAAGCGTTAGTCATATTCACCAGCTGAGAGAGGTTAGCTATACCCTGGTGCACAAAGATAGTCCGAATTCTGGCATTGAGACCTGTTACAAATTTAATACACTTGGTGCGTTCGTCTGCGTCCCGATAACTGCCAGAATAGCGAATTAGATCTTCAAATTGTGCCGCATACTCACTGACATTCATACTTCCCTGCTCCAGCTGCAGAAAAGCGATCTCCTTTTCCCCACGAACATCCTCGGGAAAATACTTCCCCAGGAAGTGAGCCTTAAACAGATCAAAAGTAATATCCTGATTGGCTGCCTCCAATTCTCTTCGCACTCGTTCCCACCAATACTCTGCTTCATCAGTCAACATATACTGCACTAGCAACACAGTTTGTTCAACAGGTGGCGCCATGGTGCGAAGGATCTTCTCAATTTCCTTGAGCCATCGCTGAACTCCATCAGGATTATACCTTCCTTCGAACCTAGGCGGTTCGCATTTCCTAAATCGAGCCATCCAGTCAATTTCGACAGGAATGGGTGGTGGATTCAATGTTGCTGCTGCTGCTGCTGCGGCTGCGGCTGCTGCGATGTTTTCAGCTTGGTTCTGCTGCATTCGGGTCTGATTCTGATTCATTTGAATCAGATTCTCCAATATGGCAGCCATCCGCTCATTTTCGGCACGTCGTCCAACCATACTGTTAGGTCATGAAGCGAACAGCCAATTAAAGACTGAATACTTAATCAATAACCTAAATATCCTAATCCTAGACTTAGACTCTTACTAAACAAATCAGTTACTCGCTTGGTGAGTAACCATCGGAGATGTGAGTCCACACTCCAAAGGCCGAGGAAAAACTGCTCTGATACCAAAATGTAACACTCTCACTTTTATTAGTAAATTTTAGGTTTTATTAAAATTGGAGTTTGAAAATTTCTTTTTAATACTTAAATTTCTTTAGAAGGTTTTACGAGAATCCGATAGAGTTTCCTCTGTTTTCCGGACTTCCCAAAAATTTTCTTCTAAAAACCTGTCAGCCCAGAATTGTTTAAAAACGTAAACAACAATAGTTTAATAATTATAACAGATCCTAACGCCCGATGGATACAAATTTCAGGGCAAGCTACTAATTCATAAATAATTCACAAAAAGTAATTATCCACTCCAAAATAAGTAAAATACATTCCACGTAGTGGAACTTGTAATCCTGCTCGGCCAGCACTGGTGTATGCTCCACTTGTGTACCTGAAAAATATTAACCACACAGGGGAAGCATCACACAGAACTTAAAAGAGAGATTTCTAAGCAGATATATACGACACACCAAGACCATTCAAGCCCATGCTATACTAATTAATTTATGCTCTTCTTTTCCTTTTTACCTCCTAACTGTTTCCCAATTCTTTTTCTTTCTAATTGTTTACTTTTAGATAATCCCTAACCTCTAATTATTCTTGTTCCTCATTACTTTCGTTATTTTCCTTTTTATTCTCATTTTCCATTTGTATTTCCATTTAAATTTCCTTTTTATTTCATTCTCATTACCCTTTATCCTTTCCATTTTCCTTTATTCGTTTTTTTCCCTTATACGTAACCTCAAATCAGAGATCTACGCACAGTGTATGCAACCACAAATCAGTGATCTGCATACGCTCCATATCCTTTATCCATTTTCCGTTCATATTCTTTTTAATCGACACGCCCTCACAGGCTCGCATCGTTGCCGATACGCCTTCTCAGGCCCGCATCGGACTTCCATCTTTCCTTTCTAATCGACACGCCCTCACAGGCTCGCATCGATGCCGATACGCCTTCTCAGGCCCGCATCGGACTTCCATCTTTCCTTTCTAATCGACACGCCCCCACAGGCTCGCATCCATGCCGATACGCCTTCTCAGGCCCGCATCGGACTTCCACTTTTCCTTTTTAATCCACACGCCCTCACAGGCTCGCATCGATGCCGATACGCCTTCTCAGGGCCGCATCGGACTTTCATCTTTCCTTTTCAATCGACACGCCCTCACAGGCTCGCATCGATGCCGATACGCCTTCTCAGGCCCGCATCAGATTTTTATCTTTTACCTTTCTTTCTCTTTTTCTGTTTCTCAGCCTCTTTTTTTGGTTTACTGTGTTATTCTCTTTTCTCTCATTCTGCTATTTAGGGACTTATCATCACATTATTTACTTTCCACTATTTTCAATATTTCACTTTACTAGTTTATTCTTACCTTTAATTAACTCTACCTAACTTGGTCATATGCTTTATATTTTAACTCTTGTTACTAACTCTCAATTAATTCCATTCTCTTTCTTTTCTTTTCCGTCTTCTCTTCCTTTGTTTCTTTTTCCTACATCACTCATATTTAATAATACCTAGCTCATGCATTTTGGAACCAATTATATTATTTCTTTTTTTCTTCCGTTAACTCTCTTTTTCTTATTTTCCGTTTATTTCTTTCCTCTAATGGCTAATTACTCAATCACTCCATTTATTTCTATTAACCTTATTTTATCCTATTTTAGTTCTCAACTCATTCTTACACTTTCTTTATTTAATTCCGGCTCTCCATAGTTAATCTCTAATTTCTCCTTTTTCTCACTTACGCTACTCACTCGTTCTTATAATTCCGTTTATTTATTTCTTTCTTATTATTCCGTTTATTTCGTTGCTAATTGTTTCAACTCTTCTTTAACTAAATTTTCTTTCCTAATTATCTTCCTTCATTATTAGCGAGCTACTCTAAGGTTCATTAACAATTAACATTTCCCCCGGTCCTAGCGATAGATATAACTACCCAGAAATACACCCCTTAAGGACTGGTAATGAAATCCCTTACCTCAATCGGTGATAGTGAGGGGTAACCTTAATCTGGCGCTTTACTCCCCGACTCACGCTTTAGCTCGGCTCCAACTGGATCCTAAGCTTCCCCAATCCTTGATTCCAAGCACGGTGGTGACAATCGATCTCGATCACGGTGACGGTGTTGCTCTTCGACATCGGGAGGAGAGAGAGAGGGTTCACAGTGAGAGAGAATGGAAAAGGGAGGGGTTTATGGTTATGGTGATGGATCGGGACGGTGGGGGTGGCGGCTCACGGTGGCTGTGGTGGCCGGTGCAGTGGCGGCGGGTTGTGGTGGCCGGAGGTGAGAGGACTCAAAGCCCTAGATGAGAGAGAAAGGAACTAAGAGTCAAGAGGGGAAAGGAGGGAGAGAGAGGCGTTCATGGTGGTGATGGATTTGGTGGTGGCGGCTTGTGGGGTGGCGGTGGTGGCTGCTGGTGGTGGAGGGAGAAGGGCTAGAGAGAGGATGAGAGAGTGAGGGAAGGAGAGAGAAACGGGATCAAGAGGGAGGAGAGGGAGAGAAAGGATCTATGAGGAGGAGGAGGAACAAGGAGGTGGGGTGGCGGCCATGAGCTCCGGTGGTGGTGGTTGGAGGAGGTGCTGGGCGGAGAGAGAGAAGGAGGGGTTGAAATGGGGGTTTCAGCCCCCAAAACACGATTTTAAAGCTGCAGGTAGCAGAATACTCGATTATTTCTGTCAATACTCAAGTGTTGTGACCCGAAATACGCGAGTATTTCACAAAATACTCGAGTAAAATGACCAGATACTGCTAGTTTGCTTTTCTATTTTTCAACTATTTTCTCCCAACTTCAAATAGTCATAACTTCTTCGTTCACCGTCGGATCTTGCTCAAATTTGACGAGTAACTTCCTAAAAATCATACCTTCATATCCAATGGTGGGAATTGTGTTTTGAGTCTTAAATCTTTTATTTTGAATTTCCTAACGTCGGGTGTTTATAACACCGAAAAATCGATTTTTAACACTCGCTTGGTCTTCTTTAAATTTGCTTTTCGATGCCAATGCTCCTTGACTCCTCTATGGCACTCAAAGAACTCCTAATCCATAATTTTAAATCCCTTCTAGGATAATCCTTACTTCCAAATCTTACTATTATTCTAATTATTATTAGAATTAAAATTCGAGATGTTACATTGAAACTATGAAATTGGAGCAAAGAAGGACAAAATAGGGAATTTAGCACGCGTGCGCTCAAGCGCGGGTTTCATGCGCCCAAGCGCGTGTGGTCAACTGGCCAATAAATGGGGTGCAAATGGCTAATTCTCTCAGGTAGATACACGCTCAAGCGCAAGTCAGGGAGCGCTCAAGCGTGTATGGGGTCAGTCAGCTTAAAAAGGGGGTCAAATATTCAATTCGTGAGCAGAATGAGCAGGCGCGCTCAAGCGCGGATCCGTGCGCTCAAGCGTGCGGCGTCAGATTAAAGATAATAATTTTATCTTTTCAGCAATAGATAGGGATTTAGTTTTAAACAGTTTTAAATAGGGATTTTTAGGTTTTCTGAGTGAGTTATCATAATTTTAGAGATAGGCATAGTGAGAGAGCTTTTGGAGGCAAGTTGAAGGATTGCACTTTGTGATTGGAGATTCGGGTAATTCCATGTCTCTCATCATGATTTTCATTATTTTTCTTTCTTCTTCTCTAATTATGTGTAACTAAACTCCTTTTTGGGAACATGTGGATTTGTATGGAACCTATATAGTTTTTGTTTAATGAATTGATGTTTTTCCATTTAAGTATTGTGTTTGATTATGTTCTTATTTGATTATCATGAATTTGACGTCGTTTATGATTTGGTAATTCTAATTGAATAGGAATATTGAATTAGGATTTAGACCTTTAATCAAACAATTCAATTGCATAGGGATATATTTATGTCTATGAATTGGGTAACTATTTAATAATTTTGCTTGAAGAACAATTATTAGATTAGGATTTAAGGCTCTACTTAAGGAATTAAGAGAGATTAAATTACTAAGAAACAAAGTTGATCTAAGGAATTAGGCTGATTTTACCTTTGCAAAATTGGTTCAATACTTAGGAAATTCATTGATTCGTTAACAATTGCTAGAGGAACCTACAATGAAACATGTGCCCAAGTTTTCCCAAATCTTTTCACAACCACTTTTAATTTGCGTTTTTATTTTACAATTTAATTTAGTTTAAAAGTTTTCAAGTCAATTGAATCATCCTTTGAATTTCATTTAATAACTACATTTAGGTGAGAATTGTTTTAATCGATTTTAGTCTTCGTTGGGAACGATACTCTATTTATCATTATATTACTTGTACGATCTGGTATACTTGCCAGAATCCCAACAGGGTTCCAACAAGGAATGATAAGTTCAAAAGGATAAGTTTAGGTCTTGCTAGGATTCGAATTCTCGGATTCTACGACGAATTCTGACGCATTCAAACAGCATGCGCACACTATCGACATTCCTATCTCTAATCATCCTAGACTAGCACACGAGACTCACAAAGGAAGTATGTTTCCCATGTATTAAATTACTTAGATTAACCATTGCTCTGATACCACTTCTGTAACACCCCGATTTGGCAACTTGAAAAATATACTTCTTTAATTCCAAAATGTAGTGAAAATGTGGGCCAAATTTTTTTTTTAAAAAAACGTGTAACGTGGTTAAGTAGCATGAGTATGAGAACCACTAAGTTTTCAAAACCCTTTCGTAATTAAAGAGTGTTCCCATATCTCATACTGAAGTTCAAGTTCCAAACCGGAGTGTCACAAGGCACTACACTTTGCAACTTGATTCTTCTCAACTCAATTATCATAGCCCATTAAAAAAATTTCTTCCACAAAAATTTGGGGTTACGTCATGGCATTGCAATGAAACTAAGTAAATACAGGGAATACAAAATACTTCAGGGAAAATGAAAGACTACCATCAGGCCCATTGAACTGAAGACGAAAGTCCACGGGGAATGCTTTGCCAGAGTCGACCTCAATTACTTCCGTCTCCGAGTAGCTAAGTCCTCGTCCAATTCCTCTGGCTCCTCAGCCTCGAGGTCAATGTGTGCAGACCAAAGCATCGAGTATCCACCATGATAGTCAGCTGACCCACCGATCTCGGTGTCCTCACACTACTTCCGTTCTCGATAAGCCACTTTCCATCTTCCTTCGTCTCGAATGTCGAATGCGAACTTGATAGGGTCCATAGACTAAGGGTATAGACATCATAACACCAACATACAGAACAGAAGACTAGAGAGAGAGTAAGTATTCCCAAGCATGTTATGCCAACGATGTGGGATTACAATAGGTAAGATATTAAGGAATAACAAAAACATGTAAGTAGGCAGCACATAAAAGCAATCATATTCATTCATACAAACTTTTACTCATCTATCATTACTTTTTCTTCTTACAAAACTTTTCATTACTCGCTTCTGCTGCGCAACTCTGATTCCATCATCACAGCATCTCATCCTCTTTTCCATGCTGTCGCTTAAAAATTATCTCTCTTACAATGCAAGTTATCTTTTCTTATTTAAGTTTTATGAATTCGTATCCGTCAATGATTCGGGGAATTTTAATCATCATTGACGAGGGTTGCTTTCAAAGTTAGCACACACGTCTACATCTCCTCGGTCATCCACCCAGCCTAGTCGGAAGCAAACAGGAGTACATGACCTTTACCACGCGGGCACGACAGCTGTCTCAACACATAGATGGTCCCAGACCAGGAGGATCTCGTCCTCAAATCAATTCAATGATCAAGGCTCACTGTCTCGCAGTGGCAAACACAATGCCCCGTTCCAATCCCTCTCACTGTTCTCGATTTGCAATCTAGGGGGCGACAGCATATTTCTAGGGAGCTCGCAGAACTTGCCACGGCATTGGACCCAGTCCCCACCACGTTAGTGCGCCACTTGTGGAGTTCGTTCTGCCTAGAAACATACTCTAGACTTCTTTACGTTTCACCGTCATCGTCCTCCCCTAATGCAATCTCCCCCTAAGTATCCCCAGATACCTATGGTTCCTTCCTCTCCACTACTTCGCACTCTCATGCCTCACCGCGTATATTCATGTCTTTTAAAAGTCTTTTATCTTTTTAAATCAATCCTAATGGTCGGCCCATCCTTCATACATCCCTTCAATGAGACCCAACCACTATCTTTGCACATATTTCCTCTCATTATTTCTCACGTAGCACAGAGCTGGGATCACATTAACCACTTGCATCTCATTCCACATTTTCTTTTAACAATCTCCTTTCTCAAACTTTCTCAACCCCTTGTTTCATCACTCTTTCCAAAATAGTTTCACAAACATGCCCACGAATAATGTTTCAAAATCCCTTTTTAAAAAAATAGTGTCTCACAAACTCCTTTCGAATTTAACAATTCCCAAGTTCTTTTCAAAAACAATGTTTCACAACTTCTTTTCAAAAATACTATTTCATAAATTCTTTTCAAAAATATCGTTTCCACAAATTCTTCTCAAAATGATGTTTCATAAAATTTTCAAAAATACTGATTGCACAAACTTTCCTTTGAAATAATATTTCAAAATCTTTCTTCAAAATAGTGTTTCACAAACTTTTTCAAAAGTAAGGTTTTGCAATTCCTTTTTCAAAAATAACATTTCACAAATTCCTTTCAAAAATCTTATTTTGAAAACTTTTCGAAAACATATTGTTTCAATGAGTACAAGTGGAGGAGCAAGCTCAACTCAACACCCGTCTCACTTCAACAATATCCCAAAGGAACCGAGCTCCTTCTAAATCCCATCACTTTCCACAACACAACATCACTTTCCCTAGCTCTGGCTCATCCACATCATATTCATCAATTCTTGCTCATCAGCGATTATAAATTCCACAACATCTCAACATCTTTCTCAACCTTTATCTTGCATTTCTTTTATTCTTCTTGTTAATTATTATTCACATTATTGGAATCAGCAACAGATCAGATATCATCATACATAATAAATCCATAATTAAACAAATTAACAACATACTAGCATTTAAACATCATCACATAAACTCATTACCTAATTTCACGTGGTCTTTGTCTCCTTCGCACGAGTGGCCACACAACCAAACAATTGCCACCGTGCTACTGACTCAGAACCACTAAGTTTCGACTTTAGACATGGTCGAAACACTTAATATATTACCTAAATACCACGGTGTTTGGGGGAAACTTCTCTCTCACCTCAACCGATGACGATGACCTTCAATGCGCTCCTTAGTTTCCATTGCGACGTTCGTAACTGCTTCCCGATCGTTACTGGCACTCAAATATTTCACTCTTATTAAAATCATTCTTATTCAATTATCTCGAAAATAAAGCATCGTTGCAAAACTTTTTTATTCAAAAACAAAGTATTCGTTTTCTCTTAATACTTTGAAATCAATTTGGGTTTTAAACTCACAATCAAAATTAAGTAAAGCATTCATTTAAAAAAACACATTTAGAAAATTAAAACTTAAAATACTCTTTTCCAATACTGGTTAAAAACATAGTCAGTTTTCCTGACCTCTTTAAAAGCCACATTTATCTTAAGGGTTCTTAAATATAAAACACCTTTAAATTAAAACCATGTACTGTAGAAATCATACGAAAACCTTTTCAAAACAATACCTCTTCAATAAATCAAATCACTTTATTCCTTTCAAAAACCGAATTAGATTAAAGAAAACAACAACAAGGGTTAAATCAAAAACCTTTTACAAATATTAAACATTCCAGTCATTTTCAAACACACATATTGAACATGTTAAATCATTCATAATTCATGCATCACTTTCACATTCATCATGCATGCATACAAAACAAGAATCAAGCATGAACTCCTATTTTCTATGCATGGCCGAATCCTATCACACATAAGGCAAGGTTATATTCACAATTTCAAACATCAATGATTACTAACAAAACATGCACATATGGAAAATAATCATTTAAACACATTTTCCTATTTCAAACATCACAACCGAAAATAATTGTTAAAAGAAAAGGAATATCTTCACTTAAAATTATGCTAACATTTTTCAAATCAATTAGCTTTATCCCTAAGTTAACATGCAATGAAAAATCGCTTCATTTCTTTTATTTCTTGATCAAACCGAAAGTAACATAAAAAAATAACTCAAAAAGATAATCACATACCAAATTCACTTCATTTAATCAAAGCTAACTCAAACAATAACCCACAAGAAAATAAAAATAGCTTAGGTGAAACTTGTTCCTAAAACCGAATGAAATACAAAATCACTTTTAAGTTTTTAATCAAAAATTTAGACTTTCACATACTTGAAATCCATAGATCCATCAATAAAACACACATGCAAAGCAAAATAAACAAACTTTGATATTTATAAAAGCAAAACCGTGAGCTCCATACAAAATTCATCATACTTTAATTTTATAAATTTATCACAATAAAATCAAAGATCATATCAAAAATCTTTAGATCACATAAATTTCAACATGCATGCAACTAGAATAAAGATCAAACATGATTTCCTATTTTTCCTAGGTTTGGCCGAATGATAAAGTACACAAAAGCAAGATCTTGGGTTCTATTTTCACATGCAAAGATTAAAACTCATGGATCATATCATGCAAAACTTTTTAAAGCATCATTTTCTTTTTCAAAGCACCAACCGAATTATCATCATCATCATCACACACACAAAATCTTGTTTAAAATCCTTTTTGTACCAAAAATCATTCTTAAAACTTGTTATCATTATTTTCTCTTTTAAAATCGTGACATGCATCAAAAGAAAATTAAGACTTTTACTCAAAACACACACACATAGTTCAAACTTCATGCTTTTGCAAAGATCTACCATAGATTAAGATATGCAAGAAGAGATCAAGGTAAAAACATAAACTTAAACACAAACTTCAAACAAAACCGTGAAGAAGAACTTTTACAAGTTAAAGATCAAAGCTTCCAAGCATAAATATTCAAGATCAAGCCATAGAAATTACATGCAAGACATTTAAACTTCAAGATCATGAGGAAATAAGTACATGCATCTCAAGAATTAAATTTAAACAAAGTTCATCACAAAGTCCTTTACAAAATTAAGATTATTGCATTAAAACTTTCTTAAACAACTACCTTAAACAAAAATTCTAATCTTCAAGCTTTAATCTCTCTTATCCTTCTCTTAGGGTTGCTTCGGCCTCCTCTCTCTTAGGGTTAAGGGTTGGTTTTCTTCTTGATCTTTGAAGAAGGAAGTGATTAAAGAAAGAAATAAAAGGTATTTGGGTTGGGAGTTTGGGGTTTCCACTCTTCTTTTTTTCTCTCCTCTCGGCCACTCTTTCTCTTCTAAGGGTCTCAAGAGCTTTGTGTTGCTCTTGGACCAAAGGTGTTGGTGTTGGTGTGAAAATGTGAAGGAAATGAAAATGAATCAAAGCCAACCCACACACACACATACGGTTCATATAGGCAAAGCAAAGGGGTGTAATTTTCCTCTCCTAGCCTCGGTTCAAGGCACAAGCCTAAGGGCAATTCGGTCCACTCCTAAAGTTGCATGGGAGGGATCTTTTCATGGGGGACAAGGTGGAAAGAAAGTCATCCCTAGGCATCATGAGTCACACACCCTACTTCCTATTTATTTTCTATTTAATTTCTACTTTCTTAATGAATAAGGAAATCACTCCTCACTTGGTCCTCTCATGGTCGAACCACATGCACACATACACACACATATAATTTCATTTCATGTTATCACAACAACACATAACATTTAATCATGGAATGATGCATACATTTAACACATACTTAAACATGCATCTAACACTTTGACACCTCATGTTTTCTACTCAAACACACGACACACACATACATACATCATACATACATTCACATTGACACAATTCATGCATTTCAAATTTATCATTCAATTTTATTTCTTAAGATAATAAAACACACATTCACATTTTAAAAATTCCAAAGATGCAACTTTAAAGAAAATCAATTCACTTTATCAATTTATTTTCAAATTAAGTTTATCTTTAAAATAAAACCTCATTTTCACACAATCAAAGACTTTTAAAGAAACCATTTATTAAAACCTCAAATCAATTAAAAAGAAAATTTGTTTCTTTAAGAAATCTCAAATGACAAAATTATAACTTGGTTTTCATGAAATCAAACTCAAATAAAAATCATTTGTTAAATCATTTTTTTGAAAATCCTTCTTAGATTCTCAAAAAATATTTTTAAATAAAACCTCATTGATCTATTTGAGTCCAGAAGATACGGGATGTTACATTTTCCAGCAGCAAAACCATCTCTTAATTTAATTATTTAAATCTGAATTTAATAGATTTTATTTATAATTACTTTTAGGTAGAAGTAGATTAAATAATTCTTGGTCCCTGTGGGAACGATATCTGGTTTTAACCGACTATATTACTATCCGATCTAGTATACATGCTAGAGACCGATCAAGTTTTTGGCGCCATTGCTGGGGACTAGAATTTATTTAATTTATTTTTGGTACTTTGTAGTAGTTTTAAGTAGAATTTATTTTTTTATTCTATTTTGTTTTTCTGTTTTTTTTTCCTTTTCTTATGTTTTTCTTTTCTTGACGGGTGCTGCTTAACCTTTTTTATGCTTCTACGTTCTTCAGGAAACCGTGAGGAGTTGCATTTTGACCCTGACGTGGAGTTGAGTGCAAAGAGGAGGAAAAAGCAAGCAAAGAAAGAAAGGAAGGAACAAGAAAGGAAGATGGTTGAATGAGCTTCACAAGGCAACACCCCCCCTCCTAGGAAGACACTAGCTGATTATGCCGTTGTGGACCCGGATATGTGCATGTCCAGCATTGTCTAGCCAGAGATCACTGCAGCATCATTCGAGATTGATCCCCAGTACATTCATCTCATCAAGCAGGATCAATTCTCGGGTGCACCAAATCAAGACCCAACGGAGCATGTAGCCAACTTCCTGAACATGCTCGACTTCTTCAAGATCGAGGGTGCATCAGAGGAGGCAATAAGGATGAGGATGTTTCCTCTCTCTTTGAGGGAACATGCTTATCAGTGGATGAAGAATCAGTCGCCCGGAAGCCTTTCCAGTTGGGATGTGCTTGTCAAAAAATTCATAGACAAGTTCTTTCTAGCTAGGAAGCAAGCCAAGCTGCGCCAAGATGTCAATTCCTTCATGCAAGAGGAAGGTGAAAACTTGCATGAGGCCTGGGATCGGTACAATCAGTTGCTGAAGAGGTGCTCCACACATGCAATCCCAGACTGGATGCAAATCCAGTTATTCTACTTCGGGCTGAGAATGTCACACAAAATTATGATAGATGCAGCAGCTGGTGGTTCCCTTCTCAAGAAGACTATTGAAGAGGCAAATGAAATAATTGGAACAATGGCCTACAACAGCAGTCAAGCAGTTTCTGACAAGGTGATTCTGAAGAACAATGATCTGGGCTCAAGTCAAGTCCAGACAATCATTCAACAAAACAAAGAGCTTCAGCAACAAATTTCTGAGTTGGTGAAGAAGATGGCACAGACACAAGTGGCTGTAGTCAACACTCTGGTGTGTGATTTCTGTGGAGGAAATCACCAAAATGGAGATTGCTCACCAGATGTAGGGAAGGCACCGGCTACCATTGAGGAGCAAGCAAATTTTGTGGACGGTGGAGGCCAGAGAAATAACATGTATTCCAACACCTACACCCCAGCCTATAGAAATCATCCAAACTTCTCATGGAACAGCCCAGCTCTCAACCCACCAATGAAGACTCAGCAGCCCCAGAAACCAACTTGGGAAGCAACAATGAAGAAGTTAGCAACTAACACGACCACATTCATGGAGGAGACAAGAGCTAACTTTGCCAATCAAGCGGCGAGTATTCGGAACCTGGAGGTGCAAGTGGACCAACTTGCAAAGCAGCTATCAGAGAGGTCACTAGGGACATTTCCTAGTGACACTGTTACCAATCCAAAGGAGAGTCTAATGGTAGTGACTCTTAGGAATGGCAAGTCGTATGAGGAGCCACTTCCTAAGAGTAATGCAACTGCATCAGAAAAGAAGAAAGAAGAGGAACACAAGAAACAAAAAGTAGAGAAAGAGCAAGGCAAGAAAGGAGCATAAAAAACGCAGGGTCCACCTGCGGATCACAACCGGGAATCAGCCAAGCCTGCTCCACTACCTTTGACGGTGCCTTATCCTCAACGGTTTAAGAAAGAAGAGGACCAGAGGCAATTCTCCAAGTTTCTGGATATGATCAAAAAGATTAACATAAACATTCCATTCGCAGAGGCACTTGCACAAATGCCTTTGTATGCGAAGTTTATGAAAGACTTGCTGACAAGAAAGAAGGGAATGCTCTCGGAAGAGACGTTTCCAATTACGGAGAAATGCAGCAACATTATCAAGTGCAACCTGCCACCGAAAATGAAGGACCCTAGAAGCTTCAACCTTCCAGTCAACATTGGCAAGGAGTACTCTGGTAAGGCCCTCTTTGACTTAGGTGCTAGTGTGAATATAATGCCTTTATCTGTTTGTAATGCACTAGACTTAGGTGAAATCAAACCTACCCCTACAATTTTACAATTAGCTGATAAGTCCATCCTCCGTCCTTATGGAGTGGTGGAAGATATTTTGGTAAAGGTTAATAATTTCATACTGCCCATGGACTTCATTGTCCTTGATATTGATGAGGATGAAAATATTCCTCTGATTTTTGGAAGGCCATTTTTGGCCACAGCTGGGGCAGTAATAGATGTTCCTAGGGGAGAGGTTATTCTCCGTGTCAATGGTGAACAAAGTGTCATTAATATTTTTGAAAAACCACCATGTACGACGAGGTGCTTCACCCCACTAAATCTGGTTCAGCACTCAAGTGCTGAAAATTCCCTCAATGATCAGATGCAGTTCCCTTAGCCTCCGAAAGGAGGTGAACCGTCAGGCTCGTGACATTAAACAAGCACTAGTTGGGAGGTAACCCAATGTTTAGGTAGTAATTGCTTAGTTTAGTAGTTTTTAGGAAATTAGTGTAAGTTTTTATTTTTATTTTCTTCAATATAAAAAAAAAGCAACAGGTATAGACCTGGCGCGCCTGGGCGCGCTGCTCTGCACGCCTAGGCGCGCACTGGGCGAATTTGCCCAGAAAATGGGAAATTTTAATTTTTGCTTTATTTTTGTGTCCTTTTCTCCTCAGCCAGTCCTTGTACCTGTGCAACAAAATATGTAATTGTTTTCTAGGATTTTTTTTAGTTTTATTGTTTGGTTATTTATTTGGATTATTCATTATTTGCATAAGATATATATTTTGTAACAAATATAAGTTAATATTTTCCCCATTAAAAGTGCTATTTTTGGGCACTTGTTTTCCATGACTCATATTCAGTTTGGGGGAATGTTTTCTTATTTTTGTTAATGCTAATTTTTCAGATGCAATTAATATGTGTTCCAAATTTATTCCATGCAATTTTTTTTTTATTTTCTAATTAGGTAATTTTAGTTTAGTTTGCTTGAGGACAAGCCAACGTTTAAGTTTGGGGGAGTGGATACAAAAAAAAAATTCAGATCTGAATTTTCTCTCCCATTTTTGGTGTTGGTTTGTGTCTTAGGTAGAGGTTTTGTAATTATTCTAGACATAGGATTATTTTTCTGATGATAGATGTATATACATAGTTTAGGATTAGACTCATTGATTCATGTTACTTATTTGTTGAGTTGTAAATATTTTTGAAATTTGGTTATTTTGACAAAGTTTTTCAGAACTTGAGATTAGTGAACTGACTTTAGCCTGTGAGATTTTGAGCCTATGTGATAGGGTATGATTTTATTGAAATATTTTGATGTGAGACCCCTATTTCTTTCATGAGTGTGTTCACTTTAGTTTTCTGTTCTAGAACTTGACCGGTGACCATTTTGAAATTGATAATTGATCACATGCATAAAAATGATTAAGGCATTTAGGATGGTGTTTTTGTAGCCTTCAGAGATTTTTGTTGGATTTGTTTTCCCTTAGTTGCCCATTTTGAGCCTTATGAGATGATATGATTTTTCTTTGGTACCCTACATTTATTGTATATTTTTTGTGAAGTACCTTAGAATTTTGAATGAGCAATTGAGAGAGGGACATTTCAAAAGAATGTGAAATTGTGAAAGTGTTTATTGAGTTACTCTTCTTCCAAAAGAAAAAAAAAAGAAAAAGAAAATTGAGAAAAGTGAAAATTGATGAATGATGAGAAAATAAATTTGTGTTTGGAAGAAGTAGTAGAGTTAAATTGAAAAAGAAGAAGTTTGAAATATTTGTGTTTGAGTGTGAGTCCTCTATAGTATTCGTTGCTCATTCATAATTTTAGAGGGATATTTGTTTTGCATTTTAGCCCTAAGTTTTATCCCTTCTTTCTTTTATCCAACCTTAACACTTTTAGCCATGGCCACGTTATAACCAAAATAAAGACCTTTTGATTTTTGCATGTATTCAATAATTTCAGTGGAGAGTTGGGTTTATGGTCAAGCTTATGGTATCACTTTACTATTGTATGAACTTGAGTGAATTGATTTATACCCTTGATAGACATGAGAGGTATACACTGAGAGGTTGAGAGTGTTCACTTGTTCTGAGTTCTGATTGATTTTGTTTCTTTAACCAAGTTTTAATATGTGAATAGCTTGTGTAAATATGTGGCTGTGTTGATAAGTCGAAGTCTTAGATTAGGTGTTGTACATTGTGATTTAGAAGGTAGTCTTGAGTTTATGAATTTTTTATTTTACTTTTGTCTGGGACATGCAAAATGCTAAGTTTGGGGGTGTGATGAAAGTCTAATATATGATGTTTTAAGGCTTAATTTCACTTCCTTTTGCTTGGGTTTTAGCTTGTTTCTCTTGTAAATATAGGTATTTTGTATAAGTTTTATGAATTTTTAGTTTTTTAGAATCCTTTGAACGTTTTGATCCGTTTTGGGTATGTTTCAAGTATTTTGGAGCCTTAATTGGAGAAGATATTATTGGAGCTGAAAAGAGCATAAGAAGACCTTGAAAATGGCACAAGAACGGAGAGAAACGAAGTTGAAAGTTACCTAGCGCGCCCAGGCGCAGGATCTGCGCTCCCAGGCGCGCGTGTGGCGTTAATTTTTGGGTTACAGATACAGCACGCCCAGGCGCGCGTGCGGCATTAATTTTTGGGTTACAGATACAGCGCGCCCAAGCGTGCTGGTCTGCACGCCCAGGCGCGCGAAGTCCGAGAAAGCCCAATTGGGCCAATTTCTGATCAGTTTTGAAGGATTTTAATAAGATTAGGATTTTATCTTCTATTTTATGTTTTTAGGATTAGTTTAGGAAGAGATGAGAAGGAGAATAATTAGAAATTATTGAGGGAGATTGCATTCTCTGAAGAGCATTTGGAGGAGGAATCCATTGAAAGCTGAAGATTCAAAGCAAGGATTAGTGGTAATTTAGGAATGAATTACTTTAATTCTTTTTTGTTCTTCTTCTCCATTATGTGTAACTAAACCCTCTTGTGTTAGGAACATGTGGATTTGATTATGTAGTTTATTTATTTGAATTAATGTTTTTCAGTTTTTAAATCAAGTGTTTAATTGTGTTTTTATTGTTATGCATGAACCTGATCAACTCATGTTATGGATTTTTAGATCTGAATTGGAAAATTAGGATTTAAAATAGGCCATGCAATTAAACAATATAAGGATTCAACTTGTAGGAATACTATTGGATTTTTATATAACTTTTGATAATTCACTGTTCTTAATAATGGTTATTCAATAGATTAGATTTCTAAGGAATTAGGATTTAACAAATTGAATAATAAATAGTAATTTCATAGAGGAATCTAGGAATTGCTAATTTTCTGAATTAGTTCTTGATTTAAATGGAAAACATTGATTCATAATAAATAAATGAAATAATTAATGAAACAAGTTCCTAACCACCCTTCCATCCATTGATTTATTGTTTTTATTTATTTTCCAGCAGCAAAACCATCTCTTAATTTAATTATTTAAATATGAATTTAATAGATTTTATTTAGAATTACTTTTAGGTAGAAGTAGATTAAATAATTCTTGGTCCCTGTGGGAACGATATCTGGTCTTAACCGACTATATTACTATCCGATCTAGTATACTTGCTAGGGACCGATCATCAGAAAGAGTTAACACTGGAGACGATGTTAACTTGTCCTTCAAAGTCTGGAAACTAACTTCACACTTCTCATCCCAGACAAAAGATTGCTCTTTTCGGGTCAAACGGGTTAACGAAATGGCTAACTTAGAAAATCCTTCAATGAACTTCCGATAATATCCGGCTAACCCAAGGAAACTTCTGACTTCGGTTACTGACTTAGGCCTTTCCCATTGTAACACAGCTTCTACTTTTGTTGGGTCCACAGCAACACCATCTTCTGAAATTACGTGCCCCAAGAAATTGACTTTTTCAAGCCAAAATTCACACTTGGCCAGCTTGGCATATAATTTCTTCTCCTTCAAAGTTTCTAAGACAATCTTCAAATGATTAGCGTGCTCCTCCGGATTCTTCGAATATGAATTTCATTTCCACTTGATTTTAAGTTCGAAACACCATCCAGTAAGCATTATCAGGTTCATTTAAACTTGTTTGAACATTAAAATCATGGGTTTCTGACCTCCAAGTCAAAATCCCAATTCAAGTTGCATCCCTCTTTGAACCTTTAATGGTTCCTACATTTCTAGCTTCAAATTACTCATTCTAGTATTTAGGTAACTCCTCCCTTACCTTAGAGAAGCTAAAGAAAGGATTGATTGAAGAGAAAAGAGGTTGAATCAAAACTTCGTTTCTGGACCTGTACAAAAATAGTTGCACTGGCTGACTTTGGCAATCAATTTCACCACGAATAAGACATGAAAAACAGTGAAACAAGTTAGCTTAAGCAACTAGGAAATGCCAACTTTAATCAGAAACAAATTTGGAATCAAGAGTGTTCCTGGATTTACCAAACCGATTCAAGAAAGAAGGGTGTTTGATGCTAGATTGTGCTCTGTTTTCACAGCTTTAAACACCTAACTTTGACAACTTGGAACTCGATCTACAGGAGGTTATTTCGAGTGATTCTTGGTTCTAATTCAAGATTGGAATTAGAACTTCAATTTGTGTTTTGGTTTCAGAGGGAATGGGTGAGAATTGAAGGAGAACGAATTGATCAAAGACAGCTCCAGAAAACAGAGTATTTTGGACAGAGATTCGGGTTTGAGAGATTTTGATGTGTTTGTGGCTTCCCCAAACCTCTATTTATAGTCTAGGATTACCCTCCTTCGAAGTAAAGTCCAGCTCTGTGCTTGGAACTAAGGAAAACGCGTTTTGGTTCGAAATTTGAATTGAAACCGACTTATACACACAGCCACACTGCTCGAACTACTCGAGTCTTTCCCAAAAGACTCGAGTGTTTCAACCAGAAATTCAAATTTTCTAACTGCTAGTTACAATACTCGAGTCTTTTCCAAAAGACTCGAGTCTTTTGACTAAAAATCAGAAAAATTAATATTTTATTCAATATAATAATATTATTTATAAAAATATTTTATTTATTTTATTCATTTAAAATATTGGACCTTACACCAAGCTTGTTCTTGATTTTCAGACTCGATATATGTGGCGAGCATATTCCGAGCTTGAATCCGAACTGCTGACTTGCTGCAGGTAGCCGAGCATGAGCATTTGCCGAGTTGATCAAAGACCGAAATCAACACACGGAACTGGTTCATTTGCCGATCTCCATAGCATACGCTGATTCATTTGACTTCATCAAAGCCTTGGCCGAGAACCGAGCTATTTGTCTTCATCAAAATCTCTTTGGTTCAACACTGAATGAATGCTATGAGTTTGAGGAATTAATGATTGAAAATGAATTTCCCTGATGAGCACCAAGTTGAATTTATGCTCTCTTAGATGAGTTTGTGCTGGCCACGAGAGTGATGCTTCGTGTGTCCGAGCTCTTGATGAGCAAGTGTCGTTGGAAAAGAATGAGTATTGAAAAAAGGTTGTTTAATTAGAGGAGAGCTCTTGTTTATGCTCTCATCTCGTCCGCAATTAGGTTAATAAGCCTTAATAAAATATTTAAAAGACATTAATAATAATAATAATAATGCCGCGAGATGAGCATGAAGTAGTGGAGAGGAAGATACCCTATCTATCTGCGGATATTCAGGTGTGTGATTGATATAGGGAAGGGTGATGACGGTGACTCGTCAAGTAGCCTAGGGTATTTTTCTAGGAAGAACAAGACTATATGTGATCGGGACTTAAGACCCATGGGATCGTAGTACGTTCTGCACTGGGAACTAGAAAAGTATTGTCACCCCCTTGATCAAATCTGAAGCGGTGAGAGGGAACCTGAACGAGGCGGGCAGATCGATTTGTTGTTGGGCCCTTACGGTATCGCGTAAAATATTAATTGTCGTAATGACCGGCCTGTACGGTTGTGGTCTTGACAAATATATTTATATGCTGTTGGATTTTCTCGACTGTTCGACCGACGTGGGTTAAGGTTCTGGAACGTCCCGTTTGCTTCCAACTAGGTTTGGGAGGATGTGGAGGAGATGTAGACATGAGTGACGACTTATCCCAGCGATGATTTAATTTTCCCTGACATCATTGGGGATGAGAACTCCAATAAAACTTAATAAGATACAGTAACAAAGTTAATTGCTCATAATGGTTAAAGCGTGGTGTTGTGTCTGACGGCAGTGGAATTGTGCCAAGTGTGATGATGTGAGATCAATGAACGATTTATCTGATGATGATGATGATCATGCATTCATATTTACATTCATATGCATTTGTACTATTGTTTATTCCTATTGAGATATGTGGTGGTACGTCTCTTTGTCGATGTGTCATGCGTCCAGAAATGCTTATTCTTTCTCATGTTCGTTGTTTCTCTTCGTTCTTTGTGGTGACGCAACGGGCAGATGGCGTACCACATTGCAATCCAAATGTGGCCCATAGCGGGGGGGGGGGGAGTATGGAATGCTACCCCTGATGGTTGGATCTGGAGAGGCCTGACTCGGTTGGAGATCAGTGACCCGGAGCACAGGCTGAGAGGTGCAAGGATCGACTTGCACATTGGTCGCATCACCCTGAGAGACTACATGGATGGTGGCCCTCAGACTTACTACTCACGTGGATTGCAGCCTGCACCGACTGCAGAGGTGAAGACTGAGAAGGAGATAGCATCGAAAGATGTCGAAGATTAGTTGGTTGTTTAGGGAGTCTTGTGTGCGTTGTGGCTAGGTTGTTTTATTTTGTTTGGGTTCTGTCTCAACTGAAGAGAGTCTTGCTCTAGATATACAATGATGTAATTATCTCTACCTTTTGGTATATTTTGGGACATAGTGTCCACAACTCTTTTTATGATGCTTTATTATCTATCTGGGAAACTTATGACTTTGGAAAACTTATGTAATTATGAAGTACTGCTGGATTTTATGTGGCAATGTGAAAATGCGAAGTATTTTGTATATGTGTCGGTGAAGGTGTAGTGTGTTGTTGTAACAACTCGATTTTGTGGATAGCGGCAAAATGCTTTTGCGATAAACAAATGATGTTAGCTTTTATAATTAATTAAAAGTAATAGTCCTTTTGGAAAATAAGTAAAATAAACCAAGCAAGTGTACGCAATTGTTTATAAAAAAATTGACCCTTATTTTACTAATATTTTTAATTAAGAAATGCAACTTTTTTGGGAAAACAAAATCGGGGTGTTACATTCGTTGGTATTAGAGAAAATGTTTATCCTCAGTGGCCTTAAGCATATCCTTATATGCTTGCCTGGTATGATCACTAATTGTCTGATTGTGTGATTGTGTGATTGTGTGTTTGTGCGTGCGTGTGCGTGAGTTCTGAGTTCTTAAGTGTATCTGAAGGAGAAGATGGCTCGTGGTAGACCTCGTGGTTCTGGTCAAGGGAAAGATGGTGGGGCAGCTGATGTTCCCGACCCTGCAGCTTTGATGGATCAGATGACTGTTGTATGACTGGAGTGAATGACAACCTGCAAGTTCTGCATCAGCAAGCTCAGCAGAATCTCAAAAATTAGAATCAGCCTCAGAATGTGGAATCACAAGGAATTCAGGGAATGGATGAGTTCTGAATCCGAGAGAGTTTTTCGGAGGTTTTGTGCCGAATGTGGCTCGTGGATGGATTGAGAATTTGGAAAGGATCTTCGATAGAATGGGGCAGTGTGACGATGCCCAGAAGGTGGCTTACGCTAGGTATATGCTGACGAAGGAAGCTTCTGCTTGGTGGAGGAACACTAAGCAAGTGATGATGAATGCTGGAGAAGAGATCAATTGGGAGTCCTTTAAGAGGACATTCTTGGAGAAGTATTTTCCTGAGGTTGTGAGAACTAAGAAGGAAATGGAATTCCTTAAGCTGGTACAAGGAAACTTGTCAGTTGGAGAGTATGCAGCTAGATTCGAAGAGTTGGCTCAGTATGTGCCTCAGCATGCTGATGGAGGGAATGAAAGGTCTAAGTGTGCTAAGTTCCGAGATGGTTTGAGTGCTGAAATTAAGTTGGCTTTTTCGCATTTGGAGATCCATGAGTATGCAACATTGGTTAACAAGCGTCGATGTATGAAGGAGGACTGAAATCTAAGGCAATGACGGAAAAGATGGCAAGTCCGTCAGCTAGTGGTGGACCGAATCAGAATCATTCGTATCATGGAAGTTTCGGTGGAAGGTTTAAAACACCCGTGCCGTATTCTCGTTCTGGAGGTGGAAGAGACCGTAGGTTTGGTGGAAATAGATCATCTGGAAGCGGAAGTGGTGGTTTCAACCAGAATAGTGGAAGAGGTGGTAATTCTCGCTTTAGAAATCGTGGTGGTGGTAATAGTAACCGTGTGAGTAATCCTAGAAGTAGCGGTGGTGGAAATCGAGCTAATCCTGGAGGTAGTCAAGGGAGTGTGGCTCCTCGTTGCAATTAGTGTGGTCGGAATCATTTCGGACCGTTGTGCCTTGCAACTAATCCGAATTGTTTCAATTGCAACAAGCCTGATCATATTGCTCGTTTCTGTCAAGAACCAAACAAGGCACCTAGTTCTGGGAATGCTGCAAGACCAAGTAACCAAGGAAGGGTCTTCACGATGAGTGGAGCGGAAGCTGCTAAGGCCGTCAATCTAATTCAAGCTGAGTGTTTCATTTATAAGAATCCTTTGCTTGTGTTTTATGATTCGAGTGCTACGCACTCGTTTATAGCAAGTGATGTGGTGAAAAGTTGAATTTGCAATTAGAATTGTTGCCCTTTGGTTTGCTTGTATCTACCCCGACTAGTGACCCTATCACAGTGTCAACCTATTGTCCTATGTGTCCCGCAGAGATTGGGGGAAGAACCTATCTTGTCGATTTGATTCAGTTACCTCTTTTCCAAATTGATGTCATTTTAGGGATGGATTGGCTTACTCGGAATCGTATTCTATTGAAATGTTCCAACAAGTCACTCTTGATTAGTGAGCCAAAGATAGATGAGTCTGACCCTGAAGGTTTTGAGCACATATCTGCCAAACAAATCTTTGCTTCATTGAAAGATGGAGCCATAGCATACATGTTCTTAGCTTCTTTAGATTGTAAGGAAGACAATGAGCTGGATAAGTTACAGATAGTAAGGGATTTTCCTGAACTTTTTCCTGAGGAAATACCTGGTTTACCGCCAAGACGAGAGGTGGAGTTTAATATCGACGTAATTCCAGGAACTGGACCGATTTCAAAAGCTCCATATAGAATGGCGCCAATGGAATTGGTGGAGCTGAAGAAGCAAATTGAAGAGTTGTTGGAGAAGCGTTTGATTCGTCCAATGTATCGCCATGGGGAGCGCCAGTGTTGTTTGTCAAGAAGAAGGATGGAAGTATGCGATTGTGCACGGATTATCGCCAGTTGAACAAAGTGACGATAAAGAATAAGTATCCTTTGCCAAGGATAGATGATTTTTTGGATCAATCGAAGGGTGCAGCTGTATTTTCCAAGATTGATCTCAAATTGGGTTATCATCAGATTAGGGTAAAGGTGGAAGATATCCCTAAAACTGCTTTTAGAACTCGGTATGGGCATTATGAGTATCTGGTTATGTCGTTCGGTGTTACGAATGCTCCTGCTGTATTCATGGATTATATGAATAGGATTTTTCATTCGTACTTAGATTCATTTGTTGCCGTGTTTATCGATGACATTTTGATCTATTCCAAGGATAAAGAAGAGCATGTCGAGCATTTGAGGACAATTTTGAAGATATTGAGGGAGAAGCAGCTTTATGCCAACTTGTCAAAGTGTAACTTTTGGTTGGAATCAGTGCGCTTTCTAGGGCATGTGATTTCAAAGGAAGGAATTGCAGTGGATCCTGCGAAGGTGACAACAGTGTTGGAATGGAAAGCTCCGACAACACTGACGGAAATTCGAAGTTTCTTAGGACTTGCTGGTTATTATCGGAGGTTCATAGATGGATTTTCGAGATTGTCATTTCCATTGACAAAGTTAACAAGGAAAGGACAACCATTCGTGTGGACGGAAAAGTGTGAAGAGCATTTTCAAGAGCTGAAAAGGAGGTTAATAATAGCTCCAGTGTTGGTTTTACCCGATACTTCTAAGCCATTTTGAGTGTACTGTGATGCTTCTAAGCAAGGATTAGGTTGTGTATGCTTCACGACAGTTGAAGGTACATGAGCATAACTACCCAACCCATGACTTGGTGTTAGCAGCAGTGGTCTTTGCTTTAAAGATTTGGAGGCATTACTTGTATGGTGTAAGGATAGAAGTTTTTAGTGACCACAAAAGTTTGAGGTACTTGTTTGAGCAGAAGGAGTTGAATATGCATCAAAGAAGGTGGATGGAATTTTTAAAGGATTATGATTTTGTGTTGCAATACCATCCTGATAAGGCAAATAAGGTGGTTGATGCTTTGAGTAGGAAGTCTCTGCATGTTTCAGCATTGATGGTGAAGGAGTTAGAGTTGCTAGAAAGGTTCAGAGATTTGAATCTGGGAGTGGAGTTGAAGCCAAAAAGCATTGTGTTGGGGATGTTGTCAATATCCAGTGGATTTGTGGAGCAAATTAAGGAACTTCAAGGGACTGATGAAGAATTACGAGAGAAGGTGAAGCTTTCAACTGAAGGAAAAGAGGTGGAAATTCAAGTTGGAACGGACGGAGTGCTGAGATTTAATGAACGGATCTGTGTACCAAATGATGCTGGACTAAAGGAAATGATTTTGGAAGAAGCTCACAAGAGTAAATTCAGTATTCATCCGGGATCGTCAAAGATGTATCAAGATTTAAAGAAGTTATTCTGGTGGTTAGGAATGAAGAGAGAGGTGGCGGAGTATGTTTGTAGATGTTTGACCTGTCAAAAAAGCGAAGACAGAGCATAAAAAGCCTGGAGTTGGACTATAGTCGTTGTCAGTGCCCATGTGGAAATGGGATAGTATCTCTATGGATTTTGTTTCTGGGTTTCCAAGAACGCAGAAAGGGTATGATGACATCTGGGTAATTGTGGATAGGCTTACCAAGACAACACATTTTCTTCCAATCAACATGAGGTATTCTCTGGAGAAGTTAGCGGAATTGTATATCCGAGAGGTGGTGAGATTGCATGGAGTACCCTCAAGTATTGTGTCGGATATGGATCCGTGCTTTACTTCAAAGTTTTGGGATAGTCTGCAAGTGGCAATGGGATCAAGATTGAATTTGAGTTCAGCTTATCACCCGCAGACCGATGGTCAGTCGGAAAGGACTATTCAGACTTTGGAAGATTTACTTCGAGCTTATGTGTTGGAACAATCGGGAAGTTGGGATTCATTCTTGCATTTGATTGAATTCACTTACAACAATAGTTTTCATTCAAGTATTGGAATGACACCATATGAAGCATTGTATGGAACGAAGTGTAGAACGTCGTTGTGTTGGTTTGAAACGGGAGAAGATTTGTTGTTAGGTCTTGAGATAGTGCAGCAAACGACCGAGACAATCAAAATGGTTCAGGAAAAGATGAGGGCAGCTCAGAGTCGACAGAAAAACTATCATGATAAGAGAAGAATTCCTCTAGAATTTAAAGAAGGAGACCATGTGTTTATGAGGGTAGTGCCAACTACCGAAATTGTTAGAGTGCTATAAACAAAAAAGCTTACACCTCGTTTCATAGGTCCTTACCCAATTTTGAAAAGAGTCGGCCCGGTAGCTTACCAAATTGCTTTACCCCCTATGTTTTCCAATTTGCACAATGTCTTTCATATGTCTCAGTTGAGAAAGTATGTTAGTGACCCATCCCACATCATTGAGCCAGATTCTATACAACTTAAGGATAATCTTACGTATGAAATGTTACCCTTGAGAATCGATGGGCATAGTGTGAAGAAGTTGAGAGGAAAGGATATTCCTCTGGTTAAGGTAGTGTGGAGTCAAGTGATGGTGAGGATGCTACTTGGGAGCTTGAAAGTAGAATGAGGGCTTCGTACCCTCATTTGTTTGAAACAGGCACGTCATTTCTCGAGGACGAGAAATCTTCAAGTTGAGGAGGAATGTAATACCCGCAATTTCCTCAACTATTTTCTTTAATTAAAAATTAAATAGAAATTTATTTATTTGCTTTATTGGTTGAAAATTTTATTTCCATGATTTAATATTTGATTTGACTTTACATGAATTTATTAAATTGTGAATTTTTGTGTTTTATTTTATTTTAAAACCGTATGGAGTATATTTATTTTATTTAAATTAGATTTTTATTTTGTACTTCCTTTAAAGTGGAGAAGGAAAATTTTATTTCCCCTCTCCAATGAGTGTCACTGCCAAGCCTTAGAAGGAGAAGGAAAATTTTAAGCTTAGAGCCAAAATTCAAATTCAAAAAATGTGCCTTAAATATTTGTCTTCTCCATAAACCCTAGGGAGACAAGCATTTATTACCCTACTTGATTATGTTTCCCACTAACTAAACACTCATAAAAACCTAAGCTAGATGTCATAAAAGCCTACACTATCCAAAATTTGTAAGTAAACCCTTCTTGACCCTTGCCTTATTCGAACCCCACATGTTAGACAATGTACCCCAATTAAAATTTGCAAATAAGCCCCTATGACCCTTGAGAAATTCAGACCCCCCATTTTAAGTCTTGCACCCCAACAGAGAATTTTCTATAAATACCCACCCATATCCTAAGACACCCCCTTATGCTCCATATGTCTTAGAACAAAAAAAAAAGAAGAAGAGGAGGTGAGAAGAAGAAGGAGGCCGTGAGGGAGAGGAAGGAGGAAGGCTCAATTTTCTTGCTTGTTTTTGTTCTCCCATTAGGTATTGATCTTCAATCATGTATTTTCTTCTTTCTTTTTTTTCCTTTTCTTTTCGGTTTTCTTCATGAACTCCAAGAGGGATTTTTGTTGTTCAATGCTCAAAGCTTCTTACATGTTGGTTTTTCTTGTTCTTCTCGCTTTTCTATTCTTGATTCTACATGTATTTAAGCTTGAAAGTGAAAAAGTGAACACGCATCCACAAGGATGATGCTCACGATTTTGAACCCCTCTTTGTTAAAATAATTTTTGATCTTTGATTTGTGTTTTTATGTTGAATAATGAGTAAATATGTGATGTTCATGAGTTATTTTTATTGATTTGCAAAAATTTCTCTTGATTTTTCCATTCATGTCACGGTTAGGATTTTGATTAGGGGGAAAATGATTTTGTTTTTATTTGCATGTAATTGATCCTTGATTCTTGCTATTTGTTAGTGTATTTTCGGTTTCCAAGTTAAAAATACATGTTTAAATGAAATTTTTACCTTGATGTGTTTGTTTGAGGTCATACGGTTTTGGGCTTGAGAACATGCATGTGTGTTTAATAAATTTTGATGCATGATTTTTGTTTAAGTATGTGGAAAATCTAAGTGTGTGCATGTGTTTATTTGATAAAAAAATGTATGTTCTTGTTTATGTATATGTATATATTCGGCCAAGACCTAAGGAAATGCATAAATGATTTTTGTTTGGAAAAAGTTTGTGTCTTTGTTCTTGCATGTATGTATAAATTCGGTCTAAGCATGAAAAATAGGTAAATGAGTTTATCTTTGAATGCATGTCAATAATTTGTTAAGCTTTATTATTTTCTTGAGTATATTTTTGGTTTCCATGAGAAAATGAATACTTGAATTGATTTGTTGCTTTAAAGCTCTATAAGGTTTTGATTTGAAGGAAAAATACATAAGTTGAATTGATTTAAAAATTTGGTGCTTGTTCTTATGTGTGTATGTGCATTCGGCCTAGAGCATGAGAGAATGAATAATTAATTTTGTTTCGTACCAAGTTAAGCTTTTAATCTTGCATGCATGTATATTTGGCATAATCATGAAAATGTGAATGAATAATTTTGTTTGATGAAGTTTTGTGCCTTTAATCTATATGTGTATGTGATTCGGCCAAGAGAGGATGAATGATGAAATGATTTTTGTTTCATGAAAATAAAATGGTATTTGAGTGCTTGAATGGAATCAGGATGATTTAAGTGTTTATGTTTATAATGTTTAGCCTAATTGTTCTTGAATCAATTCGGCCATGCATTGTAAATGTACTTAAGGAATTTTTTTTTTGACAATAAACTTGTAAGTTGATGCTTGAACATGGTTTAGTTGTGTGAAGCTTGAAAAGGTGGTATTTGTGGCTTATTTCTTTGATTTATATTCGGTTTTGTGCATGTAGATATCTAAGTGATTTTATTCTTTGGAAAAGAATTTTGCAAGTTGGTTCTTGAAGTTGATTGAGTTGTTTGAAGCAAAAAAAGCTTATATGTTTGGCTTATTTCTTTGGTTTGCATTCGGTTTTACATGTGTATAGGTTTAAGTGACTTTATTCTTTATAAATGAACTTGCATGCTAAAGCTTGGAATTGATTAAGTTGATTTAAGTGTTTAAAACTTGTAATTTTTGATTTATTTTGGTTGTGCAATTCGGTTCTTTGAATTTAAGTAGGTAAGTATGAAAATGAAATTGTTTTGAATATGATTATGTGTTGTATAAGTGACTAAGTGTTGGTTAATTGATTATATCCTTGGATTTAATTGCAAAAGTGTTGTTTTGATGCTTTAAGAAATGTTAGAAAAATTAATACATGTTGCTTTGCTTTAAAGTGCAATTCAGCCAAAGTATGTTCAATAGGATAGGGATTTATTTTGTTGAATGCTAATTGATATTTGAAGAATGTATAAACTATATGAATTGATTTATCAAAGTATTGTTTGTCGTTTGTATGTTGGTAATTATTTGAGAATGTTCGGGTACGCGATTAGCTTTGAAAATAAATTGATTTTAAGATTGTTTGCTTTAATTTATTTGGAATTGTTGATGATGTTTGGTGGCTGTTCTAGGTTTTATTTTATTGATAAAGCTTGGATTTTAAAGTGTTAAAGTGTTTGTTTTGAGCTAAAGAATGATTTGAAGCAAAAAGTGCTTTTGCATTGTTTTCGGATTTTATTAAAGTGATTTTGCAAAACAATTCTTTGCTGTCCAGAATTGTTTAAGTGTGTTCTTGAATTTTAAAAATGCATTCAAATGATTTAAAGTAAAGCTTTTAAGTGGTATTTGATTTAGGAAAAAGCTGGATTGAAAATGGTGAATTTTTCGGTGTTTTCGTACATGATTAAGGTGTTGTCCAAGGCGGAGCAGCAACCCCTATTTGTTTTAAAGAATTTATTTGTGAGTTATTTTCAATGCATTTTAAAATATTTGAGTTGTCGTTTTATTTCGGAATGATTTGATAAAAGGAAATGCGTTTTCGGATAAAATGAAAAGGGTTATTTTAAGTTTTAATGCTTTGTGCAAGTGATGAAGAACGAATATATTATTTGGAATTTTATATTAATACGTTACGTTTAATTTGAGGAAATAAAGGTACCACTCTCGATCGTGATTCGTGGATTCTCAGGGAGTTTCAGTTCGTAATCAAGGTGAGAATAATAGCTAATCTGGAATGTATGCTGTAACAGCCCGATTTTCATAAACCAAAATAATTAACTTTTGCTTATTAAAGTTGCAAAAATTGAGGCCAGATTTTTTTTTTTTTTTTTTGTAAAACATTGTTGAAGTATTTCGAAAACAGTATTGAAAATCTCTCTAAGTTTTTCGAAAACCGAGTGTTACTTAAAACCTTTCTTTTCATGAAACATTTGTGTTCATAAACAAACTTAGTTTCAAATCGCCTGGACAGTTTTCAAACTTTACATGAGTTAATCTTGTCATAAAGATAAGCTCCACAAGTCAAATTAAAAATTTAGCTCGATTACATAAATGGCTCATGGCTTGGTAATCCTTAAATCAAAACAATCACCATAACCTAAACTCACCACTCTAATCCTAAACTATTCTACTAAAGACTATAGGGTGAAGGTTCTCCCTCTTCTTACATCTTCCCCTTGTTCTCAAAGATGATGTCCTTCGTGATGTTGTCTCCTCATCGCTAGTGAGTTCTGACTCCGCTCCATTTAGAAGGGAAGAATTCCTCCGAACCTCGTACCGGAACTTCTCTGCGTAATCTTATATCCTCGTACAGTGACTTGCCCCACGTGCGGCTCCAGATTAGCTCCACTCGGTTTATGCCCCCGATCTGAAATCACGATCTAGGTATAGCCGGTCCATACCCAGCCGTATGAGGTGCGCTTCCAACCTCTTCCATGCCTACTCCAAGTGGTGATGTCCATGTGGTACTCCATCTGCCCGTTGAAATACCAGCAACACCGATACGCCAACGAACAGGAGAGAGCAAGCGTTCCGAACGACGAATCGTCGACGGTGTGGAATTACGATAGGCAAGAAAGAAGGACCATACCACATACAACACAACACTCAAGCAACAACAATCAAGTATATTATCATCATTATTATCATTATTGTCTTTACTTGTTATCATCTTTGTTATCATTCTTCCTTCTCTCTCTTTTTCCTTTTCACAACCATATTTCTTTATTCATCCAGTCTTATCAGTTCACAATCTTTAGCTATTGAGATATCATCAAGAAATTCGTGTCGTTCTCGACTATCACTCACGTCTACATCTCCTCGGTCATCCACCCAACCTAGTCGGAAGCAAACAGGAGTACAGGACCTTTACCGTGCGGGCACGACAGCTGTCAACACAAATGGTCCCAAATCAGGAGGACTCAGCCTCAATCAATTATTCACAATAAACATGGCACACTGCCTCTCAGTGGCAAACAAAATGCCCCACTCCAGTCCCTCTCACTGTTCTCGATTTGCAATCTAGGGGGCGACAGTATGTTTCTAGTGGGCCCGCAGAACTTGCCACGGCATTAGACCCAGTCCCCACCACGTTAGTGCGCCACATGTGGAGTTCGTTCTGCCTAGAAACACACTATAGACTTCTTGACGTTTCACCGTCATCGTCCTCCCCTAATGCAATCTCGTCCTAAGTATCTGCAGATACTTATCGTTTCTTCCTCTCCACTACTTTGCACTCTCATACCTCGCCACGCATGTCTTTTAAAGTCTTTTAATCTTTTTAATTATCCTAAGGTCGGCCCGTCCTTCGTGCAACCCTTCAACGAGTCCCGACCACTAACTTTGCACATCATTTCTCACATAGCACAGAGCTGGGATCACATCACTGAACTCTCATTTCACTTCCCAATCCTTCTCAACATTCTCAATCTTCTTCAAGAACAATCTTACTTTCCTCAAACACTCCTTCATAACTTTTTGGAAAATCTCATATCAGAAGCTTTCACAAAATATCCTTTCGAAAACTTCCACATAAAATCTTCTCTCATAAATTTTCTCAAAATCAACTTTCATACATTTCAAAAAGTTTCTTTTCATAGACTTCCTCAACAGTTTTCTTAAAAATCTCTCTTTCACGAAATTTCTAAAAATCTTCCTTTACAACTTTTCACCAAACTTTATTTCGGAAAACTCTTCTGAAAACATTTGTTTATAACCCTTCTTAAAAACTTTCTTTTTCAAAATCCTTTTCAAAAATTCCTTTCAAAAATCTCTTTTCCAAAATTTCTTTTCAAAAACCTTTTTAAAACTACTTTTCAAAAGCCTTTTCAAAAATTACTACTTTGCTGAGCGCTAGTGGAGGAGCAAGCTCAACTCAACACTAGTCCCAGACTAAAACCAAAACAAAAGGAGCCCAGCTCCGCTCACATCACATCTCATTCTCACAATCAACATCACCTTCCCCAGCTCCGGTTCGTTCTCAACATTATCTTTCATTCCCCAATCTCAACTCTTTCTTCCTTTTCCATTCCATGTCTTATTGTGTCTTTACTTTCAATCCCATTATCTTCTTAACTTATTTCTTTCGTTTTCATTCTCATTCAGGACGTAACAGACGTCCATCAATAGTTTACTCATCATAACCAATAACAATAAGCATTATCAAACATAATTAAATAAAAACATGCTATCAACACACAACATCACACAATAACAGTGTGGTCTTTGTCTCCTTCGTATAAGTGGCCACACAGGGCAAACAATTGCCACTTATACTACTGACTCCAACCACGTAGTCCCGATCTTTGAGATGATGCGGGACGTCCTAATAAATCACCTAAACACCACAGTGTCTTAGGATAGCTTCTCTCTCACCTGAGGTCCAGCTATTAGTTGCATACCGTCTCTTCGAATCCTCTGTGCTGTTGACTGCCCCAATCCCTTGTCTTTAAGATTTCCTCGTACTAAATAAAATACACTTACGTTATTGTTTGGTTCTAAGAAAATATTTTCTTATTTCATAACACTTTCCGTTCTTGATCGAAAGACTTAAAACACTGTTGTTTTATCAAAACAATTCCCATATTTCTTAATATTTTAAAACCATTTGAAAACATTTAATAAAAGGGTTTAAATCAATTGATTTGATTGCTGGTCCGTCTTGGACAGCACCTTAAACATATTCAAAAACACCGAAAAATTCACCGTTTTTGTCCCGACTTTTCTTAAATCGATTATCACTTAAAAACTTTACTTTAAATCATATGAAAACACCTTTTAAAATTAAGAAACAATTTTATTTAATTCGGGACAGCAAAGGATTACTTCATGAGAAATCATTTTAATCCAAATTCAATTAATTTCAAAACCAATTGTTTTCCTTAGTTATAAATCACAAACAAACATTTGAACTCAACCAATGACACATGCATATATTGTTCAATCCTCAACTAACACATAAAGAACAAGCAACACAAAATGAATCATTTAATTTCAATTATAATTCAAACAATTATTCGTTTAATTTTCTTCTAAACATTTTCATTTTCATAAGACAAAAACACTTAGTCACGCACATTTTCACAAATCAAATTCAATCAAGATTCAACCCCAAACATATTTATATTTCATGACCGAGTATAATCTAGGAAAAACAAATCAAACATCACAAGTTTAAGTCACATAAATCAACTTGATTTATTTTAAACTCTTAAATTCTATTTTCTTTCTCATGCAATAAAACCATTTACTCTTCCTTTCCTTCTAAACCGAATACACATGCACTCACACAATACTTTCCCCAAAATCGTTTAGTTCATTCATCTCCTTTATTTTAAGATCAAAAACCGATTGGAAAATAAATATTCACAACTCAATCTCAAACAATTTATTTTAGCATGATTTCACAAGACACACTCATTGTTTTTGTGTCATTTTATTGAAAAAGAACCTAGCCTAACTCACATACATAGACCGAACCCTACTTTGACCAAAAACAAGGTTTTTAGTTCACTTTTTTTTTCAACATGTAACCATCAAAGGTCATGAATCAAACCAAGCACCCTTTTCACACAAACTCTAAAAATATTATTTCCTTAGACCAAGTTTTCATTTTAATTTTATAGGCATGCATCAAAATCTTTGAATCAAGAAAATCATGCATGTATCTTTTATGAAAATCAAAACATGACTCCTTGATTTCTTTGTAAAACCGAGATGGCCTTTAGAAAAGATCAAATCTTTTTCACTTGAAAATGACATGCATGCACCTAAGTATCATAGATCAAGTCATGAAATCAATCATAGATCAAAACAAAATCATTTTGAGTAGAAAAGATCAAAACCGTGACATACAAACATAAGGATCAAGACTTTTTAAAGATAAAAACCAAAGATCAAGGCTTTATAAAAATCAAAACCGAAACCAAAACATTTAAACTACTCAAATTAACTTTTTTTTCAAACATAAAACAAACATGCAAGAACCCAAATCAAAATTAAAGCATCATGACCTAGTTTCTCTAGTCATGACCGAATCATATATTCTAGGATCTAATGTTTTATGGGTTTATTAAGTCTAAAAATTCAAGATCCAAGTATAAATAACACATACATGCATTCAAAGTACCAAGATCAACATCAAATCAAAGATCTCAACATTATTATTAAGCAAATTTAGGTCATTCATTTTATTCATCAAATAAACCTCAAACATATATTTAAATCACGGTTTAAGAAGGGAAATGGATCATGCAAAGAGATCCACTTCATTTTTCACAAAAACCTTTATATTTAGAAGATTTAGTTGGAAAAGCTTTAGGATCTCTTATGAAAAACTTTAAACGAGTTAGGGATCCGTTAATTAGACGTTTACAAGTTTCTTCAAGCTTTGAGAAATTATTATGTAAAGAGATACACTTTAAACTTTGCAAGAATCTCCAAGACTTTTTAGATCTTTAAGATTTATTTTGAAAAACTTCAAGATCTTTCATGAAGACCTTGAACGAGTTATGAAGTCCATTAGTTAGACGTTTATAAGTTGCTTTAAACTTTAAAATCCATGATCAAGTACAAACACACTTGTACTCATCATTTAAGCTTTTGGGAATTAACATGCAAAGAGGAAAAGAAAGAAAAATCATAAGATCAAAAGGAAAAATCTAAACTATTACAACTTTCTTCATAATTTTCGAACTACCCACCAAAAAAGGGTTGACCTTCAAGCTTCTATGGTCTTGGATTTCCAAGGGAGGCTTTTGTTTTTGGCTAGATCTTCTCCTTCTTCCTTGCTCTCACTCACGGCCTCACTCTCTCTTTTTAAGTTCTTCACTAAGAGTTTTACTTTGCTCTTAGTGTTGATGTTTGGAAAGAAGTAAGAAACGAAAGAAAGGAAATGAAGAAGTGAAGGTGAAAATGAACTAAGGTGTAGGGCTTATATAGGCACACGAGCATTTCCTCTAATGCCCTTGAATAATTCGGCCAAGAAGTGTAAATGAGAGGGGCAATTTCGGCCCTTCAAGGTTTTGCATGGGTGGAGATTATCATCTCTTAAGGAGACAAGGTAGGGAACACTAGGTGTTTAGGGCTCATTTAGGTTTTTGACTTGTTGGTTCTCCATTAGGGTTTCCATTAGTCTAGTTAGGGCTTAGTTAGGATTTGGTTAGGTCTTGGTTTGGGTTTTGGTTAGGATTTAGTTAGGAATTTGATTACTTGGTTTCCACTCTAAAAAAAATTCTAGGCTTCTCACACACACACACACTGCACTCTCATGTATTCACACATAAACCTATTAATCTCACCCATATTCAAACATGCACACGTTGCACACACATAATACATGCATATACAATCATGCTCATTTACTTAGTTAAATTTTCACATAATTCCAAACATACATACACATAAGACCGTATATTCATCTATATGCACTCATAGAAAAATAAATCATTCATGTATAGAAATGATAATGGCACCAAAAATATCAAGCACGAAACACACTTTCATAACGTAATTCTTATCATATCATCATTTCCAAAGATCAGCCTTAAAAATCATGGCATTATTTCATGAAAATCATCTCTTTAAATTCATTCACCACCTTGAAAATGTGAATTAAGAAATTTATTTAAGAAAATACTCTTTCAAAAACATTTTCTTCAAAGTAAATCTTTTTAGTATTTTAATTCAATACGAGGAAATTGCGGGGTGTTACATATGCCATGATTAAATGAGTTTAGTTTCGATTGTTTAAATCAGAACCGTGATCGAATAAAGGTTAAGTAATGTGAGGGCAATTGGTTTGTTGATTATTTGGTTCCTCACACGAAAGACTAGGATCACTATTGCATTTATGTGTTGATATTTGATTGAGTTATGCGAACATGAGAATATGCAAATATTATGCCTGCTCATGCATGATGGTTCATTCTATTTTATTATGTTCAGCATGATGCATGCCATTGAAAAGTGAAATTAAAAAGTGTTGAATGAATGCTATGAGTTTGAGGAATTAATGATTGAAAATAAATTTCCCTGATGAGCACCAAGTTGGATTTATGCTCTATAAGATGAGTTTGTGCTGGCCACGAGAGTGATGCTCCATGTGTCCGAGCCCTTGATGAGCAAGTGTCGTTGGAAAAGAATGAGTATTGGAAAAGGGTTGTTTAATTAGAGGTCGAGGATCACAGAGGGATGGATAAGGGTGACTCGTTCGCAATTAGGTTAATAAGCCTTAATAAAATATTTAAAAGACATTAATAATAATAACGCGGCGAGATGAGCGTGGAGTAGTGGAGAGGAAGATACCCTATCTATCTGCGGATATTCAGGTGTGTGATTGAGATAGGGGAGGGTGATGACGGTGACTCATCATGTAGCCTAGGGTGCTTTTCTAGGCAGAACAAGACTATATGTGATCGGGACTTTAGACCCATGGGATTGTAGCACGTTCTGCACCGCGAACTAGAAAAGTACTGTCACCCCCTTGATCAAATCTGAAGCGGTGAGAGGGAACTTGAACAAGGCGGGCAGATCGATTTGTTGTTGGGCCCTTGCGGTATCGCGTAAAATATTAATTGTCGTAATGACCGGCCTGTACGGTTGTGGTCTTGACAAATATATTTATATGTTGTTGGATTTTTTCGACTGTTCGACCGGCGTGGGTTAAGGTTCCTGAACGTCCTGTTTGCTTCCGACTAGGTTTGAGAGGATGTGGAGGAGATGTAGACATGAGTGACGACTTATCCCAGTGATTATTTAATTTTCCCTGACATCATTGGTGATGAGAACTCCAATAAAACTTAATAAGATACAGTAACAAAGTTAATTGCTCATAATGGTTAAAGCGTGGTGCTGTGTCTGACGGCGGTGGAATTGTGCCAAGTGTGATGATGCGAGATCAATGAACGATTTATCTGATGATGATGATGATGATGATCATGCATTCATATTTACATTCATATGCATTTGTACTGTTGTTAATTCCTATTGAGATATGTGGTGGTATGTCTCTTTGTTGACGTGTCATGCGTCCAGAAAAGCTTATTCTTTCTCTTATTCATTGTTTCTCTTCGTTCTTCGTGGTGACGCAACGGGCAGATGGTGTACTGCATTGCAATCCAAATGTGGCCCCTAGCGGGGGGAGTGTGGGAAGCTACCCCTGACTGTTGGATCTGGAGAGGCCCGACTCGGTTGGAGATTAGTGACCCGGAGCACAGGCTGAGAGGTGCAAGGATCGACTTGCACATTGATCGCATCACCCTAACAGACTACATGGATGGTGGCCCTCGAACTTACTACGCACGTGGATTACAGCCTGCACCGCCTGTAGAGGTGAAGACTGAGGAGGATATAGCATCGGAAGATGTCGAAGATTAGTTGTTTGTTTAGGGAGTCTTATGGGTGTTGTGGATAGGTTGTTTTATTATGTTTGGGTCTTGTCTCAACTGAGGAGAGTCTTGCTCTAGATATACAATGATGTAATTATCTCTATCTTTTGGTATATTTTGGGACATAGTGTCCACAACTCTTTTTATGATGCTTTATTATCTATCTGGGAAACTTATGACTTTGGAAAACTTATGTAATTATGAAGTACTACTGGATTTTATGTGGCAATGTGAAAATGCGAAGTAAGTATTTTGTATATGTGTCGGTGAAGGTGTAGTGTATTGTTGTAACAACTCGATTTTGTGGATAGCGGCAAAAATGCTTTTGCGATAAACCAAATGACGTTAGCTTTTGGTAATTAATTAAAAGTAATAGTCCTTTTGGAAAATAAGTAAAATAAACCAAGCAAGTAAGTGTACGCAATTGTTTATTAAAAAAAATCGACCCTTATTTTACTAATATTTTTAATTAAGAAATGCAACATTTTTGGGAAAACAAAATCGGGGTGTTACAAACCAAAGCATGAAAACTTTGAACCTTTTGGTAACTGAAAATTGATTTCAGCTTCGGCCTTAAACCACTTTCAAACTTAATACACTTACTCCGCTTATCAGGATTGTACAAGTAGTAGGGAGAGTATTTCATCAATTCCTCAAACTTGGCAGCATACTCCCCTACACTCGTATCTCCCTGCTTGAGTTGCATAAACTCTATCTCCTTCTTCCTTCTCAAATCTTCCAGGAAATACTTATTGAGAAACTTCTCCATAAATACTCCCCAGTTGATTACTCTTCCTTCAAAGTTGAGCAACTGGACTGTATGATTCCACCAATTCTCAGCTTCTCCATCAAGCATATAGACTGCATAAGCTACTTTATGAACATCGGTGCAATCCAAAGTCCCAAAGATCTTGTCAATCTCATAAATCCACTTATTATCCTCATCAGGTTTGTATCCTCCTTCAAACCTTGGAGGGTTGCAACTTCTAAACTCAAACAAAGTCTTTGCTTCAGCATTCCCCACATTGCACGCATGTGGTTGATTTGCTTGTTGTTGCTGATGTTGTTGCATGCTCTCCAGAACAGTTGTGATTCGATCCAGCATCTCATTGGTGGGGTTTCTATTTCTAGTTGCCATAGCAAACCTGCACTATGGACTTAGGGTCACTAAAGGTCTTTTAAAAGAAACTCACAACTATCTAATTCAACTTAAACTATATTCAATCTTCATTGAATAATGTACTAAGCCGCACCACCAGTGCTAAGAGGGACATGACCATTGCTCTGATACCACCAAATGTAACACACCCTTAGTTTCTTTGGAAAATTATAATTGTTTCCAAATATAGTTATGGACTTGTTTATGAAAAATAGGTCAATAAAATTTTTCTTTTTATTATTCCAAAAGAGTTCGGAATTGTGGTTCTAATCATATATCTTAACCTTTCATAAATTCATTGAATTCAGCTTATTCATTTACTTATGAAGTTTGGTTTCAGAAAATTCTTCGAGATAACGTTCTTTCGTTCCAAATAATATGATATATATATAACTATGTGTTATAAAAATAATCATTATCTCGAGAGACTTGTTAGTACAAAATAATAATATCAATCGCCGAATTCTTTTATGCTGAAAATCAGAGTATGTGAAATAAATCAGTACTTGAGGATTATTTGTGATATATAAACATCATATATATATATATAATAAGATAAAAAGATCCCCACCGGTACAACATCATAGTCCAAAGTAGTTCAAGTCCAAAATACTAAGTCCATACACTGAGAGTAAACGCTGTAACTGAAATGACCTCGACTCTAAGACATCTCAAGATATATACAATATAATACAACTCCAAAAATAGCCATCCCAGAGCAGGTCAACTGATCCTCCAAAGCTCCCAACTGGTCCACAACATCTACATCTCTAACCTAGGATCCAAACTATCTATACTATGCTCGCCCCTAGGAACCACTAACTCCACTATGAGTCTTGAAAACCGGCTCGACCGGTACCTCCTCCTCCTCGTCCTCATCCTCTACAGGATCCTCCTTGACCTCATCGGACGGGGTAGAGACCCTACCACTAGGTCTAGGTTCTGCAATAGGAAAAGACCTACCGGCACCTGTCGGGCTAGCAGAAGGAGTCTTCTCAGTGAAAATCCTTGAAGCAGAAGGATGGGAACGAGTGGCAGCTCTAAAACAAAAGCTGTGAAATCTCCGTACAGGTCGAGCTGGGGGTGGTCCTTTATAAGTATACAAGGGTGGAACATGCATAGTATATATAATAGGGATCCTAAACCTACGAGGTCTCACCCTTGCCAAGGGGTTAGGGTGATAAAGAGTAATCTCCACCTCACCCTCAAAGGTGGCCCGATACTCTTCGTAAGTCCAAATATCACTAGGGATGAGTCGGATCTCGATGCAAGCTAGATATCTGGCCATCACCTAACAAGGGCATGGGAGTAAGCATCACACATATACATAATAAAATGAGACTAAAATATCAAACACACATAATCATAGACAGATAGAATATGCATAGACATATGAGCACACCCATTTTCGTGTTTATAACTCTTTCAATGCAGGTGGCATGATGCATGATTTCTTATCACAATTCCGAGGCCTCCAACATCATATAGATATCTATCAACAAATATACTTGTGTTCGCAGAACACTAAATAATACGTTCCCAGAACGTATGGCGGAATTGCTTGGGGTGATTTCCTTCACGTTACTCCCAGAGTATACGTCATGTCGCGAATACGTAATGAATCACCGTGGTACATAATGCTACTCCTAGAGTAAACGTCACGTCGCGAAGACTTAACAACCACATCAACAGTGTCTCCGCACTGGCCACATTCATCCACAGAATGTGTCATCAAGCAAAACGCAACAGTTTGGTACTCCCAGAGTACTCAGGTCATGTTCCCCAGAACATTACCCAATCACATCGCCAACCTATTCATCCCATTCTCCATGAATGAATACGCACACGCGAAGTATTATTGGTTGGCCTTTAATTAATTTCCACAATTAATCCATAATTATTATGACATAATCTTAATATTTCCACAATTAAGATTATACACATGTCATAATTCCTTTTATTATTTTCAATGATGAACTTAAGGTATTAAGAATAAATTATCTTTACACATAAAATTCCTCCATGAATTTAACTTAGGTAATTTTCACTAATTTTGGGTTGGAAGAGTACAACTAAAAATAATATAAATTATTTAACAAAAACCTTTAAAATTTATTTTGTTTTTCAGGTTCTAACCGGTTACAAGAAATTCTAACCGGTTAGATTGTACACTTCCAGAAACTGAACTTTTGTGATTTTCAATATGATTTTCATTTCTCTTCTAATCTGTCCCAAAACAGCCTTCGATCTTTGTTCAATACCTTAAATAAAACTCGTTCGATCATTGAAAATTCCACAATTTATCATACTTTCCAATCTTATATATTTTCCAAATGGATTTGTTACTAACATTAAGGTATAAAACTAATTACCCAACCTTGATTCCTCGTCAATTTCTCACAGGGTAATTTACAGTAAAAATAGGCTAAGAGAATCAAATCAAAAATGGTGAAAGTAACTTAGCAAAAATCAGAAATTCATTCTTAATTTCTGTCAGGTTCTAACCGGTTACACTGAACCTCTAACCAGTTAGATTCTGTAGAACAACACACTAAAATTGAGGTTTTGAACACCATTTTCATTGATACTCAAATTGAACCTATTTTCATCTTCAACAGATAGAGGTTTAATACCTTAATATAAACATGCTTAAACACATAAACATCCAACAAATTCATGCATGCATATATCAAATATCAAATTGCACAAAATTGACATAAAGCACAACTTGACATTCTAAACTCATATATATTGCATTTAATCATTAACATAACATCATTTCAGCTTGCATGCATCATATTAAAGTTGCTCAAAATCAGAAATGAGCTCAAATTGGCCTCCAAGCCTTACAACCAATTCAAACTATGCCCTTAGAGTCTCTTGGTGACTCTCACTATACAAATCATATTTTAAATCTCATTCTAGTATAAGGTAAGCTTCTCCCTTACCTCTAGGTCGTGTTTAATGAGTATAATCACAGGTTCTTGCATGAAATCCACAGAATCAACAACTCCTACTCTCAGCCAACAATGTTCGACAGGGTCCAAAATTCAGAGATTTTGACACATGCAAAGGGAATACAAATTGGGGAAAGTGGTTAGACTTCATTCTATGCAACATGCATGAAAGGATGTAACCAATTTGAGACTCAGAGAGGGTATGTACTTACTCAAATCGAACCTTGACGTAAGCTCCAGAAACCAGAAACTTAACTTGACAGATTTGAATCCCTAACTTTGTGGTTCGATTTCTCCCAACTCAGGAACTCTCAGATTATGATTTTTGTGTCTATACAAAGCCCTTGATTTAAGCTTTGCAACTGTGTATCACTCACACTCCAACTCTCAAGAACGAAAGAGAATTGCAAGGTTGAATTCAAGAACCCTAGAAACAGAGCTTCAGCAATTCAAGAGCAAAAATGGAGTTTAATCTGAGCAAGGAAGGTTATTTATAGAGGGATTCGAGTGTCATGCAGGTCAACACGTTGATCTCCACTGAGTTTAGGGTTGATTCGTGGCGATTAACGGATTAATCAAGTGATTACTCATCAAAACGCACTAACCCAATTTTTGGGTTCATCGACTAACCGGTTACAGGGCACATCTAACCGCTTAGATACTGATAAAATTCAAAATTAATATTTCATTCATTTTCCCTCCAACAACCTTTCTAATATTGCAATTGGGTCACAACCCAAGGACTAAATTGCAAAACTTATATTTTTGTACAAAATATCCATATAAAAATATATCTCATATTTTTATATTTCCAAACACATAATATACAAAAATCAAAACTTCAAAACTAATATAAATTACTTATAAAACAAATTCTATAATTAATTTCCTATTATTCGGGAAACGAAAATTAGGGGTTTACAAAATCTTAATTAATTTTAGCTCGTTAAATATTGTCATTCTTAAATACCTTTCATTTAATTCATATTTTATTTTCAATGTATTAAACATATGACTTTTACTATTCTTAAAACAAGTTCTTTTCAAATAATAGTACTTCACATTTAATTTCCAATATCATGGAAATCAATTTTGGTACATCACAATGCTTTGGATGTTAGAGGTCTCAATAATTTGATTAAGAATGCAATTATTTTTAAGAGTGTGGTCATTGATATAGTAAGTATTTTGATTTGATACTAGTTCGTTCTTGGTCCTGATTTAATTCATTTGCTCATAACTAACTTTCTTCTTCATATGTCCATTTCAACATGTGAATTTCAATTGACTTGGGTTTGACTTTTCTCTGCTAGGGTTTTCTTTTTTTGCTTCCCTGCCTTGCCTCGCGGTTGATCTCTGATCGCCGTCGCTTGTAACACCCTATATAATAATTACCCTTAATTACCCCAAAATTAGGGTTTAAAATTTATTTTTTAAAAATGAATATGATATTTCCTTTCATTAATAACAAAAACATCAGAGTTAATAAAGCGGAAGATTTAAATGCATCAAATACATAAAGTATGAGTTTAGGTACACTCAGTTCGGCCAATTAAAATTACAAAACATTGTTTTAGCTCAGCCCAACTGGGTAATCCGAGGTCAAAATATACAAAAAGTGTTTTAGCTCGGCCCAACTGGCCGAGACCCCACAAATTCTCCTACTCTAAATAACTTACTCTCCCTGTGAGGGAGAGTGATCCTACTCGACCGGGGACTGCGTCTGCTCGGGCTCAGTACCTGAAAAATGGTAAGGAGGTGAGCATTACACAGAACTTAAATAAGCAGTTTCTAAAATGCCATACCGAACTACCAAGCCAAACATAAGTAGTCAATTAACACAATAGTAACAAGTAATCAAACCACATGCATACATCATCATTTAGCTCGGTTCACATCATGCAATATTATTTAGCTCGGCTCACATCCTACCATCTAATTTAGCTCGGCTCACATCATTACCTAGTTTATCCTTTACCTATTAGCTATACCTCGGCATATCCTACCGATTCCCCTTATCCTCTTTCCATAAATCTTACACTCGGCATCTCGGCCACTATCCTCTTACCTCGGTAAACCATCTCTCTACCTCGGACTCATTACTCATTATTCCATCTTCACATAGTTTACAATCTTTTACTCTTCTCGGATGCATACACCCAGTGCATGTCTTACACCATTTAAAGTCGGATATCAGAGTGTCATCCATAACTGCGAGTACCCAGTACCCGTCTTACAGCTGCACATGCCCGGTATGCGTCTGACGCGATCAATGCATGCACCCAGTACGCGTCTTCTATGACCAGGAGCACTTCCGCCGATCATTCTATGGAGTTAAGGAGAGTCCATAACTGCAAGCACCCAGTACTCGTCTTACAGCGGCGCATCTCGGCGACTTACGCGATCAATGCACGCACCCAGTACGCGTCTGCTATGACCAGGACCACATCCCACCAGTTCCGTGCTCGGAGCCTTGTGTGAATCATAACTGCGAGCACCCAGTACTCGTCTTACAGATGCGCATACCCAGTATGCGTCTGACGCGATCAATGCACGCACCCGGTACGCGTCTGCTATGACCCGATCACACAACCATTTCTCTTTAATTCCTCTTATCCTTTTTAACCATTCATTTAGCTCGGCCTCTCTCGGCTCACCCTGTTACTCATCCCTTAATTATTCCCATTATCCTATTAACCATTTCTTAGCTCGGTCTAACTCGGCTAAACCCGGTAACCATTCCCTTTTTCCATTAACCTTTCTCATTATCTGACTTATTACTCTATCTCTCCTACTTTCCATCTCTACCATTTCCTCATACCCATTCCCAACGTCACTCAGCTCGGCCACAGACATGAATCATAAATATCAAAGCTCATAAACATTTATACACAAAGTTCATAAACACTTATACAACAACAACAATAAGAATCAAAGAATTCAACCAATCCATCATGTAAATACCAACATATAGCACAAAACAATATTCCTCCCTACTTCAAACTCATGTTTCTAATTCATTTATTAGTTCCCTTTTTACCCTTTTTACCATTTCCTTTCTAACATTAACCTAGATCCATTTCCCTAATCTAACACCCACTCTTAGTACCCTTTATGAACACCCTAGAAACCCAAACTCAGGTAGAGGTAACACTCACTCCTTACCTCAAACCGTGAGAGATAAGAGTTGAGAGTTTGAGAATGGCTTCCTTGATGCTTGACCTCTTGAGCTTAACACCCCTTGAATCATTTTCTCCAAGCTGCCACGAGTTCCTCCAAGCTGTACCCAACTCCACGGCGGTCCAGGGACTACAGAACGGAAAAGAGGACGGCGGACAGGAGGTTTCCGGTTGGTGGAAGAGAGGGAGGAAGAAAGTGGGTTGGGGTTTGGTTGCTGGATTTCAGAGAAGAAAATGAGGGAGAACAATGAGAGAGACGAAGGAGAAAGAAAGTGAGAATGCAAAGTGTGTTATGGAGTGTATTTGGGTTTTATTTTATTCATTTGAGGGAAACATTTGTGTGGTCCTCATTGGAGGCTTCTTGAGGAAGCTAGAATATGTGGACAAGATTCATTGGCTTCCAAAGGAAGCCATGAATAGTACATTGAAAGGGACATAAAGCAATGATAGTGACATAAAGTGAATGATAGTACCGTACGGACGGTACGAAAACCAAAGGGTTAACAACTCCACATGAGCGAGCACGGAGGAGCTAGGACGTGTCGGCTCGGGTACGTCGGCTAGGATACGTCGGCTCGATTTGTAGGAACAGCAGTAGTGCGAGCTTCCTTCTCGAACGATACTATAAGGTACACTGAGGTCGGCTAATCCGAGCTTGACAATAGATTCCGCGTATGATTCCCATCCAGCTCGGTTCATATGCACACAATCTCATCTAGCTCGGCCGGGATCGGACCGAGGTCCTATACTTACATCCTAGGTCGGCCTATGCTCATACTACCCTTCTAACCTTGTACAATTTTCTAAGGCTTAATCCTATCCTTAAATAAATATTTATATACTAAAATTATATTATTTAATATTAATTTTCAGGATGTTACATTCCTCTCCCACTTACAGGAATTTCGTCCTCGAAATTTAGTCGGCATTGAACAGTTGCGGATATGACTGTTTCATCTTCTCCTCGAGTTCCCAAGTAGCTTCCTCCACATCATTCCGATTCCAGATGACCTTGACCAAGGAGATTTCCTTTCCTCTAAGCCGTCTGATATGTTTGTCCTCAACTCGGACTGGAAGAACCTCGAAAGTCAGGTTGTCTTTTAGCGGCAGCTCGTCCACTGCTATCACATGAGAGGGATCGTGAATGTACCTCCTAAGTTGCGAGACTTGAAACACATCATGGAGCTTAGACAAGTGCGGAGGTAGAGCAATTCTGTAAGCTACTGGTCCGACCTTCTCCGATATCTGGTACGGTCCGACAAACCTAGGGGTCAACTTCTTCGATTTGATAGCTCGGCCGATACCCATTACAGGGGATACCCGAAGGAATACATGATCTCCCTCGATGAAGTTCAAGGGTTTCCTTCTCTTGTCGGCATAGCTCTTCTGTCGGTCTTGGGCTGCTTTCATCTTCCCTTGTACCATTCGGATCTTCTCGGTTGTCTGACGAACAATGTCGGGACCAATCAACAAGTTTTCTCCTATCTGGAACCAGCATAGTGGCGTCCGACATTTCCGACCATACAATGCTTCGAAAGGAGCCATTCCAATACTTGAATGGAAACTATTGTTGTAGGTGAACTCGACCAATGGCAAAAGTGCTTCCCAGCTTTCTGACTGTTCGAGCACACATGTCCTCAGCAAGTCCTCAAGAGTCTAAATGGTGCGCTCGGATTGTCCATCGGTTTGGGGATGATACGCTGTGTTGAACCTCAACTTTGTACCCATGGCTTCTTGCAAACTCTGGCAGAACCGAGATAAAAAGCGGGGATCATGGTCCGACACGATACTGCTCGGAACACCATGAAGTCTGACAATGTCCTTTATGTACAGTTGCGTCAGCTTCTCCAAGCTGTACTTCATGCTGATCGGCAGGAAATGGGCACACTTTGTAAGTCGGTCCACCACAACCCAAATGGCTTCCTGTCCTGATCTCGTCCTTGATAGACCCGACACAAAGTCCATCGAAATGTTGTCCCACTTCCATTGTGGAATCTCCAAGGATTTGAGTAATCCACCTGGTTTCTGATGCTCGATCTTGGCTTTCTGGCATGTCAAACACCGAGACACATAATCGGCCACACCGGTCTTCAACTTCGGCCACCAAAACAACCTCTTCATATCCTGGTACATCTTTGTGGCACCTGGATGAAGACTCATCTTCGTCTTGTGGGCTTCTTCCATCAACTCTCTTCGGACTTCAAAGTCCATCGGAATGCAAACTCGGCCCCGAAATCGTACAAGACCATCAGGTCCTTTAGCGAAGTCGGGTTCATCCTTGTCTCCTGCTCTTTCTAGTAGCTTCTGGAGTTCTAGGTCGGCAGCCTGTCTTTCCTTAATGAAACCCACAAAATCATTGGTTACTTGCAGCATTTCCAGTACCACACTGTTTTCCTTCTTCTGTATGCCGAGGTTAAGATCGCTGAACTCCTGCATCAACTGCATCTCTCGGACCATCATGTTGCTCAGATGAAGGCTTTTCCTGCTTAGGGCGTCGGCCACAACGTTGGCTTTTCCCGGATGATAGTGTAAGTTGAAGTCGTAGTCTTTCAAGAATTCCACCCATCTGCGTTGTCTCATGTTTAGTTCCTTCTGGTCGAACAGATAGCCGAGACTCTTGTGGTCACTGAACACTTCAAACTTCGTGCCATACAGGTAGTGTCTCCAAATCTTAAGGGCGAACACCACAGCTGCCAATTCAAGATCATGGGTGGGGTAATTCTGCTCGTGTTGCCGAAGTTGCCGAGAGGCATAAGCCACCACTTTTCCCTGCTGCATCAACACACAGCCGAGACCCTGCTTCGAGGCGTCACAAAATACGTCAAAGGCTTTGGTCGGATTGGGCAAAATCAACACGGGCGAGCTCGTCAACCTTTTCTTTAGCTCTTGGAAGCTCTGCTCGCACACCTCGGACCATTGGTAGGGTGCATCCTTCCTGGTTAACGAAGTCAACGGTAAAGCCAGTTTAGAGAATCCTTCAATGAATCTCCTGTAGTACCCTGCAAGACCGAGGAAACTCCTGATCTCGGTTACCGAGGTGGGTCTCTCCCACTTAAGTACCGCTTCCACCTTGGAGGGATCAACTGCTACACCGTGCTCGGATATCACATGTCCGAGGAAATGAACCTCGTTGAGCCAAAAGCTGCACTTAGAGAGCTTAGCGTAGAGATTCTTATCCTTCAAAACCTGCAACACCGTTTGTAACATCCCTAATTTTAATCCCTAATATAATTATAAGTTTTACCGAATTAAATATTTGTTTCTTGAAATTAATCATTTAGCTGTTGGGTATTTTCATAAAAATACACTATTTTAATTATGCAAATGTACTTGATTATATTTCAAAGTAAATTCATTTGAAACAATTATCCTATTTGAATAATATACTTTCTATTCTTTACTTTGATTTTTACAAAGATACAATATTAAATAAAATTTTGTTATTTCCTAGTATCTAACTAAATTCTTACTTTACAGTTTTCCTAAATAAAGCTATGTGATGCTAAACTTTTATTATTAATATTTTTGGGGAACAAATAAATAAATGAATGGGAGTATATGTTAAAAAAAAAGGGTTGTATGTGTGTGTGTGCAGAGTGTGCTAAGCCAAAAACCCTATTTCTTTTCCCCCTCTTGGTGCTGCAGCCGCCACCCTCATCTCCTTCCTCCAAGCAGCCGGCCCTAACCCCCCTATCCCTCTCATCGTCCCTCTGTTTCTCCACCGCCAGCGCCATCGCGTCTCCCTCCTCCTCCCCAATCGCTCTCTCCCTCATGTTCTGTCTCCTCCGCTCTCTCAATCCCGACCTCTCCTTCTCTCCCTCGGTTCCCGCTGCCGCTAGGTCGCCCGTCGCTGCCGCCATGTGCAATGGGTTCGAACCGAACCGCCTCTTGCAAGTCCAGTCACCCTCGTCCACCATCTCCGACGCGTGTTCCTCCAACCTCCAGATGCAAATCGCGACTTCCCTTGACGCCAGAACAACCGCCATCGCCACCACCATGGAGCTCACTCGCCTCCGGGTTTTGTTCTCGCGCCGCCATCATCATGATCAAAGTCCACAGCCCGTCAATGTCCTCTTCCCTGCATGTTGCCGTGAGCCGCCACTTGTAGTGGTGCTATTGTTTGGGTTCAGGTCGTGTTGAACCGGTTTGGACCGGTTTTACACTAATTCGGGGCTAACCATGCTTGTTTCAAATGGGTTCAGATGTGGACCTCCTTCCTTGCTGCAGTTGGTTCGTTGCTGGCCATGGATCGAACTTGGTTCTGTTTGCTGCTTCAATCCAGAAAGTAAGGTTATACCCCAATGCCTCATTGGTTACTTTGTGTTGCGTTTCAGTGATGATAATATTAATAGTAATAAAATTGGTCATGATTTTATAATAATTAATGGTTTTGGGAAAGAAAATAAATGGTATTTGGATTAAGTATTAAGTTTTAATTTTACTATTTATACTATTATTGATAATGATTTTGATTAGCTATTCTGATTTGTATAATACCGAGTTTACTGTTATGTCGAATGATGAGTTTTGAAAGTGTTTTTGTTAAATGCATTGGGTTCCTAAGTAATTGGGTTGTAGGTAAGTTGGGTGGAAATGTCCCTGAACTAACAAATAAACCAATTAAATAGGAATCTGATATATATATATATATTTGACATGTTAATTCGGGTTAACGGCTTGAACTTTAATTTCGAATTGAAATGAATTCTAAACGCCTGAACATTAGAAATGTGACTTGGACTTATTTTGAACCGTGGGCACTTCTTTTTAATTCGGAATTAATAGTGTCAAGTACCGGCATTTGATTTTGTGGCTTGAAGCTAAAACTACTCAACTTTAATGTATTATTGACGATTATGTTAGTTTTTGAAAGTTAGCATATTTTCAATAAAAAGCTATACTATATTATTGAGAATACAATGATCTTAATTTGAAACTTTATGTTATTTTGGATTGTGAATTATAATTAAATGATTGCATAATTTGGAAAACTAACGAAATACTCTGCTTTGAAATATTTTAACTATTGAGATTTCAAATTGAGTCGGTTTTAACTATTGAGATTTCAAATTGAGTCGGTTTTGGCGCATCCCATTGACTACTATCTGATTTAATAATATAGTTAGACGATGGAGAACTTTAGGATCAGCAGGGATGCGAGCATTGAACCGCGTTATGTTTGGGCATCATTGCACGAAAAGAATCATGTCTAAGGAAACGCAAGTAAGGGGTGTTTTACATTGCTTTAGAGAGTATTCTCTGATTAGTTTATAATACTTGCTAAGAATACGTGGGTGTGCTTGCGACTGATTATTCGGGTAATTAATTTAGATTAAAAATAAAGTAAGAAAATAAATGAAATGAGCCATAAATTGATACTTGTGAATGAATATGCAGGCTAAATGCTATATGTTATCATGTATGTTTATTGAAGAACATGAACTCTGGTTGTTAATTGTGAATGAATATAAGTGATTATTGTTTGTATACCTGGTTGATTTAAGGAGATATATGTGTATCATATAAGTGGTAAATGAGGAATAGAACAACTAAAGGTAAGAGTAGGAACTTGGTAAATGGAATGGTTAAATTGTGATGTTTGGAATTTAATGGTGTGAGTATTTGAAGGTATTGGTTGATTTGGTTGTGAATGATTTGATTTAAATTAAAAGAGTGACCGAGCTGCAGCTATGATTGATCATTGGGATACACCGACCCATTAGGTGCCCTGTTAAGTGACAAGTTACCCATTAGGCACAAGTTACCCAATCCAGGTGAAAGTTACCTATTAGGTCCCGTAAATGCCCCGTTAGGCGGGTGTACCCAATGGATCAATCATGCTGCACAATAATAAAAGTTTTGAAAATAGAAAATGTGAATGCGATGGTAAAAGAGTTGAGATGTTGTTTTTAGTCCTAATGGGTGTCAACCGTGGCCTAATAGGTGGAAAGTTACCTGGATTGGGTGAAAGTCCTAGTGGGTGTGAAATGCCTAACAGGTGCGCTAATCCCTAATGGTAAAGAAAAGATAAAATGATTTAAAAGATGATGAGATGTGTGTGTGTTGTCCTCTGACCGTGAGGAGACATGCGATGTTATTTGGGTATGTTAGCCTCTGATTGTGAGGTGACATACGGTGTATGATTTCGAAAAAGTGTATGATTTCGAAAAAGTGTATGATATATGGTTATGAGTTGAAAACTGATAATATGAGTATTTGTGTTTGAATATTGAAATTGTGTCTATGTGCTAAATGATATATTTACATGAGTTGGTAATTTATGAGAATGGAAATGGAACAGAATGAGACTTAACGAAGATAATGGAAAGGTAATATGAATGGAATAAACGAATGGATACTAATAAGACTGTTGGTTGTGTATGACGCATGTTGGGTTGCCTAAATGAAATTATATGTGCTACGTGCTAATTGTGTTTGACTTGGTAGGTCATTATGTCTAGTTAGAAACTACTTTCTATTTCATGTGTAAAGCTCACCCTTACAACAATTTTTCAGGTTCAGAGTTTGAGCTGCACTATATTTGGCCGAGCAGGAGTACACTCCACCCCGTGGAGTGTAAATTAGCTTAAAAGAGAGTTATTTTCTTTGTTTTATTTTGTTATAAATAAGTCTTGTTTAGTTTTATTATTTTTCATCCGTGAGAGCCCTGTGGATATTTTATCTGGTTACCAGGGCACGGAGATCAAATTAAATTGTTTATAAATATTTTCTGGACTATGCTGGCTGACAGGTTTATGAATGTTATTTTTGGGAAAATCCGATAAACAGAGGAGACTCTGTCCGTTTTTCCGGAAAAATATTCTTAAGTATTTTAATTTAAAAAGAAATTTTCAAGTACCATTTTTATTAAAATCCAAAATTTACTAAATAAATGTGAGGGTGTTATATCGTTCTCAGATGCTGCTCGTGTTCGCTCGGACTCCGAGAGTAGATGAGGATGTCGTCGATGAAAACTATTACAAACGAATCTAGGTAAGGTCGGAAGATCCTATTCATGTAGTCCATGAAGATGGCAAGAGCATTGGTAAGTCCGAAGGGCATAACCACATACTCAAAATGCCCATACCTCGTCCTGAAGGCTGTCTTCGGAATGTCTTCTTCTCGGACTCGGATCTGGTGGTATCCAGATCGGAGGTCTATCTTTGAGAACACCGACGCTCCCTTGAGTTGGTCCAATAAGTCGTCAATCCGAGGGAGGGGGTATTTGTTCTTCACCGTTACCGAGTTGAGCTTTCTATAGTCGGTGCACATTCTGAGGCTACCATCTTTCTTTTTAACAAACAAGATCGGAGCTCCCCAAGGTGACACGCTTGGTCGGATTAGCTTTTTGGCCAAAAGTTCTTCCAGTTGTTTCTTAAGCTCTTCTAGCTCGGGAGGTGCCATTCGGTACGGAGCAATTGAGATCGGGCCAGTTCCCGGAAGAAGGTCTACACTGAACTCTACTTCCCTGCTCGGCGGTAAGCCAGGAATTTCGTCCGAGAAAACCTCTGGAAATTCTCCGACCACAGGAATTTGGTCTAAGGTCGGTTCCTCTGTTGTCTCTAACTTTGCAACAGAAGGGCCACTAAAGATTACGGTCTTTTCTCGGCAATCGAGCAGGGCATGGTGTTGAGACATCCAGTCCATGCCGAGGATAATATCTAGCTTGGTTAAGGGTAGACAAATCAAATTGACTTTAAATTCTCTGCCTAATACTTGGATAGGACACTCTAGACACATTTTAGAAGTGATTACAGAAGAATTGGTTGGGGTAGAAATGGATAGTTTGTAAGGCATTTCTACTAGGGATAGTTTTAGTCTGTTCATACAGTCAAGGGAAATGAAAGAATGTGTGGCTCCACAATCAAATAACACAGCACATGTAATGCTGTCTACTTGACAAGTACCTCGGATCAGCTCGTCAGCATCAGTCACCTCTTCACCATCCATGGTATAAACTTTGCCCCTCTGCATTAGTCGGTTAACACCGGTCTGTTGAGCCTTGGTCACATTGACCTCTTCCTTCACAATATTCTCGGTACACCGAGCTGCAAAATGACCAGGCTTGCCACATCGGAAACAGGATCCTCTTGCTCTGGTCGGATCCAGACTCCAGCATTCACCCCTGTGCTGTCTCCCGCAGTGTTGGAATATCGGATAAGGGCCAGGAACAACCACCATCTGACCACCGCTCCTCGGAGCTATTGACATTCTGGAGTTCGGATTCACATAAGGAGCAGATCTCGGAGCAACTCCTTTTCCCCTGATCGGCCCCACTGTCTTTTGTGCCGACCTGTTCTGCTTTCCGTCAGCTTTCCTCTTGAGCCCCTTCTCATAGGTGCTAGCCATGTTCACCAATTGCGAGAGATTGGCCACGTTCTGATATTCGAATGCGAGCCGAATATCATCACGGAGACCAGATTCAAACTTGATGCACTTGGTACGCTCATCAGCATCTCGGTAGCTTCCTGAATAACATATCAAATCCTCGAACTGAGCGGCATATTCCCTGACACTCAAGTTCCTCTGCTCCAACTAGAGGAAAGCAAGCTCCTTCTCTTTCTTGACATCCTTGGGAAAGTACTTTCCGAGGAATCGAGCTTGGAACAAATCCCAAGTAATGGCTTCATTAGCCGCTTCCAATCCACGGCTCTGCTGCTCCCACCAGTGCTCGGCTTCACTAGCCAGCACAAACTCGGCCAAACTCACCCTGTACTCATAGGGCGGTTGCAGAGATCGGAAAATCTTCTCAATGTCCTGGAGCCATCTCTGAGCTCCATCAGGATTGTAACCCCCTTCAAACCGAGGTGGTTCGTTCTTCCTAAATCGGCTCATCCAGTCAATCTCGACCGGAGCCGGGGGTTGAGGCTGAAGGGCTGTAGCTGCAGCTGCTGCGACTGCGGCGATGTTCTGAGCGAGGTTCTCAACCTGATTCTGCTGAGCCTGCGCTGGTTCTGCTGTAGTTGAACCAGAGTTTCCAACACAGCAGCAATTCGGTCGTTATCAGCTCGTCTCCCAGCCATGCTGGTCGGTCATGGAGAGAAAGCCAATTAACTTCCGAATAGTCAAGTAAATATATATACATAAACATATATACCTATGAGCTCTATTGTCTAAATTAGACTTCTAGACTTTACTTATTTGTCACTCTCTTGTTGAGTAACCACTGGAGTCCTTTGCAACTCCAATAGGCCGAGGAGAAACTGCTCTGATACCAAAAATGTAACACCCTATATAATAATTACCCTTAATTACCCCAAAATTAGGGTTTAAAATTTCTTTTTTAAAAATGAATATGATATTTCCTTTCATTAATAACAAAAACATCAGAGTTAATAAAGCGGAAGATTTAAATGCATCAAATACATAAAGTATGAGTTTAGGTACACTCAGTTCGGCCAATTAAAATTACAAAACATTGTTTTAGCTCGGCCCAACTGGGTAATCCGAGGTCAAAATATACAAAAAGTGTTTTAGCTCGGCCCAACTGGCCGAGACCCCACAAATTCTCCTACTCTAAATAACTTACTCTCCCTGTGAGGGAGAGTGATCCTACTCGGCCGGGGACTGCGTCTGCTCGGGCTCAGTACCTGAAAAATGGTAAGGAGGTGAGCATTACACAGAACTTAAATAAGCAGTTTCTAAAATGCCATACCGAACTACCAAGCCAAACACAAGTAGTCAATTAACACAATAGTAACAAGTAATCAAACCACATGCATACATCATCATTTAGCTCGGTTCACATCATGCAATATTATTTAGCTCGGCTCACATCCTACCATCTAATTTAGCTCGGCTCACATCATTACCTAGTTTATCCTTTACCTATTAGCTATAACCGGCACATCCTACCGATTCCCCTTATCCTCTTTCCATAAATCTTACACTCGGCATCTCGGCCACTATCCTCTTACCTCGGTAAACCATCGCTCTACCTCGGACTCATTACTCATTATTCCATCTTCACATAGTTTACAATCTTTTACTCTTCTCGGATGCATACACCCAGTGCATGTCTTACACCATTTAAGGTCGGATATCGGAGTGTCATCCATAACTGCGAGTACCCAGTACCCGTCTTACAGCTGCACATACCCGGTATGCGTCTGACGCGATCAATGCACGCACCCAGTACGCGTCTTCTATGACCAGGAGCACTTCTGCCGATCATTCTATGGAGTTAAGGAGAGTCCATAACTGCGAGCACCCAGTACTCGTCTTACAGCGACGCATCTCGGCGACTTACGCGATCAATGCACGCACCCAGTACGGGTCTGCTATGACCAGGACCACATCCCACCGGTTCCGTGCTCGGAACCTTGTGTGAATCATAACTGCGAGCACCCAGTACTCGTCTTACAGCTGCGCATACCCAGTATGCGTTTGACGCGATCAATGCACGCACTCGGTACGCGTCTGCTATGACCCGATCACACAACCATTTCTCTTTAATTCCTCTTATCCTTTTTAACCATTCATTTAGCTCGGCCTCTCTCGTCTCACCCTGTTACTCATCCCTTAATTATTCCCATTATCCTCTTAACCATTTCTTAGCTCGGTCTAACTCGGCTAAACCCGGTAACCATTCCCTCTTTCCATTAACCTTTCTCATTATCTGACTTATTACTCTATCTCTCCTACTTTCCATCTCTACCATTTCCTCATACCCATTCCCAACGTCACTCAGCTCGGCCACAGACATGAATCATAAATATCAAAGCTCATAAACATTTATACACAAAGTTCATAAACACTTATACAACAAAAACAATAAGAATCAAAGCATTCAACCAATCCATCATGTAAATACCAACATATAGCACAAAACAATATTCCTCCCTACTTTAAACTCATGTTTCTAATTCATTTATTAGTTCCCTTTTTACCCTTTTTACCATTTCCTTTCTAACATTAACCTAGATCCATTTCCCTAATCTAACACCCACTCTTAGTACCCTTTATGAACACCCTAGAAACCCAAACTCAAGTAGAGGTAACACTCACTCCTTACTTCAAACCGTGAGAGATAAGAGTTGAGAGTTTGAGAATGGCTTCCTTGATGCTTGACCTCTTGAGCTTAACACCCCTTGAATCATTTTCTCCAAGCTGCCACGAGTTCCTCCAAGCTATACCCAACTCCACGGCGGTCCAGGGACTACAGAACGGAAAAGAGGACGGCGGACAGGAGGTTTTCGGTTGGTGGAAGAGAGGGAGGAAGAAGGTGGGTTGGGGTTTGGTTGCTGGATTTCAGAGAAGAAAATGAGGGAGAACAATGAGAGAGACGAAGGAGAAAGAAAGTGAGAATGTAAAGTGTGTTATGGGGTGTATTTGGGTTTTCTTTTATTCATTTGAGGGAAACATTTGTGTGGTCCTCATTGGAGGCTTCTTGAGGAAGCTAGAATATGTGGACAAGATTCATTGGCTTCCAAAGGAAGCCATGAATAGTACATTGAAAGGGACATAAAGCAATGATAGTGACATAAAGTGAATGATAGTACCGTACGGACGGTACGAAAACCAAAGGGTTAACAGCTCCACATGAGCGAGCACGGAGGAGCTAGGACGTGTCGGCTCGGGTACGTCGGCTAGGATACGTCGGCTCGATTTGTAGGAACAGCAGTAGTGCGAGCTTCCTTCTCGAACGATACTATAAGGTACACTGAGGTCGGCTAATCTGAGCTTGACAATAGATTCCGTGTATGATTCCCATCCAGCTCGGTTCATATGCACACAATCTCATCTAGCTCGGTCGGGATCGGACCGAGGTCCTATACTTACATCCTAGGTCGGCCTATGCTCATACTACCCTTCTAACCTTGTACAATATTCTAAGGCTTAATCCTATCCTTAAATAAATATTTATATACTAAAATTATATTATTTAATATTAATTTTCAGGATGTTACATCGCTTGCCACCATGGCAAGAAAGAAGGGACGCCCTCCCAAGTCCCCCTCAACCCATCTTTCTTCTCCCTCAAACACAATTCCTAAAAACCTTGATCTTGAGAACTTGGATGAAGATGACATCGAAGATATTGATGCCTTGAGCCCTAAGAAAGCAGCATCAATCCTAGAAAAACTGGGTGCACTTCGGGCAAAAATTAAAGGGAAGGCGGTTATTGTTGAAGAAGAAGAAGGAATTAATAATGAGGTTTCGAATAAAAAAACTCCTATCAGACAGGTAAAACTCATTATTAATGAGGAGCAACCCAAAAGAGCTTCTATTTGGGATTCTTTTGACATCACCAAACTTCGCAATGCTGGTGAAAAACTAAATTTTGTAAAGCCTGAAATTAAAGAAGGTGTTGCAGTGGGAAAAATTGTGGCCTCGGATATAGAAAGTGAAGAAAAATTATGGCCGCAGGCAATTGTGTGCTATGTCCTTGGTGCAAGGCCTCCTTATGCAGTCCTAAATGGGTACATAAGGAAAATATGGGGCCATCATGGCATTGACAAGGTTCTTATGAATGGTGATGGAACCATGGTTGTAAGGTTTAATACTATGGAGGCTAGGAATGCTGTCTTAGAAATTGGAATCTACCATTTTGACAAAAAGCCTCTTATCATAGCACCATGGACAGGGAAACCTGTGTCCAAAAGCCTTCATGATGCTGTACCAGTTTGGATTCAACTGTCAAACTTAAACCTGAAGTTTTGGGGTGCCCTTGCACTGAGCAAGATTGCTAGCCTTGTGGGAACTCCTATTATGGTGGACAATGTTACAAAGGAAAGAAATAGAATCAATTATGCTAGGGTGCTAGTGGAGGTCAACCCCACCATCCTGCCAGAGGAGGTATTTTTTGAAGATGAGAAGGAGAATGTCATAGCACAGAAGATTGATTATGAGTGGAAACCGGTTTATGTGCTTCTTGTTCCATGTATGGCTGATGAGCATTTTATTTCCCATTATTCCTTGCATTATTTTACTCCTATTATTGATACTTGTTGCCTATTTGACATTGTTTAGCTTGATTTAGTGATTTAGAGTTTATTGGACTAATATTCTGAATAGTGTTTAATTTGGATTATTTAGCCTAATTAATTCTATTTTTATTTTCAGGTCATATTTGGCACAAGGGCATTTTGGAGATTTTGGGAGTGAAGATTTAATTTTGGGAATGAAGATTTAATGTTGGAAGAGAAGACATATGATGAAGTGAAGATTGTAATCTATCTTTAGGATTAGTTGAGATTTAGTTATATCTTTTAAGATTTAGATTTTATCTATAAGATATTTTTAGATTTAATTTAGAGATAAGCTTTCCTTAGGATTTGGGCCCATGATTTAGGCCCGTTTTGTGATTTAAAAAGCTAAATTCGTGTAAACCCTAGGAGAGACCTTCCATTCACGTTTTTTACATTCTCTCTCATAGAGAAGGCTTAGCTCTCTCTCTTCCCTTTTCTACACGTTTTTGGTATTTTTCTTCATGGAAGGCTAAACTCTTAGGTTAAATCCCTTTGGTAATGTATCACATACTCTTGAGGTTTTGTTCTTAATGCTATTTCGTTTTTATTCACTGTTTTCATGCTTATTGATATGTTATGATTCTCTTAGTTCCATTATATAGAGATAATCCATGTGTATGAATGCTTAATTTATGCAAACTCGTAAAAACTCCATGCTTTGGCTTTTAATGCTTAATTAGAGGTTTGGGTTTTGGGGTGAGAATTGAATTTTCGCTTAGTATTTAATTCTCACGAGTTGGACAGTGAAGAGGAAAGAAATTGATCTTTTGTGACCGATGATAGAGTTGTGAACGCGAGCCAAAGGGGTTTATCCGCTTTTCCTTATCTGTTTCTTCGTTTTGATTTAATTCTGTTTTGATTTCAATTATTCAATATTCAATACAAAAAAAAACCCCCTGTTTTCTATGCATACTATGTGTTCGACCTTTTGCTTGATAAGATATTCCTTGGGAGACGACCTAGGAGTCACTTCCTAGTACTATACTTAAACTGTTTTTATTTGTATCGGGTACGGCCTCGATCAATGGCCATGACAGCAAATCATGTAGGAAGCAAACCAAGAAGATCTGGGTTGAAAAAAGGAAGCCTACAAGAGAAGACATAGAAAAGGTGGATGATGCTCTGAAACTTAATAAACAAATACAAGAGGGCAAGGTTCCTGAAGAGAATGTTGAAGCTGACACACAAGCAGTCAAGGAGGTCCTTCAATCACAATGTGGAGAAGGGGATGCTGTTTCTGCTGTCAAGGAAACCCAGTTGGATGGGAATGATAAAGGGCTTGAAGTGGATCAGAACATGAAGGAGCAAAATGAAGGGAAATGGACACCAGTATTAACTAGAAGAAAAGCCTAGGTAAAGTTTAATAAGGGGGAATCATCAGGCCTCATTATTAATGGATAATATAGGAGCATGGAACACCAGGGGAATTAACCAACCCCTGAAACAAAAAGAGGTTAAGAGGTTGATGAATAAGTATAATATAGGAGTCATGGCATTACTGGAAAATAAACTTAGAGCTAACTCATATGATGTGATAAAGAATAAGATGTTTGTGGATTGGGGGTCCTTTATTAACCTAGAGGATCACCCGGTTGGTAGAATCTAGGTGGTTTGGAAGAAAGATATATTCCATGTGGAAGTGATCAGCCACACTAGCCAATTTGTTCAATGCAAAGTGAATCACATTCCAGAGAATATTATTTTCTATGCTACATTTGTGTATGCCCACAATGATGTTGAAAGAAGGGTTGATATGTGGAAGGATCTGAAGGAGATTGGAGAGGATATGCAAGAAAAATGGGTCATGGTGGGTGATTTTAATTGCTGCCTAAATGTTCAAGAAAAAATAGATGGGATCCCTCTGGAAATTCACCAAATTGAAGAGTTTAGAGACCTTGTATTCCATTGTCAACTAGAAGACATGAAGTATGGTGGTTGCTATTATACTTGGAACAATAAACAAGAAGGTGAGGATAGAATCCTATGCAAACTTGACAGAGCTTTGGTTAACATAGAATGGTGCAGAAACTGGCCTGAGGCTCAGACAAAATTCATTAACTGTGGCATTTCTGACCACAGTCCTATGGTAATCCGGTGGACAAATATTGAAAACAAAAGGGGTCACACTTTCAAATTCCTTAATCATCTCACACTGGATAGTGAGTTTCTTGACACTGTGAATCAGCATTGGAGGCAAGAGGGAGAGGTTTGGGCTATGTTCAGGTTAATGAGAAACCCAGAGATAATCAAACCTGGGCTGATTGATCTGAATCAGAGGAAGTTTAGAGACATCGATACAAAAGAAAGGCAAGCAAGGGGCAGGCTTGATGCTATTCAGGAGCTGCTGCAAAATGACCCTATGAATATTCACCTTCAGAAAATAGAGAAAGAAGCCAGAAAGGAGCATTATGAGGTATATCAGGCTGCTGTAGTTTTCTTGAAGCAGAAATCAAAGCAAGATTGGTTGTGTGAAGGGGATTTGAATACTAAATTCTTCCACCAATCTATCAGGACTAGAAGGTACAGAAATAGAATCCTGAAAATTCAAGACACCAATGGAAGGGTTCATACTAACCAGGATCAAATAGTGCAGGCTTTTGAAGACTTCTATAAACAATTACTCTCTGATGTCAGTAGGCCTTGGTGTATGACAGAGAATGAAATTCAGCAAGGGAAGATTCTAAGCCCAGAACAGCAGCTAACTCTACTTAAACCTTTTGAGGTTGAAGAGATCAAACAGTGCTTTACTCAAATGGGTAATGATAAGGCCCCTGGCCCTGATGGGTATGGTGCTGCATTTTACAAGTCAGCTTGGCCAGTAATTGGCACAAATGTAATAGAGGTTGTGCAAGAATTCTTTTGCAATGGGAAGCTACTCAGGGAGACAAACCAAATTCTACTAGTTCTAATCCCTAAGAATGATTGCCCTAACCGTGTAAGTGATTTTCGTCCTATAGCTTGTTGTAATGTGGTCTACAAAGCTATCTCAAAGCTAATATGTAAGAGGTTGCAAGACTGCCTGCCTTCTCTGATTCATGATAACCAAGCAGCATTTATAAAAGATAGGTCTATTCTCCACAATGTACTTATCACTCAAGATTTGCTGAGATTATATAGAAGGAAAAACGTGTCTCCAAGGTGCTTGATGAAAGTAGATTTAAAGAAAGCATATGACAGTGTCAATTGGGATTTTATTCAGAGAAGTATGGAGGCATTAAAATTCCCTGAAAAGTTTATCAAATGGGTGATGGTGTGTGTTAAATCAGTTTCTTTCAGGCTGGTGATAAATGGAAATATTCGTGGCAGATTTACTAGCACTAGAGGGCTCAGACAAGGAGACCCAATGTCCCCCCTTCTGTTTGTTATGGTGATGGAGATGCTAACTAGGAAGTTAATTTATGCTGCTAAAGAGAAAGAATTCAACTTCCACCCTATGTGTAAAAGAATAGGATTGATAAACCTAGCTTTTGCAGACGACCTAATGATCTTTTGTAAAGCAAATGAAAAAAGTGTGAGAATCCTGGTTAGGGCATTTTCAGAATTTGCTAATAGTTCTAGTTTGAGTGCTAACCAGAATAAATCCCAGATGTATATTGCTGGTGTCAATGGTGATTTGCATCAGAGATTGGTGAACATTACAGGATTCAATAGGGGTACTTTCCCATTCACATATCTGGGCTTACCTATAACAACAAAAAAATGGAATGTGGCTACTTGCAGAACTCTGGTAGACAGGATCACTAAAAGATTAAACATGTGGACCACTCGTAACTTATCATTTCAAGGGCATGCTCAATTAATTCAATCGGTCCTTATGACTATGCATGTCTATTAGGCAACTACATTTATCATCCCTAAAGTTGTTATCAGAGAAGTAGAGAAAGTGTGCAGAGGCTTCCTGTGGGGCAAGGATCAAAGAGGTAGAGCTAAGGCACATGTGGCTTGGAACATGATGTGCAGAGATAAGAAATTTGGGGGACTTGGGTTCCAAAACATCTGTCTATGGAACTTAGCTGCTATAGGGAATCAAGCATGGCAACTAAGGACAAACAAAATCTCTCTCTAGCTACGATGGATTCAAGCAGTATACTTAAAGGGGGAATCGTTTCTAACTACTCAGGCATCACAGGCTAATAATTGGCATTGGAAACAAATCCTTAAAGTAAGAGGCAAGTTGAGCACAAAATTTGCAGATTTGATAGCTAATCAACAACACTACTCTATTGAGGATGGGTACGAATACCTGATTGGAGCTCAGCAAGTGTTTCCATATCACCGCCAAATCTGGAACCAAATGAGCATAGCGAAACATAACTTCATCTTCTGGCTGCTTGCTCATAAGAGCTTGAAAACGAAGGACTCGCTACCAATTCTGCAGATTTCACCTCTGTGTGAACTTTGTGAAAGAATGGAAGAGACATGCAACCACTTGTTTTTTGATTGTGAGTGGAGTAGGAAGATACTTCAGCTAGCTGGAAACTGGATTGGGGTGGATGTAATTCAGTATAAATTCCCAAATTGGATTCGGTGGCTTCAACATGGGTTCAGAAACAAACATAGAAGACAAATGGTCACGGCGGTGGTGGCAGCTTGTATCTATGGAGTTTGGATGGAACGGAATCGTCGAGTTTTCAGACATCAACGACTTCACCCACAACAAGCTTTTGTTCTTCTTAAGAATGAGTTAGCAATTAAGTTTGTGTACTGTCATAGCAAATGGGCTAGTAATAATGGCCCAAATAGTTTCATTTTTGGGTTTTAATTTATTGACCCCCCAATTTAATCATCTGACCCCCTTTTTTTGCCAAAATCCAAAAATACCCTTACTAAAACATACTCGCTGGGGCCTGAGCGAGAATGCAAAAAACAAAAATAAATAAATAAAGCTCGCTGAGGGGTCAGCGAGCTATGTAAAATTACACACTCGCCGACCCCTTAGCGAGCTAAATAATGTAAATTACATTAGTATAGCTCGCTAAGGGGTCGGCGAGTGTGTAATTTCACGTAGCTCGCTGACCCCTCAGCGAGCTTTATTTATTTTTTCTTTTTTGAACTCTCGCTCAGCCCACAGCGAGAGAGTCAAAAGTATTCATTTTCCATGGCACGTTGTTTCTAAAAGATGATCTGCATAGAACTTATAATTCCAGGCTTGGAGGATCGTATACCCATTTATCAAAGCTTCACCCTGCAATTGATCATGAAATGGAAGTGGTTCTATGGGATGAAGGTTGCATGGATAGTGAAGAAAATAGAGTAACTCATTCAACCAGGCAGAAGCCATGCTGTTGTTCCAACTATGATTCTGATTATACAAGAAACCTGAAGGTCCCAGCTAAATTTGTGGCCAAAGGTTCTCGGGGTCATTGTAGCTCTATTCCAGATAGACATGCTCATGTTGCTTCTGAATGCAGTGATGATAGTTTGAATGACGAGATAACAGATAAACCTAGCTCCAGTGATCAATCCGAACCTGAGTATGGTTACCGCAACATGCACCATATGAAATACTTTTGACTCTCTCGCTGTGGGCTGAGGGAGAGTTCAAAAAAGAAAAAAAAATAAAGCTCGCTGACGGTCAGCGAGCTACGTGAAATTACACACTCGCCGACCCCTTAGCGAGCTATACTAATGTAATTTACATTATTTAGCTCGCTAAGGGGTCGGCGAGTGTGTAATTTTACATAGCTCGCTGACCCCTCAGCGAGCTTTATTTATTTATTTTTTTTTTTGCATTCTCACTCAGGCCTCAGCGAGTATGTTTTAGTAAGGGTATTTTTGGATTTTGGCAAAAAAAGGGGGTCAGATGATTAAATTGGGGGGTCAATAAATTAAAACCCTCATTTTTAATAGAATAAGGGCACTAGTTTAGGCCCAAATAGTTTCATGTAGAGGATTTTTATTTTTGGGGGTAATCTAGACCTAGAACCCTTCCTAGAAGGTGGCTAGGGACTAGATTATTGCCTTTGATATGTATTCATTTGTTCGTTGGTAATGCAATTTTTTCTTTACAAAAAAAACTTTCTTCTTCATAAATCCATGTTTTTGGTTTTTTTGACCTGAGTAGACCGTAGAAATAAAGCCGTATATATTGGAACTTGCAGGATCATAGTACATAAAAGGGAAAAGACAAGAAGTGTGATTCTTATTCCTTCAATTAATGAATGGTATGAGACAACAATTATATCAATACAGAAGTTGAAAATAAATGTTTGGCACTTGAATTTTGGTGCATTAAAGAAAGAATGACTTGATAGAATGAAACAAATAATAAATTGACTACATTCTTCCTATCCAATTATGGTTTGGAGAAGAAAATAATCTGTAAGTATGAGATTTCTGTACAATGCTAACAACCCTTAATAGTTAAGTGAGTGCCAAATACGTGTCAAGATTGCTAGCATTTAGAAGATAATAACAAGTGGCCAGCGTCCTTATGGTTGAAGTAAACACGAGATTTCTTCCCAGAAGATGTACTAGCGAGTAGGGAGGAAAAACCAGTGTACTTTCCATCAAACTTTGATAACCCTATTTTTGTAAGAAAGTCAAAGAGCTCATTTTCTCGGACAAAAGGCTGGGCTACGTAATCCTCAACTGGCATCCACTGAATGAATAGAAAGAAAAAATCACATTAGAATAATTGCCAATAATGATTATTAAAATTAAAAATTAGTATTAAATGATGGTAATAGTCCTTGATAGGAACTAACATCTCCATAAATTTTTTTCTAAACTACTCATTTGGTCTTTTACTTTATTTTTTATATCAAATTAGTGCCCCAAGTTGTTTTGGTAATATATTGGTCCCTTACGTTTCTTTTTACTATAATTTGGTTTCTGAGTTACTGTTCATCTTACGCGGACCAATAAACTAAGCACACATGTTATTTCTCTTTCCAACAATGCAAACATGGACCAATATGATATTAATACGTAGGATGATAATAGTGATTCCGAGACCAATTTGATAGTAAAAGGAAACAATGAGACCGAAATGATTAAAAAAACATGAGGGACCAATTTGATAGTATAAAATAAGGTATGAGATCAAATGAGCAATTTAGCCTAAATTTTTCTTTCTTAAAATGGACTAATCAATGTTTAACGGATCTGGATTCTCTGTTGCAAGCCTCACTCTGCTCTTCTTTGCTGCTACTGGTCATTTTAATCTTTGGATTGGACAATCTCATTTAAGTTTGATTTTGGCACAACTAATTTTATGATTGATTATTGATCATCCAAGTGTAAAATTGGTCTTACAGTAGGGAGCCACAGCAGAGGATTCATTCATCTTAAATTGACTAGTTTTTGAGATTCTTGAGGATTAACTTGAGATCTTTTATTTCTCTGGGACCAAATAAGGGGCACATTTTTTTCTCAGGGATGAATTCAGATATCTAATCTTAAAAATATGCTAGGACTTCGGAGTGAAGTTACATGTTTTCTGGTGCCAGTGTTAGCATAAGTTATCATTTACCAACATGCAGCCTTAATAAACTTACTAGCTAAAATAAAGATGAAGGATGAAAGGCAAATTTGTCAGAATGCCATTCATCTTACTCATATTCATGGAAAATTGAATTATAATTGGTCTTAAGAACATATACCTGAGCTGCCTCAATTTCAGAAGTCTGCCTCTGAATGTTAAAGGAATGAGGTTGCAACATGCAAACAAATAACAGATCTGATTTCTGGAAGAAAGACTTGTGGTTTTGCCTGATACCAAAAAGACAAAGACCATTAATTCCATAAAGATAGACATCTGTGGCAGCATTCCCATGACATACTAGTTGATGATGCTATTGTCTTATTCTTACCTGAATGCTAAAACTTCAACAAACTCTGTGTCTATCTGAAATAACATTAAAAGCAGTGGCCCTTAGACTTTAAAAAGGTTCAAAATATAGCAAATGGTTAAACTATATAACGTATATTTTGATTATGATTTTGCTTACCCCTGTCTCTTCCTTGACTTCTCTAACTGCAGCAGTACAAATATCCTCACCCTGAAAATGAAATTCAAAATTTCAAACTAATCAAAAAACAAAAAAATTTGTAAAACATAGTTTATCAATGAAATATCATTTTAACACACTTCATCAACAGCTCCAGTTGGCAACTTCCATATTCCTGTGCCACTGAATCTACCATTGCTTTCCTGAACTACGAGCACCTATCAAACATGAACAAAACAAAGTCATCACTATTAGTATAGTAAGGGACGTGGATGGTCGCAGACTCATCATACAGAAAGTGTAATACTTTAGCTCAAAAAGTAGTAGGACAACCCCAAAATCAAGGCAATGATGATTCCAGGTTGATGAGCAAAGGAAACAATTAGAAGAATGGAAAATCAATACTCTCGTTTTGGAATTATGGGTTTTTTTTCTTGCCCAAAAGTCATTAACTAGTAAAATAAATATTGACAGGTGACTGTCATGTGCCTGTGAAAGCTATTAAATTTTACAAATAGGTACTACAGGTAATAATTTTTTTTTTGGTTACAGATAGTAAGTTGTGAAATTTACTACTTAATAAACACACCCTTACATGTGGATTAGTAGTTTTTTATTAAAGTGAGAAGGAAAAAAATTAAGCAGTGATCTGAACTTCAGAAGTCCCAAAAAATTATATCACAAAACAGTTTACCAATTGAAAGCTTCATAATCTACAAAATAAGCCAATTGAAATCACACTTCTATTGTTATCCCATTTTATTCTCCAAGCAGCAAAGTTTAAATAACCAGTTCCATGGTGCTTTTGTTAATATGAGCTAAAGAAAAGGTAAAATGCAAAAAATAAATAAAAATCAAACCATTGAAAAATGGATAGCAAAGAAGGATTACCTCCCTATTGGTATTCATGACAAAAGCTCCAATACCAACGCGATGCGAAGCATTAGCAGGGAGAGTATCAGGAGTATCAGGAATCCAGTATACAAGCATCAAGTAATCTGGTTCTGCATGATGATACCTAAACCCAGCCTGTATAAAAGAAAAGCAGCAAAAGATTAAAAGGCATAGAATCATCCCATACCGGCTTCATAGGATTCAGCCATTCGAGTAACGTCTAAGCTATGCAGCAGAGAATAAATAAATCTATACCTTGACTGCTGAGGCTACAAGATTTGAAAGTTCTATGGGCAATTTGATCCACACACCTTTCTTTCCCTAAAAGCCCACATTTTTAATAATAGGAGTGGTGAGTCTCAATCAAATTAGCTTTTAGAAATAACTCAGCATTAAAAATGGATTCATCATTAGTTAAAAATATACCTGTTCCCTCCATTGTGATAATGAAGCTTCTAATAGAAAAGCGAAATCCAAAGAATCCATAGGCCCCTCCATGTTTACTATAACTCCCCCATGTTGATCCTCAACTGCACTGAGCAATCCAATGTCCTTACCTCGCATTGCCTCCTCCTTGGCCAAAGAAGCTATGGAGGCTGACATGTATGTTCTTGGTACAAGAAAACTGTTCTTGTGTCCTAAAGGGAATGACAATAATTGCATAATTCTCAAACACAATAATAAAAACATTGAAGAGCTACACAAGCATGTTAAACCAAAAGAGTAAATCGTCAATTCAGTCATCAAAAGATTATGATATCACGATAAATCATTAAAAAAATTTATCATCAATTGAGTATTTAAAAGATTTAGAACACCGTGAAATGGAATGTTTTGTTTCGTCATCAATTAAATCTAGGATTAATGTAGTGACATTTTAAATTTTTTAAAAATGTGTAAAAAAAACTTTCATCTTATTTATAAGTCCAATCTAAAAAAATTTATGGCTCTTTTTTTTTTTTAATTTATGCCTCTTATATATAAGTTAATTTGCATTTTTTAGAAGATAATTTTTTTTATTTATCATTTGTTCGTTAATGTAATACAATATATTTGTGAAAATTTTATTATAAATTAATAGGATAAAATTGTGATGTTAAAGTACATTTTTCAACTTTTAAATAATGTAAATACCTTCTTTAATATATGTGATTTAGTTAAATATGCAATTTATAATAAAGATCAGACAATATTTAATATAGATATTCTTCCTTGTATTATAATATATGTGATTTAGTTAAATATGCAATTTATAATAAAGATCAGACAATATTTAATATAGATATTCTTCCTTGTATTATATTTTACGTTGCGCTCTATGTCACAACAATGTCGTCATTGGTTGAAAAAATAAAATAACTTTTAAATAATCAACATTTTAATATTTGTTGACCACTAGCAACTTTGTGGCACACAAACTGACACAAAACATCGTAGTAAATTATTCTCTCTCATTCTATTTATTTGCCATATTTCAAATAAAATACATTTTTTAAAATATTTAATCGTTATTTAGATTTCTAATATATTAATCATGTGTTTCCCGTTATACCCTTTGTCTCTTTATAATTATTAATTTTTTTTCACTATTTATGTAAATCAAGACTTATTGAATATGAACAAACATGAAAAATAACATTTATTACATTCTTGAAATCTTCAATAATATCGATGGAGTATGTTTGAGAGAAAACAATCTTTTGAGCAATGCAGAGTTTACTCTAATCAAATCATTACCTTGAGCTTGAGGGGTGATAGAGCCGAGAAAAGCTCTTGCTGGATTTGGAGGGACCAAAGAAGATGGTGTAAGGAACAATTTGGAAGTTGCCGAAAGACAAGAAGAGTAAAGCTTGCAAGCTCTAAACCTCATCATGAAAATTGAAAATGATCAAATGTGAGCAGCACAAAAGCCAAAGACAAAACAGTCACACGAATTCTTTTCCCCCTTCTTTTTTTTTTTTTTTTTTTTTTTTTTCCCTTTGGAACTCAATTGCTGGAGAGCATCAAAGCTTGAGAGTTTTTATAGGCTCTCGGGGGGTCATCACATGACGCCAAAGGGACAATTTCCGTGCAAACTGTGGCTGGGACTGAGACTTTGAATTAGTCATTGCACATGTTCCCACTTCTTACTAGAAATCAAGATTCCATGAATGAAATTAACAAGAAAAAGCTGAGTTTAAAAAGAAATTAAAACATGGAGCAAAGGGTACACCTCAACACAAGTTGCCGTTTCGGACATTTTTTTTCTTACTCGGGTATCCTCGCTGTAGATAACAAATTAATGTCTTTTAAGTGCATGACTATTCCACAGATGTCTTTTTTAAGAATTAAACTTTCAATATTTGGTTTGATACATACAATATGTAGGGTAGGGGATTCAGCGTCGTAATAGTATTCAATTTTAAGGGTTCATATTTTTTCAAGGCTCTGTTTTATTTTAAGGAAAGATAAAAAAATGATAATTTTCAAATAAATTCAAGACATTAACTTTAATTTAAGTTGAAATGTTATTAAAAAAATAAATTTAACGAGCATCGTGTGATATTCATATAATACGGGTGTGGTATATGTACACTTTTTATACAATGCATGCTACTCCCTCCGTTTCACTTTAAGTGTCTTTTAAGACTTTTGCACATAGATTAAGAAAGTGTTGATTATGATGATTATTGTAAGTTTTATGTGTATTTTGTCAAAAATACTCCTATTTAATATTTTTATTTTGTCAATGCATAATTACTAGTATTACAAATTTCAAAACTAAAACAACATTAAATGTAAGGGCAAATAAGGAAAAACAGTATTAAATGTTGCCTAGATTTGGTAGAAAAACACTTATTTTGAAACAAAATTTTGATGTTAAAAAGACACTTAAAGTGAAACGGAGGGAGTATATTTTAGGGGTGTAACGGTTCGGTCCGGTCCGGTCTTTGAGGGACTTTAGGACCGGATCGATTAAATTTATGTAGTCCGATCCAGTTCGGTTTGGAAGTTTTTCACCTGCAAAGACCGGACCAGATCGTTTCGGTCCAGACCATTTCGATCCGGTCCGGTCCGGTCCATTTAGACCATAATAACAAAAAATTAATAAAAAACCTGTTTTTTTTTTTTATTTTTTTCCACTGGATAACCTGTTTTTCCCTTATTAATCGCCTATGCTAATAACAAAAGGGAGGGAAACTCTCTATCTGAAGAAATGAGTTAAATGACAACAAAAGCAGTAGATAATTAAGCAATACTTTGTTGTTATGCACAGAACTTGGTTAAATACAAACGAAAAAAAGGATCAAAGAACAAAGAAGGAGAAAAAGAAAGAAACACTATCTTAAAGGTAGAATGGTGGATTTGTTAAAGTAGACAAAAATAATTGACCTTAAGGGGTAATAGTTCATATGATGATGATCTATGTATACCATAAACATAAATCAACTGCACTACATGGTCACTAGGAGCTATTATTATCCTACTTTTAGATCATCTGTATCATGCGGATATTGGTTGAAGTATGAAGGATTGTGTGCTGAAGGCTTTGTGGCTTGTGTGCCTTACAGTGTAACACCCTGGCCTGTTTACTACCCTTAATTTCCCATAATTTAAAAATGTGAACTTAAAAATTCATTTTTAATCTAATAAAATCACTCGTCAAATGGACGGATTTTTGTTTGTTTTTCGGACTATACCAAAATTTAACCGGTGAAAAACATTATCAAATATATATCCAGTAGCCATCAGGGCTTCATATCAAATATATAAACCACATCAAGGCCCAATGAGCTCCAAAAATAGCAGTGTCAAGTATGTCTGAGTATCAGCGGAAAGACAAAGTTTAAGAATCCATAATCAAAACATATAACTATACCAAAAACAAAACGTCCTAAGCCTCAACCAAAAATATATACAATAAATCCACATCAAAAGAATATTTGAGGCTTAGGTCCATAATATGCTATCCTTCCCTAACAACCCTACTCTCCCTGTGAGGGAGAGTAATCCTGCTCAGCCGGTCCTGGTGTATTCTCCAGCTCAGTACCTAAAAAATGGTAAGGAGGTGAGTATTACACAATAAAATAGGGAAGCAGTTTCTACTACGATATAATGAACTACCAAGTCAAACACAATTAATCATATATTTCACACAATCAAATATAGCATGCCCAATTCAATCATTTACATTCACATTAATAACAAATCATTCTTTTCATCATGCTACAACTCTTTTACTTCATGTATATTTTTCCACTTCATTCACAAATATATCTTTTCTATTATCATGAGTTCATGGTTCCTTGCTCACTTCATATCCATTATTGTTCCTCATCAATTTAGAGAGTTATTCACGTGGATCCATCATTGCGTGCAGTCCCACAACCCGGACAAACGTCTTACAGCTGCGCACCAAATGCGTCTTACGCGATCTATGCGTGCAGTCCCACAACCCGGACAAACGTCTTACAAGACTTCATATAAAATCAGTCGACGCGTGCAGTCCCACAACCCGAACAAAACATCTTACACGACTTCAAACCAAACCAGTCGATGCGTGCAGTCCCACAACCCGGACAAAACGTCTTACACGACTTCAAACCACACCAGTCTATGCGAGCAGTCCCACCACCCGGACAACGTCTTACAAGACTGGCTCCTTTACTTAATTTACCTTTAGTCTTTTGAAAGTGCACCATAATATTTTCAATTTTGCAATCAATGTCATAAATCCAATATTTGCTTTATCCAATTATACTACTAAATTTCAGTAGAATTAGAGCAATACAATGTCACACAATCAAGTAGCAACATCACATTTTAGCACAAAGTAGCATATATAAATACTTTTATACAATATTATCTATCTTAGGGTTTTTAATCTAATATAGCACATAACTCTTAGCAACCCACTATATACATAATACAACCTACCCCCTAGAATATGGTAACACAAACCTCCTTACTTCAAGCTCTTAGAGATAGGGAGATTGTACTTGCTCTAAACTTGAGAATTTGCCACAATAAAAGCCACAAATCAAGGGAAGAGGGAGGGACCTAATACAATAGGAGCAACAAAACAAATTATTATGCTTTGCCTTTAATCTTGATAGAATCCATGAAACCAATTAGATTTCCATAGGTTGAAGTTTGAAATCTCCAAGGGAGCAAGAGAGAGAGAGAGAGAGAGAGAGAAATTCAAACGAGAGGGGAGAGAAAGAGGGAAAACTCTTAAACTAAATCACTTACTTGGAGCAGCAAGGAAGAAATTTGATGATGGAAATGGATACAATACACTTGAGTCTTGATTAATTGAAGTAGAAAGTTATGTGCCCTAGAGAAGAAATGAAAGGGGTGGTCGAACATGAGAAAGAAAACATGTGGCTCACTTTTATTTTTTTCCACATCAGCTAAGGTTAATCGATTAACAGGCCCAGTTAATCGATTAATCCAATGCAATCTGGCCAAAAACCAACATTCAGGTCATACTCGAGTAATCCACTAGGTTAATCGATTAATTTTTGCTCCACCTTCGGGCACTACTCGATTAACCAGTAGGTTAATCGATTAATTCTTGCACCACATTCAGACACTACTCGATTAACCTGAAGAATCATGCATTACTCAGCACTTTGAAACGCCATAACTTCTTCGTTACCCGTTGGATCTTCCTCAAATTTTAAAGCAAGCTTCCTCACCTACCCTACTTCATATCCAACGGTGGAATTTATGTTTTGAGCTACCAATATTGTTCTTTTAAATTTCCCTAATGTTCTATGCTTTAAACCTAAATTTACTTGTCTATTTGGCCAAATTTCTAACTTATATCATCATTTCTTCTATCCTAAGACTATCACAACATAAGTTACACTAGAATGTAAGTTTGGGACGTTACATACAGCATTTACGGGCTTTTTTTTTAATTTTTTTTAATATTTCAACTATCGTCTTGGTCCGATCTTCACGGTCTAAAAAATTGTGAGACCGTAAATCGGACCATAATATAACGATCCAACAATTTTAAGACCGGAACGGACCACGGTCTTGCGGTCCAACTTTTTTTTGGTCTGGTTTGACCGGTCTCGCGGTCCGAGACAGGACCACTTACACCCTTATATTTCTGTATGATACATGTGATATTTTCGTACAATTTTCAAATATTATGAAATTTAACTTTCTTAAAATATTTTTTTTTTAAATTTGACTTTCAATGACCAAAACCATAAACAAATCTATCAATTACCTCATGATCGTGGAGAGAACCCTTAATATATTTGAGAGGATCTGAGATTCAGGAAAACCTTAGGGCCAGGGAACTGTTTTTGATGTTACTCCCCTCTTCTCATAACACCAATAAAAATTAATAATTTTTTTTCTCAAATTAAAGTTATAATAATAAATAAAAAAATAAAATTGCATATTTTATTATATGATTGATCAATCAAAGAAAATGTATTGAATTATTATTTTGATAATTAGTTCATTTGATAAGCAATGTATTGATAGTATGTTTTCTTATTTTATTGATTTTTTTTAAAATTTTTATTAACATTATCGTAAGTAGGATTACAATATACATCTTCAGACATTCAAACTCAAAGTTTAAGTTACATTTTCTTCGAAGTTTCAGCTGAAACGCGCCACGTAATTTACCCATCAAGGTCCACAGAACCGGAAGAACCACCTCTGATTTGTTTTTCTTTTTTTCCAACCTATTTCTGTTTGGCTTTTTGCATTGAATTATAGTGCATTAATTATTTTATAAATCATTCGAGCTACTTTTGAATATTTTAAAAATTTTGAATGCTTACTTGATTTTGAACCCTTAAATTAAGGAAGATTTTATTAATAATATATATTTTTCTATTATTTATATTCAATTTTTTAAAATATTTATTTTACACTTAAAAAATAATTTAATTCCAACAATTTTTTACTTTTTTTCCTTCTTATTATCATTTTTTTATGCTATTTCTTATTTTCAACTCACACACTTCATAATTTTTGTGTGGGGGAATGTAACTAAAACCTTTAAGGTCACTTGTTAAAAGGACAAATATAGCAAAAAATTATTGAAAGTGTAGTTTTTTTTAAATGTTTTTAAGAGAAAAAAAATTAGGATTTGTGATTTTTTTTGTTTGTAAAAACTTTAAAGTATTATAAAAACACATGCTAACAAGAGACAACTTCTAATAATGATTTCAGGAAATATGATAAAAGAAATTAATTTTTCAATTAAGAAATTACTTTTAAACATGTGTGATGATATTTGTAAGATCCTATATTTTGAAATAAATAAAAAGGAATTAAATATTTAAGGAATAATATTATTATATTGAATAAAATAATAAATTTTTTGAAATTTGGTCTAAATACTCAAGTATTTGTGGGAAGACTCGAGTATTGTAACCAGTACTTAGAAAATTTGAATTTTTAGTTCGGATACTCAGTCTTTTGGGAAAGACTCGAGTAGTTCAAGCAGTGGCAGTGTGTGTATAAGTCGGTTTCAATTCAAACTTCGAAGCAAAACGCAATTCTCTTAGTTCCAAGCACAGAGCTGGACTTTACTTGGAAGGAGGGTAATCTTGCACTATAAATAAGTTACTGGGGAAGCTAGAAACTCATCAAAATCACTCAAACCCGAATTTCTGTTCAATTTCCTCTGTTTTCTGGTGCTGTCTGTAACAGCCCAATTTTCGCTTCCGAAAACTTAACTGAATTATTATTATTTTATTGCAAAAATGAGGCCATTTTTTTTAAAGCTTAAGTTCATTAACGACTAACACCACCCTTTCGAAAATCGAGTTGTCACTTTCGAAACTCCCCACTCAAAACATCATCATTGAAATATAAAACTGTTTTCATTTAAAATAAAAACATGAGCCACAAGTACTGGAGTCACACTCCAAAAGTTTTCCAAAAGTAGGCCATCATTACAAAAGAGATTACAAACCAAAATAAAAAGTAGTTGATTACATCTATAGTACATCACAAGATAATCCTCGACTGGAACTCAGATCCTAGACATACAACATCCTTTAGACACAGACAACAGGAAATCACTCTTCAGCGGAACTAGCATCCATTTCCATATCTTCACTCGAATCCGCCTCCGCATCACGATCGGAATCACTAGCGTCCTCTTCCTCCATTGGTTGAGGAATCGCAGCCGCCAAGGGTGCAGGATCACCACCAAACTCATGATACTCCCTCGGTCCACCATTTTGATAGTCACGGAGAGTGACTTGTCCCACGTGCACGTCCATGCTCGCTCCTCGTAGAATATGTCTCGGATCGTCGATCTCCAATCGAGTTTCACCACGCCAGATCCAGCCTTCAGGAACCATTTCCCATGCTCCTCCCAGAAGAGGCCACATGTGGATTGCTACATGATATGCCATCTACCCATTGCAATACCGGCGGATGCCAATACGACAACCAGGTAGGAGAGAGTTAGTGTGCCATACACTAACAAGTTGACCGTAAGGTCTCAAGGTAGACTCGACAGAAAGAAGAAACAACGACAATGACACTTGACAAGTACACCGAATGAGACAAGGTACTCAGGGCGTATAGAATACTTAGAACATGATAATCAGATAGAATAGGATAGCAAGCGAGTAGCGAAATATAACAAAGATTAGGGCATAAGAATCATAAAAATAAAACATAAATCACCAATTAGAAACATGATCCTCATAGCTGAACAACATCATACTTGCCAAACTTTCCCATCATTAATTCTATCTTTACTCTTTGGTTATTAAATTTTATCATATCTCAGCTCACTCAATGAGGTAGGGGAATCACCATCACTGAGGATAAACACACTCTCTATATCTCCTCGGTCTCCATCCAAACCTAGTCGGAAGCCAACAGGAGTACAGGACCTTTACCACGCGGGCACGACAGCTGTCACAACACAAATGGTCCCAGACCAGGAGGATCTCGTCCTCAAATCATTTCAATAATATCAAGGCTCACTGTCCACGCAGTGGCAAACACAATGCCCCGTTCCAGTCCCTCTCACTGTTGTAGACTTGCATTCAAGGGGGTGACAGTATCATTTCTAGTTAGCTATGCGGTACTTACCACGACATTAGACCCAGTCCCCACCATGTTAGTGCGCCACTTGTGGGATTCGTCCCGCCTAGAAATATACTCGAGGCTTCTTGACGTTTCACCGTCCTTGCCCTCCCCTCATGCAATCTCCACTTGAGTATCCGCAGATACCCATAGTATCTTCCTCTCCACTACTTCACACTCGTATACCTTATCGCGTATATTAAGTCTTTTAATGTCTTTTAAGTCTTTTAAAGTCTTTTAGCATCTTTAGTTAACCTAAGATCGGCTTGCCCTTAGTCCATCCCTTCGACAAGACCCGATCACTAAGGGTTACATCTTTCCCCACTTTCACATAATCAAACCATCACTTTCTCAAGCCACTCAGACACAATGCCATCACATCATTCTCATATACGATCACATAGCTGTTTTGCACAATCATTCCCGACTTGGAACTTACTAACATGATCTCGGCTCCACGAGCACAATCTCTTATCCGGCACTTTGTTGCTTCTCAATATTTACCTTGAATCACACCATACATTGCTTTTCACTCATCATCATCCTTTACTTTCTCTTTCAGCTTCTCATAACCAATCACAATGACATCCAGACTCATCACACGATTTATAACGTATTCACAAAAGAATGGTAAAGGAACCAACATAAAATAAAAATAGACATGCGTTGAATCAAAGAAATACATAACAGAACATATGGCGGAAAAACTCATGTTATCACCATCCGAGCAACTATGTTACGGGCTCACCACAATCTCACTCACCTCTTAAACCAGCAAGAGAAATACTTTGACCTTGGAGATCTCTAACTTCTCCTTGAGAATGGTTCCCACCGTCCACTGAATAACCTCGAGGTAAATAAATAAACTTTTATCAAAAATCATTTCAATTAAAAATCACAACTTGATCTTTTGAATAGGAAATCCTTTACTTTCTTTATTCTTTTCTTAAAATACATGTGTTTATCAAAACAACTCTCAACTTTTCTCATACTTGAAATCCTTTAAAACTCATTTGAAAACTTCACATTACAATAAATAAAACAAATGGTTTATGTGGCTGTATGGAAAAAGTCCAGCCACCATTCCAAGTTGAAAACATTGAAAAATCCACAATTTTCATTCTAACTTTTTATAAATCACATAGTACTTGAAATCCACATAACTCAAAACATTTTTACAAATGAAATACTTTGAAATAAATTCTTGGACAGCAAAGGATAAAAGAAATCAAACCATGAAAATACTTTTGAAAATAATTAAATAAATTTTACTTATGTTCTTGGTCAAAACCGAATTGACCCAAAAGCAAAACAACACAATTCAAACAAATTTTTCTTAAAACAAAGTCATAAAACACAATCATTTTAAAGGGACAATTACATGCAAAGAATTTAGCCTATTCAACCTACTAGACCTATACTAGGCCGAACCATCATCATGGAAAACAAAGTCTTTGATGCATTTTCTCTTCATGCAAAAGCCTTTAAACATTAAATCAAAAACATGCACATATAAATCCATGGTTTTAGAAAATACTACTCCTTTTCTCACCAAAACCGTGACCTACTTTTGTCACTTTAAACAAGATTTCATTTTTATTTTCCCTCTCATGTGCCTTAAAAATCATGGAAATCGAAAAGAGAACACATGCAAGAAACTTATCATGAAAAACAACCATGATCTTTTGTTTTCAAAGCTTGGCCGAAAAATACATCAACAAAATCAAGTGAAAAACTTAAATCCTTAGCTTTGAAACACATGAATTTAGATCAAAACAAAAATCATTTGAGAAGAAAATTGTTTTCCTTTGTTTCTCCTCAAAACCGTGACATGCATGTCAAGAAACAAAACTTTTGAGTTCAAAAATCACAAATCAAAGCTTCAAGATCAAAGGTATTGAAAACCAAGGCAAGAGAACAAGCCTTTTTCAAGATCAAAGCAATAGATCAAAGATTTTTGAAATGAAAATCAAAGATTAAAGCTTTAGAAAAATCAAAGTTGAAATCAAAGCATGAAAATCATTTAGATCAACTTTAACAAGCATTAAACTAACATGCATGAGCTCTAAACACAATAAAAATCATCATAACCTAAACTTCTAGACATAGCCGAATGATAATGTCCATGATTTAAGGTTCTACAAGTTTGTTTGGTCTTTGAAACTAAAGATCAAAGCTAAATAAGTACTTACAAACATGGATCTACAAAGAAATTAGACATGCATCAACAAAGGAACTTTACAAGTCTTAGAAAATCAAGAACTACCACTAACACCCTATGATCTTCGAGTAAACCAAAGAAAAAGAAAGGATCTTCAACCTTCTTCACTTAGTCTTCAAGAATCCTAAGGCTTTGGGTTTGATCTTCTTCTTCCTCTCCTCTTGAGCTCACGGTCTCACTCTCTCTTTCTATCTTTCTAAGAGTTGGATGTTACTCTTAGAGAATGTGATTAGTTTGGAAGTGAAATGTGAAGGAAATGAATTGGGAATGAGCTACGATTGGGGTTATAAAAAAGCAACCAAGCATTTCCCTTCTTACCCTTAAGGAAATTCGGCCAAGAGTGTTACTAAGAGGGGTAAAATTGGCCACACTAAAGCTTGCATGGCTCAAGCCAAACTATTGGACAAATAGAGAAAAATTAGGCTTAATCCTTCTACCCATTGGTTGGTCAAATCCTTAACTAAGCTTATCACTAAACTAAACCTAGGTGCCATTAGTCCACTAGCTTAGGGTGGAAGAAAGTCAAAACTTGCATCATGCATGCACCTACACACACACACGGCCGACACATATGCACACACATGCACCTTAAATTATTTTTATTTTCTTCTTCATAAAATCATCATTTTCCATAAAATATCAAATGTTAAATACTTTATCAACTTAATTAATTTAAAACTCATAAGGTTCCCTTCAAAAAATCATTTTCTTGAAAACCCTTGGTCACTTGAAATCATAAAATAAATTCAATTCAAGAAATGCTCTTTTCAAAATACTCTTTTAAAAACATTTTCTCCAAATAATATTTTTAGGGTTTAAAACAAATATGAGGTATTCAGACGGGGTGTTACATTCTCCCCAACTTAGAGATTTCTCGTCCCTGAGAAATGCAGTACCTGGATCAAACAGGTGCGGAAAAGAACTTCTCATCTTGCTCTCAAGTTCCCATGTTGCATCTTCCCCATTATTCCGACTCCATATTACCTTAACTAAGGAAATATCCTTCCCTCTTAACCTCTTGACACTACTACCATCTATCCTTAGAGGTAAAGCCTCAAATGTAAGATTTTCCTTTAATTGCACTGAATCGGGTTCAATGATGTGTGAAGGATCATGGACATATTTTCTCAATTGGGATACATGAAAAACATTGTGCAAGTTTGAAAGAAAAGGAGGTAAGGCAATTTGATAGGCTAAAGGTCCTATGCATTTAAGAATTGGGTAGGGTCCGATAAAACGAGGTGTGAGTTTTCGGGTTTTGAGCATTCTACCAATTCCAGTAGTTGGCACTACCTTCATGAATACAAAATCTCCTTCATTGAATTCCAGCGGACTTCTCCTCTTGTCCTGATAACTCTTCTGTCTACTTTGAGCAGTCCTCATCTTCTCCTGAATTAACCTCACCTTCTCATTCGTCTGCTACACCACATTCGGTCCTATGAGCAAGTACTCACCAGTCTCGAACCAACACAACGGTGTTCTGCACTTTCTACCATACAGAGCTTCATACGGTGCCATCCCTATACTCGAATGAAAACTGTTGTTGTAGGTGAACTCAATCAAATGCAGAAAAGAATCCCAATCACCGGCACTCTCAATCACACAGGCTCTCAACAAATCTTCCAACGTTTGGATAGTTCGCTCTGACTGTCCATCCGTTTGAGGGTGATATGCGGAACTTAAATCCAACTTGGTTCCGACTGCTGTTTGCAAACTGACCCAAAATTTCGAAGTAAAACGAGGATCTCTGTCTGATACTATACTTGAGGGAACTCCATGAAATCTTACTACTTCCTTCAAATATAGTTCAGCCAGCCTATCCATTGAATACTTCATGTTGACAGGAATAAACCGCGCTGTCTTTGTCAATCTGTCCACGATTACCCAGATAGCATCGTAACCTTTCCGAGTTCTTGGAAAACCAGAGACAAAATCCATGGTGACACAATCCCATTTCCACACTGGTACTTCCAACGGTTTTAACTCACCACCAGGCTTCTTATGTTCCACTTTCGCCTTTTGACACGTCAAACATCGCGATACATACTCTGCCACTTCTCTCTTCATTCTGGGCCACCAGAATACCTTCTTAAGATCTTGATACATCTTCTGAGAACCAGGGTGTAAACTCAACTTACTCTTGTGAGCTTCCTCCAATATCATTCCCTTCGTCTCCAGATCATTCGGTACACAGACACGATCCTTATACTTCAATACTCCATCACCACCAACCTTGAATTCTATTTCTTTCCCTTTGTCCGAAAGCTCCTTCTTAGCTTGAAGTTCCTCGTCTTCCAACTGAAGTTCCTTTATTCGTTCCATAAATCCACTTGAAACAGTCAGCTGTCCCAATATCATACCCTTCGGTCCTAACTCCACTCCTAGATTTAGATCCCGAAATTCCTCAATCAGCTCCAACTCCTTGATCATCAATGCAGAAACATGCAATGACTTCCTACTCAAGGCATCAGCAACTACATTGGCCTTTCCAAGGTGATACTGTAACTCAATATCATAATCCTTTAGGAATTCCATCCACCTTCTCTGACGCATATTCAGCTCTTTTTGCTCGAACAGATACTTCAAACTCTTGTGATCGCTAAAGACTTCAACCCTTACACCATACAAATAGTGCCTCCAAATCTTCAAAGCAAACACTACTGCCGCTAGCTCCAAATCATGGGTCGGGTAATTGAGCTCATGAATCTTCAGTTGTCGTGAAGCATAGGCCACTACTTTTCGCTCTTGCATCAGCACACATCCTAATCCTTGCTTCGAAGCATCACAATACACACAGAAAGACTTCGTCATATCCGGTAAAACTAACACTGGTGCGGTTGTCAATCTCCTCTTCAATTCTTGGAAATTCTCCTCGCACTTCGCCGACCATTCGAATTGTTGACCTTTTCTCGTTAGCTTCGTCAAAGGCAAAGATAAACGAGAAAATCCTTAGATAAATCGACGATAATACCCCGCTAATCCTAAGAAACTACGAATCTCCGTCACAGACGTTGGTGTCTTCCACTCCAACACAGCATTTACTTTTGCAGGATCCACAGCAATTCTGTCCTTCGAGATCACGTGACCCAAGAAATGCACTGAGTCCAACCAGAAATCGCACTTCGACAACTTATCATAGAGCTATTTGTCCTTTAGCATTGTCAAGACTGTCCTTAAATGCTCAACGTGTTCCTCCTTATTCTTGGAATAAATCAAAATATCGTCGATAAATACGACAACAAATGAGTCCAAGTAAGGGTGAAAAATTCTATTCATGTAGTCCATGAATATCGCAGGAGCATTCGTTACACCGAAAGGCATAACCAGATACTCGTAATGACCATAACGAGTTCTGAAAGCAGTCTTGGGAATATCTTCCTCCTTTACTCTTATCTGATGATATCCCGATCTAAGGTCGATTTTGGAAAATACAGTCGCTCCCTTCAATTGATCCAACAAATCATCAATTCTGGGCAGAGGGTATTTGTTCTTGATCTTCACCTTGTTCAATTGCCGGTAATCCGTACACAAACGCATACTACCATTCTTCTTCTTGACGAATAAAACCGGTGCTCCCCAGGGTGAAACACTAGGTCTTATCATCTTCTTTTCCAACATCTCCTCCAATTGCTTCTTCAATTCAGCTAACTCTGCCGGAGCCATCCTATACGGTGCTTTAGAAATCGGTCCAGTTCCAGGTATCACGTCAATTGAGAACTCCACTTCTCGAATTGGCGGTAAACCAGGTATCTCTTCCGGAAAAACTTCGGGAAATTCCCGAACTACGGGTAATTCGTGCAGCTCCTTGTCCTTTTTAACATTCAACGAGGCCAGAAACATGTAAGCTACCGCGCCTTCCTTCAATGAAGTTCGAATTTGCTTGGCAGATAAATGCTCAAGGTCATTGGGTTTAGGCAAAGAAGATTGGGTTTCACTAAAGACTAATGATTTTTCGGAACAATTCAGAAGAACATGATTCCTAGTAAGCCAGTCCATTCCTAGTATAATGTCTATTTGGGAAAGGGGTAGTTGAATCAAATCAACAAGATAAGTGTTTCCTTCTATCTCTAAGGGACAATTAGGACAATAAGTAGACACTATCACAGGCTTATCAGTAGGGGTAGAAACAATCAAGTTATAGGGTAAAGCATCTACTTTCAAATTTAATCTATTCACCACATCACGGGAAATAAAAGAATGAGTAGCACCCGAATCATACAATACTAACAAGGAATTCTTATAAATGAAACATTCACCTTGGATAAGATTAGCAGCATTCGCAGCTTCAATTCCGCTCATCGTGAACACTCTCCCAGGCATAGTAGGACGATTAGCATTCCCCGAATTAGCCGTTCGTTTAGGCTCCCTGCAGTCTCTCGCAATGTGACCAGGCTTATCATAGTTGAAACAGTTCAAATTCCTTGATGGGCACATCGGACCAAAATGATTACGACCACACTTGTTGCAACGAGGAGGTACGTTCCCTGATCTCACTCCACCGAAATTATTACGATTACCACCGCTATGATCCATATGATTCCCTCCATAGCTGCTGCCCCCACGGTTTCCACCGCGATTACTGCTGCCTCCGAAGCCTCCACCTTGTCCACTTCCTCCAAGACGTAGATCTCTTCTTCCACTCGAACCAGAATACGGGTGCGGAGTCCTATACCTTCCACCAAAATCTTTATGAAAAGGAAAATTACGAACCGGTCCATGAGATGAAGAAGGCTTTGCTACCCTTTCAGCCGCTCCTCTTGCTCTCAAACCTCCTTCGTACATACGACAGTGATTCACCAAACTTGCAAAATTATCTATTTCTAAATGAGAAAAAGCTAACTTAATCTCAGGCTTAAGACCATCCCTAAACTTAGCACACTTCGATCGCTCATTCTCCCCTCCAGCATATTGGGGTACATACTTAACTAGATCTTCGAATTTAGAAGCATACTCATCAATCGACAAATTCCCCTGACTCAACCTTAGAAATTCCATCTCTTTCTCAGTCCTCAGATACAACGGAAAATACTTCTCAAGAAACTTCTGCTTAAAAGCCTCCCATGTCAGCACTTCTCCCAGATTCACCATCACTTGCTTAGTCACGCGCCACCATGCTGCAGCCTCCCTTGTCAGCATATACCCAGCATAGGCCAACTTCTGCTCGTCGTTGCACTGCACCATACCCCCAAATATACGCTCTAAATCCTCGATCCGTTCCTCAGCTGCATCCGGAGCAAAGCCTCCCGCAAATTCCTTCGGGTTGCGACGACAGAACTCATCTAATCCCTTGTAGCCTTGGGCTTCCAAATTTTGAGCTTGCTGTTGAACGTTGAAATTCTGCTGCGCCTGACGATGCAACGCTTGAAGATTGTCGTTGACTCCCGTCATTACTGCCGCCATCCGAGTCATGAAATCTGCCGCATCTGGGTGATCAGCATCCTCACCAGGGTTTCGCGAACTTGAACCAGAAGGTCTTCCACGCGTACGACTCATATTAAAATAAAGCAGAAAGAAGTTCAACGCACGATAACACAGAATCCTAGACTCTAGACACACAGAGTACACAGAGTAAGCACGGATAGTCTTATGTGCTTAAGGCCACTGAGGATTACCATTGCTCTGATACCACCTCTGTAACAGCTCGATTTTCGCTTCCGAAAACTTAACTGAATTATTATTATTTTATTGCAAAAATGAGGCCTTTTTTTTTGAAAGCATAAGTTCATTAACGACTAACACCACCCTTTCGAAAATCGAGTTGTCACTTTCGAAACTCCCCACTCAAAACATCATCATTGAAATATAAAACTGTTTTCATTTAAAATAAAAACATGAGCCACAAGTACTGGAGTCACACTCCAAAAGTTTTCCAAAAGTAGGACATCATTACAAAAGAGATTACAAACCAAAATAAAAAGTAGCTGATTACATCTGTAGTACATCACAAGATAATCCTCGACTGGAACTCAGATCCTAGACATACAACATCCTTTAGACACAGACAACAGGAAATCACTCTTCAGCGGAACTAGCATCCGTTTCCATATCTTCACTCGAATCCGCCTCCGCTTTGCGATAGGAATCACTACCGTCCTCTTCCTCCATTGGTTGAGGAATCGCAGCCGCCAAGGGTGCAGGATCACCACCAAACTCGTGATACTCCCTCGGTCCACCATTTTGATAGTCACGGAGAGTGACTTGTCCCACGTACACGTCCATGCTCGCTCCTCGTAGAATATGTCTCGGATCGTCGATCTCCAATCGAGTTTCACCATGCCAGATCCAGCCTTCAGGAACCATTTCCCATGCTCCTCCCAGAAGAGGCCACATGTGGATTGCTACATGATATGCCATCTACCCGTTGCAATACCGGCGGATGCCAATACGACAACCAGGTAGGAGAGAGTTAGTGTGCCATACACTAACAAGTTGACCGTAAGGTCTCAAGGTAGACTCGACAGAAAGAAGAAACAACGACAATGACACTTGACAAGTACACCGAATGAGACAAGGTACTCAGGGCGTATAGAATACTTAGAACATGATAATCAGATAGAATAGGATAGCAAGCGAGTAGCGAAATATAACAAAGATTAGGGCATAAGAATCATAAAAATAAAACATAAATCACCAATTAGAAACATGATCCTCATAGCTGAACAACATCATACTTGCCAAACTTTCCCATCATTAATTCTATCTTTACTCTTTGGTTATTAAGTTTTATCATATCTCAGCTCACTCAATGAGGTAGGGGAATCACCATCACTGAGGATAAACGCACTCTCTATATCTCCTCAGTCTCCATCCAAACCTAGTCGGAAGCCAACAGGAGTACAGGACCTTTACCATGCGGGCACGACAGCTGTCACAACACAAATGGTCCCAGACCAGGAGGATCTCGTCCTCAAATCATTTCAATAATATCAAGGCTCACTGTCCACGCAGTGGCAAACACAATGCCCCGTTCCAGTCCCTCTCACTATTGTAGACTTGCATTCAAGGGGGTGACAGTATCATTTCTAGTTAGCTATGCGGTACTTACCACGGCATTAGACCCAGTCCCCACCACGTTAGTGCGCCACTTGTGGGATTCGTCCCGCCTAGAAATATACTCGAGGCTTCTTGACGTTTCACCGTACTTGCCCTCCCCTCATGCAATCTCCACCTGAGTATCCGCAGATACCCATAGTATCTTCCTCTCCACTACTTCACACTCGTATACCTTACCGCGTATATTAAGTCTTTTAATGTCTTTTAAGTCTTTTAAAGTCTTTTAGCATCTTTAGTTAACCTAAGATCGGCTTGCCCTTAGTCCATCCCTTCGACAAGACCCGATCACTAAGGGTTACATCTTTCCCCACTTTCACATAATCAAACCATCACTTTCTCAAGCCACTCAGACACAATGCCATCACATCATTCTCATATACTATCACATAGCTCTTTTGCACAATCATTCCCGACTCGGAACTTACTAACATGATCTCGGCTCCACGAGCACAATCTCTTATCCGGCACTTTGTTGCTTCTCAATATTTACCTTGAATCACACCATACATTGCTTTTCACTCATCATCATCCTTTACTTTATCTTTCAGCTTCTCATAACCAATCACAATGACATCCAGACTCATCACACGAATTATAACGTATTCACAAAAGAATGGTAAAGGAACCAACATAAAATAAAAATAGACATGCGTTGAATCAAAGAAATACAAAACAGAACATATGGCGGAAAAACTCATGTTATCACCATCCGAGCAACTATGTTACGGGCTCACCACAATCTCACTCACCTCTTAAACCAGCAAGAGAAATACTTTGACATTGGAGATCTCTAACTTCTCCTTGAGAATGGTTCCCACCGTCCACTGAATAACCTCGAGGTAAATAAATACACTTTTATCAAAAATCATTTCAATTAAAAATCACAACTTGATCTTTTGAATAGGAAATCCTTTACTTTCTTTATTCTTTTCTTAAAATACATGTGTTTATCAAAACAACTCTCAACTTTTCTCATACTTGAAATCCTTTAAAAATCATTTGAAAACTTCACATTACAATAAATAAAACAAATGGTTTATGTGGCTGTATGGAAAAAGTCCAGCGACCATTCCAAGTTAAAAACATTGAAAAATCCACAATTTTCATTCTAACTTTTTATAAATCACATAGCACTTGAAATCCACATAACTCAAAACATTTTTACAAATGAAATACTTTGAAATAAATTCTTGGACAGCAAAGGATAAAAGAAATCAAACCATGAAAATACTTTTGAAAATAATTAAATAAATTTTACTTATGTTCTTGGTCAAAACCGAATTGACCCAAAAGCAAAACAACACAATTCAAACAAATTTTTCTTAAAACAAAGTCATAAAACACAATCATTTTAAAGGGACAATTACATGCAAAGAATTTAGCCTATTCAACCTACTAGACCTATACTAGGCCGAACCATCATCATGGAAAACAAAGTCTTTGATGCATTTTCTCTTCATGCAAAAGCCTTTAAACATTAAATCAAAAACATGCACATATAAATCCATGGTTTTAGAAAATACTACTCCTTTTCTCACCAAAACCGTGACCTACTTTTGTCACTTTAAACAAGATTTCATTTTGATTTTTCCTTGCATGTGCCTTAAAAATCATGGAAATCGAAAAGAGAACACATGCAAGAAACTTATCATGAAAAACAACCATGATATTTTGTTTTCAAAGCTTGGCCGAAAAATACATCAACAAAATCAAGTGAAAAACTTAAATCCTTAGCTTTGAAACACATGAATTTAGATCAAAACAAAAATCATTTGAGAAGAAAATTATTTTCCTTTGTTTCTCCTCAAAACCGTGACATGCATGTCAAGAAACAAAACTTTTGAGTTCAAAAATCACAAATCAAAGCTTCAAGATCAAAGGTATTGAAAACCAAGGCAAGAGAAAAAGCCTTTTTCAAGATCAAAGCAATAGATCAAATATTTTTGAAATGAAAATCAAAGATTAAAGCTTTAGAAAAATCAAAGTTGAAATCAAAGCATGAAAATCATTTAGATCAACTTTAACAAGCATTAAACTAACATGCATGAGCTCTAAACACAATAAAAATCATCATAACCTAAACTTCTAGACATAGCCGAATGATAATGTCCATGGTTTAAGGTTCTACAAGTTTGTTTGGTCTTTGAAACTAAATATCAAAGCTAAATAAGTACTTACAAACATGGATCTACAAAGAAATTAGACATGCATCAACAAAGGAACTTTACAAGTCTTAGAAAATCAAGAACTACCACTAACACCCTATGATCTTCGAGTAAACCAAAGAAAAAGAAAGGATCTTCAACCTTCTTCACTTAGTCTTCAAGAATCCTAAGGCTTTGGGTTTGATCTTCTTCTTCCTCTCCTCTTGAGCTCACGGTCTCACACTCTCTCTCTCTCTATCTTTCTAAGAGTTGGATGTTACTCTTACAGAATGTGTTTAGTTTGGAAGTGAAATGTGAAGGAAATGAATTGGGAATGAGCTACGGTTGGGGTTATAAGAAAGCAACCAAGCATTTCCCTTCTTACCCTTAAGGAAATTCGGCCAAGAGTGTTACTAAGAGGGGTAAAATTGGCCACACTAAAGCTTGCATGGCTCAAGCCAAGCTATTGGACAAATAGAGAAAAATTAGGCTTAATCCTTCTCCCCATTGGTTGGTCAAATCCTTAACTAAGCTTATCACTAAACTAAACCTAGGTGTCATCAGTCCACTAGCTTAGGGTGCAAGAAAGTCAAAACTTGCATCATGCATGCACCTACACACACACACACGGCCGACATATATGCACACACATGCACCTTAAATCATTTTTATTTTCTTCTTCATAAAATCATCATTTTCCATAAAATATCAAATGTTAAATACTTTATCAACTTAATTAATTTAAAACTCATAAGGTTCCCTTCAAAAAATCATTTTCTTGAAAACCCTTGGTCACTTGAAATCATAAAATAAATTCAATTCAAGAAATGCTCTTTTCAAAATACTCTTTTAAAAACATTTTCTCCAAATAATCTTTTTAGGGTTTAAAACAAATATGAGGTATTCAGACGGGGTGTTACACTGTCTTTGATCCTTTCGTTCTCACTCAATTCTCACCCAATTCCAGTAAAACCAAAACACAAATTGAAGGTCTGATTCCAATCTTGAATTAGAACCAAGAGCCACACAAATTAACCTCATGTAGATCGAGTTCTAAGCTTTCAAAGTTGAGAGTTTGAAGCTGCGAAAACAGAGTACAATTCAGTGTCAAACACCCTTCTTTCTCGAATTGGTTTGGTAAATCCAGAAACCCTCTTGATTCCAAATTTGTTTCTGATTAAATTTAGCATTCCCTAGTTGCTTGAGCTAACTTGTTTCGTTGTTTTTCATGTCTTATTCATGGTGCAATTGATGGCCAAAGTCAGCCAGTGCAACTGTTTTACCCAGGTGCAGAAACAAGAGTTTTAATTCAACCCTTTTTTCTTCAAATCAGTCGTTTCTTTAGCTTTAATAAGGTAAGGGAGGAGTTACCTAAATACTAGAATGAGTTATGTCAAGCTAGAAATGTAGGAACCATTAAAGGTTCAAAGTGGGATGCAACTTGAATCGGGAAAATGACTTGGAGGTCTGAAACCCATGGTTTTAAAGTTCAAACAAGTTTAAATGAACCTAATAATGCTCAATGGATTGTTGCATGATTTGGGTCTAATAATATATGATGTTTTTTGGCTTAATTTCACTTCCTTTTGCTATGGTTTTGGCTTGTTTCTCTTGTAAATATAGGTAATTTGTATTAGTTTTAGGAATTTTTAGTATTATAGAGTCATTTGAACGTTTTGATCCGTTTTGGGTATGTTTCAGGTGCTTTTGGAGCTTTATTTGGAGAAAATATTATTGGAGCTGAGAAGAGCATGAGAAGACCTTGAAAATGACACAAGAACGGAGAGAAACAGAGTCGAAAATTCTTGTGCACGCCCAGGCGCATGGAGCCAGCGCCCAGGCGCATGGAGCCCGCGCTCAGGCGTGTGTGCATCGCTGATTCCTGGGTATCAGATGGCGCACGCCCAGACGTGCAACCTCATACGCACAAGCGCGCGTGACTCGAGGAGGCCCAATTGGGCCAATTTCTGAGCAATTTCAAAGGCTTCTATTAGGATTTTTATTTATGTATATATTTGAGGTTTTAGAATTAGGTTAGGCAGTCAATAGAGTCAATTAGAGTCATTAAATCATATTAGAGCTGTGAGAAGGGAGATTACACACTTTTGGAGATCATTAGAAGGAGGAATCCGGAGAAGATTGAAGATCTAAAGCAGTTTTCTATGGTAATTTAGGAATGAATTCCATAGTTATTGTTTTTCTTCTTTCCTTCATTATGTGTAACTAAACCTTTTGTGTTAGGAACATGGTGGATCTGTATTTGTAATTTATTTTTATGAATTAATGTTTTTCAGTTTTAAATCATGTGTTTAATTGGGTTTTTATTGTTATGCATGGAAGTAGCTAGTCTATGTTATGGATCTTCTAAATCTGAAATGGAAAATTAGGATTTGAAATAGGCCATGCAATTAAACAGCATAACCATTCAAGCAGTAGGGATACTATTGAATTTTTATATAACTTTTCACAATTCATTGTTCTTAATCAAGGTTATTCAATGGTTTAAATTTCTAAGGAATTAGGATTTATCAAGTTGAATAATAAACAGTAATTTCATAAGAGGAATCTTGGAATTACTATTTTATGAATTTGTTCTTGATTTGAATGAAAAACATTGATTTATAATAAATGAATGATTATACAAAGAAACTGAGTTCCTAACCAAGTTTTTCCATTGCAATCCTAGTTTTATTTTATTTTCCAGTAGTTTAGTTTATCTTTTTAATTTATTTATTTAATTCCGAATTTTAGCTTTTAATAGATTTTACTTTAAATTTCCCTTAGGTAGAAATAGATTAAACAATTCTGAGTCCCTGTGGGAACGATATCTAGTCTTAACCGACTGTATTACTTTTCGATCTAGTATACTTACTAGAGAGTGAACATTGCATGAATTTAAAATTGATTAGAAATGAATATCATATGTTAAAGTGGACATTTTCTATGTTTTCATACAATCTGTGATTTGATTCGGTTTTCTGTTGTTATGAGTGTGTTTTATATTTGTAACATGTTAATTTTATGTGTTAGGACTTCTGTTTTGCATTGAATTGGAATAAACAAGCAAGAATTTCAAATTGGTGCATAAAATGCAGAAAACTGGTGCTGTTGCAGCAAAAGACTCGAGTATTTCGAGAGAGACTCGAGTATTCTAGAAAAGTTAAGAACGACTCGAGTAGATCTTTAAATACTCAAGTATTTTTGCATGAACTACTCAAGTAGTTCATGAACTACTCGAGTATCTTGAGCAAAATTTCATAAAACTCTTATTTTCTTTAATTTTCAGAATTTAACTTCGTTTAATATCATAACTGCTAAATTCTAAAGACCACTATGAGGATTTCACCCAGTGGCATAACTTAACTCCGTATGGTTGATAATAATCCTGGAGGAGTCCTACTGGAAATTTAATTCAGTGGTTGATATTTTTCTACAGGAGTCCCAAAGGAACTTTTATATCCATTTGGTTGATGTTTTACCCTGTGGGAGTCCCAATGGTCATTACATCCATTTGGTTGATAAGTAACCCATCAGTGGTGTCCCAATGGAATAATAAATCAAAACTGATTAATAACGTCCTAATTACTACTCCTAAAACCATCACAAAGTGGCTATGCCGCTGATGATCTTTTTTCGAAAATTATTAAGTTAAGAAAATGGAACTGGTTAAAAACCATCACAAAGTGGCTATGCCGCTGATGGCCTTTTTCTGAAAAGTTTAAGAAAGTCAAGGAAATGGAAAATAATGAAGTATTGAAGTATCTGGCGATGTACTGCTGATGAAGGTCTAATATATGATGTTTTTGGGCTTAATTTCACTTCCTTTTGCTTGGGTTTTAGCTTGTTTCTCTTCTAAATATATGTATTTTGTATTAGTTTTAGGAATTTTTAGTTTATTAGAATCCTTTGAACGTTTTGATCCGTTTTGGGTATATTTCAGGTGTTTCGGAGCTTTATTTGGAGAAAATATTATTGGAGCTGAGAAGAGCATAAGAAGACCTTGAAAATGGCACAAGAACGGAGAGAAACGGAGTCGGAAAGTACTTAGCACGCCCAGGCGCGGGAATGGCGCGCGTGCAGCGGTGAATTTCGGGCATCAGATATAGCGCGCCCAGGCGTGTTGGTCTGCACGCCCTGGCGCGCAGTGTGCGAGAAAGCCCAATTGGGCCAATTTCTGATCAGTTTTGAGGGATTTTGTTAAGATTAGATTTTTATCTACTTATTTATGTTTTTAGGATTAGTTTTAGGCAGATATTAGAAGCGATAATCAGTCATCATTGAGGGAGACTACATTATCTGGAGAGCATTCGGAGGAGGAATCCATTGAAGGCTGAAGATTCAGATCAAGGAATAGTGATAATTTAGGAATGAATTACTTCTATACTTATTTGTTCTTCTTCTCTATGATGTGTAACTAAACCCTCTTGTGTTAGGAACATGGTGGATTTGATTATGTAGTTTATTTATATGAATTAATGTTTTTCAGTTTTTAAATCAAGTGTTTAATTGTGTTTTTATTGTTATGCATGAACTTGATCAACTCATGTTATGGATTTTTTAGATCTGAATTGGAAAATTAGGATTTAAAATATGCCATGCAATTAAACAATATAAGGATTCAACTTGTAGGAATACTTTTGAATTTTTATATAACTCTTCCTAATTCACTGTTCTTAATTATGGTTATTCAAGAGATTAAATTTCTAAGGGATTAGGATTTAACAAATTGGATAATAAATAGTAATTTCATTAGAGGAATCTGGAAATTACTAATTTTCTGAATTAGTTCTTAATTTAAATGGGAAACATTGATTTATATTAAATAAATGAAATAATCAGTGAAACTAGTTCGTAACTGTAACACCCCGATTTGGAAAACTCGAAACAAACACTGATCAAATGTTAATTAATTCTTTTGGGAAAAAAATAGGGTGAATTTTTTTTTTTGAAACGGGAACAACACTCGACTATCGAGTTTCCCAAAACAAGGTATTACTTTTTAAAATCCTTTTCTCGAAAACGTTTGCGGAAGTTTCTAAAAACATTTTGATGTGAATGACTGCACAAGATAAAGGCTTTTCGTATCGGAAATATTTGACTTACTTGAAATAGTTATATGTCTGATTAAGACAGTCATTCAGAGGACAGTTTTGAAAACGGACCATAAAGGTTCTTACAAAAGTGGCCGCCACAGAACATCGGTGCCATTCTTACATAACTTTGTCTTTAACAAAACATTTCAAAAAGGTAAGGGGTACACTTGATACATATCAGCAAGGGTCCATTGGGAACCTATTTATAGTCTACTAAACAGCATCCCCTTCTCGATCCGCAACGCAAGTCTTCTAAAGCGATCCCCGTCATTCAGCAGCCGCCCTCTCGTCAGCGCGTCACGATCAGTAAGTCCTTCCTCCAGGAGTAGCATCACTAGCTCCGCCGTCTTTTAGAGTCGAAGATTTATAGTCACATGTGCACAAGAAGTTGAGAGAGTAAGTTATCCGAATGGAATTACTGCCACCGACTTCTTGGAATTACACTAGTGACGCATACCAAAACATAACAACAATACAACAACCAATATAGCAGGCAAATATATAAGATGCATGAAGATGCAATGCAATCGTCACATTGTCTAATCTTTTATCTCTCGCTTAAGGGAATCCCTAAATCAATTATCTCGCAGAGCTGAATCACTTTGACCACTCGTCTCGCAAAGTCGAAGTCTCTTGATTAGTTCGTCTCGTCTAGAAGTCCTCTCGTTCACATATCTCGAGTCCATAACATCAGGAATTCAGGTTTTATAGTTTTAGGTCTCGGGTCTACATCTCCTCGGAATCCATCCACCTTGTCGGAAGCAATCAGGAGTACAGGATCTCTAACCACACCGGCTTTTACTGGATGGCAAAGTGAATGCATTCATAAAATAACAGCCCGGGAAAATAAATACAATAACCTCATCCGGCCGTGTTCGAGCATCCCTCTCACTGATCAAGAATTAGTCAAGGGGGTGTCAGTCCTCTGTCTAGTGTACATGTGGTACTTCGTCCACACCACTGAGTGACCAGCTCCGACCGGTTCAGCCAGGGCCCCTATGGTTTTTCCCACCTAGACAGACTTCTCAAGGCTTCTTGACGAATCACCGTCATTACCTTCCCCTATCCTAATCATCAAGTGAGTACCACGCAGGTAAACACCGTGTCTTCCTCTCCACTACTTCGGGTAAAGGTTTAAGGTCGTGGGGTTATACTTTTCTGTCCTAACGTCGACCCATCCTAAGTCATCTCCGCCATGCAGCTCCGACTATATGCGGAATGCTCCTGTGGGACTCGACCACTGTCTCTGATGAGCTCCGACCCATCTTGAATCATTTCGGCATACGACTCCGACCAGTATTCAGGATATCCACAACTTGTCTGACGGGCTACAACCCAATCAGAATCAACCTTGCCATATAGCTACGACTATATGCGGAATATCAATCAACGTTCTGACGGGCTACGACCCGTTCAGAATCAACATCAGCATACGGCTCCGACCATATGCGGGATATCCATCAAACATCAATAGATAGGCTCCGACCTATCCCGAATCATTCACACTCAACATATGGCTACGACCATATGGAGGCTATATCAACACATGGCTACAACCACGTGGAAACTATCCTCATAGAACTCAGCACTCATGGCGTTCACGTCCAAAACGTTATCATCATCATCATAGCGTCAGCTCGATCCACGTATTCAGCGCATCAACATCATCCGGTTCATCACGCGTTCCATCCCTTAGAGTTTCGCTCTAATCGTCGGGGGATTTCTTACAGTTTTCTATGTCTTTTCTATTCTTATTTTATATCGTGGGATGATGCAATATGCTCATGCAATGACAATCATGCACAATAATATATCTCAACATAAACAATAATATCCACCAATCAATACCATGTAATATTATAGGTCTGAGTCTTCGTATACCGCGATACAAACAATCACACAAATTATCGGGTATACTACTAACTACGATAGACCTTTACTCTGACTTTGAGAGAGTACGGAGTGTCCTAGCATACTCACTAGACACCAAAGCGTCTTAGGATAACTTCTCTCTCACCTGGATTCGCAGTTACCGAATCTACAAGTCCCGAGTGATTCGCTTACTTCCTCGTCTACCCGACTCCAACTTCTTTCAAGTCCCAAAAGATAGATATGTGAGTGTTCAACTTTATTTACTTATTATTCTTAAAGTTATTCTCAAGACAACTTAAGAAATCCAAACATTGGGTTCATTTAGAAATTGAAACATCAATCCTCTTCACTCAAACTCGTCCAAGGTCAAACATTAACTTTCATACTTTAGAATCATGAGAAAATAATCAATTAAATTTGTTTAATTGAAGAGTTTCTTTGCTGGCCCCTTTTGGACAGCATTGAATCCAATTCCAAAAACACCGAAAAATGACACTTTTCAAATCATTTTTGACCTAGATCGAATATCCATAAAAACTTAGCTTTAAAGCATCTTGAAAACACTTTTAAAACACTTTTAAATGAGAAACATAGCTTATAAAATTCTGGACAGCATCATGTCCTAAATTTAAATTCATTTCTTCTATTGTTTTAAGACCAATTCAAAAGCATAAACAAATCCAGCACTTTAAAAGCAATCAAGTAAACACTCAAATCAATAATTCATCAAGTTTAAACACTTAGATCTACACGAGGGCAGCAAGGTACTCAAGTAAAACATTCATTCACTCCAAACATTTCACAATCACAAACCATCAAGTCACACGTAAACATGTCCACAACTTATTCATACATATAGTCCAATCAAATGAGGAAATCTAACACTTAGGCGTACACCAATCAAATCATGCATCACACATACTCTTAGTCACATTTTCATTTATCTTTTACTTAATTAATTCATCTTAGCAAAACTTCATCTTATTGCACTTTAATTATGTTAAAACCGTGTGCATCATGGCTTGTTTAGAAAATCATTTCTTCAAGGAATAACTTCACAAATCAACATATAATTTCATGTCATGAACACATATACGATTAGGAGAATTCAACTTAAAAATTAAGGTCTAAACCGTGACCTTAAATAGGTTTTCTCAAAAACATTTCCAAGGATTCAAGACTTGAGAACAACTCTAGATTCAATCAACAATTTCACATAATTCATTGAGCAAGTAAAAACATAATCCTAGCATGCATTCTACATGAAACCGTGGGCATCACATGAGTTCCTAAACAATTTATATTTTTCACTTAACACATAAAATCAACTCAAAGCTTAAGGAAATCACATGTTCATCAACCAAACTTAAGAAAATCTCAATCTTTTTGATTTAGCATGTAAAACCGTGGCTACACTCAAGGATCACAACATCACATATTATTAAATTTCAAGATCATATCATGTAAGAGATTAAGCAAAGGAAATCAAGTTCATACTCATGATTATAACTAAACCGTGACCAATCCACGATTTTCTTAAAAGAATTTTCTTAGAGTTTCAAACTTCGAAAACATGCTTAGAATCCCATGGTAATCACATGAACATAATCAAGATTCAATAACAAAACCCCTAACTTAAAAACTAAGTGCAAACCGTGGCCATTCACAAGAAAAATCACCAAAGAAATCAATCATTTTCAAAGATCTTTCACACTAGGATTCAAACATCAAGTATGGCAAGGCTCAAACATAGATCTTGACATGCATGCAACCAAAATTATTAGACCTTCAAAATCTTTCTATGAAACTCAAAATCAAATTCTTTTCTAAAACATTTTCAAGAAATCAAAGAGAAAACTTCAAGACCATGAAGAAAAACATTTTCTTAACAAAACTTTTAGAATCAAGCTTGGAAAAATAACATGCATCACACCCTTTTCAAGTAAAAATCAAAGTAAAGAAAGAATGAATGAAAAAGAAAAAGAATTAAAGAAAAAGGTTTGAAGCTTTTAAGTTCATATTACAAGTTCTTACTTAATAAAAATTTTAAGGATTCAAGTCCAAAATCTTTGATTTTCTCTCCTCTCTCTTCACGGTTTCTTCACTCATCTTCTAAGGTCCATGGTTTCTTCTCCTCCTCTTCACTAATTTGGCTTGATCTAGCTTAGATCATGAAGATTCCAAGGTGTTGAGGTTTGGTTCTCCTCCTCCCTCAATTCGGTCTCACTCTCTCGCTTTCTTCACCAAGAGTTTGATGATTCTCTTGGTATTTTGTGTTTGGCTTAGGAAAAGAATGGAAACAAGGAAAGTGTTTGTGTTTGGATCACTCTTTCTTCCTCACGGTTTGCTGTTGATGTTGGTGGGTGTGGGTTTGCTTGGAATGATAAATGAAGATGAGAAGAAATGGAATGAACTCACTCACACACACGGTTTGGTCCCTTTTCTTTGAGTTCTACTTTTTCCTATTTGCCAAGAAGGGTTTGCATGGGGGGTTGGTTTGCAATGCTTAAGGGTTAAGTCTAAAAACTTGGTGACCAAGTCTTTCTCTCAAGGCCCTCATGGCCTCCCCCTTCTTTCCCTCCTTTCCTTCACTTTTTTCTTCTCTTTGGTCATGCTTATGTCATGGTGGTGATGTCATTGTGTTGACTAAAAGGGCATGCTACTTGGCAACCATGCAAATGAGCTTGGTGGCCAAGCCATGCATCTAAATTCGGCCACATGGAGCCCTTGGGTGATTAGATTAGCTAATTAGGTTTAAGGCACTAATTAAGGTTCTAATCATGATTAGGGTTGGATTAGGTTAATTAATCTAGGTTTAGTCCACTAATCCTTAGTGATTAGGGCTTAATCAAGGATTAAGGTGTTAATCAAAACTTAATCATGGGATTAAGGAAAACTAATTTTGGGTTTACTCACTAATCAAATGGTTTTAGGGTTTGAGAGAATGATTAAGCACTTAATCGAAGATCAAGAGCTCAATCAGGGTTTCACTCCTCGATTAGGACATCGATTAGGGTTTCTAAAGGTGATTTGGACTTGATTCTTTGAAACTTAGAAAAATAATTTCCATCTTAAACCATAAAATCATAGAACCGATTAAGAAAACAAAATCTTATTCAACCACAATCAATCAAGCATACAAGGTCACACACATAAGCAATCCGAATTTCAAACATAGGAACTCATCATGAACTCAAAACTCTTTCAAATCAATTCTTTAATTAATCCGGTTAAAATAATTTTCTTAATTAGGGACTTTCAGAAGTGAGTCAAATGGCAGGCGTTACAGTAACCACCATTCATCCATTAATTAATTGTTTTTATTTATTTTCCAGCAGCAAAATACTCCCTTTAATTAAATTATTTAATTTTGAATTTAATAGATTCTACTTTTAATTACTCTTAGGTAGGAATAAGTTAAATAATTCGTAGTCCCTGTGGGAACGATATCTGGTCTTCCTAGACTATATTACTATGCGATCTAGTATACTTGCTAAAGAGTGATCAACTGCCAATAATGCTGATGAGAATAATACAAAGAAATAAAGAACACTTTGTGACATTATATATCATGCATGGTGTGAATGGAATTGCTCTTATTTCAATTTGGGACTCTAGCATAGGATAGAAAAAAGGAAAGCCATGGCACAGGATGCTATGAAGGCTAGCTCCCAAACGATCGGAATGACTATGATATGGAATTCGCTCCGATTCAATGGATAAGGTAGATATCTGGCCCAGGATCACAAAAAAGAAGGCCGAGTCTACCGAACCGTGATGCATGAATGAGGAGTAGGCATGCATCATGTCACTAATAAAACCTAATGCGTGTTAAAATGGCTTGAGCATATGTACTTGCATTCTTTATGCTAATTGATTATATGTGGATGTTATTTTTAGCCCCTGTTATGCTCATTTGTTATTGTATTTAGCTATGACTCACTCCTAATCCCTTGTATGTAGGCAATGGCACGAAACATGCTATGCGTGGAGATGAGGCCGCTCCCTAATGGGGAGTGGAACTTTGATGAGCATCGGGCCACATTCGAGGGTGACGTGGAAATCACTCTCTGTCATCCTAATCCCTGGTCTCGAATGCGTCCGCGACGAACGAGAATCCCAATGGTGTATATTATGCATATTCCACCGAACTATGTCTTTCGCCATGGAACCCCTCCACCACCACCAAGATGTTTTACGAGACGCACCCTTCCACCGAGTCCTTCACCCTCAACCGAAAAAGTTGTTTTTGAAGTTCCCACTCATCCTAGTCCTTCCCCCAGAGTCCAACCTAGGACTCCGGTTTATGTGCCATCTGATCCGGCACATGAGGAGGAGGAGGAGGACCCTATTGAGGATGAGGACCCAGTGGAAGATGCTGACCAGGTGGAGGATGACGATCCCATGGAGAATTCGACTGGAAGTCAGTAGGGAACTGACGACTAAGTTGAATTCTTGCACGTAGAATATGGATGATATAACCCATCAGGTTTCTCTTTCTTTTGCTACTTGATATTTTGAGTTGTGAACCATATGCTCTAGGTTATTATACGTTTTGTTGTAATATATTGTGATATAGTGTAATGACCTAGAGTCCTAACTAGTTTTAGTATTTGTATTTTAGTTCCTGTAGTTTGTACTAATGAGATGGAAGTTTTAACCCTTGAATGATGAAGTTATAAAATAGAAGTTTGATATTTCTCTATCTAATGATTATGAATTCTTCCGCATAATTGTAATTTAGTGGTATCAGAGCAATGGTTCAACTCTCGGCCTTGGAGTGCGGCCTTACACACTAACCGTTGTGTATTGTAGTATTATGATTATATTTTGAGATATAGAATAGCAGAATCTAATTAAGTTTCTCCTTGGATTCTGTAGGATAAGATGGCCGGAAGAAACAACGCCAACATTGCTGAGGCTTTGACCCGCACGGTTGCAGTTCTGGAGAACCTGCAGCAGCCCCGTCCTCCAAGCAATGGTACCTCGGCGGAGTTTCAAGGTCTAGATTCATTTTGCAAATGTAAACCCCCTAGTTTCTCGGGTGGTCGCTGCCATGAGCAAGCGCAGCTTTGGCTCGAGGAGATGAACAAGATTTTTAGGACGCTGACCCTCACCGAGATGTAGAAGGTCACGTTTGCCGCGTATGTGCTGAGCGGAGAAGCTGCAGCTTGGTGGAATCAAACCCGCTAGTTCCTAGAGTATGATCACAGAGAGCTTACGTGGGAGGCGTTCACTGAGAAGTTTTTGGAGAGGTATTTCCCCGACGATGTCAGAATTAAGAAGGAGATGGAGTTTCTTGACCTGAAGCAAGGAAACCTGTCTGTTGATCAGTACGCGGAGAAGTTTGAAGAATTGATGAAAGACTCTCCGTATTTCCAATATCACCCTGATGAGTATTCAAAGTGCACAAGGTTCGAGAACGGGCTGCGATCGGATATCAAGCTTGCAGTGAGTGTGCAGCGGATTCGTCACTACCCTACCCTGATCAGCGCTTGCCCGCATCTTTGAGAAGAACAGTGTCAGAAAGGAAATTGGGCAAGGGAGTCATGGACCGCATCGTCACCAGCATAAGATTGATCGTAGGAATCGTGGAGGCCCTTATTCGCACAAAGGCAAAGGAAATGCAGCACCCTCTGGAGTAGCCAGCCTCCCGGCGCCCGGCGTGGTATGCAACAAGTGTCAGAATTTCCATCCTGGAAAGGAATGTTGGAGGGACAAACCACCTACTTGTTTAAATTGTGGGAAGGCCGGTCACCTCGCGCGTTTTTGTTGGCAACCCCCGCGCCAAATCAACCAAGGTCAAGGAAGCAAACCCTAGATTAATGGAAAGGTTTTCACTGTGTCTGGATCAGAAGTAGAGAAAGCTGATAACCTCGTGCAAGGTAACCATTTCCTCAATGGCATGCCCTGCCTCTTTTTGTTTGATTCTGGAGCGATCCATTCTTTTATCTCCGAAGAATGTGTCAAGCGTTTATGTTTGCCCGTATCGGAGACGTTGTTTAAGCTTAGTGTGTCTACCCCTACGAATGCTCCTGTTGTCGCATCAAGAGCATGTGTCAGATGTTTCGTTAGCATAGGAGGCCAGACTTCTATAGTAGATCTGATCTGTTTGCCGCTATCCAAGCTCGATGTTATCTTGGGAATGGATTGGATGGCGTCCAACCATGTGGTGATAGACTGCAAGGCGCGAACGATTGTGTTTCCAGGTGTTGAGGCTCCTGTTGTGCAACCCAAGGGTCATGTTTGTTTGTTTTCGGCCATAGCTGAAGAGAAGAGTGATGAGGTGAAGTTGGAGGATATCCCGATTATTCAAGATTTTCCCGAAGTATTCCTAGATGAAGTGCCTGGTGCCTCAATTTAATTTCCAGTTAATTTATTTAATTAATTGTTATAAAAATATATTAGAGTTAATTAAGAAAAAATTAAGATAATTAAACCAACGAGTAGGTAAGGTGTTAGAAAGGAGTTAGAAAGGGGAGAATCGAAATCGGAATTGAATCGGGTTAAAAAGTGCAATTTTAGCTAAGTTAAATCACCTTTCCAACAACCCTAGTTTGGAAAATTGTAATTAAATAATTACAACTCCAATCAAGATTTCCACCGTTGGATATGGAGTATGGATTTTTAGGAATCTTGCTTTAAAATTTGAGCAAGATCTGACGGTTAACGAATAAGTTATGGTGATTTGTAAACACGATGAAAATAGAAGAAAAATAGAAAAGGCAATTAGCAGTGGTTAATCGATTATTAATCGATTAACCCGAGTTTTAGAGAGCAGATAAGTCAGATATTGGCCAGATTAATCGAGTATTAATCGATTAAGTCGAGTTTTCCAGCCCAGAAAACAACGTTTTGGCCTTCTTCTTCCCACATTTCTTCCATGGCTTTCTCTCTCTACTAGGGGCCGAACTTCTCTCCCTTCTCTCCATGATTTCACCTTCAAACCATCACTTCAAACCATGAATGATCACTAAAAATAAATCCCCATCACCCACAAACCTTTAATCTTCTATCAATCTCTCAAGTTCAAGGATTGGAAACTCTCTCTCTCCCTCTCTCCACGTTTTTCTCTCTCATCCAGCAAGACGGTCTTAGCTCAAATTTGTATTTTCTATTTTTAATCTTCAAAATCAAGGTAAGGGGGTTGATTCATGGGCTTGGGAGTTGAATTTTGGGTGTGTATAATTATGATTAAGTTTAGGGTTAGATAATATGATTTTTCTCCCTCTTGATATGTGTTAATGTTCATGAATTTGCTTGATCCTACTTGACACTTGAAATAAGTATGATTAATAATTTAATTGGTGATTTGTTATGTCTTGGTTGCTTATTTGGCAATTATTTGATGATTTTGTGAATATGGTAAGTATTGAGTTAAATGGGGAATTTATGATAATAGGGAGCAAGGATTTGTTTATGTTAGGGAACACTTAATTTTGCAATTTCAAGTTTGAAATGAGGTGTTTTTTTATAGTTAATATTAATTGCAAATAAGAAATGCTATGTTGCAAATTATGTATAAGTGTGATTAATGAAATGGAATTGTAATGCAAAGTAAAGAAGAGTAAAAGGTCTGCAGCTATTAATCGCGTTTTGGGATCTACACCCATTAGGTGCACACGGTTAGGACAGGGTCCTACTAGCAAAGTAGGCCCGAATTAGCCCCAATAGGTACAAAGCTCGCTCAGGAAAAATCCCCATAAGATCAAAGGCTCGTTAGGTTACGTGGATCCTACGCGATGATTAATAGCTGCATTACCAAATATAAACATGAAATATGAATAAATGAGAATATATGAAAGAGAGTGAAGAAAAGAAAATAAAGAAAAGGCCCTAACGAGGGAAAGGTCTTATGGGTCAAGAAGTCCTGAGTGAGAAGAATTCCTATTGGGTGAAGATACCATCCTAACCAATTGTGCAGCAAGAATACCTAATGGAATTCATAATGCAAGCAAAGTTAAGATACAAAAGTTAAAAGCTTGTGAAAGTAAAAGTCATGTTTAAAGTTGAAGAAAAACCAAGAGTGATTATCATTGATATATGATTTAATTTCGAACCAATAAGGTATGCAATGAAGCATGATTTATGTATGTGTATGAATTGATTGTTGCATGCCTTAGTTGTTCTTATGCCTCTTTAAAATGACATTTCTGGGTTCGTGGATTTCTCACCCCTTACGCCCATTTTTCAGGTTCAGAGTTAGATTCCGAGGTCCCAGCCGAGCAGGATCACTCTCCCAACTAGGGAGAGTAGTGGTTCATACTTTTATTTTACTAGTTTTGGACTTAGTTATTTTGAGATTGTATATAAAAAACTTAGTTTAAACTTTCCGTATGACTTAGTATATTTTTGTGGTGCAATGTGTGAGCACCTTTGGGCCGGATTTCCTCCGCTATGACGGGGACGTTCCGTGCATATTTTTGTTGTAAATAATACCTATGTAATTTTGCAAAACTAAATGAGTGCGGGGCTATAGAATGAGCTGGGGAAACACCCTAGCACTGCACATAAGTAAAAGGAACTGAACTGGGAAATGTATTTTTAACTTTCACGCAGGTAGCAGGTTTTCAAGAAATATGGAAAATATCCGATAAACAGAGGAGACTCTGTCGGATTTTTCCTAAAAATTTTCTATAACTAAATACCACTAAATATATTTTCTAAATAAGGGTAATTAAGTAATTCCACATGTGAACCCCTTTGTTTGTAAAAGTTAGGAAAAGAAAAATTCTAGACCACTATTTTAATAATGAATTTAGGCTTCCCCACTCTGATAATGGAGTTAGAAATTAATTAAGTAAAGAAAACTCATAAAATCTTTGTTTAATTATATAATAAAACTTAGGGTGTCACATTTATGGTATCAGAGCAGTTTTGTCCTCGGCTATGGAGTTTCATTACTCCTTGATTTCTCATCAAGCGAGAAATTGTTCAAATGTCAATGTTTAGGTTCATCTTTAGTAATTCTTAAATAATTTCCTTTAAGTCTTTCTTCTTTAAATTCTTCTTAGCATTCTAATTTAGTTGTGATCTTCAACAAGGTAGATACCCTTCATGGCTCATTGACAAAACGAGAATGATCGCCTTACAGCTATTCTAGAGAATCTGGTTCAAGCCAACCAGAATCAGGCTCAGAATATTGCAAACGTTGTCACTGCTGCTGTTGCTGCTATGCAACCACCCCAACCCGCCCCTCCTGCTATTGATTGGCTTTCAAGGTTTAAGAAGCAGGATCCTCTGAGGTTTGAAGGGGGACACAATCCTGATGGAGCCCAAGATTGGCTCCAGGATATTGAGAAAATATTTGCTTCTCTTCAGCCTCCACAGGATCAACGGGTTCGTCTTGCTGAATTCATGCTGATCGGTGAGGCCCAATATTAGTGGCAGCAGGAACGTCACGATCTTGAAGCGGCAAATCGGGAAATCACTTAGGAGCTTTTCCGCACTACTTTCTTGGGCAAGTATTTCCCAGAGAATGAACGCAGAGAGAAAGAGCTGCAATTTCTGAATCTTGTTCAGGGCAACATGAATGTTGGAGGGTATGCTGCGAAGTTCCGGGAGTTGATGCGCTATTCACTTGGTTACAGAGATGTTGAGGAGAGGGCAAAATGTATCAAATTTGAAAGTGGTTTACGCTCTGAGATCAAGGTGCTGTTTGAATATCAGAATATCGCCAGTTTGTCTCAACTGATTAATATGACTAGTGCGTATGAAAAGAGCTTGCAGAATGCGCAAGCGACTGATCGGGGGAAAGCTGTGCAGAAGTCTGGAGGCCCGATCAAGGGTAAAGCACCTATGCATAAATCTGGTCCCTATTCTGTTAGTGGCAACAGAGGCCCTCAGCAATCCAAATCTGGTCCCACAGAAGCTGTTTTTCCTAGTTATGCTTCATGCACTCATTGCGGAAAGCGTCATCTTGGTGAATGCTGGTTTAAGAATCAAGACTCAAAACCTAGAGTTTGCTTTACTTGTGGACAACCTGGTCACTTCTATTATCAATGCCCGAGGAAGAATGTGAAACAAGAAGTTAATACGACTCAGGCGCAACCAGTCAAGGGAAAGAAACCCGTTCAGAAGGGTAAAGTGTATACTATGGATGGAGAGGAGATAGAGGATGGTGATTGTAGTGTCCTTGAACACTATATGTCCTTAACCCTCTGAGCCCTCAAGATTATGGTAATCAGGAGTTCAATGTTAGTTCCATGATGAACATGATGAATGTTTTGATAATGACAAAGTGTTTTTGAACAAGCTACAAGTGTTGATCAAGTTTCAAGCTCAACAAGCAACAACAAACATCAAATGAAGAAGAGAGAAAGCAAGCTCATGAAGACCTAAGTTTGAGTGTATTTGTATTTCTTTTATCTTTTGCCTCTCAAGCTTCATAGGTTTTTTATTTGGTTAGATTATTATAGAGGGTAGTGAATCTCATTCATAAGTCATGATTTAATCATAATTTGAGTTTTCACTTAACCTAGAATCAATAGGTGGCTTAAAGGTTTTAAAGGAAAGGTTGGATTTTGAGAAAACAAGTTTTGAACATGTGCAGTACCAACTTAATCGATTAAGTGATTAACTTAATCGAGTACTACTCGAGTACACGACTTGCTTAATCGATTAAGTACTGCTGAACTGATTTTTAAAATACGATTTTCACTTCTCAAAATCAGTTTTCAAGTGCTACAACTTTTGGGTATTCTATATAAACCTTTTCCTATTATTTGTGATCAGTTAGAATCATTTCATACAAGTTTTACAAAGAATCAAGCCACTCTATTCTCTCTCAATTTCAAAGATCAAAGCTTTTCTATTTTTATATTCTTTGATCAAGAACCTTTGAATCTCTTATGGTGAATTGTCATAACTCTTGATTGAGATTCATAGGATTGTTTTGTGTTTTCTATTGTGTTGTAATCTTTGCAAGAAGGCAAGCCACTACAACAAACAAGAAGTCTTGGTGTGTCGATTTTATCATCAAGCAAGTGCATTCTTATTGAAGAAGAAGAAGAAGTCTTGGTTGTGAATCAAGCAAGTGAAGCCTTGATGTGTGGTTTATCATCAAGCAATCGAAGACTTGTTGTGTCAATTATCAACAAGGGGTAGAGGTTAGATTAGAGAGAAGATCAATAGGATTACAAGGCAAGGGTGTCGGTTATCTCTTGTAGGCTAGCAAGAAGGAAGTCTTGTGAGGCAATCACTTGTAATTTGAGAACTCTAATTCCTCATAGTGAAGAATCTCTCTTGGTTGAAGAGGGGACTGGATGTAGCTTTCAAGCGGATGAAAGTGAACCAGGATAAATCACTGTGTCGTATCTCTAAACCCTTACTCTTTATATTCAAGTCATTTGATTGCGTTCTTGGTTGAAAACCTAGAAAGATTGATTTTCATAATTGATTGAATTGAATCTTTAATTGTTCAAATTGATAAAGGGAAAATCATTTTCATAACTAGGTTAATCAATAAGAATATAGGTGTTAATCATTTCTGCTGAATCTCTGATCTTGCATGTAAATTGATTGATTTTCGTATTCGAATGAAAAATTGATTTTTCTGTTTTCTGTCATATTTAATCGATTAAGTTCAAGTTTAATCGAGTACTACTCGAGTAAATTGCAGGTTAATCGATTAAGTGCTGTAGAATTTGCAAAAATCATTTGTTTTGATTGTTTAGATTTGTTTCGTTCGAAAATCTTTCAAGGTAGCTTCAACACCTATTCAACCCCCCCTTCTAGGTGTTTTCCTAGGGTTCCTAAGTCTCTCCAACCATCAATTGCGGTTTCCTCAATTGGTATCAGAGCTCGGTCGAAAGACACGAGCATAAGAGCTTTTTCGTAAAGATCCTTTAAGAAAATCGCAATGGGTTCCATGAATCCCTTTGGTGGTGAAGGTGCTTCAATAAATCGTCCTCCATTGTTTACCGGAGAAGGCTATGCATATTGGAAAGTTAGAATGAAAATCTTTATCCAAGCCATAGATAGTGAAATTTGGAAAGTAGTTGAAAAAGGTCCTCATATCCCCTCTAGTTTAGTTGAAGGTGTAGAATAATTGATCCCCGAGGATAAGTGGAAGGATGATGATAGAAAGAAAGTTCAATATGATTATAAAGCAAAGAATATCATCACATCCGCTTTATCCTATGACGAGTTCTTTAGAGTTTCTCAATGTTCTAGTGCTAAAGAAATGTGGGACACTTTACAAGTGACTCATGAAGGAACTAGTGAGGTTAGGAGAGCTAGATTGAATGCTTTGATGCGTGAATATGAGTTATTTACTATGCTTCCAAATGAATCTATAAATGATATGCAAAAGCGTTTTACTCATATTATAAATCATTTACTTGCTCTTGGTAAAACATTTCTTCAAGGTGAACTTTCTAACAAAGTGTTGAGATGTTTAGACAGGAATTGGCAACCAAAAGTAACGGCTATTGTTGAATCTAAAAATTTGGATGCTATGGATCTAGCAACACTTTTCGGAAAGCTTCAAGAACATGAAATGGAGCTTGGACGATTAAGTATCAATGAAGAGTCGGATAAGAACAAATCAAGGAAAGGACTTGCTCTTAGAGTCAAAAGTGCATATAAAAAGAAAGATAGTTCCGATGATGATGATAGTGAAAATTCCGATTCCGATGTTGATGAAAAAGACATGAAACTTTTGTTAAAAGAGTTTGACAAGTTTCTAAGGAGAAAAGGAAGGTTGAACAAGGACAAAAGTAAAGAGAAGGATTCCCCACACTACAAGACCAAGACATCAAAAGAAGGTGTAGTTTGCCATGAATGTGGAAAACCCGGTCATCTCAAGTACTCATGCTCTAAGTATCTCAAGAAGAAGGAGAAAGACAAGAAAAATTCTAAATCTAAAAGAGCATACATAGTTTGGGATAGTGATGAAGATAACAAGAAAAGCACATCGAGTAGTTCATCGGATAATGAAGAAGCCGCTTGTCTCAACTTGATAACTCTAGTAGATGATGAAGAACAAAGTTCAAATGATGAATCAAGTTATCAAAGCGAGGATAGCAATGTAAGTGAATCTAAATCCGAAATTTCTTCTAAATATGAATTGTTACATAATGCTTATGAAGAAATGTATGAACAACTTGAAAAACTAGCTTTGAAAAACATTGAAAGAAAGAAGCTCATTTTGAAACATCAAAAAGAGATTTTAGATCTTCAAAAACAAGTTGATGAGCTTAATCTTGAAAATGAAACTCTTGATCTTATCTATGCTAGTTCTTCTTGTGATTGTGCTAGTAGATTGAATATTGTGGTTGATTGTGAGAGTTGCAAGTTGCTCAAGGATGAAAATGCTATTTTGAAAAATAAGCTTGCAAGTTTCACCATTTGTGATATTAGATTGCGCACATTGTTAAATTTTCAAAGAGAAAATTCAAACAAGTTTGGTTTGGGTTATACTAATGCTAAGAGTAAATCTCATAGAAATGTTGTTGATTTTTCTAAAGTTGATTTTTCAAATCCTCCAACATGTTTCTATTGTGGTACTCATGGACATACTTCAAATGTGTGTTATGTTAAAGTGCATGGTATACCTAAAGGAAATTTTGTTTGGATGAAAAAGGGTGAAAGTCCCTACACTAACAAAAATGGATCCAAAACCATTTGGATACCAAAAAGCAAAGCATGATTGTTTTGTAGGTTTGATTGAAGATGCAAATGAATGACACATGTTCTCAATTGGTCTCAACTATGAATGTCTATATTCACATTTTCAATTGGTATCACACTTGCATCTCAAGTGAATGTCCTACAAAGTGGTAATATTTGATATTGATTTATTATCTCAATTGGTATCTTCTCAATTGATATTACTTTTCTAAATGTTTAGTTAATTCAATTGGTATCATTGAGTTGATTATAGTATGATGCTTTGGTGTTATATTTCTTTACATTGATATCTTCTTTGTTAAGTGATATTATGATATTTTTAGTTCTCAATTGGTATTATTTTTTCATTGTTATATTCTCTTACCAATTGATATCACATTTCAAAGTATAGCTCTATTGTATTTGTTCAATTGGTATCAATGTTGTGAAGAAATGATCATTGATTTCTTATCTTGGCTTAGATGTTATATTTCAATTGGTATATATTACTTTTTGATAATGCCAAAGGGGGAGAAATATTATGTTTTGAATTGAATGAAATGTTTCTCAAAGGGGGAGAAATGGTATGTTTTGAAACATGGGAGAAATATAATATGATTTTTAGATGTTTGTTTGGAGAAAGGTTGTTTTTGTTGTTTTTATGTAGGTTGAGCTAAGTTGTTTAAGATAGGGGGAGAATCAAGCTTCTATCTCAATTGGATTCAAGTGTTAAAGCATTGATTGAGGGGGAGAAAGAGTCTTCTCAAGTGATCAAATGTTTCAAGCATCAACAACTTCAAGCGATTTCAAAACATGGGTTGTCATTTTCAAAAAGGGGGAGATTGTTAGTTCCATGATGAACATGATGAATGTTTTGATAATGACAAAGTGTTTTTGAACAAGCTACAAGTGTTGATCAAGTTTCAAGCTCAACAAGCAACAACAAACATCAAATGAAGAAGAGAGAAAGCAAGCTCATGAAGACCTAAGTTTGAGTGTATTTGTATTTCTTTTATCTTTTGCCTCTCAAGCTTCATAGGTTTTTTATTTGGTTAGATTATTATAGAGGGTAGTGAATCTCATTCATAAGTCATGATTTAATCATAATTTGAGTTTTCACTTAACCTAGAATCAATAGGTGGCTTAAAGGTTTTAAAGGAAAGGTTGGATTTTGAGAAAACAAGTTTTGAACATGTGCAGTACCAACTTAATCGATTAAGTGATTAACTTAATCGAGTACTACTCGAGTACACGACTTGCTTAATCGATTAAGTACTGCTGAACTGATTTTTAAAATACGATTTTCACTTCTCAAAATCAGTTTTCAAGTGCTACAACTTTTGGGTATTCTATATAAACCTTTTCCTATTATTTGTGATCAGTTAGAATCATTTCATACAAGTTTTACAAAGAATCAAGACACTCTATTCTCTCTCAATTTCAAAGATCAAAGCTTTTCTATTTTTATATTCTTTGATCAAGAACCTTTGAATCTCTTATGGTGAATTGTCATAACTCTTGATTGAGATTCATAGGATTGTTTTGTGTTTTCTATTGTGTTGTAATCTTTGCAAGAAGGCAAGCCACTACAACAAACAAGAAGTCTTGGTGTGTCGATTTTATCATCAAGCAAGTGCATTCTTATTGAAGAAGAAGAAGAAGTCTTGGTTGTGAATCAAGCAAGTGAAGCCTTGATGTGTGGTTTATCATCAAGCAATCGAAGACTTGTTGTGTCGATTATCAACAAGGGATAGAGGTTAGATTAGAGAGAAGATCAATAGGATTACAAGGCAAGGGTGTCGGTTATCTCTTGTAGGCTAGCAAGAAGGAAGTCTTGTGAGGCAATCACTTGTAATTTGAGAACTCTAATTCCTCATAGTGAAGAATCTCTCTTGGTTGAAGAGGGGACTGGATGTAGCTTTCAAGCGGATGAAAGTGAACCAGGATAAATCACTGTGTCGTATCTCTAAACCCTTACTCTTTATATTCAAGTCATTTGATTGCGTTCTTGGTTGAAAACCTAGAAAGATTGATTTTCATAATTGATTGAATTGAATCTTTAATTGTTCAAATTGATAAAGGGAAAATCATTTTCATAACTAGGTTAATCAATAAGAATATAGGTGTTAATCATTTCTGCTGAATCTCTGATCTTGCATGTAAATTGATTGATTTTCGTATTCGAATGAAAAATTGATTTTTCTGTTTTCTGTCATATTTAATCGATTAAGTTCAAGTTTAATCGAGTACTACAAGAGTAAATTGCAGGTTAATCGGTTAAGTGCTGTAGAATTTGCAAAAATCATTTGTTTTGATTGTTTAGATTTGTTTCGTTCGAAAATCTTTCAAGGTAGCTTCAACACCTATTCAACCCCCCCTTCTAGGTGTTTTCCTAGGGTTCCTAAGTCTCTCCAACCATCAATTGCGGTTTCCTCATTCAAGAGAAGGTCAAGTATCTATGTATGACCTTATGGTTTTTCTGCAGTTCCAGTTGGGAAAAGCAGGGTTTCCCCAGTCAACAAGTGTGTGCGGAGTGTCAACTTAGGGATGAGAGTACGTACCTGAAACCCTAGCTGTTGTGAGCTATTTATAGGGTTTGGAGGAAGTTGATGTGGGCCGTATGGGCCTCGTATCAAGGTGAGCTGAACCGGGATTCTGTGAGGAAATATAGGAGATTTATTCCCTTAGAATCCGGATAGGATCAGCTCACGATCCCATGTAGAGGCTGTTGCGAGGATTCTAGGAGAAACGGGCGGAAGAGATAGGAAGCCTTGGTGAGACTGAGTCAACCTACCAGCCGACGTTATGTCTCGGTTCTAGAATCCCGAGCCGATGGAGTGAAGACCATTGTTGAGGCTCGGTCCCATCAAGTCCGAGCCTGGTCTTTTCGTATGCTCGGAACGAACGCGTCCGAGCGTGGGACGTTTGTGTTAAGTAAACCGAGGGAAAGGTCCTTGGAAAATCCTTTATATAGGACTGTAGTTTTTATACGGTCGGCAGACCCTACAGTGATGAACTTATTCGAGGTACTGGTACTTTAAATAATCTCCCTTGTAAAATATTGTTCGATAGTGGTGCATCGCATTCCTTTATTTCATCATCATGAGTCAAGAGAATAGGAGTGCCTACAGTGGAGATGCCGTATGTGCTCGCGGTGTCAACACCTACTAGTACCGCAGTGTCTACGTCTCTTATGTGTCTAAATTGTTCTCTTCGAGTACTTGAGAGAGAATTTGACTTGAATCTTATTTGCTTACCTCTCAAGGGGCTCGATGTCATCCTCGGCATGGATTGGATGGCGAAGAATAGAGTTCTTATTGATTGCCACAGCAAGGCCGTCATCTTTCCTAATGCAACCGTGTCAAACCTAGTGATTGAAACAGAATCATATGTAAGCAAGATTCCTGTGGTGCAAGGATTCCCGGAGGTATTCCCGGATGACATTCCTGGTTTACCGCCACATAGAGAAGTAGAATTTAGCATTGATTTGGTTCCCGGTGCTGGACCAATATCAATTGCCCCGTATCGGATGGCCCCTCCTGAATTGGCCGAGCTAAAGAAGCACATCGAAGAGTTGTTTGCTAAACAATTCATTCGGCCTAGTGTGTCACCATGGGGAGCCCCGATATTATTTGTTAAAAAGAAGGATAGCAGCTCAAGAATGTGTATTGACTACCGCCAGTTGAATGCGGTAACAATCAAGAACAAGTATCCACTTCCCCGAATTGACGATTTGTTAGATCAACTGGGGGGAGCGTCCATATTCTCTAAGATCGATCTTCGATCAGGCTATCATCAAATCCGAATTAAAGAGGTCGACATTCCCAAAACAGCTTTTCGCACCCGTTATGGGCATTTCGAATACGTTTTCATGCCCTTCGGCCTTACTAATGCACCGGCAATCTTCATGGACTACATGAACCGGATATTCAGACCTTTTTTGGATTCTTTCGTCGTTGTCTTTATCGACGATATACTTGTATATTCTAAAACTCCAAGTGAGCATGCTGAGCATTTGCGGATGGTGTTGCAGATCCTCAGGGAGAAACAATTGTATGCTAAGCTTTCCAAATGTAGTTTCTGGTTAAATGAAGTGTACTTTCTGGGTCATGTCATTTCAGAAAAAGGAGTGGCAGTTGATCCATCGAAGGTAGAAGCAGTACTCAAGTGGGAGAGACCCACCACAGTCACAGAGATCAGAAGCTTTCTAGGCATGACCGGCTATTATAGGTGATTCATTGAGGGTTTTTCTAAGTTAGCACTTCCGCTAACCAAATTAACTCGTAAGGAGGTACCCTATCAATGGACAGAGGAGTGTGAGCATAGTTTTGAAGAATTAAAGAAGCGACTCACTAGCTCACCCGTCTTAATTTTGCCGGATCCATCTCAACCCTTCGACGTTTATTGTGATGCATTGAAACAAGGATTAGGATGCGTGCTAATGCAACAAGGCAAAGTTGTTGCATACGCTTCTCGGCAACTTCGCCCACATGAACAGAATTATCCTACTCATGATCTCGAATTGGCAGCCGTGGTATTTGCATTGAAAATTTGGAGGCACTACCTGTACGACAGTCGATTCGAGGTGTTCAGCGATCATAAGAGCCTCAAGTATCTATTTGATCAGAAGGAGCTGAACATGAGACAAAGGAGGTGGATGGAATTTCTTAAAGATTACGACTAAGCCGCAAGACACTTCACGTTAGCAATATGATGATAAAGGAGATGCAATTGATGCAGGAATTTAGTAATCTCATGTTGGGTGTGCAGGTGCAAGAAAAGAGTATTATTCTGGAAATGTTGCAGGTGCATAATGAATTCATCGACCTGATAAAAGAAAGGCAGGAAGAGGACCCAGAATTGCAGAAGCTCTTTGAAAGAGCTCCTGATGGAGAAGAGCCCGATTTCATCAAGGATTCGGACGGAATCATCCGATTTCGAGGCAGAGTATGTGTTCCTAAAGATTTTGAAGTTCAAAGGGATATTCTTCACGAGGCACATAAGATTAAATTAAGTATCCACCCAGGTAAAACTTATCAAATCCCTAAGACTTGACCAAGTGTTCCTCGATTCTAATAACACCAATGGCATACCATGTCTAACCATTCTTTTCAGGTACCACAAAGATGTATCAAGACCTTAAAAGGCTATTTTGGTGGCCTGGAATGAAGAAGGCGATTGCAGATTTTGTATCCCACTGCCTAGTATGCCAAAAAGCCAAGATTGAACACCAAAAGCCCGGAGGCTTGTTAAGGCCTTTAGAGATTCCCGAGTGGAAATGGGATAGCATCTCTATGGATTTTGTATCTGGTCTTCCAAGAACCCCTTCCGGCTATGAAGCTATCTGGGTAGTAGTCGATCGACTTACCAAATGTGCTCACTTTATTCCGATGAATATGAAGTATAGTATGAAGAAGTTGACACAACTATACATTCAAAACATTGTGAGATTACATGGAATCCCTTCAAGTATTATCTCTGACCGTGATCCCAGATTCCTCTCTCGTTTTTGGCAAAGTCTTCAACAGGCTTTGGGCACAAAACTCAAGTTCGGCACAGCATATCATCCCCAAACGGATGGGCAAACAGAGCGCACCATTCAATCATTGGAGGATTTGCTAAGAACTTGTGTTATTGGGCAATCAGATAGTTGGGAACGTCTTCTGCCACTAATTGAGTTTACTTATAACAACAGCTTCCATTCCAGTATTGGGATGGCTCCTTTTGAAGCTCTCTATGGCAGAAAATGCCGGACCCCACTGTGCTGGTTTCAAATTGGTGAAAATCTTCTTCTTGGTCCAGACATTGTGCAAGAAACCACAGAAAAGATCAAAATGATTCAGCAAAAGATGAAGGCCTCTCAGGATCGCCAAAAGAGCTATGCAGATAAGCGTAGACGGCCCTTAGAATTCGATAGTGGTGATCATGTGTTCTTAATGGTAAGTCCTACCACCGGTATCGGTCGTGCAATCAAGTACCGGAAGCTCTCTCCCAGGTTTATTGGTCCCTACCAGATAATTGAGATGGTTGGACCTTTGGCGTATCGAATTGCATTGCCTCCTCATCTAGCTAAGTTGCATGACGTATTCCATGTATCACAACATCGGAAGTACGTGCACGACCCTTCGCATATAATCGATGTGGATAATGTACCTTTGAAAGAAAATCTGACTTTTGAAATCCATCCCATTCGGATTGAAGATCGTCAGATTAAGCAACTTCGAGGCAAACAGATTCCTTTGGTAAAGGTTATCTGGCATCGCAATAATGTTGACAAAGCTACGTGGGAGCTAGAGGACAAAATGAGGGAGTCATATCCACAATTATTCAACACCTAGCGAATTTCGGGGACGAAATTCTGGTAAGTGGGAGAGGATTGTAACGTCCTCAATTTAATTTCCAGTTAATTTATTTGATTAATTGTTATAAAAATATATTAGAGTTAATTAAGAAAAAATTAAGATAATTAATCCAACGAGTAGGTGAGGTGTTAGAAAGGAGTTAGAAAGGGGAGAATCGAAATCGGAATTGAATCGGGTTAAAAAGTGCAATTTTAGCTAAGTTAAATCACCTTTCCAACAACCCTAGTTTGGAAAATTGTAATTAAATAATTACAACTCCAATCAAGATTTCCACCGTTGGATATGGAGTATGGATTTTTAGGAATCTTGCTTTAAAATTTGAGCAAGATCCGACGGTTAACGAAGAAGTTATGGTGATTTGTAAACACGATGAAAATAGAAGAAAAATAGAAAAGGCAATTAGCAGTGGTTAATAGATTATTAATCGATTAACCCGAGTTTTAGAGAGCAGATAAGTCAGATATTGGCCAGATTAATCGAGTATTAATCGATTAAATCGAGTTTTCCAGCCCAGAAAACAACGTTTTGGCCTTCTTCTTCCCACATTTCTTCCATGGCTTTCTCTCTCTACTAGGGGCCGAACTTCTCTCCCTTCTCTCCATGATTTCACCTTCAAACCATCACTTCAAACCATGAATAATCACTACTAGTAAAGAAGAGTAAAAGGTTTGCAGCTATTAATCGCGTTTTGGGATCCACACCCATTAGGTGCACACGGTTAGGACAGGGTCCTACTAGCAAAGTAGGCCCGAATTAGCCCCAATAGGTACAAAGCTCGCTCAGGAAAAATCCCCATAAGATCAAAGGCTCGTTAGGTTATGTGGATCCTACGCGATGATTAATAGCTGCATTACCAAATATAAACATGAAATATGAATAAATGAGAATATATGAAAGAGAGTGAAGAAAAGAAAATAAAGAAAAGGCCCTAACGAGGGAAAGGTCTTATGGGTCAAGAAGTCCTGAGTGAGAAGAAGTCCTATTGGGTGAAGATACCATCCTAACCAATTGTGCAACAAGAATACCTAATGGAATTCATAATGCAAGCAAAGTTAAGATACAAAAGTTAAAAGCTTGTGAAAGTAAAAGTCATGTTTAAAGTTGAAGAAAAACCAAGAGTGATTATCATTGATATATGATTTAATTTCGAACCAATAAGGTATGCAATGAAGCATGATTTATGTATGTGTATGAATTGATTGTTGCATGCCTTAGTTGTTCTTATGCCTCTTTAAAATGACATTTCTGGGTTCGTGGATTTCTCACCCCTTACGCCCATTTTTCAGGTTCAGAGTTAGATTCCGAGGTCCCAGCCGAGCAGGATCACTCTCCCAACTAGGGAGAGTAGTGGTTCATACTTTTATTTTACTAGTTTTGGACTTAGTTATTTTGAGATTGTATATAAAAAACTTAGTTTAAACTTTCCTTATGACTTAGTATACTTTTGTGGTGCAATGTGTGAGCACCTTTGGGCCGGATTTCCTCCGCTATGACGGGGACGTTCCGTGCATATTTTTGTTGTAAATAATACCTATGTAATTTTGCAAAACTAAATGAGTGCGGGGATATAGAATGAGCTGGGGAAACACCCTAGCACTGCACATAAGTAAAAGGAACTGAACTGGGAAATGTATTTTTAACTTTCACGCAGGTAGTAGGTTTTCAAGAAATATGGAAAATATCCGATAAACAGAGGAGACTCTGTCGGATTTTTCCTAAAAATTTTCTATAACTAAATACCACTAAATATATTTTATAAATAAGGGTAATTAAGTAATTCCACATGTGAACCCCTTTGTTTGTAAAAGTTAGGAAAAGAAAAATTCTAGACCACTATTTTAATAATGAATTTAGGCTTCCCCACTCTGATAATGGAGTTAGAAATTAATTAAGTAAAGAAAACTCATAAAATATTTGTTTAATTATATAATAAAACTTAGGGTGTCACATTTATGGTATCAGAGCAGTTTTGTCCTCGGCTATGGAGTTTCATTACTCCTTGATTTCTCATCAAGCGAGAAATTGTTCAAATGTCAATGTTTAGGTTCATCTTTAGTAATTCTTAAATAATTTCCTTTAAGTCTTTCTTCTTTAAATTCTTCTTAGCATACTAATTTAGTTGTGATCTTCAACAAGGTAGATACCCTTCATGGCTCATTGACAAAACGAGAATGACCGCCTTACAGCTATTCTAGAGAATCTGGTTCAAGCCAACCAGAATCAGGCTCAGAATATTGCAAACGTTGTCACTGCTGCTGTTGCTGCTATGCAACCACCCCAACCCGCCCCTCCTGCTATTGATTGGCTTTCAAGGTTTAAGAAGCAGGATCCTCTGAGGTTTGAAGGGGGACACAATCCTGATGGAGCCCAAGATTGGCTCCAGGATATTGAGAAAATATTTGCTTCTCTTCAGCCTCCACAGGATCAACGGGTTCGTCTTGCTGAATTCATGCTGATCGGTGAGGCCCAATATTAGTGGCAGCAGAAACGTCGCGATCTTGAAGCGGCAAATCGGGAAATCACTTGGGAGCTTTTCCGCACTACTTTCTTGGGCAAGTATTTCCTAGAGAATGAACGCAGAGAGAAAGAGCTGCAATTTCTGAATCTTGTTCAGGGCAACATGAATGTTGGAGGGTATGCTGCGAAGTTTCGGGAGTTGATGCGCTATTCACTTGGTTACAGAGATGTGGAGGAGAGGGCAAAATGTATCAAATTTGAAAGTGGTTTACGCTCTGAGATCAAGGTGCTGTTTGAATATCAGAATATCGCCAGTTTGTCTCAACTGATTAATATGACTAGTACGTATGAAAAGAGCTTGCAGAGTGCGCAAGCGACTGATCGGGGGAAAACTGTGCAGAAGTCTGGAGGCCCGATCAAGGGTAAAGCACCTATGCATAAATCTGGTCCCTATTCTGTTAGTGGCAACAGAGGCCCTCAGCAATCCAAATCTGGTCCCACAGAAGCTGTTTTTCCTAGTTATCCTTCATGCACTCATTGCGGAAAGCGTCATCTTGGTGAATGTTGGTTTAAGAATCAAGACTCAAAACCTAGAGTTTGCTTTACTTGTGGACAACCTGGTCACTTCTATTATCAATGCCCGAAGAAGAATGTGAAACAAGAAGTTAATACGACTCAGGCGCAACCAGTCAAGGGAAAGAAACCCGTTCAGAAGGGTAAAGTGTATACTATGGATGGAGAGGAGATAGAGGATGGTGATTGTAGTGTCCTTGAACACTATATGTCCTTAACCCTCTGAGCCCTCAAGATTATGGTAATCAGGAGTTCAAGAGAAGGTCAAGTATCTATGTATGACCTTATGGTTTTTCTGCAGTTCCAGTTGGGAAAAGCAGGGTTTCCCCAGTCAACAAGTGTGTGTGGAGTGTCAACTTAGGGATGAGAGTACGTACCTGAAACCCTAGCTGTTGTGAGCTATTTATAGGGTTTGGAGGAAGTTGATGTGGGCCGTATGGGCCTCGTATCAAGGTGAGCTGAACCGGGATTCTGTGAGGAAATATAGGAGATTTATTCCCTTAGAATCCGGATAGGATCAGCTCACGATCCCATGTAGAGGCTGTTGCGAGATTCTAGGAGAAACGGGCGGAAGAGATAGGAAGCCTTGGTGAGACTGAGTCAACCTACCAGCCGACGTTATGTCTCGGTTCTAGAATCCCGAGCCGATGGAGTGAAGACCATTGTTGAGGCTCGGTCCCATCAAGTCCGAGCCTGGTCTTTTCGTATGCTCGGAACGAACGCGTCCGAGCGTGGGACGTTTGTGTTAAGTAAACCGAGGGAAAGGTCCTTGGAAAATCCTTTATATAGGACTGTAGTTTTTATACGGTCGGCAGACCCTACAAGCCCCCCAGCTCGTAAGACTTTGAAAAGTCTGTGACGAGGTAATGAGCGCTTAGGATAGACCTTTCCGCATGCCTCGTGACAACTGTAATCGTGCCGACTGCTTCGAGGTGACTTTTTGGGTTCTCAAAATACGGCGCGTTTCCTTGTAAGTTGTGCCAAATCATTGTGTTTTTGAAATTTGAAAAGGTACCTTTTGGAACTGCCACGTCCCTCCCTACGATTGGTTGCATGCGTCCATGGGCTTTTGGCCCAAATGGCTAAGACGGAGGGAAACTGAAAAGTTTTCTCTCTAATTGAAACCTACCCTTTCTCTGCCTCCAAACACTCACTCTACTCCCGAAATTTCTCAGAATCCTCTCATTCTCTCTTCGATTTCCCTTTTGCTGCCTTCGTTTCCAAATTGAGATCCTCCGATCCTTCACCAATTTTAGCAACTTCACGCAGGTAATCGCTTCTACTCCTCTTATTTCCATTCCTGCAGTTTTCCTTATTCATTTGGGGTTGTTTGTTTTTCTTTTCTTTTGGAGTGAGTTTTTCTTTGTAAACGGGTTTTCTGGTTTCGGGATTTTGCAGGGATTTCTGGGTAGAGTTTTTGGGTTTCTTTTGTTTTTAAGTGAGAGGAGTTTATACCTCAATTTGTTTGAATCATGAGGGGATGGAGAGGTTTTAGGGAAGTTTATCGTGAGCTCTGTAGGAGATTAGGAGAAAATCCATCTAGTGACAGTGAATCAAGTTCTTCATCCTTTTCTGGGGTTTTTGAAGATTCTGGGAACGAAAGGAATCCATGCTCGGAAAGTTCTATGCCTATCCCTACTATTCCCCCCATCGACTCGGGTTCTTCCGAGTTAAAACCATTAACAGTAGAACATCCGTTGAATCCTGCCGACGAGACTAAGTGGTTATTAGCCTATAGATTCGCTGAGCGTAGAGCCCAAGTTAGATTTAGCCCTGATCATGATACGGAATATAAAGAACCTGTAGGAAATCCATCTCAGGTGGGGGGAAAAAGTTGGGGGCTCGACATTAGATTTAAAGTAAAAACTCGTGCTGTAAAAAATCCTAACGCCGAGCCTTTTTCTTTTTCCCCAGAAATGGTGGAACGCAGGTGTGTGACCAATCCTGAAGAATATCCTCTGCCGCCTAATCATGCGCAGTACGATGCTGTTTTTGATCGGGAAGTACTAGGGACGAGACCTTCATTGTTAACAACAGTCTTAATCATCTCCGGCCGATATTGACACCTCCGAGAGCCGATGGAAATACCTCAGATTTCGTATTAAGACCTTTGGGAATCGACGATCGGATTTGCTTCGAAGTGCCGGAAAATCGTCAATATTTTTACTTCTATGAAGAAGTAGTAACTAAAGTCGGTATCCGCTTGCCCTTCTCCACCTTCGAGGTCGAAGTCCTCACTCATTTAGGAATAGCCCCAAGCCAATTGCATCCAAGTGGGTGGGCTTTCGTCCGAGCCTTTCAACAATTCTGCGATGTTGAAAATTTGGTCGCGACGGTACGGTCCTTCTTTTGGTTATATGCTCCCCAAGTAAATAAGTTTGGTGATTCCAAGGGTCTTTGGGTGTCCCTAAAGGCTCGGAGGGGACATGCCCTTTTTGCCAAGGTGACAGACTCTTGGAAATCTTTCAAACCTCTCTTCTTCCAATACGAGTATACTGGGGCCGAAGTATGTTGGTTCATGGAACAGGTTGAAGAAGATGGAGTGATGAAGGTCGTGCCTCGGTTTCCATTGGGTTGGACGTCTAACATTTATAACCGAGGATCCTCCTTGTATCAATTCGACTATAAGGCGGATTTAACAAAAGCCGAAAGGCGATTATGCGACCACGTTTGGGAATATCTTCAAGCAAATGGTCAAATTGATTCCAAACGAATTCTGCTAAAAGATACGCGAGACGAAGTGAAGGCGGAGCTGGGTACTACAATTTTTTTTTTTACATTACTGGCGTGTTAATCCATTTTTCTTGCAGAAGCAATGGGGAAGAAAGCAACCAAAGCCAAGAAGAGTGAAGCTCGGGCAGCTAGAGTGTCACAGCTAGCAGCACTCAAAGAGTCTGCGTCCGGCTCTCCAATCAAGGGTCAATCTTCTGAGCCGACCCATACTGAAAGTCCGACCGTTATCCCCAATACCACCCCCACTGTAAGGGTTACTGGTGTTGATCAGGTGATCAAAAAGGGCCGCGTTGTCGACGCGGTGAATATTGAAGTAGAAGCTCATTCGTCTCCCCAAGACGTTCCCGAGCGCCCCCTCAAGAGGACTCGGCTGGATAAAGGAAAAGGTCTCGCTGGAGATTGGTTCAATTTGAGCAAGTCCAACAAAGGGATTGAAATTCCCGAGGGTAAGGAAGATGCAGCTTCCAAGACGGTGTGGGGTAGGAAGATGTCCGACTCATTCATTGCCACCGTCTTCCCTCCCGAAAATGCTGAAGTAATCGAGTCTTGGACCCCTGGGACTTGGGAAAATAATTGTAAAGCGTTGGTGAAAAGCTTCCTACGGGGTGCGAGCATTTTCCATCACCTTGGTCATCATGGTGATGACGCTTATGCTGGATTGGCTCCCGAGGAAAAGAAGAAAAGATATGAAGCCAACGAGCGGGAAGATTACTTGGAAATTCAGGTCCAAGGTCTGAATAAAAGGATACAAGAAATGGCAGCTGAAAACGAGAGGCTTCAAAAGACTGCACAAGATTCGGAGGGGGCCAAAGTTCGGGCTGAGAAAACACTTCAGGCTGCCGAGGCACAGATAAAGAGGTCGGAAGAAATCCAGAAAAAGGCTGAGGAGGATGTTGCTGCTCTTCTGGTGGCTACGGAGAAAGCTCGTACGGCCGAGCAAGCTGCTGCAGTGGCTCAGGAGCAACATGAGTATGCTAAGGATGAGATACTCAGGCTCCGAGCTTCCTTGGAGAAGATGAGTGCGAAAGCGCTCAAGCATAAGAAAGCAGCTAAGGAGAATCTGTTCAATTGGGACCATGCAATTGAAGATTCTTTCTACAATACTGCCAAGCAACTTCGTGTTCTGAATCCCGGGCTCGTGACCAAGGGCGCTGACCCTAATTTTGCTGTGAAAAAAGGTCAAATTGTCGGCCCGAGTGGAGTTCCCATAGATCTGAACAACTCCGACCTTCCTGACCATTTGGCCGAAGATTCCGAAGGGGAAGGAACCGAGGACATCGAAGGTGAAGAAGAAGAAGAAGAAGACACATTCAATGCCGACAGCATTGTATTGTCCGATTTAGAATAGTTTTTTTTTTGTGGCGATCGCCCCAGTAGTGGGTTCTTGTAACCGCCCCAGTAGTGGGTTTGAAATTTTTCTATGCTTCTTTGTTCGAAATATTATGAACGTTTATAGTATTCGCAGTCAACTGTTTGCTTCTTTTTATACTTTGTGTTAAGAATTCAAGTGTCAAGACCTCGGAACTCCAGCGCTTTAGCCGAGGTGGGTTCCTCTATCCGCGATGTAAAATGATTTTAATAAACCATGTTTGAATCGGGAGTCTCAGTAGAATACTTGACGAGTTATAAGCTCTTGTTTGAGCTGTTTATAATCGTTCGCGTCATACACGGTGGCTAATCGAATATGAGGAAAAGTACATAATACAATGAATCCAATAACAGTCTTTTTATTAATCAGAAGCAGAAAGTACAATGGGCTCGGAGTTCCACCGAGCGTACACCATCATTAAACAGTAATAAATAAATCTAACAATTCTAAAAAGAATCAATAAAGCATGAAATTATGAAACTATGGAAGAAAGATTCTAACTGTAATATCCTTTGAGCTTTGCCACATTCCATGAATTGTTGATAGGAGCTCCCGAGAGAGTTTCAAGTTTATAGGCTCCCGTCCCACTTTTGAAGGTGACTCGGTATGGTCCTTCCCAGCTTTGGGCCAGTTTTCCATCCTTAGCATTCTTAAGACCAATATCGGCCCTTCTTAGGACAAGGTCACCCACCTCGAACTCTCTGGGGTTAACCGAGCGATTATATTCCTTCGCCTGCATCCTTTTAGCGTGCTTTTCTCGTTCGGCGGCCAAATCTCTTACCTCTTCCGACAAAACAAGATCCTCGCAGAGCAAAGTGTTGTTGATGGGGTTTGGCTGCTGCATAGCTCGAAAAGAAGGGATAATTTTCTCAATGGGGATGACTGCGTCGTAGCCATAAGTGAGCCTATAGGGCGTTTCTCCTGTTGACGTTTGGATGGTGGTGCGATACGACCAAAGTACCTCGTGCAAGTTTTCCACCCAATTTCCTTTTGCTCCTTCAAGTCTCCTCTTGATTCCCTGAATGATGGACCTGTTCACTGATTCCACCTGACCGTTGGTTTGAGGGTGTTCCACTGAGGAGTAGTAGTGTTTAACCCCTAATGCACTGACCAAATCTTGGAACGCCCTTGCTGCAAACTGGGTTCCGTTGTCGGTCACCAATATCTGTGGCACCCCGAATCGAGCCACAACTTGCCTTTCAAAAAACTTTTGCACCTTTGCCGAGGATATGGTTGCCAAAGGCTCGGCTTCAACCCACTTTGTAAAATAGTCTATGGCCACGATCACCCACTTCAACTGTCCTGGTGCGGTTGGGAACTGCCCAATCAAATCCATTCCCCATTGATAAAAGGGATAGGGAGATGAAAGAGAATGAAGTTCCTTGGCTGGTTTTTGATAAACGTCACTGTGAAACTGGCATTTATCACACCTTTTCACGTGGTCTATCGCATCTTGTTGAAGGGTAGGCCAGTAGTACCCTGCCCTTAGGACTTTTCTAGCCAGTGACTTCCCTCCAATGTGGTGGCTGCCTATTCCTCCATGAACTTCTTCTAGTTCCAGCTTTGCTTCGGCGGGGTCGAGACACCTGAGCATTGGACCGTTGACCCCTTGGCGAAAGAGTACTCGCTCAGCCAGTGCAAATTGAGATGCCTTCCTGACAAGTTTCCTAGCTTCCACCAAGTCGGTCGGCAAGGTCCCTTGTTCCAAATAGCTTGCAATTGGGCTAATCCAGCTTGAATCTAGTGATATGGAGAGGACAACGCTAGGTCCATGCACCATTTCCTGAATTAAACTCTTGTTGTTTTCAGAGTTTTTTGTTGAGGCGAGTTTTGAAAGAATATCCGCTCGGCTATTGCTTTCCCTCGGTATGTGACAGATTTCGACTTTCCCAAATTCGGATGACAAGAATCTTACTTTTTCCAAGTATTTTTGAAGGATTGGCTCCTTCGCCTGATATTCACCCTTGACCTGTGAAACCACCAATTGAGAGTCGCTGAGAATTTTCACCTCTCGGGCTCCCACTTCTTTTGCCATCCTCAATCCTGCCAAAACAGCTTCGTACTCCGCCTGATTGTTGGATGTTGAAAATCCGAACTTCAAGGAGTATTCAAGGGTGACTCCCTCGGAGTTCTCCAAAATTATTCCTGCTCCTGCTCCCATCTTATTACTCGATCCATCCACATAGATGTTCCAATCCGAGTTTGAGCTCGTCAATGGCTCAGTGAACTCGGTAAGGAAATCAGCCAAGGCCTGAGACTTCATCGCCTTTCTCGGTTCGAAAGTTATTTCAAACTCAAAAAGCTCGATAGCCCAAGTCACCATCCTCCCAGCCAAATCAGGTTTCTGCAATATTTGTCGGATCGGTTGAGCCGTTCTGACCGTGATGCGGTGGCTGTGGAAATATTGGCGCAATCGCCTGGCAGTTATTACTAAGCAGAAGGCTAATTTCTCCACTTTTTGATATCTGATTTCTGGTCCTTGGAGAGCTCGACTCACAAAATAAATCGGAGACTCTTTACCTGATTCCTCACGGACCAAAACCGAACTAACCACAGAATCTCCAACCGACAAATAAAGGAAAAGAGTTTCGCCATGGCTCGGACTAGACAGAATGGGAGGCGATGACAAATAATGTTTAAGGTTAGTAAAGGCCTTTTCACATTCTTCATCCCATTCAAACATCTTCTCATTCTCTTTCCTCAGCAGGTTGTACCATGGAAGGGCCTTTCTAGCTGACTGAGATAGAAACCTTGAAAGAGCTGCGACCTGACCTGTTAGCTGCTGAACCCCTTTGATGTTCGAGGGACTTTTCATCTCCAAAATGGCTCTGCACTTGTCCGGATTTGCCTCTATTCCACGCTCTGTAAGCATAAACCCGAGGAATGATCCTGCCGGAACTCCGAATGTGCATTTTTCCGGGTTCAGCCTCATATCAAACTGTCTCACCCTTCCTAAGATTTCTTTCAAGTCTTTTGCATGATCTTCCTCTTTTAAACTTTTCGCAATCATATCATCTATATAAACTTCCATCCTCAGCCCAATCAGAGGACCAAAAACCTTGTTCATCATGCGCTGGTAAGTAGCCCCAGCGTTTTTCAATCTGAACGGCATAACATTATAGCAATAAGTGGCGTTTTCTGTGATAAACGAGGTTTTTACCTGGTCCGGGGGATACATTGGGATCTGATTGTATCCCGAGTAAGCATCCATAAAGGACAACCTTTGATAGCCAGCCGAACTATCCACCAATTTATCGATGCATGGTAGTGGGTACTGATCCTTCGGGCATACCTTGTCCAGATCTGTGTAGTCCACGCACATCCTCCATTTCCCGTTGGACTTCTTGACTAGCACAGGATTGGCCAACCAATCAGTGTATACCACCTCTCTAATAAATCCAGCTTCAAAAAGCTCAACTACCTTCTCATCCGTCGCTTGCGCTTTCTCGGTTCCGACCCTTCTCTTCTTCTGACATACTGGCTTGGCGCTAGGATATACAGTCAACTTGTGGCAGATGAAGTTAGGATCGATTCCTGGCATGTCTGCTGAGGTCCATGCAAACAAATCCTTGTTTTCAATTAGAAGTTCAGTAAGCTCTTTTTCTAGCTTCTCTGACAGGCCAACCCCGATCTTGACGTGGTGAGATGGCTCGGGACCGAGGATTACTTTTTTAAAGTCTCCTTGCGGAGTTGGTCGAGTTTCATCCTCTTCTCTGACGTCAAGATCGGCCAAGTTGACGCTTCCTTTGTTCAATGGTTCCTTCATAATTTTCTCATCATCTAGTTTCAGCTTTGCCAAACTGATGTTATAGCATTTTCGGGCCAACTCCTGATCAGACCGTACTGTTACTACCTTGTCATCCGACCCCGGAAACTTCATGGCCAAATGCACTATCGAAACGACGGCACCGAAAGATTGGAGTGCTGTTCTTCCGAAGATAGCGTTATAGGCCGAGGGAGCCTGGACAACGAGCCACTTTACCATTTCGGTTCGGGCAGAAGGTGGTTCACCCATTGTCACTGGGAGGTGGATATGGCCTAATGGAACGATTGAGTGTCCCGTGAAGCCAATCAAGCTTCCCTCGAATGGAGTAAGATCCGACCTTTTTAACTTCAATTTTTCGAACAGATCAAGGAACATGATGTCCGCCGAACTCCCTTGATCGACGAGAATTCTTCTTACTTCATAGTTGCCCATCCGAGCTGTGACGACCATTGGATCATTATGGTCTTGCAGGATGTCTTCAAAGTCTTCATCACTAAAATTGATTACAACATTCTTCTTTCTCGGTTTCTGAATCGGTCGGCTTGCCACCGAAAGAACTTGCCCCACGTATTTCTTGCGGTCACACTTCTTTTCCCCACCACCAGCAAATCCTCCAGCAATAGTGCCGATAAGAAAGTCATTTGCTTTCTCGGATTGTTGTATTGGGGCTCCGCTTGCAGGTGGTGAAGGACTTTTATTCCTCTTCTGCTCGGTTTTGGGAGGCGAGGGGCTCTTCCTTCTAGAACGCTTGCGCAAGGCTTCCCCGATGTAATGCTGAAGCTTGCCATCCCTTACCATCTCTTCAATTAGATCTTTCAGTTGGATACATTGGTCGGTGGTATGCCCCCATCCACCATGGTGATCGCAATACTTCGATTTATCCTTTTGGGCCGCCTTTCTTAAGGCTGGTGGCCGAGTGATGTTGCGCATTTCAGTATGCATGGTCTCACGAAGGATTTGACTCCTCGGGACCGTTAATTGAGTGTATTCCTCGTACCTGCCTTTGGGAGGCAGTTTATCACCTCTTTCTTGTTCCCTCTTGTCTTTCCTTCCTCTTTCCCGAAAACGATCATTCTGACGAGCCTCGTTTTGGCGAGGCCGTTGCTCCTGTCGTCCTTCAGTACCCCTTGCCGCAGTGCTTATCCTTCGGAACTCCTCTAGATTGACATATTTCCTGGACCTCTCTCTATGTTCTGCCATGTTATGAGGTGGTTCCCCGATCAAACAATCTTTGAAATCTCCGTCCAACAATCCCTGAGTGAGTAGGAGAACGGACACCCCCGACTGTAAACCAGATATGCCACTGGCCTCTTGTTGATACCGAGCCAGGTAGTCGCGTAAAGACTCGCCAGGTCTTTGTGCGACTCCAGCTAAAGAATGATTCGATTTGGGCTGTGACATGCTCGCTGTATATCGGTTGAGGAAAACCCTCCGAAGCTCGGCCCAGGAACTGATGGAATTTGCCGGTAGGGAGTTGAACCATCTCAGCGGCGCCGGGCCTAGCGTCATTGAGAAAGCTCGGCATTTCATTTCATCTTCTCCTCCATAAAACATCATGGAAGACTTATAAGATGCAATGTGATCCATCGGATCAGTCGTCCCATTATAGCGAGAGACGTTCTGATGGCCCATGAAAGCTTGTGGAGTCCGAAATGCCATGATTGCGGTTGTGAACGGGTGTCCCGGATGCGGTTCAGCAGCAGCAGGTTCGGCAACCTCATTCGAAGTAAGGGGTGGAGGCAAGGGAAGGTTACTTGGGTTGCCAAGAGCCATGCGAGTGCCTTGTTCGGCAAGCCTAGCCATGCTTTGCTGCTGTAAAGTCGCGATAGCTTGGTTTTGCTTTTCGATTAATGAAGTTTGAGTCCTCAGAATTTCCATAATTGACTCTTCTCTTCTCCTAGCAGAAGAGGTCGTCATGTAAGATCTTCCCTAAGACTCGGAACGTTCACCGCCCTGAAGTGTTCCGAAGCGTCCTCTAGTAAATTGTGGTACTCCCCTAAACAAGGGTATTTCTCTACCAGACCGCTCGGTTTGGGAGTTTTCTCGAACATGACGTTCAGCTCGTCGCTCCTCCCCAGTTCGGGATCCAGCAGGGGCTCTTCTAGACTGGTGTGGTCCAAAATCCGCAGTGTCACGCCATTCCGACACATGACCATCAGAAACACGACGTGGCTGAGATCGTCGTTCATGGCCCTCAACAGCCGGAACGACGGCGGCTTGCGGTTGGAGCTGAGGAACAGGCGGATCAGCAGGATGGACAACTGGAGGAACTTGGGGGTTCTCAACCTGATTACCCTCAGGGGGAGCAAGTCTGTCCCTAACATTCCTGCCAGCAGTATTCCTAGGTCCGGCGTTCTTTGGTGGTCTTCCTCTAAGACGACGGCGGAGATCACCTCCTCCTTGGTTGTCATCGTCGTTGTTTGCCATTTCCTGCAGTGAGCGGTGGGAATACTGGTTATTCAGGTCCCCACAGACGGCGCCAATGTAGTGTCCTTGAACACTATATGTCCTTAACCCTCTGAGCCCTCAAGATTATGGTAATCAGGAGTTCAAGAGAAGGTCAAGTATCTATGTATGACCTTATGGTTTTTCTGCAGTTCCAGTTGGGAAAAGCAGGGTTTCCCCAGTCAACAAGTATGTGCGGAGTGTCAACTTAGGGATGAGAGTACGTACCTGAAACCCTAGCTGTTGTGAGCTATTTATAGGGTTTGGAGGAAGTTGATGTGGGCCGTATGGGCCTCGTATCAAGGTGAGCTGAACCGGGATTCTGTGAGGAAATATAGGAGATTTATTCCCTTAGAATCCGGATAGGATCAGCTCACGATCCCATGTAGAGGCTGTTGCGAGATTCTAGGAGAAACGGGCGGAAGAGATAGGAAGCCTTGGTGAGACTGAGTCAACCTACCAGCCGACGTTATGTCTCGGTTCTAGAATCCCGAGCCGATGGAGTGAAGACCATTGTTGAGGCTCGGTCCCATCAAGTCCGAGCCTGGTCTTTTCGTATGCTCGGAACGAACGCGTCCGAGCGTGGGACGTTTGTGTTAAATAAACCGAGGGAAAGGTCCTTGGAAAATCCTTTATATAGGACTGTAGTTTTTATACGGTCGGCAAACCCTATAGTGATGAACTTATTCGAGGTACTGGTACTTTAAATAATCTCCCTTGTAAAATATTGTTCGATAGTGGTGCATCGCATTCCTTTATTTCATCATCATGAGTCAAGAGAATAGGAGTGCCTACAGTGGAGATGCCGTATGTGCTCGCGGTGTCAACACCTACTAGTACCGCAGTGTCTACGTCTCTTATGTGTCTAAATTGTTCTCTTCGAGTACTTGAGAGAGAATTTGACTTGAATCTTATTTGCTTACCTCTCAAGGGGCTCGATGTCATCCTCGGCATGGATTGGATGGCGAAGAATAGAGTTCTTATTGATTGCCACAGCAAGGCCGTCATCTTTCCTAATGCAACCGTGTCAAACCTAGTGATTGAAACAGAATCAGATGTAAGCAAGATTCCTGTGGTGCAAGGATTCCCGGAGGTATTCCCGGATGACATTCCTGGTTTACCGCCACATAGAGAAGTAGAATTTAGCATTGATTTGGTTCCCGGTGCTGGACCAATATCAATTGCCCCGTATCGGATGGCCCCTCCTGAATTGGCCGAGCTAAAGAAGCACATCGAAGAGTTGTTTGCTAAACAATTCATTCGACCTAGTGTGTCACCATGGGGAGCCCCGGTATTATTTGTTAAAAAGAAGGATAGCAGCTCAAGAATGTGTATTGACTACCGCCAGTTGAATGCGGTAACAATCAAGAACAAGTATCCACTTCCCCGAATTGACGATTTGTTAGATCAACTGGGGGAGCGTCCATATTCTCTAAGATCGATCTTCGATCAGGCTATCATCAAATCCGAATTAAAGAGGTCGACATTCCCAAAACAGCTTTTCGCACCCGTTATGGGCATTTCGAATACGTTGTCATGCCCTTCGGCCTTACTAATGCACCGGCAATCTTCATGGACTACATGAACCGGATATTCAGACCATTTTTGGATTCTTTCATCGTTGTCTTTATCGACGATATACTTGTATATTCTAAAACTCCAAGTGAGCATGCTGAGCATTTGCGGATGGTGTTGCAGATCCTCAGGGAGAAACAATTGTATGCTAAGCTTGCCAAATGTAGTTTCTGGTTAAATGAAGTGTACTTTCTGGGTCATGTCATTTCAGAAAAAGGAGTGGCAGTTGATCCATCAAGAGCAAGTTAACTATGCATCCTGGAACAAAGAAGGTGTACCAAGACTTGAAGAAAATGTTTTGGTGGTCGGGATTAAAGAAGGATGTTGCGTCTTTTGTTGCATCTTGCCTTGTTTGCCAAAAGGCGAAGATTGAACATAAGAAGGCAGGAGGAGAATTGCAACCATTAAGTATTCCTGAGTGGAAGTGGGATGGAATAGCTATGGATTTTGTGTGTGTTTTTCCGAGAAGAAGAGAAGGATTCGAGCAATCTGGGTTGTGGTAGATCGGTTAGCTAAGTCGGCTCATTTCATCCCCATCAACATGCAGTATCCGTTGGAGAAGCTTGCCAGGTTGTACATTAAGGAAATTGTACGATTGCACAAAGTGCCCTCAAGCATAGTATCTGTAACAGCCCAGCCCCAACCAGCCGTACAGTACTGGGCACTGGGGCCCAGTGCACCGCCACGTGGATATTGTCCGCTTTGGGTTACGCTCATCCTCACGGTTTTTCTCTTGGTCTCACCTTCCGTGAACCCCAAAACGCGTCCACGTGAGGTAAGGTATCCACACCCTATATAAGGCATGTTTCGTTCACCTTACCAGCCGATGTGGGACTAAGGCTTGCCCTTACATCCACCCCCCTTGGAGGCCCAACGTCCCCGTTGGCACACCGACCCTGCCCTGACTCTGATACCAAATGTAACATCTGTGTCAGACAAATGGATTGCAACTGTCCCCACATACCAACACGAGTCTTTTCAGCGTGCTTTATCCTCACTCGCACACTTCCCGAGAAAACTTCCCAGGAGGCCACCCATCGCAGAATTATCCCAAGTCAAGCACGCTTAACCATGGAGTTCTTATGTGATGGGCTACCGAAAAGAAGATTCATCTTGTTGATATGGGTAGTACTAATCAATTCATTTAAGCCTTCCTGTACTCTGTAGTCTCATTCCTACACAGTCTCAGCATCACCCTCTCATTCCGGTGTGTCGGTTCTTCCATGTACCCCTCCCTTGGAAGTCTGCCAGGAGCCGCTCCTTGTCCGTGCCTCTTTGCACCGGCGATCACTCCCCGCTCTCATCTTCTCGGGTCTTACATGCCCACCAGCTTCCGCTTGGTTCGTCCCCGAACCACACCGTTCTGGGAGAGGAGCCGCTATGTTGTGTTACATTGGTATCAGAGCCAAGGCCGGGTCGGTGTGCCAACGAGGACGTTGGGCCTCCAAGGGGGGTGGATGTAAGGTGAAGCCTTAGTCCCACATCGGCTGGTAAGGAGAACGAAGCATGCCTTATATAGGGTGTGGGTACCTTACCTCACGTGGACGCGTTTTGGGGCTCACTGTTAGTGTGAGACCAAGAGCAAAACCGTGAGGGTGCGTAACCCAAAGCGGACAATATCCACGTGACGATGCGCTGGGCCCCAGTGCCCAGTACCGTACGGCTGGCTGGGGCTGGGCTGTTACAAATGCCATTGTAAATTGGAAATGATCATTATATTAAAGACCAAGAAAAAGTCTAAAAAAGAACTTATACAGTACATAGTATCATACGAGTAGGAATTATTAATAATGTGCACAAGTTAAAATTTCATCCATATATAAATCCAAATAAATTAACGTGTGTAGTGGTAAGAACACTCCTATTACTGTAGAACATGCGACAACACATACTGTAGTAATAAAAGTTGATCATTACACATTTCCAATTTTCCATTAAAGAAGCGTACATCAGTTTTTATTAATATTATATCAGTTTTCATTAATATTACAAGTTTGCCATTAAAAAAGGGTTTGTTCTCCGTGTTTTTTATTGTTCTCAAAACAGCCCAAAACAACTTTTCAATGTTCTCATTATTTTGTTTTTAAAACAATAATACAGAACCTGTTTTGATAATTGAATTGACAAAACAATTTTATCAAACAAGTTTTTTGTCTTTTTTATTTTAAAAATTAAAAAACTGTTCGGGAAAACATATATCAAACGTGCCCTAAATTACTATTCAAGTGTCTATGTAAGATTGTGATAATTTACGATTATCATTTATACGAAGGTTTATGGTATAATTCCTGCAGAATTATCCATTTCATATAGCCAAAGAATTATCTCCATTCCTGCAGAATTTTTTTTCCAATCTTATAGCAATTATTGAAACAAAGAAAAATTAGAGAAAAATCATTCATTTTAAATCTGACAATTATGCTCCTGAAGTAGCAAAATTAGAAAACAATGTATGCTCCTAGAGTTGTTATACGGAGGTATTAGAAAATTTTTCAGTTTATATTACATATATAGTACAATTGAAATACATCATATTGTAAACCAGAAGTTTATAGATCATGATAAAATTTTGTTTGGCTTGATTGGTAAGATCATCTCGGATCAACTATATGATGCGAAAAGGAAATGAATTCCTCTTGATATCTAATGAAGAACATGAAGTCTCTTCAATCGAATAATTTCACATGTGCTAATAATTGTTCCCAAAATAAATTTATTCGGTATCACCATAAAATTTCGGATTGAATATGGAAAGAGTACAAGGTGATATTTATATGATATTACCACTGTCATGTGGACTGTTTAGATATTTTATATTCTTAATCGATGCATCAACTAGATGGTCACATGTTTATTCATTGGCATTTCGCAACCAGAAGTTTGGGATATTATTTGTGGAATTGAATCAACCAATGCAAAATCTAGTTATTAACTATTGTATGTCTATTTCCGTTACTTATTGGGAATACATATGGCACTGATTCGCATTAAGCCATTAAATTATCATGAGTATGTTTTTTGGTCACGAACCTAATATTTCCATCTAAGAATTTTGGATGTGTGACATATGTTCCAATTGCTCCACCGTAACACACTAAGATTGATCAATAAAGAATGTTGAGAAAATATATTGGATATGAATCTCCATCTATAATAAAATATCTTGAACCATTGATGGGAGATTTATTCGTGGTTTGATTTATTATCATTTTAATGAATTAGTTATCCCAATATTAGGGCAGAAAATTGTAACACCCCGATTTAGTAACTTGATTATATGTTTATTTAGTAAAAATCTGGGAATTTTTTTGTTGATGACATGGACATGACCTGTTTTCACAAAACAGTTTTATTTCCATATTTTCATTACAAAAATTTATCTGTGAGATGTTACCAACATCGCGCTTTGAAACTCTTTCATCCAATTTTATAAAATACTATTCCATTTCCCTTATACAAGTAATGTCAAATATTGAGTTTCCAAAACTTACAAAGAAATAGGGTGAATTACATCATGGGAGAGCAACATCATCTTTATAACTTAAGAAAGTGTAATACATACTCAAACAAAAAAGAGGACCTACGCTATTGTTCACCATTCATAGCAGGAGCCTCCTTCAATTCCAGATCTTCTTCAACGTCATCAAATCTCCCATCATTCTCTAGTAGCACCAAAACCTTCACGTACTCGTGGAGTTAGTTAGCACACATACATCTCCTCCAGTCCTCCCAAGCCTAATCGGAAGCAAACGGGACGTACAAGAACCTTAACCCACGTAGGTCGAACAGCCGAGAAAATTCAACAGTATATATATGTCAAGGCCACGACCGTACGGACCGGCCATCATGACATTTAACATTTACGCGATACCGTAAGTGCCCAACACCAATCGACTGCCCACCTCGTCAGGTTCCCTCTCAACGCTCCAAAATTGATCAAGGGGACAACAATACTTTTCTAGTTAGCAGTGCAGAACATGCTACAATCCCTTGGGCATTAATCCCCAATCACATATAGACTCGTTCTGCCTAGAAAAGCACTCTAGGTTAATTGACTTTTCACCGTCATCACCCTCCCCTATCATAATCACTCACCTGAATATCCGCAAATAATTAAGATATCTTCCTCTCCACTACTTCACACTCAACTCGTCACGTTATTCAATGTCTTTTAATGTTTTATTAGTATTTTATTAACCCTAAGCTCGGACGAGTCACCCTTGTTCATTCCTTCGGTGAACATCGACCTCTACTCCGATCTTCCGCATTAACGCTTCCTCGTTATTTCACTACTACAAAATTGCAAAAAAGTAGCCAGATATTAATCTCAGTTCTGTTCCGGAACTGAGATTAATAGACAAATGATAGTTAAAAAATACCATGAATTTATTGATCCCGGTTATAAAAAACACGGAACCGGGATCAATGTTATAAAATGCTATTATGGCCGGCAAACATGGCAGCAGACCTGAAATTGAAACCTTGAAGGTATTGATTTTGCAGATATATTGGCCTTGATATCATTCTCTTTGTAGAATCTGGTTCTTTGATTTTTAAGAGGTCGAATTTGTGCTAACAGCTTTGATACGGGTGAAAAAAAAACAGATTTATAGGAATGTGTTTGCCATTTGAAGTTTACAAAGATTCATTTTTTAAATCTTGGGGTTGGTCATATTGGTCTTCAAAATACATGCTAATTGTTTATTAATTTTAACATGCATTGTTAACTTGTAATGCCCAGTTCTTGTTCCACTTGCCACACAAATTAGTGGGAATTTTGGTACAATTTTGATGCTTTTTTTTTTTCATGTTTGAATATTATATTGTGTCACACAAATTAATTTTTTTAATAAAAAAATAAGGCTATATTGTTGACTCAATTGGATATGGTATATACTACGTAGGTGGTTTTATTGTTTGATTTTGGTTGAATTGATGGGTGAATGGTCTTTCAATTTTGCAGCTATGCAGAACCAACTTGTCTGTAATGGGTGTAGGAGCGTTTTGCATTACGAGGGGCAACTAATGTTTGTTGTGCATTGTGCAACACAATCACCTCTGTTCCTCCACCTAGTAAGCTCGCCCGTTTTTGTTATTAAAGTTTTAAGATTAGAAGAACTTAAATGTTATGTGCTGGTGCATATCCTGTCCTTTTCTTTTCAGTATAAGAAATTTTTTTACTTTGGAATGAATGTAGGAGTTGAGACTAGAAACAAGCTTTGCAGTATGATGAATGGAATATTTACATATATTTAGACTCTTATTGGATGTTTATGTCTGAGGACTTTACCTTCCTTATGCCCCTTCAGGGATGGAAATGTCTCAACTTTACTGTGGAGGCTGTAGGACATTGCTAATGTACCCATGTGGAACTACAAGTGTGAGATGTTCCTGCTGTCACACTGTAAACCTTGTACTAGGTACTATATTTTTGCTTGTTGCTAGACATGTGAAGCCAGTGGTTTACTATTGGTTTTGGAGGACTGCATATGCTAGATAGTAGTATTTGTTTTCTATTTTATTTCTTCAGTGATGTTTTGTTGTGATGCTTGATCATTGAGATTGAATATTGTTATTCATGAATTTTGTTACCAAAATACCAAATCCTGGTGTAGGGATTAGCAAGGGTGCATTTAAGGTGATATTGTCGTGTTTCCTTTCTACCCTTGTAGCATTTGTTTTAAGATGTATGTTGATAAGAGGTTGAAAAGTTTGGCTGATGGATTTAATTTGCTTACTTTTATGATAAAGGTTCTGTTATCTCAATTTTTAAGCTATCCATTTATATAAATCAAGTGCAGATTCGTTTAAGTCTGATAATGGAATTAATTTGTTCATGTGCAGGTTTAAGTTGCTTATGTTTGGGTTCCATCTTCTTATTTTCTTTTATGATTGTTTATATGTCATAACTTGTTTTGTTATTTGCTTGCTTTTTTTTTATTGGAATCCATGCTTATGTAGCTAAGTTGCAGTGAATTATTAAGCAGTCTTGCCTGTAATTAGTTGCATAAGTATAACTGTGAAAACAATAGCATTTATAATGTTATGCTTCTTTTTTCTCTGTTTGAATACAGAGTTCGTATCATGCTTAGATCATGCTGTAAATTAATCTAGAAATACAATAGCTTAGGTGAGTTTGTTACTTTGAGTTTCTCTGAATTAATCCTTTTTATGCATGATTTTTTCCTAGGTGCTCACTATATTTCTTTGTGTCATATAGGTGAATAAAGAGTATGAATTGGTGGTAGTTTTTTTGTGTTGTGTGATTCATGGATAAGAAGGGTAATGACCCACTTATCCGCTTGATGAAGTTATTAGCTTTAGTATATATAACTGATACTTTAGTTTATGTTGCGAAGAACTGACTCTTTATTAGATATACTTTAGTAGATATAACTTATACCTTATTCAATATGAGGTTAATGCCTAAGTGGAATACACTATATCCAAATCCAGTAATTTTAGTGCAAGCTTTGACTCTGATAGCTTATTCCAGTAATTTGTCATTGAAGCAATCAAGTTTTTGGTCAATTCATATGAATGTTACTAATTGACCCTCACATGTATGACTTACTCAAAGTTTTTGGTCAATTCATATGAATGTTACTAATTGACCCTCACATGTATGACTTATTCAGTCTTTTCTCAAAATGAATAGATTGCATTGATAAGGTATGTTACTAACAATTGTATAGTAAACACAATTCAATATAAGCAATTTATTTTTCTAATCGTTTTTTATTCCAAATATTTTTGCAGGTTTGTTGGTCTGCATTTGATGGTGGTCAAGAAAAAAAGAAGGAAGTTGCAGAATTGGAAAAAATCTTATTCAAATCAATTTAATGGTTGAGCTTGTTTAGTCTTTTGTATGTATGGAGCCATTTGTTTTGGTTTGGGAGTTATCTATCTTAAATGTGTATTGACATTTACGTTTCTAATATATATAATTATGGCATTTATTTGTTGCAAAAAAAAATGTTGATAATTTATTTAAATATATGGATATAGCAAATATTATAAATTAAATATATATATATATATATATTAAATAGCAAATATTATAAATTAAAAATATATATATACTAAAGATCCCGGTTCATTTTAAAAAACTCAACAGTGATCATATACACTAAACATCCCAGTTCATTATTAAAAATCAACAGTGATCATATATGCTATTGATCCCGGTTCCTTGTTTTTTATTGATCCTGGTTCCGTGTTTTCTAAAACAACTGGGATCATAAGAATCAGACTTGTTATATCAGGGGATACAATCCCGGTTCGGAACCGGGATCAATAGGCATGCGGAACCGGGATCTTTTAGCTATTCTATTGTAGTGTTTTATAACCATCGTCGCAACCGAACACGTCAGGAAGCTCCTCAGTCTGCCAACCATGGCATACGAACAATGCTTGTCGGGAAGTATTCATCCTTCCGCCACGTAGGACGTGCGTATCCACTGGGTGCCAATCATATTCCTTTTATCATTTCTTTTCTTACGCCTTCAATCCGTTTATTATATACACGTCATGTCAGTATCAGGAATCTTTCCTTTTTAACACTTGATTCCCGCACAATCGCAATATTCTCATCAGCATCATTATCACATTCATAATTTTCATTGCCTCACTTAATTTTCGTCATGGATTTAAAACATACATTTACATCATCATGTATAATATTCAGCATGGTATAAATAATAAAGCAGATCATATTATCATGGCATAATCACATTAATAGCATCACGTCATACTATCATAATCGAAAAGGGATGTCTTAGTCCTGCGTATAGGAGGCCATACACACACAAACAGTTGCCACTATACGACTGACTCACAAACCCCACGTTCTGGCTTTTGAGATGGCCAGGAACATCTTAACATTTTACCTAAATACCACAGTGTCGCAGGGAGCCCCTCTCTCACCTCTTTTCCAACAAACATTGTCCGAGATTGCTGCAGGCCCGTCCGACTGACAGCAGCTCCAAGCTCCCGATCTACAGATTCCTTGCTTAAAATAAGACACACAATTAATACATGGCTACCTAATTGACATTCACGCTTACTATCAACTCACTTTTGAAAACTTTTTTAATTCTCGTCGGGTAATCATAAAAGAAATATTTACTTTTTCAAATTAAATTCAACCTTCGAATATACTTTAAAACACTTCAAAATCATTCTAAAACAAGTGATAAAATATTTTAAAACCAATCAATTAGCTGCTGGTCCGTTCCGGACAGCCAACTAATCGTAACCCGAAAACATTGAAAAACATCACTTTTTCAATCCGACTTTTCTCTAAATCAAGTACCATCGAAAACTCGACTTTTAAAACAATTGAAAGCAATTTTTAAAAGTGAAACACAATTTAAATCATCGCTGGACAGCAGCAAAACAACTCAAAATCACTTTTGCAGCAAATCCGGAAACATCGTAAAATCGTACTTTAGTTAATTCGCCCAATATTTTGTGACAAAACAAACACTTACACAATTCATTTTTCAAACACAACTCTATGAAATAAAATGGAGCAGCAGCTAGGATTTCAACATTTTCAAATATAAATCATTTCGAAAGTCAATTATCTCTCAAAAGCTTTTCATGAAACCAAACACAACACCGCAACGAATAAATTACTCATTTTCCTTCACTTCCTTTAACACACGAACATTCCAAGGCAAAGAAATACATGATCAAAAAATTTATCATACATCTCATAAAACAATTCAATTAGCTTATATCACATAAGGCAAACTATCCTAACTTTAGAAATAAACACTTAAACCAAAATACACCCGTAAACAATTTGCTTGCAATTCATTTACACATAACCTAAACACATATTTAAATAATTATTCATTCATTTATATCAAGGAATCACAATCCACATATAAGTTCAGTCAAGTCACCAAAGAAAGCACACACAAGCTCACATTTAGCAAAAGTACTCTAAAAGAGAGTTTAATCAATTACAGGAAAAATATAAGAAATAAAATCCAAAACTATATCAAATCAATTAGTTTAAAACTCAAAAATATCCAGAATACATAAACACATATTCGAGTTCATCATTAAAAAATTTCAAGCCGTTTGGACCTTCAGAACCTAAGTTTCAAATCAGATTTTTGCAAAAAGTTAGGACAGGACTGTTGCTGAACTGAAGCAGAATTGCATTGATTAAGAATAGCAAACCAACTCCGAATTGCATGAAAATTGGTACAAACCTTCCTCACATAGTCAAAATCATCTCATAAAATTTTAAGATCATTTGGAGTTTCCTAGGTTATATTTTTCTAATTAAATTTGTCACTAACTCTGAAAAATCTGAACCATTATGCTCATTGTTTTTCAATTGGTGAAAATATCAAATCAACTCCAAATCTCATAAAATTTCGCAGAGAATATCCAGAGGTGTTTAGGAAGCTATCATGAAAGTTTCAAGTCATTTAGAGTAGGTTACATTCAAAAATTATGTTTATGTTTAACCCGAAAAGATTATTTTTCCGAAATCGTTTTTACCAAATATGACTCTAGTATAATTAGCAAACCAATTCGAAAAATCATATAAAAATTCAGAGGAACTACAATTAGCATCACCAAAATAGTGACCAAGTTTTATGGTCATTGAACTTGAGGAAACATTTTTCACTCTAGTTTTTTGTCATTAAAAGTACAAGTTTTTCTTAAACATTCACTAACAACCAAAATTTATTTAAAATATCAAAACACTTCCAAATCACTCCAAATTTTCTAGAACACGGTGAGATAACATCAACGAAAACGTATCAAATTTTCAAGGCAATCGGATTAGCCCAACTATCATTTAGCAAAACCTCCTACAAGCTAAGGTAATAAGCTTAAAAATTCAGCATAGAGGCATCATATCACTTTCTATTTCATTCACACACATGCAACCCCTAAATGATTTTATTTTCCTACTTCAAACACACATTACCATGCACCAAAATCACAATTTTCCAACCACACATTTAGCTCACATACACAAACATTTACTTTTCAAACCAAGTTGATTCATTCTCATGCTTCTAATCCTAATTCAATTTATTACCAATAATCAAACTTATTTCAATTCAATTAGCCATTTTCATTCAAGCCTAGTTCTAATGCACTTAATCAAATAATCAAAGATCATAAACAAATTTCTATACTCAAGCATTCCATATACGAAACCGAATAGCACATACACACACATAAGCACACAAAATCAATTCCTCAATCATTTTTCTTTCAAGAACCAAATTAATGAGCATAAGAACAATTTATTTTAACTCAAATACGACATGCATAATCAAATTGATTTGGGTCTAATATATGATATTTTGAGCATGATTTGGACTCCCTTTTACTATGGATTTGGCTTGTTTCTCTTGTAAATTTAGGACTTTTTGTATAGTTTTTTGGAAGTTAGGTAATTTAGAATCCTTTGAACGTTTTGATCCGTTTTGTGTATGTTTCAGGTACTTTCGGAGCTTAAATGAAGAAAATAAATATGGAGCATGAAAGAGGATGAAAAGACCTTGAAAATGGCGCAAGAACGGAGCAAAACGAAGACAGAGCAGGTGACGCACGCCCAGGCGCACAGGCCCGCACGCCCAGGCGCGCAAAATGCGAGAAAATGACACTGTTCGTTGTTTTGACCATAACTTGGGCTACACTTTTCCAAATGAGGCGATATTGGTATCATTTTAAAGCTAAGGAAAATATCTGCAACTTTTCCAGAAATAGCCTTGCTCAAATTCATCCATCTTGAGGGTCAAACTCAGTGCCGAAGTTTCTGTCAAACACATACAAATACGGGATTCTAAAAGGATTTTGATGATAAATTCTATTTGTTGATAAGATTCTTAAAGATTAGATTATGCTAATAGGATATTATCATATCATATCAATTGGGATTAGTTGTAGACTTTAAATATAGGTTTTTCCTTTAGGTTTTGTAGACTTTTCAGAGCCAAATAAGAGATTAGAATAAAATTAGGATTAAAGAAGAGAGGCTGTTATGCAATTGAGAGCAAGGAGGCAAGGCACAAGGATTGAAGATCAACATTGTTGGAGGGATCCGCTTGATGATTGAAGATCTCTTAGGGGTAAATTGATTATTGTCTATAATTATTAGTTTTTCTCATTCCTTGTATTTCTTCTCTAAATATGTATAATTGAACCTCTTATTAGGAATAAGGTAGATTTGTATGGATCTTAATTTGGCTATTTATTTATGAATTAATGTTTTTCCTTTTAAATCAATTGCTTGGTTGTGTTTTAATTACAATTCATAGAATTGATCACTTTATATTTTGCTTTGGTAATCTGAACCTTAATTGGAAAATTAGGATTAAGATTAGGCCTTTCAACCAAACAATATAATTATTCAACTCGTAGGGATACTTTTGGGTAATTGTATAGCTTTTATAAATTTTACTCACTTAATGGATTAAGGGGTAAAGTTTAGTAAGAAACATAATTGTCATGAGGGATCTAGCTTTTATTGTTTCTAGGGTTTTTGATTTATTGAAAAACATATTTTCATAATTAATAACCTGATCCTACAATGAAACCAAGTTCCTAACCTTTTCCATATTTGCTTCTAAATCCTATTTAGTTTCTGAATTGTTTCATAATTTTTATTCTATACTCATATATCTAAACTCAAAACCCATACAAGTTATACATAGTAATTGCAATTAGGTGAAAGAAATTAGAAACAATTTGCAATCCCCGAGTGGAACGATAATTTACTTACTCTTTATTACTTGTGCGATCGGTACACTTGCAGAATTGCCAACAAGATTTTGGCGCCGTTGCCGGGGATTGAAATTCGATTCTAATTTTTTTCGGTACCTTTTTGTAAATACTTGTGTAATTTGTACCTTTTCATGTATAACTATAGTTTTAATAATGATTCTGATTGTGATAGATTTATTTCGGATCCCTGTTCTCCATACTATTATGCAAAAAAACATAAGTAATAGGAAAACTTCATTAGAAATAGCTTTAGAAAAATTAGAAGCTACAACTAAGGAACCATTTTTTTTAGAGCCAATTCCCGTGGAGAAAGCTCCATGGGAAATAGCTTTAGAGAATTGTGTTCAAAACACTAAAGAATTTATTGAAGAAGTCAGAACTTATTACTCAATTCAAGGTTCCAATGCAATGAACCTTGAAATCAAAGTTGAACACATTTCAAAGCCATTAAATGAAGAGTCACAAGCATCACCAACAATTTTTGACTCTCTTCAAAGAGAGGAAAAAGTGGTGGTGATGGATGTCACCAATGATGAAACTCCTATGGAGGAGCAAATTGAGAAAAATGTGCATAATGAGTTTGAGGAAGAAGACCGAAATAAAACTTTAGAAGGTTTGAATATGGTAGAAAAATTTGATCTACCCTTGCATGTTGAATTCATAGCAATTAAAAATTTGGTCAAATCTATTGCACGCTTGGATGACTCAAATTTTTTTCATTATATTCAACCTTTGTGCTTTCGTGAAAATCTAAAAATCAATCTAAATCATTATTGAACAATAGGGAGTCTGGAAAGGTAGTTTTCCTAATTCATGGAATTAACACCTTCATGAATGGGAAAATAAATAATTTGTCTGAGATGATGCATGAGTAAGGAATGCACCTTTTGACCCTGGTGGGATTGAACTTATTTTTGAAACTTCCTTACTCCACCATCATCCAAGGTTTGTCCCATGGGATGTGGGAATAACTTGTTATTGTTGCATCACAAGGGATTTAACCTATAAGATTTGGGATCCTGGTGGATTCTTTGTAATTATGTAGTAGTGTAGGTTTTTATTTTTTTAGTTAGTTAGTAAATAAAGAGTTTAGAGCTTTCTATATGTAACTACTAATGAGGTGCTTCTAGCACTATTTTTAGTTGTTCATGTGACACAGATGAATAAGTTTGGGGGAGTCTCCTTCATGGTGCATCAAGTGAGAATGATGTGCTACAAAGGGAAGTTTCTAACTCCTTGCTTTTGTTTTTAATTTTTATTTTATAGTTTTAGGTTATATTAGTTTGCTTGAGGACAAGCCAACCTCTAAGTTTGGGGGAATTAACAAAATAAATATTTTTCTGACTTGAATTTTTCTCCCATATTTGGTGTTGGTCTGTTTCTTGGGTAAAAGTAGATGATTATTCTAGGCTTAGGACTATTTTTTCTGATTATATATGTAAATACTTGATTTATGATGATGACTCATTGATTGTATAACACTATTTTGGATTGAGTTTTAAGTTTTGTTGAGAACTGGTTATTTTAATAAACTGTTTTGGAATAAGTTCTTAGTGAACTAACTGTTTAGCCTGTGAGATTTTTGAGCCTATACACTTGACAGAGGTATGTGATTTATATTGATTTTTGTGATTTAAACCCCTATTTCTTTCATGAGTGTGTTCACTTTGATGTTGTGTTCTAGAACTTGACCGGTGACCATTTTGAGACTGATAATTGTTTGCATGCATTAAGATGATTAAGGCACCTAGGATTGTGTTCTTGTTGGCCTTCAGATGATTTGATTGATTATATATTCCCTTAGTTGCCCACTTTGAGCCTAATGAAATTATGATTTTTCTTTGGTACCTTGCATTGATTACATATTCTTTGTACTTTAGGAATTTTGAATGAGCAATTGAGAGGAATGAATAAGGAAAAGTGAATGAATGGTACAAAGTGTTGTAAGTCTACTTCTCTTCCATGAAAGAAAAAAATGAAAAAGAAAAAAAAATGAAAAAAAGTGGAATTTGGAAGAGAGTAGAGGAAAAAGTGAAAAGAAAAGAAGTATGAAATTGATTGTGAGTTGAGTATGAGTCCTCTTAATTATTCATTGCTCATTCATAATTTTTAGAGGGAAATTTGTTTTTGCATTTTAGCCCTTAGTTTTATCCGTTGTTTCTTTTATCCCACCTAACACTTTTAGCCATGACCTCATTACAACCAAAATTAAGACCTTTTGATTTTTGCATGTATTCAATAATTTCAGTGGAGATTTGGGTCTATGGTCAAGCATATGGTAACACATTGTCATCGGATGAACTTGAGTGAATATTTATAAAACCTTTGATACACATGAGAGATACACACAGTGAGGTTGAGAGTGTTCACTAGTTCTGGTTCTTTTAGAGTTTGTTTTTCTAACAAGTTTTTGATGAAGTTAATGCTTGTGAATAAAAGTGTACGACTCATGAGTCCGAAGTCTTAGATTAGGTGTTTGCATATTAATTTAGAAAATTGGTTTTGTGTTCTAGAGTTTTTATTTTACTTTTGCCCTGGACATGCAAAATACTAAGTTTGGGGGAGTGATTTGGGTCTAATATATGATGTTTTGAGCATGATTTGGACTCCCTTTTACTATGGATTTGGCTTGTTTCTCTTGTAAATTTAGGACTTTTTGTATAGTTTTTAGGAAGTTAGGTAATTTAGAATCCTTTGAACGTTTTGATCCATTTTGTGTATGTTTCAGGTACTTTCGGAGCTTAAATAAGTAAAATAAATATGGAGCATGAAAGAGGATGAAAAGACCTTGAAAATGGCGCAAGAACAGAGCGAAACGAAGCCGGAGCAGGTGACGCAGCCCAGGCGCGCAAAATGCAGGAAAATTACACTGTTCGCTTTTTTGACCATAACTTGAGCTACGATTATCCAAATGAGGCGAACTTGGTATCATTTTAAAGCTAAAGAACATATCTACAACTTTGTCAGAAATAGCCTTTCTCAAATTCTTACATCTTGGGGGTCAAAATCAGTGCCGAAGTTGCTGTCAGACACAAATACGGGATTCTAAAAGGATTTTGATGATAAATTCTATTTGTTGATAAGATTCTTAAAGATTAGATTATGCTAATAGGATATTATCATATCATATCAATTGGGATTAGTTGTAGACTTTAAATATAGGTTTTTCCTTTAGGTTTTGTAGACTTTTCAGAGCCAAATAAGATATTAGAATAAAATTAGGATTAGAGAAGAGAGACTGTTATGCAATTGAGAACAAGGAGGCAAGGCACAAGGATTGAAGATCAACATTGCTGGAGGGATCCGCTTGATGATTGAAGATCTCTTAGGGGTAAATTGATTATTGTCTATAATTATTAGTTTTTCTCATTCCTTGTATTTCTTCTCTAAATATGTATAGTTGAACCTCTTGTTAGGAATAAGGTGGATTTGTGTGGATCTTAATTTGGCTATTTGTTTATGAATTAATATTTTTCCTTTTAAATCAATTGCTTAGTTGTGTTTTAATTACAATTCATAGAATTGACCACTTTAAGTTTTGCATTGGTAATCTGAACCTTAATTGGAAAATTAGGATTAAGATTAGGTCTTTCAACCAAACAATATAATTATTCAACTCGTAGGGATACTTTTGGGTAATTGTATAACTTTTATAAATTTTGCTCACTTAAGGGATTAAGGGGTAAAGTTTAGTAAGAAACATAATTGCCATGAGGGATCTAGCTTTTATTGTTTATGGGGTTTTTGATTTATTGGAAAACATATTTTCATAATTAATAACCTGATCCTACAATGAAACCAAGTTCTTAACCTTTTTCATATTTGCTTCTAAATCCTATTTAGTTTCTGAATTGTTTCATAATTTTTATTCTACACTCCTATCTCTAAACTCAAAACCCATACAAGTTATACATAGTAATTGCTATTAGGTGAGAGAAATTAGAAACAATTTGCAATCCCAAAGTGGAACGATAATTTACTTACTCTTTATTACTAACATTCACTAAAAACCCATTTTACTCCTTCATTCAAACATAAATCAAGGCATTCAAATAAGACCAAATCATTTGAACCAAATCAATAGGAAAACCGTATAGTCCTAGCATCCTCATGCATGTCCATTTTGTTTATTTTAAACTTAGATTCTATCATGCATGCAACTAAAAATCAAAGATCAAAGCTCAGAATTAATCAAACACCAAAAATCAATTTTATTTCCCCTTTTCCTTGTTTGGCCGAGTCATCAAGGAAGAAAAAATGAGGAACTTTTGCACAATAAAACAACATATAAACATCGTTTAAAATCAACAAGAATCAAAGCTTATTTCTTTAATCTTTATCAAAACAAAAACAAAATCAAAACACTTTGAGCACAAACCATCCCAAAAACCATATAGCCTTTATTTTTTCTTGCATGTTCATTTTTGTTCTTAAAGCTTAAATCTTTACACATTGTGACGATCCGCAAATTCCTCGTCTGTTTTAAATGAATTTCTGAAAGATGTTTTATCAACAATAGATGTATTTGTGTGAAAATAAATATTTTCATGGACTCAAATTAAATGGTTTTGTTATTTGGGATTTCTTTGAGAAGTGGAATTCCTTGTGGACTTTAATAGATTTACCAAACTTCAGAAATTCATAACTCTTTAACCGTAACTCCGAATTTTATGATCTTTATATTAAAACGATCGTCTTTAAATGTAGAATTTGAAAATGTGACTTTTATAATTTTCTGGATGGATTCACAAAAATTCATTTCCTGAGTGCATTGTAAATGAATTTTGAGTATTTAAATGAGCAAAAATAGTTAAAGACCTCAAATGAACTTTTCCTTTTGAGGATCTCTTTTATATAAGAAAATATGATTTTAGAAAATGAAATGAGGGCTGTATATATATCCAAATAGTGCAGTTAATTGTTTTAGTTAAAGTGTGTAATTTTGAGTTTTATTTGCGATTGTTGATGATTGTTATGTTATAAAGGGAAAACTATTTTATGTAGTCTTATAAATTGAAATTAAAATAAAATGAGTACTTGACATGGTGTGTGTATGAATACTTGTATGAGGTGTGAATTCTTGAATAATTTGTACTATAATATTATCTTATAATGGTATAGGACTTAAAGTAATTGTGTATTATTGAAATTGAAATGAAAATAAAATGAATATGTTTATGCATGTGTGTGTGTATGTGTCAAGCATGCATGAAGGAGGGAGTAGGAAACTTAAACCCTAAATTGCTTAGTCATTAAGAATCCAACCCCAAATTACTATTTGCATGCAACTTTATGTGAGGACCAAAATGCCCTTGACTCTAGAATTATCCAACCGTACCCACATTTTGGTAATTTCACACTAACCCTCCCTTGCCTATAAATAGAGTGGCCTTCCTTTTGGGTTCCTTTACTTCTTCTTCTTCCCTTCATTCATTCACTTCTTTATTTTCTTCTAAACAAACACATTCCTCTAAGAGCCCATTACACTCTTAGAACTAGAGAGAGAGAGAGAAAGAGAGAGAACCGTGAAGAAGAAGAAGAGAGGGAGAAGAAGACCAAGCTTGAGTCAAGGTTTTCTTTGAAGATCCAAGTGATTTGAAGGCTAGGAGACTTTGATCTTAGGTGTGTGGTTCGAATCAAGAAGATTTGTGTTGGTTAGGATTTTCTTTTAGGTTTATGATCTTTATTTTCTTTTGCATGTCTTATTTATATTTTGATTTTGGACTTTTAAAAGTTAAAGAAACTTGTAAAGTGTTAAATAATGGTTTGATGATTCGGCCATGGTTAGTAAACCATGTGTTGATGATTTTTAAATAGATCTAAGTACATGCATGTTGATGTTTGATCTTGAGAAGTTATTTTTATGCTTCTTTGAAAAATGAGTTGAAAGTGTTTATTTTGATTTATGATCCTTGCATGTTTTGTGAAAAAGCTAAGACTTTGATGATTGCATGTTGGTTTTATGCTTAGAAAAGTTGATCTAAGTGATTGCATGTAACGATCTTGACTTGATCTATAATAAAGCTTTAATCTTGAGTCTTGCATGTTGTTTTTGAGCAAAAATATTTGATCTTTACTTGATGTTCATCACGGTTTTGAAAGAAACTAAGGAAAACAAGATTTTGAAAATGATTTTGATACAAAAGGACTTGATCTATGTATTATGCTCTTTGCATGTTAAAGATCTAGTGAAGTCTATGCTTGAACTTAAAAGATCCATGGTTGCATGTGATTGTTTTGATGAGATCTTAGATTTTAAGTCACATGCATGTTATTTTAAGTGTTGATCATGAGTATTTGTGCTAGAAAGTTTAGATCTTTCACTTGTGATCTTCCTTGTCACGGTTTTGACTAGAGTTTGTGCTTAAACTTGTTTGTTTGCCTTGATCTTTATGTGCATGAAATGATTTAAACTTGATCTAGGATAAAGCATGGAACTTGATCTTTGCATGTTGTAAAATGAAACAAAAACCTTGTCTTTGATATGATGATGATTCGGCCAAACCTAAGAGAAATGAGAAACCATACTTTGATCATCATCTAAAGCACATGCATGTTAATATTTGTTTAATCTAAAGACTTTAAATGCATGCATGAAATTATTAAGGCATGAAAGATAAGACTTTGGTGTGATGCTTGATCTAATAAGTTGATTTAAGTTAAGAAAAATAAATTAAAGTTTGTTAATTTTCCAAGAAGAGCTCACGGTTTTAGGATGAAAAAGGAAGAAATAATTTCATGATTTTATGTCTTTAATGTTGAATAAATCTTTTCTTTGACTTATGCATATATTCGGCCAATGCATGTCTAACTAGGTTTAAGAAGCTTTTCATGAAATGACATGTGATAATGAGTGTGTTTCATGTGTTGATGTTAAGTGTTTTGGTTTGTGATTCCTAGACTATTTTCTTACTCTATTCGGCCAAGACTAGTTAAATAGGATAGGATTTTATTTGGTTAAATGATAATTGATATTTGAAAAGTATATGATTTATATGACTTGATTTATCAAAGTGTTGTTGTTGGTTGTGTGCTAGTTGATGTTTGGAAAAATGTTTGTATACGTAATTGGTGTTGAAATTAAGCAACTCCGAGTTCATTTGCTTGGATTTATTTGGAAACATGGGACATGTTTAGTGGCTGTCCTAAGTTCGTACTTATTGATAAAGCTTGAATTTTAAAGTGTTAGTTTTGAGCTAAAGAATTGTTTGAAACAAAAGTGCTTTTAAGATGTTTTCGGATTTTTATTAAAGTGATTTTGTAAAACAATCCTTTGCTGTCCAGAATCGTTTGGACTTGTTTCTTAATTTTAAAAATGTGTTCAAGTGATTTAAAGTATGGATTTCAAGTGGAATTTGATTTAGGAAAAAGTCGGATTGAAAACAGTGAATTTTTTGGTGTTTTTGGACATGATTAAGGTGCTGTCCAAGACGGACCAGCAACCAAATCAATTGATTTGAATTACTTTATTAGATACTTTCAAATTGGTTTTGAAGTACTTAAAGTACTAGAAAATATTAGAGTTGTTTTAAGAAAACAATTATGTTTTAAGTCTTTCGACGAGGAATAGAATGTGTATTGAGTTAAGAAAAGACCTTCTTGATACAAGTTGTAACATCTGCCTTTTGACCTTCTTGATCAGAGAAGAACTCCTATCGAGTTTAAGGAAGGCGATCATGTATTCATGCGAGTAGTACCAACTACTGGGATTGGCAGAGTGCTTAAAACCCGAAAACTTACCCCAAAATTCATAGGACCCCAAATCCTAAAACGTGTAGGACCAGTAGCTTATGAAATTGCTTTACCCCCAATGTTTTCCAACCTACACAATGTCTTTCATGTGTCACAACTTATAAAGTAAATTGGTGATTCTTCTCACATCATCGAACCCGACTCTGTACAACTCAAGGAAAATCTTACGTACGAGACCTTACCCTTAAGGATAGACGGTCGGAGTGTAAAGACTCTTCGAGGAAAGGATATTCCTCTGGTTAAGGTTATTTGGAGTTCTGTGAATGGAGAGAATGCTACGTGGGAACGTGAGAGTAGCATGAGGGATTCGTACCCTCGTTTGTTTGAAACATGTACGCCATTTCTCGAGGACGAGTGTAACAACCCGATTTTCACTCCCCAAAACTTAAATGAATTATGATTACTTTCTTGCAAAAATGAGGCCATTTTTTTTTAAATATAAATTCGTTAATACGTAATCCACCCTTTTGAAAATCGAGTTGTCACTTTCGAAACTCTCCACTCAAACACCATCATCGGAATATAAAACTGTTTTCATTTAAATTAAAAACATGAGCCACAAGTATTTGAGTGACACTCCAAGTGTGTTCCAAAAGCAGGCCATCATTACAAAAGAACTTACAAACCAAAATATAAAAGGTAGCTGATTACATCATTAGTTCATTACAAGATAATCCTCGACTGAAAACTCAGATCCTAGACACAAGACATCCTCTAGACACGGATTGCAAGACGTCACTCATCAGCAGAACTAGCCTCCGTCTCCATATCCTCGCTTGGATCTGTCTCCGCAACATGATCGGATTCGCTAGCACTTTCCTCTTCCATAGGTTCAGGAACCACTGCTGCTAAGGGTGCAGGATTACCATTCAGCTCATGGTGTTCCCGGGGTCCACCATCTTGATAATCTCGCAGAGTAACTTGCCCAACATGCACGTCCATGCCTGCTCCCCGTAGAATGTGCCTCGGATCGTCGATCTCCAGACAAGTATCTCCTCTCCAGATCCATCCATCAGGTACCACCTCCCATGCACCTCCCTGAAGAGGCCACATGTGGATCGCTACATGATACGCCATCTACCCGTTGCAATACCGGTGAATGCCAATACGACAACCAGGTAGGAGAGAGTCAGCGCGCCATACGTAACAAGTTGACCGCAAGGTCGCAGAATAGACACGATAGAAAGACGCACAGTACCAAGGACACTTGATGAACAAATATACACAAAACAGGACACAAGAACCAGAATGCAATCGAGCACTTGAAGGATAAGCACTTTTCCCAAATCAAACTCAACATAATAAATAAAGGTACTCACGATATAAATAAACCACACACAAAAGCAATACTCGCTAACCATTACCACAATGTTATTAAGTTTTATCATTCTTAAATCACTCAATGAGGTAGGGGAAATCACCATCACTGAGGAACGCGCACTCTACATCTCCTCGGTCTCCATCCACCTAGTCGGAAGCCAACAGGAGTACAGGACCTTTACCACGCGGGCACGACAGCTGTCTCAAAACAGATGGTCCCAGACCAGGAGGATCTTGTCCTCAAATCATATAATAAAGGCTCACTACCTCGCAGTGGCAAAACACATTTCCCCGTTCCAGTCCCTCTCAACTGTTGTAGACTTGCATTCAAGGGGGTGACAGTATCATCTCTAGTTAGCTATGCGGTCCTTACCACGACATTATACCTAGTCCCCACCACGTTAGTGTGCCACTTATGGGATTCGTCCCGCCTAGAAATGTACTCGAGGCTTCTTGACGAGTCACCGTCATTGCCCTCCCCTCATGCAATCTCTACCTGAGTATCCGCAGATACCCATAGTATCTTCCTCTCCACTACTTCACACTCTCATATCTCACCGCGAATATTAATGTCTTTTAGTGTCTTTTAAGGTTCTTAAAGTCTTTTAGAACCGTAAAGTCTTTTAGTTAATCTATAGTCGGCTTGCCCTTAGTCCATCCCTTCGACAAGTCCCGACCACTAACATCTTTTCCCCACTTTCACAAACACAATCGCACTCACATTCTCAAGCCTCTCGGGCAAACATCTCACATAATTACTTTCTCATGAATCACATTGCTCTTTGCACAAACATTTCCAGCACAACAATCTCAACGTCACAAGCACCATTCTCTTACTCAATACATTAACATCTCATCACATTCCTCATACCGCATTACATACCATTCCTTCACTCATTTTCACATGTTTACTCTTCCATTCAGGCTCATCACACTAGATATAACGATTTACAATAGAATAGAAAAGGACCAACATACGGTAGAAGTAAACATGCATTAATCCAAAGAGACAGAAAACAGAATAGATTTCGTAAACTCATATGACCACGTGCATCAACAATGCTACGGGCTCACCACACTCTCACTCACCTCTTATTCTAGCAAGAAAAGCACTTTGCCCTTGAAGGTCTCTAACTTCTCTTTGAGAATTATCACCACCGTCCACTGAATAACCTAAAATAAATAAATACACTTTTATTAAAATCATTTCAATTAGAAATCACCACTTGATTCTTAAATCAAAACCCTTTACTTTCTTTATCCTTTATTAAAATATTGGTATTTATCAAAACAACTCTCAATCTTTTCTATTGCTTAAAGCCTTTTGAAAATCATTTGAAAACTCATATTAGGATAAATAAAACAATAGTTTATGTGGCTGTATAGGAAAGTCCAGCCCCTTATTCACGTTGCAAAACCATTGAAAATCCATCATTTTTCATTCCAAATTTTTATAAATCAATAACACTTGAAATCCATGTCTTTTCACAACTCAAAACATTTTTAAACTTGGAATACTTGGAAATAAAATCTTGGACAGCAAGGAACAAAGAAATTAAGTCATGAAATCACTTTAAGAAAATAATCAAATTCATTTACTCATTTCCTTTATCAAACCGAATGGAATAAAAAACAAAACAACACAATTCAAACAAATTTTTCTTAAAACAAAGTCATGAAACATAATCATTTCAAAGAGACAATTACATGCAAAAGAATCTAACCTCTTCAACCTAGAATAGGCCGAATCATGGTCATGGAAAAACAAGGCTTTTGATGCATCTTTTCTTCACAAAATCTTGAAAATATTAAATCAACAACATGCATTTGTAAAGCACATGATTTTAGAAAATCTCAACTCTTTTCTTCTTCAAAACCGTGACATATAAGTCACTTTAAAACACAATTTTCCTTTGCATGCACTTTCGGAAATCATGGAACTCAAAAGAAATTCCATGCAAGAAACTCTTTTATGAAAATCATGATGTTTCTTTGTTTTCAAAGCTTGGCCGAATAATACTTTAACAAAATCAAGAGGAAAACTCAAATCCTTGACTTTGAAATACTCATGAATTAGATCAAAACATAAATCATTTGAAATAAAATTGTTTCCCTTCGTTTCTCTTCACAACCGAAACATGCATGTAAAGGATCAAAACTTTTGAGCAAAAGAATCACATGCAAAACTTAAAAATCAAAGCCATGGAAAAATCAAGATAAGAATCAAATCCTTTTCAAAGCCAAACAAAGATCAAAGTCCTTTTTGAAAATAAAACCAAGATCAAAACTTTAGAAAATTCAAAATTAAAATCAAGGCAAACAAACCATTTAGATCACCTTCATCAAACATCACATCAACATGCATGGACTCAAAATGAAAGAAAAGTCATCACAACCTAAATTTCTAAGCAAGGCCGAATGGAATGACCATGGTTTTAGGGTTTACAAATTCATAGAGTTCTTGAAACTCAAGATCAAGGCTTAACAAGTACTTACAAGCATAGATCTACAAAGAACTTAGACATGCAACAACAAAGAACTTTACAAGACTTAGAAAATTAAAAATCACTTAGAACATCCTCTGATCTTCGAATAAACTAAAGAAGTAGAGAAGATCTTCAACCTTCTTCAAGAATCCTAAGGCTTTTGAGCTTGATCTTCCTCTTCCTCTTCTCCTTGGTGCTCACGGGTTCTCCCTCTCTCTAGGCTTTCTCTAAGAGTTTGTTGAAGACTCTTAGGAATTGTGTTTTGGTTTGGAAAAGAAATGAGAAGCAAATGGGGTTGATGTGCTACAATTTGGGCTTTAAAACAACACACCATATTTCCTCTCTTGCCCTTAGTGCAATTCGGTCAAGGGTGAAGCCAAGAAGGGTAATTTTGTCCTCATCAAGGCTTGCATGGCTCAAGCCAAGCCATTGAACAAATGGAGTAAAATTAGGGCTAAGCTTGCTTCCTATTGGTTGGTCAAACCACTAACCATGCTTATCCTTAAACTAAACCTAGATGCTAAGGGTTACTAGCCTAGGGTTCAAGAAGTCAAGGCATGACTCATTCATGCACTACACACACACACACTCCTACGGCGACACATATGCACACACATGCACAATTTCATTTTTATTTTCTTTTTCACATAAAATCATATTTTCCATAAAATGCAAAATACCAAATATTAAATACTTAAATACTTTAATCCAAAAAATTCAATTCCAAATTCAATCCAAAAATGCAAAAATCCGAACTCATAAGGTTTGTCTCAAAATAAAATCATTTGCTTAGAAATCCAAAATCATTTGAAAATACAAACTAAATTTAATTCATGAAATACTTTTGAAATCACACCTTTAAAAATACTTTATTCAAATAATCTTTTTAGGGTTTTCAAATGAATATTAGGCATTCAGACGGGGTGTTACATTCTCCCCAACTTAGCGATTTCTCGTCCCCGAGAAATACAGTACCTGAATCAAACAGGTGCGGAAAAGAACTTCTCATCTTGCTCTCAAGCTCCCACGTCGCATCTTCCCCATTATTCCGACTCCATACTACCTTAACTAAGGGAATATCCTTCCCTCTCAACTTCTTAACACTACTACCATCTATCCTTAGAGGTAAGGTCTCAAATGTGAGATTCTCTTTTAGTTGTACCGAATCGGGTTCAATGATGTGTGAGGGATCATGGACATACTTTCTCAGTTGGGATACATGAAAAACATTGTGCAAGTTTGAAAGAAAAGGAGGTAAGGCAATTTGATAGGCTATGGGTCCTATTCGTTTGAGAATTGGATAAGGTCCAATAAAACGAGGTGTAAGTTTTCGGGTTTTGAGCATTCTACCAATTCCAGTAGTTGGCACTACCTTCATGAAGACAAAGTCTCCTTCATTGAATTCTAGCGGACTCCTTCTCTTATCCTGGTAACTCTTTTGTCTACTTTGGACAGTCCTCATCCTGTCTTGAATTAACCTCACCTTTTCGATCGTCTACTAAACTACGTCTGGCCCCATTATCAAATGCTCACCAGTCTCGAACCAACACAGCGGCGTTCTGCACTTCCTACCATACAGAGCTTCATACGCTGCCATTCCGATGCTTGAATGGAAACTGTTGTTGTAAGTAAACTCAATCAAATGCAGAAAAGAATCCCAATCACCAGTACTCTCAATCACACAGGCTCTCAACAAATCCTCCAATGTTTGGATAGTTCGCACTGACTGTCCGTCTGTCTGTGGGTGATACGCAGAACTTAAATCTAACTTGGTTCCGACTGCTGTTTGCAAACTGACCCAAAATTTCGAAGTAAATCGTGGATCTCTGTCTGATACTATACTTGAGGGTACTCCATGTAATCTTACTACTTCCTTCAAATATAGCTCAGCCAGCCTGTCCATGGAATACTTCATGTTGACAGGAATAAATCGCGCCGTCTTCGTCAGTCTGTCCACTATTACCCAAACAGCATCGTGGCCTCGTCGAGTCTTGGGAAAACCAGAGACAAAATCCATAGTGATGCAGTCCCATTTCCACACTGATACTTCCAATGGTCTTAACTCACCACCAGGCTTCTTATGTTCCACCTTCGCCTTCTGACACGTCAAACATCGTGATACATACTCCGCTACTTCCCTTTTCATTCCAGGCCACCAGAAAATCCTTTTGAGGTCCTGATACATCTTTTGCGAACCAGGGTGTAAACTCAATTTACTCTTGTGAGCTTCCTCCAAAATCATTCCCTTTATCTCCACATCGTTCGGTACGCAAACACGATCCCTATATCTCAACACTCCATCACCACCAACCTTGAATTCTACTTCTTAGCTTGAAGTTCCTCGTCCTTCGGTTGGAGTTCCGTTATTCGCTCCATGAATCCACTCGAAACAGTTAGTTTCCCCAGCATCATACTCCTTGGTCCTAACTCTATTCCTAAATTCAGATCCCGAAATTCTTCAATCAATTCCAACTCCTTGATCATTAGCGCAGAGACATGCAATGACTTCCTACTCAAAGCATCAGCAACCACGTTCGCCTTGCCAGGATGATATTGCAGCTCAATCTCATAGTCCTTTAAGAATTCCATCCACCTTCTCTGACGCATATTCAGCTCCTTTTGCTCGAACAGGTACTTTAAACTCTTGTGATCACTAAAAACTTCGACTCTTACACCGTACAAGTAGTGTCTCCAAATCTTCAAAGCAAACACTACTGCTGCCAGCTCCAAATCATGGGTTGGGTAATTGAGCTCATGAGTCTTCAGTTGCCGTGAAGCATAAGCCACCACTTTCCGCTCTTGCATCAATACGCATCCTAAACCTTGCTTCGAAGCGTCACAATACACACTGAAAGACTTCGTTGTGTCCGGTTAGACTAACACTGGTGCGGTTGTCAATCTCCTCTTCAGTTCTTGAAAATTCTCCTCGCACTTCGCCGACCATTCGAATTGTTGTCCTTTCCTTGTCAGCTTCGTCAAAGGTAAAGACAAACGAGAAAATCCTTCGATAAATCGACGGTAATACCCAGCCAGTCCTAAGAAACTACGGATCTCCGTCACAGACGTCAGTGTCTTCCACTCCAACACAGCATTTACTTTCGCAGGGTCTACTGAGATTTCATCCTTCGAGATCACATGCCCCAAGAAATGCACTGAGTCTAACCAAAAATCGCACTTCGACAACTTGGCGTACAACTGCTTGTCTCTCAATGTTGTCAAGGCTACTCTCAAATGCTCAGCATGTTCCTCCTTAGACTTGGAATAAATCAAAATATCATCGATAAAAACGACAACAAATGAATCCAAGTAAGGATGAAATATTCTATTCATGTAATCCATGAATATTGCAGGAGCATTTGTTACACCAAAGGGCATAACCAGATACTCGTAATGACCATAACGAGTTCTGAAAGCAGTCTTGGGAATAGCTTCCTCCTTTACTCTTATCTGATGATATCCCGATCTCAGGTCGATCTTAGAAAATACAGTTGCTCGCTTTAGTTGATCCAACAAATCGTCGATTCTGGGTAGAGGGTACTTGTTTTTGATTGTCACCTTGTTCAATTGCCGATAATCCGTGCACAAACGCATACTACCATCCTTCTTCTTGATGAATAAAACCGGTGCTCCCCAGGGCGAAACACTAGGTCTTATCATCTTCTTCTCCAACATCTCTTCCAATTGCTTCTTTAGTTCAGCTAACTCCGCCGGTGCCATCCTATAAGGTGTTTTTGAAATCGGTCCGGTTCCAGGGATCACGTCAATTGAGAATTCCACTTCTCGAATGGGCGGTAAACCAGGTATCTCATCCGGAAAAACTTCGGGAAAATCCCGAATTACGAGTAATTCATGCAGTTCCTTGTCCTTCTTGACATCCAGTGAAGCCAAAAACATATAAGCTAACGCGCCGTCCTTCAATGAAGTTTAAATTTGCTTGGCAGATAAATGCTCAAGGTTATCGGGTTTAGGCAAAGAAGATTGGGTTTCACTAAAGACTAACGACTTTTCGGAACAGTTCAGAAGAACATGATTCCTAGTAAGCCAGTCCATTCCTAAGATAACGTCTATTTGAGAAAGGGGTAATTGAATCAAATCAACAAGATAGGTGTTACCTTCTATCTCTAAGGGACATTTGGGACAATAAGTCGATACTATCACGGGTTTGTCAGTAGGGGTAGAAACAATTAAGTTATAGGGTAAAACATCTACTTTCAATTTTAATCTACTCACCACATCATGAGAAATAAAAGAATGAGTTGTACCCGAATCATACAATACTAATAAAGAATTCTTATAGATGAGACATTCACCTTGGATAAGATTAGCAGCATTTGCAGCTTCAATTCCACTCATCGTGAACACTCTTCCTGGCATATTAGGATGATTAGCATTCCCCGAATTAGCCGCTCGCTTAGGCTCCCGACAATCTCTCGCAATGTGACCAGGCTTATCACAGTTGAAACAATTCACACTCCTTGATGGACACATCGGACCAAAATGATTCTGACCACACTTGTTGCAACGAGGAGGTACACTCACTGATCTAGCTCCCCTGAAATTGCCACGATCACCACGATCCATGCGATTCCCTCCAGAATTGCTGCCCCCACGGGTTCCACCGCGATTACCGTTGCCTCCGAAGCCTCCACCTTGTCCGCTTCCTCCAAAACGTAGATCTCTCCTGCCACCAGAATATGGGTGCGGAGCCCTATACCTTCCACCAGCATCTCTGTGAAAAGGAAAATTGCGAACCGGTCCATGGGATGAAGAAGGGTTCACAGCCGTTCCCCTCGCTTTCAGACCTCCTTCGTACATACGACAGCGGTTCACCAGACTAGCAAAATCGTCTATCTCTAAATGAGAAAAAGCTAACTTAATCTCAAGCTTAAGACCATCCCTAAACTTAGCACACTTAGATCGCTCATTCTCTCCTCCAGCATACTGAGGTATATACTTAACTAACTCCTCGAATTTCGAAGCATACTCATCGATCGACAAATTCCCTTGAATAAGCCTAAAAAATTCCATCTCCTTCTCAGTTCTCAGATACATCGGGAAATACTTCTCAAGAAATTTCTGCTTAAAAGCTTCCCAGGTCATGGCTTCTCCCAGATTTACCATCACCTGCTTAGTAACTCGCCACCATGTTGCAGCCTCCCTTGTTAACATATACCCAGCGTAAGCCAACTTCTGCTCATCATTACACTGAACCATACCCCCAAAAATACGCTCTAGATCCTCAATCCACCCTACGGCCGCATCTGGAGCAAAGCCTCCCGCAAATTCCTTCGGGTTTCGACGACAAAACTCATCTAATCCCTTATAGCCTTGGGCTTCCAGATTTTGAGCTTGCTGCTGAGTGTTGAAATTCTGCTGCGCCTGACGATGCAACGCTTGGAGATTATCGTTGACTCCCGTCATCATGGCTGCCATCCGAGTCATGAAGTCTGCCGCATCCGAGTGATCAGCATCCTCACCAGGGTTTCGCGAATTCGAGCCAGAAGGTCTTCCACGCGTACGACTCATCTTGAAATAAACCAGATAGAGAATTCAACACACAATAACACGGAATCCTTGACTCTAGACACACAGAGCACACAGATTAGACACGCAAGACTGGGCTTAAGGCCACTGAGGATTAACATTGCTCTGATACCAACTCTGTAACAGCCCGATTTTCACTCCCCAAAACTTAAATGAATTATGATTACTTTCTTGCAAAAATGAGGCCATTTTTTTTAAATATAAATTCCTTAATACGTAATCCACCCTTTTGAAAATCGAGTTGTCACTTTCGAAACTCTCCACTCAAACACCATCATCGGAATATAAAACTGTTTTCATTTAAATTAAAAACATGAGCCACAAGTATTTGAGTGACACTCCAAGTGTGTTCCAAAAGCAGGCCATCATTACAAAAGAACTTACAAACCAAAATATAAAAGGTAGCTGATTACATCATTAGTTCATTACAAGATAATCCTCGACTGAAAACTCAGATCCTAGACACAAGACATCCTCTAGACACGGATTGCAAGACGTCACTCATCAGCAGAACTAGCCTCCGTCTCCATATCCTCGCTTGGATCTGTCTCCGCAACATGATCGGATTCGCTAGCACTTTCCTCTTCCATAGGTTCAGGAACCACTGCTGCTAAGGGCGCAGGATTACCATTCAGCTCATGGTGTTCCCGGGGTCCACCATCTTGATAATCTCGCAGAGTAACTTGCCCAACATGCACGTCCATGCCTGCTCCCCGTAGAATGTGCCTCGGATCGTCGATCTCCAAACGAGTATCTCCTCTCCAGATCCATCCATCAGGTACCACCTCCCATGCACCTCCCTGAAGAGGCCACATGTGGATCGCTACATGATACGCCATCTACCTGTTAGAATTATTGATAGGATTGGCAACCGACACCCAAGAGGGGGGGTGAATTGGGTGTTTATGAAAACATTGGAAAATATTCGAATTAAATCGTTTTCAATGAAATAGATAAACTTTGCAGCGGAAAAATCTTAAAAACGATGAAAACGATTATGCAAGCGGAAGCAAACAATAATAACAACGATTAATATTACGCGCGAAGATAAGAAACACTATAACAACGAAAGGTCTAACGCGTGTTGATTAATTTAAAATAATTAAATTAATATATATTATATTTACGTTGTGAAGGAGATAATTAACACAATAAAAATATGCGCAACAATAAATAAAAGAGATAAGGGATAGAAGAGATTGCACCGGAGTTTTTATCCTGGTTCGACAAACCCAGCCTACTCCAGTCCCCAAGCGACCCGCTTGAGTTTTTCACTAAACCAAGACGCCACGCGTCCCCAAGTACAACCAGAGCGCCCCACAAGCTACTAGGAACCTCCTTTCGCCAGGGACCTCGATACACAACCAGATAGCCTAACTACTAGGTGCCCCACCGTTCGTCTAGCACTACCCAATACAACAAAGGGTTCCCCACCCTACAACCACGAACGCAGCACGTCCGCACTAGGAGATTCACTCCCTAGTCACTAAGGGTTACACACCCCTTACAACACTGGTTATGGTATGAGTGATTGGTACAAGACCTATAGTGCACTCTTAATAGTGCGGATACAACAATATAAGGCTCTAACAAAAGTGTGTTCTATACAACACGAATACAACAATAAAGCTCTATGGCAATGAAGTTAAATCACAAGTACTATGGCCAAGAAAAAGGTTTTCTTCTCAAATAGATATCAACGTTTAAGAACTGGTTGAAGGAGAAGAGAAGAAGAGAAGAACGTGAAGAGGTTTTTCAAAAATGTTATCAGAAGTGTTATTAGAATGAAAACTTGATTCAAATCCATTTTAAAACAACATATAGCACATGTTTAAAATCAAAAACAAATCTTAAAGATTTAAGACATAAAACTAAAGATTTGAAAATATTTGAAATTCAAATTTTGAATTTGAAAATAGAATCAGAATCAAATCAAAAATGATTTTGGAAATAAATCAAATTTAAAATAAGAATGAAATCAAATCCAGAAATATTCAAAATTGATTTTATGAAATCAAATAAGTAAAATAATATTTTTGAAATCAAAATCAAATCAAATAGATTTAAAGAATAAAATAAAATAGAATAAAATCAATTTTGAAATCAGAAACAAATAAAATAGATTTAGGAAATAAATCAAAGATTTGATTCTTAAAAACAAATAAGGAAATATTTTCAAAAACAAAATCAAATTCGAATTTTGAAAATAAATCAGAATCAATTATGTAAAAGCAAATCAGGAAATAAATCAAAATGATTCTGACACGTTTTTCAATAAAACTTGAGGTAATCGATTACTTCAAGAAGATAATCGATTATCCCTTTAAAAAAGAAACTTTTAAATTCTTTTGAAAAACCAGTAATCGATTACAACATAGAATTTAATCGATTACTTCACTTCTGTTTAATATATGATGCAACTGATATAATCGATTATCACTGGTCAAATAATCGATTACACAGCCTCTGAAAAATATATGATGCAACTCCAGTAATCGATTATCTGTGCCAAGTAATCGATGACTTTCATACAAAAAGTAATGGATTAGCCAGGTTCAAATACTTGATTACACACTCTCTGGATTTTCTATGATGCAACATAAATAATCGATTATCTTGAAAGAGTAATCGATTATCTCTGTCAAAACTTGTCTTAACAGATTTTCACAATTTAGAGAAATCCAGCTAGAGGTTGTCAAGATATATTTTCACAGTGAATCAGTTAAGTCTTTAAAAAATATGTTTTTAGAAAAACTATTTTCGCAATTAAAAACATATTTTCATGAAAACATATTTTGCAATTAAAACATTTTTCACAAAATGTTCTTTTCTTCTCCTTAACATGAAAAACTAATTTTGGTCATTAGACACTTGTAATAAAAATTCATTACCTTACAAATTTCCTATGGGCCAGGCTATACTAAACTTGAACATGAAGCTTGAGTCTTGACTTTAGCCTTGAAACTTGATGCTTGAACTTGATGCAGCTTGATGCTTGAAACTTTGAATCTTGTTTGTAATCATCAAAACATTATCTTCTAGAATCCTTCTAGCATTACTCTTTACGTCCTTTGAGGCAAGCTTGACTTCCAACACTCCCCCTTTTTGATGATGACAAACCCTTTTCTGAGTTTCTGCATCAGAAGCGTTAAGCAGCAAGTATAGCACAATATAGTCCAATAATATCATAGGAAATACAAATAGAGAATATAGAGAATAATTGATTAAGCCATGAAATAGTTTCTCTTCATTCTCATAACCTCCCCCTGCATATATGATTAGTATGCACATGAAGCTCAGAATTCTTCTCCCCCTTTTGTCAACATCAAAAAGGTGGTGAGAAGACTTTAGCAGGACTAGGGTTCTTCTCCCCCTTTGTACTATACTCCCCCTGAAATACTGAATAGATACATTAATAATAACAAGGGAGGTGACTATGCATATTTACTCCCCCTATTTGACATCAGCAAAAATAAGTATGGGATACAAAAAAAATTTCTTCCCAATACACAATAAAAATCAGCATGATGTCAAAATGGGATGAAGAAGCAAAACATGTTTTAATGCAAGTATTCAAATAATATTTTTATCCCCCTTTCTAAAAGGTTTTTTCCAAAATAAGCATAACATGAAGGGAGATGAAAAATGCATCATAAAAAAAACATGTGAATGCTCACTATCATCAAAACTTTAAAAACCTTATATGCCATGACAATAATAACATATAATTCATGATAGCACATATTGTCATATAAGGCATATATCACATGTACAAGTTTCACAAGATAATTAAGATAATAGGAATAGTGATACTTATCGTAGGTGACCCTTTCTCAAGTAACGGAAATTGATTGATTTGGAGTTCCTTCTATTCGAATATCCATCATTGATAGGAGCTCTCCTCTTGTTTAATGTATTGTACTTCCCCAAATATCATCTTTAGATAATTTTTGAACTATGCCTTGGTAGTGCTTATAAGAGTATCTGCAGAAATTATTTAAGCACATTTCTTTTGGTATCCAATGAAATTGGATCCTTAGGGATTAGTAGCACAAGCATAAATAGGCATTTTGACTTTTCAAATTTTGAAGCAAATGAAGGACAATATAGTCAAATGCACTTAAATAATATGCTCATGCACACAAATGCATGTCCTTATATCAATATATATCTCTAGTATGCCATGACATGTCATCAACACATAAAGAGAGTATTCATGTGATAAAAGGAATTTTAAAAATATTTTAACACATATGATACAACTCAATATATGGTGAAAAATAATGCAATGTACACAAAAAAAATATAATCATGTGCTTAAAAAGATTTTCAAATAAAGCAGCACACATGATTTATTTTATCCAAGGAGTGATCATGATAGATAAAAGATATTTTTAAAAAAATATTTCAGCACTCATGATACACCTTGGTATGCACAAAAAATAGAGTAGTCCAGGTATACCTTTGTGTAGTCGTTGTTATAGGTGGAATGATAATTTGATACCTTGGACTTGTTGATCAACGAGGCGTTTGTCCTTACCCATTGCTTCTTGCTTGAGGTCCTAGACCATTTGATTTGACTTTTATGCATGTGAGAAGCTTTGATTGTAGGTACTTTTCTCCTTTGACCAATCCATTTATTCTTTTGCCTCTTGGAAATCACCCTTGACACTTTCCCCTTTTCTCCTCCACTTGGTTCATCCTTTTTAATAAAATTCTGCACATTTGAAATACTAGGAGAACATTTTGGTACCCATTGCAACTTGGGTCCTTTGGGGTTAGTCTTAGGTTCCTTAGAAGCCTTTGGAACCCATTGCAAATTATTTCTCATATTATAAGTTTTACGATAAAAGCATAAATGAGAAATATGTCCTAAATTACCACAATAATTGCAAATAATGGGTTTAGATGATGGTTTGACTTTTTCAAAATTATTTTCATGAAACTTGGATTTTTTTATTTCACATTGAAAAATATTATTGTCATCAACTTTACTTGATTTTTGGATATCCACATTATTTTCAATTTCATCAAGTAAAGAATTTGAACAATTTGATTTTTCAATGTTACGTTCAAAAAGTGCTTCCTCAACTTGTTTTTCAATATGTAAGCAATTTTCAAAAATGGTTGAGGAGTTGTTTTCTAAAAATATCTCTTTATCAAAAATATCTTCATTTTTCAAAATATCAATTTCATTTTCAATTAGAGATAATTTTTGTAAAGAGTCCAAGTTTCTATTTTCCAAATGTGTCAAATCATCATGTAACTCATTAAATGAATATTGTAGAAATTTAGAATAAGGAATAATTGAAGTTACCTCATGGTCCTCATGAGCCAAGTGATCGGATGTTTCATGTTCATCTGCCATTGATTCCTCATCCGAAAACCTTGAATCCTCCACTGAGTCCATGAAGCTTTCAAATAGCCTTTCTAATTCATCCTCATCGCATATTGAGCTACTTCCCACGCTTTCTGTTTCATCATCATAATCTTCGTCCAGGGAGTTTGATATCTCATGCTCAATATCATTTTCTTCTTGTTCCTTCTCCTCCTTTTTCCTGTGGACACTAACACTTCCATGAAGATCATTAGTAGCATAGTGTATATGTAAAGTGTCCCAAATATCCTTAGCACATTCACAATTTTCAACTATAGCATATGCATCATAGATCAAAGCATTTTTCAAAATATGCATAGCTTGAAAATTCAAGGAAAAATATTTTTCATCAAATTCGTTTAAAACATGTTTTGGCTGAAAATCAAAACCATTGAGAACGACATGCCATAAACGAAAACTAATAGATTGAAGAAAAATTTTCATTCTAGCACTCCAATAATGAAAATTATTTCCATCAAAAATTGGTGCATCATCGAATGTAAAACCCTCCATATTAAAACAAATAAAATATCCCAACACTGCCAATCTACAAGGATCTTTAACTCAGGCTGTTAAGCCTTTACCAGAGCACGAAGCTCTGATACCAATTGTTAGAATTATTGATAGGATTGGCAGCCGACACCCAAGAGGGGGGGTGAATTGGGTGTTTATGAAAACATTGGAAAATATTCGAATTAAATCGTTTTCAATGAAATAGATAAACTTTGCAGCGGAAAACTCTTAAAAACGATGAAAACGATTATGCAAGCGGAAGCAAACAATAATAACAACGAAAGGTCTAACGCGCGTTGATTAATTTAAAATAATTAAATTAATATATATTATATTTACGTTGCGAAGGAGATAATTAACACAATAAAAATATGCGCAACAATAAATAAAAGAGATAAGGGATAGAAGAGATTGCACCGGAGATTTTATCCTGATTCGGCAAACCCAGCCTACTCCAGTCCCCAAGAGACCCGCTTGAGCTTTTCACTAAACCAAGACGCCACGCGTCCCCAAGTACAACCAGAGCACCCCACAAGCTACTAGGAACCTCCTTTCGCCAGGGACCTCGATACACAACCAGATAGCCTAACTACTAGGTGCCCCACCGTTCGTCTAGCACTACCCAATACAACAAAGGGTTCCTCACCCTACAACCACGAACGCAGCACGTCCGCACTAGGAGATTCACTTCCTAGTCACTAAGGGTTACACACCCCTTACAACACTGGTTATGGTACGAGTGATTGGTACAAGACCTATAGTGCACTCTTAATAGTGCGGATACAACAATATAAGGCTCTAACAAAATTGTGTTCTATACAACACGAATACAACAATAAAGCTCTATGGCAATGAAGTTAAATCACAAGTACTATGGCCAAGAAAAAAGTTTTCTTCTCAAATAGATATCAACGTTTAAGAACTGGTTGAAGGAGAAGAGAAGAAGAGAAGAACGTGAAGAGGTTTTTCAAAAATGTTATCAGAAGAGTTATTAGAATGAAAACTTGATTCAAATCCATTTTAAAACAACAAATAGCACATGTTTAAAATCAAAAACAAATCTTAAAGATTTAAGACATAAAACTAAAGATTTGAAAATATTTGAAATTCAAATTTTGAATTTGAAAATAGAATCAGAATCAAATCAAAAATGATTTTGGAAATAAATCAAATTTAAAATAAGAATGAAATCAAATCCAGAAATATTCAAAATTGATTTTATGAAATCAAATAAGTAAAATAATATTTTTGAAATCAAAATCAAATCAAATAGATTTAAAGAATAAAATAAAATAGAATAAAATCAATTTTGAAATCAGAAACAAATAAAATAGATTTAGGAAATAAATCAAAGATTTGATTCTTAAAAACAAATAAGGAAATATTTTCAAAAACAAAATCAAATTCGAATTTTGAAAATAAATCAGAATCAATTATGTAAAAACAAATCAGGAAATAAATCAAAATGATTCTGACACGTTTTTCAATAAAACTTGAGGTAATCGATTACTTCAAGAAGATAATCGATTATCCCTTTAAAAAAGAAACTTTTAAATTCTTTTGAAAAACCAGTAATCGATTACAACATAAAATTTAATCGATTACTTCACTTCTGTTTAATATATGATGCACCTGATATAATCGATTATCACTGGTCAAATAATCGATTACACAGCCTCTGAAAAATATATGATGCAACTCCAGTAATCGATTATCTGTGCCAAGTAATCGATTACTTTCATACAAAAAGTAATGGATTAGCCAGGTTCAAATACTCGATTACACACTCTCTGGATTTTCTATGATGCAACATAAATAATCGATTATCTTGAAAGAGTAATCGATTATCTCTGTCAAAACTTGTCTTAACAGATTTTCACAATTTAGAGAAATCCAGCTAGAAGTTGTCAAGATATATTTTCACAGTAAATCAGTTAAGTCTTTAAAAAATATGTTTTTAGAAAAACTATTTTCGCAATTAAAAACATTTTTCATAAACTAAGTTAAAAACAGATTTTCATGAAAACATATTTTGCAATTAAAACATTTTTCACAAAATGTTCTTTTCTTCTCCTTAACATGAAAAACTAATTTTGGCCATTAGACACTTGTAATAAAAATTCATTACCTTACAAATTTCCTATGGGCCAGGCTATACTAAACTTGAACATGAAGCTTGAGCCTTGACTTTAGCCTTGAAACTTGATGCTTGAACTTGATGCAGCTTGATGCTTGAAACTTTGAATCTTGTTTGTAATCATCAAAACATTATCTTCTAGAATCCTTCTAGCATTACTCTTTACGTCCTTTGAGGCAAGCTTGACTTCCAACACTACCCGTTGCAATACCGGCGAATGCCAATACGACAACCAGGTAGGAGAGAGTCAGCGCGCCATACGTAACAAGTTGACCGCAAGGTCGCAGAATAGACACGATAGAAAGACTCACAGTACCAAGGACACTTGACGAACAAATATACACAGAACATGACACAAGAACCAGAATGCAATCGAGCACTTGAAGGATAAGAACTTTTCCCAAATCAAACTCAACATAATAAATAAAGGTACTCACGATATAAATAAACCACACACAAAAGCAATACTCGCTAACCATTACCACCATGTACCACAACTGAACATCATCATACTTTGCCCATCCTTTTAAATATTCAGCATTTCTTTATTCTTTTGTTATTAAGTTTTATCATACTTAAATCACTCAATGAGGTAGGGGAAATCACCATCACTGAGGAACGCGCACTCTACATCTCCTCGGTCTCCATCCACCTAGTCGAAAGCCAACAGGAGTACAGGACCTTTACCACGCGGGCACGACAGCTGTCTCAAAACAGATGGTCCCAGACCAGGAGGATCTCGTCCTCAAATCATATAATAAAGGCTCACTGCCTCGCAGTGGCAAAACACATTGCCCCGTTCCAATCCCTCTCAACTGTTGTAGACTTGCATTCAAGGGGGTGACAGTATCATCTCTAGTTAGCTATGCGGTCCTTACCACGGAATTAGACCCAGTCCCCACCACGTTAGTGTGCCACTTATGGGATTCGTCCCGCCTAGAAATGTACTAGAGGCTTCTTGACGAGTCACCGTCATTGCCCTCCCCTCATGCAATCTCCACCTGAGTATCCGTAGATACCCATAGTATCTTCCTCTCCACTACTTCACACTCTCATATCTCACCGCGAATATTAATATCTTTTAGTGTCTTTTAAGGTTCTTAAAGTCTTTTAGAACCGTAAAGTCTTTTAGTTAACCTATAGTCGGCTTGCCCTTAGTCCATCCCTTCGACAAGTCCCGACCACTAACATCTTTTCCCCACTTTCACAAACACAATCGCACTCAGATTCTCAAGCCTCTCGGGCAAACATCTCACATCATTACTTTCTCATGAATCACATTGCTCTTTGCACAATCATTTCCAGCACAACAATCTCAACTTCACAAGCACCATTCTCTTACTCAATACATTAACATCTCATCACATTCCTCATACCGCATTACATACCATTCCTTCACTCATTTTCACATGTTTACTCTTCCATTCAGGCTCATCACACTAGATATAACGATTTACAATAGAATAGAAAAGGACCAACATACGGTAGAAGTAAACATGCATTAATCCAAAGAGACAGAAAACAGAATAGATTTCGTAAACTCATATGACCACGTGCATCAACAATGCTACGGGCTCACCACACTCTCACTCACCTCTTATTCCAGCAAGAAAAGCACTTTGCCCTTGAAGGTCTCTAACTTCTCTTTGAGAATTATCACCACCGTCCACTGAATAACCTCAAATAAATAAATACACTTTTATTAAAATCATTTCAATTAGAAATCACCACTTGATTCTTAAATCAAAACCCTTTACTTTCTTTATCCTTTATTAAAATATTGGTATTTATCAAAACAACTCTCAATCTTTTCTATTGCTTAAAGCCTTTTGAAAATCATTTGAAAACTCATATTAGGATAAATAAAACAATAGTTTATGTGGCTGTATAGGAAAGTCCAGCCCCTTATTCACGTTGCAAAACCATTGAAAATCCATCATTTTTCATTCCAAATTTTTATAAATCAATAACACTTGAAATCCATGTCTTTTCACAACTCAAAACATTTTTAAACTTGGAATACTTGGAAATAAAATCTTGGACAGCAAGGAACAAAGAAATTAAGTCATGAAATCACTTTAAGAAAATAATCAAATTCATTTACTCATTTCCTTTATCAAACCGAATGGAATAAAAAACAAAACAACACAATTCAAACAAATTTTTCTTAAAACAAAGTCATGAAACATAATCATTTCAAAGAGACAATTACATGCAAAAGAATATAACCTCTTCAACCTAGAATAGGCCGAATCATGGTCATGGAAAAACAAGGCTTTTGATGCATCTTTTCTTCACAAAATCTTGAAAATATTAAATCAACAACATGCATTTGTAAAGCACATGGTTTTAGAAAATCTCAACTCTTTTCTTCTTCAAAACCGTGACATATAAGTCACTTTAAAACACAATTTTCCTTTGCATTCACTTTCGAAAATCATGGAAATCAAAAGAAATTCCATGCAAGAAACTCTTTTATGAAAATCATGATGTTTCTTTGTTTTCAAAGCTTGGCCGAATAATACTTTAACAAAATCAAGAGGAAAACTCAAATCCTTGACTTTGAAATACTCATGAATTAGATCAAAACATAAATCATTTGAAATAAAATTGTTTCCCTTCGTTTCTCTTCACAACCGAAACATGCATGTAAAGGATCAAAACTTTTGAGCAAAAGAATCTCATGCAAAACTTAAAAATCAAAGCCATGGAAAAATCAAGATAAGAATCAAATCATTTTCAAAGCCAAACAAAGATCAAAGTCCTTTTTGAAAATAAAACCAAGATCAAAACTTTAGAAAATTCAAAATTAAAATCAAGGCAAACAAACCATTTAGATCACCTTCATCAAACATCACATCAACATGCATGGACTCAAAATGAAAGAAAAGTCATCACAACCTAAATTTCTAAGCAAGGCCGAATGTAATGTCCATGGTTTTAGGGTTTACAAATTCATAGAGTTCTTGAAACTCAAGATCAAGGCTTAACAAGTACTTACAAGCATAGATCTACAAAGAACTTAGACATGCAACAACAAAGAACTTTACAAGACTTAGAAAATTAAAAATCACTTAGAACATCCTATGATCTTCGAATAAACTAAAGAAGTAGAGAAGATCTTCAACCTTCTTCAAGAATCCTAAGGCTTTTGAGCTTGATCTTCCTCTTCCTCTTCTCCTTGGTGCTCACGGGTTCTCCCTCTCTCTAGGCTTTCTCTAAGAGTTTGTTGAAGACTCTTAGGAATTGTGTTTTGGTTTGGAAAAGAAATGAGAAGCAAATGGGGTTGATGTGCTACGGTTTGGGCTTTAAAACAACACACCATATTTCCTCTCTTGCCCTTAGTGCAATTCGATCAAGGGTGAAGCCAAGAAGGGTAATTTTGTCCTCATCAAGGCTTGCATGGCTCAAGCCAAGCCATTGAACAAATGGAGTAAAATTAGGGCTAAGCTTGCTTCCTATTGGTTGGTCAAACCACTAACCATGCTTATCCTTAAACTAAACCTAGATGCTAAGGGTTACTAGCCTAGGGTTCAAGAAGTCAAGGCATGACTCATTCATGCACTACACACACACACTCCTACGGCGACACATATGCACACACATGCACAATTTCATTTTTATTTTCTTTTTCACATAAAGTGATATTTGTGAGAAACTACAATCGGTGGGTGAAACAACTAGGAAACACTAGGAGAACACCTAGAAGGGGGTTTGAATAGGTGTTAGATAAACCTTGAAAGATTTTCGAAAGAAACAAATCAAAACGATTAAAACAAATGATTTTCTTGAAATTCTTTAGCCTTAATCGATTAATGACATGAACTAATCGATTAATGCCTCTGTACATTGAAAAATCACTTTTCAATCAAATACGAAAATCAATCAATTAACATGTATAACCAGAGATTCAGCGGGAACAATTAACACCTATATTCTTATTGATTAACCTAGGTTATGAAAATGATTTTCCCCAAATCAATTTTGCACAATTAAGATTCAATTCAATCAATTATGAAAAATCACTTTTTCTAGGTTTTCAACCAAGAACACAAAGAATAACAAGAATTGTAAAGAGTAGAGAGTTTAGAGATACGACACAGCGATTTATCCTGGTTCACTTTCATCCACTTGAAAGCTACTCCAGTCCCCTCTTCAACCAAGAGAGATTCTTCACTATGAGGAATTAGAGTTTCTCAAATTACAAGTAAATGCCTCACAAAACTCCCTTCTTGCTAGCCTACAAGAGATACCACACCCTTGCCTTGTAACCCTACTGATAATCTAATCTAACCTCTTCTCTTGCTTGCCGATACCCCACAACAAGACTTCCAATGCTTTGAGATTCTTCAAAGACTTCCACTTGCTTGCTTCACTACAAGGCTTCCAAGTGCTTGATGAAATGCCACACCAAGGCTTCCAAATAACTTTGCTTGATTCACAACCAAGACTTCCAATTGTTGTAGATAACTTGCCTCTTGCAAAGATTACAACTCAAATGAAAACAAAATAACAATCCTATGAATCTCTTTCAAAAGCTATGAAAATATCAACATGAGAGATTCAAGGTTCTTGATCAAAGAATGTAAAAGTTAAAGCTTTGATCTTGAGAAAGTGAGAGAGAATAGAGTGGCTTTGATTCTTTGTAAAATTGATATGAAAATGATAGGTAATTGTAATAATGATTCACAAAGGTTAGAAAAAGGTTTATATAGAATACCCAAAAGTTAGAAATGGTTAGAAGTGCTTTTGAGAAGTGAAAAATTCATTTAAAAACAGTAACAGCTCGTGTTACTCGAGTAGCCAAGTCATTACTCGAGTAACAAGTGTAATCAGTGTTCACTACTCGAGTATTTAAGTTACTACTCGAGTATTTACGCAAGTTTTCAAAATTCTACTCGAGTAATCAGAGCCTTAATCGAGTATTTGCGCAAGACTGCACAATTCTACTCGAGTAAACAAGTGGCTAATCGAGTAGTCAGTTCAAAAAACACTTAAAAACTTGTTTTCTCAAAATCTAAACCTTTTCTTTCAAACCTTTAAGTCACCTATTGATTTTAGGCAAAGTGAATACTCAAAATATGATATAATCATGCAATCAAAAGAGATTCACTACCCTCTAATAACTCTACCCAAACTCATAAACTAAAAGACTTGTGAGGCAAAAGATAAAATAATAAAACACAAACTACCAAACTAAGTCTTCATGAGTTGGCTCTCTCTTTATCACTTGATGTTTGTTGTTGCTTGTTGAGCTTGAACTTGATCAACACATTTAAGCTTGTTCAAAACCTTTTGGAATTTATCAAAACATTCTTCATGGATCTTACAATCTCCCCCTTTTTGAAAATGACAAACATGTTTTGAATTTATGAAGTTCATTGAAGTTTTTGATGCTTGAACCATTTGATCACTTGGTGAGACTCTTGCTCCCCCTCAATAAATGCTTTTGACATTTTAAATCCAATTGAGTTAAGCTTGATTCTCCCCCTATCTCCAACAACTTTGCTCAACCTACATAAAAACAACAAAAACAACCTTTCTCCAAACATACCATAATATTTCTCCAAAATGATCAAAACATAATATTTCTCCCCTTTTTCAAAACATCATATTTCTCCCCCTTTGGCATTATCAAAAAGAAATATATACCAATTGAAATATAAGATCTAAGCCAAAATGAGAGATTAATGAGATATAACAACCAAATCATGATAATCATCTAATGATTACTCAATGATATCAATTATAACAAATTGTATACCAATAACATGATACTAATTGTAAAACAATTGTAAGAATTTGATACCAATAGTATTATCTCAATAATATAAACAATATCACATTATAAGAAATAATACCAATTGAGAGAACTATGAGCAATATCCAACAATATCAAATTGAAAATACCAATTGTATAATATCGAATGTTACCAATTTGTAGAATTTTCTCCTTAATACTAATTGAAGAAGCAAATGAATGAATAACACATGAAAGTCCTTTTGCTCTTCAATCATACCTACAAAAACAATCATGCTTTGCTTTTTGGTATCCAAATGGTTTTGGATCCATTTTTGTTAGTGTAGGGACTTTCACCCTTTTTCATCCAAACAAACTTTCCTTTAGGTATACCATGCACTTTAATATAACACACATTTGAAGTATGTCCATGAGTACCACAATAGAAACATGTTGGTGCATTTGAAAAATCAACTTTAGAAAAATCAACAACATTTCTATGAGATTTACTCTTAGCATTAGTATAACCCAAACCAAACTTGTTTGAATTTTCTCTTTGAAAATTTAACAATGTGCGCAATCTAATATCACCATTTGTGAAACTTGCAAGCTTATTTTTCAAAATAGCATTTTCATCTTTAAGCAACTTGCAATTCTCACAATCAACCACAATATTCAATCTACTAGCACAATCACAAGAAGAACTAGCATATATAAGATCAAGGGTTTCATTTTCAAGATTAAGTTCATCAACTTGTTTTTGAAGATCTAAAATCTCTTGTTGATGTTTCAAAATGAGCTTCTTCCTTTCAATGTTTTTCAAAGCTAGTTTCTTAAATTGTTCATGCATTTCTTCATAAGCATTATATAACATTTCATATTTGGAAGAAATTTCGGATTTAGTAAGACTTACATCGCTTTCGTCGCTTTGTTCACTTGATTCATCATTTGAACTTTCTTCTTCATTTACTAGAGCTATCAAGTTGAGACAAGCGGCATCTTCATCATCCGAAGAACTATTTGATGTACTTTTCTTATCTTTTTCATCATCACTATTCCAAACTATGTATGCTCTTTTAGATTTTGAATTTTTCTTTTCTTTCTCTTTCTTCTTAAGATACTTAGAGCATGAGTATTTGAGATGACCGGGGTTTCCACATTCATGGAAAACTATACCTTCTTTTGAAGTCTTTGTCATGTAGTGTGGGGGATCCTTCTCTTTACTTTTGTTCTTGTTCAACCTTCCTTTTCTCCTTAGAATCTTATTGAACTTTCTTAGTAGAATCTTCATCTCCTCTTCATCCATGTCCGAATCGGAATCTTCATTATCATCATTATCATCAGAACTCTCTTCCTTTTTATATGATCTTTGAGCTTTAAGAGCAATTCCTTTTCTTTCTTTGTTCTTGTCTGATTCTTCATGCAAATGCAAACGTTCAAGCTCCATTTCATGTTCTTGAAGCTTTCCGAAAAGTGTTGCTAAGTCCATGGTGTCCAAGTCCTTTGATTCAACAATTGCGGTAACCTTAGGTTGTCATTCCCTACTTAGACATCTTAAAACTTTGTTAACAAGTTCACAATTCACGAAAGTTTTACCAAGAGCAATGAGATGATTAACAATATGAGTAAAACGATTTTGCATAAAACATATAGATTCATTAGGCAACATACGAAACAATTCATATTCATGCATCAAAGAATTTAATCTAGCACGCCTAACTTCACTAGTGCCTTCATGTGTGACTTGCAAGGTGTCCCACATTTCTTTGGCATCACGACATTGGGAGACTCTAAAGAACTCATCATAAGATAAAGCGGAGGTGATGATATTCTTTGCTTTTAAATCATATTGAATTTTCCTTTTATCATCATCGGTCCACTTATCTTTGGGAGTAAGTGTAAGCACACCTTCTACATCTTTTGAGGGAATATAAGGACCATTTTCAATGGCTTCCCAAATGTTCACATCTATAGCTTCTATAAAGATTCTCATCCTAATTTTCCAATAACCATAACCCTCTCCACCAAACATAGGAGGGCGATTTATTGAAGCACCTTCACCACCAAAAGGATTCAGATAACCCATTGTAGTTTCTCAAGGATCTTAACGAAAAAGCTCTATGCTCGTGTCTTTCGACCGAGCTCTGATACCAATTGTGAGAAACTACAATCGGTGGGTGAAACAACTAGGAAACACTAGGAGAACACCTAGAAGGGGGTTTGAATAGGTGTTAGATAAACCTTGAAAGATTTTCGAAAGAAACAAATCAAAACGATTAAAACAAATGATTTTCTTGAAATTCTTTAGCCTTAATCGATTAATGACATGAACTAATCGATTAATGCCTCTGTACATTGAAAAATCACTTTTCAATCAAATACGAAAATCAATCAATTAACATGTATAACCAGAGATTCAGCGGAAACAATTAACACCTATATTCTTATTGATTAACCTAGGTTATGAAAATGATTTTCCCCAACTCAATTTTGCACAATTAAGATTCAATTCAATCAATTATGAAAAATCACTTTTTCTAGGTTTTCAACCAAGAACACAAAGAATAACAAGAATTGTAAAGAGTAGAGAGTTTAGAGATACGACACAGCGATTTATCCTGGTTCACTTTCATCCACTTGAAAGCTACTCCAGTCCCCTCTTCAACCAAGAGAGATTCTTCACTATGAGGAATTAGAGTTTCTCAAATTACAAGTAAATGCCTCACAAGACTCCCTTCTTGCTAGCCTACAAGAGATACCACACCCTTGCCTTGTAACCCTATTGATAATCTAATCTAACCTCTTCTCTTGCTTGCCGATACCCCACAACAAGACTTCCAATGCTTTGAGATTCTTCAAAGACTTCCACTTGATTGCTTCACTACAAGGCTTCCAAGTGCATGATGAAATGCTACACCAAGGCTTCCAAATAACTTTGCTTGATTCACAACCAAGACTTCCAATTGTTGTAGATAGCTTGCCTCTTGCAAAGATTACAACTCAAATGAAAACAAAATAACAATCCTATGAATCTCTTTCAAAAGCTATGAAAATATCAACATGAGAGATTCAAGGTTCTTGATCAAAGAATGTAAACGTTAAAGCTTTGATCTTGAGAAAGTGAGAGAGAATAGAGTGGCTTTGATTCTTTGTAAAATTGATATGAAAATGATAGGTAATTGTAATAATGATTCACAAAGGTTAGAAAAAGGTTTATATAGAATACCCAAAAGTTTGAAATGGTTAGAAGTGCTTTTGAGAAGTGAAAAACTCATTTAAAAACAGTAACAGCTCGTGTTACTCGAGTAGCCAAGTCATTACTCGAGTAACAAGTGTAATCAGTGTTCACTACTCGAGTATTTAAGTTACTACTCGAGTATTTACGCAAGTTTTCAAAATTCTACTCGAGTAATTAGAGCCTTAATCGAGTATTTGCGCAAGACTGCACAATTCTACTCGAGTAAACAAGTGGCTAATCGAGTAGTCAGTTCAAAAAACACTTAAAAACTTGTTTTCTCAAAATCTAAACCTTTTCTTTCAAACCTTTAAGTCACCTATTGATTTTAGGCAAAGTGAATACTCAAAATATGATATAATCATGCAATCAAAAGAGATTCACTACCCTCTAATAACTCTACCCAAACTCATAAACTAAAAGACTTGTGAGGCAAAAGATAAAATAATAAAACACAAACTACCAAACTAAGTCTTCATGAGTTGGCTCTCTCTTTATCACTTGATGTTTGTTGTTGCTTGTTGAGCTTGAACTTGATCAACACATTTAAGCTTGTTCAAAACCTTTTGGCATTTATCAAAACATTCTTCATGGATCTTACAATATTTTCCATAAAATGCTAAATACCAAATATTAAATACTTAAATACTTTAATCCAAAAAATTCAATTCCAAATTCAATCCAAAAATGCAAAAATCCGAACTCATAAGGTTTGTCTCAAAATAAAATCATTTGCTTAGAAATCCAAAATCATTTGAAAATACAAACTAAATTTAATTCATGAAATACTTTTGAAATCACACCTTTAAAAATACTTTATGCAAATAATCTTTTTAGGGTTTTCAAACGAATATGAGGCATTCAGATAGGGTGTTACATTCTCCCCAACTTAGCGATTTCTCGTCCCCGAGAAATACAGTACCTGAATCAAACAGGTGCGGAAAAGAACTTCTCATCTTGCTCTCAAGCTCCCACGTCGCATCTTCCCCATTATTCCGACTCCATGCTACCTTAACTAAGGGAATATCCTTCCCTCTCAACTTCTTAACACTACTACCATCTATCCTTAGAGGTAAGGTCTCAAATGTGAGATTCTCTTTTAGTTGTACCGAATCGGGTTCAATGATGTGTGAGGGATCATGGACATACTTTCTCAGTTGGGATACATGAAAAACATTGTGCAAGTTTGAAAGAAAAGGAGGTAAGGCAATTTGATAGGCTAAGGGTCCTATTCGTTTGAGAATTGGATAAGGTCCAATAAAACGAGGTGTAAGTTTTCGGGTTTTGAGCATTCTACCAATTCCAGTAGTTGGCACTACCTTCATGAAGACAAAGTCTCCTTCATTGAATTCTAGCGGACTCCTTCTCTTGTCCTGGTAACTCTTTTGTCTACTTTGGGCAGTCCTCATCCTGTCTTGAATTAACCTCACCTTTTCGGTCGTCTGCTGAACTATGCCTAGCCCCATTATCAGATGCTCACCAGTCTCGAACCAACACAAGTTTCGAACCAACACAGTGGCGTTCTGCACTTCCTACCATACAGAGCTTCATACGGTGCCATTCCGATGCTTGAATGGAAACTGTTGTTGTAAGTAAACTCAATCAAATGCAGAAAAGAATCCCAATCACCAGTACTCTCAATCACACAGGCTCTCAACAAATCCTCCAATGTTTGGATAGTTCGCTCTGACTGTCCGTCTGTCTGTGGGTGATAGGCGGAACTTAAATCTAACTTGGTTCCGACTGCTGTTTGCAAACTGACCCAAAATTTCGAAGTAAATCGTGGATCTCTGTCTGATACTATACTTGAGGGTACTCCATGTAATCTTACTACTTCCTTCAAATATAGCTCAGCCAGCCTGTCCATGGAATACTTCATGTTGACAGGAATAAATCGCGCCGTCTTCTTCAGTCTGTCCACTATTACCCAAACAGCATCGTGGCCTCGTCGAGTCTTGGGAAAACCAGAGACAAAATCCATAGTGATGCAGTCCCATTTCCACACTGGTACTTCCAATGGTCTTAACTCACCACCAGGCTTCTTATGTTCCACCTTCGCCTTCTGACACGTCAAACATCGTGATACATACTCCGCTACTTCCCTTTTCATTCCAGGCCACCAGAAAATCCTTTTGAGGTCCTGATACATCTTTTGCGAACCAGGGTGTAAACTCAATTTACTCTTGTGAGCTTCCTCCAAAATCATTCCCTTTATCTCCACATCGTTCGGTACGCAAACACGATCCCTATATCTAAACACTCCATCACCACCAACCTTGAATTCTACTTCTTTTCCTTTGTTCGAAAGCTCCTTCTTAGCTTGAAGTTCCTCGTCCTTCGGTTGGAGTTCCGTGAAGCATAAGCCACCACTTTCCGCTCCATGAATCCACTCGAAACAGTTAGTTGCCCCAGCATCATACTCCTTGGTCCTAACTCCATTCCTAAATTCAGATCCCGAAATTCTTCAATCAATTCCAAATCCTTGATCATTAGCGCAGAGACATGCAACGACTTCCTACTCAAAGCATCAGCAACCACGTTCGCCTTGCCAGGATGATATTGCAGCTCAATCTCATAGTCCTTTAAGAATTCCATCCACCTTCTCTGACGCATATTCAGCTCCTTTTGCTCGAACAGGTACTTTAAACTCTTGTGATCACTAAAAACTTCGACTCTTACACCGTACAAGTAGTGTCTCCAAATCTTCAAAGCAAACACTACTGCTGCCAGCTCCAAATCATGGGTTGGGTAATTGAACTCATGAGTCTTCAGTTGCCGTGAAGCATAAGCCACCACTTTTCGCTCTTGCATCAATACGCATCCTAAACCTTGCTTCGAAGCGTCACAATACACACTGAAAGACTTCGTTGTGTCTGGTAAGACTAACACTGGTGCGGTTGTCAATCTCCTCTTCAGTTCTTGAAAATTCTCCTCACACTTCGCCGACCATTCGAATTGTTGTCCTTTCCTTGTCAGCTTCGTCAAAGGTAAAGACAAACGAGAAAATCCTTCGATTAATCGACGGTAATACCCAGCCAGTCCTAAGAAACTACGGATCTCCGTCATAGACGTCGGTGTCTTCCACTCCAACACAGCATTTACTTTCGCAGTTTCTATTGAGATTCCATCCTTCGAGATCACATGCCCCAAGAAATGCACTGAGTCTAACCAAAAATCGCACTTCGACAACTTGGCGTACAGCTGCTTGTCTCTCAATGTTGTCAAGACTACTCTCAAATGCTCAGCATGTTCCTCCTTAGACTTGGAATAAATCAAAATATCATCGATAAAAGCGACAACAAATGAATCCAAGTAAGGATGAAATATTCTATTCATGTAATCCATGAATATTGCAGGAGCATTTGTTACACCAAAGGGCATAACCAGATACTCGTAATGACCATAACGAGTTCTGAAAGCAGTCTTGGGAATATTTTCCTCCTTTACTCTTATCTGATGATATCCCGATCTCAGGTCGATCTTAGAAAATACAGTTGCTCCCTTTAGTTGATCCAACAAATCGTCGATTCTGGGTAGAGGGTACTTGTTTTTGATTGTCACCTTGTTCAATTGCCGATAATCCGTGCACAAACGCATACTACCATCCTTCTTCTTGACGAATAAAACCGGTGCTCCCCAGGGCGAAACACTAGGATCATTGATTAAGCACTTAATCACTCTCTTAAACCTTAAATCCTCAAAGTTAGTGAACTAATCTAGAATTAGTTTTCACTAAACCTATGCTAGTGTGGATTAAGTTTTTGATTAGTACCTTAATCCTTGATTAAGCCCTAATCTCTAAGGATTAGTGGACTAAACCTAAATTAGTTTTCCTAATCCTACCTTAATCACGATTAGATCCTAATTAGCACCTTAAACCGAAATTAGCCAACCTAATCTACCCTAAACCCCTAAGGCCGAATGTTAAGAGCATTACTTGGCCACCAAGTTGGTTTACTTGGTCTCCAAGTTGCTTTGCTTCATGGTTAAGTTAGTGACATCATCAAGGTGACCTAAGCATGACATAAGGAGGAAAAAAGAAAAGAAAAAGAAAAGGAAAAGGGAGAGAGCTGTGGGGAGGAGGAAACAAAACCCAAGCCCACTAAAACCAAGTATATAAACACCCACACACACACTTCATTTGGTTTCCATTTCCTCATTTCCATTCATTCCAAACTAAACACAACACTAAGAGCAAAATCAAGCTCTTAGTGAGAGAAAGAGAGAGTGGCCGAATTAGAGAAGAAGGAGAAGAACCAAACCCTAAACACTTCACACTCTAGGCATGATCAAACCAAGGTAGTAAAGAAGAAAAGGAGAAACCATGGACTTAGGAAAGGAGAGTGAGTGAACCGTGAGGAGAGAGAAGAGAAAACCAAAGAACAACCCAAGATTTGGACTTGATTTTGAAGTTTTAATTAAGTAAGCATTTTATTTCATGATCTTAAAAGTTTTAAACCTATTTTCTTTGATTCATTTTCGTTTTTCATGATTTCTTTCTAAAGCTTTGATTTGGTTTGAAAAATGTTAATGCATGTTGGTTTTTATGTTAGATCTAGAGTTTTTACTCACATGCATGGTGGTTTCAAAACTTGATCTTGAAGTTTTTTTTAAGAAAGTGTTTTCTCTCATGATCTTGAGTTTTATTTTTGATTTCTTAAATGGTTTTTGAAAAGAATTTGATTCTTGAGTTTTCATGAAGGATTTCTCAAAGATCTAATGTTTTTGATTTCATGCATGTCAAGATCTATGTTTGAACCATGATATACTTGATGCTTGAGTTTTAATGAAAAGATCCTTGAAAATGATTGAATTTTCTTGGTGATTTTTCTTATGTTGATCACGGTTTTGATGTTGTTGTGGATGAAAGTTTGATTTCCTTTTTGATTGATCTCTTGCATGTTATGATCTTGGATTTGATGATGCTTTAGATTAATAAAATTTATGTGATGTTGTGATCTTTATGTGTTAGCCACGGTTTGCATGATTGATTGAAAAGATTAAGATTTTCTTAAGTTTAATTGATGAATATGTGATTTCCACGAACTTTGTGTTGATCTTAAGTGTTTGATGTGAAATAAAAATTGTTTAGAGATTTGTTTGATGCTCACGGTTTCATATAGGAAAAATATGCTAGGGGTATGTTTCTATTTGCTTGATGAATTATGTGAAATTGTTGTTGGATTTGGAATTGCTTTTAGAAGTCTTGAATCCTTGAAAATGTTTTTGAGAAACCTAGCCAAGGTCACGGTTTGGACCTTAGCTTTTGAGTTAAATTTTCTTGAATGTATATGTATTCATGTCATGAAACTATGTGTCAATTTGTGAAACTATTCTTTGAAGAAATAATTCTTAAAAGACTAATGATGCATACGGTTTTGATATAGTTAAGTATGATAAGATGAAGTTTTGCTAAGATGGAATTGATAAAGTGTAAGTTAGATGAAAATTTGTCTAAGTGTTTATGTGAAGCATGATTCGGTTTGTATGTGTTCATAAGTTTAACTACTTTATTTGATTAAGATATATATGCATGAATACGTATGTGAGCATATTTATGTTTGACTTGATTTGATGACTTGTGATCATGTAATGTTTGAGATGAATGAATGATTGTTTAAGGTTCTTAAGTAAAGTAGGAATGATTTTTTAGAATGCATGAAGGTGTTTAAATAGTTTATTTTGTTTAAGTATTATGCTGTCCACATTTGGTTTTAAGTGTTTGAACTTGATAAATTGTTGATCAAAGTGCTTATTTGATTGTTTTCAAGATGCTTGGTTTTTCTATGGATTTAAATTGGTTTTGAACAATGGAAAATGAATTTAAAACTTAGAATATAATGCTGTCCAGAATTTTCTAAGTTGCATTTCTTATTTAAAAGTGTTTTCAAAGTGTTTTAAAGTTTAGTTTTTATGAGTATTTAACATAAGAAAAAGTTGGTTTGAAAAGTGCGATTTTTCGGTGTTTTCGAAATTGAATTCATTGCTGTCCAAGAGAGACCAGCAAAGAAACTTTTCATTTAAATTGATTTATTTGATTATTTTCTCATGATTTTAAAGTATAAAAGTTAGTGTTTGATTTTGGACAAGTTTGAGCAAAAGAGGATTGATGTTTTGGTTTTACATAAAGACAAAAGTTTGGATTTTTCTTAAGTTACCTTGAGAATAATTTTAAGAGTAATATTAAATAAAGTTTAATACTCATGTGTCTATCTTATGGGACTTGAAAGAAGTTGGAGTCGGGCAAATTAGGAAGGAAGCGAATCGTTCGGAACTTGTGGAACCGGTAACTGCAAACCCAGGTGAGAGAGAAGTTATCCTAAGACACTTTGGTGTCTAGTGAGTATGCTAGGACACTCCGTACTCTCTCAAAGTCGGAGTAAAGGTCTATTGTAGCTAGTAGTATACCTGATAAATTGTGTGCCTTGTTTGTATCGCGGTATACGAAGACTCAGACCTATACCATCACATGGTATTGATTGATTGATATATTTGTTTATGTTTAGATATACTGTTGATATTGTCATTGCATGAGCATAATGCATCATCCCGTGATATAAGATAAGAATAGCAAAGACATTAGAAAACTATAAGAAATCCCCCAAAGAATAGAACGAAACTCTAGGGGATGGAACACGCTACGGAACCGGATGATGCTGATGCACCGAGTACGTGGATCGAGCTGACGATATGACGACGACGGCGATGCCTTTGGACGCGGACGCAATGACTGCCGAATTCTACAAAGATAGTTTCCATATGGTTGTATCCATATGTTGAGATAGTTTCCATATGGTCGTAGCCATATGTTGAGATAGTTTCCATATGGTCGTAGCCATATGTTGAGAGTGAGTTAAGATAGGTCGGAGCCTATCTATCAAAGATTGATGGATATCCCGCATATAGTCGGAGCTATATGCCGAAGGTAATTCTGAGTGGGTCGGAGCCCGTCAGAATAATTGTTGATGTCCCGCATATAGTCGGAGCTATATGCCGAGGTTGGTTCTGAATGGGTCGCAGCCCGTCAGAAAGATTGTGGATATCCCGCATATGGTCGGAGCCGTATGCCGAAAATGATTCAGGATGGGTCGGAGCCCGTCAAACGTATTAGTCGAGTCCCACAGAAGCATTCCGCATATGGTCGGAGCTGTATGACGGAGATGACTTAGGATGGGTCGACGTTAGAACAAACGAGTATAACCTCACGACTTAGAACCCTAACCCGAAGTAGTGGAGAGAAAGATACACCTGAATTACCCTCGTGGTGTTCAGCTGGATGATTAAGATAGGGGGCGGTAATGACGGTGATTCGTCAAGAAGCCTTGAGATGTCTGTCTAGGTGGGAAAAACCATAGGGGCCCTGGCTGAACCGGTCGGAGCTGGTCACCCAAGGGTGTGGACGAAGTACCACACGATCACTAGACGGATGACTGACACCCCCCTTGACTAAATCTTGACCAGTGAGAAGGATGCTCGAACACGGTTGGATGTGCCCTTTTCTCGAGACATTATTTATTTTGCCATCCGTAAAAGGCCGGTGTGGTTAGAGATCCTGTACTCCTGATTGCTTCCGACTAGGTGGATGGATCCCGAGGAGATGTAGACCTGAACCCAAGACCATAAAGCCTGAATTTCCGATACGATGAACTCGTGATATGTGGACAGAGAGACTTCGACTTTGCGAGATCAATTGATTAAGAGATTCCCTTAAGTGAGAGATAAAGTGTTAGATAATGTGACGATTGCATTGCATCCTCATGCATCTTGCATAATTATCTGCTGTGCTGCTGGTTTGTATTGTTTGTACTATTTGTTATGTTCTGGTATACGTCGCTAGTGTAAATCCAAGAAGTCGATGGGAGTAATTCCATTCGGATAACTTACTCTCTCAACTTCTTGTGCACATGTGACGATGAACCTCTAGTTCTAAAAGATGGCGGAGCTGGTGATGCTTCTCCTTGAAGGAACACTTACCGATTGTGATGCGCTGACGAGAGGGCTACTGCTGGACGACGAAGACTGCTTTTGGGAACTTATGTAACACCCCGATTCGGCAAGTTGAAAACTTCCGTTACTTAAATTCAAAGCAGTGAAAATTAGGGCCATTTTTTTTTTAAAACAAGTGTTACACAAGATGAGAACACTTAGATTCTTAAAACATGTTTACAATTAAAAACTCGTATTCTCACATTGCATAAAACCTTTCAAGTTCCAAACCGAGATGTCACAAGACACCGCACTTTGAAACTCGTTTTCAAAACATCATTTAAAACATAGCCCGTTTAATTGTTTCAAAGCATCAGTATTAATTAAAACTTTTGCCGGGGTACAGTATGATAGAGCTTAGGTAACTAAGAACTTACATTGGAATACATTCCTCCAGGGGGATTGCCTAACTTCTAGTCAGACACACTAAGACTCGTCATCCAACCTTCGGATCTGGGTAGACCAAGCTCTCCGATCGCAAGTAGAGTCGTCCTCGTCCGCTGCCTCAGGTATCTCCTCCAGATACCATCATCAGGAACAAACTTCTATGCTCATCCTTACAGGGTACAGGAGAATCGCTACACGCTACGCCATCTACCCATTGCAATATCAGCAATTGCCGATACGACAACATGGTAGGAGAGAGTCAGTGTTCCGAACACTAACGGGTTGACCATGCGGTCTCCGGGTAGATTCAATATAAAGATAAACAGATAATAAAACAGAGCAATATACCAAAGCAGCATAACATAGATGTTTATCATGATGCAATCATATCAACATCAACATACATATATATAACATGTTACACCTAGCATGTATGATTCACATATTACAAAGCATATTATAACATTCTAAACATATAAATATCATCACTCATCGCCAAATCATTACGCTTACAAATCTTTTCTATTCCTTTCGATACTCATTTATACTTTCCTTCTTGAACCTTTCGTTACATAACACTCACAATTCGTTTCCATTCTTCCTTCCGTCGTTACCTCAAGATTTATTATGCCACGAATCATTTCTCGTGCTGGTCTTATAATTTTACTCAACGCTTAATATTTTTATTATACTTTTCTTTAATACATCTTAGTCTTTTAAGTTTTATCGTTCAGGTTCGCTCAATGATGGGGGGAACATCATCATTGAGGAGGTCACACACGTCTACATCTCCTCGGTCATCCACCCAACCTAGTCGGAAGCAAACAGGAGTACAGGACCTTTACCACGCGGGCACGACAGATGTCTCACAATCAAATGGTCCCAGACCAGGAGGACTACAGCCTCAAATCAATTCAATTCATATCATTTCATTCAATCATATAATCAAGGCACCCTTTCAGCGGCAATCACAAATGCCCCGTTCCAGTCCCTTTCACTGTTCTAGACTTGCATTCAAGGGGGCGACAATACAATTCTAGTTCCGGTGCAGAACTTGCCACGACATTGGACCCAGTCCCTACCACGTTAGTACGCCACATGTGGGGTTCGTTCTGCCTAGAAAGTACTCTAGACTTCTTGACGTTTCACCGTCATCGTCCTCCCCTCATGCAATCCCCACCTGAGTATCCGTAGATACCCATAGTATCTTCCTCTCCACTACTTCGATACAACACTCATACCTCACCGCGTTTGTAAATGTCTTTTAAAGTTTTAGCGTCTTAATTAGTGGCTTAATCCTAACAGTCGGCTCGTCCTTGGTGCATCCCTTCAACGAAGCCCGACCACTAATCGTAATCCGTTCCCCCTAAATCTCAATGGCATCATGCCTCAAATCACTTTCTCATGCGTCTCAGCATTATTCTCATCAGCATCATCAGCATCTTTTCCAGCATCCTGACTCAGCAGCATCATCATCAGCATCTTGCTCCTTAGTTGTGGCTTCATGACACCATCAGCATCGCTCATCATCACCACGCTTCCGCTCGCCTCGTCGGGTGTTGCTTATCATCGTCTTACAATTATCTTTTCGTTTTTATTCTTTATCAGCTCAGCTATTAATTCTCTTTCTTTCAATATTCATCTCTTTTACATTCTCATTCACATCGCATCTTATCTCTTTCTCAATCATTTCATAATTCTTATTCGCATTTCATATCACTTTAGTCTTAATCTATTAATTTCACAGCTTCATTATTATTATTTCACTATTCAGACATAATCAAGCATTTTCTAAACAGATAAAGTATGCACAACAGATATACATTTAATAATGCACAACAGATAAACATTGAGTATGCAAACCAAACAAGTAGACATTTAACACAAATAGCTATATTGCCTAATTCGTAGTACTTTCACAATCCATCTATTCGGATTGTGAGCAACCACGTTACGGGACCACAGCACTCTCACTCACCTGGATGACAAACACCCGAAAGCTTTCCAAGGATTTCCAGTCGTTAGCCTTGCCACGTTTCCTTCGCGTCCGACACCCGAACTAGAACATTTTTTCCCGTGCGTTAGAAACGATTTACGTGAATTCTTAATTTTCGTTTTGAAAACACTTTTTAATTTCTTTCTTGGAAACACATTGCCAATATCCAAAAAGGGTTTCAATTCTAAATCAGTTCTTAAAAAGAGTTCTCAAGAAAACTTTGAAAACAATCTCTTTATCAAATAAAATCCATTTATCTTAATTTAAAACACTTTGGTTGAAAAGATTATTTTTTTTAAACATTGGATGAAATCCTTAAGAAAACAACTCTTTGAAAATCTTTCTTACAAAAATTCAGGAAGGTAAACTTCAAAACTAATCAGATTTATTTATTAAATTTCCAAATTTCACAGCATCATCAAATACTGATCAAAGAATGTCATTTAAAAATTTCAAATTAATTTAGATTGTTTAAATCATTCTTTTTATATAAAACATTTTTCAATTACTTTAAAACTCAAACATATATTTTTCACAAACCAAGTTCACAAACAGATTCAAAATAATTCCACCACATTCAATCAGCATGAAAAGCAACACATACAAATTTCAAACCATTCAAATCATTCACAAACATGTACACAGGAAGTCACATTTTTAATTATTTAAAATCATTGATTAAATTATAACCTTAATAAATTAGTCCAATTATTCTTAAGAAAATAATTTAACTTAATCCTTTTAATTAATCTAGCAAAATCGAATCACACATGTCTAATACTTTTCTAATCACAAATAAATTTTAAAACTAAAAATCATTGAATCAACATTTTAAAAAAATCTTTTCACATAATCAAATAACCTATTCATTTCTAAAATCAAAAAGATAAAAGTAGGCACACATCATTTTCATTCAGACATATAGCACTTAGGCATTTAGGAATATAGTCATAATCACAATTCATTTCATGAAGACAATTTCCCAACTACATGCACATGCTTTGACCGAATTATACATGTAAAATTTTGCAAATATTTAATGCACAAATAAAAACATAGACTCATGAAATCATTTTCTTTATTTTATAATTAAAACCGTGAGCATACAAGAGAAAATTAACAACTTCAATTCATTTTCAAAACAAAATTAAAACAACAATTTAAATCACAAATCACTTCAAAGGTTCACATGCATTTTCTTTTAAATTCAATTACTTCATGCATGCACTTTTTAGAACTCTTAAATCCAATTAGTCTTAGCATGCATGTACCCTAAATGAGGAACAAACCTAGCTACCTACTTCTCCTAGGATGACCGAAAGTCAACATGCACTAAACAAGGTTTTCATACATTTTTCAACACACAAGAATCACAAAATCAAATCAAACATGCAAGCTTTCAAAACTATTTTTTTTAAAGCAACATATCACATCTCATACACAAATAAATTCAAATTCATAATTCTTTCTCAAACCAAAATAAAGATTTAATTTTATCTTCATGAAAATAACATGCATGCTCTAGAAATCACTAGATCTATTCTTAAAACAAACATGCATCAACTTTTTATAAAATAAAAACATGGATCCTAGTTTAATTAAATACGGCCGAATGGCCTTTCTCACAAAAGAAAACATGCACAAAATCAAACACTTAATTAAATCATACTTGAGAAATCATTTTTAAAACTTGGTTTCTTTACTTTTCCCTTACAACCGAGTCATGCATAAAAGAAAGAAAACATAAGCTTTATTAAAGATTAACATGCAAACTAAAGATTTAAACATTTTTCATTCATTAAACAAAGATAATTACATGTACATACTTAAAACAACCAAGATCATCAACAAAGTTAACATGCAAAGCCAAAGAATTAAACCTTTTTACAAATTAAATTTAGATCATGAAATCATTCATGGAAATACACATAGATCATAATTTTAGCACAAAGATTTAACATGCAAAAACCAAAAATTTCACTTTATAAAAAAGCAAGTTTAGATCATGGATTTATTTATCAAATCATCACATAAACACATATAATCCACGGTTTAAGAAAAGAAAAATAGACATGCAAAGAGATTCATTTTAGTTTTTACAAAAATCTTAGTTTTCTTTAGACCTTTAAGATTTTAGTTAGAAAAATATTAGATCCATCAAGAAAACTTTGAACCGAAAACATCAAGCATCAAGATCACATATTACAATTTACTTTAAGTCTTTAAAGTCCAAGATCAAAGAATAACAACACTTAAGATCACCTTTCAAACCATAAAATAAGACATGCAAGAAGAAAATAAAATAGATCTACAACTAGAAAGGGAAAACTAAATTATTACAAGTCTTCTCTCTTGATCTTCAAGTCCTACCATGAAAAGGGGTTGGTTCTAGCTCTAACACTCTTGATCTACAAGGGACAAGGCTTGGTTAAACTTGGATCTCCCTCTTCTTCCTCTCCTAGAGCTCTCGGCCTCCCTTTCTCTCTTTCTCTCTATTTCTTTTTCTTTTCTTTCTCTAAGAGTGGAATGGGTCTCTTAGAGTGTATTTGTGTTTGTGTTGGTGGAATGAAGAAATGAGAAATGAATGGGGTGAATGAACTAAGGCCAATTCTATATATAGACAACTCAAGATTTCCTTCTTTAGCCTTGGGACATAATTCGGTCATGTGCACTTGGGAAGGGTAGGTTTGTCCTCACAAAAACTTGCATGGGTGCATTTTATCAAATGCAAGGAGACAAAGTAGGATAACCTAGGTTTTTAGGGGTCACTTTAGGCTTAAGTATTAGTTGGCTCTTGGTTAGGGTTTTCTAACTTAGTTTGGTTTGGTTCATGGTTTGGTTATGGCTTACTTACTCACTAAGACATCCCTAGATTAACACACACATACGCGTATAATACACATACACATACACAAGCAGACCGTATCATACACATATACATGCATACATTTTACATTTTTATTTCTTAGTCATATCCCTTTATAATTATCTATTTACATAACAAAACAATTAATTCTAACAATTACATTCACACAATCATACATCAAACACACACATTAAATCAAGCACATATAACACACAAATTTCAAGCCAAATAAATAAATTTATTTTCTTAAAAACACAAATCCCCCAAAATTCGTATTTCATAACTCTAAAAATAAATTTTTATAAATCAACCCATAAAATTCCAAAAATTACATTTTCAAAATCTACGTTTCAAGACGATCGTTTTGATATAAAGATCATAAAAATCCGAGTTACGGTTAAAAAGTTACGAATTTTCAAAGTTTATATATCCAAAAACTTCATTTTAAATAAAAATCATCTTTTAAATAAAATCACAACTTAGTTCTTAAAAATTCAATCAACAAAATCATTCACTTCTCTTTTACAAAAACATTTTGTTTATAAAAATTCATGAAAACCAATATTTTATTTCTTTCTCACATAAAATATTTTTCTGAAAATCCTTTATATCCCAAAACTTCAAGGTTTATTTCGACGAAATTGTTTACGCACGTATGGGAAAAATGCGGGGTGTTACAACTTACGTTCCGGATCGAGAAGGGGACGCTGCTTAGTAGTTTATAGTTAGGTTCTAATGGACCCTTGCTGATATGTGTATCAAGTGTACCCCTTATCTTTTGAAACGTTTTGATAAGGTAAATGTTTATGTAAGAATGGCACCGCTGAACTATGGTGACCACTTTTGAAAGAATCTTTATGATCTGTTTTTGAACTGTTTTCTAAAGGGCTGTCATGATCTGACAGACAAAACATTTTAACTAAATCAATCATGTTTTCTATATGTAAAATGTTTTACTTATCGGTTGAAAATAAGTTACCAATATTAAATTGTTTTTAGAAAATTCAACGAACGTTTTTGAGAGAAAGGATTTTGAAAAGTAATACCTTGCTTTTGGAAACTTGATTGATGAGTTTTCTACTAGTGAAAAAAAATTCACCCTATTTTTCATAAAAGAATTAATTAGTATTTGATAGTGTTTATTTCGAGTTTTCCAAAATCGGGGTGTTACACTCGGTGGTATCAGAGCAATGGTTGTCCATGTGGCCTGAACATGGCCTTACATGTTCTCTGTTGTGTGATCTCTAGATATGTTAGGTTGTGTGATTAGATGCATTAGTAGGTATATTGAATCGTTAGTGCGTTAATGAATATAGTTTACGATGTCTGGAAGAGGAAGAGGTAGACATGCTCCTGAAGCAGCTCGGAACACCGAGGATATGCTACACGATCTGACTGCTGCAGTTCTGGGCATGAGTGAGAATCTCAACGTGATGCATCAGCAGGCCCAACAGAACAACCAAAACCAAAACTTAGGACCTCAGGAATATAGGGGATTAGATGAGTTTTGTAAGAGAAACCCTAAGGAATTCGCCGGTGGATATGCCTCGGATGACGCTAATGAGTGGATTAGGGAGTTAGAAAAGATCTTCACCACTATGCAATGCACCGATGCTCAGAAGGTAACCTACGCGGTCTATATGCTAACCAAGGAGGCATCTGACTGGTGGGAGAACACTAGGCAAGTTATGGAGGTTCAACAGCAAGTTGTTACTTGGGACTCCTTCAAGCAAAGGTTCTTGGAGAAGTATTTTCCTATCGATATGAAGTTGAAGAAGGAAATAGAGTTCATGCACTTGGCTCAAGGAGATATGTCGGTCGGCGAGTATGCTGCGAAATTCGAGGAACTGGTGAAGTACGTGCCGCACTACAATCAACCCGGAAACGACCAGTCGAAGTGCGCGAAATTCCTAGATGGACTTAAGACTGAGATTAAGATGGCTTTCATACACATGGGGATCGATAGCTTCCTGCTCTTAGTGAGCAGATGCAGAATCTATGAGGATGGACTCAAAGCGAAGAATATGGGCAATAAGGCTGTTGTACCCTCGAGTTCCCATGGACCAATGAGGAACAACCTCAATTACCCGAATGTGAGGCAAGGAACCCAGCATGGACGAGGACCTTACGATCGATTCGGAGGAAGAAGGGACAATCGATATGGAGGATCGAGATTCCAAAGGAATAACAATCGCAACAATGGCAACCGGGGTAGTAGGAATGCCAATACTTGGAGCCACAACGGGAGTAGAAATCGCTACAACAATAACCCTATTGATAGGAACTCTGAAACATCACCTCCCATCTGTGCTCGATGCCGCAGACGCCACTTCGGTAACGAGTGTAATTCCAAACCAGTCTGTTACATCTGTCAAGAACCTGGTCATTTTGCGAGGCAATGCCCCAACCCAAGGAAAGGGAATGATGCTGGAAATGCTACAAGACCACAAGCTAAGGGAAAGGTGTTTACGATGAGCGGTGTAGAGGCTTCAAACCACGATGGTCTCATCCAAGGTACATGTCTTATACGCGAGAATTCCTTAAATGTGTTGTATGATTCGGGTGCCACACACTCTTTTATATCGAATGATGTTGTGAGTAGGTTGCACTTAATGGTAGCTTCTCTACCATATGATCTGATTGTGTTTACCCCTACTAGTGACCCGGTCATAGTTTCAACTTTTTGCCCTAAGTGTCCTGTAGTGATAGATAATAGGACTTTTTCCACTAACCTGATAACATTACCCTTATCCCAAATTGATGTTATCTTAGGAATGGACTGGTTATCCGCTAACCATGTTCAATTGAATTGTTTCACTAAGACCCTATCTTTTGGAAACCCTGATGATTCCTTACCAAAGCACGTAACTGCCAATCAAGTCATGGCTTCTCTGAGAGAGGGAGCCCATGTATACATGATCTCAACTTCTTTGGATGTCGATGTGGACAATCACATTCAAGAACTGCCTGTAGTTCGAGACTTTCCAGAAGTTTTCCTTGACGATATTCCTGGATTACCACCTGTTCGAGAGGTCGAGTTCTCAATCGATGTGATACCGGGGACTGGATTAATCTCTAGAGCACCCTACCGAATGGCACCAGTAGAGCTAGCTGAGCTGAAAAAGCAAATCGAGGAGTTGGCCGAGAAGCAACTCATCAGGCCTAGTGTGTCACCGTGGGGAGCTCCAGTTTTGCTAGTGAAGAAGAAGGACGACAGTATGAGGTTGTGTGTCGACTATCGCCAGCTGAATAAGGTAACAATCAAGAACAAGTATCCTCTGCCTAGGATAGACGACCTGATGGATCAGTTGAGGGGAGCAACGGTATTTTCGAAAATCGATCTTCGATCGGGTTATCACCAGATTCGGGTGAAGGAAGATGATATTCCAAAGACTGCATTTAGGACCCGATATGGACATTTCGAGTATTTAGTCATGCCTTTTGGAGTGACTAACGCTCCTGCAGTGTTTATGGACTACATGAACAGAATCTTTCAGCCGTACTTAGATTCGTTCGTGGTAGTATTCATAGACGATATCCTCATTTATTCCAAGGACAAGGAGGAACATGAGGAACATTTGAGGATAGTTCTGCAGATTTTGAAGGAAAAGCAATTGTATGCGAAGCTCTCGAAGTGTGAATTTTGGTTGGAAGAAGTGAATTTCTTCGGTCACGTGATTTCGAAGGAAGGAATAGCGATAGACCCAGTCAAAGTAAAGGCGGTATTGGACTGGAAAGTGCCAACGACGGTGACGGAAATTCGAAGTTTTCTCGGTTTGGCAGGATATTATAGGCGTTTTATCGAAGGATTTTCAAGATTATCCTTGCCAATGACAAAGTTAACAAGGAAGGGACAACCGTTCGTGTGGACAACGAAGTGCCAGGAGAGTTTTCAAGAGCTTAAAAGGAGATTAACTACAGCCCCAGTGCTTATTTTACCGAACCCCGAGAAGAGTTTTAGTGTCTATTGTGATGCGTCAAAGCAAGGTTTAGGTTGCGTCCTGATGCAAGAGCAAAGAGTCGTAGCTTACGCCTCTAGACAACTGAAAGTTCACGAGAAAAATTACCCAACCCACGACTTGGAGTTAGCTGCGGTGGTTTTTGCTCTGAAGATATGGCGACATCACCTCTACGGAGCAAGGATCGAGGTATTCAGTGATCATAAGAGTCTTAAGTACCTCTTTGATCAAAAGGAGTTAAACATAAGACAAAGGCGATGGATGGAATTTTTGAAGGATTACGACTTTGAGCTACAGTACCATCCGGGGAAAGCGAACGTAGTAGCAGACGCTTTGAGTAGGAAATCTCTCCATGTGTCTGCAATGATGGTGAAAGAGATGGAGTTGATTGAGCAATTTAGAGATATGAACTTGGAAGTCAGGATGAATCCACGAAGTATGACTTTGGGAATGTTGGTTGTATCGAATGAGTTTATAGAACAAATCAAGGAAAGACAATCGAACGATCCAGAGTTGCAAACAAAGAAGTAGTTGGTTTCGGAAGGGAAAGAGACTGAGTTTCAAGTAGGAACTGATGGAGTATTAAGATATAAGGATCGGATTTGTGTGCCACAAGACAAGGGACTAAGGGAGATGATTTTGGAAGAAGCTCATAAGAGTAAGTTGAGTATCCATCCGGGAGAAACCAAAATGTACCAAGACTTGAAGAAGATGTTTTGGTGGCCTGGTATGAAAAGAGAAGTAGCGGAGTATGTGTCAAGGTGTTTGGTGTGTCAGAAAGCTAAGATTGAACACAAGAAACTCGGCGGAGTGTTACAACCATTGGAAATTCCAAGTTGGAAATGGGACAGTATTTCCATGGATTTTTTAACTGCTTTGCCTAAGTCCCGAAGGGGATTTGACACTATTTGGGTAATTGTGGACCGATTAACCAAAAGCACTCATTTCCTACCTGTCAATGTGAAGTACCCATTGGAGAAACTGGCAACCATATATGTCAATGAGATAGTGAGACTTCATGGAGTACCCTCAAACGTTGTATCAGACAGAGATCCGAGATTTGTTTCAAGGTTTTGGAATAGTCTACATGCCGCACTTGGGACAAGACTCCAGTTGAGTTCGGCTTATCATCCTCAGACGGACGGACAGTCAGAAAGGACCATTCAATCACTAGAGGATCTTCTTAGAGCCTGTGTTTTGGAACAAGCAGGAGAAGGGACACCCTATTGCCACTGATTGAATTCACGTACAACAACAGCTATCACTCAAGCATAGGGATGCATCCTTATGAGGCTTTGTATGGAAGGAAGTGTAGAACGCCGTTATGTTGGTTTGGAACTGGGGAAAACCTTATTCTAGTTCCGGAAATGGTTCAACAAACAACAGAAAAGATTAAAATGATTCAGGAAAAGATGAGGAGAGCACAAAGCCGGCAGAAAAGTTACTATGATCAGAGAAGAATTCCTATCGAGTTTAAGGAAGGCGATCATGTATTCATGCGAGTAGTACCAACTACTGGGATTGGCAGAGTGCTTAAAACCCAAAAACTTACCCCAAAATTCATAGGACCTTACCAAATCCTAAAACGTGTAGGACCAGTAGCTTATGAAATTGCTTTACCCCCAATGTTTTCCAACCTACACAATGTCTTTCATGTGTCACAACTTAGAAAGTACATTGGTGATTCTTCTCACATCATCGAACCCGACTCTGTACAACTCAAGGAAAATCTTACGTACGAGACCTTACCCTTAAGGATAGACGGTCGGAGTGTAAAGACTCTTCGAGGAAAGGATATTCCTCTGGTTAAGGTTATTTGGAGTTTTGTAAATGGAGAGAATGCTACGTGGGAACGTGAGAGTAGCATGAGGGATTCGTACCCTCGTTTGTTTGAAACAGGTACGCCATTTCTCAAGGACGAGAAATTTCTAAGTTGGGGAGGATGTAACATCTGCCTTTTGACTCACTTCTTCTACAAGTCCCTAATCAAGAAATTGTTTTAACCTAATTGATTAAAGAATTGATTTAAAAGAGTTTTGATTTCATGATGGATTTTTATGCTTAGAAATTTAATTTACATGCGTTATGATTTTATGTGTTTGATTTTCTAAGGTTTTCAATGAATTGTATTACTTAAGGTTTTAATTAAGATTTTATCTTCTTAATTGAATTCATATGATTTTATGGTTTTAAGATGGAAAATTAATTTACTTTAACTTTCAAAAATCAAAGTCCAATTATCTTGATCTAGAATTATCTCTAGAAACCCTAATTAGCATCCTTAATCTTTGATTAAACCCTAATCGAGTTCTTAATCATTGATTAATCACTTAATCACTCTCTTAAACCTTAAATCCTCAAAGTTAGTGAACTAATCTAGAATTAGTTTTCACTAAACCTATGCTAGTGTGGATTAAGTTTTTGATTAGTACCTTAATCCTTGATTAAGCCCTAATCTCTAAGGATTAGTGGACTAAACCTAAATTAGTTTTCCTAATCCTACCTTAATCACGATTAGATCCTAATTAGCACCTTAAACCCAAATTAGCCAACCTAATCTACCCTAAACCCCTAAGGCCGAATGTTAAGAGCATTACTTGGCCACCAAGTTGGTTTACTTGGTCTCCAAGTTGCTTTGCTTCATGGTTAAGTTAGTGACATCATCAAGGTGACCTAAGCATGACATAAGGAGGAAAAAAGAAAAGAAAAAGAAAAGGAAAAGGGAGAGAGCCGTGGGGAGAAGGAAACAAAACCCAAGCCCACTAAAACCAAGTATACAAACACCCACACACACACTTCATTTGGTTTCCATTTCCTCATTTCCATTCATTCCAAACCAAACACAACACTAAGAGCAAAATCAAGCTCTTAGTGAGAGAAAGAGAGAGTGGCCGAATTAGAGAAGAAGGAGAAGAACCAAACCCTAAACACTTCACACTCTAGGCAAGATCAAACCAAGGTAGTGAAGAAGAGAAGGAGAAACCATGGACTTAGGAAAGGAGAGTGAGTGAACCGTGAGGAGAGAGAAGAGAAAACCAAAGAACAACCCAAGATTTGGACTTGATTTTGAAGTTTTAATTAAGTAAGCATTTTATTTCATGATCTTAAAAGTTTTAAACCTCTTTTCTTTGATTCATTTTCGTTTTTCATGATTTCTTTCTAAAGCTTTGATTTGGTTTGAAAAATGTTAATGCATGTTGGTTTTTATGTTAGATCTAGAGTTTTTAATCACATGCATGGTGGTTTCAAAACTTTATCTTGAAGTTTTTGTTAAGAAAGTGTTTTCTCTCATGATCTTGAGTTTTCTTTTTGATTTCTTAAATGGTTTTTGAAAAGAATTTGATTCTTGAGTTTTCATGAAGGATTTCTCAAAGATCTAGTGTTTTTGATTTCATGCATGTCAAGATCTATGTTTGAACCATGATATACTTGATGCTTGAGTTTTAATGAAAAGATCCTTGAAAATGATTGAATTTTCTTGGTGATTTTTCTTATGTTGATCACGGTTTTGATGTTGTTGTGGATGAAAGTTTGATTTCCTTTTTGATTGATCTCTTGCATGTTATGATCTTGGATTTGATGATGCTTTAGATTAATAAAATTTATGTGATGTTGTGATCTTTATGTGTTAGCCACGGTTTGCATGCTTATTGAAAAGATTAAGATTTTCTTAAGTTTAACTGATGAATATGTGATTTCCACGAACTTTGTGTTGATCTTAAGTGTTTGATGTGAAATAAAAATTGTTTAGAGATTTGTTTGATGCTCACGGTTTCATATAGGAAAAATATGCTAGGGATATGTTTCTATTTGCTTGATGAATTATGTGAAATTGTTGTTGGATTTGGAATTGTTTTTAGAAGTCTTGAATCCTTGAAAATGTTTTTGAGAAACCTAGCCAAGGTCACGGTTTGGACCTTAGCTTTTGAGTTAAATTTTCTTGAATGTATATGTATTCATGTCATGAAACTATGTGTCGATTTGTGAAACTATTCTTTGAAGAAATAATTCTTAAAAGACTAATGATGCATACGGTTATGATATAGTTAAGTATGATAAGATGAAGTTTTGCTAAGATGGAATTGATAAAGTGTAAGTTAGATGAAAATTTGTCTAAGTGTTTATGTGAAGCATGATTCGGTTTGTATGTGTTCACAAGTTTAACTACTTTATTTGATTAAGATATATATGCATGAATATGTATGTGAGCATATTTATGTTTGACTTGATTTGATGACTTGTGATCATGTAATGTTTGAGATGGATGAATGATTGTTTAAGGTTCTTAAGTAAAGTAGGAATGATTTTTTAGAATGCATGAAGGTGTTTAAATAGTTTATTTTTTTTAAGTATTATGTTGTCCACATTTGGTTTTAAGTGTTTGAACTTGATAAATTGTTGATCAAAGTGCTTATTTGATTGTTTTCAAGATGCTTGGTTTTTCTATGGATTTAAATTGGTTTTGAACAATGGAAAATGAATTTAAAACTTAGAATATGATGCTGTCCAGAATTTTCTAAGTTGCATTTCTTATTTAAAAGTGTTTTCAAAGTGTTTTAAAGTTTAGTTTTTATGAGTATTTAACATAAGAAAAAGTTGGTTTGAAAAGTGCGATTTTTCGGTGTTTTCGAAATAGAATTCATTGCTGTCCAAGAGAGACCAGCAAAGAAACTTTTCATTTAAATTGATTTTTTTGATTATTTTCTCATGATTTTAAAGTATAAAAGTTAGTGTTTGATTTTGGACAAGTTTGAGCAAAAGAGGATTGATGTTTTGGTTTTACATAAAGACAAAAGTTTGGATTTTTCTTAAGTTACCTTGAGAATAATTTTAAGAGTAATATTAAATAAAGTTTAATACTCATGTGTCTATCTTATGGGACTTGAAAGAAGTTGGAGTCGGGCAGATTAGGAAGGAAGCGAATCGTCCGGAACTTGTGGAACCGGTAACTGCAAACCCAGGTGAGAGAGAAGTTATCCTAAGACACTTTGGTGTCTAGTGAGTATGCTAGGACACTCCGTACTCTCTCAAAGTCGGAGTAAAGGTCTATTGTAGCTAGTAGTATACCCGATAAATTGTGTGCCTTGTTTGTATCGCGGTATACGAAGACTCAGACCTATACCATCACATGGTATTGATTGAATGATATATTTGTTTATGTTTAGATATACTGTTGATATTGTCATTGCATGAGCATAATGCATCATCCCGCGATATAAGATAAGAATAGCAAAGAGATTAGAAAACTATAAGAAATCCCCCAAAGAATAAAACGAAACTCTAGGGAATGGAACACGCTACGGAACAAGATGATGCTGATGCACCGAGTACGTGGATCGAGCTGACGATATGACGACGACGGCGATGCCTTTGGACGCGGACGCAATGACTGCCGAATTCTACAAAGATAGTTTCCATATGGTGGTAGCCATATGTTGAGATAGTTTCCATATGGTCGTAGCCATATGTTGAGATAGTTTCCATATGGTCGTAGCCATATGTTGAGAGTGAGTTAAGATAGGTCGGAGCCTATCTATCAAAGATTGATGGATATCCCGCATATAGTCGGAGCTATATGCCGAAGGTAATTCTGAGTGGGTCGGAGCCCGTCATAATAATTGTTGATGTCCCGCATATAGTCGGAGCTATATGCCGAGGTTGGTTCTGAATGGGTCGCAGCCCATCAGAAAGATTGTGGATATCCCGCATATGGTCGGAGCCGTATGCCGAAAATGATTCAGGATGGGTCAGAGCCCGTCAAACGTATTAGTCGAGTCCCACAGAAGCATTCCGCATATGGTCGGAGCTGTATGACGGAGATGACTTAGGATGGGTCGGCGTTAGAACAAACGAGTATAACCTCACGACTTAGAACCCTAACCCGAAGTAGTGGAGAGGAAGATACACCTGAATTACCCTCGTGGTGTTCAGCTAGATGATTAAGATAGGGGGCGGCAATGACGCTGATTCATCAAGAAGCCTTGAGAAGTCTGTCTAGGTGGGAAAAACCATAGGGGCCCTGGCTGAACCGGTCGGAGCTGGTCACCCAAGGGTGTGGACGAAGTACCACACGATCACTAGACGGATGACTGACACCCCCCCTTGACTAAATCTTGACCAGTGAGAGGGATGCTCGAACACGGTTGGATGTGCCCTTTTCTCGAGACATTATTTATTTTGCCATCCGTAAAAGGCCGGTGTGGTTAGAGATCCTGTACTCCTGATTGCTTCCGAATAGGTTGATGGATCCCGAGGAGATGTAGACCTGAACCCAAGACTATAAAGCCTGAATTCCCGATACGATGAACTCGTGATATGTGGACAGAGAGACTTCGACTTTGCGAGATGAATTGATTAAGAGATTCCCTTAAGTGAGAGATAAAGTGTTAGATAATGTGACGATTGCATTGCATCCTCATGCATCTTGCATAATTATCTGTTGTGCTGCTGGTTTGTATTGTTTGTACTATTTGTTATGTTCTGGTATATGTCGCTAGTGTAAATCCAAGAAGTCGATGGGAGTAATTCCATTCGGATAACTTACTCTCTCAACTTCTTGTGCACATGTGACGATGAACCTCTGGTTCTAAAAGATGGCGGAGCTGGTGATGCTTCTTGTAACATCCTAACATTTATATAACTTATTTACTAATAATTATGTTGGTTTTAAAATAGGACTTGAAAAATTTCGTTTAAAACTTAACGAAAATCCGACAGAGTCTCCTCTGTTTATCGGACTTTCCCAAAAATAACATTTATAAACCTGTCAACCAGTACAGTTCAGAAAATATTTATAAACATACTAATTTAATTTTCATGCCCTGCTAATCCAATAAAACATATTCAGGGCTTGCACGAATGAAATATAACAAATCAAAAGAAAACTAAATTTTAAACATAATAAATAACTCTCTCTCCTAATTAATTTTACAACACTCCACGGGGTGGAGTGTAGTCCTGCTCGGCCAAAAGTATTGCAAGCTCAAACCTCAGTACTTGTGGAAATAGTAAGGAGTGAGCATTACACATAAAATGGAAATAGTCCGGGTATATTTTTTTTCATTCTCCCCTGGTCACGACCTACTGCGTCTGCACCCCTGTGCACTCACGTCTTACTGCGTCCGGGTATATTTTCATTCTCCCCTGGTCACGACCTACTGCGTCTGCACCCTTGTGCACTCACGTCTTACTGCGTCCGGGTATATATTTTTCCACTTTTCTTTTTATCCTTTATAAATAACATTCCTTCTTAATCATATTAACCAGTCCATTTTTCCAGAAAACCTCTTAACTGTTTAACAAGTACATTACTCAAAATTAGTCAAAACATAACACATTTGCATTATCAAATCACCACTATTAAATCTTATAATTTAATTAGCACAAAATCAACATTTTATTAATATCATCCCCATTATCCTTAATTCATACTTAATTTCCATACTTTGCCTTGGTTTATAAAATAAAATCATAACTCAAAACATTTAACGAAATTAGCACTTCAATTATAAGCAACACCAAGTCACATGCTTATATACCAAATATTCAAAATAAAGCATATCATCATCTAATTAATTTTCCTATGTCATAAGCTCTAGTTATTTATTACCCTATATTATAACAACCTAACTAACACATAACTCTTAGTACCCATTATATACATATTGTAAACTAAACCCCAGAGTAAGGTAATACTCGCTATAACCCACTCCTTACCTCAAGCTCTTTGAATTAGAGGGAGAATTTGTGCTTGGAGCACACTTGAGAAGATGCCACAACTCAATAGAGAGGGAGGAACCTAAAATCCATAAAATAAAGAGACAAACATTAAGCTTTTACCCACAATATTGAGGGAAATTCGTGACCCCCCTTTATGGTTTCTCTATGTTGATGCCTAAAGCTCCATGAGAGGAAGAGAGAGAGAGAAATTCAAATTCTTAAGGAGAGAAAGAGAAGAACAACATCAACAACCACATACTTGGAGCAACAAGGAAGGACTTGTGGATGGACTTGGAGTGATCCTCTTGAGGATTGATTAATGAAAATGGAAGGTTTGGTGCCCTAAGAGAGAGAGGGATTCGAATATGGCAAGAAAGAGAAGAGAGAACGCTTTTAATTTTTTCTGCACAGACCCACTTTAATCGATTAATAATCGATTATGAAGATTCCAACATTCTGGACTTAATCGATTAAGCTGTAGCTTAATCGATTAAGTTGCAGAGTTTTCAGCACCCCGACTTTGAATGGCCATAACTTCTTCGTTACCCGTTGGATCTTCCTCAAATTTTAAGGCAAGCTTCATTGCATATCCTACTTCACATCCAACGGTGGAATTTATATTTTGAGCTACCAATCTTATTATTTTAATTTCCTAAGTTCCTATGTTTAAAACCTAAGATTACATGCTAATTTGGCTAAGTTTCTCACTCTTGCTCTCACTTCTTCTACCCTAAGACCATCATAACATAAATTACAATATAAGTAAAGTTTGGGATGTTACAATTCTCCCCCACTTATTGGAATTTCGTCCCCGAAATTCCGTTCAATTCCTTCAAATGGAGAACCATCCCAGACAAAATAGTCTTCTAACTACGACACTCACTTCTCTCTGGTTCTACTCCCCCACTTGACATCGGCATACCATTTTGCATTAGTACACCACTGCACTCTTGCACTCAATGAAGAATACAAGTTACGATTCAATTTGGTTAGTTTTCGACGCGAAATGCTCCAAGGTTTTCAAGGTTTTACACAATTGGCAGTCACTCATTTCAAGGGTTCTACTAGGAAGACTCCCAACTGGTCTGGGGTTTCAAGAATCAGGTACGGTTCTCCCAACAATTAGAGATAGTTTTCTAAGGTCATCTAGGTTTTCTCAAGAAATTTTACAACAAGGGTTGGGAATACTGCTATTCATGCGAATGCCTTCCTTCATTGCCTATTTGGTTTGGTGCTAATTAAAGATTTCCAATGATATCTGCGATTAATAAATAAAAGGATTGAGGTGCCTATCCCAATCTCAAATCCATCAATGGTAACATCGTGGTCAGGTTCTCTAACAGCACTAACACTTAACAACTGAAGCAATCAGAACAACCCAAATCTACTTCTACACCCTATCTATCCGACAGCATCCACAGGGATTTGAGCCTACTCTACCCAAGTACATACAACTTATGTACTACTCTTAAGTCCTAATCAAACACATTCATTATTCAAGTAAGCATTTATTACATACACATCATTCAAAATTCAAACATGCTCAACAACATTTCAGATCAACACATGTTTACAACCATCAATCATGACTTAAACTCTAGCTCTTCCTAATCTAGCCATGATCTACCTGGACTAGCCTCAGGTTAGGCTTACATCTACACACACTTAAGCAAAGTTTCAAATAATCAAACCATTCAAATGCTATGCCAAAACTTTGATAAAAGTGATCACCATGTATGGGGATTAAAGTTCAATAAATACAACCCCCATACTAAAAGAGTACTTACACATTTTGAAAGTCGATGCGGAGTTTCAAGAAGATCATTCATGCATTCATATATATATATAGTAAAAGTAGCGTATTAGAAAAATATTGATGTGGTGGTATGAAGATAGAATCAAGGTTTTTGAAAAATCGAGTTCTTTTCTTAAGGGAAAAACATTTTGATTTGTTTTACGTACAATTCTTAGGAAAAGATTAAATCATGAAAATTTATTTTACACTTTAAAACCTTGATATGTTCATGCCAAATAACTCGGATGAAATTCCAAAAACAATCTTTGTAAATCGAAGCATATCTTTTCGAAACAAGTTACCTTCATCTAACTTCGGGGAAACTTAGATGAAGGAATATGAAATTACTCAAGATTAGCAAACTCAATGAGAAAGGGAATATGTGGTTGATTAGAAAGTTTACTTTGATGCTTCTTCATAAATTTAAATAGTTCCATTCCCTTTGACTTTGAGTTTGGAAACTAAGCTTCATTCCGAATTGAGTAAAGTCACATGGAAGGAGTTCCTATTTAATCGGCGTGTGGCTTGTTTTAAAAGAATGAATTCACCGCTCGATTACCTAGGAATCCCTTGTTTACTCACTAACTTTTCCAAAATTTCATGATACGGCTTAGCACTCAATTTGGAAGGATTTCCGATTTTGTTAAAATCAGTGGAATTCATTTTGAATTCAATTTCAAAACATGGAAATTCACTTTGGTTACTATCACACTTAAATATCAAATGGTTCCCGATTTTAAAACTATTTTACTTGGGAACCACTCGATCCTTTGATAGCAACACTATTTTATAAAGAGGTTTTCAAAAATGGTGTTATGCTCCAAAACAGTTTCAACGTTCACATGTTCGAACAATTGCAGGTATCATCCAAATGCACAATTTATAATTTAGACGAACACAAGACAGCACGTAGCATCGTACCTATACATATATATATATATATATATCAAACATACATCCTAGCTTTAAGCAATCGCCTAAGGTTTTCAAGCATTTAATTATTTAGACCTAAACCAACGCTACGTACTACTTGAGGGCTTCTTATTTTCTATTCTATGCACATAATTCTAGCAACTATTACAGCTAACTAGACTTCTAATCCTTCTAAATTTGGGATCTTCCTAAATTCCCAAAATACTCGCCGAAACTTAAGGACAGGATGGTGATATCTCCCAATATATGTATACTTGAGGTGATCAGGCTCAAACATACACCACATTAGTGATAAGACCATTCTCGTCTTACTTAAGTTCGAATCACTCAACCTATTAGTTTTAAAACGTTGAAACCTTGTTTTGTGTGTCACATTTAGAATTGGTTTACATAGCACGAAACTAAAGATCGTTTCCTCCCGGTGGGGTAGCAACTTAGTGCTCTTGCCCGTTGGGGTATCGCTTCCTTAGTCTCGTCGTTCATCCATTTCTAAATCTGACTCATTGTTTTCCACAAAATTTCAGATTTGCATGGTAAGCTTCACATAGTTTAGATGAACTTAAAAGAGGTTTTCAAATGCTTACCACGCCTCCCAAATAGTTAAAAGAAAAACATACAAGAAAGCTTAAACACTCACTATACTATACTCCTCACAATCTCCATTATCACCTAGCAATAATACTCGCTACACCTTAAAACAAACTCTAGTTCTAACTCTAAGTTACTCGCTTGGTTAGTAAACTGCAGGAGTAATGAGTTACTCCCTTCAGGCCGAGGAAAAACTGCTCTGATACCATAATGTAACATCCTAACATTTATATAACTTATTTACTAATAATTATGTTGGTTTTAAAATAGGACTTGAAAAATTTCGTTTAAATCTTAACGAAAATCCGACAGAGTCTCCTCTGTTTATCGGACTTTCCCAAAAATAACATTTATAAACCTGTCAACCAGTACAATTCATAAAATATTTATAAACATACTAATTTAATTTTCATGCCCTGCTAATCCAATAAAACATATTCAGGGCTTGCACGAATGAAATATAACAAATCAAAAGAAAACTAAATTTTAAACATAATAAATAACTCTCTCTCCTAATTAATTTTACAACACTCCACGGGGTGGAGTGTAGTCCTGCTCGGCCAAAAGTATTGCAAGCTCAAACCTCAGTACTTGTGGAAATAGTAAGGAGTGAGCATTAAACATAAAATGGGGAAACAGTTTCCAAATATGACATAATGCAACACCAAGTCATACACATATAACAGTTCAATCACCAAATAATAAAGCACAACATATCACAGTTCATTATCAAAATGTTTCATTGGTTACTCAAGTCAATCTTGCATATTCATTCTTATACATCATTTTCTTAAAGTCTTTTGTTCCATACACTTTATTCATATTCATAATTCTTTTCAATCTGTCCCTGGTCACGACCTACTGCGTCTGCACCCCTGTGCACTCACGTCTTACTGCGTCCGGGTATATTTTTTTTCATTCTCCCCTGGTCACGACCTACTGCGTCTGCACCCCTGTGCACTCACGTCTTACTGCGTCCGGGTATATTTTCATTCTCCCCTGGTCACGACCTACTGCGTCTGCACCCTTGTGCACTCACGTCTTACTGCGTCCGGGTATATATTTTTCCACTTTTCTTTTTATCCTTTATAAATAACATTCCTTCTTAATCATATTAACCAGTCCATTTTTCCAGAAAACCTCTTAACTGTTTAACAAGTACATTACTCAAAATTAGTCAAAACATAACACATTTGCATTATCAAATCACCACTATTAAATCTTATAATTTAATTAGCACAAAATCAACATTTTATTAATATCATCCCCATTATCCTTAATTCATACTTAATTTCCATACTTTGCCTTGGTTTATAAAATAAAATCATAACTCAAAACATTTAACGAAATTAGCACTTCAATTATAAGCAACACCAAGTCACATGCTTATATACCAAATATTCAAAATAAAGCATATCATCATCTAATTAATTTTCCTATGTCATAAGCTCTAGTTATTTATTACCCTATATTATAACAACCTAACTAACACATAACTCTTAGTACCCATTATATGCATATTGTAAACTAAACCCCAGAGTAAGGTAATACTCACTATAACCCACTCCTTACCTCAAGCTCTTTGAATTAGAGGGAGAATTTGTGCTTGGAGCACACTTGAGAATATGCCACAACTCAATAGAGAGGGAGGAACCTAAAATCCATAAAATTAAGAGACAAACATTAAGCTTTTACCCACAATATTGAGGAAAATTCGTGACCCCCTTCATGGTTTCTCTATGTTGATGCCTAAAGCTCCATGAGTGGAAGAGAGAGAGAAATTCGAATTCTTAAGGAGAGAAAGAGAAGAACAACATCAACAACCACTTACTTGGAGCAACAAGGAAGGACTTGTGGATGGACTTGGAGTGATCCTCTTGAGGATTGATTAATGAAAATGGAAGGTTTGGTGCCCTAAGAGAGAGAGGGATTCGAATATGGCAAGAAAGAGAAGAGAGAACGCTTTTAATTTTTTCTGCACAGACCCACTTTAATCGATTAATAATCGATTATGAAGATTCCAACATTCTGGACTTAATCGATTAAGCTGCAGCTTAATCAATTAAGTTGCAGAGTTTTCAGCACCCCGACTTTGAATGGCCATAACTTCTTCGTTACCCATTGGATCTTCCTCAAATTTTAAGGCAAGCTTCCTTGCATATCCTACTTCACATCCAACGGTGGAATTTATCTTTTGAGCTACCAATATTATTATTTTAATTTCCTAAGTTCCTATGTTTAAAACCTAAGATTACATGCTAATTTGGCTAAGTTTCTCACTCTTGCTCTCACTTCTTCTACCCTAAGACCATCATAACATAAATTACAATATAATTAAAGTTTGGGATGTTACACTTCTCCTGGAAGGAACACTTACCGATCGTGATGCGCTGACGAGAGGGCTACTGCTGGACGACGGAGACTGCTTTTGGGAACTTACGTTCCGGATCGAGAAGGGGACGCTGCTTAGTAGTTTATGGTTAGGTTCTAATGGACCCTTTCTGATATGTGTATCATGTGTACCCCTTATCTTTTGAAACGTTTTGACAAGGTAAATGTTTATGTAAGAATGGCACTGCTGAACTATGGTGACCACTTTTGAAAGAATCTTTATGATCTGTTTTTGAACTGTTTTCTAAAGGGCTGTCATGATCGGACAGTCAAAACATTTTAACTAAATCAATCATGTTTTCTATATGTAAAATGTTTTACTTATCGGTTGAAAATAAGTTACCAATATTAAATTGTTTTTAGAAAATTCAATGAACGTTTTTGAGAGAAAGGATTTTGAAAAGTAATACCTTGCTTTTGGAAACTTGATTGATGAGTTTTCTACTAGTGAAAAAAAAATTCACCCTATTTTTCATGAAAGAATTAATTAGTATTTGATAGTGTTTATTTCGAGTTTTCCAAAATCGGGGTGTTACAGAAGTTAATAATATAAACGTGTTCTATTTAATACGAGGAATTTTAAAGACGAGGGATTGGAGCAGCTGACAGCGATAAGGATCCGCGGAGATCCTGTGCATTTATTTGCTGGACTTGAGGTGAGAAAGAAGCTTTCCTAAGACACCGTGGTATTTAGGTGATTTATTAGGACGTTCCGGATCATCTCAAAGATCGGAACTTGATGGTTCTGAGTCAGTAGTATAGTGGCAATTGTTTGTGTTGTGTGGCCACGTATACGAAGGAGACAAAGACCACATGTTATTATGTGATGAATTTATATGATGATGATTTGAAATGGCATGCTTCTGTATATTTGTCTAAGAGTTTTGAATTATGCATGATGATAATAAGTATTGTTGTTGAGTATAAATAGTATGTTGATGGACGTCTGTTACGTCTTGAAAATGAGATAATGTGAGTAAGTTTGTGAAAGTAATGAAGTATGATTGAAAAGAAAGACGAATAAGATAATGTGGGTAACATTGTGAAAGTAAAAGATACAAAGAGAAAGATGTAATACTCGATTGTGGTTTAAGTCCTTATTGAATAAGGCAACTTGATAAGACATTGAGAACGATATGAGTAGAGACTGTGAAAAGATTTAAGATGTCATGAAAGTTATGAGAATGTGTTAAGAGATAAGTCTTGATGTGAACGAAAATATCGTAATGCTGATGAGAATAATGCTATTAAGTAAGAACTGATGATAATGATGATGAGCCAGAGCTGAGGAAAGCAATGTTGTTGTTGTTTATTGGAAACGAGATGTGATATGAGTGGAGCTTGGCTCCTTTGTTGATGTTTATTGAAATGAGACATGATGTGAGTTGAGCTATGCGAAGCCAGAGGGCTGATGTTCCAAAAAGAGATATGTTGTTATGTTGAGAAAGATTGTGAAATGAGATGTTGAGAAGATTGTGAAATGAGATGTTGAGGAAGATTGTGAAATGAGATGTTGAGAAAGATTGTGAAATGAGATGTTGAGAAAGATTATGAAATGAGATGTGATATGAGCTGAGAAAGTGAAGCCAGAGGGCTGATGTTCCAAAAGAGTTGTGTTGTTATTCTGAGAAAGTTTACGAGATGTGATGCAAGTATGTCGATGTGATCCCAACTCTGTGCTCTGCTAAGAAAAGTAATGTTGTGAATTAGTGGTTGGGACTCGTTGAAGGAATGCACCAAGGATGAGCCGACCTTAGGGTAATATCTAAAACACTAAAACTTTTAAAAGACATTGACGAATGCGGTGAGCAATGAGTGCGAAGTAGTGGAGTGGAAGATACCATGGGTATCAGGGATACTCAGGAGGAGATTGCATTAGGGGAAGGCAATGACGGTGAAACGTCAAGAAACCTTGAGTACTTTCTAGGTGGAACGAATTCCATAAGGGGTAAGGATGGGCCGATCCGATGTCGTGGTAAGTTCTACACCCGGAACTAGAATAGTACTGTCATCCCCTAGATTGCAAATCTTGAACAGTGAGAGAGACTGGAATGGGGCTCTGTGATTTTGCCACTGTACCCGATTTTTCTACAGTGTGCCTTGTTTATATGATTTGATTTGAGACTGTACCCGATTTTCTACAGTTCTCCTGGCTTGGAGCCATTTGTTGAGACAGTTGTCAAGCCCGCGTGGTAAAGGTCCTGTACTCCTGTTTGCTTCCGACTAGGTTGGGTGGATGACCGAGGAGATGTAGACGTGTGTGCTAACTGCGAAAGAAACGAGTACCTCGATGATATTTTAAATCCCCCATCATCGATGGTTGTGATCTAAAAAGACTTGATAAGAAAAGTTTAAGAGTCATGAAAAGACTTATAATTATGAGAAGCAAAAGCTTATGAAATGTTGATAATGAGAAACGAATCGAAAATGAAAGTGTGGAAAAGTGAATGAAGTCATATGAAAATGAAAATGATTGCAACTCAAAGATTTGCAAGTCGAGATCGAGAAAGGAATTGAGAAAGAAAGAATGTTTATGTTGAGAAGTTAAAATAAGTCTGGCAAGATAACTAATGAATGATGATGATGATGATGATGACATATTTGAATGATGTAATGTACTTATGTTGCATTGTATGTTTGTATTGTCTCAATATCTTGCCTATCGTAAACCCACACCGTCGACAATGCGTCGTTCGGATTGCTTACTCTCTCCTGTCTCGTTGGCATATCGGTGCTGCTGGTATTGCAACGGACAGATGGAGCATCGTATGGAGATCACCACCTGGAAAAGGCATGGAAATGGTTGGAAGTCTACTCCATATGGCTGGGTATGGACTGGCTGCACTCAGATAGTGATTCCGGACCCGGAGCACACCTTGAGCGGAGTTAACTTGGAACCGCATTTGGGGCATGTCACCGTACGAGGATACAGAAGCTATGAGCAAAAGGTGTGGAGTGAGACTCAGGATAAACCCACCACTCTAGGTGGAGTGGAGTTGGAGTCAAATGACAGTAGGGAAGCAGCGACGGAGATGGCATCATCTTCGGGAGTGAAGAAAGGGCGCAAGAAGAAAGGGAAACTTTACCCGGTTGTTTTCAACAGGAAGGTTTAAGGGTAGTGTTATTGATCTAGGTGGCCCCATGTTATCTGTTGGGCTAAGTTCGATGTTAGTATTTAGAGTCAAGGATTACCTAAGTAATGAACTATTTATGTAATTCAGCTTATTTCAGATTATGCCCTACTTTGAAGAAGTGTAAGAATGAAACCTTTTGATAACTGTATAAGTTCTTCTGATGGAATACAAAGAACTATGTTGGATTCGAAACCAAACCATTTTCCAATGATGAATGTTTTTAGAGATTCAAGTAAGTAAGTATATGTCTTAGTAACAACTCGGTTTTTAGTAAAGAATGTTAAGTGCAACAACGACATCTCAATAATGTTTTAAAAAAAAATTGGCCTCATTTTTGCAACTTAACGAATAAAAGTTGGTTATTTTGTGTTACGAAAATCGGGCTGTTACATTATGGTATCAGAGCTTATGGTAATCCTTAGTGGCCTTAAGCATGGGCTTACATGCTTTGTTTGTATGATCATGTGTGTCTACTAGTGTAAGGATAGGAGTACAAGGTCAAAGTTCTCGCCTTTCTGAGACGTGAGACTCTGTTTGTGTTTTAGTGTCTGCTTTGTTGGTCTAATGAACCTGTTGGTTTTGTAGTTTGAAGGAAGTAGACCGAGTAGAAAATGAATAGATTCTAAGTCGAGACCCCATAACTTATGATGTTATATCCTTGCTTGATAGACCCAAGTTTGTTGACCTTGATGCATCTTTTGGTACAAGGGTAGTCATTACCTTTGAGGAAATAGGATGTTATCCCTAGATCCCCATGTTTGTTGAATCGCTTCGGCAAAAACAGTCGTTGTTGCTAAAATTCAAACTTTTCTTCATGAGCCTTACTATCAAACCATAGCCTTATCGATCCTTTTCGAAATCCATTAGCCTGATTTGTGAAAATGGAAGTGTCATAGTCACCCAGATAGCTTAGGCTTGAATGATCATGGATGAATCAATGGTGGAAATTGAATAAGAGTATAAGACCACAGTGAACTTAGTAGTAAGTTTGATCGAAGTTGGGGAGTTCCAAGGAAGAAAAAGGGTGTATGTTGTCAGTAATTTGAGGAAATTATGACGAAAATTCGAATGATTAGGATTGCCTTATGCTATAACCAGAAGTCTAGACGGTGAAAGTGATAGGCATGATCGATGATTAGGATTAATTTAACGAGAAAAGTGGAGTTGTTCTGAGTAGATAATGCCAAAGTTGTAATAGAATCTCCCCTAAGTCATGGAAATGAGGGATGAAAGCATTAGAGTTAGAAGGAGAATTAAAGGAAGAAGTGGTTGTTTGTGAATCAGCGTGGGAATCCAAAGTTGTCAAGAGTAGTGAGTACCTAATGATTTTTGGACCTTTTAGCAGTTTTAAAAGTAAAACCTCGTGCTCCTAGAGATGTGTGAAGTCATGTTTTCTTGATATCCCTAAGTATGTACCTAAGGTTGAGATTTCTGTAACTACGATTGGCTAGGGAATGGTATTCTCTTTGTGTAGTTCGTTGGACTTGACTCGATTCAATACGCAAGTGGTTGTGCGTGTGAAGCTTCTTCGTCCGAAAGCGACAAACGAGGAGTACTGTAAAGTGAATAATGCCAGCAAAGGAAATATGACCACAAAGTGAGAATGAGAATGTTCTCATGGGCCTCACTGCAATGCGAGAATCTTGTGTCCTGCTGCTCCATCCGTGACGTATTTCTCGGGGACGAGAAATCTTTAAGTTGGGGAGAATGTGACGACCCGCAAATTCCTCGTCTGTTTTAAATGAATTTCTGTAAGATGTTTTATCAACAATAGATGTATTTGTGTGAAAATAAATATTTTCATGGACTCAAATTAAATGGTTTTGTTATTTGGGATTTCTTTGAGAAGTGGAATTCCTTGTGGACTTTAATAGATTTACCAAACTTCAGAAATTCATAACTCTTTAACCGTAACTCCGAATTTTATGATCTTTATATGAAAACGATCGTCTTTAAATGTAGAATTTGGAAATGTGACTTTTATAATTTTATGGATGGATTTACGAAAATTCATTTCCTGAGTGCATTGTAAATGAATTTTGAGTATTTAAATGAGCAAAAATAGTTAAAGACCTCAAATGAACTTTTCCTTTTGAGGATCTCTTTTACATACGAAAATATGATTTTAGAAAATGAAATGAGGGCTGTATATATAGCCAAATAGTGCAGTTAATTGTTTTAGTTAAAGTGTGTATTTTTGAGTTTTATTTGCGATTGTTGATGATTGTTATGTTATAAAGAGAAAACTATTTTATGTAGTCTTATAAATTGAAATTAAAATAAAATGAGTACTTGATATGCTGTGTGTATGAATGCTTGTATGAGGTGTGAATTCTTGAATAATTTGTACTATAATATTATCTTAAAATGGTATAGGACTTAAAGTAATTGTGTATTATTGAAATTGAAATGAAAATAAAATGAATATGTTTATGCATGTGTGTGTGTGTATGTGCCAAGCATGCATGAAGGAGGGAGTAGGAAACTTAAACCCTAAATTGCTTAGTCATTAAGAATCCAACCCCAAATTACTATTTGCATGCAAATTTATGTGAGGACCAAAATGCCCTTGACTCTAGAATTATCCAACCCACATTTTGGTAATTTCACACTAACCCTCCCTTGCCTATAAATAGAGTGGCCTTCCTTTTGGGTTCCTTTACTTCTTCTTCTTCTTCCCTTCATTCATTCACTTCTTTATTTTCTTCTAAACAAACACATTCCTCTAAGAGCCCATTACACTCTTAGAACTAGAGAGAGAGAGAACCGTGAAGAAGAAGAAGAGAGGGAGAAGAAGACCAAGCTTGATTCAAGGTTTTCTTTGAAGATCCAAGTGATTTGAAGGCTAGGAGACTTTGATCTTAGGTGTGTGGTTCGAATCAAGAAGATTTGTGTTGGTTAGGATTTTCTTTTAGGTTTATGATCTTTATTTTCTTTTGCATGTCTTATTTATATTTTGATTTTGGACTTTTAAAAGTTAAAGAAACTTGTAAAGTGTTAAATAATGGTTTGATGATTCGACCATGGTTAGTAAACCATGTGTTGATGATTTTTAAATAGATCTAAGTACATGCATGTTGATGTTTGATCTTGAGAAGTTATTTTTATGCTTCTTTGAAAAATGAGTTGAAAGTGTTTATTTTGATTTATGATCCTTGCATGTTTTGTGAAAAAGCTAAGACTTTGATGATTGCATGTTGGTTTTATGCTTAGAAAAGTTGATCTAAGTGATTGCATGTAACGATCTTGACTTGATCTATAATAAAGCTTTAATCTTGAGTCTTGCATGTTGTTTTTGAGCAAAAAGATTTGATCTTTCCTCTATGTTCATCACGGTTTTGAAAGAAACTAAGGAAAACAAGCTTTTGAAAATGATTTTGATACAAAAGGACTTGATCTATGTATTATGCTCTTTGCATGTTAAAGATCTAGTGAAGTCTATGCTTGAACTTAAAAGATCCATGGTTGCATGTGATTGTTTTGATGAGATCTTAGAGTTTAAGTCACATGCATGTTATTTTAAGTGTTGATCATGAGTATTTGTGCTAGAAAGTTTAGATCTTTCACTTGTGATCTTCCTTGTCACGGTTTTGACTAGAGTTTGTGCTTAAACTTGTTTGTTTGCCTTGATCTTTATGTGCATGAAATGATTTAAACTTGATCTAGGATAAAGCATGGAACTTGATCTTTGCATGTTGTAAAATGAAACAAAAACCTTGTCTTTGATATGATGATGATTCGGCCAAACCTAAGAGAAATGAGAAACCATGCTTTGATCATCATCTAAAGCACATGCATGTTAATATTTGTTTAATCTAAAGACTTTAAATGCATGCATGAAATTATTAAGGCATGAAAGATAAGACTTTGGTGTGATGCTTGATCTAATAAGTTGATTTAAGTTAAGAAAAATAAATTAAAGTTTGTTAATTTTCCAAGAAGAGCTCACGGTTTTAGGATCAAAAAGGAAGAAATAATTTCATGATTTTATGTCTTTCATGTTGAATAAATCTTTGCTTTGACTTATGCATATATTTGGCCAATGCATGTCTAACTAGGTTTAAGAATCTTTTCATGAAATGACATGTGATAATGAGTGTGTTTCATGTGTTGATGTTAAGTGTTTTGGTTTGTGATTCCTAGACTATTTTCTTACTCTATTCGGCCAAGACTAGTTAAATAGGATAGGATTTTATTTGGTTAAATGCTAATTGATATTTGAAAAGTATATGATTTATATGACTTGATTTATCAAAGTGTTGTTGTTGGTTGTGTGCTAGTTGATGTTTGGAAAAATGTTTGTATACGTAATTGGTGTTGAATTAAGCAACTCTGAGTTCATTTGCTTGGATTTATTCGGAAACATGGGACATGTTTAGTGGCTGTCCTAAGTTCGTACTTATTGATAAAGCTTGAATTTTAAAGTGTTAGTTTTGAGCTAAAGAATTGTTTGAAACAAAAGTGCTTTTACGATGTTTTCGGATTTTTATTAAAGTGATTTTGTAAAACAATCCTTTGCTGTCCAGAATCGTGTGGACTTGTTTCTTAATTTTAAAAATGTGTTCAAGTGATTTAAAGTATGGATTTCAAGTGGAATTTGATTTAGAAAAAAGTCGGATTGAAAACGGTGAATTTTTCGGTGTTTTTGGACATGATTAAGGTGCTGTCCAAGACGGACCAGCAACCAAATCAATTGATTTGAATTACTTTATTAGATACTTTCAAAATGGTTTTGAAGTACTTAAAGTACTAGAAAATATTAGAGTTATTTTGAGAAAACAATTATGTTTTAAGTCTTCCGACGAGGAATAAAATGTGTATTGAGTTAATAAAAGACCTTCTTGATACAAGTTAATAATATAAACGTGTTCTATTTAATACGAGGAATTTTAAAGACGAGGGATTGGAGCAGCTGACAACGATAAGGATCCGCGGAGATCGTGTGCATTTATTTGCTGAACTTAAGGTGAGAGAGAAGCTTTCCTAAGACACCGTGGTATTTAGGTGATTTATTAGGACGTTCCGGATCATCTCAAAGATCGGAACTAGGTGGTTCTGAGTCAGTAGTATAGTGGCAATTGTTTGTGTTGTGTGGCCACGTATACGAAGGAGACAAAGACCACATGTTATTATGTGATGAATTTATATGATGATGATTTGAAATGGCATGCTTCTGTATATTTGTCTAAGAGTTTTGAATTATGCATGATGATAATAAGTATTGTTGTTGAGTATAAATAGTACGTTGATGGACGTCTGTTACGTCTTCAAAATGAGATAATGTGAATAAGTTTGTGAAAGTAATGAAGTATGATTGAAAAGAAAGACGAATAAGATAATGTGGGTAACATTGTGAAAGTAAAAGACACAAAGAGAAAGATGTAATACTCGATTGTGTTTTAAGTCCTTATTGAATAAGGCAACTTGATAAGACATTGAGAACGATATGAGTAGAGATTGTGAAAAGATTTAAGATGACATGAAAGTTATGAGAATGTGTTAAGAGATAAGTCTTGATGTGAACGAAAATATCGTAATGCTGATGAGAATAATGCTATTAAGTAAGAACTGATGATAATGATGATGAGCCAGAGCTGAGGAAAGCAATGTTGTTGTTGTTTATTGGAAACGAGATGTGATATGAGTGGAGCTTGGATCCTTTGTTGATGTTTATTGAAATGAGACATGATGTGAGTTGAGCTATGCGAAGCCAGAGGGCTGATGTTCCAAAAAGAGATATGTTGTTATGTTGAGAAAGATTGTGAAATGAGATGTTGAGAAGATTGTGAAATGAGATGTTGAGAAAGATTGTGAAATGAGATGTTGAGAAAGAGTATGAAATGAGATGTTGAGAAAGATTATGAAATGAGATGTGATATGAGTTGAGAAAGTGAAGCCAGAGGGCTGATGTTCCAAAAGAGTTGTGTTGTTATTCTGAGAAAGTTTACGAGATTTGATGCAAGTATGTTGATGCGATCCCAGCTCTGTGCTCTGTTAAGAAAAGAAAAGAAAAGTAATGTTGTAAATTAGTGGTCGGGACTCGTTGAAGGGATGCACCAAGGATGAGCCGACCTTAGGGTAATATCTAAAACACTAAAACTTTTAAAAGACATTGACGAATGCGGTGAGCAATGAGTGCAAAGTAGTGGAGAGGAAGATACCATGGGTATCAGGGATACTCAGGAGGTGATAGCATTAGGGGAATGCAATGACGGTGAAACGTCAAGAAGCCTTGAGTACTTTCTAGGTGGAACGAATTCCATAAGGGGTAAGGATGGGCCGATCCGATGCCGTGGTAAGTTCTACACCCGGAACTAGAATAGTACTGTCACACCCTAGATTGCAAATCTTGAACAGTGAGAGGGACTGGAACGGGGCTCTGTGATTTTACCACTGTACCCGATTTTTCTACAGTGTGCCTTGTTTATATGATTTGATTTGAGACTGTACCCGATTTTCTACAGTTCTCCTGGCTTGGAGCCATTTGTTGAGACAACTGTCAAGCCCGCGTGGTAAAGGTCCTGTACTCCTGTTTGCTTCTGACTAGGTTGGGTGGATGACCGAGGAGATGTAGACGTGTGTGCTAACTGCGAAAGAAACGAGTACCTCGATGATATTTTAAATCCCCCATCATCGATGATTGTGATCTAATAAGACTTGATAAGAAAAGTTTAAGAGTCATGAAAAGACTTATAATTATGAGAAGCAAAAGCTTATGAAATGTTGATAATGAGAAACGAAACGAAAATGAAAGTGTGGAAAAGTGAATGAAGTCATATGAAAATGAAAATGATTGCAACTCAAAGATTTGCAAGTCGAGATTGAGAAAGGAATTGAGAAAGAAAGAATGTTTATGTTGAGAAGTGAAAATAAGTCTGGCAAGATATTGAATGAATGATGATGATGATGATGACGATGATATATTTGAATGTTGTAATGTATTTATGTTGCATTGTATGTTTGTATTGTCTTAATATCTTGCCTATCGTAAACCCACACCGTTGACGATGCGTCGTTCGGATTGCTTACTCTCTCCTGTCTCGTTGGCATATCGGTGCTGCTGGTATTGCAACGGACAGATGGAGCATCGTATGGAGATCACCACTTGGAAAAGGCACGGAAATGGTTGGAAGTCTACTCCCTATGGCTGGGTATGGACTGGCTGCACTCAGATAGTGATTCCGGACCCGGAGCACACCTTGAGCGGAGTTAACTTGGAACCGCATTTGGGGCAGGTCACCGTACGAGGATACAGAAGCTATGAGCAAAAGGTGTGGAGTGAGACTCAGGATAAACCCACCACTCTAGGTGGAGTGGAGTTGGAGTCAAATGACAGTAGGGAAGCAGCGACGGAGATGGCATCATCTTCGGGAGTGAAGAAAGGGCGCAAGAAGAAAGGGAAACTTTACCCGGTTGTTTTCGACAGGAAGGTTTAAGGGTAGTGTTATTGATCTAGGTGGCCCCATGTTATCTGTTGGGCTAAGTTCGATGTTAGTATTTAGAGTCAAGGATTACCTAAGTAATGAACTATTTATGTAATTCAGCTTATTTCAGATTATGCCCTACTTTGAAGAAGTGTAAGAATGAAACCTTTTGATAACTGTATAAGTTCTTCTGATGGAATACAAAGAACTATGTTGGATTCGAAACCAAACCATTTTCCAATGATGAATGTTTTTAGAGATTCAAGTAAGTAAGTATATGTCTTAGTAACAACTCGGTTTTCAGTAAAGAATGTTAAGTGCAACAACGACATCTCAATAATGTTTTCAAAAAAAAAATTTGGCCTCATTTTTGCAACTTAACGAATAAAAGTTTGTTATTTTGTGTTACGAAAATCGGGCTGTTACACACATAAGGCTTGAAAATCAACGAGGAACACAAAAAATCCAACATGCATCAAAACAAAAATTGTTTCCATCATTTCCTCTTCTTGGTCGAAGCATACATACTAAAAAAGAAGGGTACACACATTTTTTTTATCAAATAAACACCTGCATATATCCTAAGCTTAAAACCGAATAGCCCTAAAAATAACAAATCAAAGCAAAAATTTATTCAATCACCTATTCTCATGCTAAAACTGAAAAATACATCCAATAAACATCAAGGATAATCAATCAATTACATGCATTTAAGAACAATTTCATTTTCCCTCTTTCTAAACCCTAGTCGTGGCATGCAACGAGGAAAAGAGAAAAAGTTGTGCAAATCAACAACACATAGCTCATAAACATCATCAATTTAACTCATATTCAAGCATATAAACACAATCAAAGATCAAAAATTATTTTACACAAAATGAGGGTCAAAACCGTGAGCATCCATAATCATGGTGCATGCTCATTTTCTTTTTACTTTCAAGCTTAAATCCAAGTAGAAATAAGTATAAAAAGCAAGAGGAAGCTTAAAAACACACATGCATAAGCTTAAAGTTAAGAAACAACAAAAATCCTTCATGGAGCTTAATGAAAAACCGAAAACAAGGAAGAAAAAGAAGAACACAAGTTTGAGGATCAATACCCAATGGGAGAGCAAAAACAAGCAAGAAAAATCCAATCTCCCACCTCCTTTCTCTTCCTTTCCCTCGCGGTCTCCTCCCTCTTCTCACTTCTTCTATATCTTTTTTTGTTCTAAGGCATATGAAGCAAATGGGATGGGTCTTCAGACATAAGGTAGGTATTTATAGGAAAAGTGTGGGTGGGGTGCATTGAATAAAAATGGGGTACAAAATGAATGAAGAGACGATTCCTCCACCAAGGCCATGCTCCCTCACAGTTTTATCATTGTTTGGTGGGGGTTGGACTTTACAATTTTTATTTCATGCTCATGGGTATTAATTTATAGGTGTAGGTAGGTTTAGGTACAATAATTAATGTGGTGACATGCATTGGTGGGAAATTTGTTTAGGATAGGGCACTCAATTAAAGCAGAGACATGCATCGGTGGGGAATTTATGACATGTCTCCCTTAGGGTGTATGTAGGGTGACTATACTTTAATGAGGGTATGTTGTGTTTAATTGGGTTACCCTAGGGTCTTATGTGCTCATAATCTTATGTCTAACAATTTAAAATTGAAAATGCACAAAATAAACTCTTAAAACCGTATAGTATATTATTTTAGCAGAAAATAATATTTTTCCATATAGTAAATATCACTTGAAAATCATAATTCAATTTACTAAAATAAAATATTATAATCTCCCAAAAATAATAAAAATTTCGTGAACAGCAAAATAAATCCCAAACTATACCAAAATGAATTCTACAATTCAATACGATCGTTTTGACTGTAAATTCGTCCAAAACGGATTTACAGATCAAAAGTTATGGATTTTCAAACTTACGTAATTAAATAAATCAATAAATAATAATTCCTTCAAGCACAAAACAAAATAAAATAATCCAAAAAAATTAAATTCCAAATAATCATTCCCATTCGAAATTTTAAATAAAATAACAAATTTATATAAACTCGGAAATAAATGCCCAATCAGAAATCCAGAAAAATCGATTTATTAAAGAGTGAAAATTGCGGGTATTACAAAAATAAGCAATTGGAAAAGTAAATTATTTGGAAAGAGTTATTATTGTCTTATCTTGATCCTCATGCAAAACAATGTGAACTTGAAGTTCAAAAGATAACTCATTTGAAAAAATTTGACTAACCAATTGTCAGACACATTTACTGACCTAAAAGAGTGACTAACTCACCTATTCCAGCTGCTAATGCTCCAATAAAATTTAATGTCCCTGTTGGACAAATTAAAATTGCAAATGAGTATGAAGCACGCCTGAAGCGTGTAAGGCTCATCGGTTCCAAAGATAAAGATTCTCGAAAAAGAAAAGGAATTAAGAAAGAAGATGGTCAATTTGAGGATACAATGACACATGAATTGAAGAGCTCTCAAACATAATTGATAGTTCAATTTGATAAGAAACTCAGGTACCCTAAAATTGTGAAAACAAAGAGATCTCAATAAATTATGTCATGAATATAATACAATGGAACCGAAATGAAATCGACATCGATGATATTTTTGCATATAATATAAGCGCGATTTAATAAATGACGAGGATCACAAAATAAAGTCTATTAATAAGGAATATAGACAAAGAAATCATTGGCCAAAATGAAAAGGCATAGTTGAGGCAATAATTGAACTTGCTTGAAAAATGATAGGTATTTGGACCTGTAGTCCATACATGAAAAGGTGTAAAGCCGGGTTGATACAAATGTGTTTTTGTGAATAAGCAAAATGAGAAAGCAGAAATTATGAGATATAAAGCCATATTGGATGCCCAAAGATTTTCACAAAGACCTGAAATTGATTTTGAGGAGACATACTTTCTTGTGGTGGATGCAAGTATTAAATAGTCTGACAATAATAAAGGACTCAATTTGTGTTAAATGAATGTTGTTATAGTCTATTTTTATTGTTCACTTGATTAATGTCATACATATGAATACCCCTCAAGGATTCAATATGCTTGAAGCATATCTTTGAACTTTTTAATATGACATAATTATATCCATTATTTCATTAAAATGGAAGCAAGGAGAGTAAAATGTCTACATGTGCACTTTAATTACAAAATGCAAGAATTTGTGAACCTGTAGTTCAAATCCCTAAGAGGTTTTAATAGACTCGCTAGTAAACATAAAATGTGTTGATAATCATTATTATGGTTCACTCGAGAATGATATATTTATATCAATATGATAATTCACAGAAAAATTAAGGATAATGATATTATATATATATATATATATATATATGTGTGTGTGTGTGTGTGTGTGTGTTTAGATTTATCCAATATTTTATGTTCATTAGTTATACATTGTTTGATTTATATATACATAGTGTTATTTCACGCAGATACGAATAGTTTACCATAATTATTGTTATAATACTTATATGATTTTATGAAATGTATGTTTATGTGTGTTTATTGTAATATGTATTTTTATATTGTTTGAATTATCTTAAATTAAATAAAGAAAATATTTCAACATGAAATATCACGGTATGAAGATTGAGCATCTAGCAAATTATTGAATTTTTGTCTATTAAGTTATGAAAAAAAATGAGTTTTAAAGGTGATTTTTTCTTTGATACATAGCAACTAACTTATGTGCTAATTGTTGTTAGATTGTTAAATGAAGATGATGAATATCATGGTCCTGAAGAACCATGGTTGCAGTTTGGGCACTACCATATTTTACTAGTCATGTATGACTTGATATTGTTATTCAATTGAAAGGAAGTGTTGAAATGAGGTTAAGCACGCACATACTTCAATATAATAAATATTTATTGGTTTTACTCTAGTATAACCAATTCTTACTTGATTGTTGGTTATATATGTATGTGCATAAATTTTGGAATGCTTGAGGCAAATCAAGAATGTATTTGATTGAAATATGTAATACAACACATGAAAGAAATAATATATGTGAAAAATAATCCTGAAGATATTTTATGAAGATAATACTACATGAATGTATTATCCATTTGAAATAATGATACAACAAAGAAGACAGAACAAAAGACATTTGAATAATATTCTTTTACACTCTATCTTCGAAAGGATCATGATTTCAACAAGTTTGTTCGAGTGAATAGAATAAAAAAATATTGAAAAGATGTTTTATGAACTAATATTCTTTCACAATAGTGTTACTAAATACAGTTTAAAAAAAATAATTTTGAAACAATATGTAACACCCCAAATTTTTAAATCCTGATTAATAAAAATTAATTATAAAGGTTTATTTGTAATTAATTATTTTATTAATATCCTTGATTGTTAATGATTTATTATGCATGAAAAGGATTGGAAAATCATTAACATATGAAAATAATGTTTTTACATAGTAGTCCCTGTTTTAGGACTTAAAAATAATAATGGGAAGATTTTGGATGAAAAGGAAATAAAAATATTTATTTTTATTATTTTAGCTAAAAGACTCGAGTATTTCTGAAAATACTCGAGTATTTTACACAGTGTTGCACGAGTTAGTGCGTTTGGTGAGTCACTCACTCGAATACCTCACGAGTTGACACGTTATCAACTCAGGGACACGACCATAGCTTCGTGTCGACCTGCATGAACTATGAATTCGAGTATTTGAACTCACTTGTTGATGAAGATCAACCATTTTTGCCATTTTTGTTCTGGAATTCGAAGTTAGGGTTCCTGAGTTCTTTGATTCGATTCTCTCTTGTTCTTGAGAATTGATACACAAATCATACACCAATACGAAGCTCACATCTAGAGCTTTGTATAGACACCAAAATTGTGAGCTGAGAGCTTGAGTGTTTGAAGAATCGAAGCTCAAAAGTGGGGGTTTGGTTGCTGTCAACTGGTTCTTGGAGCTCACTTTGATCCTCAATTGTGGTAAGCTCATGAACCCTCTTGATTCCAATTTGGTTTTAATCTCTCATGCATGTTGCAGAGAGTAGATTCTAACCTTTTTCCCCAATTTTTGTGCACGATTACTCACTCAAACAACGTGGTCTTTGGACTCTGCTCACACTGTTTTGCTCTTTGGTGGCTGAAAGTGATTTGTGCTGGTTTGGTGGTAGCTGCTGTTCTAGGGTGTTTTGGAAATTGTCTAAGTATTGTCCATTTGTCCAAGGTATGGGAGAAGTCGTTCATATTGCTAGGATTATGGATTGTGAATTTTATATGTGTATGTATGTGGCTTGGACCAAGACATGATTGCTGGACTTGGAGGTCCAGACATTCACTTGGTCACTTGATGAATAATTTGATTAATGGCTGAAATGAATTAATAAAACTAAGCAAAAAGGAATTCATGAATATTGACTGAATTATATTAAGGAATTGCCTTGGGATGAAGCTAGGTCATTCTTGATTAGGTGCATGCTTGATTTTGGACTTTTTGAGGTTTGATAATTTGGAATTGAATCTGTTAGAATCAATGTTGTTATGCTGAAAATATAAAGTGATGATTAAAGGAATGAATATTGATCATGAGCATAAGGTCATGGAATTGGTTAAGGTAATAGTACATGTCCACAATGTGGTATCTGTTGATAAGCTATGTTATGAACATTGAACAAGTATGGAGCAAGTCCTATATGTTGTATGCAGGCTGTGTCAAGGTTGTTTGCATGCAAAAATTGCTTAGAATTGAATTTGGCATGTTGGGTTGTTGAAATAGTGATTTTATGCATAATTGGTGCTCAAATTCAATTCAATGTGTTAAGATGTTAAATCTGTATTAGAACATGTTTGTTATGCATTATGATAGCTCTGTTGAGCATTGGTTTTAGTTCAACTTGATTGGAATTGAAATTGGTATGTTAAAGCTCAAATTCTAGTGCAGTCTGACTGTCAATACTCGAGTATTTGACTCGAGACTCGAGTCTTTTGGACGCACCAGTGCACCTGGTAGGCACCAACACTCGAGTCTCTGACTCAGGACTCAAGTATTGGCTGATGCACCAAAGAACTTGCCAGATGAACCACTCGAGTCCTGCATGAACCACTCGAATCTTCTGGGTTGATGAACGACTCGAGTGAATCATGAACGACTCGAGTATTTTAAGAAAATAGGGAACAAGAACTTTCTGGAAATTAAAGAACTACTCGAGTCTTTCCAAAAACTACTCGAGTTTACTGGACAATTTAAAGAACTACTCGAGTCTTTTAAATTATACTCGAGTCTTTTTGATCAGAATGCTAAAGCATACCATTTTCAACTAAGTTAAGTTTAATTGAACTAAAGAAGGGTTGCAAGGAATGATTGATTTAATTACTCTACCATCCTTAAAAGTTTTACTTATCTATTACTTTGGTATCTAAATAGCTAGGTATGATGTTAACATGTTAGCAAAGGAAAATCATTACTCATTCAAATTATTAAGGATTATCTTGAAACTTTGTTGTGACTCTAATTGGTTTAATAATGTCTTCTGGAATATGATGAATAATTTATGATCAGTGCATGATGGTTGTATATGTATAATAAATCGTGTCTTGAGTATGACAATGGCATATGATGAATAAACAATTCTCTGAGTATTAATAAATTGACTAATGAAGCATGAATTATGGAGTAATCATCATGTTTTCTTTGGGTTTAAACGATCATGATTACTCTAAGGAAAAGAATGTACTTAATAATTCATGACCTGGGTTTGATACTGAGTAAGGGTTTGGCAAAGCATGTATATGTTACTTGGTAGTTAATGTCTTAGAATATAAGAAGTTATTGGCTTAAAGGACATTAGAAAGAAGTGATTACCTCATGATGATAAGTGGAGTAAGTCTAATACCTTGGACCATAAATAGACAATGACTTAAGGAGTATTAACGATAATGTAAGAGTGGTGACGCTTGTTGATTATGAGGACTCAATCCAAATGCGTTAGGGCTTGTTGCTCTGATTCGGATATGTGAACGTTGGATAAGTGGGATCACCCTGATTTCCATATGTTATGGACTAACTCCTGCAAGAAGTCGTTGTGCTTAAAGGATTCTGTATATACGGTGTGGCCGCTATACGAAGACATGTGGAACGGTGTGGCCGCCATATGTGTGGTAATTGTGATGTGATTCCGTATGGAACGGTGTGGCCGCTATACGAAGACATGTGGAACGGTGTGACCGCCATATGTATGTGATTCCATATAGTACGGTGTGGCCGCTATATGAAGGCATGGAACGGTGTGGCTGCCATGTGTATGATGTGGTGATTAATATATGTGTGACGCATCTCATGCATGGTGTACAGGGAATCGTTCAGTGAGGTGCATGCGGGATTGGAAACCATGTAGTACGGTGTGGCCGCTACATGAGATGGTTGGAACGGTGTGGCCGCCACCGTAGAAATGACAAGGACCTAGAACTATTGGTGGACAATGGTTCAGGGATCATCCCCTTGTATCATTTTAAAATCGTGGTCGGTGGGGTTCTAGTATAGAACGGTGTGGCCGCTATACAGGTTGTGGAAACATTGAGCGCACGATTGCCTATCCCAGAGTGTTGTTTTCTGGAAGATTTGATTATGGAGAAATGATTTGAGAGACGTGCATGCATAGCATGAGAGATTAATGGTTTTAGCCAATGATGTTTAATAAGACTCTTGGGCATGCATTTATTATGTTGAAATGATATTTGTAATGATTGCGTTTGACCAATCATATAATCTGCTTAGGCGATATGACAAGTGACTTACTCCCATCTACCATGTTTGTGGTGGTAGGTTCTTTCAAAGGACAGGACTGAAGTCACTCCTGTAGGAGTGGAGGTGTCTAGAAGAAGCAGCCAGGATGACGTCTCGTCATCCGAATCCTTTTGCAGAAGGATCGAGTTGTGAAGACCAATGCTCTGGGTGTAAAAAGGGTCTTTGGGATCTTGTATTATACAAGTGTTTTACACTCAGACTATTTTGTAAAGGAAATATTACTCTTATGAAAAGTACTTTTGGTTTTCACACTCTTTAAGGAAAAAGTTTTTGTTAACTCGTATTTTTATTGGACTAGTTTTTTTGGGGCGTTACACAATACCAATGCACATATACAGAAAAAATCCGAAACACCCTTCCATAATAATATTAATGTACCTTAACAATTTAAAACTCTATATATAATTGCGATACATTTTTAAAGTACCCAAACTACATTTACAAACAAAGATATTTATATACTAATTTTTTAAAAAAACTTTAACTTTCTTTTTTCCTTAACCAAAATCAGTAAACAGTAAACATGTCGTGTAAATAAAATAATTTTATGAAAATAAATAAATTTAAATTTTTCTATAAAACATCTATTTTTTTTTAAGAAATTAATACAAATAACAAACTAACACCACAATTTATTACAAAGTAACTTTACCGTAACACGTCATTTTTAATAATTTGAAGGTAGATTTTTTTCATATACAAATGAAAATGAATTAGCGAATTTTTTTAATATTAAACTAGGAAAATTAAACTATATGTAAATTAAAAACTTCTCTAAAGGTCATCAAAATAAAATTTAATAGATATAAATTATACTTTCAGGACTTTGTTCGAATAAATGTGAAAATAAATTAGTTTTCACTCCTAATTTGAAAACTAAAACAATAAAAAATGAGATAAAATAATATCAGGATATTGAGTTTAACATCTAGAACTCGACTAACAAGACTTTAAAGACAATAGAAAAAGTGAACAAAGCAAAAAAATACCTAATTGAAACTTAAGAAATTTTTTTATTAAATAAATTTGATCAGACTATCATGAATTTAATTTAATGTATTAAATTTATTATGGATTATTTTATAATAAATAAAAAAGATTACCTTGACATTAAACGTAGTAACTAGCGTTGGTTCGATTTTACAAAATGACAATTATTTTTAAACAAATTCATCATTTTGTTAAAATGACAATTATTTAAGAAATGAGCAAATAATAAATACTACTTTTGTCCCTAAATATAATATCTTATCGACATTTTTATTTTGTCTCTATATATTAGACTATATACCAATTTTTAATGATCATTAATTGCTTTTTTCACAAACACTTTTATTTATTTAAGACTTATTTATGGTTTTGGTCCCTATACGTTTAGCGTGTTTTGATTTTAGTCCCTAAAAGTTATTTTGACCGTGACGAGTCCTTAATTTTTCAAACATTTTGGTTTTGGTCACATCTGGTGAAAAAAATCAATTATTTGTTGACGTGGTTAACGGAAACCCACACCAACAGCTACGTGATGTGAGATAGCACCAAATAAGTATTGTGAAATGGATGATTCAAGTCCATAAATGCAAATTTCTGCGTATGAGACCATTTTGTGTGTCCATGGATCTGTATCATCCATGTCATATCATTTATTTGACGTTTTTTTACACTACGTGACTGCTATTATGGTATTCTGCTAGCCACGTTAGCAAATAACAATTTTTTCATAATGAAGTGGATCAAAATCAAAATATTTGAAAAATTAAGGATCAGTCCCAGTCAAAATAACTTATAGAAACTAAAATCAAAACATGCCGAACTTTCAGGGACCAAAAGTATAAATAAGCCTTTATTTAATGTTTTTTAGATTCCCAATAATATTAGTAGAGATAATTTTGAAAATGCATATAAAAATTTACATTTCCAATACATTTAATTAAATTAATTAATTTTTTTAGAAGTGAAATATCTCAAAAGAGATCTTATAATTAAAGAGAGAAGAGGGAGTAACAGATAAAAAAGTTTAAAAAAAATTCAAACAAGATTTGCTAGTCAGTCTTTTCAATTGCGGATGGTGATGTTTACCAAGTGAGGGGAGAAGAATGAAATGATGAAGGCAGTAAGACGTGACAACGCAGCTTTTTACACATTTATAGATTATAGATTATAGATTATAGATTATAGAATTTCCTTTATTTTATTTTTATTTTTAATCTATATTTATATTTTCAGTATTCCCAGTTCCCACTCTGGTGATTTAATTTGAACATAATAACCATTCTCCTCACTCAGGTATACAGATCGTGAATCTCTCTGTCTCACTTTGGCCAATGCCGCTGCTTTTCTAACTAGAGTACCATTTCGCTTATTCAACATTTCAATACACGCACTCTCTCTCTACGCACATGCGTGTTTCATCGTGTAGTCTATTTCTGAAGTGAAGCAACAACCACACCAAGTTTCCAAAGAGCAACCAAGCAAACAAAAAAAGAAGAAAAAAATCAACAACTCCCACTTACTTCACAGATTAGGTTTGGTTTTTCTTTGCTTCCTTTTGATCTATGGTTTCGCTGCTTTCAAATTTTTAAATTATTATTATTAAACCATTTCTCTCCGTGTTTGTTATACTTATTTATATAAATTTAACTATTTTTCTTTTGTTTGTGAAGATCTGATATTCTGTGAGGACCAAATAAGAGATCTCTTGAATGTCTCAAGTTCAGAGCTGCCGTTCGCCCCTCATCTGCAATTTCTAGGTTTTTTTTTGGTTTGTGTTGTGTGTGAAAATGACTACTAAACGCGCCTACAAGCTACGTATCCTTCTTCAAATCATTCAATTTCACTTCGCTTATTTCTGTAGATCTCTCTCCATTTCGTAATTTGTTATTCAAAATTTTCAAAATTGCTAGCTGCGGGTGCAAGTGGTTTAAATAAATATTTATTTAGTTTTATCATAGTAAATATAAATATACTGTACATTTAAACAAGAACATATCCAGCCGCAATCCTCGAGGTGTAGGGTTTTAAATTGCGGTTGCATTGTCGTAGTTGTGTTGCGTCTGTTGCAGGTAGATGCAGACCGATTGCGGCCAATGCAATTTGCAATTATGTGACGTGTTCCGCAATTTGAAACCTAGCTTAGAGGTGTAGGGTTTATTGCCCCTGGCTGGCACGAAGTGATAAATTAGTTTGCCTTGACGAGTTCTTTGCAGAGGAATTTGTAGCGCATGCTTCCACTGTAAATTGTCTCAAAATCGGAAGGAAGTCATCTAGGGTTCTTGTTACCGGAGGTGAAGATCACAAGGTCAATCTTTGGGCTATCGGTAAACCTAATGCTATACTGGTTCGTTCTTCCTATCCCTTTTTCGCTACTTTTCTCTTGTTTGTTTCTTAATGGAAATGGAAGGAATGTTTTATTCGTATATTTCTACTAAGAGTTGTTTCTCCTTTTGCAGAGTCTGTCGGGACATTCAAGCGGAATTGATTCTGTAAGCTTTGATTCATGTGAAGTGTTGGTAGCTGCAGGAGCTGCAAGTGGTACAATCAAACTTTGGGACTTAGAAGAGGCAAAGAGTATGCTGTTGCTTGCCGTTTCCTTTAACAATCTTAAAACACTAATAAAAAGAGATCTGAATAGTGTCATAAGATTAATCCAGTATTTCATTTTATTCATACTGATATTAGAACCTTTGGCTTGCATTGTTTCTTTGGTAGTTGTGCGCACTCTTACTGGTCATAGGTCCAACTGTACATCAGTGGACTTCCATCCTTTTGGAGAGTTCTTTGCATCTGGTTCTCTTGACACCAATCTTAAGATATGGGACATCAGAAAGAAGGGTTGCATTCATACATACAAGGGCCACACTCGAGGGGTAAATGCAATTAGGTTTACTCCAGATGGACGCTGGGTTGTTTCTGGTGGAGAGGACAATACCGTGAAGGTTAGAATTGCTTTCCTTTTCATGATATTGCCAAGTCTGATTCCATGCCAAGTTCATTATGATTAGTCAACATAATGTAAACTTCTCTGTCATGTATGCATGTTGAAGTATGCATGCTTTGTGTCACACTTCAAAACTGATATGGTAGTTTCCAAAGGCATACTGGTTTAGTTTTTTTAATTACTATACTAAATAGTAGAGGATAAAGTAAGCAATCATACTATTTTAACCATAAAAATAGTCACATTGCAAATAACAGTTATTTAGAACCAAAGTTCAACGTTCAAACTTGTTCTTTGTTGGGGGGGAATGTACCTCAATGAATGAATGGTGGTTGCGTATAGTGAAATGGGCACCAAGATTTGTGTATGCATGTGATGAGGATGCCCTTAAAGATAAAGAGCAGTTATAAATGTCTGCTGTAACTAGTAACTACTAAGAGAAAACGATGTGAAAAGGTGAGCATCACAAACATGAGGTAATTAGGGTCAAATAGTGGTAATAAACATAAACATAAGGCAATAAATGAAGTTGTACACAGTGGAGTTTGCAACATTATAGGTGGATGACTTGGATTACTGTTGTTTAACTATTGAGGGCTACTATTTAGTTGAGTGTGTGAAATTGTTTTTTGTTATAAAAAAGAAATTATATTACTCGAGTGTGAAATTGTGAATTGGAATCTAATCTTGGTTTTGACAGTAGGTATGCATTTGGCAGAGTAACCCTTTATTATCTCCTTTTCTTTTCACCATAGTTGTGGATTTCTTGAGTTGACTGCTCCCTAGGTGAGTAAAGAATGTTTTCATTGCAAGTCTTACGATGGGATTAGAAAATTAAGTCAATAGACTCGATTTGAAAACAATCACACTTAGTATCCGTGTCATCAAGATTCGGCAAAGTTTTACATCTCTTGTTGACCCAACACAACCCTCCTCTTTTAATTTTGTTTGGGATCAGCTTTTTGTAGATTTGCTACTAGGATGACATAGGCAGAGTTATAGTCGATATACACACACATATAAATATATCTTTATCCAAAATAGAGTAGGATGAGATAAAGTAGCTGCCAGAATAAGACTACTATTTATGAGAATAATATTTGAATGAGGGAAGAGATAGGTATAATAGCAGGTGCATGAATCTTAGGTGTTATGGTGCATTTGGTTGGAGAGGAACTCTAAGAAATTTTGGGGAAAGCTCGTTATGCAGTGGTGCTAGGCTTGCTTCTGAATAGAATTTTGCTTTCATGGCTTTTAATTGGCTCTCTTTAGCTAAGGCTTTTCCTTTCTAGATATGCATCCGGACTGGAACTAATTTATATTAATGTTTTTCTGCCTTGCTTTGTTTTGGTGTGGGTTGTTGTTCAGTTGAAGGATGATACATTATTCTCCTTTTTCCTAGCCGTTCTTTACTTCTAATGAACCTCTCTTGAGTTTGATGCTCTTCATCTGTGCATGCCTAGTTTGCACAACAGATACTTGGGTGGATCTAGTTATTGCCTTGAATAGCCTTGTTTTTATTCAAAGTTTGGGGCCAGGAAGATGTGCTCAATGTTGATTAATATTCCTCTGCTGCTTTTCATTTAAATCTAGTCATATAATCTTCGCTCTATTCTGCATGTGGCTTCTGGAAAGCCTGTAAAGTTCTTGACTCACAAGTTGGTGTATAATTTGCAATATAAGTGACTACTTATTACTATTATAAACTACAATCATTGCATATAGGCTTGGACTGCACATTACTGCTAAATGGTAATCTATTGTTTTGCTTGATTTTGATGAAATTATGTTGAATTGTTTTGCAGCTGTGGGATCTAACTGCAGGAAAACTCATGCATGATTTTAAGAGTCACGAGGGTCAGATTCAGTGTATAGACTTTCATCCCAGTGAGTTTCTGCTAGCAACAGGTTAGTACTTTTCTTATGAAACTAGCACCTTAACGGAAAGTCTTCCATTCTCTTGCTCTAATGAATATCTAACATTTTCACTAGGCCTTGGTGGCAAACTTACTGTGTAATTTTTCTATTCTTTCAAAACATATATTTGAATGCAAAATGAAACTACATGTTGGAGATTGTACCATGATCCTGGATGTAGTAAGACTGGTGTTCTGGTTATTATTCTTAATTGATATTAATGCTAAAGTTGTTGCATTATCATTTTTTTATTGGTCCATGTCATCATAAAGATTTGATGAAGTTTTGTGCTAACCGTTGACTACCTAACACAACCTTGATCTTCTAGCTGGGATTAGGACTGTTGATGCAAAGTTTGTAAAAAAAAAGTAAAGAATGACATGGTTGGAGTAAGGCAGATTATTTGGATTGCAAGTTTAGCATGCAGCAATTTAACAATACTTTTGACTTTTGAGGTGCAAGTTGGGACTAACATCATACCACAAGTTGCATGGTTAGGCATCATGGATTCATCTTACAAAGTGGCTGGGATGTTGCATGTAGGATTTAAGATGGGTGTACGGAACAAAGAAATGCTTTAGGTGTAACTTGTGATTGTTAAGTATATGTTAGAATAGAGTGAAGTACCAACTTAGTCCTTTATGTTTTTTCACTGTACCAACTTAGTCCCTGAAAATTTATAAATGCACATTTAGTCCCTCAAGATTTTCAGATGTACCAATTTGGTCCCTCAATATTTTGGGATGTATCAATTTGGTCCTTAAAACATGAAGATCTTGAGGGACCAACTTGGTATGTAAGAAAATCTTGAAGGACCAAATTGTTACATTCAAAAATCTTGAGGGACTAAATGTGTATTTATAAATTTTCAGGGACTAAGTTGGTACCTTGAAAAAATATCAAGGACTAGTTGGTACTTCACCTCTTGAGTCTTACAATTTTAGTAAGTTACTTTATTCGAGGATTGTTTTGATAGAGTTTTGAAGTGATAGACAAGCTGGACCCCAAGGCATTCCTTGCCAATATGCATGGTTTGAATCGTTGGAGTCGCAATTGTTGGGAAGGGTGGCCACAAGCCCCAAGGGGATTATTACTCTACCCGGGCAAATAGTAATAAATAAGGTGGAAGCCTGGAAGGTAACCTTGGTTAAACAAAAAAGACCTCAGTACTTGACCTAATTTCTAATTACTAATTGATTTAAATTTGTGTTAGTGCTTTCTATTATATCATGAGTCATATCCACAACAAACTATATCAAATCTCATATTATTCAGAGTATCGCTACTCTTTTTTCCTCCTTTTCTACATAAACTTTATAATTTCTACATGCTATTAGTGCGGCTCCATCCTCTGTAACCTAATCTCATCGCTATTCCATTATCAATTTCCCAAAAAATTGTAAATCCCATTCTACGGTGTCTCTGTCCTGTGATTCTCTCCTTCCCGTTGGCCATGTAATGATTCTGGCTATTGGAACCCTAGTTTTTCCTCTAACCAGTGACTGTTAAAGAATCTTTCTCCATTCACACTGCCATCTTTAGTTCTCCACTCCTTCCTGGCCTCCATAAGATGAAATCAGGCCATAGCCAGTCTTCTACTTGCCAACACCCGGTGGCATGTCAAACACAGCCTTAACCAGTCGTAAGCCTTCATCTTGTCTTTCTGTCAATTTTTTGGAAAAAAAAAATTCTTTAAGAAAGAAGAGAATTACGAAGACAGGAGGATAAGGTGTTCTCCACCAGAAAACTGCAAAAAAAAATTACAAATAACCAGGAAAGCAGAAGTCCAGAATGATAATAAACAATTGTAGTCCAATCTCTTTGTACATCAGCAAAAGAAATCCGCTCGAAAGGATCATGAACTGAGTTCCAAAGAGATGCTTCCCATTCATTCAAATGAAAGTTTATTTTATATGCATATCCATGAAGGTCTATGCTTACCATAAAGGTTTGTAATGGTTCTTACATCATTGTTTAAAGATTTTTTCTAACAGAATACCAGATTTGAAATGAATAATAGAGTAATAGCCATAGCTTAGCATAATAATAATAGCAGTTAGCCATAGCTTAGTGATCATTATCTGTACATAATAATAGAGTAATATATAATATAATACTTAGCAGTTAGCCATAGCTTAGTGATCATTATCTGTTTACCTCATTATATCTTAACATGATTAGCCATGGTTGTACTCTATACATTAGTGAGAGCAAAAATCATTTCTACTCTTTTTTTCCTCCTCTTGCTTCTTTTCTTACCTTTCTCTTCCAACCCTTGATTGACAATTAAGTCATATTTTAGCCATGTTGCTCAGATCTGCTTTGTATTTTGTTTGCTCTTGAATTCTTTTCTTAAGTCCTTGATTTTGTCAAAATCCTTCTCTCTCTCTCTCTCTCTCTTTTAATGAATGAATTATATGTCTAAGTTTTATTGTATTTGTTTATATCCCACACCTAGGTTCTGCTGATAGGACAGTTAAATTTTGGGACCTTGAAACCTTTGAGCTTATTGGTTCAGCTGGTCCAGAGGTACTTTGTATTCGTGCAATTTTACTTCTTTTTATTGGATGATGCGTATGTTTTTCATGGTAGAGGGGGCTCAAATTTACGTTTGAGCAAAAGCTCCCAAGGGAAGCTTTTGGCCAAACGCGCATTTGAGAGGCAACAAACGCCAACCCAAACACACTAGATATAGTCTTGTGCCAACAACACTTATATTTTGTTTGTTTGTTATGCTTTGCATTGTAGACAACTGGAGTGCGCTCTATTACTTTCAATCCTGATGGGAGAACTCTGCTTTGTGGTTTGCACGAGAGTTTGAAGGTTAGCTCCTTTTTGGGTTGAATTATTTGAGGTGATAATATATCAAGGTAACTATGTTCCACTTTTTTTTTTAGGTTATCTCTTGGGAACCTATAAGATGCCATGATATGGTAGATGTGGGTTGGTCTCGATTATCTGATCTTAATGTTCATGAAGGAAAGCTTCTTGGCTGCTCGTACAATCAGAGTTGCGTTGGAGTCTGGGTTGTAGACATCTCGGTATGCACATTTATATCCCAGACATATGTGCCCTGCTTCTGGTGTTGGTTGTATTTGATATTTTTAACCCTTCTGACCTGTTGTGCAGCGCATAGAACCATATGCACTTAATAATGTGAACCAACTAAATGGCCATTCGGAAAATAAATCTTCAAGTGGAAATATGCCTGTGTTGAACGAGAACACAGCTAAGGCTAGGATATCTGTTTCACAAAATATAGATCCATTAGTCAAGGAAACAAAATCTCTTGGAAGATTGTCAGTTTCTCAAGATTCAGAGCCGTTGAAGGAGGGAAAATATTTGGCATGTATGTTTTCTTTCTCTTTTAAATTTTTTTCCCTGCATGTTTTAATTGAGCTTTCTCTGATTTTGGTGCATCTGGATCCTGTTGTCCGTTACTGCCTAAATTTCTCATTACTTGATTTATGTTTTGCATGAAGCCGTAGGAAGTACACCAAGTACTCCTCAAAGGATCAATCTGAACTCTGCCCCAAAAGCTTCATCTGGTAGTTTAATGGCAGGGCCTAATGCAACAGCTCAGAAGAGGGGTTCTTTGAGATCTCATACATCATCCAATGTACCAGTTATCAACAAATCAGATATTATACCTGTAATTGTTCCCAGAACTAGCGTAAGATCAGAGCCAGGAGTTGAGCCTAGGAAAGAAGTTGGTGTTGGTGGAAGATTGATGTCACTGTCCTTGCAGTCAAGGGCAGCAGATATACATAAATTTCCAAACAAAGATGAAGTGGATAAGCCATCAACCTCTCCTTTATCTGAATCAGCATCATCCAAGGATAGTGAATTGGGTGCTTTAGCAGATAAAAACAATTTTCCTACTTCTGTAGCCTCCATTCAAGGTAATCCTACTTCTGAGAAAAAATTATAATAGACGTCTTGGAATGCGAACATGGAATAAACTGGCAGAGCTGAGTGCTAGTACATGTTTGGTTTTGACTGATTTTTATGAAAAACTATGCTCTATGTTTTTTGTTTTGTTTCCAAAAGAGCTCTCAACAAGAATTTGTTGGGGTTGCTGGTGGACCCGGCTGTCCCAACAAAGATCAGTGGAGGAGGTTGGAGATTCATCTGTTTTCAGGGGGAAATAGTGAGGTCGTTCGAAGAGAATAGAGATTCCTCTAATTTGAGGGGGAAACACAGGCAAATCATGGTAACAGAACCACACTCTGGGTTGCAAAGAGGTGAAAACAGAACAGGAAATCTTCATTACTGGGAGCAACACAATCGAGTAGAGGCGGAAGTAGTATGCTGCAGCCAATGGCATCCGGATTACACGTAATCCAGGGGCATCCTCACCAGCACCTAGGCCACTGAACTTGAGCCCACATGTGGCAGCTGGTAGGATGAGGTCTTCCATTATCGAGACGCCAAGTTGTTTCTATGGGTCACAATTTGAAAGAAACAGAGAGGCATAAGTGGAATTCCCTTCAGTGGGTTCAATTTCTGGTCTGATGGGCCAAGCCTATCTCTTTGAAAGGGGAAGTTGGCTGTTAGACAAGAAAAAACTCACGAGTGGCAAAAATCCATGTGCAATTTATATGGACTTCAAATCAAGGATATCATAGTACTAAATTCTTGAACAACGCATTTAACCCAAACCCCAGAAAACATTAATGAGCATTTATTATTGTTGTAGACTTGTAGTTGTAATAGTGATTAATAATCATTGATTAGCCAAAATCTGATATTATGTTCTCTTTGATGGTCCACTGCTAATGTTTATGCTGTCTTGTACCAGATGAAACTCAAGGGCTGAAAGCAAACAGAGGGAGAATACGGTCAGTTATTAATTTGGAAAAGCGAGAACGGTCTCTTAATTTTGAGGGACATACCTCTCGAATTTCACATGGAAAGATGTCATCGGTTTATGTGCTCCCTCTTGAAGGGGTATGGTTCCCTTTCTTTTTCTTTCTTATGATCCTTTTCTTTTCATTGTACGTTTACCTTCTGTTAGATATCAGATATCATGATCAATGCAATAATGTCCAACAATAGCGCCAGAGGTGTTACAAACTTACACCTACAAATATGTAACAACATGGCACAACAGAAAGTAAAATTTACTGGTTTAATCAAACTTCATTAGTTTTTTGCTTTTTAATGTTAGGAATAAAGAGTACCCTTGTATATTGCTGCTTCGTCTTAGGTGTTGTGTTTTCTGCCGAATATTGAGGTAAACGAGGTTTGTTTTCAGATAACTAACTTTCTATATTAGAAAGAGCACAATCATTGCAATAATGATATCTCCTATTTATAGGAGAATTGTTGTACCCTTGGAAGTGCTTGCCAAGCCTGGGTGCTTGCCCTAACCCAAGTATGGGGCAGCCACCCATGACTGTAGAACACAGCACTATTCTCCAAATAAGACAGACACTAAATTACTGTAAAATCTCTATCAGACATCAAACAAGCTAAATAGAGGCAGAACCACAACCAAACAAGCCAAGCAGAGGCGGAACAAGTCAGCAACCAAACATGCTTAACAGTGAGAAAGATTGAGACCAGGGAATCCGAACCGGAATAACTCCAAACACCTCCATTGGGTGTTGGAGCTACCACTAGATTATCATTGCAGCTACCACTAGATTATCGTTGCAGCCACCATATTCCTATGAACACTTTCTCTCAAGTGTAAACAAATAAGTTAAGGTCTTTCACATTTGGAGTTGTTCTACCATGGCCTTATCTCATAAAGTGGTCTTAGAACATATTGTAATGGTTGTCTCAGTTGACAACCCTTATATCATCCCTTCCCCTTTAGGCCACACTGTGTAGCAGAAAATTGATACTTTTCATGCTAGATCAACTCTTGAGCAACTTCCACTTATCATACAGATATTTTTGATCTGCCAATGCACCAGGATTTCATGCCTCCTGACATGGATAGTCCATTGCTTTCTTTAACAACTAATGCTTCTCTTACTGGTTGATCCATCTTGTTTCATTAAAGGAGCTGCACTGCCTCAGCAGATCCTTGACGCTTGCTTCCTTCTGAAAAACCAATGTGCACAAGAACTTGGTCTCCTTAGCTATTTCATTGAGCATGAGTAGATTGTTTGTTATTCATCCCTCCACTCTTTATTCTTGTTAGCTTCTTAGTGTGGTGAGGCACTCAGCTGTCGCATTATCTAGCACTCAGCTTGCCTAGTTCAGTCTTTGTAAACACTGGATGTTGCCAGTTCCCCCATTTTTGGCTTTCCACAACTCACTTGCCTTGGTTTCAGTTCCATGGTTGTGAAATTCAACTGCCAGAGGATTATAGAGGATGTATCTTGCGTTGCCTATATATGGGCACAATTCCATTGCACTAAATGCATGCATTGTAATCTTGATTGTGATAGCTGGATTACTATTATTCAATTATTTTATTTCCTATGTTTTGTCTTTTTCTCTTTTGGTTTATCTTGAAGGATATAGTCTCCTTGTTTGTACTTCTCCTTTCTCTACCTCTTTTTTTTTTTTTTTTGGTAAAAAAACGGAAAGGAGTTTACTCATTTGAGCATGTTCACAATTTGGTAATATCTTGATTAATAGTCTGCTATGTTGAAGTTGGATATTTCTCGGGTTTGGAAAGATGTATCATTAGAAATTATCTTTTGATATTTCATTTCTTTAAATGTTGTACAATGTTTTACGTAGTTGCACTGAAGAGTTAAGACAGAATTGCTTGCATCTGTCTTTTCTTGCTTTTTGCTCCTGTTTTCTTTTCCTTTGAGGATATAGTTTTCTTATTTCTCAAAGTAAACAGAGAGGACATCCCATGTCTACGGAGAAAGCAACAGTATCTGCAAGTGATGAAGATTCCATTGCCGATGTGATGGAACAGCATGATCAATTTCTCAGTTCAATGCAAGGCCGTTTAGCCAAGTTAAAGGTATTGATAATTATAATTGTAATTATGAAGATTTTGAGTCCTTTTCATATTATCGCGACTTGTTTTATGCTATGTGTTTATGTATTGTAAGCAAGAGTCTTTATTATATATGTATTGTCAATGGATCAAGGGTGTAAAAAGGTAATCTGAATGGAACATCAATGTAACTTAGAATTAGTGTCTCAATTCATTGTAAATGAATTGTTGTATCGCATTAAAAAAAAAAAAAAATCAATCCAACTACCAGTTATAAATGTGCTAATCGTTGTAATCAATATATTGCAGGTGGTCTTCCGATATTGGGAAAGAAATGATGTTAAGGGGGTCATTGGTGCTTTGGAAAAGATGAATGATCATGCTGTGAGCAATAGTGCATTTTGAGTTATCTATATTTGAGTAAATTACACTCTACTACCTTGAGGTTTGTTAAAATGATAGCAAACCCAAAACTTGGCTATAGACAACATTTCACCCCATATTCTTACTGTGACTAACTGTTTAGATTCAATATTATGATTTATTATTTACAAAACCAAGTTGGCTTTCTAATATAAAAGTGAAAAGGGATATAATCAGATAAATGATGCAAGTAAGAGTACAATTGATATATTTATTTAGTTTAGTCTATTAAACAATTATTATTATAATATTGAATGTCAGTTAGCTGCATAGAGCAGCCGACCCCAAAACCACCATAGAGGGGTAGCGGGTTGTGTAGTGGCCGCTACTCTGACAACGGCAAATGCAACATAAATAGTTTCTAATACACATAATCTTTAATTTTAATTGATACTCAACCAAACTCAAGTTAAGACACAATCTTCATTAGTAGCTAAAAGACAATCATCATTAATCTAAGCCATACCTTATAACTAAATCAATACAGTGACAATCTAGCTGTAAAACAGAGATGAGCTTGGCTGGAAAAAGTTGAAACAACCTTTGAAAATCCAAACCTGAGGAGTGCCGAGGCTGAAACAGAGCTGGGAATTGAGAAATGAAGTTGAGAAGCATGACACAGCTGAGAATTGAAGGCTGGGAACTTGCCAAAATAGAGCATGGTGTTTAAACAATTATAGTCGGTGGGTCTGTGATGCAAGGGCAGCAGACTGCAAAAATGGGGGATGGTGAGGCTAGTCAAGTGAAACAGCGATGGATCAGGTGTGAAATGTTGGCTGCGTTCAAGAATTGAAGAAGAAAACCTAGAACAGACCCGGAAGTCCTTATTTGGTGCTTCCAGGTGGGTGTCAACTGGGTTTTAAGTGAGGTTATTTATGGGAATTACTTGTTGGGAGATTCTATCCACACCCTATACCTTTATTACTCACACCTGTCGAATGATTCATGTGACCATGTAAAATTGTGTAAAAAAATACGAATGTCTTATGATGTGAGTAATAAGAGTATGTGTGAGGACAAAATCTCCCTTGTTTCAGTGAGGTTAGTTTAGGGGATTTTTTTTCTCTCTCAATAAAGAACATAGGATCCTGAAAGCTTAGCAGATGCCAAGCCTGCCATCCATGGGCACAACAGGAGCGACACAGTACCGCTCTACAATGGTCCTCCATAGCAGCTACAGGACACTCCACCCTGCAGTGCCACTATGTCAGCACTATTTCTTGCTCTTGGCTACTTGGTTTATATATTATGAATGCCTTTAATGTTATAAGAAAGTATTAGACTATGCTTCCAGTTATTTTGTTCATGCATGTCAAGGATTATCAGAATTTATCATTGCCAATAAGGATGATAAAAATATCCATTTGAACATACACATCTGATATATGTGATGGATAGCTAACATGCATGTTATATCAATTAATTTTTAAAGTAAAATAAATGCATATACGGATTATAGTATTCGTAGACCAATTTGTTTTTGTGAAGAATAAGTGATAAAATTAAATATTAAAGCTTATGTTGTAATATAGAGATTACCTACAACTATAAATAGGTGAGTTTATTTGTTTTTTAGGCTTTTAGTTTTTTTGAAATACTTAATTGCATTATATATATAGTTAGTCAAAGTAAGAGAATGGGGTGTTGTGTAATTTATGACCAAATTTGGCATTAGGTGTCATTCTGGAAAAAACCTCGAGGTGGTATGATGTAATTTACTCATTATTTTAAGCACTCTCTTCTGTAGTATGATGATATTATTAATGCAAAGACTAGTTTCAGTAATTTAATAGTACTCATGCTTCTGTCATTTTGATCTTTATTCCAGGTGATTGCGGATGTTGTTGAGATTATCATAGAAAGAATTGATATTGTAACACTTGATATATGCACTGGTCTTATGCCACTGTTGGCAGGCTTGCTACATAGTGAAATGGATCGGTAAGCTTTGTCAGTTCCTTCTGAATTTGTGGGCTTTTTTGCCTTCTGATACAATCATTTTTAACACATTGTGTTGGTGCAAGAAAAACATGTTTCACATAACTTGCTATTCAGGGAATATATCTTGAAGCATGCTTGACTTGACAGAGGGTACCTCTAATTTGCAACTCATGCTGAGGAGCATGCATGCACCTCAATTTAGTATAGTCCCTAAATTTTTTTATTATGCACCTCATTTTAGTTTAGTCCCTAAAAATATGTAATTTGTATTTGCAAATATGCACTCTCCCACTTCATCCTCACCCTTCTCACCCAGTTGATTGAATGCACACCACCATCACCACTCTGCCATTGCCAGTGCCACCCTTCTCTAACCCGGTTCCATCTCCCGTTGAAAACCAGTTCCAGTAGCACCTCCAAATTCCCCTTCCCAGAAAGTAGAAAAACAAACATAGGCGTGAACATGAAAGAAATCCAGACAGTGTGCTCAGGGTGCTCATGTTCAATCAGAAACCTAAAGAAAATCAGAAAATGAACATGAAAATCGTATATAGCAGTCAGAAACCCCGAAAATAAATAATCAGAAAATGAACATCAACATCCACAAGAAGAGGAACAATCCAAACCAACCTAAAACATGAAGATGAACAACACAATCTATTATCCAAAAAGCGTCATATCAAAATATTAGATCCAAAAATAAAAAGAGCAATTTTGTCCCTAACAGCTGCGGGACATGAAGTGTTAGCGCTCCTGGGTTCAAGCCTTGGGAACTGCGCTCTCTCCCCCCTCCCCTAAAAAAAAGAAAAAGAAATTAAATTGTTGCTGATAAAAAAAAAAAAAGAAAATGATCAATTTTGATAAAATTTATTATGTTGCATTTACTAATCATAGATTGATAGATGTTGAAGGCTTGTAGAATGTTGTTGACAATTTACATACATGTAGGCATCTTGGAATATGCTTGGAAATGCTGTTAAAGCTGGTGAGAGTATTTGGTTCAATAATCTATTCAGCTTTATCTGCTCCAAGTCCCGTTGGCGTTGATATCGAGGCAGAGCAAAGGTACCATTTCACTCTGGCTTTTTAATTTTGAATTTTGTATGTATTGCGCATCAAATCAATTGAATCTGTGCTTGGTAACGGGATTCAGGCTAGAACGGTGCAACCTCTGCTTCATAGAGCTTGAAAAAGTCAAACGTATTTTACCTTCTCTTATGAGGTACCTGCTCAAGTTTATTTGCTCGTATATCTTTATTTTATTTTTCATTTTCCTCTTATTTTAGCCAATTGTTGCAGCACTAATTTTCCTCATTTGTTGACTCTTCTACTTGTAGAAGGGGAGGATCGATTGCAAAGTCCGCACAGGAGTTGAATCTGGCTCTTCAGCATACTTCATGATTCTAAGTTATTTATTGAGTTCATCGGATTGTTTCTGCTCTTCAAGTATCTGTTGGTTGCTTTGAGGTTTTGTGAATTTTAACGGCTTAAACCTCGCAACAAGGCACCAGAAGAGTTTGATGCATTGTCTTTGCCATTGATGAAACCTGACCTGTATGTACATTTATTGCTGTTTACATTTGTGGAAGTGGAGAGTGGAGGCACTGATACCTGCTAATTCTACGACATACAATGGAAGCCAAAGCTTAAGAGCCGTGTTACCCTCCTGCTGATGGATGCACAGTTCTGACTGTAACCAAACGTAGTCTGCTTGAGGTTGAAGATCTCATTCTATTTGACCACTAACCTAATATGTAGCACAAGATCACTAACCTACTGATATATAATCTTAATTTGGAATTTCTGATTCCTATTCAGTGTGGTTATTTAAGTGCCTTTATACATTTTAAGGGGTGCCCTTCATATTTGTGCATATTCCTGTGATTCTACTCATTGTTGTGGTGAATTATGATGACGCTGTGTTTTATGTGCTAAATTAAGTTTAGCCCTTGTTTCATTTAAGGCTATTGTTTCTTCCACAACTTTACATGATTTCAAACCTTGTTAATAAGTCCCCTTTTCAACCACTTCATTCTTGGCAGCATCTTTTTTTAATCTCCCAATGTACATGCCATTGTTCATCAAGTGTTTCTTTTCGGTACCCAATTTGCACATATAACAGATTTTTCAGACTCTCTCTCTCTCTCTCTCTGAATCTCTCTCTCCCTCCCTCTCTGAATCGAGATTTTCCGATTCTGCATTTCTTCTCACTTTCTCTAATTCCGATCCTTTTCTCTTACATTCATGGCTTCCGCTCCACCTTCTCCACCGCAACCATTAAATTCGGTTTTAACTCCGGTGACATTTTCTCATTCTGTCTCTACAAAGCTTTCAGAGAAGAACTACTTTGTTTGGAAGCAGCAAGTTGAAGTTGTTATTTCTTCTCATCTCCTTCAGCAATTCGTGGTGAGTCCGCAAATTCCTCTAAAGTATCTTACTGATGCTGATCAGGATTTTGATAGAGTGAATCCTCCATATCTTAACTGGGAAGAACAAGATCAACACCTTGCTTCCTGGTTATTACAGTCTCTTTCAGAACAAGTACAGGCTAGGGTTTTAGGATGTGTTCGTTCCTATCAAATTTGGGATGAATTACACCCCTATTTCAGTTCTCTAATTAAAGCCAGAAGCCAAATGCTCTACTCTGAATTGAGATCATCTAAGAAAGGGAATCAATCTATTACTGAATTTGTGGCCAGAGTTAAGGCCTTGGTCTTCTCTTTGTCTGCCGTGAGTGAAACTGTATCCCAAAGGGAGCAGATTCGTGTTGTACTTGATAGTTTGCCTTCCGAATATGAGACATTTGTGACTTCTTTTCTGATTCGTGATGATCCAGTCACACTAGGTGCTCTTGAAGCATTTTTAGTTACTCAAGAGGCTTATTTGGAACGTATTCATCCAGTTGCAAATGATGCCTTCTCTGTCCATCTTGCTCAAGGACCTCCTCAAGTGCCTACTCAGCAGAATCCTCAGCCTCCTCAGCAAGCATCTATTCAGCAAAATCCTCAGGGTATGATGTATTATCAAAACCCTGCTGCTTTTTCCTTTCCTCAACAAGTTCAGTATACTGCTGCACCTTCTCCTAGTGTTGGTTACGCACAATCTTCTAACAGTGTTGCTGCACCTTCTATTGCTCCTCCTAAACCTTCTCCAAAGTCTACAAACCCCTTTGAATCTGACAATGATGGTAGTGATTCACCTGACTATGATCAAATTGCTTCTAGACAGAGAGCAAGTTGAAATAAATCCAAATCCAACAGGGGTAAATCTGGAAAAGGTCGTGTAAAGTTGGTAGGATCACACCACTTGAGTCAACCCCCGTTGGTTGATCATTCCATTTAAAGTCTATTTTATGGAATAGTTTACTAGCATACAATTGATCTTTGTGACGCTCTTTATGCTTACATGGAATTAATTTAAAATAGTTTCCAAAGTATAGTTATGGACTTGATGCAACAAAATTACTATTGAATCCGACTTATTAATTTATCAGAAAAACTCTAAGTTTCCAGAATACCTCAAAATAATAATCCTTATTTATTAGAATAATTCAAAATGTGTAATTAATTATTAACGTATCCTTTATGGAAAATTATTCGCAAGTAACATTATAAAATTTGTCGAATTCTCTTTTCAAGACTAAACCAGAGTAGGCAGAAATAAATTAAATATGATAGGGAATCATTAGTAAAATATCAGTATCATAGAGATGATAAAAGGGATAACCCCATCATGAAGTCGTGATAGCAGTGAGACGAACCCAGTAGCAAAGTCCATATCAGTAAGATAAAGAAAATACATAAGATATGACCATAACCCTAGGACATCTCAAAAATATATACAATATACTACATATCCAAAAGTAGATATCCTGAGCCGGTCATCTGATCCTCCCTCTGATCCACCGCAGCTGCATCCTTAGCCCAGGATCCAAAATATCTATACTATGCATACTCCTAGGAATCACTAATACCACTACGATCTCTAGTCGCCGGCTTAACTGGTACCTCCTCCTCGCTCTCACCCTCAACGGGATCCTCCTCGACTTCGTCTGATGAAGCAGGGACCCTACCACTGGATCTAGGGTTTGGAGTTGGAGCAGACCTACCAACATCCATCGGACCAGGAGAAGGAGTCTCCTCAGTAAAAACCCTCGAAGCGATGGGATGAGAACGAGTAACAACACAAAAACGTAAACTATGGAAGCGACGTACCAGTCGAGCTGGGGGTGGTCCTCTATAAGAGTAAAAAGGCGGAACATGCATAGTATATATAATAGGGATCCTAAAACGTCGAGGCTACACCCTGGCCAAAGGGTTAGGATGATAGAGGGTAATCTCTACGTCACCCTCAAAAGTGGCCCGGTGCTCCTCATACGTCCATATACCACTAGGGATGAGATGAATCTCTATGCAAGCTAGGTATCTGACCATCACATGACCAGGGTACAGGGGGTAAGCATAAACAATTCACATAATCAAATAAGAATAACAGAAGATAAACAAAGACAGTTAGACAATTAATCACATAATATGCAGGGACATATGATCACACCAAATTCATTATATAATCATGTCTTATAATTATGGTGGGATGATTGTCTAACTCTCAATCCTGAGGTTCTCCGACTAAAAGTCTCGAGGACGTCCATCCATAATCACCCAAAGTACTCCCAGAGTACGCAATCCATGCTTGGAAGTGATACATAACGTTATCCCTCGATAAACGTCACATCGCGAAGATGTAATAATCACTTATGGTACATAATACTACTCCCAGAGCTTGTGTCACGCCGCGAAGACGTAATAACCATATCAACAGTGCACACACTGGCCACATTATCCCTCATAATGTATCATCAAGCAGGATATCACATTTGATATTCCCAGAATACCCTCCACATGTTTCTCAAACATGAAAATCGTGTACTTATCAACCATACTCCATGTATGAATGCACTAAAGTCAATTCCATTAATTGATCTTTAATTATGATATCCAACATAATCACAATAATGTGCACAACATACTTTCAATTAGGCAATTTGCATAATTCAAATTTAATGATCAATTTCAAAGTTAATTATGCCCAAAATGTAGTTGAGTTTTAACAAAAAGAACTAGAATTAAAAATGGTATTTTTAACTTATTTTTCACTCTGATAATCGATTATCAAGGTCTGATAATCGATTATCACGTGTATTATACAAACCTGCATCAGATACACTATAGTAATCGATTATCAGATCGTGGTAATCAATTACTATGACAGCAGATGCACTAAAAATTGAGTTTTAACCTACCATTTTCATTTCTAACCAATTTTAATTTAAACCAACACTTCACAGAGCTCAACTAACATAAATTGGACATGTTTAAATTCTCAAATCCATACAAATTTCAGGAATCACGTTCCAATCAATAATTATGCATAAATCAAGCAAAATCAACAACTCAACATAGCAAATTCTCATTTATGCATTCACAACTAGATTCAGTCATTTCCACAGCTCATGTTCATCAAATAGAACTTGTTCATATTTAGTTTTCATCTCAAATTGGCCTCCAAGCCAAAGTCCCTATTCCATATATGCCCAATTGAGTCTCTTGGTGACTCTCACATACAAAACTCAAAATTATTCTTATTCTAGTGAAGGTTTAGCTTTCCCCTTACCTCTAGGTCGTGTACAAACAGAATGTTGACAAAGAAAAGGTGTTCTGCATGATAGTAATCGATTACCGGAGTCGTGGTAATCGATTACCACAGTGCAATTTTGAACAATTCCTTATTTTTATCAATTTCCCACCAAAATCTTTCCTAATATTTGCATTTAGGTCCTTCCCAAGGACTTAACTGCAAGAACTAATATTTTACATAATATAATCATGTAAAATTATTTTTCTAAAACTTCTAAAATAATAACGATTACACACAATTATTCAAGCAATTATAATTTAACTGAGAATAATAATTTATTTATTTATAATAAGTAACAAGCATATATTTCAGGGATACGAAATTAGGGGTGTTACAATCTTTGCTATCAGCTTATTTTAGCGTTTTCTTATGAAAAGATCAATATTCTCATAATAACCAACAAATACATATTAAAACTAATTATTACTCTCTCCATTCCTATTTATCTGTCATATTTTAAACAAAACACACTTTTTAAAGAATCTAATCATTATTTAGATTTCCAATACATTAATTATATTTTTTTCCCACTATACCCTTTCTCTTTCTATAATCATTAATTTTTCTCCACTACTTACATAAACCAAGACATATTAAATAGGGGCAAACATGAAAAATAGCATTTATTACACTCTTGAAATTCTCAATACGACAAATAAAAAGAAACAAAAAATCTCTAAAAAACCACATATAATAAGGAACGGAGGGAGTATGTCATAAAAGTGCCTGTCCATATTCATAGAAATGGTCACTTGCAAAAATAAGCTTTGTCGTAAATAGAAAACATAATATATATCTGATATTATTATTATTATTATTACTATTAAGCTCATGCGCTGCACGGGATGTATGTTTGTTTGTTTGTTGTAAACTAATTATTATTGGATAACTTAAGTAGAAAATAATTGTAAATCATTTTGCATTTTTGAATTGAATTAGTATCAACTAATTTAAAAATAAAAAAATTATTTGGTGAAATTTGAATGATCAAATTCGTGAAAACATGTCAACAATATATAATGTATCGTTCTTTTATTTTCTGATTGTGTTAATCTCTTACACTTATTATTCTATTTATAATTTGAGAAATACAATACCAATATATTGATCAATTAAAAATAAAAGCATATGTAAAATATGAACATACATAATGATTTGATAAAAAAAAAATTTACTCAATTAAAAAAAATAAAAAAATCCGTAAAGATTTGATAGAAAATTTTACTCACTAAAATTTGTGAAGCATGTGAAGCAAATGCCTAAGAGATTTTGATGATTCCAAAAAGCAAAGTCCACAACATTGAAGCTTAGATTCAAGTTAGTCAAAAAGGGATTCTTATAAACTTGTAATGTTAATTTAATGTTCTTAGAGTTCCTTAGGTGCTTAATAGTTAAGTCTAAGTTAGAATGAAACTAAATCATAATCTAAAGAAAAATGGTTTGCATGCTAAGTTAAATCAAAAGTGGGTGCTTTTAAAAAAAATAAAATAAAAAAAAAAGTGATTTTAAAAAATAAAAGAAAGTGATTTTCAAAAATAAAAAGAAAAATTATTAAGAAAATATTTTTGTTAAAACAAATAAAATGTTTTTGAAGTAAGGAAACTATTTTCAAATTAGTATGAAAACATTTGAAACAAATTATTTAAAAAAAAAACAAAAAAATTGAAAAAGTGTATCTGATCAAATGTATCTGGACATCCATAAGTATCTGGATACCTCGTTAAAACAACAGTCAGATTTTTGAAATCAAACACGATGTATCCGAATACTTTCAAAAGTATCCGGATACTAACAGTTAAAACTGTCATAAACATAGCCGTTTGCTGTCCTAACTGATATATATAGTTTCCAAACGATTTCAAAAGAATATATAACATTCTTACAAGTCTCAAAACTCTCTGAACTTTCTGGAAAAACATAAGCCATCGAGATTTTAAAAGTTCTTCATGATTTCTTCTACTTTTAACATATAAACGAAGAACATTTAAGTGTTTGCTCTTTTCACTTTCATAAACCCACTTTGATAAACACTTATCATTCATTCTCTTCACTATAGACTACTGAATTAGTGTTCATAGACATTGTACATATTTGGGTTGTTAATCGCACACAAGGGTGCAAGTGACTGCAACAATAAACGTTCATACTTCCGCAAGTTTGGTGAAAGGTTTTCATCCAAGTCTTGAAGGTTTCAAGTTACTGAAGGAGGTTCCTTCGGACACAAGGATTTAGCTGTGATTGTGAAGAATTTGGTTAGGGAATTGCAAGTGTGCCAAAGAGGTTCTTTGGTTGTGAAGTATAAGGAAAAGGTTTTCTCTTAAACGTTTAACTTGTACTAACATATTTTTATCATAGTGAAGCAAATCTTCCACTTCAGAGAGGGAGGACTGGATGTAGCATTAGTGTTTGTTAACACACTAATATGAACCAGGATAAAATCCTGTGTTGGCTATTCTTTCATTACTCTTTACATTTCCGCACTTAATTTTTGTTATATTTAAGCATAAGCAAAAATTATTCTTAACTATGATAAATCTAAACAAGATCATATTAAGTGTATAATTTTGGCAAAATTTTTTAATTTGTGAAGTTAGTATTCTTCGTCTATTCACCTCCCTCTAGGGAATAATACTACCCACTTGTTTTCCAACAAGTGTGAAAATGCTGTTTAATCATGAAGAACGCTCAATGATTCTGGAAAATATGTTTTTCAGAAAGTTTAGAGCAGATAGAGAAGTGTTGGAATGTTGTATATTGATTTAAAAACGTTTGGATATGTATATATAAAGGTTTGGACAACAAATGGCTAGTTTTAGACAGTTTTAACTGTCAGTATTGTAACAACCCAAAATACTGTCCATTGAAAATACGGGTTAACAAAAACTTTTCTATAACGAGTGTGAAAACCAAAATTACTTTTTCATTTAGAGTAATAGTTCTTTTACAAAATTATTCTGAGTGTAATACATGTATAATACAAAACCCCGAAAACCCCTTTTTTACACCCAGAGCATTGGTCTTCACAACTCGATCCTTCTACAAAGGATTTGGTGACGAGACGTCATCCTGGCTGTTCCTTCTAGTTAACTTCCACTCTTACAAGAAAGGCTTTAATCCCGTCCCTTGAGAGAACCTACCACCACAAACATGGTAGATGTGAGTAAGTCACTTGTCATATCGCCTAAGCAGATTATATGATTGGTCAAACACAATCATCACAGATATCAATTCAATATAGAAAATGCATGTTCAGGAGTCTTATTAAACAATATAAGCTATGACCATTAATCTTCCATGCAATGCATGCACGTCTCTCAAATCATTTCTCCATAATCAACTCTTCCAGAAAACAACACTCTGGGATAGGCAATCGTGCGCTCGATGTTTCCACAACCTGTATAGCGGCCACACCGTTCTATACTAGAACCCCATCGACCACGATCTTAAAATGATACAAGGGGATGATCCCCGAACCATTGTCCACCAATAGTTCTAGGTCCTTGTCATTTCTACGGTGGCGGCCACACCGTTCCAATCGTCTCATGTAGCGGCCACATCGTACTACATGGTTTCCAATCCCGCATGCACTTCACTAATATACGATCCCCTGTACACCATGCATGAGATGCGTCACACATATATTAATCATCACATCATACACATGGCGGCCACACCGTTCCATGCCTTCATATAGCGGCCACACCATACTATATGGAATCACACACATATGGCGGCCACACCGTTCCACATGTCTTCGTATAGCGGCCACACCGTTCTATACGGAATCCATCACACTTACCACACACATGGCGGCCACACCGTTCCACATGTCTTCGTATAGCGGCCACACCGTTCTATACGGAATCCATCTCACTTACCACACATATGGCGTCCACACCGTTCCACATGTCTTCGTATAGCGGCCACACCGTTCTGTACGGAATCCTTTCAGCATAATGACTTCTTGCAGGAGTTAATCCATAACATGTGGAAATCAGGGTGATTCCACTTATCCAGCGTTCACATATCCGAATCGAGGCAACAAGCCCTAACGTATTTGGATTGGATCCTCATACTCAACAAGCATCACCACTCTTGCATTATCATTAATACTCCTTAAGTCATTGTCTATTTATGTTCCAAGGCATTAGTTATCCAGTAGGTTCAATCGTTAATTATCAAACACACAATCCTTAGATTGAGGCATTGGATTTACTCCACTCATCATCATGAGGTAATAACTTCTTTCTAATGTCCTTTAAGCCAATAACTTCTTATATTCTAAGACATCAATTACCAAGTTGACATGGTCATGCTTATCAGATCCTTTCTCCACATCATACCCAGATCTTGAACTATTAGTCTCATTCTATATCCTCCAATGCAAACATGATCATTTTCAATCCAAAGAGGACATGATGATTATTTCACAACTCATATTATATGAACCAACTTGTCTAGAGGTTAAACTCAAATAATTGTTCATGCCCCATATGCAATCTTCAACCATCATATTTGGCACTAGGCAAGCATCTAATGCAAGTAAGATGCTCATGCCTATTTCATTTACAAGATTTCATTTTAAGTGACCAGCATGATGTATGAGTCTAGCTCTTAATCCTAACTCCAAAATGAATGCAATTTCTTAACTTAAAAGAATTGATTGGTATATCTCAATTAATAATATCCCATATTATTAATTCATCACTTTCATACCCCCACCAATCAAACTCTTTTAAGTCTTAGATCACTTGGATTATTATCATTTAATCAATAACCAGTTGATTCAGAATTAAGAATGATATTTTAATATTCTGGGTGAACTACTCGAGTGTTCTTCAGAATACTCGAGTGTTCTTCCCATATTTCCAGATTACTCGAGTATTCTTCAGGATACTCGAGTGTTCATGTCTTTCTGGGGATTTGGGTTTCAGATTCATAAAAATACTCGAGTGATTCATGAGTTACTCGAGTGTTCTTCATCATTTCCAGAATACTCGAGTGACCCCTGAATTACTCGAGTGGTTTACCTTAACATATCCCACGAAACACTCGATTACTCGAGTTCTGGGCATGGTACTCGAGTGTTCTTCCTCAACATACATTGTTTTACCAAAATTTTACTCGAGTAACCAGCCTAATACTCGAGTCTTTTATTGCAGAACAGACTGAAATCTTGGTTTTAATATACCATTTTCAATTCTAACCATTTTTAGTCCAATCCAATGATCAACAGAGTTCATACAACATATAACAAACGTGTTCAAACCCTTAGCACTCATCAAATTACACAGGATTGAATTTGAGCACCAATTATGCATAAAACCACATTTTCAACAACTTGATAGGCCAAATTCAATTCTGAGCAATTCTAACTCCATCCAATGGTCAATTAAACTTTATTTACATAATTAAAACTTGCCTCAACACAGAAATCACAACAATTCACAGAGAATCCAAATATGCTTCCATTTATGCATAAAATCACTTTTCAACAACCCAACATGCCAAATTCAGTTCTAAGCAATTTTAGCATGCAAACAACCTTGACACAACTTACATACAACATATAGGACTTGCTCCATACTTGTTTAGTGTTCATAACTTGACTTACCAAAAGCATACCACATCAAGGTCATGATTTATCACATTTGTCAATTATACTTCAACCAAGCTCATAAATTCCTATAGCTAATTTCATCAATTCATTTCAGACATTAATCATGTTATAAATCAAGTGACCAAGTGATTGTCTGAACCTCCAAGTCCATCAAGCATGTCTTGGTCCAATTCACATAGCACACACAATTCTAAAATCACAATCTATAATCCTAGCAATATGAACGACTTCTCCCATACCTTGGACAATACTTAGACAAGCTCAAAAACACCCAAGAATAGCAGCAGCCACACAGCAGCCACCAATCTAGCACACACGACTTCAACCACCAAAGAGAAGAACCATTGTGAGCAGAGTCCAAAGACCATATTGTTTGAGTGAGTAATCGTGCACAAAAATTGGGGAAAAAGGTTAGAATCTACTCTCTGCAACATGCACGAGAGATTAAAACCAAATTGGAATCAAGAAGGTTCATGAGCTTACCCCAATTGAAGATCAAAGTGAGCTCCAAGAACCAGTTGACAGCAACCAACCCCCACTTTTGAACTTCGATTCCTCTAACACTCAAACCCTCAGCTCACAATTTTGGTATCTATACAAAGCTCTAGATGTGAGCTTCGTATTGGTGTATGATTTGTGTATCAATTCTCAAGAACAAGAGAGAATCGAATCAAAGAACTCAGGAACCCTAAATTCGAATTCCAGAACAAACTGGCCAAAATAGATTGATTCTTCAACACCATGAGCTTATATACTCGGATCCATCGCTCATGCAGGTCGACACGAAGCCCTGGTCGTGTCCCTGAGTTGATAACGTGTCAACTCGTGAGGTTTCTGAGTTGGTGACTCAGCCAACGCACTCACGAGTGCAACTCTGTGCAAAATACTCGAGTCTTTTCAGAAAGACTCAAGTCTTTTTGCCAAAATAGTAAAAATAAATATTTTATTTCCTTTTCATCCAAAATTTTCCTATTATTATTTTTAAGTCCTAAAACAGGGATTAATATGCAAAAACATTATTTTCACATATTAAAACTTATCCAATATTTTCATACATAATAAATCACTTCATAATCCAGGATTTTACAAAAATAATTAATTATAAATAAACTTCCATAATTAATTTTCATTAACCAAGAATTAAATTTTTGGGGTGTTACAAGTATCCGGATACTTTTGAAAAGTATTCGGATACATCGTATTTAAATTCAAAATTCTGACTGTTGTTTTAACGGGGTATCCAGATACTTTCAGATGTACCCGAATACTTTCAGATGTATCCGGATACTTCGGTTCAAAATTTCCAAAAGCAACGTTTTTTCTTATTAACACATATTGTATTATATTTAAAACATTTTCTTCACTTCCAAAACACTTTAATTTATTAGAAAAATATTTTCAAATTATTTTCTCAATATTTTTCTTATATTTATAAAATCAAATATTTTTCTTTTAATTTTGAAAAGCACCCACTTATGATTATACTTAGCATGCATACCATATCTTTTAGATTATGATTAGTTTTTCCTAACTTAGACTCTAACCATTATGCATCTAGAGGACTTAATAAAGAATAAATAATAAATTACATTACAATAAGAACCCCTTTGTTGACTTTGTTGAGCCTTAAGTTGAGTTGTGAACTTTTGCCTTGACTTGCACTTTGTAATCATCAAAACTACCTATGCTTAGGCATTTTCTCAACAATCTCCCTTTTTTGATGATGACAAACTTTGTTGATTTGTGCTCCCCCTTAGTATGTGCATTAGATAATTAGATAATAATAAGAAGCTTCAATCAACCTGCAAAAGTCAACAACATACTTCTCCCCCCTTTTGGCATGATCAAAAAGAGAGTTATATAAATAGGCAAGAAAATTATAAACTTTCTCCCCCTTAACATTTAAGCTGAGCTCACTCCCCCTTAATGTTAAGCCAAAAATACCTTGCATGTTTTAGGTAACTTGGGTACCTAATTGATTAGCATTAGGATCAAACCATTTCTTAATCCATACAAATAAACCATTTGGGATACCTTTAAGTTTAATATTACAAGTATTTGATGTATGCCCAAAAATTCCACAATAATGGCAAGTTGGTGTTTTAGAGTAATTGACATTTGAAAATGATACCAACTTAGCTTGTTGTAGTTGCAGTTTTTGGGTTTTCGATATCCCAAACCAGTCTTATTTGCATTTTCTCTTTGATTGGCAATTAAATTATTTAAGTTCATATCACCTTTAGTGAAACTTGCAAGTTTAGCTTTTAAATCATGTACTTCCTTTTTCAAATTGCTTGCAACTTACACATTCGGCGATGGGATTATCCTTTAGTTCACAATTACAGAAAGCATCTGAATAAATAAGATCAAGAGTCTCATTTTGGAGTTGAAGTTCATCAATAAATTTTTGCATTTCTAAAATTTTTGCTTCATGCTCCAAGATAATCCTCTTGCTTTCAATGTTTATTTTGTAAAAACTACAATCGGTGGGTGAATTAACTAAGAAACCCTAGGAGAACACACCTAGAAGGGGGGGTTGAATAGGTGTTTAAGAAACCTTGAAAGATTTTCGAAAGAAACGAATTGAAACAATTAAAACGAATGATTTTTACAAAAAGTTTCAGCCCTTAATCCATTAAACAAGGCTATTAATCGATTAACCCTTGAAAAACACAAGTTAATCGATTAATCAAACAGGTTAATTGATTAGTGCCTGAAAGCTAACTTTAGGTTAATCGATTAACACCTTCAGTTAATCGATTAATCACTGTTAAAACTGAAAAATTACTTTTCAATCAAATACGAAAATCAATCAATTAACACATATGATCAGAGATTAAGCGGAATTGATTAACACCAATATTCTTATTGATTACCTAGGTTATGAAAATGATTTTTCCCAATTCAATTTGCACAATTTAAAGCTAATTCAATCAATTATGGAAAATCAATCTTTTCTAGGTTTTCAACCAAGAACATATGAAATGACAAGAATGTAAAGAGTTAAGGAAATAGAGATACTGCACAGTGATTTATCCTGGTTCACTCACAACCACCGTGAGCTACATCCAGTCCCCTCTTCAACCAAGAGAGATTCTTCACTAAGGAATTAGAGTTCTCAAATTACAAGTAAATGCCTCTCAAGACTCCCTTCTTGATAGCCTCCAAGAGATACCACACTCTTGTCTTGCAACCCTATTGAACTTCTAATCTAACCTCTTCCCTTGCTTGTTGATATCCCCACAACAAGTCTTCCAGTTGCTTGTTGATTCCTCACAATAAGACTTCCAAATTTGCTTGTCAACACAACAAGACTTCCAAGACGATTTTGCTTGATGAACAACCACCAAGTCTTCCTTTGTTGTAGATAGCTTGCCTTCTTTGCAATGATTACAACCAAATTGAAAACAATAACAATCCTATGAATCTCTTTCAAGAACTATGAAAATATCAACATGAGAGATTCAAATATTCTTGATCAAAGAATATAAAAGTGAAAGCTTTGATCTATGAGAAAGTGAGAGAGAATAGTGTGGCTTTGATCTTTGTAAAATTGATATGAAAATGATGTTAGTTAATCACAATGATTAGGAAAAGGGTTTATATAGAATACCCAAAAGTTAGGAAACTTAAAAACTGATTTTGAGAAGTGAAAAACGTATTTTAAAAACCAGTTTTGCAGGTGTTAATCGATTAACTCATCATGTTAATCGATTAAGCACTGTTAAAAACATGTTAATCGATTAACCACTTCTCTTAATCGATTAACCACTTCTCTTAATCGATTAGCCACTGCTAAATACTTCTAAAAACTTGTTTTCTCAAATCTAAACCTTTTCATTCAAACCTTTAAGCCACCTATTGATTTTAGGTTAAGTGAATACTCAAATTATAATATAATCATGCACTTGATAGAGATTCACTACCCTCTAATGACTCTACCCAAAATCATCAAAATAAAAGACTCAAACTAAAGATATTACAATTTTACACAAATTGAATCTTCATGAGCTTGCTCTCTCTTCATCATTTGTTGTTTGTTGTTGTTTGATGAACTTCTCCATACTTGAGCTTGATCAAAACATTTGTAGCTTATTCAAAACCTTTGTCATTATCAAAACCTTCTTACTGGATCTAACAATCTCCCCCTTTTTGAAAATGACAAACATGTTTTGAAATTGTTTGAAGTTGTTGATGCTTGAACCATTTGATCACTTGGTGAGACTCTTTCTCCCCCTCAATAAATGCTTTTGACATTTGAAATCCAATTGAGTAAAAGCTTTGATTCTCCCCCTATCTTCAACAACTTTGCTCAACCTATATAAAAACAACAAAACAACCTCTTCTACCCCTTTTGGCATTATCAAAAAGTAATATGACAATAAAATCTTAAGCCAAAATAAGAGAAATAAGAACTATTTCTTCACAACATTGACACCAATTAATCAATGATACCAAATGTAAAACTAAAGAACTATACTTTCAGATGTGATACCAATTGGAAATAAATATGACAATGAAATATGATACCAATTGGAACTAAAAAAGTCAACATATCACTTAACAAAGTAAGATATTAATTATAAAGAAATTTCACAATAACCACAATAGCATGATAATCTTATAATGATCACAATGATACCAATTTTAAAAATCCAACAATATCAATTGTACCAATTTGTAGGACATTCTCTTAAGACTTGAAGAAGCAAATGAATGAATAACACTTGTAAGCTCTTTTGCTCTTCAATCATACCTACAAAACAATCATGCTTTGCTCTTTGGTATCCAAATAGTCTTGGATCCATTTTTGTTAGTTAAGGGACTTTCACCCTTCTTAACCCAAACAAAATCTCCTTTAGGTATACCGTGCACTTTAACATAACACACATTTGAAGTATGTCCATGAGTACCACAATAGAAACATGTTGGTGCATTTGAAAAATCAACTTTAGAAAAATCAACAACATTTCTATGAGACTTACTCTTAGCATTAGTATAACCCAAACCAAACTTGTTTGAATTTTCTCTTTGAAAATTTAACAATGTGCCCAATCTAATATCACCACTTGTGAAACTTGCAAGCTTATTTTTCAAAATCACATTTTCATCTTTAAGCAACTTGCAATTCTCACAATCAACCACAACATTCAATCTACTAGCACAATCACAAGAAGAACTAGCATAAATGAGATCAAGAGTTTCATTTTGAAGATTAAGCTCATCAACTTGTTTTTGAAGTTCTAAAATCTCTTGTTGATGTTTCAAAAAGAGCTTCTTCCTTTCAATGTTTTTCAAAGCTAGTTTCTTAAATTGTTCATGCATTTCTTCATAAGCATTATATAAAATTTCATATTTAGAAGAAATTTCGAATTTAGTATCACTTACATCGCTATCCTCGCTTTGTTCACTTGATTCATTATTTGAACTTTCTTCTTCATCTACTAGAGCTATCAAGTTGAGTGTAGCGATTTCTTCATCATCCGAAGAACTACTTGATGTGCTTTTCTTTTCTTCTTCATCATCCCAAACAATATATGCCTTTTTATGCTTTGGGTGTTTCTTCTCTTTCTCCATCCTTTTGAGATACTTTGAGCACGAGTACTTGATATGACCGGGTTTTCTGCATTCATGGCAAACTACTCCTTCTTTTGTTGTCTTGGTCTTGTAGTGTGGGGAATTCTTGTCCTTTCTTTTCTTTTTGTTCAACCTTCCTTTTCTCCTTAGAAGCTTGTCAAACTTTCTTAGTAGAAGTTTCATCTCCTCTTCATCAATGTCCGAACCGGAATCTTCACTATCATTATCGGAACTCTCTTCCTTTTTATATGAGCTTTTGGCTTTAAGAGCAATTCCTTTTCTTTCTTTGTTCTTATCCAACTCTTCATGCATATGCAAACGTCCAAGCTCCATTTCATGTTCTTGAAGATTTCCGAAAAGTGTTGCTAAGTCCATGGTGTCCAAGTCCTTTGATTCAACAATTGCGGTAACCTTAGGTTGCCATTCCCTACTTAGACATCTTAAAACTTTGTTAACAAGTTCACAATTCATGAAAGTTTTTCCAAGAGCAATGAGATGATTAATAATATGAGTAAAACATTTTTGCATAATACATATAGATTCATTAGGCAACATACGAAACAATTCATATTCATGCATCAAAGAATTTAATCTAGCACGCCTGACTTCACTAGTGCCTTCATGTGTGACTTGCAAGGTGTCCTACATTTGTTTCGCATTATGACATTGGGAGACTCTAAAGAACTCATCATAAGATAAAGCGGAGGTGATGATATTCTTAGCTTTTAAATCATATTGAATTTTCTTTTTATCATCATCGTTCCACTTATCTTTGGGGGTTAGTTGAGATACACCTTCTACTTGAGTTGAAGGAATATGAGGACCATTCTCAATGGCTTCCCAAATGTTCATGTCTATGGCTTCTATAAAAATTCTCATTCTAACTTTCCAATAAGCATAACCCTCTCCACCAAACATAGGAGGGCGACTTATCGAAGCACCTTCACCACCAAAGGGATTCGTAGAACCCATTGCAGTTTCCTCAAGGATCTTTACGAAAAAGCTCTATGATCGTGTCTTTCGACCGAGCTCTGATACCAATTGTAAAAACTACAATCGGTGGGTGAATTAACTAAGAAACCCTAGGAGAACACCTAGAATGGGGGGTTGAATAGGTGTTTAAGAAACCTTGAAAGATTTTCGAAAGAAACGAATCGAAACAATTAAAACGAATGATTTTTACAAAAAGTTTCAGCCCTTAATCGATTAAACAAGGCTATTAATCGATTAACCCTTGAAAAACACAAGTTAATCGATTAATCAAATAGGTTAATAGATTAGTGCCTGAAAGCTGGCTTTTGGTTAATCGATTAACATCTTCAGTTAATCGATTAATCACTATTAAAACTGAAAAATTACTTTTCAATCAAATACGAAAATCAATCAATTAACACATATGATCAGAGATTAAGCGGAATTGATTAAAACCAATATTCTTATTGATTACCTAGGTTATGAAAATGATTTTTCCCAATTCAATTTGCACAATTTAAAGCTAATTCAATCAATTATGGAAAATCAATCTTTTCTAGGTTTTCAACCAAGAACACATGAAATGACAAGAATGTAAAGAGTTAAGGAAATGGAGATATTGCACAGTGATTTATCCTGGTTCACTCACAACCACCGTGAGCTACATCCAGTCCCCTCTTCAACCAAGAGAGATTCTTCACTAAGGAATTAGATTTCTCAAATTACAAGTAAATGCCTCTCAAGACTCCCTTCTTGATAGCCTCCAAGAGATACCACACTCTTGTCTTGCAACCCTATTGAACTTCTAATCTAACCTCTTCCCTTGCTTGTTGATATCCCCACAACAAGTCTTCCAGTTGCTTGTTGATTCCTCACAACAAGACTTCCAAATTTGCTTGTCAACACAACAAGACTTCCAAGACGATTTTGCTTGATGAACAACCACCAAGTCTTCCTTTGTTGTAGATAGCTTGCCTTCTTTGCAATGATTACAACCAAATTGAAAACAATAACAATCCTATGAATCTCTTTCAAGAACTATGAAAATATCAACATGAGAGATTCAAAGATTCTTGATCAAAGAATATAAAAGTGAAAGCTTTGATCTATGAGAAAGTGAGAGAGAATAGTGTGGCTTTGATCTTTGTAAAATTGATATGAAAATGATGTTAGTTAATCACAATGATTAGGAAAAGGGTTTATATAGAATACCCAAAAGTAAGGAAACTTAAAAACTGATTTTGAGAAGTGAAAAACGTATTTTAAAAACCAGTTTTGCAGGTGTTAATCGATTAACTCATCATGTTAATCGATTAAGCACTGTTAAAAACATGTTAATCGATTAACCACTTCTCTTAATCGATTAGCCACTGCTAAATACTTCTAAAAACTTGTTTTCTCAAATCTAAACCTTTTCATTCAAACCTTTAAGCCACCTATTGATTTTAGGTTAAGTGAATACTCAAATTATAATATAATCATGCACTTGATAGAGATTCACTACCCTCTAATGAATCTACCCAAACTTATCAAAATAAAAGACTCAAACTAAAGATATTACAATTTTACACAAATTGAATCTTCATGAGCTTGCTCTCTCTTCATCATTTGTTGTTTGTTGTTGTTTGATGAACTTCTCCATACTTGAGCTTGATCAAAACATTTGTAGCTTATTCAAAACCTTTGTCATTATCAAAACCTTCTCACTGGATCTAACATATTTTAGCTAACTTCCTTAATTCCTTATACATTTCTACATAAGATTCATATAGTTCATTATAAGTTGAATTTTTAGAATCAGAGTCGGAGTCAGAATATGTTACCTGTTTGGAGTTCATTGGCTCAGATGATTCTATGTTTGATGAAGTTTCTTCATCAAACTTTCCCATTAAGCACAAGTGATTAATGTAACACCCAACTTTTATTTAAAAATATCATTCAAAAGGTTTAATAATTAAAATGGAGAGCTTAAAATTTCCTTTTCATAAAACAAATTTACATATGAAATTGGGTATTTCAATTACAATTTGAGTAGCGCGACTTATAATTTCCTTCTTTCCAAATCTTCCGCTGCGACACTCTGATCCTCAAGCTTCTTGACATGCACCTAAAATGATAACCACTAAGGGTGAGACCTTTTCACAACACATTGAATTATAAGATAGTAAAGAGCACATACTAGTAACTTAAGCCTCATAATCAAACCAAGCTATGAATAACAAAATGCATCACATTTTCATTTTCCCAAAATAAGTTTCATTTCCCATTAAAAACCATATGACGTGTGTCTCCTCACGGTCAGAGTACAACACACCCAACATAAAACCTCGTATGTTTCCTCACGGTCAGAGGACAACATACACACATCTCTTCATCATTCACAAAATTTTCCTCTTTTCTTTGCCATTAGGAATTAGCGCACCTGTTAGGTCATTTTTCACCCACTAGGATTTTCACCCAATCCAGGTCATTTCCACCTATTAGGCCACGGTAGACACCCGTTAGGACTAAAACATAATTTTAGCTCTTTTACTTCCACTGGTACTCTTTCTCTTTTATATTCCCTTATTATGTGTGAAGCATGATTGATCCATTGGGTACTCCCGCCTAACGGGTCATTTACGGGGCCTAATAGGTCATTTTCACCTGGATGGGTAACTTGTACCTAATGGGTAACTTGTCACCTAACAGGGCACCTAATGGGTCGGTGTATCCCAACGATCAATCATAGCTGCAGCTTAGTCTCTTTTATAACTCAATTTAGTTATTCACTAACAAGAAGCAAGTATCTACATTCATGCACTTACAAATTTTAAATTCCAAACATCACACAATCACCAATATTCAACATGATTCTACAACTCCAACACTATTCACCAATGTAAAACATAAACTTATATATATATAAATAATTCAACTAAGACTATAACCCAACTTCAAGCATTCTCATTCAACATATTCATCATTAAGTATCAATTAAGCCATGTAATATCCTTATGAACACTGGTTCTCTTTACCACCTACTAGCTTGCATTATCTATTATCTCATATTTAATACTTAATCATAAATATACTCTTGTAACACGCACAAAGAAAATATCAATTCTCAACAAACAATATATATCACAAATAAATCGACATACTCAAGTATGTCTCAGAGTGCTTGAATATAAGTCAACTCCCTAGGGTTCTTCACTTCCTACATTAACAACATACATAAGGGATTTTGTTTTTACCAAATTATATCAATTAAATATTTAAATTAAAACATAAATACATTCAACATCCTTAAACCAATTCTATTCCGGTGCCATTTTGCTACCCACAACCCAATTCAACTACTTAACCCAAGTCCTATTATATACCCCAACTATCCCTAACTCAAGGTGTGGAAAAGAGACTCCCCTTACCTTTTGAAGAGAAGAGGAGAGGGAGAGAGAGAGAGAGCACTCCACCGATCTCTTGGAACAAACTCTTAAACCCCTAGTTCCTTGCTCCATGAACAATTCCTAGCTCCCTTGATGATTATCCAACCCAATGAGGAAGATTGAGAGAGTTAGGGTTTTGAATTGCGAATTGGGGATTTGAGGGATTGAGAATGAAATTGGGGTTTTCGTTGATAGAAAATCATGGGGAGTTGATGGGGAATGATTATGGGGTGTTAATTTGGTGATACTTTGACATTGGAGAAGGATTGGGCAAGAGAGAAAAAGAGAGCTTCGAATGGGGGAAGAGGAAAATGAAGAACAACACTTAAAATTCGTGTTTTATGGCTGACACTGTAGTGGTTAATCGATTAAGTGAGTGCTTAATCGATTAACCCATCCTGCTTAATCAATTAAGCTCCAGCTTAATCGATTAAGCTGGTTCAGTCCATTACTTCCTATGCACTTCAAATCGTCATAACTTCTTCGTCGACCGTCGGATCTTGCTCAAATTTTAAGGCAAACTTCCTAAGACACTTATCTTCACATCCAACGGTGGAATTTGGGTTTAGAGATTTAAATATTTTAATTTGAATTTCCTAATATAGGGTGTTTATAACGCCGAAAACATCGCTTCTAACGCTCTTTTGTTCATCTTTCAACCTCCTTTCTGATGCCAATTCTTCCTAACTCCTTTATGGCACTCTCTGGGATCCCAATCGATCACCTAATTTCTTATTTAGCATGATTATCGTTCTCCTAACCCTATCATTATTCTAATTATTTTGGGAATTAAAATTCGGGATGTTACAATTCTCCCCCACTTATTGGAATTTCGTCCCCGAAATTCCGTCCAAAATCCTTAAATGGAGAACCATCCCGAGCAAGGGTTTCTTAACTATGAGGCCTACTTCACTTTGGTTCTACTCCCCCACTTAGAATTGGCATACTGTTCCGCATGAGTACGCCTCTAAGCTCTTGTACTCATTGAGGAGTACCGACTATGGTTTAATTTGGTCCGCCTCAAAGCGAAGATCCTATCGGGTTTTCTAAGATCAGCTAGGTTTCCCTTCGGAATTCTACATCGAAGGTTGGAAAGGGTATTAATACGCTCTAAACACTATTACCCTCAAGGGTTGATTATAATCTAGCTTCAAACTCTAACACTTATCCTATTTCCCTAGGCCCTTAACAACCACATTCATCAATCAAACAAACATAAGACACATAGATATCATTCAAGTATACATACACAACATTCCACATCAGCATACATTTCAAACACAACAAGACTCCACCCTACTTCCTTCTAAGCTATTCTTTATCTACCTTGCCTAACTTAGGCTAAATCCTACCTCTACACCCACACACATTCATAACAATCACCACATATATGAAAATCAGTTCAAAAAAAGGTTTTCAGGGGAAAAGAGAAGGGGCTTGTATGATTTGCAATCATAAATACATTTTCATAAATACAATTCCCCTAGTGCTATGAAAATTGTGCACGTCATCATAAAGAGCTACCTCCATCTAGTTTCACAAGAATCTAGATGAGGAAGTGCAATCTTGTTCCAATTCGTCAGACTTAAAGAAAAGGGATATGCTGTTACTTTAAACAAAATTAGTTTAGTAAGTTTTCGAAATTTAGAGCAATTACATTCCCTTTTTCTCCAAGTTTGAAAATTGAATTTCATTCCAAATCGACTTGGGTTTGTATATGGAGAATTCCTATTTAATTGACGAGTGACTTGATTAAAGCACATGGGTTAAATCACCAGTCGATTACTTAGAAATCCTCGCATCCTTTATTACTTTCTTAAAAATTTGTCGTGTAACCTCACAATCCATTTGGAATGTTTGTGGTTCGGTGCACTCTTTTGAAATTCAGTTTGAACACTCACATTGTCAAACAAGTAATCATAATACTTTTCACTCACAAATATCAAGCACATAGGTCAATCAGACAACCACAAATATGCATAAATAATAGTCCTATCTATCCTAGGATTTCATAAATACTAACTAGTCCCATAATCCTGGCAACTCACTAAGGACTAACTAGGATTCCTACTCCTAGGACAAAACACAAAAGTTCATAATTTGAAAGTCAATTGAAACGTTTGCAGACTTTAGAACCATTCAATCTTAAGCATAAACTGTGTACCTGTACATATGTAGATAGATTCATTCAAATATACAAAAATAATCTTGAATCCGAAAATAGGAGTTCCCTTTATATCGGGAAGCCTTTTGAAATCGGACTGAAATGGCAACACAGTTCTTTTTTTTGAAATGGTTTGGAATCATGTTGTAAAAATGTTTGATAACTTGCATTGTAAAAATATCCGACACAAAATGCAACAGCCGAATATAATGACAACCAAGAGATATTAATACTACAGTGTGACCATCTGAATATACAAATAAGAAGATAACTTAGTAGTATTACGCACAAGCATGCATGAACACAAGACATATGAAATAACAGACATATGCAATGCACCACGATCATTTAGCACAACACCTAGTATTTATAATAGTACCATCAAGTGTGTTATGTATACACATATACATGTGGAACAACACATACATATGTATATAGATACACACAAATACTATTACGGATCTAATCCAAAACTCATGTAAAGACCTCCCGATTGAATTTAAACCCTTGGTTCTGATTGAGTAAAAATCTCTTGGCATTCAAAAAAATCCAATTATTGTCACTTGGGTTTAACTTAAATCGATAGGACTCCATACTTATCTTTCGTTTAGTGTCAAAGTTATTGGGATTAAATTAGTGGTGGAGTCAACTACAAATCTCACATAAAAATTACTATTGTTCTTCGTGGATTCCAATCTAAGCGATGCGAACTAAACCACTCGTTTAGATTAGAATCGGTCAAGAAGTTATTTTAATTCTCCTGATTCCACCTCTAATTTCTGTCCCCTTGCTTTAATGCTAAACTATTCCGCATATAATCATATTGTGAGAACCTTTCGATTGAATCCGAACCGCTTCCCCAAGTTAGGCAAAAGTCCTTTTATATTCGCAGATCAAATTGGTGCGGTCCAAATTCAATTGGTCAGTATTCAATACTTGTTTCACATTTGGGGTCATAGTTAATTGAATCGAGATTAGCTATGGAACCAAATATTGCTTTAATTTAAATATTATTTTTCGCTCTCCTAGATACTAATCTAATCAATGTGAATTTAATCATTTGGTTAGATTAGCATCAAGATCGTAATCAATTTGATTTGTGTGGCTCCATTTCTAACCCCTGTCCAATTACTTTGATACCAAACTAGTTGTCAAACACATATATTCAAAACATAAACAATTAAACATAGCAAAGTAAAGAGAAGCATATCATTGGCATTAAGGTTTCATACATAGGAAATCGTTTGCAAATTCACGATAGTACACAAACTCTTGAATTTTGGTGACTTCACCTCCCGTTAGATATAATGTCGGATTGGCCATTTCCAACACTACATTTAATCGGTGGTAGTAGCCCTCGCAATTCGGTTGAGTTCCTCTACTACATGTTCGAATGCATTGACATTGACTAGATTTCCTTTGTATAAAACTTTAACTTTCGATTAGTCCAAAAACTCAACGTTTACGCTCTCGACTAATCGTGTTCATACCACTTAGATTTCCTGTTTGCAATTGGGTAAATACTCAGAATATCCAATTCTTTGAATCACTAAGGGATCCTGCTTAGGTTCCAAAGAATTCGATTCTCTTTTCGCTTTCATAAAAAATTTCTTAGTTTTAACACTTGTTGTTATTTCCCATTTGCAAACATAAACTTATTCTATAGCATTTATCATTTACAATTTCAACATAAAAGGGTCTCACCTTTAGAGGAGAAGCTCGAGATGAGAGTGTTCGCAGCGAGATTGAGACCACTTTCCCTCAGGTCGGAAGGAAGGAACTGCTCTGATACCATAAATGTAACACCCAGCTTTTATTTAAAAATATCATTCAAAAGGTTTAATAATCAAAATGGAGAGCTTAAAATTTCCTTTTCATAAAACAAATTTACATATGAAATTGGGTATTTCAATTACAATATGAGTAGCGCGACTTATAATTTCCTTTTTTCCAAATCTTCCGCTGCGACACTCTGATCCTCAAGCTCCTTGACATGCACCTAAAATGATAACCACTAAGGGTGAGACCTTTTCACAACACATTGAATTATAAGATAGTAAAGAGCACATACTAGTAACTTAAGCCTCATAATCAAACCAAGCTATGAATAACAAAATGCATCACATTTTCATTTTCCCAAAATCAGTTTCATTTCCCATTAAAAACCATATGACGTGTGTCTCCTCACGGTCAGAGGACAACACACCCAACATAAAACCTCGTATGTTTCCTCACGGTCAGAGGACAACATACACACATCTCTTCATCATTCACAACATTTTCCTCTTTTCTTTTCCATTAGGAATTAGCGCACATGTTAGGTCATTTCTCACCCACTAGGATTTTCACCCAATCCAGGTCATTTCCACCTATTAGGCCACGGTAGACACCCGTTAGGACTAAAACATAATTTTAGCTCTTTTACTTCCACTGGTACTCTTTCTCTTTTATATTCCCTTATTATGTGTGAAGCATGATTGATCCATTGGGTACACCTGCCTAACGGGTCATTTACGGGGCCTAATAGGTCATTTTCACCTGGATGGGTAACTTGTACCTAATGGGTAACTTGTCACCTAACAGGGCACCTAATGGGTCGGTGTATCCCAACGATCAATCATAGCTGCAGCTTAGTCTCTTTTATAACTCAATTTAGTTATTCACAAACAAGAAGCAAGTATCTACATTCATGCACTTACAAATTTTAAATTCCAAACATCACACAATCACCAATATTCAACATGATTCTACAACTCCAACACTATTCACCAATGTAAAACATAAACTTATATATATATATATAAATAATTCAACTAAGACTATAACCCAACTTCAAGCATTCTCATTCAACATATTCATCATTAAGTATCAATTAAGCCATGTAATATCCTTATGAACACTAGTTCTCTTTACCACCTACTAGCTTGCATTATCTATTATCTCATATTTAATACTTAATCATAAATATACTCTTGTAACACGCACAAAGAAAATATTGTTGGAAACCAACAAGCGGGCTAAGCAAATACTAGAGGGGGGTGAATAGTATTTTGAAGCACTAATACCAAATAATTCGATTGATAATTGAAGAATGGAGCTTAGACTGAATTTTCTGGAATCAGAAACAAAAGACTCGAGTCTTTTGTGAAATACTCGAGTTTTTCAGGATGAACAACTCGAGTCTTTTATGAAATACTCGAGTTTTTACTATCAGATAGCAGAAAAACCAGAAACGAAAATTCACCAATTTAACTCAAATCAATTCAATAATAAACAAGAACTTATCCAACAGAATAGCAAGTAATCTAAATAACTTTTAACACAAAGATTCCTTGAACTTGCTACCTAATTGTATAAATCCTAATTGATTGAAATGACTTAAGTCTATTGAGCTAGAAAGTAGATTAAAAGCAATAAACCAACACTCAAGCAATTTTATCCTGGTTCACTCCAACAATGAGCTACATCCAGTCCTCCTAATCACTTAGGAGTTTCTACTAATAATCAAATTGTTAGAAATTACAAAGGATTGCTTGAGAATGGCCTCACTCAACCTAACCCTTTCAAGAGTGTACCAAACTCTTGATTTCTACCCCAATTTGATTCCGGTGATTGAAGAACTCTTCACAAAGCTTCCTTGAACTCCCTTCAAGAAACTCCACCGGGCTAGGAACCTCCTAGTCTTGTGCTTGAGAACCTCTCAAGACTTCCAACACCCTAAGCCACTTAGGGTTTGCTTGGGAACAATCCAAGACTTTGAATAATCAAGCTTTTTGTATGTGTATTACTAATCTCACAATGGATTAGCACAAATAAGCACAGCTCAATGTAAGAATTGAGGCCTAAAACTCAACTTGGAATAAAATGACAATATGAGTGAGAAGTTGAGTTTTTTGGGAATTAACACTTGAGAAAAGGAAATTATGAAAGCTTGTGATCAATAATGTGTTGTTGTCTTGTTTGTTCTTGCACAAATTCAAAGAGCAATTTTACAATAAGGTTCAGAATACTCTCTTGGGGTTGGATGATACTCAAATGCCCTCAATTGGGTTTTTGAGTTTCTCCAACGTTCATTTTTGCTGACTGGACAAAAATACTCGAGTCTTTTGGTAAAAACTCGAGTCTTTTTGGTCGGTCACGAGTGAATTGATGCACGAACAAGACTAACGGTCATAATTGCTTACCTGGCACAAATACTCGAGTTTTTCTACAAATACTCGAGTGTATACTCGAGTCTTTTTCAAAATACTCGAGTATTTTGATCAGATATGGGAAAAATTATTTTTCAATTTTATTTTTCCTCTCAAGTATTAATTTTTGGTCAATCTCAACTTAATAAACATATAAAAATTTATTCCTAGAAGAGACTAAATATTTCTACCCACTCTCAACCACTCTCAACATAAATTAGAAATTTACAATTAATATTTGATTGAGAATGATTGGGCACTTGTCTTCTTTTCTTGACTTCTTGTTGATGTTGATGTTGCAATATCTTCAAGGCATGATTTGTTAATTATTTTGTCATCATCAAAACATAATCCACATAATTAGGAGCATTGAATTCACAATCTCCCCCTTTTTGGTGATGACAAAATAATTAACACTTGATCCATTTGTTAAGCTTGATCCACTTGGAGATGCAACTCCCCCTCACTATATGATACTTTTCACCTATCTAAAAATTCAGCTTGAGCAAGATGTTATGACAATTTAATTTTAGCACCAAGCCTATGGTATTAGAGAATTTAACAATTATCAGAGTATATACCATAATTAGAGATTTTAGGTGCAACAATATCAAGACAAGACAAGTGTTAATATCTCTCCCCCTTTTTGTCATACGCCAAAAAGATGTAACAATTTAGAAAAAGATCAAGGGAGGAGAGGTGCATAATCGGAAAACCCCATAACCAACTATGCAAATAAAACGGAGATATAATAACGATAAAGAGCTCCCCCTGAAGCTTTGCACAAACATCATAATGAAGACCAAATTCATTAACATAAAAACATCATAAAAGGTCCAAATCAAAGGTGCAATAAGAAACCCAAAGTCTCAAAACACCAAGTTCTCAAAATACAGAAAATGTAACAAAGACCAATATGATAAAAACAAAATGAAAACTAAGATAAAATCCAAAGGTCAACATCATCAAAACATCGAAGGAGCTGGAGCATCTGGAGGAGGATAAAACCGAGAGAAGAGTTTAGAGGATGAAAAACTAGTAAGATTTGACAAAACTTTAAGGAAAATCTGAGTTTTGAGGAGAGAGATATGAGAAAACCGAGAGAGAAGAGGGTCGCAAAAAAAACTTGAGTCTGAGAGTATATATAAACAGTTCAAAATACTCGAATATATTCATAAATACTAGAGTTGTTCTTTAGGATATACTCGAGTTTTTGAAAATATATTCGAGTCGGTCGTGACTCAGCCCAGATTTCCCCAGAAAAGTCGAGTAAAAATTGAAAAACTCGAGTTTGGTCCGAAAGTTCAAATTTCAGGAAAACGCAAAATACTCGAGTTTTTGGAAAATACTCGAGTTTGGTCTGAAAGTTCAAAAATTGGGGGTTTCGAAAGACTCGAGTGTTTTGAAAAACACTCGAGTATTTTAATAAAGACTCGAGTGTTTTTAGAAACACTCGAGTATTTTTATCAGACCCTGATTAAAAACTTTTTCAATTTAAAACTGATTTAATTTTGAATTAAAATACTCGAGTGTTTTTGGAAAAACTCGAGTATTTTGACAGAACAGAGAGTAAAAACACAGTTTTAAAGGACCAAACACAAATCAAGCACAAATGCTTCACTACCAACTTGGAATACAGTACAGAATCACACACAATTAACATATACAATTTCAAATATCATCAAGGACAATTTAACTAAGAATCAATAACACATTAGAGTAAGACTAATATGGTGATTTTCCAAAAATGACACACAATGCAATTATCCTATATTAGCTTCATCTAAAATACCAAGTTCTCTCCTAATATGATAAAAGGTGTCCCTTGGTAGAGGTTTTGTAAAAATGTCGGCTAATTGATTTGTGGTACTAACAAATTCAATTGTGCAATCACCCTTTTGTACATGATCTCTTAAAAAATGATGTCTTATTTCAATGTGTTTAGTTCTTGAGTGATACACCGGATTCTTAGTCAAATTGATTGCACTCGTGTTATCGCATCTAATCGGAATATTTTCAAGTTTCAAACCAAAATCCGATAATTGTTGTTTCATCCATAACAGTTGAGCACAACAACTACCGGCTGCGATATATTCCGCTTCGGCGGTAGAAAGAGCGACACAAGCTTGCTTTTTAGAAAACCATGACACCAATGAACTTCCCAAGAAATGGCAAGTACCACTGGTGCTTTTGCGATCAAGCTTGCATCCGGCGAAATCGGAATCCGAGTAACCAACTAAACAAAGATTGGCATCAGCAGGATACCATAAACCAGTGTTAATTGTTCCTTATAGATACTTAAATATATGTTTAACTGCGGATAGGTGAGATTCTTTAGGATTAGCTTGAAATCTAGCACACATGCATACACTAAACATAATATCCGGTCTAGATGCAGTGAGATATAGGAGACTACCTATCATACCCCTATACTTACTAACATCAACCGGTGTACCTTGTTCATCCTTGTCTAGGTAGCATGATGTGCTCATTGGAGTGTAGGCTTCCTTGCACTTGTCCAATCCGAATTTCTCAAGGAGCTCTTTGCAATATTTCCCTTGATGCACAAATATCCCCTCCTTGACTTGCTTTATTTGTAAGCCTAGGAAGAACTTGAGTTCTCCCATCATTGACATTTCAAATTCCTTTTTCATCAAATTTGAAAACTTTCTACAAAGAGACACGTTAGTAGCACCGAAAATGATATCATCAACATAGATTTGTACTAACAAAATGTCATCCTTGGTTTTATAAATAAATAGTGTATTATCAACCTTCCCTCTTTGAAACTTGTTTTCTAATAGAAAGGAACTCAATCGATCATACCAAGCTCTAGGAGCTTGTTTCAATCCATAGAGTGCCTTTTTCAATTTATAAACATGGTTTGGAAATTCACTATTTTCAAAACCGGGGGGTTGTTTGACATACACTTCTTCATTTATAAACCCATTCAAGAAAGCACTTTTAACATCCATTTGATATAAAGTGAATTTCATGATTGAAGCATAAGCAAGTAAAATTCGGATTGCTTCAAGACGTGCAACCGGAGCAAAGGTCTCATCATAATCGATACCTTCCTCTTGGTTGTACCCTTGAGCTACTAGTCTAGCTTTGTTTCTTATAATCAACCCGGATTCATCAAGTTTGTTTCTATAAATCCATTTAGTACCAATTATGGTATGATCATCGGGTTTAGGGACTAGATCCCAAACTTCATTTCTTTCAAATTGGTTTAATTCTTCTTGCATAGCAAGAACCCAATGATCATCCTCAATGGCCTTTTTAATTGAATCGGGTTCAATTTGAGAAACAAATGAGACATAGTGGCAAATGTTTTGAATAGACCTACGAGTAAGTACTCCCTTTGACATATCTCCTATGACTTTGTCTATAGGATGAGCCTTGACCGATTTCCAAGTTGGAGGAAGTTCTTCCCTTACCTCTCCTTCATCAACTTTTGATTTCTCTCTCTCTTTTTCTTCTTTTGAAAAGACAATGCCATCTTCACTAGCATCACATAAAACACTATCTTCTTTTGAAGACTCATTAAAAACCACATGAATTGATTCCTCAATAGTTAAAGTTCTTTTATTGAAAATTCTATAAGCTTTACTATGAGAAGAATAGCCTAAAAATATGCCTTCATCGGATTTGGAATCAAACTTTCCAAGGTGTTCTTTTCCATTATTTAAAACAAAAACTTGGCATCCGAAGACATGAAAATGAGATATATTTGGCTTTCTTCCCTTGTAAAGTTCATAGGGGGTTTTATCCAAAGAGGGCCTTATCAAAATACGATTTAAAACATAACAAGCCGTATTGACGGCATCGGCCCAAAAATATTGAGGTACTTGAGAATCATTTAACATGGTTCTAGCAAGTTCCTCTAGCACCCTATTTTTCCGCTCTACCACTCCGTTTTGTTCCGGAGTCCTTGGTGCGGAGAATTGATGCTCAATACCATTTTTAGCACAAAATCTATCAAATTTGTGGTTTTCGAATTCACCACCATGATCGGTTCGAATAATAATTACTTTTTGATTTACTTGGTTTTGCAAAAGTTTGACATGATGTTTAAAAGATTTGTAGGTCTCACTCTTAGTAGTTAAAAATAAAGTCCAAGTAAACCTAGAGAAGTCATCAACAATTACCAATGCATAATAGTTGCCACCAAAGCTTTTTACTTGTGATGGTCCAAACAAGTCCATATGAAGCATTTCTAATGGCCTTGATGTGGACATCACAATTTTTGATCCAAAGGTGTTTTTAGTTTGTTTACATTTCTTGCAAGGAGAACAAACACCTTCAATAGAAAAATTTAGCTTTGGTAAACCAACTACTAGATCTTTAGATTGTATTTTCTTCAATTGGTTTACATTAATATGAGCGGTCCTACGATGCCATAACCAAGTGTCATTTTCTTTGCTCACTAAACAAGTAGAGACCAAAGAAGTGACTTTGTTCAAATCAACTAAGTAAGTATTATTTGACCTTCTACCAACAAATTTGATTGATTCATCTTTGTCACTTTTAATGAGGCAATGGGTAGAGGTAAAAACTACATGATTACCAACATCACATAATTGGCTTATGCTCAAGAGATTATGTTCTAATCCTTGAACATAGAGCACATTATCAATAATCAAGTTTGAAGAGTTTCCGATTTTACCAATACCAAGGATTTTGCCTTTGTTGTTGTCCCCATAAGTGACATAACCCTTTTCCTTTGGAGTAAGCTCAATGAAGTGCCGCTTATCTCCCGTCATGTGCTTCGAACATCCACTATCAAGATACCACAATTGTTTTCCCGTTCGAAGGCACACCTACAATATGAAATCACTTGTTCACTTTGGGTACCCAAACAATGTTGGGTCCCTTAGGGTTAGTGTTGGGACTTTCTCCCTTCTTAATCCACATATAAGTGCCCTTTTTCATTTCAAACTTCTTAATGTGGCACTCAATGTTGATATGTCCAACTTTTCCACAATAAGTACAAGTTGGTCTCTTTGATGAATTTTTCTTAGAAAATGTTCCAACCACCTTGTACTTTTTGTCCTTTTTATGAACATATCCTAAACCGGTTTTGTTGTGATTATGTATTTGAGAGTTCAACAACCGGTTGAGGTTTCTATCACTATGTGAGATTGTGAGTTTGTTTTTCAACTCTTTCACTTCTTTTTCAAGATCATCACATCTCTCACATGAAGTGATAATTTCCTCATGATTTGCACAATCACTTTGATGACTAGAATTAATAAGTTCCAAGGATTCATTTTGAAGTTTCAACTCATTTATAGATTTTTGCAATTCATCAATTTCATGTTGAAACTCCAAAATTTTCTTTCCTTTTTCCTTATTAATTTTAGCAAGCCTTTTAAATTGAATTAACATTTCATTGTAGGCTTCTTGCAAATCATCATATGAAATGGAGTTTGAAGAGGAACAAGAAGAACTAGAGGTTACCTCATCATCACTTTCACTCATGCCATGATTAGCTCTTGATGAGGACTCATGATTGTTCTTGGCCATGAGACAAAGGTTTGCATTTTCATCACCGGAGCTACTTGAAGATGATTCATTGCTCTTCTCCGGTGCATCCCAAACAATGTATGCACGCTTCCCTTTGGTCTCTTGGGTCTTCTTGTCATTCTTCTTCAAGAATGTGGCACATTCCATTCTTATGTGACCAACCCCACCACATTCATGACACTTAACTCCATCATTGGTACTCTTTTCTCTTTGTTTGGAGTCTTTGGTTCTCTTGAAATTGGATGAAGATCCACCTTTCTTCCCTTTGAAGAATTTGTTGAATCTTTTCACAAACATCCCAAATTCTTCTTGATTTGGTTCACCATCGGAATCTCCACTTGTAGAGCATTCTTCAACTTCTTTTGTAGCTTTGGTTGAAGCTTTGAGTGTTATGCTCTTTTTCTTTTTGTCCGATTCCTCATGCATCCCAAGTCTTGTAAGCTCCATCTCATGCTCTTGGAGTTTGCCAAACAAAGTGGCTAAGTCCATGCTATTTATGTCTCTTGATTCCTTGATGGCGGTTACCTTGGGTTGCCAACTCCTATCAAGACATCTTAGAATTTTGTTAGTAGTTTCACCATTGCGAAATACTTTTCCCAAGGAAATCAAATGATTAACAATGTGAGAGAATCGCTTTTGCAAGTCACTAATGGTTTCATTTGGCAACATGTGGAACAATTCATATTCGTGAGTTAGAGAATTCAATCTTGCATCTCTAACCTCACTTGTTCCCTCATGTGTGACTTGCAAAGTATCCCACATTTCTTTTGCCGATTTACATTGGGAAACTCTATAAAATTCATCATGGGATAGAGCCGAAAAGATGATGTTTTTAGCTTTTAAATCAAATGAGACTTTTCTCTTTTCATCATCATTCCAACTACTCCTTGGAATTTCAACAATTTCATCATTTATTTTCTTTTTGGGAATGAAAGGACCATTTTCAATTGCATCCCAAATATCCATATCAATTGCTTCAATAAAAACTTTCATGCGAGTTTTCCAATAAACATATCCTTCACCATTAAATAGTGGAGGACGGTTTATTGAAGCTCCTTCTCCACCAAAGTTATTGCTAGAGCCCATTTAGTTTCCAAAAGGATCTTTTTCGAAAAAGTTGTTACACTCGATCTTTCGACCGAGCTCTGATACCACTTGTTGGAAACCAACAAGCGGGCTAAGCAAATACTAGAGGGGGGGTGAATAGTATTTTGAAGCACTAATACCAAATAATTCGATTGATAATTGAAGAATGGAGCTTAGACTGAATTTTCTGGAATCAGAAACAAAAGACTCGAGTCTTTTGTGAAATACTCGAGTTTTTCAGGATGAACAACTCGAGTCTTTTATGAAATACTCGAGTTTTTACTATCAGATAGCAGAAAAACCAGAAACGAAAATTCACCAATTTAACTCAAATCAATTCAATAATAAACAAGAACTTATCCAACAGAATAGCAAGTAATCTAAATAACTTTTAACACAAAGATTCCTTGAACTTGCTACCTAATTGTATAAATCCTAATTGATTGAAATGACTTAAGTCTATTGAGCTAGAAAGTAGATTAAAAGCAATAAACCAACACTCAAGCAATTTTATCCTGGTTCACTCCAACAATGAGCTACATCCAGTCCTCCTAATCACTTAGGAGTTTCTACTAATAATCAAATTGTTAGAAATTACAAAGGATTGCTTGAGAATGGCCTCACTCAACCTAACCCTTTCAAGAGTGTACCAAACTCTTGATTTCTACCCCAATTTGATTCCGGTGATTGAAGAACTCTTCACAAAGCTTCCTTGAACTCCCTTCAAGAAACTCCACCGGGCTAGGAACCTCCTAGTCTTGTGCTTGAGAACCTCTCAAGACTTCCAACACCCTAAGCCACTTAGGGTTTGCTTGGGAACAATCCAAGACTTTGAATAATCAAGCTTTTTGTATGTGTATTACTAATCTCACAATGGATTAGCACAAATAAGCACAGCTCAATGTAAGAATTGAGGCCTAAAACTCAACTTGGAATAAAATGACAATATGAGTGAGAAGTTGAGTTTTTTGGGAATTAACACTTGAGAAAAGGAAATTATGAAAGCTTGTGATCAATAATGTGTTGTTGTCTTGTTTGTTCTTGCACAAATTCAAAGAGCAATTTTACAATAAGGTTCAGAATACTCTCTTGGGGTTGGATGATACTCAAATGCCCTCAATTGGGTTTTTGAGTTTCTCCAACGTTCATTTTTGCTGACTGGACAAAAATACTCGAGTCTTTTGGTAAAAACTCGAGTCTTTTTGGTCGGTCACGAGTGAATTGATGCACGAACAAGACTAACGGTCATAATTGCTTACCTGGCACAAATACTCGAGTTTTTCTACAAATACTCGAGTGTATACTCGAGTCTTTTTCAAAATACTCGAGTATTTTGATCAGATATGGGAAAAATTATTTTTCAATTTTATTTTTCCTCTCAAGTATTAATTTTTGGCCAATCTCAACTTAATAAACATATAAAAATTTATTCCTAGAAGAGACTAAATATTTCTACCCACTCTCAACCACTCTCAACATAAATTAGAAATTTACAATTAATATTTGATTGAGAATGATTGGGCACTTGTCTTCTTTTCTTGACTTCTTGTTGATGTTGATGTTGCAATATCTTCAAGGCATGATTTGTTAATTATTTTGTCATCATCAAAACATAATCCACATAATTAGGAGCATTGAATTCACAAATATCAATTCTCAACAAACAATATATATCACAAATAAATCGACATACTCAAGTATGTCTCAGAGTGCTTGAATATAAGTCAACTCCCTAGGGTTCTTCACTTCCTACATTAACAACATACATAAGGGATTTTGTTTTTACCAAATTATATCAATTAAATATTTAAATTAAAACATAAATACATTCAACATCCTTAAACCAATTCTATTCCGGTGCCATTTTGCTACCCACAACCCAATTCAACTACTTGACCCAAGTCCTATTATATACCCCAACTATCCCTAACTCAAGGTGTGGAAAAGAGACTCCCCTTACCTTTTGAAGAGAAGAGGAGAGGGAGAGAGAGAGAGAGAGAGAGAGAGAGAACTCCACCGAGCTCTTGAAACAAACTCTTAAACCCCTAGTTCCTTGCTCCATGAACAATTCCTAGCTCCCTTGATGATTATCCAACCCAATGAGGAAGATTGAGAGAGTTAGGGTTTTGAATTGGGAATTGGGGATTTGAGGGATTGAGAATGAAATTGGGGTTTTCGTTGATAGAAAATCATGGGGAGTTGATGGGGAATGATTATGGGGTGTTAATTTGGTGATACTTTGACATTGGAGAAGGATTGGGGAAGAGAGAAGAAGAGAGCTTCGAATGGGGGAAGAGGAAAATGAAGAACAACACTTAAAATTCGTGTTTTATGGCTGACACTGCAGTGGTTAATCGATTAAGTGAGTGCTTAATCGATTAACCCATCCTGCTTAATCGATTAAGCTCCAGCTTAATCGATTAATCTGGTTCAGTCCATTACTTCTTATGCACTTCAAATCGTCATAACTTCTTCGTCGACCGTCGGATCTTGCTCAAATTTTAAGGCAAACTTCCTAAGACACTTATCTTCACATCCAACGGTGGAATTTGGGTTTAGAGATGTAAATCTTTTATTTTGAATTTCCTAATATAGGGTGTTTATAACGCCGAAAACATCGCTTCTAACGCTCTTTTGTTCATCTTTCAACCTCCTTTCTGATGCCAATTCTTCCTAACTACTTCATGGCACTCTCCGGGATCCCAATCCATCACCTAATTTCTTATTTAGCATGATTATTGTAACACCCCGATTTGGAAAACTCGAAAACAACTCTTTAAACTACTACTTAATTCTTTCATGAAAAACAGGGATTTTTTTTTTAAAACAAGAATAAAACCCATCGGTCAAGTTTCCCAAAACAAGGTATTACTTTCAAAACCTTCTATCTCAAAAACGTTTGCCCAAGTTTATAAAAATAGTTTAATATTGAAAACTTACTTCCGACAGATAGGTAAAACATTTTAGTCATTTAGAAATCATAATTGATATGCTTAGAATAGTTTATCTGTCTGATTAAGACAGTCTTTCGGAAAACAGTTTGAGAACAGACCATAAAGGTTCTCTCAAAAGTGGTCACCATAGTTCATCGGTGCCATTCATACATAAACATTTACCTTGCCAAAACATTACAAAGGAAAAGGGGTACACTTGATATACATATCATGCAAGGGTCCATTAGAACCTAACTATAAACTACTAAGCAGCGTCCCCTTCTCGATCCGCAACGTAAGTCTTCAAAAGCAATCTCCGTCGTCCAGCAGTAGCCCTCTCGTCAGCGCATCACGATCAGTAAGTCCTTCTTTCGGGAGAAGCATCACCAGCTCCGCCATCTTTAGAACCAGAGGTTCATCGTCACATGTGCACAAGAAGTTGAGAGAGTAAGTTATCCGAATGGAATTACTCCCATCGACTTCTTGGATTTACACTAGCGACGCATACCAGAACGTAACATACAATACAAATAGTACAAACAGATAATTATGCAAGATGCATGAGAATGCAATGAAATCGGCGCATTATCTAACGCTTTGTCTTTCTCTTAAGGGAATCTCTTAATCAGCTCAACTCACAAAGTCGAATCTCTTTAACAGCTTATCTCGCAGAGTCGAAGTCTCTTTATCCACGTATCTCGAGTCCACAATATCGGGATTCAGGCTTTACGATTTTGGGTTCAGGTCTACATCTCCTCGGAATCCATCCACCTAGTCGGAAGCAATCAGAAGTACAGGATCTCTAACCACACCAGCTCCAGGAGACGACACCAAAAATATAATATAAAATGCCCGGGAAAGATTGTCATGACAAGGGTGTCCACCTCCGCCGTGTTCGAGTATCCCTCTTCGGATCCTGATTTAGTCAAGGGGGTGTCAGTCATCCGTCTAGTGATCATGCAGTACTTCAGCTACGACACCAGACTACCTACCCAACCTCGGATGGTCAACCCAGGTCACTGTAGCTTTTTCCCGCCTAGACAGACTCCTCTTAGGCTTCTTGACGAATCACCGCCATTGCCTTCCCTTATCCTAATCATCAAGTGATTACCACGCAGGTAAACACCGTATCTTCCTCTCCACTACTTCGGGTAAGGGTTTTAAGTCGTGGGGTTATACTCGTTCGTCCTAACGTCGACCCATCCTAAGTTATCTCCGTCATATAGCTCCAACCATATGCGGATTACTTCTGTGGGACTCGACCACTATGTTTGACGGGCTCCGACCCATCCTGAATCATTCTCGGCATATGGCTCCGACCATATGCAGGATATCCACAATCTCTCTGACAGGCTACAACCCATTCAGGATTATCATTGACATATAGCTACAACTATAGTCAGAATATCCATCATCATTCTGACGGGCTACGACCCACTCAGAATCACCATCGGCATATGGCTCCGACCATATGCGGGATATCCATCAATCATTGATAGATAGGCTCCGACCTATCTCAACTCGCTCTCAACATATGGCTACGACCATATGGAGGCTATCTCAACATATGGCTACAACCATATGGAAATCATCTCAACACATGGCTACGACCATGTGGAAACACTCTTTGTAGAAATCCACAGTCATTTCGTCCACGTTCAAAGCATCGTCGTCATAATCACATCGTCAGCTCAATCCACGTACTCGGCACATCAGCATCATCCGGTTCCGTAGCGCGTGTTCCATCCCTTAGAATCTCGCTCTAATCGTCGGGGAATTCCTTATAGTATTCTATGTCTTTTCTATTCTTATCTTATATCGTGGGATGATGCATTATGCTCATGCAATGACAATATAAGCAAAAATATTTCTTAACATAAACAAATATATCAATCAATCAATACCGTGAAATGGTATAGGTCTGAGTCTTCGTATACCACGATACAAACAAGCACACAATTTATCGGGTATACTACTAGCTACAATAGACCTTTACTCCGACTTTGAGAGAGTACGGAGTGTCCTAGCACACTCACTAGACACCAAAGCGTCTTAGGATAACTTCTCTCTCACCTGGGTTCGTAGTTACCAATTCAATGAGTTCCGAACGATCTGCTCCCTTCCTAGTCTGTCCAATGATTTGGGTCCAATATATATAGATTTGAGCATTGATTTGACTCCCTTATACTATGTATTTGGCTTGTTTCTCTAGCAAATTTATGACTTTTTATTAGATTTTAATTATTTTTAGTAGTTTAGGGTCCTTTGAACGTTTTGATCCGTTTGCTAGTGTTTCAGGTACTTTTAGAGCTTAAATGGAGAAAATATTTATGGACCTGAAAAGAGGACGAAAAGATCTTGCAAATGGAAAAAGAACGGAGCAAAACGGAGTCGGAGTAGGTCCCGCGCGCCTGAGGCGCGGGGACGGGTGCGCCTGAGGCGCGCCTGTGTGCAAAAGAACCAGTAACCAGACCTGCGTGCCTGGGGCGCGAGGTCGCGTGCGCCTGGGGCGCGCGTACTTGTTGGAGGCCCAATTGACCAGATTCTGAACAAAATAGAAGAAGAGAAGTCTAATTTGGCTTCATATCTTAGACTTGATCAGAAATTAGAAGATAAACATGGACCTTATCTATTAGATTTAATTAAGATTTATTTTAGGATTTGTTTTACTCTTTAAATAGAGGATTTGTAAATAGTTTTCAGTAGGTTTTGAGATCATAGAATTCAATTAGGATTAGAGAGAGAGGTTAGTAACATCTATTGAGAGAAAGGAGGCAAGGCACAAGGATTGAAGGTCTCTTGGAGAGTTAACCTGTATTGTCTATGATATGAGGTTTTCTCTTTGCTTCTGTTTTCTTTATTTCTATATGTGTAACTAAAACCTCTTGTTAGGAACATGGTGTAAATTGTATGATGTAACTTATTTTAATTTATGGTTTAGTATTTTGCTGTTTTCAATTCATGCATTAATTGAGTTTTTATTACATAAACCCGCGCAATTTATGTTTTAGATTTCTTAATTCGCAACGGGAGTTGGGATTTTGAATAGGCCATGCAATTAATGGTATAATCAATCCAAAATATATGGATATAATTGGATGATTATATGGCTTTTTAATTCCCTTGTGCTGAATAGATATTTTCTTATATTGTAATTTGTTGAGGGATCAAGGATTAAATATATAGAAAATAAGGGTAATGTTAGAGACGTCTAACTATTGCTATTCGAGAGGAATAGTCCATGAATTGAAGGATAATTAAAGGAAAATATAAATCATAGTTAAAATAAGTGAATCATACAATGAAACCAAGTTCCTAACCTTTTTCTATTGCTTTCTATACATCTTATCTCCTCAATCTTCTTATTTTATTATTATTTTTCTTCTCCTTCTTAAATTCAATAACAAGTTGCACTAATAATTACGAATTGGTGAAAACTTATTAGAAACAATTTGCAATCCCTGTGGGACGATATTCGGTCTTCCAGACTATATTACTCGTTGACCCAGTCCACTTGCTGGTACATCAACAAGTTTTTGGCGCCGTTGCCGGGGATTGAAATTCAATTCTAATTTCTTTTCGGTACTTTTTGTAATTATTTGTGTAATTTGTACTTTCTCATGTATAATTATAGTTGTAATAGTGATTCAGATTGTGATAGATTTATTACTTATCCTTATCCTCCATACTATGTTGCACAAAATATAACTCCTAGGAAGGCTCAATGGGAAATAGCTCTAGAGAAATTGGCTCAAGCCACTGAGGATTTTGTTAAAGATTGCAAAAATAATTTTAGATCCCCTCGTGTTGAACCAATTCCTCCCCCTATGGAGAAAGAGTCATGGGAAATTAACCAAGAGAAATTAGCTCAAAAAATTAGTAGTAATGTTCAAGAAATTAATTTTATAGAAAAAGAAAACAGAAAAAGTTTTGAGAACATAGAAATAGCACTTGAGCAAATTCCAAAACATTTATATGAGGAGTTACAAGCATTATCAACAATTTTTGATTCTCCTAAAAAAGAGGAGGAAGTTGTGGTGATGGATGTGACCAATGATCAAATCCTTTTGGAGGAGCAAAAATCTGAAAAAGAAATTGTGCATGATAGGTTTGAGGAAGAGGGTCAAAAAATAAAAATCGAAGGTTTAAAAATTGTAGAAAAAATTGAACCACCCTTGCATGAGGAATTTGTTGCTATAAAGAATTTTATTAAATCTAGTTCATGCTTGGGTGATTCAAAATTTTTCTATTATATTCAGCCTAAGTAATTTTATGAAAAATATCTAGAACAATCTGAATCATTATTAGGCAATAGGAAGCATGAGAAAGTAATCTTCTTGACTAATGGAGTTAACAACTTCATGATGGATGATGGAAGAAAAGAAAATTTTGCTGAATCCCCATGGGATGTGGGCATAACTCACTATTGTTGCATCACGTGGGATTTGACCCATAGAATTTGGGATCCTGGTGGATTTTTTTTACATAAGCAGTAGTGTAGGTTTCAATTCTTAGGTAGTTTTTGTATAAAAAAAAACGAGGTTACAGTACGGGGTAGTGCAAAAGTTAAGTTTGAGGGTCCAATCAAATTTTTTTTTAATTTTTTAATTTTTTATTTTTTTTAGGAATAGATTATTCTTATCTTTTTAGGATTTAGATTATTTTTAACCCTAGGTAGTTTTTTTTAGGTTTATCTTTTTCTTATTTTTAGGAATAGATTTATCTTTATCTCTTAGGATTAGATTTAACTTTATCTGATCTCTAGGAATTATTTTTTTAGCAATAGATTTTTTTATCTTATCTTTTAGGATTAGATTAGTTTTATATCTTTTTAGGAATTTATTTTATCTTTTAGGATTAGATTAGTTTTTTTTATATCTTTTAGGAATTTGTTTTATCTTTTTAGGATTAGATTTATCTTAGGATTATTTTTAGAATAGATTTTTTTTTATTTATTTTCGTTTTTTTTATTTTCTATTTTTTAGGGATAGATTTATTTTAGGATTAGATTTGTTTTTGTAGGATTTAGACCCCATTAGCCCCAATTTTTTCAATATTACACCCCAGGCCCCTGTACCTCACCAAAAATATTGTCCAGCTTTTTAGGTAGTTTTTAATTTTTATTTTGTAGTTTTAGGGTATATTAGTTTGCTTGAGGACAAGCCAACATCCAAGTTTGGAGGAGTATATACAAAATAAAAAATTAAAATTTTTCAGATCTGAATTTTTCTCCCATATTGGTATTGGTTTGTGTCCTTAGCAAAAGTAATTAATTTTTCTAACCTTAGGACTTTTTCTCTTTTGATTCATGTACATACTTAGTTTATGACTTAGACTCATTGGTATTCGACTCTATTTGATTTAGCTGTATATGATTACGGTGACTGGGTTATTTCGACAAAGGCTTTCAGAACTTGTGATTAGTGAACTGACTTTAGCCATATGAGTATTTGAGCCTATTGAGGGGTATGAATTTTGAAATATTATGATATTGAGACCCCTATTTTTTCATGAGTGTGTTCACTTTGATATTGTCTTCTAGAACTTGACCTGTGACCATTTCAAAATTGATAATTGATTGCATGCATTAAGATGATTAAGGCACTTAGGATGTGTTTTTGTGGCCTTCATATGTTTTGCATTGAAAATTTTCCCTTAGTTGCCCATTTTGAGCCTTATGAGACATTATGATTTTTCTTTGGTACCTTGCATTTATTGCATATTCGTTGTTAGTACCTTGGGAATTTTGAATGAGCAATTGAGAGGAATATAGAAAGAAAAAGTGAAAGTAATTGGTGAAAAGTGTATGAGTTCTATTTCTCTTCCGTGTGAAAAAAAAATAAAAACAAACAAATGTAAAGGAAGAAAATAGAAGAAAAGAAAAATTTGGAAAAGAAAGGAAGAATAAAATGTTCCTGATGTGAGTGTGAGTCTTTATTGTATTCATTTCTCATTCATGGTTTTTGAGGGAAACTTGTTTTTGTAAATATTTTTGCGAGTTAACCTTTGTTTTATCTCTTCTTTCTTTTATCCCACCTGACACTTTTAGCCATGGCCCCATTACAACCAAAAATAAGACCTTTTGATTTTTGCATGCATTCAATAATTTCAGTGGAGATGTTGGTCTATGGTCAAGCCTATGGTAACACATTATCATTGTTGAACTTGAGTGAATTGAAAACATGACCCTTATACACTTTTGAGAGAAACAATTGAGAGGTTGAGAGTGTTCGTTAGTTCTGAGTTCTGAATGGGATTGTTACGTTAACTAGTATGTAATTGTGTAAATAGTTTATGATAATATGTGTCGAAGTGATGAGTCGTAGTCTTAGATTAGGTGTGTTCATGTTGATTTAGGGAGTTTGTCTTTTGTTTAGAATTTTTATTTTACTTTTGCCTGGGACATGCAAAATGCTAAGTTTGGGGGAGTGATTTGGGTCCAATATATATAGATTTGAGCATTGATTTGACTCCCTTATACTATGTATTTGGCTTGTTTCTCTAGCAAATTTATGACTTTTTATTAGATTTTAATTATTTTTAGTAGTTTAGGGTCCTTTGAACGTTTTGATCCGTTTGCTAGTGTTTCAGGTACTTTTAGAGCTTAAATGGAGAAAATATTTATGGACCTGAAAAGAGGACGAAAAGATCTTGCAAATGGAAAAAGAACGGAGCAAAACGGAGTCGGAGTAGGTCCCGCGCGCCTGAGGCGCGGGGACGGGTGCGCCTGAGGCGCGCCTGTGTGCAAAAGAACCAGTAACCAGACCTGCAGGCGCGAGGTTGCGTGCGCCTGGGGCGCGCGTACCTGTTGGAGGCCCAATTGACCAGATTCTGAACAAAATAGAAGAAGAGAAGTCTAATTTGGCTTCATATCTTAGACTTGATCAGAAATTAGAAGATAAACATGGACCTTATCTATTAGATTTAATTAAGATTTATTTTAGGATTTGTTTTACTCTTTAAATAGAGGATTTGTAAATAGTTTTTAGTAGGTTTTGAGATCATAGAATTCAATTAGGATTAGAGAGAGAGGTTAGTAACATCTATTGAGAGCAAGGAGGCAAGGCACAAGGATTGAAGGTCTCTTGGAGAGTTAACCTGTATTGTCTATGATATGAGGTTTTCTCTTTGCTTCTGTTTTCTTTATTTCTATATGTGTAACTAAAACCTCTTGTTAGGAACATGGTGTAAATTGTATTATGTAACTTATTTTAATTTATGGTTTAGTATTTTGCTGTTTTCAATTCATGCATTAATTGAGTTTTTATTAAATAAACCCGCGCAATTTATGTTTTGGATTTCTTAATTCGCAACGGGAGTTGGGATTTTGAATAGGCCATGCAATTAATCGTATAATCAGTCCAAAATATAGGGATATAATTGGATGATTATATGGCTTTTTAATTCCCTTGTGCTGAATAGATATTTTCTTATATTGTAATTTGTTGAGGGATCAAGGATTAAATATATAGAAAATAAGGGTAATGTTAGAGACGTCTAACTATTGCTATTCGAGAGGAATAGTCCATGAATTGAAGGATAATTAAAGGAAAATATAAATCATAGTTAAAATAAGTGAATCATACAATGAAACCAAATTTCCTAACATTTTTCTATTGCTTTCTATACATCTTATCTCCTCAATCTTCTTATTTTATTATTATTTTTCTTCTCCTTCTTAAATTCAATAACAAGTTGCACTAATAATTACGAATTGGTGAAAAGTTATTAGAAACAATTTGCAATCCCTGTGGGACGATATTCGGTCTTCCAAACTATATTACTCGTTGACCCAATCCACTTGCTGGTACATCAACACCCAACTCCAACTTCTTTCAAGTCCCACAAGATAGACATATGATTATTAAACTTTATTCAAGTATTACTCTTAAAAATTATTCTCAAAGCAACTTAAGAAAATTCGAACTTTCGTCTTCATTTAAAATCAAAAAATCAATTCTTTTTCTCAAACTTGTCCAAAATCAAACACTATCTTTTATATCTTAAAATCATGGGAAAACAACCAAATAAATCAATTTAATTAAAAAGTTTCTTTGCTGGTCCCTCTTGGACAACATTGAATTTAACTTTGAAAACACCGAAAAATCGCACTTTTAAAACCAATTTTATCTTATATTAAATACTCATAGAAATTCAACTTCAAAACACTTTGAAAACACTTTTAAATAAGAAATATAACTTAGAAAATTCTGGACAGCATCATGTCCTAAGTTTTAAATTCATTTTCCATTGTTTAAAACCAATCTAAACACATAGATAAACTAAGCATCTCGAAATCAATCAAATAAACACCTTGGTCAACAATCTATCAAGTGCAAACACTTAGAATTTCATGTGGACAGCATGATACCTACATAAATCAAATCAAACAAACATTCATTTTCAAACATCACATAATCACAAGTCATCAAATCAAATCAAACATAACATGTTCACATACTCATTTACACATATAGCTAAATCAAATAAGGAAATCAAACTTTTTAAGCACATACAATCGAATCATGTTTCACACATACACTTAGACAACTTTCATGTAACTTTCACTTAATCAATTTTATCTTAGCAAAACTTCATCTCATTACACCTAAACATGTTAAAACCGCATGCATCATAACTTCACAAGTCAACACATAATTTCATGACATCGACATATACACATTCAAGGAAATTTAACTCGAAGGTTAAGGTCTAAACCGTGACCTTAACTAGGTTTTCCTCAAAACATTTTCAAAGATTCAAGGCTTAAAAACAACTCCTAATCCAACAACAATTTCACATAACTCATCAAGTAAATAGAAACATAGTCCTAGCATATGTTCACTCATGAAATCATGAGCATACATAGGTTTCTAAACAATTTTTATTTCACTCAAACACATAAAAGCAACTCAAAGTTCATGGAAATCACATATTCATCACTTAAACCTAAGAAAATCCTAACCTTTTCAATCAAGCATACAAACCGTGACTAATCACATAAAGATCACAACATCACATAAATTTTATTCATTTAAAACATCATCGAATTCCAAGATCATGACATGCAAAAGATTAATCAAAAGGAAATCAAACTTTCAACCACATCATCATCAAAACCGTGACCAACACAAAGAAAATCATCAAGAAAACTCAATCATCAAACATATCATAGTTTAGGCATGGATCTAGACATGCATGCGACCAAATATATTAGATCTTTAAAGAATCTTTCATGGAAATTAAAAACCAAGTTCTTTTCAAAAACACTTTAAGAAAATCAAAGGAAAAGTGGATGAGTTTAAAAGGTCTTGAAAAGAAAAACACTTTCTTAACATAACTTTGAGATCAAGCTCAAAAATAATTATGCATGTTAGTAAAATCTTTAGATCTAACATAAAAACAAACATGCATCACACTTTTTCAAGTAAAATCAAAGTCTTAGAAGAAAAGTGTGAAAACGAAAAAGAATCAAAGAAAAAGGTTTAAAACTTTTAGATCATGAAATAAGATTCTTACTTAATCAAAACTTTTCAAGAATCAAGTCCAATATCTTTGGTTTCTCTCCTTTCCTCACGGTTCATTTACTCTTTCTAAGGTCCATGGTTTTCTCCTTCTCTTCTTCACTATCTTGGTCTTGATTTAACTTGGATTGTGAAGTATTTGGGTTGGTTCTTTCTCTCTTACAATTCGGTCACTCTCTCTCTTTTTCACTAAGAGTTTGATTTTCTCTTAGTGTTGTGTGTTTGGTCTTGGAAAGAAATGAAAACAAGGGAAGTGTAGGTGTTTTGATCTCTCTCTCTCTCTTCACTCTCACGGTTTTGAGGGTGTATGTTGGTGTGGGTTGTTGTAGTTTGTGTTGATGAGAAGAAATGGTGAAGAATGAAGAATGAAGAATGAAACAACTCACTCTCTCCCTCACACGGTTTTGGTCCCTTCTTTATTCTCCTTCACTTTTCCTTATTTGCCATCAAGGGTTTGCATGGGGGGTTTAGTTGCAACTACTTGGGGACTAAGTTACAAAACTTGGAGGCCAAGTCTTGCTCTCATGTCCCTCACGACTCCTTCCTTCCTTTCCCTTCTTTTTCCTCTCTTATGTCATGCTTTGGTCATCTTGATGATGTCACTAGTTTGACTATAAGGCATGCAACTTGGTGACTAAGCAAAGCTACTTGATGGCCATGTAGGGCTCACATGCATTCGGCCATAGGGTGATTAGGTAGGTTAGATTAGCTTAATTAGGTTTAAGGCACTAATTAGGGTCTAATCATAATTAGGGTATGATTAGGAAAAATTAATTTAGGTTTAGTCCACTAATCCTTAGAGATTAGGGTTTAATCAAGGATTAAGGTGCTAGTCAAAAACTTAATCATAGGTTTAAGGAAAATTAATTTGAGGCTAGCTCATTAACCTTGAGGATTTATGGGTTGTAGAGAGTGATTAAGTTCTTAATCAAGGATTAAGAGCTCGATTAGGGTTCAACCAAAGATCAAAGATGCTAATTAGGGTTTCTAGAGACGATTGGACTTTGATTCTTTGAAATTTGAAATAAAATAATTTTCCATCTTAAAATCATAAGGCCATACAAATCAATCTAGGACAACAAAATCTTAATCAAAACCTTAAACAATCAAACACTCAGAGTCACAACACAAGCAAATCAAATTTCAAAGCATAAGATCCCATTATGAAATCAAAACTCTTTTAAATCAATTCATAAATCAATTAGGTTAAAATAATTTTCATGATTTGGGACTTGTAGAAGTGAGTAAAAAGGCAGATGTTACAATTATCATTCTCCTAACTCTATCATTATTCTAATTATTTTGGGAATTAAAATTCGGGATGTTACAATTAACCAATTCCTCCTCATCTGAACTGCTAGCATCTTGCTTCTCAGAATTTTCAGGGCAAATCTCATACAATATAAGCCTTCTTGGATTTGAATCCTTTGCTTTCCTTTTTGTCATTCTCTTTTCTCTTGAGATATGCAGCACATTCAATTTTCACATGACCTATATTACCACATTTGTGACATTGAATTTTGTCCTTTGGAGACTTTTTTCTTGAAGTTCCTTCATTTTGACTTCTTTGTTGTCTATTCTTAAGGAACTTGCTGAATTTACTAACTAAAAGCTAAATGGTCTCATCGTCGATATCAGAATCTGAATTTTCATCATTGGATAATTCTTCAAGAGTCTGCAGCATCTTGAATGAAACCCTATCCTTTTTGCACATGTCCGAATCTTCAAGCAATTTTAGCCTTCCCAATTCCATTTCGTGCTCTTGCAGTTTTCCGAACAGAGTGGCTAGGTCCATATCACTTAGATCTTTTGACTCCATTATTGCTGTAACCTTTGGCTGCCACTGTCTGTCTAAACATCTCAAAACTTTGTTAATAATTTCACCATCAATAAAAGTTTTGCCAAGAGCAATTAAATGATTTATAATATGTGTAAACCGTTTTTTCATATTCGAAATTGGTTCATTGGGAAACATTCTAAACAGTTCATATTCATGCATGAGGGCATTTAATCTAGCCCTTTTGACTTCACTAGTACCTTCATGAGTCACTTATAAAGTGTCCCACATCTCTTTCGCACTAGTACATTGAGAGACCCTAAAAAATTCATCATACGAGAGAGCAGATGTGATGTTCTTTCCTTTCAAATCATAACTTACTTTTTTCTTATCATCATCATTCCAACTCTTCTTGGGCTTTACAAGGACAGAGTCATTGACCTTATGTTGTGGTACAAAAGGGCCATTTTCTATAGCATTCCAAATTTCTACATCTATTGCTTCAATGAAGATTTTCATCCTAACCTTCCAATAGGCATAACCTTCGCCCGAAAACATAGGGGGCGATTAATGGAATAACCTTCACCACCGAAGGGATTACTAGAACCCATTGTTTACCAAAATAAGGATCGTACGGAAAAAGCTGTTACACTCGACCGTTTCCGACCGAGCTCTGATACCACTTGATGGAAAACAAGCGGGCAGTACTATTCCCTATAAAGGAGGTGAATAGGCGAAGAGTACGAATCTTCATCAATTAAAAATTTATCGCTTACTAAGGCCTTTAAAATAATCAGAGTAAAAACATATAAAACGCATATACTTAAATATATGAAAATTAAGCGCGCGGAATCGTAAAGAGATAATGAAAGAGAAGCGAACACAAGGATTTTATTCTGGTTCACATTAGTGTGTTAACGAACACTAATGCTACATCCAGTCCTCCTTCTCTAAGATAGGAGATTTGCTTCACTATGAACAAGAATTGTAAGTACAAGTAATGTGTAAGAGAAAACCTTTCCCTTAGACTTGTCCCTCCAAAGAACCTTTTTGGAACTTGTGTCTTCGCAAACAATTCCTCGAACCACAGCGAACCTTGTGCTTGAAGAAATCTTCTTCAATTCCACTTGAAACCTTCAAGTATACTTGATGAAAACCTTTCACCAATTTGCGATTGTCAAAGTCTTGTTGTTGGCACTTTACACCTCGTTGTGCGAATGAACAGCCTCAATGAAGATCAATGGTATTTGCACCTTTCTTGTGTGGATTAGCAATTCACTTAACAACACTTTAATTTATTAGAAAAATATTTTCAAATTATTTTCTCAATATTTTTCTAATATTTATAAAATCAAATATTTTTCTTTTAATTTTGAAAAGCACCCACTTATGATTATACTTAGCATGCATACCATATCTTTTAGATTATGATTAGTTTTTCCTAACTTAGACTCTAACCATTATGCATCTAGAGGACTTAATAAAGAATAAATAATACATTACATTACAATAAGAACCCCTTTGTTGACTTTGTTGAGCCTTAAGTTGAGTTGTGAACTTTTGCCTCGACTTGCACTTTGTAATCATCAAAACTACCTATATGCTTAGGCATTTTCTCAACAAAATTGACTTGTTACAATTGAGTTGCTAGAGTGTTATTATTAAGTGGTCAGACGTACTGATGATTGTTAGACAATAGATTTGGCAAAGCCCATCATGTGACACAACCGAGTCGATTGTATATCTCGTATCCTTGCTCGATTTCAACATGGCCGCATTTCTTCACATCATAATAAGATAATTAAATTTTTTTAAAAAAAAATCAATCTTTATCCTCACAATTTTAGAAAATAACTACTACTATTACAAATTCTCCACCAACCATTAGTTACTTGGAATGGAATTATCAACCACCTAAACCTTTGAATATTTCTTAAAAAAATAAAAATTGAAAAACTTGGGAAATAACTAAAAAAATGATAGAGTGATAGATCCGAGGAATTTATCTGACCTGCCACTATCAATCTCGAATTTAATACGACGAAGAATGGTAGCAATTTTTCCCTTCGTGTAGCATTTCTCAAGTCCTCCCCATCTATCTATTATTTACTCAAACTAACATATTCCCTCATAAAAGCCACTTTTTTTAAAAAAAAATTTAAGGACATAAAAACTAATAAAAGAATCAAATCATGAAAAAAACCCAGAATACAAAGTAGCAAAAATATTGAAACTTTAATACCTGACCAGGAAAAAATGAAGTGAGAAAAATGAACGTGAGAAAGAGTGCAGTACCAGGATTAGATATTCTTTAGGATTTCATTGGATTAAATTCATAGTGGATCACAGTTATGAAATTATTTAATGAAGATAGAAACGTTAAGAAAAAGGGGAGATATAAGAATAAGAGAATAAAAGGTTAGGAAACAAAGAGAGAATACAATTTTAGTATTGAAATTGGAACAATTGGAATAATTTTTTTTTTTTTTAATTTTATAAAGTGGTAACCACCACTGCCACGTGGAAGCTTTAATTGTTAAGAAATTCTCAACTTTTAATAATAATATTTCAAAAAGGAGCATTGTGAAAGTTCCATTAGTATAGAATTTTATAATAAAAAGAAAAATTATTATTATTATTATTATTATTATTCGGGATGATACTTTTAGCAATATTAGAGTCATTAAATCTATCTTCAAGAATTTTGAAGCTATCTTTGATCTAAAGATTAATTTCCATAAGAGCATAATCTTAAACATCAATTTATCTCAAGCATATGGATTCTACTTCAGCTTGTTTAAATAGTCGTGAGGTTCATTTCCTTTCAAATATCCAGACTTGCTTTTTGGGGGCACTATCCTAGAAGCATGGTTGCCAGAAGAGTGTCACTGATTTACTTAAATCTCCCTTGTCTTCTCGGAAAAAGCACCATGTATATTCAATTAAACAAGAAAAATGGATTAAAGACCTATTTGGAAAGACCTAAACATAAATCTACACATAAGATTGTAACACTTATATTTTATGTTCTTTTGTTTTATTTTTTTAATTCAAAAAATAACAAGGGTAAAAATTTTGTGTATAGATTTGCATGCAAACTTCTATATTTAGGTATGTTTATCATTGGTCATTATACAAAAGCGACAAGTGGTTTACATGTTTGGTTATGCATAACAAAATCAATTTTGATCCCAAAATTATGTTGAATTAGAAGCAACTATTAATAGCATTAACATTCCAAAATTGATTTTGGATTAACTAACTACAAAACCAAATATGCACTGAATGACAAAAAATTTGAGTCTTCTTGAGTTCTATCAATTTTCCAGTAGAAACGTCAACGTTGGGGTTGGTCAAGTGGTAGCTCATTTGGTCCCTTAACCAATTGGTCTCAAGTTCGAGTCTTGGATATGGAGCAACCTCCGCTGGGAGACCTTACCGCTTAATGCGAGCTCAGTTGAGTCGGACCAGATCAGTCGGATTCTGGTAAATATGATCCGGGCACCGGTTAGTTTACACCCAAAAAAAAATTTCCGGTAGAAAAATGAATCATACTTATTCATATATGCAATCTCTCATTAATCATTATCCAGCATATGCGATGTTACACTTGCTCGCGCTGCATGCTTATCAGCCATGTGACCATTTCCAGCATATGAAAATTGTAAGCCATCCATGAACTTGCCATTGTCTCTCACACTGCGCAGTAACGCAATGCAACGTCAATGGACAAAAACTCTCTTCTCCTCCTCCTCATTCTCCTCACTCTCACTCACACTCCCATCGCAACAACAAGAAGCACTGCAGCACCTTCTCCACCAATGCACCAACCTCTCCCACCTTCACCAAACCCAATCCTTCATGCTCACCACAGCACTCGACCAAGACAACATCTTCCTCTCCCAACTCATCCACACCTCCGCCTCCCTCGCCTTCCCCTCCTACGCTTACTCCCTCTTCTCCTACTACCACCGTCCCTCCATCTTCCTCTACAACAACATAATCTGGTCTCTATCCCTCTCCAACGCCCCGCTCGCAGTCTCTTTATTCAACGCCATCAGGCTTCTCGGCTTGCGCCCCGATAACTACTCTCTGCCATTCGCTTTGAAGGCCGTTGTTTCGTTGAAGGATGTTGGCGTTGGAATGCAGGTTCATTGCCAGGCTGTTTGTTCTGGTTTGGCGTCGCAGTCCGACGTGGTTGCTTCGCTCGTTCGGATGTATTGCTCTTGCTTCAATTTTTCGGATGCTCGCAAGGTGTTTGATGAAATTGCTTGCAAACGTGTTTCGCTCTGGAATGCTATGATTGCAGGTCAGGGACGTCGTGTTGCATTTGATAATATAAATGAAGAATAGAGGCATGATGGATTTAGAACAATAAACATTTACCAATGATGCTTATGCTTATCTTTTGTGGTCATTTTGCTTTTGCTTTAAGGTAGTATTTGATAAAAAGAGGAGTTAGTCCACACTCTTAAACTGTATGTGTATGTAGGAGTAGAATCTTCCTCTTGTTCTCGTCCGGTTCATAGATTAGACGAATACTTGTACATGTCACAAAACATGTGTTTATAGAGAAAGATGCAGAGGACCTTCTATTTCAGGACTACCTTTTGGTGAAAAGGCGCAATCCATTGATTATGAACTAATGCAACCGACTAAACTTTGTCAAGCATACTATAACACGGGGATTCCATTATCCATTGATCACGCGAAACATCCGATTTTCATTCAATCAATTTCGCATAAATATATCAATGGAAGCCCGATATATTAGAAAAGAATTTTCTTACATGACTGGTTCAGGTGTGCGTGCTCACACTCCTCTTCGGTATATTTTGTAAAATTAGTTATATTTATGTAGGACTTTACAAAAAAAAAAAAAATCCTTGGTAATAACATATTATCAATTTTTTTTTTGGTAAATGACCTTGGTAATAATATTTGCCATATATATATATATATATATATATATATATATATATATATATATATATATGACCCCCTTTCAATGTTTCTACACCTATCTTAATTGCAGGTTATGCTAAACATGGGGATATGGCCAATGCTCGTAGCTTGTTTGAATGTATGCCTGAAAAGGATAAGAATGTTGTTTCGTGGACTGCACTTATTTCGGGTTACGCACAGGCTCATAATCCGAATGAGGCAATTGCGCTATTCCGTAGAATGCAGATTCAGAATGTGCAGCCGGATGAAATTGCGATTTTGGCTGTGCTCTCGGCTTGTGCTGATTTAGGTGCTCTTGAGTTGGGGGAGTGGATTCATAACTACATTGAAAAGCATAAGTTGCACAAGATTGTCCCTCTCTGTAACTCTCTTATAGATATGTATGCAAAATCTGGTAACATTAGTAAAGCACTCCGAATGTTTGAGAATATGAAGAATAAAACGATAGTAACATGGACAACAATGATTGCTGGGTTTGCTTTACATGGTCTAGGAAAGGAGGCCCTTGGTATATTTTCTTCCATGGAGAAGGCTCGAGTGAAGCCGAATGAAGTAACCTTTATTTCTGTCCTTTCTGCTTGTAGCCATGTTGGATTGATTGAACTAGGACGCCATTATTTCGTGTCTATGGAGTCAAAATATGGAATTGAACCAAAGATTGAGCACTATGGCTGCATGATTGATTTGCTTGGACGTGCTGGCTATCTTGAAGAAGCAAAGGATTTAGTTAGGTTGATGCCCTTTGAAGCAAATGCAGCTATATGGGGATCTCTTCTTGCTGCTTCAACAAGATGTGGTGATGCTGAGCTAGCAGCAGAAGCTTTGCATCGTGTCATTAAGTTGGAGCCCCGTAATAGTGGGAATTATTCACTCTTATCCAATACATATGCTGTGCTTGGTAGGTGGAGCGAAGCTCGGATGGTAAGGAAGGTTATGCGAGACACAGGTGTGGAAAAGAATCCAGGGGTGAGTTTTATTGAGGTGAACAACAGAGTATATGAATTCATTGCTGGAGACAAGTTGAAGGTGTACTCTGTTGGCATATATGATGTCCTACATAGCATAAATGAGCAACTGAAGATGGTTTGTCTGAAATGGGCACATAGAGGACCACTAGATGTTGATGACTGAATTAGTGTACATATCCTAATTCTATTTAAAAAAACTGGGTGTATCGTTTTTGTTGAGTACAACTAAATATATACCCCTTTTGAGAATCAATGAGCAACAACTCCCGTGTGTACCATGTTAAGGCAAGTAGTTCCTTTTCTCCTCGGTAAACAATTCCATGAAAGGATGCAAAGGCAGGACTCGGGTACTACAGAGCAAAGTGTACAGAAATGTAATAGAAAACATACATTGATGGCTGAATATAGAGTCTCAAGGTACCAGTTACTTCAACGTGATACTTGTATCTTCTCTAATTGCATTATAAGCTATTAATTTATGACCATCTAATATTCTAGTTTTCCACCCTTCCCTTTTTTTCCTTGCTTGCTAGTACACCTTCATTCAGATACTCTTTCTGCAGTGCAACAAAATTACAACTATTATGTGACTTTTTCCTGCTGTCATGTGACCTTTAAGTGATCCTAACTATGCAAGATCCAATTCTGAAAATTTGCTCATCTCATTCTTATGATTTATCACTCCTCAGTCTCTCACTTGTTATGCATACTAAATAAGTGAATATCAATGACACATGCTTGATTACTTGCTGTGATAGCTAGTGACAAGTGTGAAACATTAAATATGCCTGAGTATGATCTAAACCTATTATATATTCACGGATCCACTTCCTTGGCTGAGAGAGCTCCTCACAAAATGAAGCTCTCATATTAAAAGTTGGACAAGTAAAATGCAATGGGATATGCCACGTGTCCCAAGTGTTTTTTAGTTTAAAATTGAAACCAAAAAAAAATGTGAACCCTTGCCTCTGTTCGGGATTGCACCTATACAGATGGGAAGAAAAATATTATGAACCAATGCATATGTACCTTTGCAGTTAGAAAATAAAAAAAAAAATTGAAACCAAAAAAAATGTGAACCCTTGCCTCTGTTCGGGATTGCACCTATACAGATGGGAAGAAAAATATTATGAACCAATGCATATGTGCCTGTGCAGTTAGAATGCACCTTTTCAGACATATGACAGACGCACCTGTTATTTGAAGTAACAAAACTAAACTTTTGACAAGTGCAACTCTGTTATTTGAAACAAGACCAAAAGAACAGGACATCATACAATACAATTAGTCCACTGTTTGAGATTTGAGCAATATTTATTGAAACCAAGAAATCCCATTACAATACAAACACACTTATGTTCGAAAGCTCACAAAGTTGCACCACTACAATACAATCACACATATGTTTGAAAGTTCACCAATATTCAGTGAAATCAGGAAATTTTATCTTCAATTTCATCTTGCACAACAAAGGTATACTGTAACAGCCTGATTTTCGTAAACCAAAATAATTAACTTTGTGTATTAAAATTACCAAAATGAGGCCAATTTTTTTTTTTTTTTTTTTATAAAACATTGTTGACATGTTTGAAAGGTACTTGATATTCTCAACACCCTTTTCAAAAACCGAGTTGTTACTAAAAACTTTTCTTTGTATACACATTTGATTTCAATAGAAGAACTTGGTTCGAAATTATCTTGACAATTTTTCAAAAACTTCACGTAAGTTACTTAACATGAAAGGTATTCCATCATTAAGCTGAAAACTTAGCTTGATTACATAAATGGTTCATGGCTTGGTAATCCTTACTTCAAACTTTCACAACAGCTTAAATTAATAATCCTATCCTTAGACTATCCTGTTGAACACGGTCGGATGAAGTTCCTTCTTCTTGCTGTCCCCTCATTGTTGATTGATTCCGGCTCCGCCTCATGAAGATGGGAAGTATTTCTCCGAGTCTCATACCGAAACTTCTCCGCGTAGTTCCTATATCCTCGTACGGTTACTTGCCCTATGTGCGGCTCCAGGTTAGCTCCACTGAGTAGATGATCTGGATCTGTAATTACGATTTGGATATAGCCGGTCCATACCCAACCACATGGGGTGCGCTTTCAACCTCTTCCGTACTTACTCCACGTGGTGACATCCATGCAGTACTCCATCTGCCCGTTGAAATACCAGCAGCACCGATATGCCAACGAACAGGAGAGAGTAAGCATTCCGAACGACGGATCGTCGACGGTGTGGGATTACGCTAGGTAAAATAATAGGACCAAAAACACAATACAATACACAAGCACACAAAAACCAAACAGATTATTATTATCTTACATTATTAACAGTATTATTATACTTTCTCATTCTTTTTTACTTTCACATTTTATAACATTCTTTCCTTTTCTCATTCATTTCCATTTCATCACTGTACTCTCTTTCTCTTCCTTCTTATTATTTCATCACCTCTGGTGATTGGGGAGTGTTAAAATACCATCAAAGTGTTCATTTCAATCTCGGCGATCACTCACGTCTACATCTCCTCGGTCATCCACCCAACCTAGTCGGAAGCAAACAAGAGTACAGGACCTTTACCACGCGGGCACGACAGCTGTCACAACACATAAATGGTCCCAGACCAGGAGGATCTCGTCCTCAAATCATATCAATAATATCAAGGCTCACTGTCCATGCAGTGGCAAACACAATGCCCCGTTCCAGTCCCTCTCACTGTTCTCGATTTGCAATCTAGGGGGCAACAGTATGTTTCTAGTGGGCCCGCAGAACTTACCACGGCATTAGACCTAGTCCCCACCACGTTAGTGCGCCACATGTGGAGTTTGTTCTGCCCAGAAACATACTCTAGACTTCTTGACGTTTCACCGTCATCGTCCTCCCCTAATGCAATCTCGTCCTAAGTATCCGCAGATACTTATCGTTTCTTCCTCTCCACTACTTCCACTCTCATACCTCACCGCGCATGTCTTTTAAAGTCTTTTAATCTTTTTAATTATCCTAAGGTCGGCCCGTCCTTCGTGCAACCCTTCAACGAGTCCCGACCACTAACTTTGCACAAACTTTCTCTCATCATTTCTCACATAGCACAGAGCTGGGATCACATCGCAATTTCCAATCTCATTTCTCAAACTTTCCCGACATACTCCATTTCTCACAATCATCTCATTCCAACCTCTTCTCTCAAAACAAGCTCTTCACAACTTTCTCAAAAACCGTTTTATAAACTTTTACAAAACCTCACTCCATAAACAATTTCATAAAACTCCCTTTTGTAAATTTTCTCAAAAATCTAGTTCACAACTGCTCAATTCTCTTTTCCAAGACTTTCTGAAAAATCTCTTTTCACAACTTTCACAAAATTTTCCTTCCAAAACTCTTCTGAAAATACTTTTCATAATATTTCTCAAAACCTCTTCTCAAAAACATTTTCAAAAGAATTTCTTTTCACAAATCTTTTTCTAAAAACTTCCCTTCACCATCCTCCACAAGATCTCTTTTTCAAAAATCTTTTCGAAAACCGTTTTTCAAAAACCTTTTCAAAAATCACAACTTTGCTGGGCGCTAATGGAGGAGCAAGTTCAACTCGACACTAGTCCCAGACTAAAACCAAAACACAAGGAGCCCAGCTCCGCTCACATCACATCTCAGATCCACAATCACATCACTCTCCCCAGCTTTGGCTCGTTCTCCTCATTATCCTCAATTTCATTTCCCACTTCTCAATTCTTTCTTTCTGTTCCAACTCATATCTTATTCACACTTATTATTCTTTTCTCATTATGTCTTTACTTCACAATCTTATTTATTTCGCTTCTATTTTCAGGACGTAACAGACGTCCATCAGCATATTACTCATTTTCATTAACAGCAATAAATAACATAAGGCATAATTAAATAAATATATAAAAGCATGCTATCATTCACACAAACATCATACAACAATGTGGTCTTCGTCACCTTCGTATAAGTGGCCACACAATCAAACAATTGCCACTTATACTACTGATTCCAACCACTTAGTTCCGATCTTTGAGATGACACGGAACGTCCTACTAAATCACCTAACTACCACGGTGTCTTAGGAAAGCTTCTCTCTCACCTGAGGTCCAGCAATGAAGTGCGTACTGTCTCTTCGAGTCCTTCGCGTTGTCGGTTGCCAACTGCCCCAATCTCCTTTCTATTTCATTCCTCATATTAAATGAAACATTTTACATTATTAACTTATACAAGGAAATCTTTTCTGGGTTTAATACTTGTCCTTTCTTAGTTGGGAAAACTTTGAAAATATAATCAAAATCAACTAACACTTGAAAACTTGGTTTTAAATCATATGAAAACATCTCTAGACCCAAAAGCACGTCCAAGTAATTCTGGACAACAAACATAGTTTTACAAAATCACTTTAATAAAATTCCGAAAATATAGTAAAAACATTATTTACTTTAAATAACTTTTTAACTTAAAATCATCACTTTGAAAACCCAAGTTTTTTAATCATAAAACAACTTTGGACAGCCATGAACATAATTTAAAAATCTTAAGTGAATCAAATCAATTTTCTTAAAACAATTTATTTCAAAACCGTTCATACACAACAACAACAACAACACTTAATTTATTTGAAGCACTTAAATAATTTAATCATCAAAGCAATTATGCATCCATACATAGTTCATTTTCGTAAGACACGTATGCATACAAGCATTCATAAACCAAATTGAGTCAAGTTTCAAACCAAACACATCAACATTTATTTCCATGCATATTTCATTCATGCAATTAAACTCCCTAAACCTATTTAAACTACTTAACCGAATAAAAGCAAAGAAAATAAATCAAAAACCACAAATTAAACCACATGAAGTAACTCATTTTAATTTAGGCATTTAAGTTTCATTTTCTTTTAATCCTAACCGCATACACATACACACACACAATCACTCAATTACTTTAATTTGTTTATTTCATTCCTTAAAATATACTTATTCCTTTTAAGTCATTTCATTGAAAAAGGGATCCTAGGCTAGCTAACATATATAGACCGAATACAATTATGGCATGCACAAAGAACATGAATCAAAGCAAAATCATTTTTCAAAAACTTGTTTTCTTATTTTCTTTATGAAATCCGTGAGTTGCACAACAATTCGAGCAAACACAATTTTAATTTCTTAACACAATGAAATCAAGGGTTATGTCAAAGGTTTTTTTTTATCCTTCAAGAAGAACACATGCATGTACCTATAAATCTCTAGGTGAGACAATTTTCATCATGCATGTAAGGAAAACATGATTTCCTACTCTCCCTAGTTTTGACCAAACAATGTCATGCAAAAAGGCAAAATTTTATAATTTTATTTTCTACATGCAAATGCCTAAACTCATGGATCATATCATGCAAGACATAGGAGCATCATTTTTACTTTTCCTAATATCAACCGAATCATCATCACACACACACACAAACCTTGATTCAAACTCTTGTATATTAACAATTATTTTTAAAAGCTTGTTAGGCATATTTCTTGTGAAAACCGTGACATGCATACAAGAAATCAAGATTTTATATTCAAATTAGACATACAAAATCCAAGCTTCATGTTTTCTCAAAATTTAACAATAGATCAAGACATGCAAAAGAGGAGCAAAATCATGAACTTAAACTCAATCTACAAACAAACCATGAAGAACAAGCTAGAAATTAACACAATAAATCATAAAATTACTTAGATCAAATTAAAACATCAAGACCTAAATTTTCTACTCATGGCCGAATCATTTTAATTCTTGATTTGGTGATTTATAAGTTTATTCATTCATAAAAATCCAAGATCAAGGCATAAAGAGAACATGCAAAGAAAAATAAGAGTTAGAAGGCCACAAAATCAACATGCATGAGGAGATCAAAACAATCTATGGACTCTAAACACAACCTCAACAAAACTGTGATGAAGAACATTCACAAGTAAGAGATCAAAGCACAAGAATAACATGCATGACCTTTAAACCTCAAGATCACTCAAAATAATTACATGCATCACAAAAATTAAATCAAAGTCCATAATAAATTCCTTTATAACACCAAATGACTAATTCAAAACTCTTTCTACCTTAGTTCCTAATCTTAAATCCTCAACTCTCTTTTTCTCCTTCTCTTGGGTTTGCCTCGGTTTCTCTCCTTCTAGGGTTAAGGGATGGTTTCCTCCTTGATCTTTGATGAAGAAGTTGGTTGAGAAAAGGAATTGAAGAAGTTTGGGTCAAGGGCTTTGGGATTTTCACTCTTCTTCTTCTCTTCTCCTCACGGGGTTCTCTCTTTCTTTCTATGAGTCTCAAGAGTTGATGTACTCTTGAGAGCAAGTGTGTTGGTGTTTGTTGTGGAGATGAAAAATGGATGAAGAAAATGAAAAGGAATTAGCCCAACACATACTCACTCACACGGATTTAAGAGCAAGTGCAAGGGGTGAGTAATTTCCTTTTTAGCCTTGGCTCATGTTGGAAGCTTGAGGGCAATTCGGTCCAACCCATTTGTTGCATGGGAAGGGCCAAGTCGTGGGAGACAAGGGTGGAGAAAAGTCCACACTAGGTTTCATGACTCATCTCTCCTACTCTCTTCCTCTTTTCCTATTTAATTTTCACTTTCTTAAAGCTTAAGGGAATCACCCTTATTTGGTCCTTCCCTCTCTCATGTGGCCGAACCATATACATACACATGCACATATAATTTTTTTATTTTCATCAACACATAGCATAGATTCATGTATACAAGTAACATATACATAGACATACACACATTCACACACAATTTGTTTTCATGTTGATCACATAGCATGAATTCATGGAATAATGCATATATACTCATCATGCACCCACACACGTATTACACCTATACATATACATTCATGCATCATACATTACTCATACACATAGACACATACACATTCACATGCATTCACACATACATTATATTCTTTTCAATAATTAAATCCTCACATCCTCCTGAGCACACTTATACACACTAAAACCGTGTATGCACACACCTAGGGAACAATTTTAGTTCAAACATAATCACAAATATTTTTATAAAAACATTAAGCGTATCTACTCTTTCAAAACTTAATTTCTAAACTTTGGATGTTACTTTAGGAAATCATTTCTCTAAAAATCATTCATTATCTTGAAAATGTGAATTTAAGGAAAATCATTTAGGAAAAACACTCTTTAAAAACACTTTTCTCAAAATAAATTTCTTTAGTGTTTTAATTTAATATGAGGAATTTACGGGGTGTTACATATACCACTAATTTCATGGTTTACAGCCCTTCGTCTTCCTCTTTTTCATATTTTCTTTTGTCCAACGGCAAGTAATAGGAACTAAGAAATTATAATATCATGGGTTCCAGCTCTTCGTCTTCTTCTTTTTGTCAATTTCAAACCTAAAATTCCTGTTAACACAATTCCATTTCATTAATTGAAATTATATACTTGGTACCGAAAATGGGAAATCAAATAACCAAAGAAGGAAACAAAGACACACCCGAAGGCGTATGTGACAACGATGTGTTAAATATATACTCACAAACTCACCAGTTATCCAAGGAGGACAAATTTCAGTCAAAAAAAAGCAAGGATATTCAGGAAGTTAACACTCGATAAGAAGAGAAGTTATCAAACCGGTCATGATATACAAAATTGCAACTATTATGATAAAGATTTGAAACAGGCTCAAAGGGATGCAAGGCTTAGGAGAAAGGAAATTATAATAGAAAAAAGATGAAAACGACAAGCAAGTCAAGGTATGTAAAAATTCATTCTTCTTATGACAAAAATATAAATTCTAGGCACTGTTATCATGACAAGTTCCACTACTTCTTAAACAGGAAATGCTGATTCGCATGATCAACCCATGGATCATCAACAACAGTCAGGTTTGTATGTTGTTATGAATTCATAAATACATTATGTTAATATTTCCTCACAGGTTTTTTTTCTAATGCAAATTCAACTTTAAACATTTATCAAACTAGACAACAGCAACAACAACAATCTAGGCAATGTAGGGCAAGAATACTACGCAATAGACAGAATAGTCAATCTCATGATGGTAATTTATTTTATATAAGAAATTTTTTCAAATGGAAATATACCAATGTTGCTTTTAAACCAATTTTCACCCGTATACGAATACAATTGCTTATGTAGACATTGGTGATCCAACTTGGCCATGTGTTCACTATGGGACATTAATGTGGTATGATGAACGGAATACAAAATCAAAGAGACCAACAATCCCCAAGTTTAGCATTTGCTGTAAGGGTGGCAAAGTTCAGTTACCCCTATTGCAAGACCCTCCTCCACTAATGAAGGAACTTCTTTTTAACAAAGATACACAGATGAGCAAACATTTTAGGGAAAACATAAGAGTTTACAATGCAGCTTTTAATTTCACATCAATGGCTGCTAAAGTAGACAAAAGTGTTAATATTGGTAGTGGACCTAGCATTTTCAGAATATCAGGGCAGAATTACCATAATATTGGTGATCTTATTCCATCTCATGGCAATACACCAAAATTTGCTCAACTGTATATACATGATATAGCCAATGAAGTGGAGAATAGGATGTCAATATCCAGGTGCTTAAAAGTTGTATCTTATTTTTTTTTACTTTATATATTATAAAAGATTAAATACTAATAGTTTCCCTATCATTTAAATTGGCCCTTATGTGTATACTATTTAAATAAATGCAGGTCAAATGATATTTTGCATGAAGAAATAATGCGACGACTGAAAGAAATGCTTGATGATATTAATGTATGGGCCAAGACTTTTCGTATGGCAAGAGATATCTTTGAAGAAGATGAGAACTTGAACTTTGGATTAAGATTGATATATGACAGAAGAACAGATGGAAGGACGTATAACATACCCACTGTCCCTGAAGTGGCGGCACCAATTGTTGGAGATTTTGGTTCAGCACCACAACCAAGAGATATAATTGTGCAAAAGAAAGACGGTAGGATGCAACGTGTACATGAATTGCATCCAGCTTATCTCCCGTTGCAGTATCCTTTGCTCTTTCTTTACGCTGAAGATGGTTATAGAAATGGAATTGCTCACAGATATCATACTGACTTTTCCAAAATGGCATATAACAATGTTACTATGAGGGAGTTCTTTGCTTATAGATTACAAACTAGGAAGAATGAGGCGGAAACAATTTTGCATGCTGGAAAATTATTCCAGCAATTTGTGGTTGATGGATATACTATGGTTGAATCAGAAAGGTTGTCCTTCATTAAAAGTAAGCAAAAAAACCTAAGATCAATAACTTTTAAGGAAATTCATGACGCAGTTGATCATGGGGTAAGAGATTCATCTTCATCAGGAACCCGCATCTTCCTACCGTCTTCATTTGTAGGGGGTAGGCGATATATGGATGAACATTACTATGATGCAATGGCAATATGTCATAAAATTGGATATCCTGATCTATTTATAACTTTCACTTGCAACAAGAACTGGCCAGAAATCACGCGGTTCCTGTTAGCAAAAGGACTAAAGCCTGAAGATCGGCCAGACATACTGTCAAGAGTTTTTAGAATAAAACTACAACTGCTTATTGAAGACTTAAAAAGTGGGGAGTTGTTTGGAAATGTCGTTGCAAGTAAGTTCCATAACTATTATGGTTTTTCACACCATATTTCTTTTGTATATAATTAAAACTTTATTTATTTATTAAACTTATTGTTATATTTTTAAGACCAAATACTGGATGCAAAGAGCTCCTCAGAAAATAGAGCTCTCAGAGCAAAAGTTGATAAAATAAAAGGCAATGAGGCATGCCACATGTCCTAACAATAATAAATAAATTATGTATTAGTTCAAACAAGTGAAAAGATATATCATTTCAACAATGAAGTGTTACGTCGTTTCAACAGTGAAATGCTACATTCTTTCAACAGTGAAGTGATATGTCGTTTCAATAGTGAAATGATACATCGTTTCAATAGTTTCCACATATTAATCAATTACTACTCATATTTTTTATTCTTCTAAAATCTAAATTTTTATTCTTCTAAAATCTAAATTTATATTATACAATTAAACCATGGAACATCAACCACAGTCTGTCTGTTATGTTCTTATGAAATTCATGAATACAATATCCTGTTGGTGATGGTGGAGGGCTTGGCTGGTATGATGGTATGATGCGTGTTAACGAGAAAAAAACCTTTTTACACCATACGCTGTTGGTAGGGGCGGAGTTCCGGTATCCATTGTTCAATATGCAGATGACACTGCTATCCTCCAGAGGCTACAGGAGAAAATTTCTGGTTGGTTAACGCTATACTTCGTAAAGGAGGCTACTCGAGAAAAGTTCTGTTGGTTAAAGCTATACTTCATGGGTTTGAATTAGCATTTGGTTTGAAAATAAACTTTCATTAAACGTAGCAGCATTTATGGTCTTAATGTTGTCCCGAAGTCAACGTAGGAGGCATCATTGCACTGCAAAATTGGTCATTTTTCCTTCTCTTGTCTTGGAATTTCTCTAACTGCAAATGCTAAACTTTCAAAATAGGTTGTCTTCTTAAAAAGGTAAAAACTTGTCTTTGGGATGTAGATTTTTTTTCTCTCTTCTTATAAAGTTGGGTGAGATTTTGGTTAAAATTGAGAGAAATTTTCTGTGGATGGGTGTGAGCGCAGTAAAAAATATCATGGGTTAGATGGGATTTAGTATGTCAAAGTAAAGAAGAAGGCTTAGGAGCAAAAGATCGATTAATATTTAACAAGACTCTTTTAAGTAAATGGAGGTGACGTCTGTGGAGGGGCTTTGGGGAAAAGTGTTGTATAGTAAATTTGGGGAGTAAAGAGTAAGGTGCAGTGGTGGAAGAATGTCTGCAATCTAAGGGTAGAGTTAGAGTTGGGGGAGAATGGTTTGATAAAAGTCTAGAATGTTAAGGAGTGGAAATTCTTTAAAATTTTGGGAAGACTCTTGGTTCTGTGGCCAGGCTGGATATGTTTCCAACTCTGTTTTTGATTTAAAATGCTAAAGACTTATTCATGAAAAAGAAGTATTTACATGGCAAATCTTGAAAGCAGATAGAACTTCAGATGGTGTAGGAGACCGTTTGATTGGTTAAATAATATGTTAAAAAGATGTATCTTTACATTAGGGAGATGACCCTTTCTGCTGGGGTCTTAGAAATGGTGACATTTTTCCAGTCAAAACTGCTTATAATTTTATTGATGGCACAAATGTCCTCTGATTTGGGAGTGACATTTGTTCTGTTAGTTGCATTGAGAAAAATTGGAAAATCAAGGTCCATGCAAAAGTTCAATATGTGTGGGATGAGGAAGAGAAGAGTATTGGTGCATGTGGAATATGAGCCATGTAATAATGCTGAGGAAGATTCATCTCACTTATTTTGTGGAGTAACGAAGAGGATGTGGGAAGAAATAATGCTTTGCCTTCAAATCCACTCATCAGTTCTAGATGATGCTTCCTGCGTTTTTTGGGAATTTGGTTAGGAAGAAACAAAAGTCCAAGGCGACGATTATTTGGTTTACTGTAATTTGGCGGGTGTTATGCTTGCTAATCTTTTTAATGAATTCTTTTGTTTGCCGTTAAAAAAAATGAAATATTTGCTAACAAATGTTTTTCTGAGATTATTTTTTCAGCAATTGTTGCATGTGCATCCCTTATCTTGTACTTGGGTTCTATTCTACTTTTTGTTTCGGCTATACTTCGTGGGTTTTTGGTTTGAAAATAAACTTTCATAAACGTAGCAGCATTTATGGTCTTAATGGTCTTAATGTTGTTCCGAAGTCAATGTAGGATGCATCATTGCAAAATTGGTCATTTTTCTTTCTATTATCTTGGAATTCCTCTAACTGCAAATGCTAAACTTTCAAAACAGTGTATTTTTGGAAAGGTAAAAACTTGTCTTTGGGAGGTAGAATAACTTTTTTTTCTCTTCTTATAAAGTTGGATGAGATTTTGGTTAAAATTTAGAGAGATTTTATGTGGGTGGGTGTGTGCACAGCAAAAAAAAATATCATGAGTTAGATGAGATTTAGCATGTCAAGAAAAAGGCTTAGGAGCAAAAGATCGATTAATATTTAACAAGGGCTCTTTTAAGTAGGTGGAGGTGACGTCCGTAGGGAGGGGCTTTGAGAAAAGTGTTGTATAGTAAATTTGGGGAGTTTGACCCTTTTAAATTTAGGAAATTTGGGGAGTAAAGAGTAGGGTGCAGTGATGTCTGCAATCTAAGGGTGGAGTTAGAGTTGGGGGAGAATGGTTTGATAAAAGTTTTTCTAGAATGTTAAGGAGTGAAAATTCTTAAAAATTTTGGGAAGACTCTTGGTTCGGTGGCTAGGCTGGATATTTTTCTAACTCTGTTTTTGATTTCAAATGTTAAAGACTTATTCATGAAAAAGAAGTATTTACATCGCAAATCTTGAAAGCAGATAGAACTTCAAATGGTGGAGGAGACCGTTTGATTGGTTAAATAATCTGGAGATGTATATTTACATTAGCGAGATGACTCTTTCGATTGGGGTCTTGGAAATGGTGGCATTTTTCCAGTCAAAACTGCTTATAATTTTATTGATGGCACAAATGTTCTCTGATTTGGGAGTGACATTTGGTCTGTTAATTGCATTGAGAAAAATTGGAAAATCAAGGTTCATGCAAAAGTTCATGCATTTATGTGGAGTTACTTTGGGATAGAATTTCTACTAAAATTAATATGAGGAAGAGAGGAGTATTGGTGCATGTGGAATATGAGTTGTGTAATAATGCTGAGGAAGATTCATCTCACTTATTTTGTAGAGTAACGAAGAGGATGTGGGAAGAAATAATGCTTTGGCTTCAAATCCACTCATCAATTCTAGATGATGCTTCCTGCGTTTTTTGGGAATTTGGTTAGGAAGAAACAAAAGTCCAAGGCGGTGATTATTTGGTTTACAGTAATTTGGCGGGTGTTATTGCTTGTCTTTTTTAATGAATTCCTTTGTTTGCTGTTAAAAGAATGAAATATTTGCTAACAAATGTTTTTCTGAGATTATTTTTTCAGCAATTGTTGCATGTGCATCCCCAATCTTGTATTTGGGTTCTGTTCTACTTTTTGTTTCGGTCAGAGCTTTGCATTATGTATTCTCTTCGTGAGGGGTATTATACTTCTTCACTATTTAATTGAATTTTATTTTTTTTATTGAATTTTTTTTATCTTATACGAAAATCTCGAAAATTATTAAAATTAATATATATATATATATATATATATTTATTTATTTATTTTCGAGTTCAATCATTGCAAAAATCTATATTCAAAGTTATTGATGATATTAATTACTTCTTTTCAATAATGTATACCTAGACTATCATGAATTTAATTATATATTTTTTTAATGCTAAATTGAATGTATTTAATTTTTTTGAACTATTTGATTTTAAATAACAAATACAATTATTGATATATATATATATATCGTGCATTGAACTTATCATAGTATTATAAGAATATTATTACCAAATAATAATATAATTAAAAATATTCGTACAACCCGTGCATTGCACGGGTTAAAAACTAGTTAATTATATTTTCTAACTTTTAAATCTATCATGACAGCTGTTCACACTATTGAGTTCCAAAAAAGGGGCCTTCCGCATGCCCATATTTTGTTGTTCTTAAGACTTGAAGACAAGTACCCAGATTGTAGTAAAATTGACACAATAATCAGTGCTGAAATACCAGACAAAGATCAGGAGCCAATACTTTATGAGAGAGTTAAGTCTTTCATGATCCACGGCTCATGTGGCTTAGCAAATAAGAAATCTCCATGCATGAGAAATGGTAGATGTTCTAAGTTCTTTCCCAAACCTTATGTTGAAAGAACAACAATTGACGAAGATGGATATCCAATGTACAGGAGACGCAACAATGGTAGAAGTGTTTTAAAGGGACAAGTTGAGCTGGACAATCGCTTTGTCGTACCATATAATCCTACTCTGTTACTAAAATATGATGCACACATAAACATCGAGTGGTGTAACCAGTCACGATCCATAAAATATCTTTTCAAATATATAAACAAGGGAAGTGATAGGATTACCCCTGGATTATATGACAAAGAGAAAAGAAACAATGAGATTCAGATGTATTACGATTGTCAGTATTTATCCGCGTGTGAATCTACTTGGAGGATTTATGGTTTTGAGATCCAACACAGGGAACCAGCTGTTGAAAGATTAAAATTTCACCTTCCAGATGAACAGAGCGTTATATACGAAGATGAAGAACCACTCAACGATGTTGGAGATAGAGCAGAAAGAAAGCGGAGTATGTTTTTAGCATGGATGGAAGCAAATAAAAGGTATCCTGAAGCCAAAAATTTGTTGTACTCCGATTTTCCAAGTGGATTTGTGTATAAATGCAAAGAAAATGAGTGGCTGCCAAGGAAATCAGGAAGATCCATAGGTAGGCTACATTATGTAAAGCCCACATGTGGAAAGCTCTTTTATCTCAGGATCATGCTGTCAATAGTAAAAGGCCCAGAAAGTTTTGAAGACATTAGGACAGTGGACAACATTATTTATGACACATACAGAGATGCATGCTTCAAGCTCGGGTTGCTTCAGGATGACCAAGAATATGTTGAGGCTATCAAGGAAGCTGCATTATCCTCGACAGGACAACAATTAAGATTGTTATTTGCAGATATACTTATGTCAAATAGTATGGCAATGTCGGTCCGTGTATGGAACAAAACATGGAGATACTTATCAGAAGGCATTCTTATACAGCAAAACATTCCAAGTCATGTTCAAGGTAGGTAAAGAATAATTTTATTACTTTCTATTTTCCATTCATTTCCATGCAATGACTATATGAACTCCTGATCAATAATTATGATGCATTAAATATATATAATAATTTTATATATTATTCCATTAGATGTACGATTCAGGAACCACCAGTTGAAGGAGAAAACATTGCTAGAAATAGAAAGAATATTGAAGATTAATGGTCGAAGTTTGAAGGATTTTCAAGGAATGCCATTTCCATCTGACACAGATATCCGCTACTCAGACAATAGTCTCATACTTAATGAAATGAATTATAATCTGGAACAACTCCGAGATGATTTACAGGTTTTAATTTCAAAACTCACAGACGAGCAAAATTATGCTTTTACAAAAATCATGACAGTTGTTGATCAAAATAAAGGTGGTGTTTTTTTCCTTAATGGATACGGAGGGACTGGCAAGACATTTGTGTGGAAAACACTATCTACTGCCATTCGGTCTAGAGGTGAAATTGTACTTAATGTGGCTTCTAGCGGTATTGCTGCAATCTTACTACCAGGTGGCAAAACTGCACATTCCAGGTTTGGTATTCCTATTGATGTTGATCAACACTCTACATGCAAGATCAAACAAGGATCAGATTTATCAGAATTATTATTAATGAGTAAGTTGATAATTTGGGATGAAGCACCTATGACAAGGAAGCAGTGTTTTGAAGCGCTGGATAGATCTCTAAAAGATATTATGAGAACAACTAATGCTGAGAATGAAAATTTGATATTTGGAGGAAAGACAATTGTTTTCGGAGGAGATTTCAGGCAGATCCTTCCTGTGATTCCTGGAGGAGGGCGATCAGAAATTATTTTTTCAACAATCAATTCCTCCTACATTTGGGATCAATGTGAGGTATGTCGTCATGTGTTTATTCATAAATTGTTAAATTTAATTTTGATTTTTATTTATTAATTTTAAATAGTGCTTTCAGGTATTATCTTTGACGAAAAATATGCGTCTACAATCAGATAATTTTAACGAGGACATTCAAAAGATGGAAGAATTTGCCAATTGGATACTGGATGTTGGCAATGGTACTGTTGGAGGTACTAATGATGGTGAGGCAGATATAGAAATCCCACAAGAATTTCTTATCAAGCAATTGGACGATTATCCTATATCATCAATAGTTGATTCAACATATCCTGCACTCAATGACAATTACAAGGACAAGTATTACTTACAAGAAAGAGCCATACTATGTCCAACATTGCGTATCGTAAAGAAGATTAATGATCATATGATGACCAAGATCCCTGGTGAAGAAAAGATTTATTATAGTTCAAATACTATTTGTCCAACTCAACGACAACAGCAAGGAATGCAACATTTGAATCAATCGGAATTTCTGAATAGCTTGACAAGTTCAGGATTACCCGATCATGAGTTAAAACTGAAAGTTGGGGTACCTATTATGTTGCTAAGAAATATTGACCAATCACAAGGATTGTGTAACAGGACTAGATTAATAGTGAGTAAATTGAACAATCATGTCATTGAAGCAGAGATAATTACAGGGACAAACTCTGGCGAAAAAGTCTTCATTTCTCGAATGGTCATGGTCCCATCACAAAGTAAATGGCCATTCAAGTTACAAAGAAGGCAATTTCCAATTACTGTTTGTTATGCAATGACTATTAACAAGAGCCAAGGACAATCCTTGACCAATGTTGGACTATATCTACCAAATCCAGTTTTCACTCATGGTCAATTGTATGTTGCTATCTCACGAGTTAAGCATATAAATGGATTAAAAATTATAATCCATGACAAGCAAGAGAATGCAACTAATATGACCACCAATGTAGTTTGGCAAGAAGTTTTCCAGAACGTAAACCAGAACTTTCAGTGACTACTATTATTTACATTTACTTCATTTAATTGTATTATTATTTTGGCTATGTGACCTGTATATTAGTTTGTTTATAAACTATTGGTATTTAATTTGTAACAACTATTGTTTAATAAGTTTAACATTTTAAGTTTGTTGGATATTTTTATTCAATAATAACTTTGTCATGTTGAGATAAAATTTCATTATGTTCTTATAAATAATAATAATGGTTGTTGCTGTATTTTTTTAGTTGTTTTTTTATTTTATTTATAATAACTGTTGTTGATGCAAGAACTAGGATTTTATGCTGCAACATAACTCAAAAATTATCCCCCAAATATCCTGTATAATTATTCTTCGGAGCCCAAACAACCAGATAAAGAAAATTTGCTCAAGATCTCAAACAAAACAACAAATACAAGAAACTAACATAACCAGATTTATCCCTTCAAAAAAACATAACCAGATTTATTTTATTATTGTTTCTTTTGGATGACTAAGGCTAACAATATTCTTCAATAAATAATTTGACATTTACACAAAAATCCAAAAAAAAAAAAACGAATTTATTGACAAACAAATTTAAGATCTGACCTTGAAGGATAAACATAAAAAGGTAAGTTCAAAAAAATTTAAAATTCAGTTACAAAACCCAATTGGATTAGTATCAATCATAAATATCAATATTTAGTTATATCAATACAAAAAAATAGGATAAGTATCACAAAAAAAAAATCCATCTCATTATAAATTTAAGCATTACTGATGGTAACGTTCCACAATTGACAATTATATTCAAAGAAAAATTTCACCAAAACTTCAGCAAAATGGCAGAACAAATAGCCATCAAACGACAATCAACATGGGTTAATGAGATAACAAAAGATATCTCCATCCTGAAGATTCAAGCTCGTGTCATGACTGTGGGTTGTGAAAAAGTACCATCAGCCAAAGGAAGATCAATCTCTCGAGATGATCTTACTCGACGAAAAGGTTTAAATATTAGTTTTTATAAATCTCAGTATTTTGCATTATATATATGTATATATCAATACAGAGATACTAACCATTATATTCGTATTAACCAGCAAGGAAAAATTCAAAGCCTCAGCATCAGAAGATGTATTAAAAACTATTAGAGGCCAAATATCTGAGGGAAAATGTTATCTGCTAGGAAATTTCAGCATTCAAGACAACGTTGCTAAATACAGGAGTACAAGCCACAAATGCAGGTTATACTTTCACAAAAATACAACAATCAAGGAAATAAATTGCACCTCAATTCCTGAATACAAGTTCGACTTTGTGCCACTGAATGATATTCTCAGTCAGCCAATTGACAGGCAATACTTGATAGGTAATCCCTATATTTTTACTTGATTAAATTCCATATTTAGAACCAATTACACGTTACTAATTAATATACAAATAGCAACCTCTGATAACTTCTAATTCTTTTATTTATTGATTGATCATAGATATCATTGCCAGAGTGGTAAAAATCATACAAAATGTTTGTCTCCCATTAGATAACCCAAAAACAAGAAAAATAGAACTTGAGTTGGAAGACACCAGGTACCAAATTTTATCATAAAACTTAACTTTAATATATAATCAAATAAAGTAATGTAAAAAAATTAACATATATTAAATGCAGCAACACAAGAATTATATGTGCTTTGTGGGGAAAATATGCTGAGGAGATACATGGTCATCTTGCAAATGAAGACGTCAAATGCTTAGTAATAGCAATGCACCAAACATTAATAAAGGATGGAAAAGGTGATTATTTATATCAAATTATATATTTCTTTTTCCCTGAATTGTAAACTTCATTAAATCTTTCATGTTTTTCATGCCCATATATAACCTAAACACCTACAGCAAATCTTGAATTATCAAACACGTTGTATGGGACAAAACTATTCATCAATCCAGATTGGTCGGAAGCAAATCATTTAAAATCAATGAGGTTAGCAAAATGTTTTATATTTATTATTAAATTAAAACAAACATTCCATAACATTTAAAAAATTAATTTCATTTTGTGCTAGGTCATCTTCGGAGGAAGAAGAAAATATAACTTTACAATGTACCCCAAAGAAGATGGAAGATGATTGGTTCAATGCAGAGAAAAGGAAAACTTTAAAAGAAATGAAGAAATCAGGACAGGTATTAAGTACAAAAACAAAACATATCATGAAAATCTTTTTCATAAACATAATTTACATTTTTATTAGATAATTGACTAATGTAACATAATTTTTCTTTATTCTAGAAAGGTGATTGGATTGTTCTAGGAACTGTAACACCTTCCATTTTAATCCCTTATATCATATTATTATAAAAGTTTTTAGGAAAATTTTGACAGGGTTTATTCTAAAATTTGGACTTTACCTTTATGATTAAAACCTGTCACCTGTCATAAGTATGTTTTCAAAATAGTTTTATGTTTAAACAAGTTCAACATTCACAATAATAGCAAGCATCAACAAACAACACAATCAATCATTTAGGCAAACACAGTACAATACATAGCATCACACACTTATATGTATATCAAACATATATCCTAATTCAATGCAACCACCTAGAGTTTCAAACATCTAATTGCTTAAACCTGAGACTAGCAACGTGCACTATCTTGGGGTTTCTGACTTTCTAGTCTATGCCTACAAATTCTAGCACTATCATAGCTAACTCAAATGCTTGAACTAGCTAGACTTCTATCTCCCTACAAAATAACTCCTACAACCCTTACCACACTTACAACACTTCCGCTGCGCAACTCTGCTATGACTTCTATACCTTCTAACACCCTTCCTAATCTTAGGCCTAGGAAATAAATCTAACAATTATTTCATTGGATTCAAGGACTCAATGATATCATCTTCCAATTAAATGTAAATTTCGAGGGTACCGTCTCGATTCTACATTACATTGGAGAATAGAATCATTTATTGTACAACATGAGTTCCAACCAAATAATAGATGACTCATCTTCTATTCAAAAGAGGACTTGAAATTTCCTTTTGAAGAAAATTTAAATTCTTTGCCATATTTGAAATAGGCATAATCAATTCGAAACTAGGAGTTAGTCCTTCCCGTTGGGGTAGCAATTTCATGCTCTGTCCCGTTGGGAGTTTTCCTTTCCCTTAGTCTCTACCCTCTGTCCATTTCAAACTACAACAAGTTACACTTGCAAAATTTGTTTCATCCTCTTTAAATTGAAGAGACCACATTATAATAACTAACTATGACTCGCCATAATCCAATACTAATGAACTATACCAACTCCAACTAGAATGCATGCATAACTACTAATATATACTCCTTAACTAACTATTTATTAGTTACTCTCATGTGGAGTAACACCTTGGAGATATGGAAGTCCATACTGCATTGCCGAGGATTGCAACCATTGCTCTGATACCATAAAATGTAACACCTTCCATTTTAATCCCTTATATCATATTATTATAAAAGTTTTTAGGAAAATTTTGACAGGGTTTATTCTAAAATTTGGACTTTACCTTTATGATTAAAACCTGTCACCTGTCAGCCAGATTATTCGAAAATTAATCTATTCGTTCAGTTACGTCAAAATACTTATAACAGAATAGATAAAAACCATGTTCCAAAATGAAATTAAGGTTTACCAGTTAAAAGTGGAATATCACCATTTTACCAGTAAATACATATAATTTTTTCCCAAATATTAAACCAAATGGTGATAACCCAACAGTTTATATAAAAAGTCCTGAATACAAAATAATCCTACATTATATGCTAAGAGAGCATAGGTTGACTGTGAAAAGGGATAAACCCAATGTACATAGGGTTGCACCTTAGTGTACCCAACCTCGGTCTTCTGGTAAACTGTAGTGACTCTTTCCTCAATACCTAAAATGGTCAACACAGAGAGTGAGATATAACTCAAAATCAAAGGAAACACCTAAAGACAGTAATAAAAACATAATAAAATACATGACACCCAAATATATAACTAAATATATATATATATATATATAGTTATGCCCTATTCCCTTCTAATGCCATATGATGCCATGTATGCAATGATATGCAATGCAATGCACTTTCCATAACCATTTCCATATCCATTTCCATGTACCATTTCCATTTGTCCATGTTTCCATATTTCCATATATTTTCCATAATGTATCCATATACCATGGTTTGCCATATATCCTCACATCGCCCTCCACACAATTTGGAAAAGATCAACTAGGAGTAAGTGTTTCCCAACCGATGCTTGCACAATACGATGTCGGGTGGATTACCCCTTAGCACGGTGAGAAGCTATCCCATCCTGTGTACATCGTACCATTTGGGCCGGATACCCAAATTGGCTATAGCAGGAACCACTTTACACTAGTCCCGAAGTGCCTAAGTGGCGGATAGAATTATCATAGTGCGCGTAGGACCAATCCACGGCTTAGCCCAGTACTTCATCCCTTTGTAGAATACCTCATACTGTATTAGACCCATCTTGTGGATCAAAGTCCTCTATGATAAATTCCCACAATTGTGTTGGTACACAATTGAGCCACTATATCACTCTCGTCCGTCGATTCTATGGAACCTTCGCATGACTGTCCTTCAGTCCACATAGAATGTTCTCGTATCTTTTCCAATTTCCTAACGTCCTTCCTCACTTACTGATGCACGTGTTTCTACTAATTTTACTTAACTAGAATAGCCAAGCCGTTTTATATAATCATGTTTCCTTTTTCCTCTAATTAGTGTAGATTAATTAATCCAACCATATATATATAGTCCTTTTATAAGTTATTAATTATAACTTAAAATAATTCCAACATAACCACTTTGCACCATAATCATGCTCCATGTAAAGTAATATGCATAATATCAACAATATCACACAAACATCACATAAACATTCAATTAATGCATAGATGAAACATAATCAATCACTAATTTTTATCATCCAATATGTAGAGAAAACCTAGGGTTTTGGATATCAATAAGTTAACCAACAAATAAAACCTAAAACATGTATAATATTATATACTTACTACTATACTTAGATCCTTCCTCCAATTAGGAGAATATCTCCTCTCTTACCTTGATTTAGAGAAAGTGGAGGTGAGAGATGGAGAGAGAGAACCGTGAATTGATGGAGGAAAAGAAGAGATTGATGGTGAAGAAGAGTCGAAACCTTGCTTTGATGAAGGGAAAAGATGATTTGATGAAGGAATCAAGAGGTTGGAGGTTGGGGGTGATGAACCCTAACTTTTCCCAACAGGTTCGAGTGAGGTTTTATGATTTTTTTTCCCAAATGAACTCAGCCAAATGCCTTAAAAACTGATTCTGCAGGTCGTGGACATCGATGTCCACCTATGGATATCGATGTGCAACATCGATGTGCACAACCATGACATCTATGTCCACAGATAAAATCTGACAGCAACTTTCACATTCAAACAGCCATAACTTTTTCGTTAACCGTTGGATCTTGCTCAAATTTGGAAGCAAGCTCCCTAATAATTCCAACTTCACATCCAACGGTGGGTTTTGGGTTCTGAGCTCTAGATATTTAAATCCTAATTTTTCTCCCTATTTAGAAACTTTAACTATTTTCTGACTATTCTTGGTTCTAATATCTAACACTGGGTTTTTCTCTTACTTTTACCTCCTAAGTCTAATATTTCCCCAATTAAATTAGGAAAATAAAATTAGGGATGTTACAGGAACAATCGAGAAAATATTGTCAAATTATGCATGGTACTATGATGGATGCTCAGCATGTGGGAAAAAGGTGGAATTTGAAAATGATATTCCTAAGTGTGGACCTTGCAATCAAAAGAAAACAAGCACAACAACACCAATTACTGCTGTTCCAAGGTCGCTTATAATTGAATACTAAATGTCTTCTTATTATTTATAAATGAAATTTTCTATCAATCTAACTACTCATCAACACTGGATGTCTCACAGGTATAGACTAAGCCTAGAGATAAAAGACAGCACAGACACGGCTGATATTGTTGTTTGGGATGAAGAAGCTTCAAAATTGTTGAAAAGAACAGTTACAGATATTAAGAAAGAGGCAGATGAGGTAAATAATAAGTAATACTTGCTTTCTCACAGGAGTTAACAACTACTGTTTACGCATATATGCATATACACATATTCGCTCATACAGTATAATACATTTATAGCTATGTACATATAGCAATCAAAGCCAAACAAATTCAAAATTCAAAAATAATAGTAACAGTTAGAGGAAAAATATAAAATAAAAATTGACACAAATGTGTGAAATTACTTTATAGGTTCATACAAGAGAAATAGGTCGACCAAAGAAAAATAGCAACAGAAATTAAAGTACTCAACTTGATAGTTGAATCCAAAAGACTAAATATTACCTCTTCATTGATTGAACTTAACAGAGTCTTGGTAAACTTTTTAATATCCGATTCTTCAGCTAATTCTTTTTGCTTTCGTTTACGTAAATAGAAATCATTCTTCTGCTAATTCTCTTTTCCATCTCCAATAATCAACATTTTTAAAAAAATTAAAAACAAATCCTGAAAAAATATACGAAAACAACACACTTCTCATGATTAAAAAAAAATTAAAAAATTTAACAAAAAAAAAGGGAAATCCATAACCCTTTGTACCTTGATCAACGATTTGTCTTCAATTTGTAATCTATGCAACCGATTTGAGTAATTGGGTTCATAGATCGAATATGGGATTCGTTGAACAAGGATTGAACGCGGTGAGTGGGGGTCATACACATCAAACGTGAACATGACAGCCAGCTAAGAAATGCAGAAAGGGAGATTAAGGGAGAGAAGGTAGACAATAGAAAAGAACCAATTACATCAAAAATCCCAAATCAAATTAACAAAAATCAACAACGAAAAACAAATCAAATCAATAAAGAAAACCCAAATCAACAACAACTAAAAATCCCAAATCAAATTTAAAAAAAAAAAATTAAAACTCAGATCCAAGGGAAGGGCACCACCGTTCTCACCACTACATGTGATGTTGATAATGGAAGGGGGCATCGAAGTAGAGGCCACCTTATTTGATTTATTAATTCATGTGGCATCAAAAAGTCTTCTTCATTGCATGTGGCTTGGGGATAGAGGGCGGCGATGGATGGGCATGGAGCATAGAGAGAGAGTGAGATGAGCATAGAGAGAGAGAGATGAAGATGAAGCTTCCAGAAAGGAGGAGAAGGTAAAGTTGAGAAGGGAGAGTAGTGAGTGAGTGAAATATAAAAAAATGTAAAAGACTAAATCTTTGGGAAAAATAAAATTATAAAAAAAATTAATATCTTTTTCATAAAACGCATAATTTTATTTTCAAAATTTTATATAATGCATGCTACATTAATTAACAACAAAATTTTTATGATATTATTTTTCATATTATTTTTACAATCTTTTTCAATTACGATTAACAATATATAAATTTTAAGATACTATACAATTTTATTAAATTTTCAGTACATATATCTACTTTCATTCCAATAAATAACCTGAAAAAGTGTATTATATAAAATTTCCTTATTCTAAATATACTAACGAATAGGCCTAATTTTCCTTTTAAGGTTGAAGATTTGCCTGGATTACTACCAACGGCGTTGGATGTTGTCTTAAAAAGAACTTTACTCTTCAAACTAAAGACAGAAGGCGGAAATACAAAATGGAAAAATTTTGTGACATTGAAAATCAATGACAATGAGGAAGAAATAAAGAAATTTGTCTCTGAATCAGAAATCCATCAGGTTTAACACTATATATTTCCATTTTTTAAATTAATTATTACTACGTAATAATGAATATAAACATTTTCTCATATATTTAACTTCTGACTTCAGGATTCTACGCAACATGATGCATTTAGAGGCGAAGGGACAAGCGCAAGGCAACATGAACATGTACAAGATGTAACAATTTTAAAAATTAAAATTATGCTATCCCTTTATATTTATTTAAAATTAAATGTTGTATAAATTAAGGAAAATTAAACTTAAAGTATGTTTACTTTTTTTTTCAGGATTTTGATTCAAATACAAGTGAAGATGAATTACCTTCCACTCCTAAATTGAAAAATACAACAGGAAAAAGGGAGGCAGAACAATATCATGATATCAACGATGATGTACACACCTCACCTGACAAGACCCCAAAGACAATAAAGAGAGTCAAGAAAGAAAAAGATACCTGAGTGAAGCTTCCGTTTTTTTTTTTTTTTTGGCAATAAATTCTAACTTCACTATTATGATTTCATTTTTATGTTTGAGATATTCCAAATTTAATGTATTTCATTTTCTTGAACAACTCCATTTTACATTAATATAATGATTGATAAACATGGTCCATTTCAGAAATCACAATGTTACAAGAATATTGGTCATTAAAAAAAATTAAATTAAAACTTCAAATAATCCATGCATTGCACGGGCTAAATACTAGTTTCTATATATTTATTATAGCCAAAATTGTGATTGTAGACTGAATTCTTTTGAATGCTTATTTCTAGCAGTTTTTTCAATATGTACACTGTATTTCATGGAGCTGTTTGTTTTCTATCTGAGAAGTTATACAAATGCCTCTTATTTTACCTTAACCATAAACAAAAACTAAAGTAATGCAGTCATGATGCCTTTAATCCATGCTTAATTTCAGTGATATTATGTTTAGTTTGTCAAAATTGAACAAAACCATGATCCATCTGAAAGACCATAAATACTAAACTGAATGTAAAAAAACTATCTTATAAAAAAAAAGATAATGTTAAAAACTATGAATAATTTATCCTGATAATATTCTTTATAGTACATAGACTACACACATTACATGCTTTTGCCTGCATAATCTTAGGGAGGAAACAAACTATTATGATGTCTTGTTGTTTCATTTCCTAAGCATGACAAGTTTTTAGTTGCAATTATGTCATTACCGCAATTGAGTAAATAAGAAAACTGTTGGGTTTGCAGTTCTCTAAGTAAAGGATCTTACCATATGTCTAGGTCAAGAAAATATTTCTTTGCTTTATGTTTGCTGACCCTGCAAAGCAAATTCCCATGCAGAAACCATTTTCTGTTTCCAGCTTCCCACACTTTTGTGAGCTTTGTTTATACGTACTATTTGAATATGGTTTGATTTTAAGTAACAACCGCTAATTAGTATTCAGAAAGGTTTAAATTCAGAAGGAATTATGCTCTGAATGAGAAACCATTCAACCCTCACATGTAGCTGATTAAGCTCTACTAATGAGTGATTCTATGTTAAATGACTCATACGTGTAAGGGATTCTGAATGAAATTTGACAATGTATTGCACGATAGCGATTGCCAAAAGATATTGTTCTTGACATTGGACAGGATGTTTCTTTGTGTAGATTTGGTGCATGGTAGTATCTTTTAGCCAAGGCTGTCTAGAAAAGTAACTTGATGAACTGCAGACAAGATTATTCTTCTCATGCTTGCGCTGTATAGTCACAATTCACAAATAGTTACTATATGGGGCATCATGGATGTTTGAACCTATGACCTCATACCAACAACCAAAACCAGTCCCCGATCACTAACCTAATCCAACTGGACCTGATGCACTTCCTACAGGTTTTATGAATGCATGAAGTTCAGATTGGTATATCTTACTTTTGAGTTGTATTGACCTAGATGTTTAACTTGTAAAAGGGTTAGCACCCCCGGTGTTCCTTGTATACTATTAGCTATGAGCCCGCGTCATGCGCGGTTGTTTTTTTTTTTAAATTTATTTATATTCTCATGAATGTTTTTTTAAATGTATATTAGGAATTGATACTATTTCGCTTCTTCACCATTGAATAGATTTAACGAGGAAATTATTATACTTGAGCATTTGTAAGGATTATCTGCATTGATATTAGATAAACCAAATGTGATTATCACATTTTATTTGATGGGTTTTCTTAACCTTAGCTCTTGGGCTGAGGATAAGAACCTAAAAGGGATAAGTTTTATTGGGAAGTGTTATTTTAAAAGAATCAAAAGACTTTATATTTAGTTTTTCAATAGAATTTATGCCTTGATGCGTTCTTGGTTAAGAAAACCCATTTTTCGGGTGGTTAATGCATTGCATTTTATAAGGAAAATAACGATTGCTCTTTTTTTTGGGATATTAAATATTTTAGCATTTGTTTAGTATTAATAAATGTTAAATTAATTTATTTTTTCTTTATTCCACGAATAAATTAACACGTTTTTGAATATCATTATCATCTTTATTATGATATTATGATTAATCATAATTAAACATTTTGATCATTTTTGTTTGATAGTATTATGAGCAGACTTAAAGATAAATCAAAATAACCCCTATTTAATCAGGCATGATAATCGAGCATGTTTTTCAATATGTTTATTTCTTTTATTATGATTAATCAGAATTATACAGTCTGATACCCTTTTGTTTGATGGTATTATGAAATATTTCTTATATTTATTTGATGTATAAATTAACACATTTGTTTATATGATTATCACATTTAGGCTCTATTCGGCAACTATAGCTAGAAGCTTTTAGATTTAGTCAATAAGCTACTAATCCCATTCAGGGAACACAAATTAGAAGGAGCTTATTAGCTTTTAAAAAATGAGCTTGCTGCTTTTGAAAGCTAGTATTTAGAAAGCTACTTGGAGTAGCTTTCAAAAAACTAAACTAGTTTTCAATAATTCATATACTAATTATATCCTCAAACAAAATTAAACAACTCTGTATATAAATTAAAAAATGAAGCTAATTATAATCGTATATATTACAACAATATAGAGATTAAATTGAGTTAATTACAATAGTTATAGATTATAATATTTAATTCATTACTTTTTGGTTTTTTTCTATATTAATTGAATTTAAAAAAAATAATTTTGTAATTTTTTAGTGAACATGTTATATAAATGATTTTTGGTTTTTTTTTTTAAATTTGATTATTGGTATGCATTTTTTCTTAAATTTATCATGTCGAAATCTTCCAGCATCCTTTTAGCACGGGTATTTTATTTTTCTCATTTTTTTAAATATACTTTTCTTATTATAAATGTATTTTATTTTCTTATTATAAAGATCATAGAAAGTATACACAAATTATACAAACAGAGAGGTTACCCTCAATCTTTGTCATTCTCAATGTGGTAATTGATTTCAACCTCACCGTCGAGACTCAACAATATCACGAAGGCCACTGTCAAACAGTATTGAGAGTTCCAACCTCAGGACTCGAAACGGCGTGCCAGTTCATTCACTCAAGAGATACAAGCCCACAAACGAATTTCCTAAGAGTATGGTGCATATCACTAAATACTCTTAAGAACAACTTAAAGCCATCTTTGTTCCCTCATGCACTGTATCTATGTGCCTGAAAGAACTACGTGGTCTTCATCCCAAAATAGTGTTCGAACATGTACATAAGATCAAGAGTTCCCATTTGTCAGACTAAAAATTCTTAACAATGCTCTCTATCTGATCTGGATAGAACAAATGAATTATTATTGTAGTCTTTATTGGATAATACCGTGAATGCATGCAACAAATCATGAATGCATGCAAGAAACCGTGACCCATGCAACAACCGCATGCAACACATCTTTCCAATATTCTTATTATTTATTAGTTGTCATACTTGTTGTAACAATAATGATAAGAAAATATTAGTTGTCATAGCTGTACACATATTGTATATATACCTTCTCTATTGATCAAATAAAGAAAGCGGTTATGTATCTCTTATATGGTATCAGCTAGCCACACCGCTTCACAGCCTAATCCTATCGATCCTACCACCATGTCGTCTGACGCCATCTCTTCTATCACCACCATTCTCACCGCAGACTCCTCTCACCTTGTGGCCCTCAACACAAGTGCGCATTCCACTATCAAACTTAACTCCTCCAACTATCCTGCTTGGCGCGTTCATCTCAATGCTCCTCTTGTTGCCTATGGCCTAAAAGGCTGTGTGGATGGCACTACATCGTGTCCACCGTCAACCGACAAGAACCATGCCCACTGGATCAGACAGGACCAACTGATTCTGCTGGCAATCATATCTTCTGTTTCGGATATTGTCATTACCATGCTAGGCAACGTCTCCACCTCAAAACAAGCGTGGGACATCCTTTAAACTGCATTTGCAAATAAATCTAGGTCCCGTGTGATGTCTCTTAAAGAACGTCTCCTCAATGCTCAAAAAGGAGATCAAGATGTCCACCTATATCTCCAGAATCTCAAAGCTATTGGAAATGAACTTGCCATAATTGGCTCCCCCATGGATGATACTGATCTCATTCTTCTTTCCCTTAATGGCCTTGGTACAGATTTTCGTGAGGTAGTTGCGGCTATTCATGCCCGTGATTCCCCCATCAGCTTTGAAGAATTGTGTGAAAAGCTTATTGATCATGAAGCCTATCTCAAACGCCAAGATACCGTCACCTCCAACGTGGTTATTCCCACTGCACATGCAACTCAGCGTTTTCGTGGTTCCAACACAAAATCCCGTCCCTCTCCACATGGTTCTACCCATTCTTATCCCATGCAGCGTGGCACCTCATCCGCTGGCAAACCACGCATCATCTGCCAATATTGTGACAAACCAGGCCACACGGCTCGTGAGTGTTACAAACTCCATGGTTACCCCTCTCAAAACACCTCTAGACCCACGGCTCATTATGCAACCCACTCTTCTACACCCTAACAGCAAAAATGGCTCCTGGACTCAGGAGCCTCTCACCACATCACCAATGACATCCAGAATCTCTCTATCTCCCAACCTTATCATGGAGCAGATCAGTTAATTATTGGTGATGGTACAGGCTTATCCATAAGCCATACAGGTAACACCAAGCTTGTCAGTGTCTCTCCTTCTCAAAACTTAACCTTATCTCAAGTTCTATATGTGCCCAACATAAAATCTAATTTGCTCTCTATCTCAAAACTATGTGCCTCTAACAATGTCTCTGTTGAATTTTTTGGCTCTCAGTTCCTGATCAAGGATCTGCAGATGGGGACAGTGTTGTTCAAAGGAAGTCGCACCAATGACCTCTACCAACTCCAAGCCTCTACCAACCCCCCACAAGCTCAGTACACTCATCTTCAATCTCCCAACATTTTCCACCACATCCTTGGCCACCCCGGTGCACGAGTCATGCAACATGTCACTCAACAACTAAGAATAAATTCCTCTCCACATAATAACGCTTGCATCTCATGTCAATGTTGCAAGAGTCACAAACTTCCTTTCTCTCAATCTCACCTACACCAATTTCATGTTCTTGTAGCTTTCCGAAAAGTGTTGCTAAGTCCATGGTGTCCAAGTCCTTTGATTCAACTATTGCGGTAACCTTGGGTTGCCATTCCCTACTTAGACATCTTAAAACTTTGTTAATAAGTTCACAATTCACGAAAGTTTTACCAAGAGCAATGAGATGATTAACAATATGAGTAAAACGTTTTTTGCATAAAACATATAGATTCATTAGGCAACATACGAAACAATTCATATTCATGCATCAAAGAATTTAATCTAGCACGCCTAACTTCACTAGTGCCTTCATGTGTGACTTGCAAGGTGTCCCACATTTCTTTGGCATCACGACATTGGGAGACTCTAAAGAACTCATCATAAGATAGAGCGGAGGTGATGATATTCTTAGCTTTTAAATCATATTGAATTTTCCTTTTATCATCATCGGTCATCTTATCTTTGGGAGTTAGTGTAAGCACACCTTCTACATCTTTTGAGGGAATATGAGGACCATTTTCAATGTCTTCCCAAATGTTCACATCTATAGCTTCTATAAAGATTCTCATCCTAATTTTCCAATAACCATAACCCTCTCCACCAAACATAGGAGGGCGATTTATTGAAGCACCTTCACAACCAAAAGGATTCGTAGAACCCATTGTAGTTTCCTCAAGGATCTTAACGAAAAAGCTCTATGCTCGTGTCTTTCGACCGAGCTCTGATACCAATTGTTGGAACCTACAATCGGTGGGTGAAATAACTAGGAAACACTAGGAGAACACCTAGAAGGGGGGGTTGAATAGGTGTTAGATAAACCTTGAAAGATTTTCAAAAGAAACAAATCTAAACGATTAAAACAAATGATTTTCACAAAAATTCTTTAGCCTTAATCGATTAATGACATGAACTAATCGATTAATGCCTCTGTTAATGGATTAATCACTTTTCAATCAAATACGAAAATCAATCAATTAACACATATAACCAGAGATTCAGCGGAAACAATTAATACCTATATTCTTATTGATTACCTAGGTTATGAAAATGATTTTCCCCAAATCAATTTTGCACAATTAAGATTCAATTCAATCAATTATGAAAAATCACTTTTTCTAGGTTTTCAACCAAGAACACAATTAATAACAAGAATTGTAAAGAGTAGAGAGTTTAGAGATACGACACAGTGATTTATCCTGGTTCACTTTCATCCACTTGAAAGCTACTCCAGTCCCCTCTTCAACCAAGAGAGATTCTTCACTATGAGGAATTAGAGTTTCTCAAATTACAAGTAAATGCCTCACAAGACTCCCTTCTTGCTAGCCTACAAGAGATACCACACCCTTGCCTTGTAACCCTATTGATATCTAATCTAACCTCTTCTCTTGCTTGCCGATACCCCACAACAAGACTTCCAATTGCTTGCTTCACTACAAGACTTCCAATTGCTTGTTAACACAACAAGGCTTCCAAGTGCTTGATGGTATGCCACACCAAGGCTTCCAAATAACTTTGCTTGATTCACAACCAAGACTTCCAATTGTTGTAGATAGCTTGCCTCTTGCAAAGATTACAACTCAAATGAAAACAAAATAACAATCCTATGAATCTCTTTCAAAAGCTATGAAAATATCAACATGAGAGATTCAAGGTTCTTGATCAAAGAATGTAAAAGTTAAAGCTTTGATATTGAGAAAGTGAGAGAGAATAGAGTGGCTTGATTCTTTGTAAAATGAATATCAAAATGATGGAATATTGTAATAATGATTCACAAAGGTTAGGAAAAGATTTATATAGAATACCCAAAAGTTAGGAATGGTTAGAAGTGCTTTTGAGAAGTGAAAAACTCATTTAAAAATAGTAACAGCTCGTGTTACTCGAGTAGCCAAGTCATTACTCGAGTAACAAGTGTAATCAGTGTTCACTACTCGAGTAATCTGAGTTACTACTCGAGTATTTACGCAAAGCTTCAAAATTCTACTCGAGTAATCAACCCCTTAATCGAGTATTTGCGCAAGACTGCAACATTCTACTCGAGTAAACAAGTGGCTAATCGAGTAGTCAGTTCAAAAAACACTTAAAAACTTGTTTTCTCAAAATCTAAACCTTTTCTTTCAAACCTTTAAGCCACCTATTGATTTTAGGCAAAGTGAATACTCAAAATATGATATAATCATGCAATCAAAAGAGATTCACTACCCTCTAATAAACTACCCAAACTCATAAACTAAGAGACTTGTGAGGCAAAAGATAAAACAATAAAACACAAACTACCAAACAAAGTCTTCATGAGTTGGCTCTCTCTTCATCACTTGATGTTTGTTGTTGCTTGTTGAGCTTGAACTTGATCAACACATTTAAGCTTGTTCAAAACCTTTTGGCATTTATCAAAACATTCTTCATGGATCTTACAATTGTTGCTTCATCCACAACAGTTGAGCACAACAACTACCGGCTGCGATATATTCCGCTTCGGCGGTAGAAAGGGCAACGCAAACTTGCTTTTTAGAAAACCATGACACTAATGAACTTCCCAATAAATGGCAAGTACCACTAGTGCTTTTACGGTCAAGCTTGCATCCCGCGAAGTCGGAATCTGAGTACCCAACAAGACTAAGAGAAGCATCACTAGGATACCATAATCTAGTGTTCATTGTTCCTTTTAAATATTTAAAAATTCGTTTTACAGCAGAAAAATTTGATTCTTTAGGATTAGCTTGAAAACGTGCACACATGCATACACTAAACATAATATCCGGTCTTGAGGCAGTAAGATAAAGGAGACTACCAATCATTCCCCTATACTTACTAACATCGACCGGCGTACCTGATTCATCCTTGTCTAGGTAGCATGATGAGCTCATTGGAGTGTAGGCCTCTTTACATTTGTCCAAGCCAAATTTCTCAAGGAGTTCTTTGCAGTATTTACTTTGATGCATAGAAATTCCATCCTTGACTTGCTTGATTTGAAGGCCTAGGAAGAACTTCAGCTCTCCCATCATTGACATTTCAAACTCATTCTGCATCAACTTTGAAAACTTTCTACACAATGACATGTTAGTAGCACCAAAGATAATGTCATCTACGTAAATTTGCACTAACAGAATGTCATCTTTGGTTTTATAAATAAAAAGAGTATTATCCACCTTTCCTCTTTGAAAGCCATTTTCCAATAAAAATGAACTCAAACGGTCATACCAAGCTCTAGGAGCTTGTTTCAAACCATATAGAGCCTTTTTAAGTTTATAAACGTGATTAGGGAATTCGTGACTTTCAAATCCGGGTGGTTGTTTTACGTACACCTCTTCATTTATGAAACCATTCAAGAAGGCACTTTTAACGTCCATTTGAAAAAGGGTAAATTTCATAAGTGATGCATATGCAAGTAAAATTCGAATGGCCTCAAGGTGTTCAACCGGAGCAAAGGTCTCATCATAATTGATGCCTTCCTCTTGGTTGTAGCCTTGAGAAACTAGTCTCGCTTTGTTTCTTATAATCATTCTGTATTCGTCAAGTTTATTTTTAAGAATCCATTTAGTACCGATTATAGTATGATCATTGGGTCTAGGAACTAAATCCCAAACATTATTTCTAGTGAATTGATTTAGTTCCTCTTGCATAGCAATGGCCCAATGTTCATCCTCAATCGCTTTTTGAAAAGAATCCGGTTCAATTTGAGAAACAAATGAAACATAATTACAAATGTTTTGAATTGACCTTCGAGTTACCACTCCTTTTAAAATGTCTCCTATGACATTGTCAATAGGGTGAGCCTTGACAGTTTTCCAAGCCGGAGGAAGTTCTTTTCCAGCTTCTCCTTCATCCTTTTGAATCACCTTTTCCTTTTCCTCACTTGAAAATTCAATACATGTACCTTCATCAAAAGAAACTCTATCTTCTTTCGAAGACTCGTTAAATGTAACATGAATAGATTCTTCAATAGAGAGAGTTCTTTTATTAAAAGTCCTATAAGCTTTACTGTGAGAAGAGTACCCTAAAAATATGCCTTCGTCGGATTTTGAATCAAATTTTCCAAGATTTTCTTTTCCATTATTTAAAACAAATACTTTGCAACCGAAGACATAAAAATAGGAAATATTTGGCTTTCTTCCCTTGTAAAGCTCATAAGGGGTTTTATTCAAAGAGGGCCTAATTAAAATACGGTTTAAAACATGACAAGCCGTGGCAACGGCATCGACCCAAAAATATTTAGGGACTTGAGAATCATTTAACATGGTTCTAGCAAGTTCCTCAAGCACCCTATTTTTCCGTTCCACTACTCCATTTTGCTCGGGGGTCCTTGGAGCGGAAAATTGGTGTTCTATGCCATTCTTTTCACAGAATCTATCAAATTTGTGGTTTTCAAATTCACCACAGTACGAATAATAATTACTTTTTTACTTATTTGGTTTTGCACAAGTTTAACATGATTTTTGAAAGATTCGTAGGCCTCGCTTTTTGAATTTAAAAATAAAGTCCATGGAATCTTGAAAAATCATCCACAATCACCAAGGCATAGTAGTTGCCACCAAAGCTTTTTATTTGAGAAGGTCCAAACAAGTCCATATGAACCATTTCTAATGGCCTTGTTGTAGACATTACGGTTTTTGTTCCAAAAGAATTTTTAGTTTGCTTGCATTTCTTGCATGGGGAACAAATACCGTCTATGTTAAAATTCAGCTTTGGTAAACCAACTACTAGGTCTTTAGATTGTATCTTTTTCAATTGATTCACATTGATATGTGCGGTCCTACGGTTCCATAACCAAGTGTCACTGTCTTTACTTACTAAACAAGTAGTAACTAAAGAGGTGATTTTATTTAAGTCAACCACGTAAGTATTATTCGTCCTTTTACCAATAAATTTATAGATTCGTCCTTGTCACTTTTAAGCAAGCAATGGGTAGAGGTAAATAAAACATGATTACCAATATCGCACAATTGGCTTATGCTTAAAAGATTATGTTCTAATCCTTCAACATAAAGTACGTTATCGATAATCAAGTTGGAAGTATTTCGAATTTTACCTATACCGAGAATTTTCCCTTTGTTGTCGTCTCCATATGTGACATAGCCCTTTTCCTTTGGAGTAAGCTCAATGAATTGTTGCTTATCTCCCGTCACGTGCCTTGAGCATCCACTATCGAGATACCACACGTCTTTGCCGGCTCTTAGGCACACCTACACCAAAAGATTATTTACTCACTTTGGGTACCCAAATTGTGTTGGGTCCCTTTGGGTCAGCATTGAAGGTTTCACCCTTCTTAATCCACTTTACAGTGCCTTTGACAACTTCAGAATTTTTAATGCGACATTCCATGCTAACATGTCCATATTTTCCACAATAGTTACAAGTTGGACTTTTGAAGGGTTTATTCTTTGAAAATGAACTAACCACCTTGTACTTATTGTTTCTTTTATGGACATAGCCTAAACCGGTTTTATTAGAAGAACATCTTTGAGAATTTAGTAACCGATTTAGGTCTCTATCACTATTCGAGATTGTGATTTTATTTTTCAAATCTTTAACTTCTTTTTCCAGTAAATCACATTTCTCACAAACAGTGACATTGACTTCTTGATTTGCACAAACACAAGTCTTACTAGAATTAGCAAGGTCAAGAGTTTTTACTTGGAGTTTTAGTTCATTTAAAGATTTTTCCATATCAACAATTACTTGTTGACACTCCAAGATTTTCTTCTCTTTTTCCTTGTTAATTTTAATAATCCTTTTAAATTGAATTAACAATTCATCATAGGCTTGTTGCAAATTTTCTAAGGAATTTGAAGAAGAACAAGAATAGTTAGAATTTACCTCATCGTCACTTTCAATAATTTCAGTTTGGGCACTTGATGAAGCTTTCTTGGGGTTTCTTGCCATAAGACATAAGTTTGCTTGTTCATCATCCGAGCTACTTGACGAAGATGAATTCTCCGGAGTATCCCAAACGATGTACGCTTTCTTTCCTTTGCTGTCATGGCTTTTCTTGTTCTCATTCTTTTTCAAGAATGTAGCACATTCTGATTTTATGTGTCCGATGCCGCCACACTCATGACATTTGACTCCTTCACTTTTATTTTTTTTATTTGGAGTGAAGTTTCTTGTCCTCCTATCTTTTGATTGAGATTTGTTTTTGTTTCCTTTGAAGAATTTGTTGAAACGTTTTACAAACATGCTGAATTCTTCTTGGAAAGCTTCACGATCGGATTCTCCACCAGTAGAACATTCTTCTTCCTCTTTTTGAACTTTGCTTGAGGCTTTGAGTGCAATGCTCTTCTTCTTTTTATTAGGTTCCTCATGCATCCCAAGTCTTGTAAGCTCCATCTTGTGCTCTTGGAGTTTACCAAATAGAGTGGCTAAGTCCATTTTGTTGATGTCTTTTGCTTCCTTGATGGCGGCTACCTTGGGCTGCCAATGCTTATCTAAACATCTCAGAATTTTGTTAGTAGTTTCACCATTTCTAAAAGTCTTTCCCAAAGAAATTAAATGATTAACGATATGTGAGAAACGTCTTTGCAAATCACTTATGGATTCATTTGGGAGCATGTGAAATAATTCATATTCATGTGTTAAAGCATTGAGTCTAGAATCCCTTACTTCACTTGTTCCCTCATGAGTGACTTGCAAAGTGTCCCACATTTCTTTAGAGGTTTTACATTGTGAAATTCTATAAAATTCATCATGGGACAGTGCTGAAAAGAGAATGTTTTTCGCTTTTAAATCATAAGAAGCTTTCTTCTTTTCATCCTCATTCCAGCTTGTCCTTGGAATTTCAACAATTTCATCATTTATTCTCTTTTTGGGAATATATGGACCATTTTCAATAGCATCCCAAATTTCTATGTCTATAGCTTCAATAAATACTTTCATGCGGGTCTTCCAATAAACATATCCTTCACCATTAAACAGTGGAGGACGGTTTATTGAACTTCCCTCACCACCAAAGTTATTGCTAGAGCCCATTTGTGTTTCCAAAGGATCTTTTTCGAAAAAGTTTTTATACTCGATCTTTCGACCGAGCTCTGATACCACTTGTTGGAAACCAACAAGCGGGCTTTAACAATTACTAGAGGGGGGGTGAATAGTATATTGTGGCAGAGATATAGAATTTTCTATTGTTATTGAAAAGGTTAAGAAATGAAACGAAAGAAACTGAAAAACCTGTGAATTTTGGTTACTGACACACAAGGATATCGATATCCTGAGGTGGATATCGATGTCGGATATCGATGTCAGAGAGTGGATATCGATGTCCATAGATATCAGAGACAGAAAATTGAAACTGTTTTGCTGCAACAACTGGTTAATGAAAACAATACAATATAGCAGCAAAAGCAATATGATAATCTTGATGAACACAGAGTTATAGCAAATAAGAACAGCGGAAAAATAAATCTCCAATGCCTATCCTATGGTTCAATTAATACACAAATGATAGAATGCAAGGAAAGCGATAAGGAGATCAACACGAGAGAATTATTATACTGGTTCACTCCTAATGAGCTACGTCCAGTCCTCCTAAGCCACTTAGGAGAGTTTCTATTAATCAATTGACTAGAAGAATTTCAAGGAATTAATTTGAGATCCTCACTCAACCTAACCCCTTTCCAAGAGAGTACCAACCTCTTGGAATTCTACCCCAATTGATTTTGATGGAGAAGATGAACTTCAACAGCTCCTTGAATCCAATCCAGGAGCACCACTAAGCCAAGAACTCTTGGTCTTCTATGCTTGAGAACTCTCAAGACTTCTGAAATCCGAGACACACTCGAATTTGCTTGGCACAATCCAAGGCTTTTGATTACAAGAGAAATAGAAATGTGTATGACGAAATTCACAGACGAATTCGTGACAATAAGCTCAGCCCACTGATGGGTCTCAACTCAATCTGGTCTGAAAGTGTTACAATATGAGAGAAGGATTGAGTTTTGTGGAAAATCACTTGAGAGAGAAATATTTCAGCTTGTATGTTCAAAAGGAAGTTCTGTGTATCTTGAAAGGTTCATGGAGGTTGTTGATATAAAGTTCAGGACCTCAGAAAAGCGGTCACAAAAACGAGATTTCAGAAAATACTCCATGATTCCCTCTTCCAAGATTTCAGGGAAGAGATTTTAGAAAAACAGATTCTGAGTCGTGCACATCGATGTCCTCAGGGGCACATCGATGTCCAACATCGATATCAGCAGGAGGATATCGATGTCCACGACTTAAGTTTGTAAAAATTGCTTTTCTTTTAAAAGTTTTTCTTTCTCTCAAGTGTTTATCTAGGTTAATCTCAATCAATCACGCATAGATATAACTTAATCAAACTAGATAGAGATTAATCCTACAAAATTACCCACGGTCAACAATAAACAGAAAATTACAACGAAAACGAATCTTGAGCATGAGATAAAGTCTTGATTTCTTGAGCACTTGCAACTTTAACTTCAAGACTTGATTTAATTATTGTATCATCATCAAAACCTACATCAAAAATTAATTACTAGGAATATTGAATTTACAGCAGCACTGCTCCCCACAAGCAGGTCCTTGGCAGATGACTCCACTACTTCACCTCCTCACAATCATATCGCCTCTCAACCTACCAATCTCCATCCCATGGTCACTCGAGCCAAAAAAAATATTTGAGTGAAGGGACACTTTGGTCCCTCAAGTTTTTCGACAGGGACACTTAAGTCCCTCAAGAAATTTAATTCATTTTTAGTCCCCAAAGTTTTCCAAAAGTACCAATTTTGTCCCTGTCCTATTTCCGTTAGCCACTTCGTTGAGGGACTAAATTGGTACTTTTAGAAAACATGAGGGACTAAATTGGTACTTTTAGAAAACATGGGGGACTAAAAATGAATTACATTTCTTGAGGGACTAAAGTGTCCCTGTCGAAAAACTTGAGGGACCAAAGTGTCCCTTCACTCAAAATATTTTTAAACCCAAAATAGCCCTCACTGCTTCAAAACACCCACTTCCAGAGAACCTAGAACCTTCGTGTGTCACCGAGGCACTCAAACACCCTCATTGGAGAGCTACCCTTTCTGATGAATTCGATGCATTAATGCAATGGCACATGGTCCTTAGTCCCGCAACCCTCTAATCACAATATCGTCGGTTGCAAGTGGTTATTTCGAATAAAACAGAATGCAGATGGTTCCATCTCCAGGTACAAAGCTTGCCTTGTAGCTAAGGGATTTACTCAATGTCCTGACATTGATTTCAAGGAAACGTTTGCCCCGGTTGTGAAACCGCAAACAATTTAGGTTATCTTGACCATTACTCTAGCTCGCTCTTGGGCCCTAAATCAATTAGATATAAATAATGCATTCCTTCAAGGGTCTCTCTCTGAGGAGGTATTTATGAAACAACCGCCAGGATTCATTCATCCACAATTTCCCACTCATGTCTGCAAACTGCATAAAGCACTTTATGGTCTTCGTCAAGCGCCACGAGCTTGGCATGAAGCACTCATGAAATATGTCCTCAGTTACGGCTTTATCATGAGTCGCAGTGATGAATCTCTTTTCATCTACCATCATGGCAACACTCTCGTGTATTTCCTTGCCTATGTAGATGATCTCTTGCTCACAGGTAACTCACCAACATTCATCACTCAATTCATCTCTGATCTGGGCCGACACTTCTCATTGAAAAATATGGGGACCCCTCACTATTTACTTGGCATTGAACTCATACCTCACAAGGCTGGTCTCTTTCTCTCCCAACACAGATATATTAGAGACATTCTTAAATGGTTCAACATGGATGGTGCCAAACCTTGTACCACACCCTTATGCTCCTCCACTCCATTACACCTGGTTGATGGTACTGCAACCTCGGACAACACCACTTATCGCAGTCTTATTGGTGCTTTACAATACTTGACCCTTACAAGACCGGATATTTCATTTGCAGTAAGTAAACTTGCTCAATTCATGAACAAACCTACTAAGACTCACATGCAACAACTCAAGCGTACTCTTCAATATCTCAAGGGGACCCTCAACTATGGCCTCCAACTCAATAAATCTCGTACACTTGATGTAAGGGCTTATAGCGATGCAGATTGGGCAGGGGACTTGGACACTCGCACTTCTACTTGAGTCTATGTCATTTATTTTGGTGGTAATCCTGTGTCATGGAGCTCGAAACGCCAACGTATTGTAGCCAGATCCTCCACCGAAGCAGAGTATCGGTCAGTTGCTAATACTGCTGCCGAGGTGCAATGGCTTCAACACTTACTCTCTAAGCTACACATTTCCCTTCCTAACACTCCCCATCTCGATTGTGACAATGTTGAAGCAACTTACTTATGTGTCAATCCTGTACTACATTCTCGCATGAAACACATCGAGCTAGACTATCATTTCATGCGTGAACTTGTTAGACAAGGCACTCTACACGTTTCTCATATATCTACTCATGATCAACTCATAGACATCTTAACCAAACCTTTGGGTAGACAAGCCTTCACGAACTTTCGGTCCAAGATGCATGTCTCTGATGGAGACATCCTCTTGCGGGGGCGTATTGGATAATACCGTGAATGCATGCAACAAACCATGACCCATGCAACAACTGCATGCAACTCATCTTTCCTATATTCTTATTATTTATTAGTTGTCATACTTGTTGTAACAATAATGATAAGAAAATATTAGTTGTCATAGTTGTACACATATTGTATATATACCTCTCTCTATTGATCAAATAAAGCAAGCGGTAATGTATCTCTTATAGTCTTGAGGTGTTGGTTGGAGTTGGAAGGGTTTAACAACCACGAGATGCATGTTGAGTTGTTACGACTTGATGAGAGGTCGAGTTTGTAACTATGAACTCGATAATACTTTAAATGATCTTAAGATTACCTCGGTAACCCCTTAATTTGTTACATGTCGAGATTAACAATTATGTTCCATCTGTTTGTTGTTGACTGTGGCTTGTTAAGTGATCTTGGTGGGAGTTGGGTTATGTCTGGAAAAGCCAAGACCGGGCTTATTCTAGTCTCATTTGCGATGAATCCATGAGTTAGTGTAACTAAAATTTTGCCTCACATAATCTCAGAACACTTTATTTAATTATTGTTTAGGAAGTTTTTGAAATATTATTAATGTTAAAAACAAATTTGATGTCATATTATCAGTCATGATCATAGACAATTATGTTCACCATCATTACTATCCACAAAAACCAAAAAACACCATATACCACAACTTCATGCTAAGTTGTGGAGCCTCTTCCATGGTTGAAAATTAATTGCTTATATGGGTTTTGATTATTTAACAATGAATATGAATTGCAATGAAGATGTTTGTCTTCTTATAAGAGGTTGTTATGTTATTCATCATTATTATAATTTGGTTCAAAACATCATGTTCTTGATGAGCAGGTTCAACTTGATGCGAACCTAGTGATTGTTCCAAGACTTGATATTTTTGTTGCTGATGCTTTGGCCAAGAGTGGTTTACCATGGTTTGTTGATGACAGAGTTATCTTTAGTGTTATCCCTCACTCTTTTCTATCAGTGGAAGATAAAGCAAGGACTTTATCTGATGTTGTTCTCTAATTATTGTTGTTTCCAGGATTAGGCCCCATTTTTTATCAAAAGAAAAAACAAAGGAACGCCAACTAAAATATTCCTCCATGTTAAAAATGCAGATTGATTCATAGAAATCAGAAGTGGGATAACTTTCTTAAAATTGACTGTAAAAAGCTTATACAAACTACTCATGAGAGTAATCGACCTATATTTACCAATTTTCTGTGGACACAGAACTTTGGGAACCAATGGAAATATAACTTTGGGAACCAATGCCAAAAAGTAAGAGTGGATAACTTTATGGAGAAGTTAAAGAACTCATTTACTTGCTCCCAAACATCACCTTTTAACAAATCCCAAAAGTTTTGAAAGATGAGGAGATTAAACCCGCATGATCCAACTCATCTAAAGGACACTATTGAATAGTAAGAATGTTATCCAAGTGACCAACCTAATTAAAAACAACAAAGCTTATTTAAGTTTTTGGTCCCTGAAAGTTGACCGTGTTTTGGTTTTAGTCCCTATCTTTTTATTTGACCGGTCCTAGTCCTTAAAAGTTCAAAAAAATTTGGTTTTGGTCCTTGCCGTTAAATTTTGCTGTTAATGATGACGTGGCAGACGAAATTTTAAAATAATAATAAAATAAATAATTAAATTTTAAAAAAAAAACCACGAACCCACCCACCCATCTTCCTCTCTCTCTCCCCCCCACCCCCATGAAACCCCCACCACCACCCACCCCTCTACTCCATAGCCATACCCTCTCTCTCTCTCAACCCACCACCCATCGCCGCCTAAACCCTTCCCTTCTCTTCGCTGTCACCTCTTTCTCCTTCACAAGAACCCCACCCACTTGCAATGGCACCACCACACATCTCAAGTCATTCTCACACTTCCCCGTAAAGTTTGCATCTTTTCCTTCATCATCTTCTTCTTCTTCCTATGTATCTTGCTCTCTCGCCAGGAACCCTGTTGTTCTTCCATCCGAGGAACTGAGAAAGCTCGATAATGGGTCGGTTCTGTTTCCGAGACCCGATTCCTTTGGAAGGTTTGGTAAGTTTGGTGGCAAATATGTCCCTGAAACTCTGATGCATGCTCTTACCGAGCTTGAGGCTGCGTTTCATTCCCTCACCGCTGATGAAAATTTTCAGGTTTATTGAGATCTCTTTTCTTTTTTCAATTACTATTATTGATTTCATTTTTGGCTTCTGTTCTATGAAACTATTTCACTTGATTTAGTCCCTTTCAATGTAGGGTTAAGATTTCATAAACGAGTGATGTTTGTTTGCTTTGCTGTGGGACATAAAATGATTGATTGTTGGAATATAAGATTAGAGTGTGGCTACTGTGATGGGTTTCCTTCTTTGTCCTTTACTATGATGGCTACTGTGAGAAGGGAAGGGTTTGGGCGGCGGTGGGTGGTGGGTTGAGAGAGAGAGAGGGTATGGCTATGGAGTAGAGGGGTGGGTGGTGGTGGGGGTTTCATGGGGGTGGGGGGGAGGGAGAGAGGAAGAGGGGAGGGTGGGTGGGTGGGTTCGTGGTTTTTTTTTAAAAGAAATTAATTATTTATTTTATTATTATTTTAAAATTCCGTCTGTCACGTCATCATTAACGGCAAAATTTAATGGAAGGGACCAAAACCAATTTTTTTTGAACTTTTAAGGACTAGGGCCGGTCAAATAAAAAGATAGGGACTAAAACCAAAACACGGTCAACTTTCAGGGACCAAAAACTTAAATAAGCCAAACAACAATATCAAAGAGCACAACCTCTCAAATGCAGTTTTTAAGTTTTCTTTTGGCTTAATTATGTCACAAGTTCAAGAAGTTTAGGGTATTTTTGTCAGATACCCTTATATTTTTTTTTTCAATGTCTAACTCCCCGAAGTTACTTCTTTGTTTGTCATATACCCCTACTACCAATTCTGGCCAATTTTGATTACATGTAACATCAGAATCCTAATCAGACGCAAGGAGGTTGGTTATGTGGTGTCGCGTGATGTCACACTAGCGAAGACGACCTCTCTCTTCAATTCTTTTTTTTTAAATTTTTATTTAACTAAAAATATAAAAATATTAAGTTTTTTATTTTTTTTAAAGTTTTTGAAAAAAAGGATCTTCGCCCACTAGGCACTAGGTGCTTAACTTCTTGCGTTTGATCAGAATTTCGATGTTATATGTCAGAAAAATTGACCGAAATTGGTAATAGGGGTATATGACAAACCCATAAGTAAATTCGAAGAATCAGACATTGAAAAAAAAACAAGGGTATCTTCTTTTCTGATGCACCTCGTTTGTTGGACCCTTAGATCATGTTGAACTTGTTGGACCCTTAACTTCTTGCGTTTGATTAGGATTCCGATGTTACATGTCAGCAAAATTGACCGGAATTGGTAATAAGGGTATATGACAAACCCAGAAGTAATTTCGAGAAATCAGACATTAAAAAAAATAAGGATATCTTCTTTTCTGATGCACCTCGTTTGTTGGACCCTTAGATCATGTTGAACTTGATGCGACATTAACCGTTTTGGATTTGTGAGTGGCAACCTCGAAAACTTTTAAAGGCATTCAACTTTTTCTCATTTGTATTTTTCCCTCATCCGGGCAATATTTATTTTCTGGTTCCCATTAATGTATTTACCTTTTTGGCCTCTTATCAATGTTTTTCTATTCTCACTATCTCCATCATTCTTTTTCGTTGTTCCATAGCTCCATCTCCATTTTTGAGAGATAGAATGCTGCTGTTCATATTTCATGTTAGTTTAATATTTTGGTCCACCTTCATATTCTTAAATAATACTCATCCTGTTTTTATTTATCTATCTTATTTCAAACAAAATACACCATTTAAGAAATACAATCATTACTTAGATTTCCAATACATTAATTACATTTTTTTTCAACTATGCTCTTTCTCTCTTCGTAATCAATACTTTTTCTCCACTACTTACGAAAACCAATATTTTACTAAGGCTTATTTAAGTTTTTAATCCTTGAACTTATATGCCCTTTTGGAATTGGTCCTTAAACTTTTTTTTCCGATGCTTTGAGTCCCTAAACTTTGCTCAAACTTTGGAAATGATTCTTTCATCACTTAAGTGGTGATATGATCAAGGATATGTCACGCCACCTTCGCCACATCAATAGGTAACGTGCCAGATGATGCCACGTGATTTTTTTAAATTTAATAATAGTACAACATAATAATAGAAGACATATGCAATATTACTTAATTAATTGATTCCATATGAAATATTATTCGTTTTATTATTAAAGTACAATTATGCAATATAAATAATACTAATAAAATCAACCAGAAAAATAAATAATTTTAAAATTTGTTTGAGGGTATAATTAGTATATAAATTATTGAAAACTAGTTTAGTTTCTTGAAAGCTACTTCAAGTAGCTTTCTAAAAGCTAACTTTCAAAAATCTACGAGCTCCTTTTTTTAAAAGTTATAATCTCCTTCTAATTTGTGTTCATCGAACATGGCTAGTGTAACATCCTCAATTTTTATACTTTTTTGGTCCATGACCGGAGTGTCCACCGCCGACCGCAGTGACTAATCTCCTCGCTGGCTTGTAGGCACCTCTAATGAGTGGGACAATTGGCCCCAAGATTTAACGCTGCTGCATGCACAAGGCAGGATTCGAACACCTGACCTTGCTTAAGCGTGGATCAATCCCTACCACTGAACCACACGCTCGGGGTTTCAATTTTTATACTTTAAAATATATTACTTTTTATAGTATTTAATATCAAAATACTTGGGGTTTTATAAAAATTTTGGCGGAGTTTACTCTAAAATATGGACTTTCCCCAAGTTAATTTTTCACCTGTCAGTCCAGAACAGTTCATTAAATTAACAAAATTATAATTAAATTGCAAGAGGTTGTGACTTATTTTGAATTAATGAAGAAAAGGATATTTGTATATCCTTCACAACCTTTGATACATTTTATCAAAACAAATACTTTTATAAAGTCCTTTTACAAAATAAGAGTAATCTTAACTTACAATAAAAGTTAACACTTATCACAACTTTAATTAATAAACCATTTTACATTACATTATCATAACAATAATTGCCATAATAATAAGACCACCAAGGTCTCACCAAATGACATACTCTCACTGTGTGAGAGTATACTTTCTCGGCACGGGGCAATGAATTTCTCTTTTCACTGGTACCTAAAATGGTCAACTTAAGGGTGATTAATTTGAGAAATAATCAAGGAAAACACTTAAAATAACAGTAATAAGACATAACTAGACATATCCATACACATATACTCACATTTATCCTATTCAAATCTACTATTCTAGACCTTGACATTTTACTATTCCATTATACCATATATATAGATATACACAATTCATCACATAACAATGCTTTGATGCTCAATCATATGAGTATGAATGCACTTTTTACTATTATGGTTTAATTCCTGAATCCAATGTAACACTTTCCACTTTACTTTACACACTTTATACACTTTCATTGGATTCAGTGAATTAAACCTATTATATAACAATGAATGCACTTCACCATTTACAATAACAATAACACTTTCAACCCTCACATACACCCTCCACTCTGGGGAAAAACCGGCCAGGAGTAAGTATTTCTCAACTTATAGTTGGGTGCTTCACCTCCACTTAGGAAGGTCCCTCGCTCACCCGCTTGCACAACACTTCACCTCCACTTAGGAAGGTCCCTCATGCGATTAGGATTGATTTGCCCAAATCGGGCTTTAGCAAAAATCACCCTCACTAGCCAAAACGAGCCAAAGTGATGGAATTACCCCGGTTTGCGTGGAACCAACCCCCAACACGGGAAGCGAACCCGTATCCTTTGCAGGATCAAGGTTCCCCAAGGTAATCCCATAATTCACTCTTGCCCTCATCAATCGTAAACGACGTGTGTTTTTACCCATACACCTAAGGTCCACCTTACTTCATAATGCACGTGTGTCTAATTCATTTTATGTGGCTTTTGTTAATCAAATCTTTAATACTTTATTTCCAATTGGTTGGGTTCTCTAACTTAGGATTTATGACCATACTATATATATATATATATATATATATAACAACCAACACACACATAGCAGCAACCATGTTAATAACCATACCATTCATTCATTTAGTTCACCATAAAGTCCTAGGTCCATAACAATACATTATAAGTTATTTAATTATAAACAACACATACTCTTCTTAATTAACCAAAAGTTCTTATTCATTTAGTTTCATAATAATTATAACAATTTATTTCTAATATAAATCCTAAGTCCATAGCATATAGTCTCAAACTTAACATATAAAACACACAAGTCATATATCTCATATTCATCATACGGAGCATACAAGTCACATATGCACATAAAAAAATACATCTACCTATGCAATTATTACTATCACTAAGTCCTTTCTCTAATTAAAGCCAAAGTACTCCCCCTTACCTCTTGAAGAGAAGAGGAGACAATGGGGTTCTCATGGAACCCACTCACCAACTCCAAATCCTAGCTCCTTAGCACTTCGATCCTTGATTCCTAGTGATCCCCAAGCTCCCTTGATGATTTAACCTTCTATTACATGGATTGTTCAAGTTGGGGTTCTAGGGTTTCAATTGGGAATTCATGAGAAAGAGAGAGAGAGAGAGAGAGAGAGAGAGAGAGAGGAGAGAGAGAGAGAGTTGTATGTGATTTAAGAGGGGGAAAACCATAGGAAAATGATGGGGTGAAGATTTTTGGCCTTAATTTTGTGTAGATTTGATTAACTATGAAGATTGGAAATGTTAGGGTTGAGAAGAGGGAGGAATTCGTGTGAGAGGAGAGAGAAAATTCTGAGAAAAATGACCCAAAAACGTGTTTATTAAGCTGATTCAGCAGTGGTTAATCGATTAACTGGGTGGTTAACCAGTTAATCGATTAACCCATGTAATTTTGGCCAAAACCAACATTCAGGCCTTAATCGATTAAGTCGTGAGCATCATTCAGGCCTTAATTGATTAACTCAAGGCTTAATCGATTAACTGGTTCAATCCACTATTTCCTATGCACTTCAAAGTGTCATAACTTCTTCGTTAACCGTCGGATCTTGCTCAAATTTTGAGGCAAGATTCCTAAGACACTAATCTTCACATCCAACGGTGGAATTTGGGTTTAGAGATATAGATATTTAATTCCTAATTTCCTAAGATCCTATGCTCTTTAGCTCATACATACTCTTCTAAAACTCACTTCTAAACTAATTCTACTTCATCAAACCTACCCTTGCTAATTCCTACATTCTAAACACATTCTAAACATACTCAAAGGCTTGGAAACAACATTACTCTTATCAAAATTCTATTAATTAAAGCATCTAATGATTTGGGAAAATCGGGGATGTTACAATTCTCCCCCGCTTACAGGAAATTCGTCCCCGAAATTCAACTAAGTTTAAGGAACTAAAAGAGACGTAGAGCTATATGCTCTAATCATAAGATGAATCCTGTCTTAGACAATGAAAAGGGGTTATGACTTTCGGGAGTACGCTCCCCCACTTAGGACATGACTTAGGTGGGTTTTACTAACATAGTTGCTCTACTACTAATGAGGCTGCTTCCTACACAAAGTCCTACGACCTTATGGAAGCTCAATCTTAGGAAACTAGTCGGTTCTGACTAACCAAAGAAACAAAAATCCTAAAACCCTCTAATGCACACAACCATTCAACAAAATATAAGCTTCACATCAGGAAAACATTTTAAACAGATAATTACAAATAACATATTCAAAAAGGAACAAACATAAAGCATTTGTCACTAAAGGAATTAACATAATAAAACCTAACTCAAACACAATCAGAAGAGATAACAGTACACATCAATAGTTTTAAAAATATTATTTGTTCAACTAAAACCAAAGACAAAGAGTATCATGTTTTGGAATTTTATAAGAGAGTTCACTTTTGAAAAAAAAAAATAAGACATCACATCAACATAAGAAACATTTTAAAGAACAAATATAAATAACATGCTCGAAAAGGAGCACAGCAGAAAACATTTAACAATGAAAGAAATTAGCACATCGAAGCATAATTCTAAAAAGAATAATCCAGAGAAATAACCAACATACACAAGATTTAAAACATTATTTATTTAAAACTCGTTATAAGATTAAGCTTAACCCAACACAAGAAACATCATTTCGAAATTTCACTAGGAGGTATATTTCTTGAAAAGAAAAGTAAAACATTAACTCAATACAGGTACATGAAAATCATCAATACACACTAAAGTAATCTGGCGTTGAATTGCGTTGAGCAAAAATTTGGAAAAGATTTTTAATATTCATGAATGCAGTTGAAAATAGGGATTAACAATGAAGAGTAAATACAATGATGGTCTTTTAAAAATCCAGTTTGATATATTTTATAATCTAAACTAAAAATATCATATGAAAAAAATATGTTTTAATACTATGTACATATATGTATAGAAAAGAGTTGTCCTTTATATAAGGACTCAGTTCATTAACTTATAAGTTTGATCATTTGCAAAATTTTCTCTAAGGAAAAGTTTATACTTAAGAATATAGATATCATAAGAAAAATATTAAATTAAGAATAGCAAATAAAAACACAAGGCAATTAGCTTTGAAAATTTAATTTGATACTCAATAGATAAAAAAATGATTTAGTACTTTTACAAATCATTCTCACTGGTGGAGGAAAAATTTCCTTATTTAAAATCATCACTAAATATCACACAAGATATATAAAAATGATTAGAGTTGGAACCTGTGTGGAAAAATAAAAAACAAATAGCTCCAACAATAGTTTTGATTTAATATATATTCATAGAAAATTTAAAATTGCAATTATACTTATATACAATTCAAACACACGCAATTCAGCGACTCTTAGCATAAACCAACCTACTTCCTATATAAATCTATATATACATATATATATCTATACCTAAGGCTTAAACTCGAACACTCACGCAAGACGAACTTAACTCCTACTACTTAATCTAATCCTCACTCTATTGAAGTTCTACACTCAATCTAAAGGAAGCTCTACAAGCTTAAGACTCTCACTACCTATGCTTGTCTATCGCTCACATGAGGTTCAGGATTTCCTATTTGGTTACCTTAGATTAGGACTCTGCATAACTTCTTTCTAGGCCCTAAGTGTAACTCTCTTTTTGGTACCTAATCTTTGGTACTAAGACTCCTATAATGGATTCTAGAATTGGGACTTTGAATATCCAACAAACTATATTCCATGAACTAGTTAACATTGGTTTGAAAATTATTTATGATTCCGGATTATAGTTTGTTCAATAATTGCCCCACACTTCGCTTGAGTTCTATGTGAACTCAACAGAAGAGACATGACATCCCTTACCTAAGTTGAGATTCTAGACTCGAATCTCGCTCTATGTGAGATACATTGCCTTTAACCCACTTGGTTATCGTCACTTGCATTTCTCAATCCCACATTGCAACAGAAAACAATGAAGTTCTAATTTGTAAAGAAAAGATTTGCTCTTTGGTGATAAAGAATTTCCAAAATTGTCTCTTTCCAAAAATAAGGAAAAACTCTTTATAATTTATAAATCAATTTCATTTTAAACTTTAACAAAATTAGTTGATAATAGGAAAACATGTCAAGCATTCAAAAGTTTAAAGTATTTACAAAGATTTCCAAAATCATTTCACATTGGTTTGGAACTACTTCAAAGGTTTCGGAGGACTCCTTTGACAAAGAAACAAGGATCCTCTATGATCATCAAACTTAAATAAAAGGAATTGCATGTATCGGTTGAAATTTGATTTCATCCGCATTTTCAAATCTTAATAAATGTCCTTCCTTTTATTTCAACTTTGAAGTTCAAATCTTGTTTCAAATTGACGTATGTCACATTTGATGAATTCCTATTTAATCGGTAATTGGTGTAGTCCAATAATAAACCACACGATTCTCCCATTACTTAGGAATTCACTTTGTTAACAATACATGTTTAAAAATTGGTGGTGTGACAGTTAATCAATTATTAAGGCTTGAATCAATTCCATAACTAGGAAAATGATAGAATAATTATATGCTTGACATTCGTTAGAAATTTATATTACTAACATTTTTCCAAAATAGAGTTTGAAAATAGTTTGATGCCAAAACATATTTACACTTTATAAATTTAGTAATGTATTTATCACCAAACATAGTGTGGAATTGTAGAAAGGACTTAAATCTTATTAGAGACGACACTTAGTTATCAAAGCTATAAAGGCAAGTACCTAGGGGTGACACCTATTCACTTCCGCTGCGCACTCTGATAAAGAATGCTCGGAGTGTCTATGATGCAATGATTCCTAATACTTATCCTATTCCTATGCATAGAAAAGAAATTCGACGATTATTTTATTGGATTTCAAGGACTCAATGGTATTATCTTCTAATAAAATGTACGCATCGAGGGGCCCTTCTCGATTCTACATTGCATTAGAAACAAAACCATTTTCGTACAACCCGAATTCCAATTAAATAATAAGAAAAGACTCATCTTCCATTCAAAAGAAGACTTTGAAATTTCATTTCATGTAAAAGTTTCAATTCTTCGTCATATTCGAAGTTGACTTACTTAATTCAAAACTAAGGTTTAGTCCATCCCATTGGGGTAACACTTTCATGCTCTATCCCGTTGGGAGTTTTACTTCCCTTAGTCCCTACTTTCGGTCCGCTTCACAATACAACAAAGTTACAATTGAAAATTGTAACATCCTCAATTTAGATTTCAGTATAATGTGATTTAAGCTAAGTATTTGTGAGGATTCCTTAGTATAGAAGTAGGTTTGATGTAGAAATCCAAGCATAGGTTAGTTTAGGAACTTAAGGAAATGAAGGAGAGTTAGGAATCATCAAAGTTTGGAGTTTTGTTTAAGATAATCGATTACATTGAGGTTTGTAATCGATTACATGCTCTCAGGTACGAGTACACAAAATGTTGCAGCATAATAATCAATTATCAAGGTCAAAATAATCGATTATTTTATAAAGTAATCGATTACATCATAGGGTTTAATCGATTATGTGTGCTCTGAAAATTGTATGGGAAATGTTGCATCAAAGGGAGTAATCGATTACCTAGGGGCAGTAAACGATTACTGCTTGAAAAGTCTGAAAAAAAAATAAGAGGTACGGACCACATAACTTGTGGGTTGCTTTGGAAGCAACCAATCTCAGCCACACAAATCCCATGGTGGCCAAGACATGTGGTTAAAAAAGAAAAGAAAGAAAAAGATAAGTTCATTCATCATCATCAACATCACAAAGCTTTCCCTCTTTTTCTTTCTTCTTCTCCAACGAGTTTCTTCTCCTTCTTCATAGAGTTTTTCTTCTCATCCATTAGCAAGCAAGAACAAGTGTTTATCCATCATCATCATTGAACCCAATCATCTTCTTCCTCTTCCACCTTGGTGTTATTCCTTTCTTTTCTCTCAAAAACCCCCCAATCTCCACCAAGAACTAAGTTGAGCTATCAACTCAAGAAAAGCCTTATCTTCACCATAGGAGCTTGGAAATAAATAGGAATCAAAGGAAGGAGTGCTAAGGAGCTTGGTCTTAGGATTTTGGTGGTTATTTCTTGAAGTTTCAAAGTCTCCTCTACCCTTCAAGAGGTAAGGGGTTTAAATTGGGTTTAGATTGGGGGAAATATTTGAAACTAGTAATAAGGACTTAATTATGTATATTTAGGTGTTCTATTAAGATTAGAATTAGGAGGGTATGGATTAGCTAGAAAATCCCAAGTTAGGGTTAGGGTATAGTTGCTATTTTGTTATTTATGCTTTGAATTTGTTATAATTTGTCCAATATTGTTAATTGATATGATATTGTGTGTACTGATATATTTATAAATAATAAGGTAAAGTATTAATAGTTATGCATTAATTAGGGAAAAATACTTTCCAATTTAGTTTGAACCAAACTAATGTAATTTTCTAAAGTATAAGTGGGTTTACAATTAAATTGGAAAGCACTTGCGAATTGCATCATTCATGAAGTACCGGGGATGTTAGGAGTAGGGGAAAAACATACGTTTCTATTCGTGAGGACTGAAGTAAATCACTGGGATTATTATAGGGAACTTTGATCCTGCAAAGGACATTGGTTTGATTCCTGTGTTGGGGATTGGTTCCATGCAAACTATAGTAATTCCATTACTTTAGAGTTCTTCTTGGCCAGTGAGAGTGATTTCTGCTAGATCCAATTTGGTCAATCAAGCCAAATTGTACGTTGAACACTACCCTTGAGGAGTGTGACGTATTGTGCAAGCGGGTGAGCGACATTCCTAGAGGATGTGAAGCACCCAATCAGAGGTTGAGAAATGCTTACTCCTGGTCGGTTTTTCCCCAGAGTGGAGGGTGTATGTGAGGTTGTTGAAATGTTATTGAAAAGGGAAAAGTTAAAGTTAAAGTTAAAGTTAAATTGGAAATGTTAAAGTGAAGGTGTGACAGAAATGCATAAGGACTAATTCATTGAATCCGATTAAATTGTTAAAGTTAAGAAAGTGAAAATAAATTGTTTAATGTCGGATTCATGAATTAGATCCCTACAGTGGGACGTGCATTGCATAACCATGTGTTTGTACAATGATGCATTGCACTATAAGTATATATTATATATACATAGATATTATCCTTGAATTTGCCTTACTAATTGCTTGATGAGTGTGAATATGCTTAGTTATTACTTATTGTTATTTTCAAATGTTTTCTCTAATCTAAATTCAAGTTTACTCACCCTTACATGTTGACAATTTTAGGTACCCCTGACGAGGACCCAGCTACTATTCCCTCTGCCGAGGATCCTTACACTCCGACTGAGGGAGTGTAACTGCATTACCTTAGTTCATGTCAGCTGCACGCATAAATACTTTTCTATTTTGATGTAAATACGTGTTATGTAAAAAGATTGTGAGGATGTGTATTCATCCTTTTCTTTTGATGTATAATTGACAAACCACAACCTATATTTTGGATTATGTAGAAACTTTATGAACTTTGTAAATCAAATGGTCGTGTAATGATGATCCTAAACTAAATGTTATATATGTGAATATTCTGGTTTCTGACAGGTTTCTGCTTTACTTGAGAAAGTCCGATTTATAAACGAAACCTTGCGAAAATTTTCCTCACTAATTTCACTAATTGCATTAGAGCTATCGTAATTAAGTTTAAGTGTTACATTTTATGGTATCAGAGCATTAGTTGCATTCCTCGGTTGTGGAGTATGGCTTTCCTACTCCCGAGGTGCTACTCCACATGAGAGTATCATCAAAGTAGTTAATAAATAGTTCATTTTCATTTCTTAAGTAATTAGTAGCTAGTTCTAGTTTTAATTTTCTTAGCGGATGTGATTCTTACTAATCGTTCTGTGATTCCAGATCTAGAATGGCGGCTCGACAAAATCGAGTATTCGAAAGAATATCCGAGGTCTTGGAGGACCTATCTCGGACCAATGCCAATCAAACCAACATTTTGGAGAATTTGGTTCAGGCCAGTGCTAAGCAGACCCAAAATTTTAACAATCATCAGTCTCCTCAACCCTAGCCACCAGTGCAAGCTCATGGTATTGCTGTATTTTAAGAAGTTGGACCCCCCCCCCAAGGTTTGTGGGTGGGTTTGATCCAACAGGAGCACAACAATGGCTGAAAGATATAGATAAGATCTTCAAATCCTTGCCATGTACAGATGAGGAGAAGGTGGCGTATGCCTCATTCATGCTTTCTGGTGAGGCGGAGGCATGGTGGGAGGACACTAGTCATTTCCTGGAGGTAGAAGGAAAGCAGATTACATGGGAATTGTTTAAGGAGAGGTTCTTGGGCAAGTTCTTTCCGGAAGATGTCAGAAGAAAGAAGGAGATTGAGTTTTTGGAATTGAAACAAGGGGGTATGTCGGTGGGGCAGTATGTCTCCAAATTTGAAGAGCTGATTAAGTTTTCTCCATATTACCAGCACCATCCAGATGAGGGTTCTAAATGTGTCAAGTTTGATAACGGTCTTCGGCCCGATATCAAGTTGGCTCTTGGGTACCAGAGGATCAGAAATTATCCACAGCTGGTTGATATGTGCAGAATGTATGAAGGGGATTTGTTAGTGAAGGAAGCAAATGACAGGAGTATAAGAGCAGCTCAAAGGGTTGCTGGTCCAATGAGGGACAAAGGTAAGGGACCTTCCATCCAGAGGAACTACCCTTACCCAAATTCCAGGGGTGGAGATAACAGGGTTAAGGGAGTTGCGGGGAAAGCAGCAGTTCCTGTTGCAGGCAAGTCAGTTCCTGTTGCTGTTCCTGGTGTTGTTCCATCTTTTCCACAATGCCAACATTGTGGAAAACGCCATGGGGGTACGTGCTGGAGGTTGTTGTATCCAGGTCAAGTGGGTCCATGTTTCTTGTGCAGACAGTTTGGACATCGTGCTGCTAATTGTCCAAACCAAGGTCAAGGAAGGGATGTTCCAGTGGGGCAGACAGGTCAAGCTCAACCTGCGGTTTATGGCAAAGTGTATGCTATGAGTGGTGTGGAGGCAGAGCAGTCAGAGGAGCTGATCAAAGGTACTGGTCTTCTTAATGGAATGCCTTGCCGAATTTTATTTGATAGTGGTGCAACTCATTCATTTATATCCCTAGAATGTGTTAGTAGATTAAATTTACCTGTTATGGAAGCTCCTTTTAAACTCATAGTAACTACCCCAACTAACCCTTCAGTCATTACATCCCAAATGTGTCCTAATTGTACTCTTCAAGTAAATGACCACACTTTCCAGATAAACCTTATATGTTTGCCTTTGACCCAATTAGATATAATTTTAGGTATGGACTGGATGTCAGAAAACCATGTCCTAATAGATTGCCACAAAAAGACCATAATCTTTAATCCACCTAAAGAACCAAAGTTAAATCTCACTGCTATAGAAACCCACAAAGAACCATTAATCCACCAGATCCCAATAGAGAATGAGTTCCCAGAGGTTTTTCCAGATGAAGTTCCTGGTTTACCACCAGTACGTGAGGTGGAGTTTAGTATTGACCTGGTGCCAGGAACTGGACCTATTTCTTTGGCTCCGCATAGAATGGCTCCAGTTGAGTTGGAAGAATTGAAGAAGCAGATAGAGGATATGCAAGCAAAGAAGTTCATCAGGCCTAGTGTCTCGCCCTGGGGTGCACCGGTTCTTTTTGTCAAGAAGAAGGACAGAAGCCTCAGGTTGTGTGTAGATTACAGGCAGCTGAATAAGGTGACGATCAAGAACAAGTATCCTCTCCCACGCATCGATGATTTGATGGATCAATTGCGTGGTGCAGCGGTGTTTTCTAAGATCGATCTTCGATCTGGTTATCACCAAATCCGGGTGAAGGAAGAGGATATACCCAAGACTGCTTTTAGATCACGGTATGGCCACTATGAGTATGTGGTAATGTCGTTCGGTCTAACCAATGCCCCCGCAGTTTTTATGGACTAAATGAACCGTGTTTTCCGACCTTACTTGGATTCCTTTGTAGTTGTCTTTATTGACGATATTCTTGTATACTCAAAGGATCCCAGTGAGCATCGGGAGCACCTCAGGATAGTCCTAAAGACTTTGAAGGAGAAGCAGTTGTATGCTAAATTTCCCAAGTGTGAGTTTTGGCTTGAGAGGGTCAATTTCTTGGGCCATGTTATCACCAAAGAGGGCATTGCAGTGGATCCTGTTAAGGTTGAGGCCGTATTGTAGTGGGAAAGGCCTAAGTCAGTGACGGAGGTTCGGAGTTTCCTTGGATTGGCAGGCTATTATAGGCGGTTTATCAAGGATTTTTCCAAGATAGCTTCGCCATTGACCAAGTTGACAAGAAAGGAGACAGCTTTTGTTTGGGATCAGAAGTGTGAGCTGAGTTTTCAAGAACTCAAGGACAAGTTGACTTCTTCTCCTGTTCTTGTTCTTCCGGATCCAAAGAAGAATTTTGATGTTTATTGTGATGCCTCTAGTCAAGGACTGGGATGTGTTCTCATGCAAGAAGGAAGAGTGATTGCTTATTCTTCCAGGCAGTTGAGGCCGCATGAGAAGAACTATCCTACACATGATTTGGAGCTTGCAGCTACCGTTTTTGCTCTCAAAATATGGAGGCATTATCTTTATGGTACGAGATTTGAAGTGTATAGCGACCATAAGAGCCTTAAGTACTTGTTCGACCAAAAGGAGTTGAACATGAGACAGCGGAGATGGGTGGAGTTTCTTAAGGATTATGATTTCAGCTTGCAGTACCATCCTGGAAAGGCTAATGTGGTTGCTGATGCGCTTAGCCGAAAAGCCCTCCATATCAGTTGCATGATGGTCAAAGAATTGGAGATGATTGAGGATTTTCGAAATCTCAATCTTGGAATCTAATTCAAGAAAGAGAGTATAAGTGTTGGGAGGTTGCAGATAACCAACACATTTTTGGATGCGATTCGACAGAAGCAGCTTGAGGATGTTAAATTGCAAGAAAGAAAAAGAGTAGCCGCAAGCAAGAATGAGCCTGATTTTCATGAAGGTGCATATGGAGTTCTTAGATTTCGGAATAGAATCTATGTTCCATCCAATCCAGAGTTGAAAGAAGCTATTCTAGAAGAGGCACACAAGAGCAAATTAAGTTTGCATCCAGGCACGACGAAGATGTATCAGGATTTAAGGAAATTGTTCTGGTGGCCAGGCATGAAACGAGATGTAGCAGGTTATGTGGCTAGATGTTTAACCTGTCAAAAGTCCAAGATAGAGCACCAGAAACCTGGAGGTGTATTGCATCCTTTGCAGATTCCAGTGTGGAAATGGGACAGTATAGCAATGGATTTTGTCTCAGGGTTGCCAAGGACCATAGCTGGATTGGATGCAGTGTGGGTGATCGTGGACAGATTGACAAAGTCTGCCCATTTTCTTCCCATAAATATGAAGTATTCTATGGAGAAGCTGACACAGTTATATGTTAAGGAGATTATCAGGTTGCATGGGGTGCCTTCTAATATCATCTCAGATCGTGATCCAAGGTTCCCTTCACGATTCTGGCAGAGTCTTCAGCAAGCTTTAGGGACAGAATTGAAACTCAGTTCTGCCTACCATTTTCAGACAGATGGACAGAATGAACGAACTATTCAATCCCTAGAAGATTTGCTTAGGACTTGTGTTTTGGAACACCAGAAGAGTTGGGAGCAACTGTTGCCTTTGGTAGAGTTTACTTATAATAACTCCTACCATTCTAGCATCGGAATGGCTCCTTATGAAGCATTATATGGTAGAAGATGTCGGACTCCCCTATGCTGGTTCCAAGTGGGGGAGAGACAGTTGATGGGTCCTGATGTTGTCCAAGACACAACGGAGAAAGTGAAGATGATTCAGGAAAGAATGAAGGCAGCACAGGATCGACAGAAGAGTTATGCGGATAAGCGGAGGAAGCCTTTGGAATTTGAAGTGGGTGAGCATGTGTTTCTTAAGGTGGTTCCTACCACAGGTGTTGGAAGGGCGTTGAAACCCAAGAAGCTCACTTCCAGATTCATTGGTCCTTATCAGATTCTACAAAGGGTCGGATCAATGGCGTACAGAATAGCTCTTCCTCCTCAGTTATCCAATTTGCATGATGTGTTCCACGTTTCACAGCTTCGCAAGTATGTGTTTAATCCTTCTCATGTCATTCCAGAAGAAGAGGTTCCGGTGAGGGAGAACCTGACTTTTGAGATGCAGCCAGATAGAATTGAGGATAGAAGGATTAAACAGCTTCGTGGCAAAGAGATTCCCTTGGTAAAGGTGATTTGGAATCGCAACAACGTAGAGGAAGCTACATGGGAGTTGGAGGACAAGTTCAAAGCTTCTCATCCCCTTTTATTTCAGGCAGCTTGAATTTGGAGGGCGAAATTCCGGTAAGTGGGGAAGAATTGTAACATCCTCAATTTAGATTTCAGTATAATGTGATTTAAGCTAAGTATTTGTGAGGATTCCTTAGTATAGAAGTAGGTTTGATGTAGAAATCCAAGCATAGGTTAGTTTAGGAACTTAAGGAAATGAAGGAGAGTTAGGAATCATCAAAGTTTGGAGTTTTGTTTAAGATAATCGATTACATTGAGGTTTGTAATCGATTACATGCTCTCAATTATGAGTACACAAAATGTTGCAGCATAATAATCGATTATCAAGGTCAAAATAATCGATTATTTTATAAAGTAATCGATTACATCATAGGGTTTAATCGATTATGTGTGCTCTGAAAATTGTATGGGAAATGTTGTATCAAAGGGAGTAATCGATTACCTCGGGGCAGTAATCGATTACTGCTTGAAAAGTCTGAAAAAAAAATAAGAGGTAGGGACCACATAACTCGTGGGTTGCTTTGGAAGCAACCAATCTCAACCACACAAATCCCATGGTGGCCAAGACATGGGGTTAAAAAAGAAAAGAAAGAAAAAGATAAGTTCATTCATCATCATCAACATCACAAAGCTTTCCCTCTTTTTCTTTCTTCTTCTCCAACGAGTTTCTTCTCCTTCTTCATAGAGTTTTTCTTCTCATCCATTAGAAAGCAAGAAAAAGTGTTTATCCATCATCATCATTGAACCCAATCATCTTCTTCCTCTTCCACCTTGGTGTTATTCCTTTCTTTTCTCTCAAAAATCCCCCAATCTCCACCAAGAACTAAGTTGAGCTATCAACTCAAGAAAAGCCTTATCTTCATCATAGGAGCTTGGAAATCAATAGGAATCAAAGAAAGGAGTGCTAAGGAGCTTGGTCTTAGGATTTTGGTGGTTATTTCTTGAAGTTTCAAAGTCTCCTCTACCCTTCAAGAGGTAAGGGGTTTAAATTGGGTTTAGATTGGGGGAAATATTTGAAACTAGTAATAAGGACTTAATTATGTATATTTAGGTGTTCTATTAAGATTAGAATTAGGAGGGTATGGATTAGCTAGAAAATCCCAAGTTAGGGTTAGGTTATAGTTGCTATTTTGTTATTTATGCTTTGAATTTGTTATAATTTGTCCAATATTGTTAATTGATATGATATTGTGTGTATTGATATATTTATAAATAATAAGGTAAAGTATTAATAGTTATGCATTAATTAGGGAAAAATACTTTCCAATTTAGTTTGAACCAAACTAATGTCATTTTCTAAAGTATAAGTGGGTTTACAATTAAATTGGAAAGCACTTGCGAATTGCATCATTCATGAAGTACCGGGGACGTTAGGAGTAGGGGGAAAAACATACGTTTCTATTCGTGAGGACTGAAGTAAATCACTGGGATTATTATAGGGAACTTTGATCCTGCAAAGGACATGGGTTTGATTCCTGTGTTGGGGATTGGTTCCATGCAAACTATAGTAATTCCATTACTTTAGAGTTCTTCTTGGCCAGTGAGAGTGATTTCTGCTAAAGCCAATTTGGTCAATCAAGCCAAATTGTACGTTGAACGCTACCCTTGAGGAGTGTGACGTATTGTGCAAGCGGGTGAGCGACATTCCTAGAGGATGTGAAGCACCCAATCAGAGGTTGAGAAATGCTTACTCCTGGTCGGTTTTTCCCCAAAGTGGAGGGTGTATGTGAGGTTGTTGAAATGTTATTGAAAATGGAAAAGTTAAAGTTAAAGTTAAAGTTAAAGTTAAATTGGAAATGTTAAAGTGAAGGTGTGACAGAAATGCATAAGGACTAATTCATTGAATCCGATTAAATTGTTAAAGTTAAGAAAGTGAAAATAAATTGTTTAATGTCGGATTCATGAATTAGATCCCTACAGTGGGACGTGCATTGCATAACCATGTGTTTGTACAATGATGCATTGCACTATAAGTATATATTATATATACATAGATATTATCCTTGAAATTGCCTTACTAATTGCTTGATGAGTGTGAATATGCTTAGTTATTACTTATTGTTATTTTCAAATGTTTTCTCTAATCTAAATTCAAGTTTACTCTGTAACACCCTGCATTTTTGTCGTACGTGCGAAAACGATTTTTGACGAAAGAAACCTTGAAATTGTGATTTTGAGAAAAAGTATTTTTCGTAAGAAGGAAATAAAGTGTTGATTTCTATGGATGTTTACAAACAAAATATTTTATATAAGAGAAGTGAATGGTTTTGTTGAGATGAAAAATGATTTGTTGAATTGTGATTTTTATTTGAAAAGATGATTTTGCTAAAAATGAAATTTTGGGTCTGTTATCTTTAAAAATTCATAACTTTTAAACCGTAACTCGGAATTTGATGATCTTTATATGAAAACGATCGTTTTGAAAACTAGAATTTAAAAATGTGATTTTTAGGATTTTCTGGGCTGTTTTATAAAAATTTATTTTCAGAGTAAAAGAAAAACGAATTTTGAAGAAAAATGTGTTTTGTGATGATGTGTTTAATGTATGTGTAATATGTGATGCATGCAAATATGATTTCTTAAGTTTAAGTGTCTTGTTATATGAATTAATTGAATTGTGGTGTGAATTAATAATTTTTAAGTAAAAATGATTAGAAATGAATAAATGATTTAGGAAATAAAAATAAAGGATATGTGTGTGCATGAGTGAGTGCCACGGTTGTGTGTGCATGTAGGTAGGGGTCAAATGTGTGTGTGTGCTATGTGTCATGTGTGTGTGTGTATGAGAAGCTTAGGAAGTAAGAAAATTAAGGAACCAAACTAGGAACAAAACCAAACCAAATTAGAAGAAACCCTAACTAGAGTCAACTACCCATTAGAACCTACATGACCCTAAGACCTAGATCACATCATCATGTTCCCATGACTTTGGGGACTTAGCCATGCAAACTTTTGAAGAGACCAATTCGCCCTCCTTACTTACACATGGGCCGAATTTTACAAGGCCAAATTGGGAAATTGTGAACTTGCCTACATATAGAAATAAACCTTAGTTCATTCCATTTTCATCCATTTTCATTTCCATCTCTTCCAAACACCAACACTACTCTAAAGGACTCATCAAACATTAAGAGAAAAATAGAAAATAAATAGAGAAAGAAAAAGAGAGTGGTGGCGTGAGCCATAGGGAGAAGAAGGAGGAAATTCAAACCTTAGATCAAGCCATTCCTTTGAAGATCTAAGTGCTAGGAGCCAAGAAATCAACCCTTCATGATAGGAGATTCGAAGAACCCAAAGAAGAATGTAATAGCCTAGTTTTCTTTTTAGATCCCTTTTAGTTTCTTCTTGCATGTTCATTTCTATGCTTTGTAAGATGAATTTGTGTATTATTCTTTCTTGATCTTGAACTTTCATGGACTAAGATTTATTTGTAATATTTGTAGCTCTATGTGTGGGTCGGTTTATATATTTTCTTGCTTGATCTAAATATTTTTCTAACTAAGACTTAAAGATCTAGAGTTTTGTTTAAGTTTTTGTGAAACCCAACACAAACCTCTCTTGCATGTATGTTTTCTTGTTCTAAAATATGATCTATGTGTGCTTATGTGCTTACTTGACAAATCAATGCATGATCTAAGTTTAATAAAGGGTAAAGTGAAATTATTTGGCCATGCATGTTAAATTTCTTGTTGAAACCGTATGCTATGATGATTTTAGTCTTGCATGCTGAATTTTGTTTGCTAAAATGAAGATCTATGATGTGTTTGTGTGATTTCTTCATGAACAAATACATGATTTAAATTTTCTTGAAAATAAAGTTGAGCTTTACATGTTGATTTCATGATGTTCTTGTTAATTTATGTACAAACATTTTATGATCCATGTCCTTAAAGCATGCATGTTAATTTTAAGAAGAAAAATCATGTTTTCATTTGATGCATGATTCAGTTTCAAAAGAAGAAATTTAAGGAACAAGTTCTAAAATGATTTTTGAAGCATAAACATGATTTAGCTTAAGTAATTGATTTTATATGTGATAGATTTTGTAAAGGGCCATTCGGCCATGTTTAATAAAAATGAATCTTGTGCTTTTTATTATGTGAAAAGTTGATGCATGTATGTTATAAGGCTAGATCTAATAATTTTAAGTGCATGCATGTCATTTCTTGAAGTTTAAAGTGTAGTTTTGATTTTTATTTGAAACTAAGTAATAAACTCAAGTTTATTAGGATTCTTTAGTAAAAATCTTGCTTTAATGATGTGGTATGATATCTTGAAAAGTTTGTTTTGAATTCTTACATGCCTTGATTTGATTTTGTGACTTTTATATGTTGAAACTTGAACCAAGAACCTTGCATTCTTGCATGCTAGTATTCGGCCATGAGGGATAAGGATAGGAGATTGTATTTGATTATTGTTTAGGATGCATATATGATAAAATTAATTTAATCAAAAGGCTTAGAATGTGCATGCATGAAATAATTGAATATGTGTGTGTCTTTGGAATAATTTGTGATTCTAACTTGTTGTTCGATTTAAGTTTGTTAAATTTTCTTTTTTAAGTGTTCTCGGTTTTAGTCTAAAAAGGACAGAAAATGATTTCAATTGTTTTGTGTTTTGATGTGTGCATAAATCTCTGTAAAGTTATGTCTATGTGATTCGGCCTAGGTATGCTAATATAGTTAGGAAAATTTGTTTGCATGAAATGATCTTTGAGAATGACTATGTGCTGTGTATGTGATGCTTTGTGTGTGATTAAATTGGTATGCTGTTTGTTTTAATCCTTTTCGGTTTTTAAAGAAATAAAATAAATAAATTGATTTGAAATGGTTTTGGAATTTTATTTTTCCTAAGTGCTGAATTTTGCTTATGGTTAAGAAAAATGATTCTTATCACATGAACGTTTTAAAGTAAGAAGAATGAATTATGTTTTGACAAGATAATCATTTTCAAGATTGTTTCAAAGTTTCCTTGAAATTGTCTTATTCGGGTTTGAAAACTTTTAAAATAAGAACAATGTGTTTTCAAAGAGAAATGATTTCAAATAGAAAATCACTTATTAAGAAGGAGCTCTCATATAGATTTCATGTTTTTTATGATGTAAAAACTCTTATAAAAGTACACATAGCTGACAGGGTACTAGCAGAGATTTAATACTCCTTAGTAATCTAGTTAGAATCAAACCCTACATAGTAGGTGGGGATTTTGACTAGTTTACTCTTGTAAGAGTTTATTTTTGTTCATGGTAATAATATTTTTCTTTACCAAAAAAAAACAAATTAAATGAATTCGTTAAAACGTTTCTAACGCACGGGGAAAAATGCTATAGTTCGGACGACAAACGCAAAGGAAACGAAGCGGAGTTAGCAGTCAGGAAATCTTGGAACGTTTTCGGAGGCTTACGCCAATTGAGGTGAGAGAGGGGCTTCCCTTAAGACGCCGTGGTATTTAGGTAACTTATTAAGAGGTCCAATCATCTCAATGATTGGACTCCAATCTCATTTAGCGTAGTGGTGTATGTGATAGCAATTGTTTGATTGTGAGTTTGGCTATCCACCCGAACGACTGAGATTGGTTTAAATATGATGTTATGTTTTCTGGTTGATTATGTTTGAGTTCTTTAATTACCTTATGATCTGTTTACTGGATACGCAATTATGCTGTTGAGAAACATTGGTGTGCTGAATAATGTGTTGATCGGAATAAAACTGTAAAAGTAAGAAAATGTAATTGAAAGAAAGAAGAGTGAGAATAAAGGTTGTATGAATAAGGAATAATGACGAGCAGTGGAATGGCAAAGATATAAAGAGATGAGACTGAGGTGAGTTATGGAAGTGAGATGAGTTATGGAATTGAGATGTGGTGTGGCCCTTGTTGTTTTTGGTTTTAGTATGGGACTAGTGTTGAGTTGAGCTTGCTCCTCCATTAGCGCCTAGCAAAAATGTGTTTTGGTTCATATTTTTGGAAAGAAGCCTAGTGTTGAGTTGAGCTTGCTCCTCCATTGGCACTCATCCAAAAACATGCCTTTTTGAAAAATGGTTTTTGAAAAGAAATTTTGGAAAAAGGTTTTCGAAAAGATATTTGAGGAGGTGTGAAACAATGTTTTCAAACGAGTTTTATGAAACAATCTTTTTGAAAAGATTTTTGGTGAAAGGATATGTTGTTGGGAAAAGTTTTGGAGCCAACCTTTTTGGTAAAGTTTTTGAAATGATGTTTGAGAAAGTCTTTTTGGAAACGATATTTCTGAGGAAAGTTTTGTGTAAGGATCTTTTTGAGAAAATTTTGTGAAAGGTTATCTTGGGAAAGTTTTGTGAAATGTTTTGTGCAAGAAAGTTTGTGAAGTTATGTTTTCGAAAAGTTTTTGCGAAAAGATGTTTCTGAGAAAACTGAGGAAATGAGCCTTGAGAAAGAGAGGAATTTTGTGTAATGGGATTGAGATGAGAAAGATGATGAAATGTGATAAGGAAAGTTGAGGAAATGAGTTTTGAGAATGAGTATGAGATGTTATGTGATGAATTGGGGAACAGTTTGAACGATTAGTGGTCGGGTTCATTGAAGGGATGCACCAAGGGTAAACCGATCGTTAGGAATATGCCGATAATAAAACTTCTAAAACTTTAAAAGACTATTAAAAGACATGAATAACGCGGTGAGGTATGAGTGTGTGTCGAAGTAGTGGAGAGGAAGGAACGATAAGTATCTGCGGATACTTAGGACGAGATTGCATTAGGGGAGGACGATGACGGTGAAACGTCAAGAAGTCTAGAGTACTGTTCTCGGCAGAACGAACTCCATAAGTGGTGCACTAACGCGGTGGGGACTGGGTCTAATACCGTGGTAAGTTCTGCACTCGAGACTAGAACTGTACTGTCGCCCCCTAGATTGCAAATCGAGAACAGTGAGAGGGACTGGAACGGGGCATTTGTGTTGCCGCCGAGGGCGTGCATTGATTATATGAAATGATTATGATTTGAGGCTGGGCCTCCTGGTCAGGGACCATTTATGTGTTGTGACAGCTGTCGTGCCCGCGTGGTAAAGGTCCTGTACTCCTGTTTGCTTCCGACTAGGTGTGGATGGATGACCGAGGAGATGTAGACGTGAGAGTCGTTTTTCCTCAATGATGGTTCCCCAAGTCATTGAGTGAACTGACATGATAAAACTTAATAATTGAAAGATTCAAAAGTAAAGTAAAGTAATGATAATTAAGTGTGGAGTAAGATTTGAGAAGTGAGAATGAGATGGCGTCTATATGATAGTGACAATAACGTGATGTTTGTGTAATGATGATGATGAGTATGTTTGTTTATATGTTTTGTTTGTTGTTTACTGCTTTATCTTAATAATTGCCTATAGTAAACCCACATAGTCGACATTACATGTTTTGGGTAGCTCACTCTCTCCTATATGTCTGTTTGGTATTGGGAAAATTCGGTATGATCTTTAGAAAGGAAACATGGAAAGACTGCTAGCTCGTTACAAGGGAGAAAAGGAAACACGAGAAGCTGCAATGGAAAGTACCGCTAAGTAGGCTGCTAAGGATGGCGCTGCTGATAACCCGAGAATTTGACAAGAATCAGAGTAGCGCAGCGGAAGCGTTAGTGTCGATGACTAGCAGCTTGGTAATTCCCTTTCAGAGTTTTGTAATTCCATTGCAGTTACTTATAAATCCTGGCTCAATAGTGCTGTAACCCCAACTAAAGTTTATTTTAGTACTAATGTTTTGAAATGAGTAACGGGCCGTGTTTTAAACGATGTTTTTGAAAACGAGTTTCAAAGTGCAGTGTCTTGTGACATCTCGGTTTGGAACTTGAAAGGTTTACGCAACGTGAGAACATGAGCTTTAAATTGTAACTGTGTTTTGAAAACCCAAGTGTTCTCATCTTGCATAACACTTGTTTTAAATAAAAAAAATTTTGGCACAAATTTTCACTATTTTTCATTATGGTTTCAAGTTGCCAAATCGGGGTGTTACAGAATGGTATCAGAGCTGTGGTTGGATTTTAAGTAACATTGTGCATGGATTTACATACTCTGTGTTTGTGTTAGTATTAGGATAGCAATAGACGAGCATAGGAATGCTAAGAGTACGCGGATACAATCCTGGATAGTGTCAGCTTTCGTCTACTATGGAATCAAGAAGCAGTGCATAGAACCATCCAGAGATATTGATGTGTGAGATTCGGATCTTTCTGTTGAACCCATCTTTAATGTGAACCCTTCTTGTTCGTGATGACTCTCAAACTCTTGCTGTGTGATCTTGTCTTGTGACTAGAGCACTTCTTTTCCTGATTGAAACTTTTGTATAAGCCCTATGCGTGCAAATTGCTTTGACATGGTGTTTGAAAAAGCCTTAATCATTGATGAACCCAAGGTTCTTCTTTCCCGATTTGCCCAGACATTTGTTCTTCCCAAGAATTTTGATTAGAAATTTGAACCATGACACCTTACCCGGTCAAGTAGAAGGGTCTAGACTAGTGAGTTAGTGATGGGGTGTTGTCAGGTAGAAGTTGCATAGTCTAGGGAGAATAAGGATTAGTAAGTGTGGGTTGATGGAAGTATGAGTCTCGGAGTATCCTTGGAGTCTTAGTGGTTAGTTATGTGAAGTGATTAGGATTAAGAAGTTTGGTGCCGGAGTGATTAAATTAATGGTTTAGATGATGATAAGATGAGGAAGAAATTAAAGTGATAGTTAAAATTTTGAGGTCATAAGTGTTTTGATTTGAGTTGAAAAAGGATTAGATAGAGATAGGTAAGTGATGCTCCGATAGAGTCGAGTGATAAATTGGTAGAATCTGAGGATAGAATCCTTAAGTGTTGACCCAAGGTTAGGTAAAAATCTAAGATATGATGTGGTAATAGGTAATAGGTCTTGGAGTTGAAATTTTTTTAATGGTTTAGAGTGTTTAAGTCATGTGATCAAGTGTTTGAAATAAAGAGTGAAATAGTAAGTATTCCTTGAGAATTAGCGGTTGTAAAGGCATTAAGAGGATAGATTGGAGCTAAGTGATGGGACATTTTGTAAGAATCGATCAAAGAGTGGTGAAGGATAGGAGTGTTTAGAGGTTAAGTTGTGATGATGAGTGTAGTGTTGAGAGATATGAGTCATTTAAGTTGGGGAGTAGTCGGAAAGTGAGAGATTTTGGGGAGTAGCTTGTTTAGGATTGAATTGATAATAAGGATGTGACCCTAGGCGTGGTGGTGTCTTGACCCTAATATTACGTGACCCCATTATCTTGACACAGTTTTAATGCCTTTGAAACACCCAGTTCTTTGTTTCCAATGAAACCGTGTTGTTCTAACCCGCCCTGTTTGTCATTGAAAGCACCCTAAGGGATTACTTTTGCAAGTAATCTATTTGACCTATACTTGAGGACGATGAACAGACAGTGCGTATTCGACGGTACGACGATTGCTACGGTTAAAGAGGAAAGGAATTACTTTAAGGAGCTACGTATTCACGGATTAGTCAGACTCTACGCAGTATTTCTCGAGGACGAGAAATCTTTAAGTTGGGGAGAATGTAACACCCCGCATTTTTCCCGTACGTGCGAAAACAATTTTTGACGAAAGAAACCTTGAAATTGTGATTTTGAGAAAGAGTATTTTTCGTAAGAAGGAAATAAAGTGTTGATTTCTATGGATGTTTACAAACAAAATATTTTATATAAGAGAAGTGAATGGTTTTGTTGAGATGAAAAATGATTTGTTGAATTGTGATTTTTATTTGAAAAGATGATTTTGCTAAAAATGAAATTTTGGGTCTGTTATCATTAAAAATTCATAACTTTTAAACCGTAACTCGGAATTTGATGATCTTTATATGAAAACGATCGTTTTGAAAACTAGAATTTAAAAATGTGATTTTTAGGATTTTATGGGCTGTTTTATAAAAATTTATTTTCAGAGTAAAAGAAAAACGAATTTTGAAGAAAAATGTGTTTTGTGATTATGTGTTTAATGTATGTGTAATATGTGATGCATGCAAATATGATTTCTTAAGTTTAAGTGTCTTGTTATATGAATTAATTGAATTGTGGTGTGAATTAATAATTTTTAAGTAAAAATGATTAGAAATGAATAAATGATTTAGGAAATAAAAATAAAGGATATGTGTGTGCATGAGTGAGTGCCACGGTTGTGTGTGCATGTAGGTAGGTGTCAAATGTGTGTGTGTGCTATGTGTCATGCGCGTGTGTGTGTATGAGAAGCTTACGAAGTAAGAAAATTAAGGAACCAAACTAGGAACAAAACCAAACCAAATTAGAAGAAACCCTAACTAGAGCCAACTACCCATTAGAACCTACATGACCCTAAGACCTAGATCACATCATCATGTTCCCTTGACTTTGGGGACTTAGCCATGCAAACTTTTGAAGAGACCAATTCGCTCTCCTTACTTACACATGGGCCGAATTTTACAAGGCCAAATTGGGAAATTGTGAACTTGCCTACATATAGAAATAAACCTTAGTTCATTCCATTTTCATCCATTTTCATTTCCATCTCTTCCAAACGCCAACACTACTCTAAAGGACTCATCAAACCTTTAGAGAAAAATAGAAAAGAAATAGAGAAAGAAAAAGAGAGTGGTGGCTGTGAGCCATAGGGAGAAGAAGGAGGAAATTCAAACCTTAGATCAAGCCATTCCTTTGAAGATCTAAGTGCTAGGAGCCAAGAAATCAACCCTTCATGATAGGAGATTCGAAGAACCCAAAGAAGAATGTAATAGCCTAGTTTTCTTTTTAGATCCCTTTTAGTTTCTTCTTGCATGTTCATTTATATGCTTTGTAAGATGAATTTGTGTATTATTCTTTCTTGATCTTGAACTTTCATGGACTAAGATTTATTTGTAATATTTGTAGCTCTATGTGTGGGTCGGTTTATATATTTTCTTGCTTGATCTAAATATTTTTCTAACTAAGACTTAAAGATCTAGAGTTTTGTTTAAGTTTTTGTGAAACCCAACACAAACCTCTCTTGCATGTATGTTTTCTTGTTCTAAAATATGATCTATGTGTGTTTATGTGCTTACTTGACAAATCAATGCATGATCTAAGTTTAATAAAGGGTAAAGTGAAATTATTTGGCCATGCATGTTAAATTTCTTGTTGAAACCGTATGCTATGATGATTTTAGTCTTGCATGCTGAATTTTGTTTGCTAAAATGAAGATCTATGATGTGTTTGTGTGATTTCTTCATGAACAAATACATGATTTAAATTTTCTTGAAAATAAAGTTGAGCTTTACATGTTGATTTCATGATGTTCTTGTTAATTTATGTACAAACATTTTATGATCCATGTCCTTAAAGCATGCATGTTAATTTTAAGAAGAAAAATCATGTTTTCATTTGATGCATGATTCAGTTTCAAAAGAAGAAATTTAAGGAACAAGTTCTAAAATGATTTTTGAAGCATAAACATGATTTAGCTTAAGTAATTGATTTTATATGTGATAGATTTTGTAAAGGGCCATTCGGCCATGTTTAATAAAAATGAATCTTGTGCTTTTTATTATGTGAAAAGTTGATGCATGTATGTTATAAGGCTAGATCTAATAATTTTAAGTGTAGTTTTGATTTTTATTTGAAACTAAGTAATAAACTCAAGTTTATTAGGATTCTTTAGTAAAAATCTTGCTTTAATGATGTGGTATGATATCTTGAAAAGTTTGTTTTGAATTCTTACATGCCTTGATTTGATTTTGTGACTTTTATATGTTGAAACTTGAACCAAGAACCTTGCATTCTTGCATGCTAGTATTCGGCCATGAGGGATAAGGATAGGAGATTGTATTTGATTATTGTTTAGGATGCATATATGATAAAATTAATTTAATCAAAAGGCTTAGAATGTGCATGCATGAAATAATTGAATATGTGTGTGTCTTTGGAATAATTTGTGATTCTAACTTGTTGTTCGATTTAAGTTTGTTAAATTTTCTTTTTTAAGTGTTCTCGGTTTTAGTCTAAAAAGGACAGAAAATGATTTCAATTGTTTTGTGTTTTGATGTGTGCATAAATCTCTGTAAAGTTATGTCTATGTGATTCGGCCTAGATATGCTAATATAGTTAGGAAAATTTGTTTGCATGAAATGATCTTTGAGAATGACTATGTGCTGTGTATGTGATGCTTTGTGTGTGATTAAATTGGTATGCTGTTTGTTTTAATCCTTTTCGGTTTTTAAAGAAATAAAATAAATAAATTGATTTGAAATGGTTTTGGAATTTTATTTTTCCTAAGTGCTGAATTTTGCTTATGGTTAAGAAAAATGATTCTTATCACATGAACGTTTTAAAGTAAGAAGAATGAATTATGTTTTGACAAGAAAATCATTTTCAAGATTGTTTCAAAGTTTCCTTGAAAATGTCTTTATTCGGGTTTGAAAACTTTTAAAATAAGAACAATGTGTTTTCAAAGAGAAATGATTTCAAAGTGTCTTCTAAAACAAATTAAATGAATTCGTTAAAACGTTTCTAACGCACGGGGAAAAATGCTATAGTTCGGACGACAAACGCAAAGGAAACGAAGCGGAGTTAGCAGTCAGGAAATCTTGGAACGTTTTCGGAGGCTTACGCCAATTGAGGTGAGAGAGGGGCTTCCCTTAAGACGCCGTGGTATTCAGGTAACTTATTAAGAGGTCCAATCATCTCAAAGATTGGACTCCAATCTCATTTAGCGTAGTGGTGTATGTGATAGCAATTGTTTGATTGTGAGTTTGGCTATCCACCCGAATGACTGAGATTGGTTTAAATATGATGTTATGTTTTCTGGTTGATTATGTTTGAGTTCTTTAATTACCTTATGATCTGTTTACTGGATACGCAATTATGCTGTTGAGAAACATTGGTGTGCTGAATAATGTGTTGATCGGAATAAAACTGTAAAAGTAAGAAAATGTAATTGAAAGAAAGAAGAGTGAGAATAAAGGTTGTATGAATAAGGAATAATGACGAGCAGTGGAATGGCAAAGATATAAAGAAAAGATATAAAGAGATGAGACTGAGATGAGTTATGGAATTGAGATGTGGTGTGGCCCTTGTTGTTTTTGGTTTTAGTCTGGGACTAGTGTTGAGTTGAGCTTGCTCCTCCATTAGCACTCATCCAAAAACATGCCTTTTTGAAAAATGGTTTTTGAAAAGAGGTTTTGGAAAGAGGTTTTGGAAAAAGGTTTTCGAAAAGATATTTGAGGAGGTGTGAAACAATGTTTTCAAACGAGTTTTATGAAACAACCTTTTTGAAAAGATTTTTGGTGAAAGGATATGTTGTTGGGAAAAGTTTTGGAACCAACCTTGTTGGTAAAGTTTTTGAAATGATGTTTGAGAAAGTCTTTTTGGAAACGATATTTCTGAGGAAAGTTTTGTGAAAGGATCTTTTTGAGAAAATTTTGTGAAAGGTTATCTTGGGAAGGTTTTGTGAAATGTTTTGTGCAAGAAAGTTTGTGAAGTTATGTTTTCGAAAAGTTTTTGCGAAAAGATGTTTCTGAGAAAAATGAGGAAATGAGCCTTGGGAAAGAGAGGAATTTTGTGTAATGGGATTGAGATGAGAAAGATGATGAAATGTGATAAGGAAAGTTGAGGAAATGAGTTCTGAGAATGAGTATGAGATGTGATGTGATGAATTGGGGAACAGTTTGAACGATTAGTGGTCGGGTTCATTGAAGGGATGCACCAAGGGTAAACCGATCGTTAGGAATATGCCGATAATAAAACTTCTAAAACTTTAAAAGACTATTAAAAGACATGAATAACGCGGTGAGGTATGAGTGTGTGTCGAAGTAGTGGAGAGGAAGGAACGATAAGTATCTGCGGATACTTAGGACGAGATTGCATTATGGGAGGACGATGACGGTGAAACGTAAGTCTAGAGTACTGTTCTAGGCAGAACGAACTCCATAAGTGGTGCACTAACGTGGTGGGGACTGGGTCTAATACCGTGGTAAGTTCTGCACTCGAGACTAGAACTGTAATGTCGCCCCCTAGATTGCAAATCGAGAACAGTGAGAGGGACTGGAACGGGGCATTTGTGTTGCCGCCGAGGGCGTGCATTGATTATATGAAATGATTATGATTTGAGGCTGGGCCTCCTGGTCAGGGATCATTTATGTGTTGTGACAACTGTCGTGCCCGCGTGGTAAAGGTCCTGTACTCCTGTTTGCTTCCGACTAGGTGTGGATGGATGACCGAGGAGATGTAGACGTGAGAGTCGTTTTTCCTCAATGATGGTTCCCCAAGTCATTGAGTGAACTGACATGATAAAACTTAATAATTGAAAGATTCAAAAGAAAAGTAAAGTAATGATAATTAAGTGTGGAGTAAGATTTGAGAAGTGAGAATGAGATGGCGTCTATATGATAGTGACAATAATGTGATGTTTGTGTAATGATGATGATGAGTATGTTTGTTTATATGTTTTGTTTGTTGTTTACTACTTTATCTTAATAATTGCCTATCGTAAACCCACATAGTCGACATTACATGTTTTGGGTAGCTCACTCTCTCCTATATGTCTGTTTGGTATTGGGAAAATTCGGTATGGTCTTTAGAAAGGAAACATGGAAAGACTGCTAGCTCGTTACAAGGGAGAAAAGGAAACACGAGAAGCTGCAATGGAAAGTATCGCTAAGTAGGCTGCTAAGGATGGCGCTGCTGATAACCCGAGAATTTGACAAGAATCAGAGTAGCGCAGCGGAAGCGTTAGTGTCGATGACTAGCAGCTAGGTAATTCCCTTTCAGAGTTTTGTAATTCTATTGCAGTTACTTAAAAATCCTGGCTCAATAGTGCTGTAACCCCAACTAAAGTTTATTTTAGTACTAATGTTTTGAAATGAGTAACGGGCCGTGTTTTAAACGATGTTTTTGAAAACGAGTTTCAAAGTGCGGTGTCTTGTGACATCTCGGTTTGGAACTTGAAAGGTTTACGCAACGTGAGAACATGAGCTTTAAATTGTAACTGTGTTTTGAAAACCCAAGTGTTCTCATCTTGCATAACACTTGTTTTAAATAAATAAAAAAAAAATTGGCACAAATTTTCACTATTTTTCATTATGGTTTCAAGTTGCCAAATCGGGGTGTTACATACTCACCCTTACATGTTGACAATTTTAGGTACCCCTGACGAGGACCCAGCTACTATTCCCTCTGCCGAGGATCCTTACACTCCGACTGAGGGAGTGTAACTGCATTACCTTAGTTCATGTCAGCTGCACGCATAAATACTTTTCTATTTTGATGTAAATTCGTGTTATGTAAAAAGATTGTGAGGATGTGTATTCATCCTTTTCTTTTGATGTATAATTGACAAACCACAACCTATATTTTGGATTATGTAGAAACTTTATGAACTTTGTAAATCAAATGGTCGTGTAATGATGACCCTAAATTAAATGTTATATATGTGAATATTCTGGTTTCTGACAGGTTTCTGCTTTACTTGCGAAAGTCCGATTTATAAACGAAACCTTGCGAAAATTTTCCTCACTAATTTCACTGATTGCATTAGAGCTATCGTAATTAAGTTTAAGTGTTACAAAAATTTTACTTAGCCCACTTTGAATTGAAGATTACTAAACTATCACTAGCACTATTCCATTAACACAACTAGACTATGCTAACTTTAACCAAATATGCATGCATAAACTATGAAAATAAGCTACTAAACTAACTATTGGTTAGTTACTCTCATGTGGAGTAACTCTTTGGGAGTAGGAAATCCATACTCCACAGCCGAGAATTGCAACCATTGCTCTGATACCATCTGTAACATCCTCAATTTTTATACTATAAAAAGTAATATATTTTAAAGTATAAAAATTGAGGATGTTACAGCTAGTATCTTATTGACTAAATCTTTAGCTATCTAAAAAGCTACTAGCTCATGTTGCCGAACATAGCCTTAATTAATTTTGTCTTCCCAACTCATGATCCCAATAAAAATCAAAACTTATTCTCCTTAGAGCTAGGCGATATTATAATTATTTTCTTAAACGTTTTGTATAAGCCATATATTATTTTAAGACTAAGAAAAGTTGTCAAAAATCTAGTACTAAAAGTTTGTTGTCGAAGAATTCAGTGCACCTAAGTAAGTTTGAGTGCATTATGCACCTAACAGAAAGACTGGCAATACCCGGTTTCTATTTAATTGACCAAAATGAACCAGATTATGATTTTATTACAAAAAGACTCTTCATAAAAAGTGATGAAATTACTTTTGTACCCCATACAAAGTACTCCCTTTTGAACGATTAATCAGATAAGGACTTGGGAGAGACATATTTTAATGTAAAAAATTTATTAATTTTACAACAAAATAATTTCTTTCAAACTACATTCGTTTTCATTTTGTAATAATTGTCACTGTACCACATATGACATGAAAAAATACCAATTTTTTTATATTATCAATCTTTTTTTTTTTGTTAATTTATAATATCAATCTTTTTACTAAAAAAGTATTAACACATTTGAGTTAGGATCCGTTGGCAACAAGTGTAAAACTTGGTCACTTACACCTTCACATAACTTTTTATATATTATGAAATTTGTCAATCCAACTGTTAAATTACATGTTATTATCATGACGATCATAAAATCATGTTTTCTGCCCCTACGTCCGCATACCAAAAGTGCCCCCTTTCCTTTTATTCTTTTTATCTTTTTAATTGAAAAAAATATTTTTTTATTTCATAATTAATTACATATCATTATTTCATAATTGAGTGTAACAACGTGATGGGTGGGGTTTAAATAATGTATTATCTTCGATTTGTATCTTCTTGATTGCAATAATCAACAGAAAAACACGTCTTCCGCTTCCCCTTGCGACGTTGTTATAAGAAACCAATTAAATTAAGAACACCACATGTATTAATATAGGTCATCGTCTATTCATTAATTCTATTCTTCGTAATCCAAACATATAGAGTTTTTCTTTTCAGCCCCCACCCATTTCTCTTGAACCCCATTTTCTTCCGCCTCTTGAGAGGCGGAACTGTAATTTTTTTTGTTTTCCGCCTCATGGAAGGCGGAAAAGCCATTAATTTTACACTTCGGCCTCTCAAGAGGCGGAAGAAAATGGGGTTCAAGAGAAATGGGTGGGGGCTGAAAAGAAAAACTCAACATATAAGGTCGTTGTGATGACATGGTTGCTACTATTCACGCAAGGACATGACTAGTTCTAATGGGAGTCAACGAACTTAATCAGCTCACTTCGACAACATGATTTGTTCAAGCCAGTCTCAACCACACACATATCAGCTCACTCTCATCCATCGAACATATATGGTCTCTGTAACAACATGATTGGTACTACTCAGGGTCAACCAAAAATCTCACGTCACAATGACGACGTTATTACTTATATTGGGGGTCAATCAACCCAATCATTTTCCTCTGCAAACATGATTCGTTCTAGTACGGGTCAACCCAACCTCTCAATTCACTTTTATCATATAAGTATTTATACCAGTAGTCAACCGACCCATTTAGGTCACTACTAGGACAGCATTACTTATAAGGGGGTTAACCAACCTTATAAGCTCATTGTTTTGACAAGATTCGCTCTACTAGCACTCGTAAGTCACTATAAGCTCACTATCAACACATGATTAAATCTACTTGTGGTCAACCAAACATATAAGGTTATTATTGTTACTGGATTTGTCCTAGTAATAATTTTCATCCGATATTTTCTACGTGTTTCTTGAGTCATGCACATATAAGGTCACTGTTGTCACAGGATTTGTCCTAGTTCTAATTTGCAATTAAGTTACTGAAGTTTAAAATATTTTTGATTGAACATCTGAACTTTAAATTTCTTATTTGAGTCTCTAAATTTTACTATTATACTATCATTTATAATTGAGTTTTTTGAAATTTTATCTTTCATTGGATCCGCTAACCTAAAAATGATTTGTATTGAAATTATTAAGGATATTTTTAATCTCATCTTTTAGGGTTGAGAATAAAACAATGAAAAAAGTAGGTTTGTATTGAAATATTAAATATTTAATATATGAAAGGTAATGAAGTTAATTTACTATTGTTCTTTTGCTATTTTTGACATCTTATCCTCAACTCTAATGCGGGGTTAAACAAACTCAATGATTAATATTGTAACAGCTACTCCCTCTATTTCATATCTTTGATATGTTGAACTTGATGCACGTATCTTTGTCCTAGTCCTGTAAGGTCATTTTTTTTCCAATGTAACTATTCTCACTTTTTTTAATTAATTAATATATTTTCACTAAAATAATATATCTTTTTTCAAATACAACAATGCTTATAAAGTTAGGGTTAGGGTTAGGATAGTTTAAAGATTTATGGTATAAAATCGGTTTTAAAAAAAGTTAACTAAATAGGTTAAGGGATTAAATAATCAACAGGTTAAAAAAAAAAGGTTAACTAAATAAGTTAAGGGATTAAATAATCAACATGTCCTAATTAATATTTCATACACCAGCAGCAACAAATGAAATAGAAAAAAAAATTGCCCTTCAACGAAATGGGCTTGGCTACCATAGGTAGGTCTTCATAAAAATATTGGCCCACAAAATTGTAAAATGATGGCGACCATTCCACTCTGCAACACATCTTCTCATTTGCTTCAGCTTTGCACACATAACCAAATAGGCCATTCAAGCAAAGCCAATTCTTAGTTAAGTGGGCAAAATACCCATGCTAGCGGGTATCCGCAAAAATACCCGCAACATGTACCCGCACTATTTCCTTGCGGGTGGGGACGGGTATTATGATACTCGCCCTGCGGGTACCCGCATATATAAAATAATATTTTATTAATAAATATTATATATATATTAATATTTTTTTATTACTTTGAGAACATATAAATTTTATTTTATTTATATTTCATATTGAATTTTAAAGATAAAATTATAATCATCTTATAATTATTTTTATGTATAATGATTATTACAAAATATATAATTATATCATAAAAGTTTAAAACCTACGGGTACCAGTTACCCGCACAAATATCTGTAAATACTCGCGAGTATGTGCATGGGTATGCACTACCCGCGCTCATGGGTACCCATGCCCATCCCTAATTCCTACAAGATGAGTTTCGTATCATTTCACCTTTACACACATAACCAAATAGGCCATTTGCTTCTCTGGAAATATTACTCCCTCCGTTTCATATGTAGTGTTTATAAAGTTTATGACCCATGTTTCATATGTATTGTTCTTTTACAAAACCCAATATATAATTAATGCACTTTTTTCCAACACACCCCTATTTATTACACTCTCTTTTTCATTTTCAATATTTTTCTCTCTCTTCAATAATTGATTATATAAGGGCATTATATTCAAAATACCCCAAATTCTTACATCATTTAATCATTTTTTAAAACTCGTGCATAACTTTAAAAAACACTACTTATGAAATGGAGAGAGTACTTCATAACAAGCTTTAATTGCCTAATGTTCTTTCACACCCATATATTATTATTCATTAACGATAAAATGTTCGTTATCTGTATTATTTATAAATCCAAATGGGTTTACCACTTAATCACCTAAATCCCGCCCAAAAACCCTCATTAATTACACATTAAGCATAATCCCTCTCTAAGTGTTACTCCCTCCGATCCTTATTATAAGAGGTATTCTAGAAGGTTTCTTTGGTCCTAATTATAAGAGGTTTTATATTTCCTATGCATCATTGATTGCTTTTTCTCTTTTTTGCCCTTATTAAATGCATTGACTATTTATGTGTTTTTTGTTATTCATTAATGAGAGTGAATTTTCCAAGAAAAGTTGAGAGGGTAAAATTGTAATGTTACGATATATTCTCATAGAATTCATAAAAATAACTACTTTCCTTGGTCCGGGCAATATGGTTAAGTACCTCTTATATTAAGGACCGGAGGGAGTATATTCCAGCACTTCTTGAGGACACCATCTTGAAATGTGAAACGTCATTTTTTGGCAAGCCCACTATAGGTAATGACCCACTATAGGTAATAAAGAAAATGAAAAGTCTCCTCTCAACTTGGTCCTCATAGTATACTGTGAGCTCGACAGTTCTAGAAACCAGAGGAAAAATCGCCAGCTTCTTATCATTTGAGGACCAAGTTCAGTGTTCTCTTTTTGCTTCGAACTCATTTCTTTAACTTCGAACTCATTTCTTTAAGTTATTTCTTTAAGTTATAAAGCTGTTAACTTTGACAATCAAATGGTAGGTCATATTTTGAAGTTGAATGAGCTTAACCGAATTGAAAAAGCATGTGGAGGTAAGAAAAAGTGGATTGGGAGGTTAGAAACCATATTTCGAAGTTTGAGTTTCATATGGAAGGCCATATTTTGAAGTTGAAAGAGCTTAATGAAATGGAAGAATTGGGAGGTCAGAAAAAAGTGCTATGCAGTATATAACATTTGTTCTTTTTTCGTTATTGTCATCATATTTTCTTGAGAAATCTAATAGCCGGTTTTTAAAATGTGACCATCATTTCAGATGGAAGTTGTAATGAAATTGCTGAAGGGAAGTCATGCGAATCAGCTGAAATGGTGACGCCAACATCTTCAAGGAGGCTGCAACCTGGAAAAACTATTTTGCGGTCTCTACCCTCAATTAGTGATAAACATTTGTGTTTAGAACAATCTTCTGATCAAGCAAATACATTTAACAAATCAGGTATATTTGTATTTGACTTATATTGATTATGCATGTTCTTAGATTTAGTAATGGTTATGTTAACAAAATTTTGCAGATGAGAGGTCTATGACTCGAAGTGCATTAACTGATATTACAAATGCTATTAATGCAAGTCGAAGACGATTAAAACGTATTTTTGAGGTTGATGATAATCGGTTTGTAAGATTGCTTAGCTTAGATTTTGATGACATCACTGATGATCTTTCTTTAAAGACTGGAGGTATACTCACTGCAAACTCTTATGAAATTAAATTAATGCTTTGTAATGTAATTTACCATATAGATTGTGTATCTCTAATTTGTGTGTGGATTACTGAATTGTTCTTTAAATATGTTCTGTTTTGTTGGAATTTAAAGAACCAAGTACTGCAAATTTTCAACACGATGGTGTGTGTAACACCCGCATTTTTCCCGTACGTGCGAGAACAAAATTTGTTAAAAATAAACCATGAAGTTTTTAATTTATAAAAGATTTTTGAAAAAGTGTTTTACGTAAATAAGAAATAAAGTTTGACTTTCTTGGATTTTTATAAACAAAATGTTTTATGAAAGAGGAGTGAATGATTTTGTGATTTGATTTTTAAGAAATGAATTGTGAATTTTTCCTAAAAAGTGATTTTTGTTTGAAATTAAGTTTTGGTCTGCTAACTTGAAAAATTTGTAACTTTTTAACCGTAACTCGGATTTTCATGATTTTTATATCAAAACGATCGTCTTGAAACGTAGATTTTGAAAATGTAATTTTCAGATTTTTCTGGGTTGATTTACGAAAATTTATTTTCAGAATTATAAAATACGAATTTTGTAATTTGTGTTTTAAAGAAAATAAATCCAATGGTTTGGTTGGAAATTTCATGAGTGTGTTGTGTGTTTGCTGTATGATGCATGATCATTGTTGTGGTGAATTGATTGCCTTATTGTATGAATTAATAATTAGAATGTTTAAGTAAATATGATTAAAAAAAATAAAGTGTAAATTATATGTGTGTATGTATATGCTTCGGTTTGTATGTGTATGTATGAATGTATATATGTGTGTATGTGTGTGTATGCCGTGTGTATGTATATATGTATAGACTAGGGCTAATTTTCTAGAAGACTTGGTGAGTAAGAAAAAGCCCTAACCAAATAAACTAGAACCATGAACCAAACCCAAACCAAGTTAGAAAACCCTAACTAGTTCTAAGCCTAAGAGACCCCTAAAGTCTTAAGTCTATGCTACCTTGTCTCCTTGCATTTGATAAAATGCACCCATGCAAATAATTGGAAGCCCAAGATTGCCCTTGCCATTGTTCATAGCCGAATTGCACCTAAAGGGCACAAGAGGGAAAATAAGTTTGCTTATAAATTGGTGGAGCCTTAGTCCATTCTCTCATTTTTCACTTCTCTTCACCCTTTTCATTTCTCCACACCCACACTAAACATACTCTAAGAGACTCATCAACCTCTTAGAGAAAAGAAATAGAGAGAAAAGAGAGAGAATTGGCCGAAACCTGAAGGAGAGGGAGGAAGGAGATCCAAGCCAAAACCTAGGAGTTTTCCTTGAAGATCAAGAGCCTTAGGAGCTAGAAGACCAATTCCTTTCATGGTAGGATTTGATGATCCAAGAGGAGACTTGTAATAGTGTAGCTTTTTCTTTTAATTGAAGATCTACTTCTTTTTCTTCTTGCATGTTGTCATTATGTGTTGATCTTGTTAGATCAAGGACTTTGAGGACTCTAATTAATTTGTAATATGTGATCTTTATACTTTATGTTTCGGTTGGAGTTTTCTTGCTAAATCTAATAATTTTCTAACAAATTCTAAAAATCTAAAGAAAACTAAAGACTTTTGTGAAACCTAAAGTGAATCTCATTGCATGCCTATTTTTCTTTCTTCAAACCGTGTCTTATGTATGTTTTTATGTTTATTTGTTGAATAAATCCATGATCTAAGTTTGTTTGTTAATTTTTGGTTTTTGCATGTTAGATCTCCTTGTTAAACCGTGAACCATGTGTGTGTTTGTGATTATTTGACAAAGTAATTTCATGATCTAAATTTGATTTGTAAAAAAAAAAAAAGATGTATGCCTTTAACCTTGCATGTTGTTGATTTAAGTATGTATGTGATTGTCTAATAGATGGAAAGCTAAGATCTCTAGTCTTGCATGTTATTTTTCAAGAGTAAGAATTGTGTTTTCTTTTATATATGTCTCGATTTTAAGGAAAAATTAAAGAAAACCAAGTTTTAAAATGATTTTTGAGTGCAAACATGTTTGATCTATTGCTTGACCTTGTGTATGTCATTTTAATGGAAAGACCATGTTTTCTTTCTTATGTGTGCCACGGTTTTTGAGAAAAATTTAAAGTAACAAGTTTCAAAATGATTTTTAAGCATAAACCCGATTTTCATTAAGTGTTTGATTATGTGCATGAGCTATTTTTTTTAGAAGGCCATTCGGCCATGTTGGATTAATTTAGGATTCATGCTTTCTATTTTGTAAAAAAATAAAAAATAAAATTGATGCATGTTTGTTTCAAGGTTAGATCCATTGATTTCAAGTGCATGCATGTTATTTTTGGAAACTTAAAGTGTAACTTTGATTTTTATAAAATGATGAACTTGAATTTATTTTGTGAAGGTTGATGTGAATAAATAAGGTAATGAGTTGTTTTCCATGGTTTGATTTTATGATTTTTGCATGTTGAAAATGAATGAAAAACCATGACCTTTTTCATGATGATGTTTCGGTCAAGACTAGGAAAAATAGGTATCTAGGTTTGTCCCCTAAATAGGTTGCATACATGAAAAAGTAAATTGACTTTAAGGTTTAAGAAGTACATGCATGAAGTAGATGAATTTAAAAATAAATATGTGTGATAATTTGTGATTTAAATTATGTGTTGTTTTTGTTTTAAAAATGAAATTAAAATTTGTTAATTTCTTACTATACGCTCACGGTTTTTGGTCTAAAATGAAGAAAATAATTTCATGATTTTGTATTTCTATTTGTGCATGAAATCTTTGTAGAATTGTATGGGTAATATTCGACCAACACATATTTAATTGGTAGGAAAATTATTTCCATAAAATGATTATGATGATAGTTATATTCTTAGGTGCATGATGTTATGTGATGTGTATTCTTCTAATTCTTTTGGTTTGATCTGATTATGTGAAAGAAATTTTTATAATATTAATCTAATGATTTTAAATCTTTGAAATTTATTTGTGATTCGATTTATTTAAATTAATTAGGAGAGTAAGTTTAATTTATTTTCCTAAATGTAATTAAGTTAACTTATTAAGATTAAAGTTTAAATTGATGCTTGAAAATATGATTTTGTATGGTGTGTGTTTGTGGAGGTTTGGTATGCTTTGAAACCTGTATATACTGCTTGTGTGCTAACTGAATGTGATGAATGAAAATTGTTTTAGAATTCTGTTTGTGAGTATTGTGTATGAAAAATACATGTTTGAAATTCAAAGAAATAGTTTTATTTAAAGAGTATGATCTAAATAATTTAAATTAATTTGAGATTTTTAAATAATATCCTTTGATCAGTGTTTGATTTTGATTTGGTTTATTTCCTAGAGTCTTGAATTTGTTTAAAGGTTCAGGAAAATGGTTTTATATATGAAGTGTTTTTGAATTAAGAGAGAGATGAATTTGTTTTAATAAGAAGATTATTTCTAATGGTTTCAAAGTTTTCTTGAAAATCTTTTTATTTGAAATCCGATTTGGTTTTGGAATCTTTGGAAATTGGTAATGCATTTTAAAGAAAAGAATTATTCCAAAGAATTTTCAAAACGAGAATTAATAATTTATCGAAAACGTCTAACGCACGGGGAAAAATGTTCTAGTTCGGGTGTTCCATCGGACGCGAGGAAAAACGTGGCAAGGCTATCGACTGGGAACCTTGGAAAGCTTGCGGATGATTCGTCATCCAGGTGAGTGAGAGTGCGGTGATCCCGCAACGTGGTTGCTCGCAATCCGAACAGATGGATTGTGATTATACTGCGAATTAGGCAATAGAAATCTGTGTGCTAAATGTTTACTTGTTTTAGTTACATGTTAAATGTTTACTGGTTGTGCATATTTAATTCTGTTTGGAATTGTTTGGTGATGTTTGAATAGAGAAACGTAATAAGAAAACCGTGGAAGTGATGAGATGAGATTGAAAAGAGGAAAGAGAATGAGAATGAGAAACATGAGTATAATTAAGTGAAAGATGAGCGATAAGTAAGATTAAAGAGAAGGATGTTGGAATGATTGTGAAAAAGAACGTTTGATGCGAGTGGAATGTAAAAGAGATAAAGTAAGAAAGGAAGTGAAAGTTGAGTGAGAAGGAATGAAACATCTGATGAGGCAAGCGGAAGCGTGGTTGTGAAAATGTAATGTGGTTGGAAGTGAGATGTGATTCCTCGTTCATGTTTTTGGGAAGAAGCTTGGTGTTGAGTTGAGCTTGCTCCTCCATTAACACTCACCCAAAAATGTGATTTTTGAAAAAGGTTTTGAAAAGAGGTTTTAGAAAAGTTTTTGTGAAAATGATATTTTTGTAAAAGTTTTTGGAGACATTATTTTGAAAAAGTTTTGTGAAATCGTGTTTTCGAAAAAGTTTTGCGAAAGTTGTTTTGCGAAAGACGAGGAAAATATGTTGATGATATGTTGATGAGAATGATGCTGAGCATGAGATGATGAGAATGTTGCGAATGAGATGAAAGTGATGTGAGGCCGAGGGCCATTGAGATTTTAGGGGGAATAAATTGAGTTTAGTGGTCGGGCTTCGTTGAAGGGATGCACCAAGGACGAGCCGACTGTTAGGATTAAGCCGTTTAATTAAAACTCGAAAACTTTAAAAGACTCTAAAAGATATTTATATACGCGGTGAGGCATGAGTGTCGTATCGAAGTAGTGGAGAGGAAGGTACCCCGGATATCAAGGATATTCGGGTTGTGAATGCAATAGGGTAAGCTAGGGCGGTAAAACGCCATGAGGCTCTGAGTACTATTCTGGGCGGAATGAATCCCACATGTGGCGTACTAACGTGGTAGGGACTGGGTCTAATGCTGTGTTAAGTTCTGCACCCGGGACCGGAATAGTGCTGTCACCCCTATGGCATTTTAGGAACAGTGAGAGGGACTGGAACGGGGCATTTGTGATTGCCGCTGAGAGCGCGCATTGATATGATATTTGAATTGATATGATTTGAGGCAGGGCCTCCTGGTCTGGGACCATTTGTTGTGTGACAGCTGTCGTGCCCGCGTGGTAAAGGTCTTGTACTCCTGTTTGCTTCCGACTAGGTCGGGTGGTTGACCGAGGAGATGTAGACGTGTGCGAGCTCAATGATGTTTCCCCCTCATCATTGATGCTAACCGAAATAATAAAATTTAATAGACAAAGTTATTTCAAAGGGAAGTGCATCAAAATATCAAGTAAGAATTGTAAGATAAATACAAGAAGGAATTCCTGGATTAAGAGATAAGTGCGGAAATTGTGATGGAAGAAGGATTGAGAAAGTTATGAAAGTTCACGAGAAGAATTCTGAGGATGTGGTTATAAAGCGTGAAGGAATTAATTGGTTAAGAATGATGGTACTGATGTGCTTAGAATAGTATGATATGTTTTGATTTATGTGATTCATATATGCTATGTGTATTACGTGTTGATGATGTTGTAGTTATGTTGTTTTATTATATTCTCTGTCTACTTTCATACCCGAGACCGTATGGTTAACCCGTTGGTGTTCGGAACACTGACTCTCTCCTACCGTATTGTCGTATTGGCAATTGCTGATATTGCAACCGGTAGATGGTGTAGTGCCAGGAAAGGCAAGTACCCGATGAATCTCTAAGTGAGACTCCTGAGATGATTGGAGGCGACAACTCCGCTGGTGGATCGAGAGTGTGGGCTGCCAAGATGCGAAGATAAAGAGATAATTTTGGTGTGCATGACTAGAAGTTAGGCAATCCCCTCAGAGCTTGTACTCCATTGTAAGTGCTTAGTACCTAGCTCTATCATGCTGTAACCCGACAACTGTTTTATGCAACACTGATGATTTGGAAATAATTAAACGGGCCAAGTTTTAAATAATGTTTGAAAACGAGTTTCAAAGTGCGGTGTGCTGTGACATCTCGGTTTGGAACTTGAAAGAGTTGTGCAACATGAGAACATGAGTTTTAATGGTATAATGTTTTGAAAACTAAATGTTCTCATCTTGTGTGACGCACACTTGAAAAAAAATGGCCCTAATTTTTACTACTTTGTGTTTAAGTTTTCAAGTTGCCGAATCGGGGTGTTACAGTGTGCATGTTAAAAGAAGGTGTGCAAACTCAACAATGCACAGATCACATAAGAAAGAGAATATTTGTCCTTCAAATGGAGTTGCAAATATTGATATACCTGGTATATAAAACTACTTATTTATTTTTAAGTCATTTTTCAATTGTAATTTTTATTAATAATTGAAGTTGTATTGGCAGATTCATCTACAAGTAGGAAAAGAAAATTCCCTTTTCAATCTGAAGATGTAATTTTAACTAATTCTCCAATTTCGAAGCAGAGCAAGGCAAATCACGAACCAGATTGTGTGCTTATTGAAAGTATATGTGCAAATTCAATGACAAGTGGATCACAAAACAAAGAGAAATTTTGTCCATCAACTGGAGTTGGAAATATTCATATGCCCGTACATGGTATAAGAAATTTCTCTTTTGTTTTAACTCATTTTTCAATAATCAAAATCAAAATGACTATTAATTAATTTTCTTTATGCAGAGTCATCTACAAATAGGAAAAGAATGTTCCCCTTTCATTATGATATTATAAATTTAGCTAATTCTGAAAATTCAAAGCAGAGCAACTTGAATATTGAAAAAGATGTTGTGCATGTTCAAAGTAAATGTGCAAATTCAGTGAGAAGTGGGTCAGGAATGATAGAGAATATTTTTTTTTTGGTAAATAAAAAATTTTATTACCAACGAACAAAAAAATTCAAAAAAACAAAATTTTACCCCTTTTGTATCATGCCACCTTCTAGGAAGGGTTAACTAACAAAGGGGCTTTACCAATGTAAAAAATGAAATAGAAAAGAAAGACCTATACAAGCTCTCTAATTCTATGAACTAATGTAATATTCGACCAATGCCTATAATCAGGATAAACATAAGAAAATCTTCTTGCTAAATCCCTAATAACCAATCTATACACTTGCTCCGGAGTTTGATAGGCCTGTGAAAAAAGTCTTCTATTCCGCTCACTCCAAATATTGTAGATCACTGCAGCAATGAAAGCACAATGCAAGCTACTCCTTAGTTTTGGCTTCAAACCAAATCTAAGCCAATTAGTCCAGTTGCTAAATCTATATTTCACTGACACAACACACATCCAGTTAGCTACTAAGTCAATCAAAATCCTGCTCCAAGGACAGAGGAAGAATAAATGATCTCTGGTCTCTAATTCATTGTTGCACAAAAGGCAAGCCGGATCCAGTTGCATAAACCTTAACAACCTCTCCTTAGTTTTAAGCCTATCTTGCACAGCCATCCAAAAAATAAAACAATGCTTCTGAGTTGAGGCATAATTCCAGATCTGTTTATGTAAGGGAAATCTGATTTGATGGCCCATAAGAAACTTGTATCCAGATTTAATGGTATACTGCTGATCAGGACTATGCAGCCATTGCCCATTACAAAAACCATGTTTCAATTTATCCCTTACTTTAATGATTTGTTTAAAGTGCCAACCATGATCAACACTAAACTGAATAGACCATGTACTTTTCCCTTTTAAATAAACTGCATTAATCCACTTCACCCACAGAGCATCCTCTTTGCTAGATAAGTGCCATAACTGCTTACCAATTGTTGCTTGATTTCAAACAATAGAATTCTTGAAATTTAACCCTCCAATCTTCTTCTCCTTACAAAGATGAACCCAACTAATTGGCGCAGCAGAGTCAGATTGCCACAAAAACTGCCTACAAACCTTATCTACCTCTTTAAGCACTGCTTTTGGAATAATAAAAACTGATGACCAGAAAGAGTGCAGAGACAGCAAAACAGAATTAATTAAGACACACCTCCCTTGATAAGATAAATTTCTTGATTGCCAAATCCTTATACTTTTCGTTACTTTATCAACCAAAGATTGACAAGTAGCAATTGACCACTTTTTAGCAGATAATGGAATGCCTAAATACCTGAAAGGAAACGAACCAATGGAAAACCCAGTGCATTGAACAATTTTATCCTTATAGCAATCTTTAACTCCAGCCATATAGACTTGAGATTTCTCCTTACTAGCCTGCATTCCTGAATTACTGGAAAAGTCATTCAAAGCAGCCATGAGAACCTTCACACTCTTTGGATGACCCTTACAAAAAAGCATCAAATCATCCGCAAAAGCTAAGCTCACCAACTTCAAACCTTTACACATTGGATGAAATCTAAAATCCCTGTAAGCAGTAGCTTTCAGCAATCTTCTATGCAGCCCCTCCATAGCAATTACAAAAAGCAATGGAGAGATAGGGTCTCCTTGCCTAATGCCACTGCCATTGCTGGAACTTCTAGAGGACTGACCATTCACAACAACATTAAAAGTCACAGTAGAAATGCACAGCATAATCCATTGAATAAATTTATCAGGAAAATTTAGGGCAATCAGCATATTTTCAATAAAACTCCAATTGCGAGTGTCATAAGCTTTCATGAGATCAATTTTCATTAGACATCTAGCAGAAGTATTCTTCCTACCATAATGCCTAAGAAGGTCCTGAGAAATCAAGATGTTATGCACAATACTCCTACCCTCAATAAATGCTGCGTGATTATTGCTAATGAGAGAAGGCAACACTAATTTCAATCTCAAACAAAGAAGTTTAGATATACACTTGTACAGTGTATTACAACAAGCAATCGGTCTATAGTCCTTGGCAAACAGAGGATTATCACATTTAGGAACCAGAGCCAAAGAAGTAGCATTCCAGGATTTAAGAAGCTTACCAGACCTGAAAAACTCCTCCACTACTTCACAGCACTCCTCTCCCACAATCTCCCAAGCAGATTGGAAAAAACCAGCTCCAAAACCATCGGGCCCTGGAGATTTATCTTTGTCAATAGACCAGAAGACCTCCTTAATCTCATGCCTGCTAAAAGGTTTTATTAAAGCTAACTGATCTTCTGTGTTTAGAATTTTACCAAAATCCTTAACCACATCTGTCATATTCCATCTACTGTTCCTTCTTTAGAAAAGTTGCTCATAATAATGAACAAACCCATCCATAATATCAAACTGATCCACCAGCATTCGACCATCCTCAGAGCTCAGCCTCAAAATTCTGTTTTTGTACTGTCTAGCCTGAATAGATTTATGAAAATAGGCAGTGTTATGATCTCCCTCCTTAATCCAATTGTCCTTAGCCTTCTGTCTCAAGAAAGCTATGGCTGTACTCAAAGCTTTCTTATAATTAACATAAGCCACCCTTTCTTCTTCTTGAATAGCCACATCCTGGGGATTCAGATTTAATCTGATCTGCACCTCATCCAAAACCATTCTAAGTTGCTTCTCCTTCACATCAGCATTAGAAAACTCCTTTGAATTAAGATCCTTCAGAGGCTGCTTCAAAATTTTGAGTTTCATCATAACTCTATACATAGCATACCCTCACACATCTCTTACAATCTTCTGAAATTCTTCTGACTGAGAACAAATTTTAAAGAATTTAAACCCTCCATGATTCTGCCTTGTCTGAGAAGTGTCTCTAATCAAAGCAGGGCAATGATCAGATATGCTGCAATTCATGTAAAAAGTTTCCAGATAAGGCCAAGTTTGAATCCAATCAAGATTGACCAAGTTCCTATCCAATTTACTGAATATCCTGTCTGAGCCAGATTGCCTATTGTCCCACGTGAACAAATTCCCAAAAAACTTCATATTAGTTAACTCACATCTGCTAACACAATCTTTGAATTCAGCTACAGCATCCCAATCCAGCTGATTACCCCCCAATTTCTCATTACTATTCAAACAGCAATTAAAATCACCTGACACAAGCCAGGGACCAGATATTGAATTGTTAATGCACACCAGACCACACCACAAATCTCTTCTCAATTGGCTATCATTTGCTGCATATATAAGAGTAATCAACACATCTGTTTGCTTCTGCACCAAAGTAACCAAGCAGTGAATCATCTGAGATGAAGACCTCAGCACCTGAACTTTAAACATATCTGGCTTCCATAACACACAAATTCTTCCAACAGGGTGATAACAGGTATCCATTGCTCCTCCACCTCCTTCCTACTTTGCACTAACCTAATCTGAGTTTTGCTTCTAGTAATAACAGGTATCCATTGCTAGTCATCAAAATCATTACCTGTATTAGTTGCCTCAGGATTTCTATCCTTCCCCTTCACAGAGGACACTTCACCAATGGGCCCATCTTCCCCTTCCTTGCTCAGTGATTCACCAACCACTGTTTCCTCAGTATGCACCTCTAAATTATTAGCATCCTTATCCACCAAGTCTAGATTTTCCTCAATATTAGTCTTCTGCTCTGATCTCAAAGCAGCATCAACCTTCTCAACTTCTTCTCTACTTAGCTTCTTCTTCACCTCCCACACTCGCTTAACATTCTTCCTGCACATCTTGGAGTCATGCTCATAGGAGCTGCATATTGAGCACAAAACCGGCTTCCATTCATAAGTTACCTTCTGTGTTACTATATTCCCTTTATCATCCTCAAAAAATACCTCATCTGGCAAGACGGTAGGGTCAACCTCAATCAAAACCCGAGCATAATTTATACGGTCCCGATCTCTAGTTACTTGGTCAACCATGATAGGCGTTCCAATTAAACTTGAAATCTTGCTCAAAGCAGTTTGTCCCCAAAATTTAAGACTCATATTTGGCAGTTGAATCCAAACAGGGAACCTATCCAGATGACTCTTTAATCCTGATCTCCCAGTCCATGGCGCAAGAATCATTGGCTTCTTATCGAAATGGAAAATCCCAATATCAAGAACAGAATTTCTAGCTTCAACCGAATTGAACCTCACCACCATTGTGCCATCATTATTCATGAATATCTTATCTATGCCATGATGTCCCCATATTTTCTTAATATAACCACTAAGAACTGCATAAGGTGGTCTAGCACCTAACACAAAACAAACCAAGGCACTCTTCCAATACTCCAGTTCACTCTCAATATCTTGAGCATCTATCTTACCAATAGCCATACCTTCTTTCAGTTGCGGTTGAACAAAGTTTAGCTTTTCCCCAGCATTCCTTAATTTTGAGATGTCAAAAGAATCCCAAACCGAAGGTTTTCTCTGAACATTAGCACTTTGATCTTCCTTCTCCTTCTTGTGGCCTTCAACCACCTTTCCACCATCGATCGTACCAGTTTGTTCTCCTGATGGTTCCCCAACAGTCACAACCTTCTCTTTAATTTTATCACGCAACAAATCAATGTTCCGAAGCAGAGATTCCGCCCTCTTCGGCGTCAGATTTTCAATGTCCTCTAGGTCTTCTTCATCCAAGTGTGAATCATCAAGACGATCATCGTCTCCAAGAAACGCATCTTGCTTGTCAGGTGTTTTTTTCGAAGCGGGTGAGGGAGTCTTAGGGGCCTTCCCCTCTTCCTCGCCATAGACGGCGGTAGACGGCCAAGAGAAGCCGCCGGGAGAGAGAAAAGAGAGAAACCCTAAAAAAAATTCCTATTTAATGATAGAGAATATTTGTTCTGATATACCTGGTATAAAAATCTTCTGTTTTGTTTTGATTTCATTTTTTAATCGTCTTCACTTCAGATTATCAATTCATTTTGCATTGGCAGAGTCATCTACATGTAGGAAAAGAAGGTGTCGTTTAAATTCTGAAAATTTAAAGGGAAGTAATTCTCAAAAATCATGCCAAATAAGTTTAGACCAAGAACATGTTACACGACCAACCATCATATGTGAAATTGATGAAGGCTGTTCAAGTGGAACCTCCAGTAGAATCAGGAGGTGGAAGGCAGGATCTGCAACTCAAAACCAAGCACGAGTGAACAGAAATCGTCAATTAGCCTTGAGAAATTTGCGATTTGAAGAAGGTATGTTTGGTGCTACAAAATATATGTAGCAGATAAATTAATGTATGTCTTTTTTTTTTTTTTTGCAATTTTTTTCACATGATCCACTTTAACATATGATGAAATATTTCTAATTCAGTTTTTAGTGGTTAATTCATATTTCACACTTCATATGTAGATGATAATAATGAAAGGCGTCTGAACATTGCTGAAATTTTTGATTTTAGTTTGGAGGAATTTAAGTATGATGATTGTGGTGATGCTCATTTATCATGTCAATGGTGTGGTGCTAAATTTTGGGTACGTGAACGAATAGTAGGATCAAGTGTCAGAAATCCAATTTACAGTCTTTGCTGTTCTAAAGGGAAAATTCAACTACCATTAATGACAAGCCCTCCTCCTTATTTACAATCATTGATGTTTGATGAAAACAACATTCAAGGAAAGCATTTTCAAGAGAATATAAGAGCATACAATTCAATGTTTTCCTTCACATCCATGGGAGGAAAGGTTGACAATGCAGTTAATGATGGGAGAGGTCGATTTGTGTATAGGTTATCTGGACAAAATCATCATCGAATAGGAAGTCACCTACCTGCACCTAATCAAAGTCCTAAATTTGCTCAACTTTATATTTATGATACACATAATGAAGTCCAAAATCGAATGAATGCTTTCAGGTAACCATGTAATTCTATAGGTCTATTTTCATGTATAGTAGTTTTGTTATTTTTTTTTATACTACTTTCCTTAGTTCATTCTAACAGTAATATTAATGTCATTAACAAGAGCAACAGGGAGAACAACAGTTGTGTTTTTGATGCTGAAATAATAACAAATCTGAAAGAAATGTTTGATACATATAATCCAATTTGCAAAGTATTTAGAATGGCACGTGATCGTCTTGACGATGAAACAGTTTTGGATTTGAAATTAAAGTTGATTGGTACAAGAAGGAAGGATAGCAGGGTCTATAATTTAGCAACTACAGATGAAGTTGCGACATTAGTGGTTGGTGATGTAAATGTTGACAGTGGGGAAAGGGATATAAGTGTGCAAACACAAGCAGAGTATTTGAAAAGAATTCACGAGTTGCATCCTCTCTATCTACCTTTGCATTACCCTATTTGTTTTCCTTGAGGTGAAGATGGATTTGGTGAGGGTATACCACATAGTCAAATATCAGATCCAGAAAGCAGGAAACAAGCGACAATAACACTTAGAAAATGGTTTGCATTTAGATTCCAAGATCGAGATGGAGAGGAATCAATTCTACTATATTCAAGAAGACTTTTCCAGCAATTAGTTGTCGATGCTTACACTATGATTGAAAGTTGGAGAATGACATTTTATTTGACGCAGCAAGAGAAGCTAAGATCTGAAGTATACAATCATCTACATGATGCTGTATTTGATGATGAAAGAAGAGGTTGTGCAGTAGGGAAAATAATTATACTACCTTCAAGTTATGTGGGAGGGGCGAGATACATGGTGCAAAACTATCAAGATGCAATGGCCATTTTTAGATGGTGTGGGTTTCCTGATATTTTCTTGACTTTTACCTGCAATCCTAAATGGCCTGAGATAATAAGGTATTTGGAACCAAAAGGTTTAAAACCAGAGGACAGACCTGATATCATTACTCGAGTCTTTAAGATGAAGCTTAAGGAGTTGATGAATGATTTACACTCGGGGAAAATATTTGGTCAAGTTAAAGCAGGTAAAAATTGACTTAATATTTCAGTTTAAACCTTAATTTTATTTTATATTAAGTTCTTTCATGATACTTAACTACACATTTTTAAAAAGTAACTATAAATTTCTATAAACATATGTAGCTGTATATACTATTGAATTCCAGAAGCGAGGCCTTCCTCATGCCCACATATTGATATTTCTTACTGAAGATTGCAAGCACCCACGTTCTGAAGATATAGATAAAATAATTAGTGCAGAAATACCGGATCTAGTTGCATATATATCCAGAATTGCATGAAGCTATTAAGGAATTCATGATCCATGGTCCATGCAGTGTAGCGAATAGAGCATCATTGTGTATGGTTGATGGTTGTTGCTCAAAGTTTTATCCAAAAAATTTTGAGCCTTGCACAAGGATAAATGAAGATGGCTATCCAATATATAGAAGAAGAGATAATGGTATATTAATTGAAAAAGCTGGTGTTTCACTTGATAAAAGATGATGGCCTGTGCTATTTAATCCAAAACTTCTTATGAAGTATCGATCACACTTGAACACTGAATGGTGCAATCAAAGAAGAAGTGTGAAGTATTTATTCAAATACATCAGCAAGGGAAATGATCGGGTAACTGCTGCTCTTTATCAACAAAGTCGTGGAGATTGTGGTGAAGTGGTTGATGAGATTAAAGCATATTATGATTGCAGATATATATCTCCCTGTGAAGCTATGTGGCGAATTTTCAAATTTGATATAAACTATAGAAAACCAGTTGTGCAAAGATTAAAATTCCACTTGCCTAATGAGCAACCAGTTCTGTATGGAGATGAAGATGATTTGCAAAATGTGGTGCAGGCTTAAAACAATCAGTCATCTATGTTCCTAGCTTGGTTAGAAGCTAATATGTTATATCCTCATGCGAAAAATCTCACCTATGTTAAGTTTCCAACAAATTAAGATATTGCTTATGTATTATAGTCCAATCATCAATGAGAAATGAAGTATTGAGTTCAAGATGTATTCATTTTTTAATTATTCATTCCCTTGAATTTCGATATCCCATTCACTCAATTTTGCCATTCATTTAATTCGGGATCAAGTTACAAAATTTTAGAAAATAAATAAAGTATGAATGCCGAATAAGAAGAAAGGAAAAAAGAACAAGTCTCAATTGAAGAATACTAATCACAAGTTGGTTGTTACATTGGTGTAACGTCTCACTGTATCCTTAAATATTGTATCATGGTAAAGGTAAAAAGTTCAATTCTTGGGTGCAACACTTGCTATGAGTTGCATCCACACACCTCAAGAAGGATTAGTTCCTTACCCATTAGATGAGAGGATAATACACATTCAGCCCTACCTTATAAATGGCGAGTGGCCCTCTTCGCATACAGAAGCATGTCATGTGCATGCTCACAATGGAACCAATCCATATAAGACTTTATAGACTTTAGCAAAGGCAAAAAAACCTTCGTGTTGTGATTGGATTGATGATAATGCTTGAGTTACCCGATAACCTTAGCTTACTTACATAAAAAAGTTATTTATTAAAAATAGCCCTACTCATAAAATTAATAAATGGTAGTATATTTGTTTTTTTTCAATGTCGGTACTTATACAAATTACAAGAAAATAGGTTCCGAAAATAGTTCTTGTGTTCAATTTTAAAGTGTCCACATCCATTATTCAAATTTAAAACAAAAGATCACCGGTAACTCTTGATTTTTTGTTATGTTGAATATATTTAGTACTGTATTCCATTTATAATATACTTTGATTTATAAAAAAAATATATTATTTGATATAAGTTGACTTAGATGTTTAGGTAGGTTGAATATTTTTAGTACTCTATTTATTTGTATAAATTTTTTAACCCACCTAATTAATATACGGCCCCATAAACATAAATTAGCTGACGAAGAAAAAATATTATTAAATTTTTTGCAATTGGGGAATTACATAAAAGAAGAAAAATAAAGAATGGATGTAATATTAAATTATCAAAATAATTTGTAATACAAAACTAATTAATTAAATTAAATACAAGTTTGGAAAAATTAGTATTTTAAATTTGTTTAATCATGTTTTTGGTCCAGGAAAATAGAGTGAGTTTTTACTTTTATCTTTTTTATTTGTTTTGGTTTTGGTTCTTATATTTTCCAAAATTTTGGTTTTAGTTCCTAACAATCACCACGATTGGCCATGTCAACATTTAATGTGACAAGTGTCACATGATGGTGTTAATCAAGTCATCATTAGGGACTAAAATCAAAATTTTAAAAAATATAAAGACCAAAAAATATTTAAATATTTTCAATTTATTTGTTAAGAAGATAGGAATATTTCAATGTAACGTTATGAAATGCAAAATTTTAAACATAACTAACAAAGTTGAAAGGCCTTTATTTATATAGTAAAATCCGATTTCAAATTTTATAAGCACATAGATTTGATTAATTAAAAACCTTTTAAAATATGGTTCGTTTAACCTTAATTGGTTATAAAGGCAGAGGATAATAAATTAAAAATAATTAAAATAGGAAGTTGGTTGAGGAATATCTTTGTACTTATAGGTTGGTGGCTGAGAAGATTAAATATGTATGTGTTTCCGTTACTGCTATTGCTTCACAATAGTGTGAAGCTTTATTTTGTATTCTGGTTTTGGTCAACTTAGTAGCACATAGTTTTGTTACCTAGGCAAACCCTTCATAGAAGGTGGAGCCTTTGTGGTGTACTTTGATGCTCATTTGTCTGTTGATTAATGAATTTTTTTTATTTGCTATTAAAAAAAGGATAATAGGAAATAAAGTACATCATCTTTAGTTTTCCAATGCATAAATATTATTTTTTAACTTAGTATCCTTAAGCCTAAAAGAAATCATTCAAACTATAAGTATATTCAAAATTAGTTGCCGAAAATATAAGTATTTATATACAATAATTTTATAATCTATGATTATTTGAGACTTTAATTCTTTGGGAAAATGCATGTCTATCAAAACTTACAATGTCCCAAGAAAAGAACAAGAAGAGTTTCATATGATGATGGACATGCTAAAATGGTAAAAAGGAAAAATAACCAACACTTATTGTTGGGATCACACCTCATACCTTGTCATTTCACACAATAACAACATATGTGACACAAAAAAAGACTAGTACATATCTTCTTATAGTCATAAAAAGGATTTATGACATAATTTAATTAGTTACGTAAAAAATAACCAAAAAAAAAAGTTAGATATGGATAAAGATAATTTGGATATAGAAAAAAGTTAATGGATAAAGATAGTATGATATGGGAAAAAAAAGTTAGATATGGATAAAGATAGTTGAAGTTAAAGCTAATGTCTGCTAAAATTTCTCATCGTTACATGCCTTTTCTACAATTACAAACTGGAAAAACTCAATTTAGTTATTGATAAAGTATTTTAACTTATTTTCTTTTCTATATAAACCTATGTGCACTATTTCAAAAATAAAAAACACACACAAATGAATAATCATAAATTGAAAATGAGTTCTTCTTGGTTTAAGACTCTTTTATTGAGCTTAGCTCTTCTAGGATCATGCTTAGCCGGAGAGGTCACTTATGATTCAAAGGCTCTCATTATTAATGGAGAAAGACGCATTATTTTTTCTGGTTCAGTCCATTATCCACGAAGCACGGCAGAAATGTGGCCTGACATTATTCAAAAAGCCAAGGATGGGGGGCTTGATGCCATTGAAACTTACATATTTTGGGATCGCCATGAACCAGTTCGGCGCCAGTATGATTTCTCAGGAAATTTGGATTTCATCAAATTTTTCAAGTTAATCCAAGAGGCTGGTTTGTATGCCATTCTCAGGATTGGTCCTTATGTTTGCGCGGAATGGAATTACGGAGGCTTCCCAATGTGGCTACACAATATGCCAGGGATTGAGTTGAGAACAAATAACCCGATTTACAAGAACGAAATGCAAGTTTTCACTACAAAGATTGTGAACATGGCCAAAGAGGCAAACTTGTTTGCATCGCAAGGAGGACCCGTTATCCTTGCTCAGATTGAGAATGAATTTGGAAATGTCATGTGGAATTACGGAGATGCAGGAAAGGCCTATGTCAAATGGTGTGCACAAATGGCTCTAGCACAAAATATCGGTGTCCCGTGGATCATGTGCCAGCAAAGCGATGCTCCCCAACCCATCATTAACACTTGCAATAACTACTATTGCGATGACTTTACACCGAATAACCCCAAAAGTCCCAAAATGTTCACAGAAAATTGGATTGGGTGGTTCCAAAAATTGGGTGAAAGAGTTCCCCATAGAAGTGCCGAAGATTCAGCCTTTTCAGTTGCACGCTTTTTCCAGAAAGGAGGGGTTTTAAATAACTACTACATGTACCATGGAGGAACCAACTTTGGTCGTACATCAGGAGGTCCATATGTAACAACATCTTATGAATATGATGCACCACTTGATGAGTATGGGAATTTGAACCAACCTAAGTGGGGACATCTTAAGAACCTCCATGAAGCCATCAAATTAGGGGAAAAGATTCTCACTAACTCAACAAGGACTGATAGGGATCTTGGAAATCAAGTCACGTTGACAACATACACCAACAATGCCACAAAAGAAAGATTTTGTTTCTTGAGTAATGTAGCCGAAAACAAAGATGCAAAGATTGACTTGCAGCAGGATGGTAGTTACTATGTCCCCGCTTGGTCCGTGACCATTCTTGAAGGTTGCAGCAAAGAAGTTTTCAACACTGCAAAGGTTAATAGCCAGACATCAATAATGGTGAAGAAGAATGATGATGAACCTAGTAAGATCACTTGGTCATGGACACCGGAGGCAATGAAAGACACCCTGAAAGGTCAAGGGGAATTCAACGCACACCAGCTTCTAGAGCAAAAGGATTTTACTGTGGATGCCAGTGACTACTTGTGGTACATGACTAGTGTTGACATCAATGACACTTCTATTTGGAATAATGCAACTCTCCGCGTAATCACCAAGGGCCATACTCTTCATGCTTATGTTAACAAGAAGCGTGTAGGATACCAATTTAGCCAATGGGGAAACGGTTTCACATTTGAGAGGAATGTATCTTTGAAGAAAGGAACGAACATCATAACTTTGCTTAGTGTCACCGTCGGGCTTCCAAATTATGGTGATTGGTTCGATAAGATTAAGACTGGTATAGCGGGTGGTCCGGTTCAGTTAGTTGGAAAGAACAATGGGACAATTGATTTGTCAAACAACCTTTGGTCTTACAAGGTTGGTTTGAATGGCGAGAAAAAACGCCTATATGATTCGCAACCAGGACTTGGTGTCTCTTGGAGAAAGGGTTCATCCAAACCTCCTCGTGTTGGGAGACCCATGACTTGGTATAAGGCATACTTTAATGCTCCTTCAGGGACAGATCCTGTGGTGGTGGACTTGCAAGGTTTGGGTAAAGGATTTGCTTGGGTGAATGGGCACAACATTGGTCGTTATTGGCCTTCTATGGTTGCTAGTACTAATGGATGTAGTGGCACATGTGACTATCGTGGAAAATACCGCAAGGAAAAGTGCAACACCGGTTGTGGCAATCCATCACAAAGGTGGTATCATGTGCCAAGGTCATTCTTGAACAAGGACAAGAACACATTGGTTTTGTTTGAAGAAGAAGGTGGAAATCCTAAGAATGTTTCCGTCCAAACTGTCACAACAGGAACCATTTGCGCTCATGTCTATGAAGGTGCATTATTGGAGTTGTCATGCCAAGGTGGGAAAGTGATCTCAGAAATCCAATTTGCGAGCTTTGGATACCCAGAAGGTGCATGTGGTTCTTTCAAAATTGGTTCTTGGCAAGCTACTAACAGCAAATCTGTGGTAGAAGCAGCATGCATAGGAAGGGAGAGATGCGGTTTTTTAGTGACAAAAGAAGCTTTTGGTATCAATGACGGATATGGTCCGAATAAAACGAAAACCATAACGGGGAATGACAATGATCTAGGTAGATTGGCGGTGCAGGCAACTTGCTAGGGTTAAAGAATTCTCCAAATCAATAAACGAGAATACAACTCATTTTGTATATTTTGTTAATATTAGTCTAACTAAGAAATGTAACATATCCTCGTGATTGGGGAAGGATCTATGAGGAACAAAGTGATAACACTTACCTTTACTAAAATTTGGAAAAATTATATTATGTTATAGACAATTGTTAATTTTACTTTTATATTTGTACGTATTTGTATGTTATTTTTGCCCTCATTATATATAAATTTATACTTAGTATTGTGAGTTTTCTTAATTTGAACTCATTAGAATCGAAAATAAAAAGTTAAAATCAAGTATATATTAAAAATCAATTTAAGTACTCTTCTATATTTTAAATGTGTCCTTTTTAAATAAAAACAATTTTATTTTAGCCTTTTTTTTTCTTTATTTGATTGTAAACGTGGTTTATTGGGAGTTATTTAGTCATTGGTGGGTGGGCAATTGTTATGTTAAAATAATCTTATTGTTATATATTACTTTTGGCCTCACTAGTAAATAGGGGGTAACCCCGAGCGTGTGGTTCAGTGGTAGGGATTGATCCACGCTTAAGCAAGGTCACGTGTTCGAATCATGCAGCAGCGTTAAATCTCGGGGCCAATTGTCCCACCTATTAGAGGTGCCTACTAGCCAGCGAGAAGATTAGTCACTGCGATCGGCGGTGGACACTCTGGTCATGGACCAAAAAAAAAGTAAATAGGGGGTATTTTGTGTAAAAATAATAAATAGGAGGGTAAAAGAACCAAAGGATTCCCAAGTGCTTTAGAAGATTTTCGATTCTTGTATGTTTAAATGGGTTCAACGTAAAGCGAATGAGTTTTAGGATATAATAAAAAAATTGAACCGTTAAAAAATAAAGGTTAGTTCCCAAAAAATACAGTTGTGACACTAGTAAAAAGAAAAAATGTAGAGATCGATAAAAAAAAAATTACTCATTATAGAATTTTTAATTAAATTATTTATTTTAGATCTATTACCTTATTTTAGTATAGAGTGATACAAAGTGCAATAAAAATAGTATTTTCCTCGAATTTATATATTTGTGTGAGCGTAAAGTGTTATTCTAAAAATACTTATGTTCAGATGGAGTGGTGTCTAAGATCTGCCAACAGCCCAAAGGTATTAGGAGACTTGAGAGCTAGAGGGTGATCTGATATTACTGTGTGATTCTTTGGTGTTCTAGGTATCCAGTTGGGATAGCTAGGGTTTCCCTAATCACTAGTGTGTGCAATTGTGTAATTAGGGAGTGAGAGAACGTACCTGAGCCCCTTGCTGGAGACAGCTATTTATAGGGGTGGCATTGTACCTTGTGGGCCTGTACCGAGGTCCAACAAGACAACTGACATGTCCCATTTAGGATAAGGGATGAGTCATTCATCCTTATCCTGTATTGAGGGGTCTTATCCCTGTGGCAAGTTAGATACACGCGCCCCTAGCTCGGACTCTTAAGGGGTGGAACCCATGTGGTCGGCCCAAGGCTGCTAGGGTGGGTCCTTGAACTAATGCTCGGCCTGGGTAGGCGTAGTCTGCATAATAGATTATTCTAGTCGGTTGAGTATTGTAAGGGTAGGACCGAGGGTCGGTCCACCACAGATGGAATACTATATCCCATCTACAAAAATGGTCAACCTTTGGCCAAGAGGGCTAGGCTGGATAAATGAAAGGGTAAGGCGGTTGATTTACTGAAGCCACTGAAGTCATCTTCGGAAAAGTATATGTGGTTTGACATTTCAGATCCAAAGGAGGAGACCGTCTGGGCTCGGAAGTTGCCGGAAAAGTTTGTTAACATGGTTTACACGCCTAATGACAAGAAGAGGCTTCTGGACCAATCTGCCAACACTTTGAAAAATAATTGTCAAATGTTAGGCAAGAACATGCTGAGGGCGGCGAGCTATGCCTTTCACATTGCTGAAAATGCTGAAGATATCAGCGCAGCTCTTTCATCGGCTGAAATGGAGAAAAGGAGGTCGGAAGCCCTGCAAGTGGAAGTTCTGCTTGCCCAAGTTAAAGAGTATGAGGCTGGTTCCCGAGCATTAACGGAGGCTAATACCGAGCTTCAAAGGAACCTTGCTGACTCCGAGAAGGCTCGAGAAACTGCTGAGAAGGCTAAGGAAGATGCTGTTGGAATGAAGGCACAAACGGAGAGGTTGCTGCAGGTTGCCCGAGGAGAGCTGGCTGAGGCTCGTCACCGTAACACTGAGTTGGAAGGGGTTCGGGGCCGACTGACTGAATCTGAGAATGTCGTGACCCGCTTGCAAGGTGATCTTGCTAAGATAAGTCGGAAGGCATTAAAGCACAAGGTTTTGGCTAAGAGGAATCAGTTCAATTGGGATCATGCGACGACCGATTCCTTTGTCAATGTTGTGCAGCAACTGAGCATTAGGAACCCCGGGATTCGAGTTATGGGAGCAAGTCCGAGCTTTGGGATTATGGATGGTCGCGTTGTTGACTATAGCCGAGGGGATAGGGAGGTAGATTTATCGTCCCCCAACCTTCCGAATCTACTGGACTTGGCCAACGAGGATGAAGAAGATTTTGATGGTTCAACGATCGTGCTCTCTGAAGACGAAGAGTAGTTCTTTTTTCTTTTTATTTCTTTGTAGTTTCAGCGATGATGTTGACCCTTTTTGTAATTTAATCCGTACGCTAATACTTGATTACTTTTTATGTTTGCAAATTATTATGCCTTTTTGTCTTCACGGTTCCAGTGTGGATGATGTTTTATCTTTTTTCTTCGTTATGAACTGTTATTGAGATTTCGGATCTCCGACCTTTGGCCAAAGGGGGGATCCTCGGTCCTCGACTGTAAAAGCTGTTAAGCTTTTTGGTCGGGCATCTCTTTAAGTACTTGTTATTTTTAGTTTATAAGTCCCTGTTGGAAGGACATGTATAAACAACCCGGTTCGACTCGGTGGCGAGCCGAGAGGAAAGGGTTAGTACGTTAACAGAAGAAAATTTGAAACTGAAGTGCTGTAAAGTAGTGAATGTCAAATACAGAAAGCATTGAAATGAATAAAACATAAAGATGTTAAAATAAATGACAACAAAGTAGATAAAAGTGAAACAACGAAATTTTAAAAACAAGGTTGAAGTTCTGCAGAGGTGATTGTGGGATTCCAAGTATTTTCAGCTGTAGTAGGGCTTGAGTTTTGTGGCATTCCAAGTGTTGTTTAAATGTTGCTTTGTCAATGTCTCCAGTCTGTATGCTCCAGATCCTGTTTTTGAGGTGATTCTATAGGGTCCTTCCCAGTTCCTGGCCAGCTTTCCTTCTTTGGCATTTCTCAAACCAATGTCAGCTCGTCTAAGGACTAGGTCTCCCACTGTGAAACTTCTGGGAACCACCCATTTATTATACTCTCGAGCTTGTCTCTATATTGCCTTCTTCTCTCTGGCCGCCGCGAGAGCTCGTATCTCATCACTGAAAGTTAGTTCTTCTTTAATCAGTTCATTATTTACTTCGACTGGGAGCTCCGACACTCGGAATGTGGGAATCCGAGTCTCGATGGGTAACACAGCTTCGCAACCGTACGTGAGTCGGAACGGGGTTTCTCCTGTGGAGGTATGTACGGTCGTACGAATTGACCATAGCACCTCAGGAAGAATGTCAACCCACGACTCTTCCGCTTCTAGTAGCCTTTTCTTTATTCCATCAATGACAATTTTGTTCACTACTTCTGCTTGCCCGTTTGTCTGCGGATGCTCGACAGACGAGAAATGGTGGGCTATATGGAAGTGGTCTACCAGTTCTTGGAAGACCTTGGCAGTGAACTGGGTGCCATTGTCGGTTACCAAAGTGTGCGGGACGCCAAAACGAGCAATGACTTGCCTGAAAAAAAAACTTTTGAATTTTGGTTGAAGAGATTGTTGCCAAAGCCTCAGCTTCGACCCATTTAGTGAAATAATCCACTGCTACCACTACAAACTTTAACTGTCCAGGAGCCGTTTTGAACTTCCCAATGATATCCATGCCCCATTGGTAAAAGGGCCATGGGGAAATCATCGAGTGAAGCTCAGTTGGTGGTCGCTGGAAGACCTTCCCATGGAGCTGACATGATTTGCATCTCTTAACATGATCTGAAGCGTCATTTTGAAGTGTGGGCCAGTAATAGCCTGCTCGAAGGACCTTGCGGGCTAAGGCTTTTCCTCCTTCAAGATGGCTTGAGATTCCTTCATGAACCTCGGCCAAGACGAGCTCTACTTCCACTGAGTTCAGACATTTCAGCTTGAGGGAGTCTATCCCCCTTTTGTACAGGGTATCACCAATGATGGAATAATGGGCTGCTTGTTTGACTATCTTTTTAGCTTCCAAAGGATCTGCCGGCAAGACTTGGTGCCTGAGATATTGCTTAATAGGATCCATCCAGTCGGTAGCCAGTGAAACCGCTAGAACCACGCTCGGCTGATGAACTGTCTCCTGTACTAAGCTCTTGTTGTTCTCGGGGCCCTTGGTGTTGGCAAGTTTGGAGAGGATGTCTGCCCATCCATTGAAGGCTCTTGGAATATGAGTGATAGAGAAATGTGAAAAAAGATCAGAGAGAGCTTTGACCTGTTCCAGGTACTTCTGAAGAATTGGCTCCTTGGCCTGAAATTCTCCATTGACCTAGGATACTACTAACTGTGAATCACTGAATATTTGAATTTCCGAGGCCCCCATCTGATGGGCCATACGCAAACCAGCTAACACCGCTTCGTACTCTGCCTGATTGTTGGAGGTGGGGAACTCGAACTTTAGGGAGTATTCAACGTTGAGTCCTTCAGCGCTTTCCAGAATTATGTCGGCCCCAGCCCCTTTGCTGTGGCTGGAGCCGTCCACGTAAATCTTCCAAAGCTGTGGTTTGTTGGAGTGATGATGTAACACCCCGCAAATTCCTCGTATTATTTTAGAATACTAAAGAGATATACTTTTTCGAGAAAAGTGTTTTTGAAAGAGTATTTCTCAAATGAATTTCTTAATACACGTTTTCAAAGTGATGAATGATTTTAAAGAAAGGATTTTCATGGGATGATGTTAGGAGTTTTAAAGTTGAGTTTTGAGAAGCAATTGTGCATTTAATATTTTGTTCTTTAAAGAAATTGTGATTCTTATGCATGAGTTATTTTTTTGAGAAAAAGATTGTTTTTCTATGCATATATGCACGGTTTGGTCATGTATGTGTATGTATGTGTGGTATTGCTATGTGTATGTGCTAGAGGTTATATGGAATTAAATTAGTAAAAGAAGATGATAATGCATGTATGTATGTATGTGTATGTGTGTAATACGTGTGTATGTGTGTATGTATGTGTATGTATGTAATACGTGTGTATGTGTGTATGTACATGTTTAGGATTTTTTTTTTTTAAGATGAAGAGTAATGGGGTAGATTAGGACCAAAAGGGAATTAATGAGTAGAAAATTTAATTAGCAAAAATAAACCATGGAACATGAAATGACTTAAAGCCTAAGACTACTCCTAGATGTCCCTTGATAAACACCACCCATGCAACAAATCGAGTTGCCAAAGTTGCCCCTCCCATTTACACCCTTGGCCAAATTTCATGAGGGCAAAAAGGGAAGTGCATGAGTTGCCTATATAAGCCACCACCCTTAGTTCATTTCCATTCATTTCTTTCATTTCCTTTCATTTCCACACACACACTTAGTTGAGAGAAAAATTAAGCTCTCAACATTAGAGAAAAAAAGAAAGAGGGCCGTGAGTGAGAAGAAGAAAGAGGGAGAAGATCGCCAAAAACCTAAGCCTTTCTTTGAAGAACCAAGACATTAGAAGCTAAAAGACCTTGATTTGGTGGGTAGTTCGAAAATCATGAAGGAAGTTGTAATAGTTTAGATTTTCTTTTTGATCTTGTGATCTTTCTTTCCTTTCTCTTTGCATGTTAATTTTCTAAGTTTAAATGATGAGTACAAGTGTGTTTGTGCTTGATCATGGATTTTCAAAGCTTAAAGGAACTTGTAAACTTCTAATCAACGGACTCTATAACTCGTTTAAGGTTTTTCATGAAAGATCTTAAAGTTTTTCAAACTAAATCTTCTAGATCTAAAAAGTTGTTGAGATTTTTGTAAAGTTTAAAGTAAATCTCTTTGCATGTTGAGTTTTCTTTCTTAAACCGTGAACTATGATGTTTTTAAGAGATGATTTGATGAATAAATTTATGATCTAAACTTGGTTGATAATAAAGTTAAGATCTTTGGTGTTGCATGTTGATTTGATGATGATTTTGATGATTTGAGTTCATTCATGTGTTAAATAAACCTTGATCTTGAAATTTTAAGAATAAATAAACTTATAAAACCCTAGATCAAGGGCCAAATGATTCGGCCTTGACTAGATCTATGGGTCTTGATGCTTTTTAATTTAATTCAAGTCATTGCATGTTGATCTTGTAACACCCATTTTTTTTTTTATAAAATAGTAATTTAAAAGTTTATATTCCAAAGAAGGAACATTAAAATTTCTATTTATAAAAACAAGTTCACAAATAGTTTGGGCAATCCAATTATAATACAAGAAAATAAAATATAGAGTTCCCTTTTTTCCATTCTTCCGCTGCGACACTCTGATCCTGAGCTCCTTAGCATTCACCTAAAATGATAACCACTAAGGGTGAGACCTTTTCGCATCACAGTGAATCAAAAGATAGTATATAATTCATAACAAGAAATTCAAGTATAATAATCAAATCAGACCATGGACCAACAAATTCACCATATTCTATTGCCAATTTCTCACACATATTCACTTCCAAATTCAATAAATTCACAATAATCACAACAACTTTATTTTATCAAACAACAATACTTGCATCAATCATTCGCATTATTCTCAAACTTGCATCTTTTTCATCTCTTTTCATTATATTAACTTTTCTTTCTCTTTTCATACTCTGAGTTTTGCAAATACTTTTAGAATATATTACGTGGATTTCCATCATTGCGTACAGTCTCCTTCGGACAACGTCTTACAGCTGCACACAATGTGTGTCTTACGCGGTCTATGCGTACAGTCTCCTACGGACAACGTCTTACAAGACCTGGATTCCACAATCGGAAGGTGCATCCATCATTGCGTACAGTCTCCTTCGGACAACGTCTTACAACAGCGCATCAAGTGCGTCTTACGCGATCAATGCGTACAGTCTCCTACGGACAACGTCTTACAAGATCTGGAGAAGCACAATCCAATTATACCTTTATTAATATATGGTGTGTGTGTGTCCATCGTTGCGTACAGTCTCCTTCGGACAACATCTTACAGCGGCGTATCAAGTGCGTCTTACGCGATCAATGCGTACAGTCTCCTTCGGACAACGTCTTACAAGATCTGGATCACACACTCTTTTTCCTTTAAATCTTTTAACATCTTGTTTCACTTATTTCATTTCTTTGTAATCACTTTCATTAATTATCACTTTCATCATCTCAATATACGTTTAGATTCCAAAAAGGCATTCATATCAATGTCAAGTATCATAATTATTGTTATTTTATAATTCTAGACTTCAACATAACCTGCATAAATATCCAACCACACAAATTAATTATCAATCGTCATTCTCATTTTCCTTTGATATTATTCTATTAAACCATCAATAATCAAAAGTCACCCACATAAACACTTATTTGACAATACAATTAATCACCATCAAATATCAACAATTAGTCGACATACTCAGGTATGTCTCAGGGTGCTCAAAATAAATCGACTCCCTAGGGTTCTTCACTTCCTATTTTATAACATACAAAAAGATTAACATAAACATTTTCCATAATTTAACAAAATTAACCAAAAATATGTAACAATCACCCCAATCAACTCTAATCAACTACTTATTTACCACTCACAACCCAATCTAACTATTAAACTCAAATTCTATTATAAACTATAACTATCCCTAACTCAAAGTGTGGAAAAGAGACTCCCCTTACCTTGGAGATCCTAGCAATAACGACAGAGCCACGTTTACATCCGCAACTTGCTCCAGGGTCAAGATCAAAAGGTCAAAAGCGTGTTGGATCTAAATAGGGACATATGATAAAACTAATTATAACATTAAAATATATATATATATATATATATATATCAACTAAATTCATTTTTGTCAAAATAATAAATATATATTATTAAACAATAAAAATATATCACTTTTCCCTAAAACATATCTTTATTTGAAAATATAGGAATAATAAAAATATTGACGAATCGTCGAATAAATTAGGTATATGGATAGAGGAAGTTGAAGATGTTATTTACCAAAGTAGGATTTGAGATTGGACGGTTGGATCTTGAGTTATTGGACCAAGAAGTTGAAAGGGAACGAAATTTGTTTGCCTCTGTCGCATACTCCCTTCTTTCTCTCTTCGTTGTATACTTTCTTTCTTTCTACTGGTGAGTCTTTTCTTTTTATCTTTTCTATACCGTGGTGGCCATTTTCCTAATATTTGGTTCAAGGCATTAGGTACAGGGCAGCGTAAGTGTTTCCTTTGTTCTCTCTGGAATCTTCTCAGACTCTGTCTATATTTCTTTCTTGTTTCTTTCATTCATTTGCTTTCTCTTTCTTTTATTTTTATTTTCTTCTCTGGTGGGTGGCTTCACGGGATTTGGGGTGGCATTGGGTAGGTAAATAGTACTGGGTGGGCCGCTGGGAAGAGTAGTTGTTTTAGGAAAATAAATATATTTTATGTTTTGTCTTTATTTGTGGATCAATGTGTATAGATATTTTGGATTATAACTAAAAGTTTGATGATACTAAAAATAAGATACGTTTAGGTAAAACAATATTCTATTTTGAATTACTCAAAACTGATTGGAAATAATAAAATTACCGGTCCCCCCGGATAGCTATTTCGTAATAAAAAATTATAAAAATTCAAAAATAAATATATTTTCTTAATCTTGATATTAAACTTGATAATACATAATATTTAAAATTTTGAAGTAGAAGATTATTATATATAACTTAAACCGATAATATTTAAATCAGTCCAGAAGCTAAAAATAAAACAGCCTCCGAACACTATGAAAATTTACAGGGACATTCAAAATATTAAGTTAAACATATTTTTCTGAAGAAACTATTTATAAAAATGCCTCTAAGGCTTGCCACTTGAGCTCCTTGTCAAAATGTTAATTAAACTAAATAAAAGTACTACTTTATTTTTGGAAAACGTATGATAACCAATTTATACTTATTTTGACTAGAAAACATATTTCAAATATAATAATGAAATCAGAATTTTATTCCGAGACTCAAATCTTGAAAACATCATATTAAATCATTTAATTATTTTGCTAGAGGTATTAGAAATAACGAGATGTTACAATTCTCCCCCACTTATTGGAATTTCGTCCCTGAAATTCCGCTCAGAATCCTTAATTGGAGAACCATCCCGGAAAAAGGGTTTCTAAGCTATGGAACTTACTTCACTTTGGTTCTACTCCCCCACTTGGAGTTGGCATACCATTCAGCATAAGTACACCCCTAGACTCTTGCACTCATTGAAGAGTGCCGACTATGGTTTAATTTGGTTAGTCTCGAGGCTAAGATTCTTTCAGATTTTCTAAGGTCAGCTGGGTTCCCTCCGGAATGCTACATACTAATACGCTCTAAACACTTTTACCCTTAAGGGTTGATTATACTCTAACTCCAAAATCTAACACTTATCCTATTCCTAGGCCCTAATCAACCACATCCATCATTCACACAAGCATAAATTATAAAAACATCATTCAGAGTTCAAACATTCACAACAATAATTCCACAACATCACACTCTTAAAACATAATCATGACTCAACTATACTTCCTCCTAAGCTAGTCAAAGTCTACACTGCCCAACTTAGGGCTGAATCCTACCTCTACACACACATTTATAACAATCATCACACATTTGGAAATCGTTTTAAAAGGGGTTCCGGGAATAGGATTTGCATGGCTTGCAACCAAAAATGCATTTTCATCAATTCAATTCCTTAATGATTTTGAAAATCTTGAAAATAGTGTCCCTGTACATAATAGAACATCATGGTAAATTTTCAAGTCAATCAGAGTTCATTAGGTTCATTCTTGACCCTATGACCACTTTATCAAAGATTTATAATGGTCGGGGGTGAACCTATGTCAAATTCACTGAAAATAGTAGACAACTCCAATTGGCCTCAAAATTTAAAGGGACGTCACTTATACTTAGCCCAAGGTTGTGTAAAATTGTCAAACCGATCCAAGCACATTAAATTTACTTTGTTTGAAACACTAGCTTGCTCCAATTGGCTTGAAATGTTACATGAAATGATGATTCAACCTTAGGGTGCTTATGCCAAAACTTTCAGATCAATAAGGTATTCCAAGCCCAAAAATTCAGTTTTCCTTTTCATATAAAAACCCTAATTTCCCGACAACCACCTAAACCCAAACACCAACATTTTAAAATCCTTGTTTTGAACAATCACTAGGTATGGGGATTTAGAATTTAGAAAGAAAGTCCCATACTAGTGAAACAATTAGAAAAGCGCTTAGGTATTGGTAAAAACAAAATTCTTTGGAAATCAGGTTCCTCTCTTGATGAGGAAACCATTAGTTTCAGTTGAAAACTTCGATTAAAAGTTTGAATCGCGCACCTCACCATAAAGAACTACCTCCATCTAGCCTCATAAGAACCTAGATGAGGAAGTACAACTTGTTCAAAATTGCCAAACTCAGAGAAAAAGGAATATGTTTTTAACTTATAAAAAATGCAGTTTGGTAAATCGTCCAAAATTGAAACAACAACATTCCCTTTTTCTTCAAGTTTGAAATTTTGAAGTTCATTCCGAATTGATTTGGGTCACGCATGAAAGGTTCCTATTTAATCGACATGTGACTTGGTTGGAACAAATGAATTAATTCACTGCTCGATTACTTAGGAATACTTGTTTTCCTTACTATTTTATTAAAATTTTGTCGTGCGACTTCATGATCCATTTGGAATGATTGGCATTTGGTGGAATACTTTAAAATTCATTTTGAACACTCATAAGCATCAAACAAAAATTCATTTTTCATATATTGATATCAAGTACATTTATCAAAGAATCATACACAACTAGGCGCCCTTATCAATTCTACCTGTCCTAGGGTTTAACAAACACTACCCTAATCACCAACTCCTAACAACTCACTACGAACTAACTAAAACTTCTTTTCCTATGCCAAGACAACAACTCTTAGTTCAGAAAAATCAATTTGGAAATCGTTTTCGAAATTCAAATCCATCCAAACTTGAACATAAAATTTATACATATACACATATAGATATACACGTACACAAACATAATCAAATTTTATTTTTGAAAACAAGTTTCAAAAGCAATATCTTAGGTCACTACTCAATGAAAAATGGTTTGGGACTTTAAAGCATGGGGATGACAATTGAAAAGCTCTTAGTCCCAAAATCGTTTGAAAACATTTTCAAAAGTTGAAACTCATCCCCACATAAACGCAGACTTTTTATATATGCAAAAATACTACCATTAATCTAATCTGAGTTCATACGAGGCCTCTAGATTGAATTTTAACCCTCTTCTCGATTAAATAAACCTCATTCCATTAAAAATTTTATTATTGTAGTTCGGGGTTTAAGTTCAATCATTAGAAGCTCCATACATATCTTTCGTTTAATATTAATGTAATGTCCCGAACTTTATTTTAAGTGAAATTATTAATTAAAAACCTTAGAAAAATTGGAAAAGTGGCTTAATGAATTTTGCTAGATAGGTGAGTGGTGATTATAGGTCCTAGGAGTTGTATAGAAGGCAGTTGTGGCTTTGGGCAAAGTCAAATAAGCGAAATCGGGAGTTAAATCGGCGTTTTAGATGTTAGAAATCGACCGAAAAGAGAAAATTAGAAATTTATTATAGGAAGCTAAGAAAATAAATTCCACCGTTGGATGTGAAGTTTATGGGGTGAAGAAGCATGCCTAAAAATTTGGACTCGATCCGACGGTTAACGAAAACGTTACAGCGAATCGAAGTTTGGAAATTCTGGTGCACGCCCAGGCGCACCGGTGCATGCCCAGGCGCACCGGTGCATGCCCAGGCGCACCACTGTTCATTGGTGCACCAACTCATGAGCTTTTTCGCCCAGGCGCACCATTCCGTGCGCTCAGGCGCGCAAATGGCACCAGCCACGCACCAGTTTCGTTCTGGCGCGCCGTTTCCTCCAACATCCAACAGCTGGCGCATCAGCCATGCACCAGCTTGGTGCTGATGCTGATCCCGCGCTCAGGCGCGAAAACTGGCGCTCAGGCACGCGACGCAGACCAGATCTGATCTGGTGCGTCCATTTTGGACTTGGTGGCTAAGCAAGGAGCCACAGCCACACGATTCCTCAGCACCCAAGGCAAGTGTTAAAGCACCAAAAACATAAACACTCCACCACCTCTCAACACCAAGCAAACCCATCATCCTCATCAAGTTCCCTCCACTCCAAGACCATCTTCCACCACCAATCCACCATAAACACTTGGTTTTGGGCACCTCACACCCAAAATCATCAAAGCCCCAACAAGCTTTCACCATGGATATTGATTAAAGCTTCATCCTCTTCCTTCTTGGACTCTCACGAATTGCTCCTCTCCTCCATTCTCCTTGGTTTTTCAATTTTTCCACCATTGATTTGGGTAAGTGAGCTTCATGCCATGAGTTATTTCCTTTCCATTTCAACTTTCCTTGACTCATAGAAATTGAGCTCTAAAACCCTAGGATTCTTGCACTTTTTGCTATCTAGGGATTTTGTTTCAAGTCTTCCAACTCAAACCAAGACAAGGAAGTCTCTATTCAACCATACAACAATCATCCTAGGGCACTCTACAACAATTGGGCATTAGCTATCCTTGGGTGGTACATTAAGCTAAGGAGGTTCAGGAGGTTCTAAGTTTCCATTTGCTTACTCACCAAACCAAGGTAAGGGAGTGGATATAGTGAGTTTTGCCTTGTTCTAGGGAGTAGGTTCTAGTTGGTATATAATACTTGTTAGGGTTATGTTTTAGGGGAGGAAATTAGATTATAAATCCCTAGGATATTGAATATGAAATTCTAAATAATTAAATATTCATGATGAATTGATGTTAAGACTAGGAAAAAGGAAACCCAATAATGTGAGAACGAATGATTTGATAAATGTAACTTTGTTAATGATGTTAAGGAAGTACCATAAGATTTTCGTAATAAGGTAGGGAAGATGATATAAATGATTTCTATGACTATGGTTTTAATTGTCAAGTTATGTATAAAATGATAATTGATTGATGTTGCAAATGTATGTATGTATTATGGAGTAATTTGACATAGGAAGAAAATGGAACGGAAACGACTATGTGTGATGAACGTGTGTAGTTGTATTTAAATGCTAAATGAGAATAAATGTTAAGTAATAACAATTGCTAACAAGGTCGTAGCTTATGTATAAGTGTGAATATAGGAGAAGGAAGTAAACGGATTATGCATAAACAAAAGTAAGAGGTGATTTAAATAAAATAAAGTGTTGACCTCTGACCTGAGGGACACATAAATAAAATAAGGTGTCGACCTCTGACCTGAGGGACACATAAATAAAATAAAGTGTCGACCTCTGACCTGAGGGACACATAAATAAAATAAAGTGTTGACCTCTGACCTGAGGGACACATAAATAAAATAAAGTGTTGACCTCTGACCTGAGGGACACATAAATAAAATAAAGTGTGGACCTCTGACCTGAGGGACACATAAATAAAATAAAGTGTCGACCTCTGACCTGAGGGACACATAAATAAAATAAAGTGTCGACCTCTGACCTGAGGGACACACAAATAAAATAGAGTGTCGACCTCTGACCTGAGGGACACATAAATAAAAGAAAGTGTCGACCTCTGACCTGAGGGACACACGCTGAATTAAAGAGATTGAAGTGTTGACCTCTGACCTGAGGGGCACATAATTTAAATAAAGGAAATGAATGATGAAGTGAATAATAAAAATGAATATTGAAATGAATAATAAAAATGGAAATTTGGAATGAATAATGAATCTGTAAATAGTTGTTTAATTGTTATTTGTGCTTGACCTATCGAGTCGTTATATCTAGTTAGAAGCTGCCTTCTATTTCATGTGCAATGCTCACTCCCTTACAGTTTCAGGTACGGAGACTGAGTTGGCACAGCCCCCGGCCGAGCAGGAGTACTTTCCCTTATAGGGAAAGTAGGGTTGTCATGGGTTTTGGAGGATATTATGATCTTAAGCCTCTTACACTATTTTGATGTAAAATTTGTTATTCATATTTCAAGTGAGGCTTAGGATGTTCTATTTTGACAAAGTTATATGTATTGGTTATGACACTTAAACTTGGAATTTTTTGCTATTACTCTGATATATATGGAGCCCATGGGGCCTTGATATAATGTAGAAATATAATCTGAAGCCCTGCTGGCTATTAGTTGTCCATTTGAAAATTGTTTATCACAGGTTAAATTTTTGATTAGTCCGAAAAACAAACAGAACTCCGTCCGTTTGACGGAAGATTTTATAAGCTAAAAAAATGAAATTTTAAATTCACTATTTTATATAAGGGTATAAAGGGGTAATTAATCCTAGGTGTTACAATTTATGGTATCAGAGCAGTTTCCCTCGGCCTTTGGGAGTTATGAGCTACTCCAGTGATTACTCACCGAGCGAGTAATCGATAATTATAGTTTAGAGTCTAGAGTCTATTGATAGGATGTTTATACTATTAACTATGCTATTAAGCGTTAACTGTCGGCCTGATGCATGACTAAACAGAATGGCTGGTAGACGGATCGATAATGATGGGATCCGAGCTATTCTGGAGCAGATGGCTAAGATGCAACAGGATCAAGGGAATAACATCGCAGCAGCAGCTGCAGCAGCAGCAACAGCAACAGCAGCAGCAATGGTTCCTCAACCCCCAGCTCCAAATGCAATTGATTGGTTGGCACGGTTCAGAAAGAACGATCCGCAAAAGTTCGAAGGTGGGTTCAATCCCGATGGAGCACAGCTTTGGTTGCAAGAGATCGAGAAGATCCTGAGCACTATGGCACCCCCGGAGGAACAGAAAGTTCTGCTAGCATAGTACATGTTGACTAGTGAAGCAGAACACTGGTGGCAGCAGATGCGGAGGGGTTTAGAGGCGGACAATCAGGCGATCACATGGGATTTGTTCAAGAATCGTTTCCTGGGCAAATACTTTCCTGAAGATGTTCATAGAGAGAAGGAGATAACTTTTCTGCAGCTCGTGCAAGGGAGCATGAGCGTTGGGGAGTATGTTGCTAGGTTTGAGGACTTGATCCGATATGCAGGGAATTATAGGGATGCTGATGAAAGGACCAAGTGCATCAAGTTCGAGACCGGACTTCGTTCTGAAATCAAGATGGCTTTTGAATATCAGAACATCGCCAACCTGTCTCAACTAATCAACATGACTAGTACTTATGAAAAGAGTCGGAAACAACGGGCAGTTGAGAAAAGAAACAAGAATGTACAGAAGGCTGGAGGTCCTATTAGGGGCAGGAGTTCGGTGCAGCGACCAGGTCCTTACTCCCAGCCTAGAACAGGCCAAGAAGTGAGTACCTTTGGTCCTATTCCGACTTGTCAGCACTATGGCAGGATGCATAGGGGATTGTGTCGAAAGGAAGGGTTATGCTTTCACTGTGGACAACCCGGACATTTTGCTTCAAATTGTCCTAAGAACACAATGAAGAAAGAGATTAATGCTGCTAAGGCACAGAAGGCCCGTGGTGGTCCATCATTGCAGAAGGGGAAAATATTTACCGTCAAGGGTGGCAAGGTGGACCCGGCTGATATGGCCGCAGATAACTGATGTTTGCCAAGTCCGTGCGTAATGTTTCTAGGTCCAATTGTTGTGGAGTTAGTTTTCTCCTCAGTTAGCTAAATAGTGAGTTAGTGATGTCTTAGGGTAGAATTGTTTAAAAACATGTTGGATATCTGCCTCTCCAAATACAATCCTGATCTTACAGATAGTATAAGAAAGACCTTAGAAAGAATTCTTAAGTTTGAGAATTCTAGTACCAAGTGACCAACACTATGTTATGATGTTGTTATTTGATGTAATGTAAGGTTAGAACTGATCACTCTAATCCTTGCATTTGTTAAACGATGACATCATTGACAGAACCTGACAGTGATGTGTTGTTGGTAGACGTGAGGATGGGATTGATCACCTCAATTCTTGCATCTATCAATAAATGCTATCATTGTAACGTTTGAAGTGAAAGTAGACAACCAAAGAAGTGACTTCCAAGGAAAATAATTCTTGTAAGTGAAGCCAACCTTACCCCGAGACATTCGTTCGAGAGCTTCGCATAGAGTTAAAGAGTAGATAGAAAATAGTTCTAAAGAAAGGAAGTCTTGGTGTATGCTACTTGTTCCAAAGTAGTATAGCTAAGTGCTAATCCCTTGGATGAGTTAAGAAAACTCTCCAGAAATTATTCTTAAACATCATATCAACTAAACCGATCTTGAGCAATTTGACATTTGCTTCGTATCTTTTCCAGGGTCGTAGATAACCGTTCATAAGAATAGCCGGTATTTGCCAAAAACTTGTAAAATCCCTGCGTTAACACCAAACAATCTTGATAATTGACCCAGCCAACAGCAAGTGTCGTACCCTTCACCTTTGGTAGTTGGGTAAATCTTGGAACTGATATGGACTCCTTCCTTCCCCATCTTTTAGCATGAGATGAAATCGGGTACTTCGACACTAAGTGGGGGAGTATCTCTTAACCTAAGTCAAGTTCGGGCGAATCGAAAAGCGACGGAAGGAAGAGAAGGGAAGTAAAGACGGACATCATGAACTCTAATAATGGAATGATTCTCCAATTAAAGGAATTGGACGGAATTTCGGGGACGAAATTCCAATAAGTGGGGGAGAATTGTAACGTCCCGAACTTTATTTTAAGTGAAATTATTAATTAAAAACCTTAGAAAAATTGGAAAAGTGGCTTAATGAATTTTGCTAGATAGGTGAGTGGTGATTATAGGTCCTAGGAGTTGTATAGAAGGCAGTTGTGGCTTTGGGCAAAGTCAAATAAGCGAAATCGGGAGTTAAATCGGCGTTTTAGATGTTAGAAATCGACCGAAAAGAGAAAATTAGAAATTTATTATAGGAAGCTAAGAAAATAAATTCCACCGTTGGATGTGAAGTTTATGGGGTGAAGAAGCATGCCTAAAAATTTGGACTCGATCCGACGGTTAACGAAAAAGTTACGGCGAATCGAAGTTTGGAAATTCTGGTGCACGCCCAGGCACACCACTGTTCATTGGTGCACCAACTCAGGAGCTTTTTCGCTCAGGCGCACCATTCCATGCGCTCAGGCGCGCAAATGGTACCAGCCACGCACCAGTTTCGTTCTGGCGCGCCATTTCCTCCAACATCCAGCAGCTGGCGCATCAGCCATGCACCAGCTTGGTGCTGATGCTGATCCCGCGCTCAGGCGCGAAAACTGGCGCTCAGGCGCGCGACGCAGACCAGATCTGATCTGGTGTGTCCATTTTGGACTTGGTGGCTAAGCAAGGAGCCACGGCCACACGATTCCTCAGCACCCAAGGCAAGTGTTAAAGCACCAAAAACATAAACACTCCACCACCTCTCAACACCAAGCAAACCCATCATCCTCATCAAGTTCCCTCCACTCCAAGACCATCTTCCACCACCAATCCACCATAAACACTTGGTTTTGGGCACCTCACACCCAAAATCATCAAAGCCCCAACAAGCTTTCACCATGGATATTGATTAAAGCTTCATCCTCTTCCTTCTTGGACTCTCACGAATTGCTCCTCTCCTCCATTCTCCTTGGTTTTTCAATTTTTCCACCATTGATTTGGGTAAGTGAGCTTCATGCCATGAGTTATTTCCTTTCCATTTCAACTTTCCTTGACTCATAGAAATTGAGCTCTAAAACCCTAGGATTCTTGCACTTTTTGCTATCTAGGGATTTTGTTTCATGTCTTCCAACTCAAACCAAGACAAGGAAGGCTCTATTCAACCATACAACAATCATCCTAGGGCACTCTACAACCATTGGGCATTAGCTATCCTTGGGTGGTACACTAAGCTAAGGAGGTTCAGGAGGTTCTATGTTTCCGTTTGCTTACTCACCACACCAAGGTAAGGGAGTGGATATAGTGAGCTTTGCCTTGTTCTAGGGAGTAGGTTCTAGTTGGTATATAATACTTGTTACGGTTATGTGTTAGGGGAGGAAATTAGATTATAAATCCCTAGGATATTGAATATGAAATTCTAAATAATTAAATATTCATGATGAATTGATGTTAAGACTAGGAAAAAGAAAACCCAATAATGTGAGAACGAATGATTTGATAAATGTAACTTTGTTAATGATGTTAAGGAAGTACCATAAGATTTTGGTAATAAGGTAGGGAAGATGAAATAAATGATTTCTATGACTATGGATTTAATTGTCAAGTTATGTATAAAATGATAATTGATTGATGTTGCAAATGTATGTATGTATTATGGAGTAATTTGACATAGGAAGAAAATGGAACGGAAACGACTATGTGTGATGAACGTGTGTAGTTGTATTTAAATGCTAAATGAGAATAAATGTTAAGTAATAACAATTGCTAACAAGGTCGTAGCTTATGTATTGAAGTGTGAATATAGGAGAAGGAAGTAAACGGATTATGCATAAACAAAAGTAAGAGGTGATTTAAATAAAATAAAGTGTTGACCTCTGACCTGAGGGACACATAAATAAAATAAGGTGTCGACCTCTGACCTGAGGGACACATAAATAAAATAAAGTGTTGACCTCTGACCTGAGGGACACATAAATAAAATAAAGTGTTGACCTCTGACCTGAGGGACACATAAATAAAATAAAGTGTTGACCTCTGACCTGAGGGACACATAAATAAAATAAAGTGTCGACCTCTGACCTGAGGGACACACAAATAAAATAGAGTGTCGACCTCTGACCTGAGGGACACATAAATAAAAGAAAGTGTCGACCTCTGACCTGAGGGACACACGCTGAATTAAAGAGATTGAAGTGTTGACCTCTGACCTGAGGGGCACATAATTTAAATAAAGGAAATGAATGATGAAGTGAATAATAAAAATGAATATTGAAATGAATAATAAAAATGGAAATTTGGAATGAATAATGAATATGTAAATAGTTGTTTAATTGTTATTTGTGCTTGACCTATCGAGTCGTTATATCTAGTTAGAAACTGCCTTCTATTTCATGTGCAATGCTCACTCCCTTACAGTTTTAGGTACGGAGACTGAGTTGGCACAGCCCCCGGCCGAGCAGGAGTACTTTCCCTTACAGGGAAAGTAGGGTTGTCATGGGTTTTGGAGGATATTATGATCTTAAGCCTCTTACACTATTTTGATGTAAAATTTGTTATTCATATTTCAAGTGAGGCTTAGGATGTTCTATTTTGACAAAGTTATATGTATTGGTTATGACACTTAAACTTGGAATTTTCCGCTATTACTCTGATATATTTGGAGCCCATGGGGCCTTGATATAATGTAGAAATATAATCTGAAGCCCTGCTGGCTATTAGTTGTCCATTTGAAAATTGTTTATCACAGGTTAAATTTTGGATTAGTCTGAAAAACAAACAGAACTCCGTCCGTTTGACGGAAGATTTTATAAGCTAAAAAAATGAAATTTTAAATTCACTATTTTATATAAGGGTATAAAGGGGTAATTAATCCTAGGTTTTACAATTAAAGTCATTGGAATCAAATTAGTGGTGGAATCAACTACAAGTTCCACTTCTAATTTCCTTCCGCCTACTTTAACGCTAAACTGTTTCACATACAAACATATTTCGAGAACCTTTTGATTGAATTTAAACCGCTTCCCAAACTTGGATAAAAAGTTACTTTTATGCTTGCAATTCAAATTAGTATAGTTCAGCGGTTCAAATCCGATCGATCAGTACTCGTTTTCTTGTTTTCCCGATTGGTGTCACAGTTACTTGAATTGAGATTAGTTATGGAATTCAACCATTTATGTAATTTAAACATTGTTTTTGGTTCTCTTAAATACTAGTCTAATTGACGTAAATTTGATCACTCGATTGGATTAGTATTCAAGATTCAGAATTGTTTATTCCATGCAGTCCCATTTCTAATCCCTGTTCAATTAATTCAACACCAATTTACTCAACAACATACATTAAAATCACACATAAATGCACATAACAAAGCAACAAGACATAAAGAACTAACACAAAAAGTTTTATACATGGGAAATCGGTTACTATTTCACGATGATGCACAAACTCCTAAATTTCGACGTCACCCCCGATAAATGCACCCGATAAATGCAATATCGGATTGGCCAATTCCAAAACTACATTCCATCACTGGTAATCGCCCTTGCCATCTAGTTTAAGTTTATGTGCGTCATTTTGATTAGCAAGATTTCCTTTGTAAGAAACTTCAATCTTTTTGATTAACTCAAAACTTAAAATTTTCATCCTCCAACAAAACTCAATTTGCACCATTTACGTTTCCTGTTTGCAAACGGATAACCACTTACAATATGTAATTCTTTGAATCCCTAAGGGATCCGCTTAGGTTCCAAAGAATTCACTGCATCCTTCCCATTTGCAAACATAAACCTATTCCATTCGTTTCATTTTCAGGTAAACACAAATACCAATTTAACATCACAACTATATATATATATATATATACTTTCACATAAGCATTTATGACGCACTTAGCATCCACATTTCTATTTCACAATGGCACAAAACATTTTCAAAAATCGCTTAACATAGAAAATTTTCACTTATATCAGTCTCACCTCTTATCAGGAAGCTTGAGATGAGAGTGTTCGCAGCGAGTTAGGGACCACTTTCCCTCAGGTCGAAAGGAAGGAACTGCTCTGATACCATAAATGTAACACCCATTTTTTTTTTATAAAATAGTAATTTAAAAGTTTATATTCCAAAGAAGGAACATTAAAATTTCTATTTATAAAAACAAGTTCACAAATAGTTTGGGCATTCCAATTATAATACAAGAAAATACAATATAGAGTTCCCTTCTTTCCATTCTTCCGCTGCGACACTCTGATCCTGAGCTCCTTAGCATTCACCTAAAATGATAACCACTAAGGGTGAGACCTTTTCGCATCATAGTGAATCAAAAGATAGTATATAATTCATAACAAGAAATTCTATAATAATCAAATCAGACCATGGACCAACAAATTCACCATATTCTATTGCCAATTTTTCTCACACATATTCACTTCCAAATTCAATAAATTCACAATAATCACAACAACTTTATTTTATCAAACAACAATACTTGCATCAATCATTCGCATTACTCTCAAACTTGCATCTTTTTCATCTCTTTTCATTATATTAACTTTTCTTTCTCTTTTCATACTCTTTGAGTTTTGCAAATACTTTTAGAATTTATTACGTGGATTTCCATCATTGGGTACAGTCTCCTTCGGACAACGTCTTACAGCTACACACAATGTGTGTCTTACGCGGTCTATGCGTACAGTCTCCTACGGACAACGTCTTACAAGACCTGGATTCCACAATCGGAAGGTGCATCCATCATTGCGTACAGTCTCCTTCGGACAACGTCTTACAGCAGCGCATCAAGTGCGTCTTACGCGATCAATGCGTACAGTCTCCTACGGACAACGTCTTACAAGATCTGGAGAGGTACAATCCAATTATACCTTTATTAATATATGGTGTGTGTGTCCATCGTTGCGTACAGTCTCCTTCGGACAACGTCTTACAACGGCGCATCAAGTGCGTCTTACGCGATCAATGCGTACAGTCTCCTTCGAACAACATCTTACAAGATCTGGATCACACACTCTTTTTCCTTTAAATCTTTTAACATCTTGTTTCACTTATTTCATTTCTTTGTAATCACTTTCATTAATTATCACTTTCATCATCTCAATATACGTTTAGATTCCAAAAAGACATTCATATCAATGTCAAGTATCATAATTATTGTTATTTTATAATTCTAGAATTCAACATAACCTGCATAAATATCCAACCACACAAATTAATTATCAATCGTCATTCTCATTTTCCTTTGATATTATTCTATTAAACCATCAATAATCAAAAGTCACCCACACAAACACTTATTTGACAATACAATTAATCACCATCAAATATCAACAATTAGTCGACATACTCAGGTATGTCTCAGGGTGCTCAAAATAAATCGACTCCCTAGGGTTCTTCATTTCCTATTTTATAACATACAAAAAGATTAACATAAACATTTTCCATAATTTAACAAAATTAACCAAAAATATGTAACAATCACCCCAATCAACTCTAATCAACTACTTATTTACCACCCACAACCCAATCTAACTATTAAACCCAAATTCTATTATAAACTATAACTATCCCTAACTCAAAGTGTGGAAAAGAGACTCCCCTTACCTTGGAGATCCTACCAATAACGACAGAGCCACGTTTACATCCGCGACTTGCTACAGGGTCAAGGTCAAAAGGTCAAAAGCGTGTTGGATCTAAATAGAAACATATGATAAAACTAATTATAACATTAAAATATATATATCAAATAAATTCATTTTTGTCAAAATAATAAATATATATCATTAAACAATAAAAATATATCACTTTTCCCTAAAACATATCTTTATTTGAAAATATAGGGATAATATAAATATTGACGAATCGTCGAATAAATTAGGTATATGGATAGAGGGAGTTGAATATGTTATTTATCAAAGGATGATTTGAGATTGGACGGTTGGATCTTGAGTTATTGGACCAAGAAGTTGAAAGGGAACGAAATTTGTTTGCCTCTGTCGCATACTCCCTTCTTTCTCTCTTCGATGTATACTTTCTTTCTTTCTACTGGTGAGTCTTTTCTTTTTATCTTTTCTATACCGTGGTGGCCATTTTCCTAAATTTTTTTTCAAGGCATTAGGTACAGGGCAGCATGAGTGTTTCCTATGTTCTCTCTGGAATCTTCTCAGACTCTGTCTATATTTCTTTCTTGTTTCTTTCATTCATTTGCTTTCTCTTTCTTTTATTTTTATTTTCTTCTCTGGTGGGTGGCTTCACGGGATTTGGGGTGGCATTGGGTAGGTAAATAGTACTAGGTGGGCTGCTGGGAAGAGTAGTTGTTTTAGGAAAATAAATATATTTTATGTTTTGTCTTTATTTGTGGATCAATGTGTATAGGTATTTTGGATTATAACTAAAAGTTTGATGATACTAAAAATAAAATACGTTTAGGTAAAACAATATTGTATTTTGAATTACTCAAAACTGATTGGAAAATAGTTAAATTACCGGTCCCCCCGATAGCTATTTCGTAATAAAAAATTATCAAAATTCAAAAGTAAATATATTTTCTTAATCTTGATATTAAACTTGATAATATATAATATTTAAAATTTTGAAGTAGAAGATTATTATATATAACTTAAACCGGTAATATTTAAATCAATCCAGAAGCTAAAAATAAAACAGCCTCCGAACACTATGAAAATTTACAGGGACGTTCAAAATATTAAGTTAAACATATTTTTCTGAAGAAACTATTTATAAAAATGCCTCTAAGGCTTGCCACTTGAGCTCCTTGTCAAAATGTGAATTAAACTAAATAAAAGTACTACTTTATTTTTGGAAAACGTATGATAACCAATTTATACTTATTTTGACTAGAAAACATATTTCAAATATAATAATGAAATCAGAATTTTATTCCGAGACTCAAATATTGAAAACATCATATTAAATCATTTAACTATTTTGCTAGAGGTATTAGAAATAATGAGATGTTACAGATCTTATGTTTTGAAACATTGATTTGAGTTGTTAAAGTGTTTGATTTTAACTTGATCTTGATAAAGTCTTAATTTTGGTCTTGATCTTTAACTTGTTTTTGAAAAAGTTTGGTTTTTGAGCTTTGCATGTAATTTATAAATAAAAAGCTTTGATCTTGTGTTGATCTTTGAAAAAGTTTGATCTTTGGTGCATGTATGTTGTTTTTGAACCAAAAGAGTTAACCTTTCTTCATTGCATGACACGGTTTTCACTTCTTACCCAAAATGATTTTGGTCCTTGATTTGTGCTATTAAACTTGATTTTATGACTTGATCTACAAGATCTAAGAACATGCATGTCATTTTTGAATAAAAAGATTTGACCTTTTCTTAAGAATCATCACGGTTTTACAAAGAACCAAAAGAAATAAGCTTTTAAAAAAGTGATTTTGTCTTGATCTATGTTCTATGTTCATGCATGCTAAAGATTTGAAGTTAAATCTTGATTTTTGATAATGAAGTATTCGGTCTAGGCTTAGAAATCAAGAAATCATGTTTTGATTTTCATAAGAGACACATGCATGTTAATTTCTTTTTTTGATTTAAGAATCTTGTGTTTTTGCATGTTGAAAAAGTGAACCAAGAACCTTGTTTTTGTCAAAATGAGATTCGGCCATACATGCTAGTTAGACTAGGGTTCTTTTTCAATGAAGTGACAAAAAAGCAATGAGTATGTTTCATGGAATTATGTTAAAATAAATTGTTTGAAATTGTGTTGTGAATGTTTAATTTCTATTCGGTTTTTGGATTAAAAATAAAGGAAATAAATGAACTAATTGGTTTGGAAGAAAATGTGGTATTTAAATGAATATATATGTGTGTGTATGAGCATTCGGTTGAGAGTAAAAGAAAGAGTAAATAATTTTGTTGCATGAAAAAGAAAGTGGAATTTAAGTGTTTAAAATAAATCAAGTTAATTTATGTGTTTTAAATTTGTAATTTTTGACTTGTTTTCTTTGATTTCATTCGGCCATATAGTTTAAATAAGTTTAGGAAGTTTAGTTGCATGAAATTAAATTTACATAGTGATTTTTGAAAGGAATAAAGTTGTTTAAAGTATGAAAATTAAATGTGCTTGATTTATATCTTTGGTTCAATGTGGTTTGTGAATTTATGCATGTCTAAGTGTTTTTTTTTATGAAAATTGTGTTAGACTAGACCCCAGTCCGAGATCGACGGGTATCGGACCATGACCAGCCGAGGTCATTCTCCTCGACCACCAATATTGATAAGCCGAGATCGATACCTTTCAGGCATGCAGGCACAACCTTAACTGGTCGAGATCGCTTCCCAACACGGCTCACACGTTCCTAAAGCCAACAAGGACAGGATGTCGGCCATGTATCATTTCGGTCATATCCTCATAAGGCTCATAACGGGCTGGATCACCTGGGCCACAACACCGCTGGCCCATTAGGGCATCCAGCCACCCCTATAAGTAGTACAGTGCTAAATGGGGCTCAGGTACGCTTTCTAAACCCTATGTTTACACTTCACACACAGTGATTAGGGCATCCCAGGTTATCCTACTGATATCTGTGAAACTCAGAGAATCATACAGCAAATCTAGGTCAAACCGCCTCACTAGGTCTCTCTCTGTGGCCTTAGTGAACGACCTGATCTAGAACAAGACAAAAATGAAATAGCATAATGATGTATCAAGTTGTCTTGGTTTATTTCAAATGTTTATTTGTGAAAGTGTTTGCTTGGAAATGAACGTTTAAGTTTATAATTAAGTTAAGCGATTGATTTTGAAATTAATCACTTTCAGATTTTTATTAAAATGATTTTTGTGAAGTAATCCTTCGTTGTCCCGAATTATTTAAAATTGTTCCTTAACTTTAAAAATGTGTTTATATAATTTAAAGTGTGGTTTTCAAGTGGTAATTGATTTAAGAAAAACCCGGATTAAAAACGGTGAATTTTTCGGTGTTTTCGAATATGGTTAAGGTGCTGCCCAAGACGGACCAGCAACTAAATTAAATGATTTAAATTACTTTACGAAATGTTTTCAAAATGTTTTTTTGAGAGTACTTAAGGTATTAGAAAATATTAGAGTTTTTTTTGGTAAAGAAAAAAATGCATTACCAACGAACAAATGAGAACACATAAAAGGCAATTATCAGGACCCTAGCCACCGTCTAGGAAGGGTTCTAAGGCCCAGATAATCCCAAAAGAATGAAAAACATAAACCAATTAGGCCATTACCCTTATTCTACTAATTAGCAAACTAAGAGGCCCATTATTTCTAGTCTTATTATTTCCAAAATACCAACAAATTTTAGTAGCCAATTCATTTTGAAGTAGAGCAAAAACTTGATGAGGCATCAGACACTAGTGTTGGAAAATTCGCCGATTCCTCTCCCTCCACACCCCATAGAGACAACCCGCAATCACCGCCGTGAGAACCTGGCGTCTTTGCTTGTTCTTGAACCCATGATGTAACCAACGCAACCAATTTGGGAATTTATAATGGGGAACATCCACACCGATCCAGTTCCCAGCTTCCTCTAGCAGCTGACGACTCCATGCGCAATCGAAGAACAAGTGACTGCTAGTTTCTTATTTTAATAACGTAAGCGTATTTTATTTAGTACGAGAAATTTTAAAGACAAGGAATACTAGAGACGGGGGATTGGGGCAGCCGGCAGCGGAAAGGATTCGAGGAGAATGTACGCATTTAATCGCTGGACCTTAGGTGAGAGAGAAGCTTTCCTAAGACACCGTGGTAGTTAGGTGATATTAGGACGTTCCGTATCAGCTCAAAGATCGGAACTTAGTGGTACTGAGTCAGTAGTATAGTGGCAATTGTTTGAATTGTGTGGCTAATTATACGAAGAGGACAAAGACCACATTGTTGTGTGTGATGATTGTATGTTGATGATGTGATATAGCATGCTTTATTTACTGTTTAATTATGCATGATGATATTTAAATTGTTAATTAATGTGAGTAGCATGCTGAGGGACGTCTGCTATGTCCTGATAATAAAAATGAAATGAGTAAGTTCATAAGAGTAAAAGATGCAATGAGAAAGGAATAATGATAAAAGATATTAGACTGTTTGGGCAAGAGGAATGTGTTGAGAAGAGATAAAAGGGGTGAGATTAAGGAAAGAATTGATAATAATGATGAGAATTGATGTTGTTATTGAGGCGAGATGTGATTTGAATGAGGCTGGTGTTGAGTTGAGCTTGCTCCTCCACTAGTGCTCACTAAAATGAGATTTTTGAAAAAGGTTTTTATGAACCGGGATTTTTGAAAAAGTTCGTGAAAGGACATTTTGAAAAAGATTGTGAAAGGAGGTTTTGAGAAAAGTTTTAGAAACGAGATTTTCTAGAAATTCTGTGAAATGGGATTTTTGTGAAATGAGATTTTTAGAAAGCTTATGAAATAAGATTTTTGAAAAAGCTATGAAAAGATATTTTTTGAAAAAGAGTTTACGAAAAAAAAATTTTAAGAGAGTTTACAAGATGAGATTTTTACGAAAGTTTATGAAAAGAGATTTTTGAAAAGGTTTACAAAAGGAGATTTTGGAAAAGTTTACAAAACAAGATTTTTGAGAAAGTTTTACAAACTGATATTTTTGAAAAAGTTTCTGAAAGGATATTTTGTGAAGAAGTATGAAACAAGATTTTGGAGCAAGTTTATGAAATGATATTTTCGAGAAAGTTTGAGAAAAGAGATGTTGAGGAAATTTGAGAAATAAGATTTTTGAGAAAGCGTGTGGAATGAGATTGAGAAATGAGATTGATTGAGAAAGATGGTGAAAAGAGATGCAAGTTGTCGATGTGATCCCAGCTCTGTGCTACGTTGAGAAAAGAAAGGAACAGTGATGTTGAAAGATAGCGGTCGGGACTCATTGAAGGGATGCACGAAGGATGGGCCGACCATTAGGTTAATTAAAAAGATAAAAGACTTTAAAAGACTCTAACACGCGAACGCGGTGAGGTATGAGTGTGATACCGAAGTAGTGGAGAGGAAGGAACCATGGGTATCTGCGGATACTCAGGAGGAGATTGCATTAGGGGAGGACGATGACGGTGAAACGTCAAGAAGTCTTGAGTACTTTCTAGGCAGAACGAACCCCACATGTGGCATACGAACGTGGTAGGGACTGGGGGCCAAAGCCGTGGAAAGTTCTGCAGCGCAACTAGAATAGTACTGACGCCCCCTAGATTGCAAATCTTGAACAGTGAGAGGGACTGGAGTGGGGCATCTTGATTGCCACTGTACCCGAGTTTTCTACAGTGTGCCTTGATTATATATATATATATATATATATATATATGAATTGAAATGATATGATATGAATTGATTTGAGACTGTACCCGAGATTTCTACAGTTCTCCTGGCTTGGAGCCAATTGATTGTGAGACAGTTGTCGTGCCCGCACGGTAAAGGTCTTGTACTCCTGTTTGCTTCCGACTAGGTTGGGTGGATGACCGAGGAGATGTAGACTTGAGATGTGAGTGCTAACTGCGAAAGAAACGCGTACCTCGATGATACTTTAACTCCCCCGATCATCGATGGTTATAATTCAATAAGACATGATAAGAAAAGATTTCTAATTAAGAGAAGCAAAAGCTTAAGAGATGTGGATAATGAGAAAGAGAGATTGAGAAGGGAAAGTATGGAAAAGTGAGTGGAACCCCATGAAGAGAGATATGGTTGAAAGTAAGGAAATAAGAAGGAAAGAATGATTATGTTGAGAAATGAATTAAGTTGGACAAGATGATAACGAATGATAATAAGTTTGGAATGATAATGATAATGACAAGGATAATGATAATGATAATGATAATATGCTTGAATGTTATGCTGTATGTGTGTTGCGTGTATTGTTTGTACTGTCTTGGTATCTCGCCTATCGTAATCCCACACCGTCGACGATGCGTCGTTCGGATCGCTTACTCTCTCCTGTTCGTTGGCATATCGGTGCTGCTGGTATCTCAACGGGCAGATGGAGTATTGTATGGAGATCGCTACTTGGAATAGGCATGGGAGTGGTTGGAAACACACCCCATATGGCTGGGCATGGATCGGCTACACCCAGATCGTGATTCCAGACCCGAAACATCAACTGAGCGGAGCTAACTTAGGGTCGCACCTAGGGCGAGTCACTGTGCGAGGATATAGGAGCTACGAGGAGAAGAAGCGGTACGAGATCCGGAGGAACTCCACCACTCTAAATGGAGTAAAGTTGGAGCCAAATGACGAAGGGAAAGCTGTGACTGAGATGGCATCATTGTCGGAAAGGAAGAAAGGACGCAAGAAGAAGAAGGAGCTTCATCCGATTGTGTTCAATAGGAAAGTTTAAGGATAGTGTCCTTAGTTTAGGTTTGTTGTGAATGTTTTGTGTTAAGGATTACCGAGCCATGAGCCATTTATGTAATCAAGCTAAGTTTGAACAATGTAAAAAATTTTGAGAACCGTCATGATGTCTTTGAACCAAGTTCTTTTGTGGAAACAAATGTTTTATGAAAAGGAAGGTTTTAGTAACAACTCGGTTTTCGGCAAAGGGATTTCTAAATACATCAATTAATTTTCAAAAAAAAAATTGGCCTCATTTTTGCCACTTTATTAAGTAAAAGTTAATTATTTTGGTTTACGAAAATCGGGCTGTTACAGACGAGGGTCTGAAAGTTCTGAGACAAAATCTGCTAGAATTTGAGATTTGAGAGTTTTTCTTGGTTCAAAGGTTATGTCGAACTCCGACAGCTCAACTGACCATGAAACCATTCTCCCAGCCAAATCAGGTCGGTGGAGCACCTGCCTTATTGGTTGGGTAGTTCTGACTATGATGGGGTGGCTCTGGAAATACCGCCTGAGTCTCCTAGCAATAATCACCAGAGTAAAAGCAAGCTTTTCTATCTTCGAATACCTCGTTTCAAGTCCCTGCAGGGCCTTACTCACAAAGTACACAGGTTGCTCGGTCCCTGAGTCTTCTCTGACCAAGGTCGAGCTCACGGATGATTCACCAATTGACAAATACAAAAACAGAATCTCCCCTTCCCGAGGGCTGGTGAGGACGAGAGGGGATGACAAATATTCCTTCAGTTCGAAAAATGATTGTTCACAAGGTTCATTCCAATGAATGTTTTTGTTCTTTCTAAGCAACTGATACCACGGGAAGGCCTTCTTGGCCGCCTGCGGGAGGAATCTTGAAAGAGCTGCCATCCGACCAGTTAGTCTTTGGACTTCCTTCACGTTGGACGGACTGTGCATTCTCAGAATGGTTTGGCACTTTTCCGGGTTAGCCTCGATGCCTCTCTCTGTAAGCATGAAACCCAAGAAAGCCCCAGCAGGTACTCCAAAAGTGCATTTGTCGGGGTTAAGTCGCATATTGTGCTTTCTGATTCTTGCCAAGACAGCAGCCAGATCATGATGGTGGTCTTCTTTCTTTTTGCTTTTGGTTATCATGTCATCTATGTATACTTCGAGGGTGGGGCCAATCAGTCCAAAGAAGACCTTGTTCATCATTCGCTGGTATGTTGCACCAGCGTTTTTTAGTCCGAAGGGCATCACTGTGTAGCAGTATGTGGCCCTCTTGGTGATGAAGGCTGTTTTCTCCTGGTCAGGAGGGTACATTGGGATCTGATTGTACCCTGAATATGCGTCCATAAAGGAAAGGAGCTGATAACCAGATGAATTGTCCACCAACTTGTCAATAACAGGGAGAGGATACTGGTCTTTCGGACAAGCCTTGTTTAGGTCGGTGTAGTCGACGCACATACGCCGCTTCCCGTTCGATTTCTTAACCAGCACAGTATTTGAAAGCCACTCAGAATAGTTAACCTCCCTAATAAATTCAACTGAGAGGATCTCGACCACCTTTTCTTCAATAACTACAACCTTCTCAGTTCCCACTCTTCTTTTCTTTTGAGCGACCGGTTTAGCGGTCGGATTGACGCTAAGATGATGGCATATGAAGTTTGGATCAATCCTCGGCATGTCTTCCGAGGTCCAGGCAAAAAGATCTTTGTTCCTTTTCAAAAGTTCGAGCATTTCTGCTCTTGTGCTCTCAGAGAGGTTGGTGCCCAATCTTACTCTTCTGCTTGGAGTTTCCTTGTCCAACACTATGAATTCCCATTCTCCTTGAGGGGTTGGCCTTGTGTCGTCCTGATCAGACCTAACATCCAGGTCTGTTAGAAGTAAGTTTCCTTTGTTCAGGTTCAGTTTGGGTTGAATTTCCTCTTGGCTCTTGAGTTTTTCCAAACTAGCGTTATAGCATAGTCTGGCTTTTTCTTGCTCGGCTCTGATTGAGACAACATTTCCATTAGAGCCTTCGAATTTCATGGTCAAATGAACGGTTGAAACAACCGCACCAAAGGCTTGCAAACATGTTCTGCCGAGTATAGCATTGTATGCCGACGGGCAGTCAACTACCAAAAACTTGATAATTTCAGTTCTCGCAGAGGGTTGGTTCCCAAGTGTTACAGGGAGTTGAATATGTCCTTTGGGGACGACTGTGTCCCCTGTGAAACTAATCAATTTCCCCTCGAAAGGGGTCAAATCCGAAGTCTTCAATTTCAGTGCTTCAAAGAGATTCAAAAACATGATATCAGAAGAACTGCCTTGGTCGACAAATATTCTTGCGACCTCATAATTGCCTACCAAAGCAGTTATCACCATCGGGTCGTTGTGACCAGGAATGATTCCTTTTAAATCTTCTTCAGTGAAACAAATCGGGACACTTTTTGAAGCTCTCTTGCGAATCGGATGGTCCTGGACAGCTAGTACTTGATTGATATACTTCTTCCTGTCTGATATGCTTTCACCTCCCCCCGCAAATCCCCCAGCAATGGTGTTGATTCTGAGGTTTTGCGAGGATTGATCTGTGTTAGTTATCTCCACCATAGCTACTCTCTGTTGATTCGATGTTTGCTGTTGGTTGGGGTGGTAATTGGTTTGTCTAGTCGGAGATGGAGTTTTTCTGCGAACATTCCTGTCCGGGGAAGGGGTCCTTCTTCTAGTACGCCGATTGAGTGCCTCTCTAATGTATTGCTGCAATTTTCCATCTCTTATAAGCTGCTCAATAACATCTCTTAGCCATGTGCACTCGTCTGTGGTATGGCCGTATCCCCCATGATATGAGCAAAACTTTGATCGGTCCTAACGCTGGCTTCTTTTAAGAGGAGGAGGCCTCTCGACCATTCTTAGGTCGGTCTGCATGGTTTCCTGTAAGATTTGACTTCTCGGAACCGTGAGGGGGGTGTATTCGTCAAATTTGGACCTAAGGATGACAAATCTCCTGTCTCTCCTGGGTCCTCTCCCCCACTCGTCTCTCCTATCTTCTCTCATGTCATCTCTCCTCGACCTTCCTTGAGAAGAAGGCTCCCCTCTGTCACCTTTTTCTCTTTGTCTCTGCCACTTGCTAATTTCTTCCAAATTAATAAATTTGGTGGAACGGTGTCTCAGTTTTGCCATGTCTCTTGGTGGCTTCCCCACCAGCGAGTTCTTGAAGTCACCGTTACGAAGTCCTTGGGTAAAAAGAAAAACTGCGAAACTCAGCTCGAGGTTTGGTACAGAACCTGCCTCCGAGTGGAATCGAGCCATATACTTTTTCAACGGTTCTTCTGGAAGTTGCATAACTCCTACTAGTGCATGGTCTGATTTTGGTTGTACGCAGCTAGAAGTATACCTGTTAAGGAAAACCCTTTTCATTTCTGCCCAAGAGTTAATGGAATTTCTGGGTAGGGCCGAGTACCACCTCAGCACCGGTGGTTGGAGAGTCATTGAAAAGGCTCGGCACTACATCAAATCTCCTCCATCATAAAAATTCATGGCACCTTCGAAAGATAGGATGTGTTCCAAGGGGTCGGTTAACCCGTTGTACTTCGCAACGCTGGTGGGGCCAAGGAAAGCAGAGGGTGTTTCGTAGGCCATGATGCGTGGGGTGAAGGGGTGGCCTGGGTGAGTACTGCTTTCTGTTTCATAGGTGGCTGCTAAGGCTGGGTTTACGGGTGGTGGAGGGGGTAAGGTGATTGGTCCTTGCAGATCATGAACAGGCACGGTTGCTGGGGCTGTTTCCATTGCCCGTGACAAAAAAGTTACGGAGAATCGAAGTCTGGACTTACCGGTGCACGCCCAGGCGCACCAGTGTGCATCAGATGCACCAACTCAGACAGATTTGCGCCCAGGCGCGTGTTGCTTGCGCCCAGGCGCGCCCCGCGCGCACCAGTTCCGCATCTGGCGCACCAGATCTGCGCCACACCCCACTAGCCTCACCAGCGTGCGCACCAACCCGCCTAGCAGCACCAGTATGGTGCGTGACTCGCGCTCAGGCGCGCGACACCCGCGCCCAGGCGCGCGCGACCAGTCTGGTGCATTTTCAGCCACCAGATCTGAACTTGGGGGCCAAGCTGCTCAATCCCAGCCACACGATTCTTTCTTCCTTGGCTAGGGGCATCATAAAACAAACCAACACCACTCACTCCTTATCTTCATCTCTTTCATTTTCCTCCCTCATGGTTCCAAGAACCAACAACATAATACCATCACCATCAACACCCACCATCATCCACCCCATTGATCACCATCACCTCTCTTGATCCAACCATCATCATCAACAACCTCCACAAACCAAAAACAAGAGCAACCACCACCACCCCAAAACACCATGGTTTCACCTCCACCTTCATGAGATCCCCTCTAAAACCAAAAACACCTAATCATCATCAATCATCAAGTACCCAAGACCAAGCCACAAAATCAACCCACCCTTCATCCCCACCAAAGATCAAGCATGGTATTGGCCAATAAATCTTTCCTCCTTTTCTCCCCCAAACTCGTGACCCTCTCCCTCTCTACCTCCATGGATTTGAAAACTTAGTAAATGGGGGGGGGGTTATATACATAGTCTCCTCCATCAAGAGCAAGGAGTAGGAGATTAAGGCTTGGATTGTCAAGGGCCAAAGTGGTCCCAGGGATAAGGAGTAAGGGCTAAGATTCAAGTGCTTAGATTGGTGATTCATCATCATCTCCCATTTGGAAGGTAAGAGGGGTTGTATTACCTTTATTTGGGACATAGATTCTAAGGGTGTTATAGTGGTAGTTGGGTGTAGTTAATTAACTGGGATAGTAAACCCTCCTTTTATGTGTTATAAACATAGGGAGTGAAGAACCCTAGGGAGATGATTTAATTTAAGCACTCTGAGACATACCTCAGTATGTCGACTGATTCGTGGACATATGTGAATTTTAAAGGTTGTATGTGTTATTTTGAATTGATGATGGATAGTGGGTGATGTGAATGGCTAATTATAATAGGAAAGATAATGGGAATAGGAAAAAGGAAATTTAATGGAAATAACAACAACTGGAGGAAAGTAGTGATTATGATATGTAAATTGGATATGATTAAGGTTATGAGTTGGACTATATGATAATAAAGGAGAATGGTTATAAGGGCTAATGTTAAGGGTGATCTATAAATATTCCGTGACTGGAATTTTGGTGGTGAACTTTGTTTGTGAATGGTAACTAAATGGAATAGAGATAATTATGAATGTGAAAGTGTGACTGTTTGGTTATATATGTTATGATGCTTGTGCTTGAAATGATTAGGTGAGAATAAACGAAATTGGACAGCAAATTATTAACATATAATATGGATAACTAGTACTGGATCCATGGGCGATGTATGTAGGCCTTCGATTTGGTGGAGACATACATCGTAGTGGGCGATGTATTGTAGGCCTTCGATTTGGTGGAGACAATACATCGTAAATATGGGTTGTATTGTAGGCCTTCGATTTGGGGGAGACAATACAACGTAATTGGGGGCATGTATTGTAGGCCTTCGATTTGGTGGAGACAATACATCGTCCTTAAGGGTTGGAAAACAAACAGAGTATGTATGTAGGCCTTCGATTTGGTGGAGACATACATACGCCATAAGTAAAAGGAAAAGAATAAAGGAAAAGGAAATAAAAATGGATAAGATAATGAAAATGGAAAATAAATGGGCGATGTATGTAGGCCTTCGATTTGGTGGAGACAATACATCGTCATTAAGACTTGTAAAACAAACGGAGTATGTATGTAGGCCTTCGATTTGGTGGAGACATACATACACCATAAGTAAAAGGAAAAGAATAAAGGAAAAGGAAATAAAAATGGATAAGATAATGAAAATGGAAAATAAATGGGCGATGTATGTACGCCTTCGATTTGGTGGAGACATACATCGTAAATGGGGATGTATTGTAGGCCTTCGATTTGGTGGAGACAATACATCGTCATTAAGACTTGTATAACAAATGGAGTATGTATGTAGGCCTTCGATTTGGTGGAGACATACATACACCGTAAGTAAAAGGAAAAGAATAAGGGAAAAGGAAATAAAAATGGATAAGATAATGAAAATGGAAAATAAATGGGCGATGTATGTAGGCCTTCGATTTGGTGGAGACATACATCGTAAATGGGGATGTATTGTAGGCCTTCGATTTGGTGGAGACAATACATCGTCATTAGGAGTGGTATAACAAATGGAGTATGTATGTAGGCCTTCGATTTGGTGGAGACATACATACCCCGTAAGTAAAAGGGAAATAAAAATGGAAAGGGTAATGAGAATGATTTATGGAAATGCTAAGTGTAAATGGCTAAGGGAAAAGGATATGGTTAACGGGAATGGAATTAGGGTGTGTTTGTTTAAGAATGCGGGCATGGTGGTTAAACAGTTAGCGAATAGGTAGGGCTTCGTTTATTGCTATGCTTCTTAGAAGCTATCTTTCCAAGTTTTGTGTAATGCTACCCTTCTTGCTATATTTTCACAGGTACCGAAGGAGCATACACGAGTCTTGTCGAGCGGGAGTATATTCCACCACGTGGAGTGTATATAGTTGTTTAGTGACCACTTATTGGTCATAGTAAATTGGGGAGTTCTATTGTATTTTCCTTTACTTTATCTTTTGGAAACTAAGAGTTTGAGAAATTATTTTGTATCCCAATTGAACTAATGTTTTAAGTGGAATGAACAATAATTTGGGCCCTGCTGGTCTCTGATGTACTTAAATCTGTTTTCGGATAAATGTTACAGGTTAAAGTAATATTTTGGAAATGCCTTACAAATAAAGAAAACTCCGTTCGACTTTACGGAGAATTTTTATAAGCGAATCACATGATTGTGAGTTTTATTATGAAATGAAATTAATCAAATGATCTAAAAAGAAATTTTTAAGTCGCTATCTTTAATTCTAAGGGTAATTATGGGTAAATAACTAAGGTGTTACATTTATGGTATCAGAGCAGTTTATCCTCGACCCATTGGAGTGACTCATTACTCCTATAGTTACTCATCAAGCGAGTAACTTGTAGTTAGATGTCAAACTGCTTTGTGGTTTAGTCAGGTATTACTTCTAGCATGATAATAGGCATAGTTGTTGAGTCTAGGGTAGTGAGTAGCTTAGATTCTTTTAAGTTTGCTTAGTGATTCGAGGAGCGCGATTAGTACCTAACGATTTCTTTCGAGAAGCATAGTAAGCATTGGAAAATCTTTTCTAAGTCCATTTAAACTATGTTCAGTTTACCATGCTAAACTTGAAATCTTGTGGAAAATATTGATGTCATATTTAGAAGAGGATGAATGACGAAACTAAAGAAAACAATACCCCAATGGGCTAGGGCACTAAGTTGCTACCCCACCGAGAGGAAGTGATCTTTAGTTTCGGGCCAAGTAAACCAATTCTAAACCTGAGACACTAAACAAGATTTCAACATTTTGAAACTAATAGGTTGAGAAATTCAAACTTAAGTAAGACGAGAATGGTCTTATCACTGATATGATGTGTAATTGAGCTTGATCACCTCAAGTGTACATCTATTGGGAGATATCATCATCCCGTCCTTAAGTTTCGGCGAGGATTTTGGGAATTTAGTGAGATCCCAAATTTAGGAGAAATAGAAGTATTTGTCATAGGTTTTCGTATGCGTAAATATTTTAGAATTATAGTTGCGCAGCGGAAGTGTAGGAAGTATTGTCTTGTCTTAAGATAAGAGAAGTAGCTAGTTAGGAATCCTAGTTAGCTATGATAGATCGCTAGGATTTATACGTTAGAATTGAACACAGGAAACCCTAGGATAATACATAGTGATAGTTTTAGTTTAGATGAATAGATGCCTGGAATCCTAGGTGATTGCATCGGGTTAGGTTATGTGTTTGGAAATGAATGAATGTGATGCTGTGTATTGTCTGGTGTTTGCCTACATGATGATTTGTGCATGTTGAAAACTGTTTTGCGCACAAAACTGTGTAAAATAAATTCTATGATTTAATCTTTTCCTAAAAATTGTACTTGAAACAAACCAAACGTTTCTCCATTTTGAGAGGGACCCAACTATCAAACACCTTGACCCCATCAGCATACCACTATATGTAAATAATTTTCCGGTATGCTGCTATGATTTTAAACATCAAGGAATTCATAAATATTTTCTGGTTTGCTACTTGGACTTTATAAAAATATGAGTGCCTTATATGTAAGCTACTTCAATTTTAATCATATGACCGCATACATGTTTCCTAGCACACTATTTTGATTCTATAAATATGTTTGCGAATAGATGAGAAAGGAATATGCTTATTTGTTTTGGTTTTGTTCGAAAACCTATGATAATCCCTAGGTATGTAATTATACATATCGGTTTTTATCAATTGGGAAATCGGGATTTTAAGTAGAATGATCAAAACTGAATTTTGGGGTTGAGTTGAGCGAGGTGTTTGGAAAATTATAAGTGAGTCTTCGAAGGTTGAAACTAAAGTGTTAAGTGGAATTTCAAACTGCCTGGAGCAAGTTAGCATTTTAAATAAATGTGATAATTTTGTGCAATCAAACCTGACAGTTCCAAGTGTTTCTTATACTGGGAACGCAGGACCAAACCCAAGCTTACGTGCTCCTATCAGTCTAATACTCTTTCACAACCTTTGAAGCTAAATGTGATTTTAGTCCCTCTAGATTTTGAGGTTTTCCGGAGTTGATCACTACTTTTAAATAAAAGGCAAAACTATTAGATTGGTCCTGTAAGTTATTTTTTGGTTGCGATTTCGTCCCTTAACTTTTTTTCGTTTCAAATAAATCCGGAAGTTTGTAACTTGTTTCAAATAAATCATTCCATCCAATTTTGTCTTAACACTGTTAATGGGAGCCTCCTATGTGGCAACCATTGGTCTTACGTGGCTAAAACTCAACGTTACACCCCCAAAATGATGTCATATGAGGCCAAAAGAGAAAACCAAAGTAGTTAGGGATAGCCCAATAAGCTTCTATTTTGGCCTCATACGACATCGTTTTGGGGTGTAATGTTGAGTTTTAGCCTTGTAAGACCATTGATTGTCATGTAGGAGGCTCCCATTAACGGTGTTAAGACAGATTTGGACGGAATGATTTATTTGAAACAAGTTACAAACTTCCAGATTTATTTGAAACGAAAAAAAGTTAAGGGACGAAATCGCAACCAAAAAATAACTTACATGACCAATCTAGTATTTTTGCCTAAATAAAATCTGATTTGGGTTCAGCCCTATTATTTTCCAAGTTTTGACAAAGTGGTTGTGGGACCAACGCTGAACCTAACGAACTCCAATTAATCTGAAAATTTATTATCATGACTCTTTCCATGAAGGGACATTATTGTGAAGACATATTTGAATTTCTAGGGAAGAAACAATTTTTGGTTTTCGAAACTGTCTTTTGCAATGATTATGTGGTTCTCCGATTTGGATTGTGAACGAATCATGAACACCATATAATTTTCCAAACTCTTTTTGAACTGATTTTGAAAATGTGTGTTGATTGTCTCAGAGGTGTGTATAGATTTAGGCCTGAACCCTAGAATGGATTTAGATAGACTCAGACCAAGATAGAATAAAGTAGAGTTTTGCCCCCATGTGATTGTGTGCAACCAAGTGTTGATGTAAATGTCGTTGTGCATATTTGAATTTTGATTGTCGTGTGTGTAATAACTGTTTACATGTCAATTAGTGTGCTTGATTAGGACTTAGGAGTGGTGCCTAAGTTGTATGTCACCCGATAGATTATGATTAGATCCCTACATGTTCTGCCGTTTAGATCGAGTATAGAAATAGATTTGGGTAGTTTTGAAGGCGGCAGTTTTTAGAGCATTTTGCTTCTAGTCTAACCAAACTAAACCATAACTTGTATTCTTCATTGAATGCAAAAGTCTGGTGGCGTACTAAGAAGGTAGTATGCCGATTCCAAGTGGGGGAGTAGGACCGAAGCTAAGTGAGTATGATAGTTTAGAAAACCCTGAGTATGGGATGGTTCTCCATTTGAAGGAATTGAACGAAATTTCGGGGACGAAATTCTAATAAGTGGGGGAGAATTGTAACATCCCTAATTTAATTCCAAGCATAATTAGTGAATTAATAGGTTTAAAGTGTAGGGAATGGATAGATTAATTGCTTAAAGAATTTTGGGAGCAAGGTGAGTAGTAATTTTAGGTACTAGGGGTTGTGTAGGATGTATAGGTATCAAGAGGCGAAATTATCGAAGTTGAATTGGGAGTTAAATCGGGGTTTAAAGTGCTAGAATGCATTCGATGCAAGAAAATTAGGAATAAAATATCCATAGCTCCAAACCCAAATCCCACCATTGGATGTGTAGATAAGGGTCTTAGGAAGCTTGTCTCAAAATTTGAGCAAGATCCGACGGTTAACAAAAACGTTACGGAGAATCGAATTCTGGACTTACTGGTGCACGCCCAGGGGCACCGGTGCATGCCCAGGCGCACCAGGGTGCATCAGATGCACCAACTCAGACACATTTGCGCCCAGGCGCGTGTTGCATGCGCCCAGGCGCGTGTTGCATGCGCCCAGGCGCGCCCCACGCGCACCAGTTCCACATCTGTCGCACCAGATCTGCGCCACACCCCACCAGCCCCACCAGCGTGCGCACCAACCCGCCCAGCAGCACCAGTATGGTGCGTGACTCGCGCTCAGGCGCGCGACACCCGCGCCCAGGCGAGCGTGACCAGTCTGATGCGTTTTCAGCCACCAGATCTGAACTTGGGGGCCAAGCTGCTCAATCCCAGCCACACGATTCTTTCTTCCTTTTCTAGGGGCATCATAAAACAAACCAACACAACTCACTCCTTATCTTCATCTCTTTCATTTTCCTCCCTCATGGTTCCAAGAACCAACAACATAACACCATCACCATCAACACCCACCATCATCCACCCCATTGATCACCATCACCTCTCTTGATCCAACCATCATCATCAACAACCTCCACAAACCAAAAACAAGAGCAACCACCACCACCCCAAAACACCATGGTTTCACCTCCACCTTCATGAGATCCCCTCTAACACCAAAAATACCTAATCATCATCAATCATCAAGTACCCAAGACCAAGCCACAAAATCAACCCACCCTTCATCCCCACCAAAGATCAAGCATGGTATTGGCCAATAAATCTTTCCTCCTTTTCTCCCCCAAACTCGTGACCCTCTCCCTCTCTACCTCCATGGATTTGAAAACTTAGTAAATGGGGGGGGGTTATATACATAGTCTCCTCCATCAAGAGCAAGGAGTAGGAGATTAAGGCTTGGATTGTCAAGGTCCAAAGTGGTCCCAGGGGTAAGGAGTAAGGGCTAAGATTCAAGTTCTTAGATTGGTGATTCATCATCATCTCCCATTTGGAAGGTAAGAGGGGTTGTATTACCTTTATTTGGGACATAGATTCTAAGGGTGTTATAGTGGTAGCTGGGTGTAGTTAATTAACTGGGATAGTAAACCCTCCTTTTATGTGTTATAAACATAGGGAGTGAAGAACCCTAGGGAGATGATTTAATTTAAGCACTCTGAGACATACCTGAGTATGTCGACTGATTCGTGGACATATGTGAATTTTAAAGGTTGTATGTGTTATTTTGAATTGATGATGGATAGTGGGTGATGTGAATGGCTAATTATAATAGGAAAGATAATGGGAATAGGAAAAAGGAAATGTAATGGAAATAACAACAACTGGAGGAAAGTAGTGATTATGATATGTAAATTGGATATGATTAAGGTTATGAGTTGGACTATATGATAATAAAGGAGAATGGTTATAAGGGCTAATGTTAAGGGTGATCTATAAATATTCTGTGACTGGAATTTTGGTGGTGAACTTTGTTTGTGAATGGTAACTAAATGGAATAGAGATAATTATGAATGTGAAAGTGTGACTGTTTGGTTATATATGTGATGATGCTTGTGCTTGAAATGATTAGGTGAGAATAAACGGAATTGGACGGCAAATTATTAACATATAATATGGATAACTAGTACTGGATCCATGGGCGATGTATGTAGGCCTTCGATTTGGTGGAGACATACATCGTAGTGGGCGATGTATTGTAGGCCTTCGATTTGGTGGAGACAATACATCGTAAATAGGGGTTGTATTATAGGCCTTCGATTTGGGGGAGACAATACAACGTAATCGGGGGCATGTATTGTAGGCCTTCAATTTGGTGGAGACATACATACACCATAAGTAAAAGGAAAAGAATAAAGGAAAAGGAAATAAAAATGGATAAGATAATGAAAATGGAAAATAAATGGCCGATGTATGTAGGCCTTCGATTTGGTGGAGACATACATCGTAAATGGGGATGTATTGTAGGCCTTCGATTTGATGGAGACAATACATCGTCATTAAGACTTGTAAAAAAAATGGAGTATGTATGTAGGCCTTCGATTTGGTGGAGACATACATACACCATAAGCAAAAGGAAAAGAATAAAGGAAAAGGAAATAAAAATGGATAAGATAATGAAAATGGAAAATAAATGGGCGATGTATGTACGCCTTCGATTTGGTGGAGACATACATCGTAAATGGGGATGTATTGTAGGCCTTCGATTTGGTGGAGACAATACATCGTCATTAAGACTTGTATAACAAATGGAGTATGTATGTAGGCCTTCGATTTGGTGGAGACATACATACACCGTAAGTAAAAGGAAAAGAATAAGGGAAAAGGAAATAAAAATGGATAAGATAATGAAAATGGAAAATAAATGGGCGATGTATGTAGGCCTTCGATTTGGTGGAGACATACATCGTAAATGGGGATGTATTGTAGGCCTTCGATTTGGTGGAGACAATACATCGTCATTAGGAGTGGTATAACAAATGGAGTATGTATGTAGGCCTTCGATTTGGTGGAGACATACATACCCCGTAAGTAAAAGGGAAATAAAAATGGAAAGGGTAATGAGAATGATTTATGGAAATGCTAAGTGTAAATGGCTAAGGGAAAAGGATATGGTTAACGGGAATGGAATTAGGGTGTGTTTGTTTAAGAATGCGGGCATGGTGGTTAAACAGTTAGCGAATAGGTAGGGCTTAGTTTATTGCTATGCTTCTTAGAAGCTATCTTTCCAAGTTTTGTGTAATGCTACCCTTCTTGCTATATTTTCACAGGTACCGAAGGAGCATACACGAGTCTTGCCGAGCGGGAGTATATTCCACCACGTGGAGTGTATATAGTTGTTTAGTGACCACTTATTGGTCATAGTAAATTGGGGAGTTCTATTGTATTTTCCTTTACTTTATCTTTTGGAAACTAAGAGTTTGAGAAATTATTTTGTATCCCAATTGAACTAATGTTTTAAGTGGAATGAACAATAATTTGGGCCCTGCTGGTCTCTGATGTACTTAAATCTGTTTTCAGATAAATGTTATAGGTTAAAGTAATATTTTGGAAATGCCTTACAAATAAAGAAAACTCCGTTCGACTTTACGGAGAATTTTTATAAGCGAATCACATGATTGTGAGTTTTATTATGAAATGAAATTAATCAAATGATCTAAAAAGAAATTTTTAAGTCGTTGTCTTTAATTCTAAGGGTAATTATGGGTAAATAACTAAGGTGTTACAGAGAGGGTGGGGCGGGTTTCTTCCTTCCAGATCTCTTCCGTTGTCAGCACTACCTTCTACTAGTCTATGACAGTTTCTTCCGGCCTGATGGTTTGCACCACGAGAGTTGTTTCCAGTGTTTCCACATGTGTTTACCATTTTGGATGGGAATGACAGTTTATCTTCCCCACAAACGGCGCCAAATGTAGTGTCTAAGATCTGCCAACAGGCCAAAGGTATTAGGAGACCTGAGAGCTAGAGGGTGATATGATATTACTATGTGATTCTTTGGTGTTCTAGGTATCCAGTTGGGATAGCTAGGGTTTCCCTAATCACTGGTGTGTGAGATTGTGTAATTAGGGAGTGAGAGAACGTACCTGAGCCCCTTGCTGGATGGAGACAGCTATTTATATGGGTGGCATTGTACCTTGTGGGCCTGTACGGAGGTCCAGCAAGACAGCTGACGTGTCCCATTTAGGATAGGGGATGAGTCATTCATCCTTATCCTGTATTTGGGGGTCTTATCCCTATGGCAAGTTAGATACACGCGCCCCTAACTCGGACTCTTAAGGGGTGGAACCCATGTGGTCGGTCCAAGGCTGCTAGGGTGGGTCCTTGAACTAATGCTCGGCCTGGGTAGGCGTAGTCTGCATAATAGATTTTTCTAGTCGGCTGAGTATTGTAAGGGTAGGACCGAGAGTCGGTCCACCACAGATGGAATACTATATCCCATCTACAAAAATCGATTTCCGAATTTTATTTTAAAAAAAATTGGCAATAGGGATTTGTTGGTAACATTTTTAAAAAAATTCGTAACAAATGGTTCTTTTGATAGACAAGACAAGAAAGATATGATAAGATAGTTCTTCTATAATATTACTATCCTAAGTTTGATGAACCCACATAATAGGATAATGCTATTGTGTTGGCCAATCCTATCCTTGTCCGCTTAGTGTATTTTCTATCCTATGGTGAGAGCTGAGTTAAAAATGAGTAGGATAGTATAATGCAGTTCCCCTCTCATACCCTCATATAATAATACAACTACCGTCACCATCATCACACTGTCACCACCTAATCAATGACATCGTTATTTGGTGTACACCAAACACTGGACAACATAAGAGCTATCATAGCCCTATCATATCTTACTCTTATACTGCTCTTTATTCTATCATATTCTTATCTTATCTTAATCATCAAACAAACCCTAAAAAAAGTAATCAATCATCACCCCTCTTTCCTATTATTGAATGATTAATGAATCTAAATAAGGATACATAGAAGGATACATATTACCTTTCATTAAGATCAAAGGCTCAAACAATTAGTTGAAAACATTGAATATGGCTAATTTAAAATGAGACAAAACGATGTTTTGAAATTTTTTCATCTTTTAAGATTTTATTTTATCAAGGCAAGTTGGGTCAGTAATTATTTTATTAACAATGAGTAATAGATTATTTATGAACCCCAACTAATATCTCCAAACCCCAACTTTAGGAGTGAAAATACTATAATGTCCTAATTAGAAAAATTCTAAATTACAAACCCCAATTTTCAACCCCAAAACCCAAACCTTTTTTTGCATATATCCAGGAATAGGAATGGAAACAGTGACCATCAGCTTCTGGCCAACCCCCACTACCCCGGAACCGGAAAATAATGAGTTGTGGTCAACCTCTCCTCTCCCTTCTCCAAAGGCAATATTTTTTTGGCATCTACTTTCATCAACATCGAATTTTAGGTTCATCACTGGAGTAGTGTTCGTGTTGGTGATTGTGTTGCCATTAAGGTAAGTTTTTTTTATCTTTTCACTGGATGAAGCTTTTCCGACTATCCAGTGTCGGAAAACTAGTTTCCGACTCGGGTCTCTCGGAATTTACATTAATTCTGGATAATTTAAATTAAATCTGGATAATTATGATTAATTTTTCCGACACCCAGCTCTCGGAATTTTCAGTTTTCCGAGACCCCCGAGTCGGAAAACTGAAATTCCGAGACTGTTTCATCGGAAACTCAGTACGGAAACGCACCAACAACCAACAACACAATAGCACCACTAACACGTAATAATACGAATAATAACACCCAATACTCATTTCTAACACATAATAATACGAATTCAACTAATTAATAAAATCATATTGTTAATTGTCTTTTCCTGTTATTGTTTCTGGTTTTTTCTATTCCCATTTGCTAGTGCTGCTTTGCTTTATTTTTAGCAGACTTGCTGGTGCTACTCTGTTTTGCTTCAGCAGATGTAATTAGGTGCCCTGGTCATGTTTCCAGGTGGTGATGCTTTCTATTTATTACTCTTTAATTTGTAGCCCTTTTCGCAATTAGCAGTAATCCTCTTACTGCTTGGCTGTGGTATCAATTAATCCTTTTTCTTATTAAAAAAAGAGGTGGAAGTGGGGTTGAGGATGAAACCGTGTGAAATGTGCCAATGTGGGGGTTGAGTGTTTAATTTTGTTTTAAGGGTATTTTAGTAATTTTAACTCTAAATATAGGGTTTGGGGATATAACGAGGGGTTCATAATCTATTACTCATTAACAATTAGTAACAATATGATTTTCCCACTTGACAGAAGCCCATGCAACAAAAAAATTACTATCTTTTTGGTAGAAAGAAAAAATTCTATTACCAACATACCATGAATACATCAATAAGTCCACTCCTAACCCCATCTGCCACCTTCTAGGAAGGGTTCAGAATAGAATTAGGAGGAAGTCAAAAAGGATTAAGAGCCACCTTCTAGGAAGGGTTCCTTTAATCACTAAATTGTTCCAATCTCACTACAAATTCTATCTACCAAAGTCTTATTAGACCAACTTCTAAAGTTATTAAAACAAAAATTTACCCTATGAGCAAACTCTTTCTTAATTAAAGTAAATCTATAATGAGGAGAATGAGAACAATTAGAGAAAGTCCTGGAGTTCCTTTCTGTCCACGTGTGATAGATTGCAGCCACACAAATTCCCCAAAGTAATCTACTCCTTTGCTTCCCACGAACAGCGAAGAGGACCCAACACTTATAGTGCCTGAAGCTCGGAGGAAAGCCATGGAAGTCCAGCCAATGCATGCAGAGGGAGATCAATTCTTTGCTCCAGACACAGTCGAAGAAGAGGTGCCTCATCGTTTCCGCTGATGCAAAACATAAACTGCAGTAATTTGGTATGTAGCTCCATCTCATTCTGTCTCTAGTTTGAAGCTTATCATGCATAGCTAGCCAACCAATGAATTTGTGTTTAGGCACACTTACATTATTCCACACAACCTTTGACATAATGAAGGGGGTTGGATTTCCCTTGAGAAATTGATACCCTGATTTAATGGTGTAGACACCATCTGAGCACCCTAGCCATCGATCATTCTGAAAACCATTGCTGAGCTTGTCCCTAATCTTCAATATTTGCTTCCCGTGCCAACTCTGTCCTAATTCCCTGAGGCACATACCATATAAATAGAGAAGAAAAAGCAAATATACCTATATCCGTATGGTTTTGAACTAAGAATAACACACACATTAATTAAGAAAATATAAAAATTCATAACTCAAATATTAAAGGAGACGACAAGTGAATGTAACCCACATGATCATGTACCAAGTCTTAAAGAGTGGGAGTTGAAAGTCCCGAGTTTTATCCTCGACACCACCATTTGATGGATTTAATATCTCTTCCCCTATATATCCCCGAAAAAAAAACTTTCCCTATAAAAAAATTAATTAAAGGAGACTTTCAAAAGAATAATACACATTCAGCCCTACCTTATAAATGGCGAGTGGCCCTCTTCGCATACAGAAGCATGTCATGTGCATGCTCACAATGGAACCAATCCATATAAGACTTTATAGACTTTAGCAAAGGCAAAAAAACCTTCGTGTTGTGATTGGATTGATGATAATACTTGAGTTACCCGATAACCTTATTAGCTTACTTTCATAAAAAAATTATTTATTAAAAATAGCCCTACTCATAAAATTAATGAAATGGTAGTATATTTGCTTCTTTTTTTCAATGTCGGTACTTATACAAATTACAAGAAAACAGGTTCCGAAAATAGTTCTTGTGTTCAATTTTAAAGTGTCCACATCCATTATTCAAATTTAAAACAAAAGATCACCGGTAACTCATGATTTTTTGTTATGTTGAATATATTTAGTATTTTATTCCATTTATAATATACTTTGATTTATAAAAAAAAAAATATATATATTATTTGATATAAGTTGACTTAGATGTTTAGGTAGGTTGAATATTTTTAGTACTCTATTTATTTGTATAAATTTTTTAACCCACCTAATTAATATACGGCCCCATAAACATAAATTAGCTGACGAACAAAAATTATTATTAAATTTTTTGGCACACTTACATAAAAGAAGAAAAATAAAGAATGGATGTAATATTAAATTATCAAAATAATTTGTAATACAAAACTAATTAATTAAATTAAATACAGGTTTGAAAAAATTAGTATTTTGAATTTGTTTAAGCATGTTTTTGGTCCAGGAAAATAGAGTGAGTTTTTATTTTTATCTTTTTTATTTGTTTTGGTTTTGGTTCTTATATTTTCCAAAATTTTGGTTTTAGTTTCTAACAATGACATGTCAACACCACGATTGGCCATGTCAACATTTAATGTGACAAGTGTCACATGATGGTGTTAATCAAGTCATCATTAAGGACTAAAATCAAAATTTAAAAAAATATAAAGACAAAAAATATTTAAATATTTTCAATTTATTTGTTAAGAAGATAGGAATATATCAATGTAACATTATGAAATGCAAAATTTTAAACATAACTAACAAAGTTGAAAGGCCTTTATTTATTTAGTAAAATCCGATTTCAAATTTTATAAGCACATAGATTTGATTAATTAAAAACCTTTTAAAATATGGTTCGTTTAACCTTAATTGGTTATAAAGGCAGAGGATAATAAATTAAAAATAACTAAAATAGGAAGTTGGTTGAGGAATATCTTTGTACTTATAGGTTGGTGGCTGAAAAGATTAAATATGTATGTGTTTCCATTACTGTTATTGTTTCACAATAGTGTAAAGCTTTATTTTGTATTATGGTTTTGGTCAACTTGGTAGCACATAATTTTGTTATCTAGGCAAATCCTTCATAAAAGGTGGAGCCTTTGTGGTGTACTTTGATGCTCAGTTGTCCGTTGATTAATGAATTTCTTTTGTTTTCTATTAAAAAAATGATAATAGGAGATAAAGTACATCATCTTTAGTTTTTCAATGCATAAATATCATTTTTTAACTTAGTATCCTTAAGCCTAAAAGAAATCATTCAAACTGTAAGTATATTCAAAATTTAGTTGCCGAAAATATATATACAATAATTTTATAATCTATGATTATTTGAGACTTTAATTCTTCGGGAAAAATGCATGTTTATCAAAACGGGTAACAATGTCCCAAAAAAAGAACAAGAGTTTCATATGATGATGGACATGCTAAAATGGCAAAAAGGAAAAATAACCAACACATATTTTTGGCATCACACCTCATACCTTGTCATTTCACACAATAACAACATATGTGACACAAAAAAGACTAGTAGATATCTTCTTATAGTCATAAAAAGGATTTATGACATAATTTAATTAGTTATATAAAAAATAACCAAAAAAAAGTTAGATATGGATAAAGATAATTGGATATAGAAAAAAGTTAATGGATAAAGATAGTGTGATATGGGAAAAAAAGTTAGATATGGATAAAGATAGTTGAAGTTAAAGCTAATGTTTGCTAAAATTTCTCATCGTTACATGCCTTCTTCACAATTACAAACTGGAAAAACTCAATTTAGTTATTGATAAAGTATTTTAACTTATTTTATTTCCTATATAAACCTATGTGCACTATTTCAAAAATAAAAAACACACACAAATGAATAATCATAAATTGAAAATGAGTTCTTCTTGGTTTAAGACTCTTTTATTGAGCTTAGCTCTTCTAGGATCATGCTTAGCCGGAGAGGTCACTTATGACTCAAAGGCTCTCATTATTAATGGAGAAAGGCGCATTATTTTTTCTGGTTCAATCCATTATCCACGAAGCACGGCAGAAATGTGGCCTGACATTATTCAAAAAGCCAAGGATGGGGGGCTTGATGCCATTGAAACTTACATATTTTGGGATCGCCATGAACCAGTTCGGCGCCAGTATGATTTCTCAGGAAATTTGGATTTCATCAAATTTTTCAAGTTAATCCAAGAGGCTGGTTTGTATGCCATTCTCAGGATTGGTCCTTATGTTTGCGCGGAATGGAATTACGGAGGCTTCCCAATGTGGCTACACAATATGCCAGGGATTGAGTTGAGAACAAATAACCCGATTTACAAGAACGAAATGCAAGTTTTCACTACAAAGATTGTGAACATGGCCAAAGAGGCAAACTTGTTTGCATCGCAAGGAGGACCCGTTATCCTTGCTCAGATTGAGAATGAATTTGGAAATGTCATGTGGAATTACGGAGATGCAGGAAAGGCCTATGTCAAATGGTGTGCACAAATGGCTCTAGCACAAAATATCGGTGTCCCGTGGATCATGTGCCAGCAAAGCGATGCTCCCCAACCCATCATTAACACTTGCAATAACTACTATTGCGATGACTTCACTCCGAATAACCCCAAAAGTCCCAAAATGTTCACAGAAAATTGGATTGGGTGGTTCCAAAAATGGGGTGAAAGAGTTCCCCATAGAAGTGCCGAAGATTCAGCCTTTTCAGTTGCACGCTTTTTCCAGAAAGGAGGGGTTTTAAATAACTACTACATGTACCATGGAGGAACCAACTTTGGTCGTACATCAGGAGGTCCATATGTAACAACATCTTATGAATATGATGCACCACTTGATGAGTATGGGAATTTGAACCAACCTAAGTGGGGACATCTTAAGAACCTCCATGAAGCCATCAAATTAGGGGAAAAGATTCTCACTAACTCAACAAGGACTGATAGGGATATTGGAAATCAAGTCACGTTGACAACATACACCAACAATGCCACAAAAGAAAGATTTTGTTTCTTGAGTAATGTAGCTGAAAACAAAGATGCAAAGATTGACTTGCAGCAGGATGGTAGTTACTATGTCCCCGCTTGGTCCGTGACCATTCTTGAAGGTTGCAGCAAAGAAGTTTTTAACACTGCAAAGGTTAATAGCCAGACATCAATAATGGTGAAGAAGAATGATGATGAACCTAGTAAGCTCACTTGGTCATGGACACCGGAGGCAATGAAAGACACCCTGAAAGGTCAAGGGGAATTCAACGCACACCAGCTTCTAGAGCAAAAGGATTTTACTGTGGATGCCAGTGACTACTTGTGGTACATGACTAGTGTTGACATCAATGATACTTCTATTTGGAATAATGCAACTCTCCACGTAATCACCAAGGGCCATACTCTTCATGCTTATGTTAACAAGAAGCGTGTAGGATACCAATTTAGCCAATGGGGAAACGGTTTCACATTTGAGAGGAATGTATCTTTGAAGAAAGGAACGAACATCATAACTTTGCTTAGTGTCACCGTCGGGCTTCCAAATTATGGTGATTGGTTCGATAAGATTAAGACTGGTATAGCGGGTGGTCCGGTTCAGTTAGTTGGAAAGAACAATGGGACAATTGATTTGTCAAACAACCTTTGGTCTTACAAGGTTGGTTTGAATGGCGAGAAAAAACGCCTATATGATTCGCAACCAGGACTTGGTGTCTCTTGGAGAAAGGGTTCATCCAAACCTCATCGTGTTGGGAGACCCATGACTTGGTATAAGGCATACTTTAATGCTCCTTCGGGGACAAATCCTGTGGTGGTGGACTTGCAAGGTTTGGGTAAAGGATTTGCTTGGGTGAATGGGCACAACATTGGTCGTTATTGGCCTTCTATGGTTGCTAGTACTAATGGATGTAGTGGCACATGTGACTATCGTGGAAAATACCGCAAGGAAAAGTGCAACACCGGTTGTGGCAATCCATCACAAAGGTGGTATCATGTGCCAAGGTCATTCTTGAACAAGGACAAGAACACATTGGTTTTGTTTGAAGAAGAAGGTGGAAATCCTAAGAATGTTTCCTTCCAAACTGTCACAACAGGAACCATTTGCGCTCATGTCTATGAAGGTGCATTATTGGAGTTGTCATGCCAAGGTGGGAAAGTGATCTCAGAAATCCAATTTGCGAGCTTTGGATACCCAGAAGGTGCATGTGGTTCTTTCAAAATTGGTTCTTGGCAAGCTACTAACAGCAAATCTGTGGTAGAAGCAGCATGCATAGGAAGGGAGAGATGCGGCTTTTTAGTGACAAAAGAAGCTTTTGGTATCAAAGACGGATATGGTCCGAATAAAACGAAAACCATAACGGGGAATGACAATGATCTAGGTAGATTGGCGGTGCAGGCAACTTGCTAGGGTTAAAGCATTCTCCAAATCAATTAACGAGAATACAACTCATTTTGTATATTTTGTTAATATTAGTCTAACTAAGAAATATAACATATCCTCGTGATTGGGGAAGGATCTATGAGGAACAAAGTGATAACACTTACCTTTACTAAAATTTGGAAAATTTATATTATGTTATAGACAATTGTTAATTTTACTTTTATATTTGTACGTATTTGTATGTTGTTTTTGCCCTCATTATATATAAATTTATACTTAGTATTGTGAGTTTTCTTAATTTGAACTCATTAGAATCGAAAATAAAAAGTTAAAATCAAGTATATATTAAAAATCAATTTAATTACTCTTCTATATTTTAAATGTGTCCTTTTTAAATAAAAACAATTTTATTTTAGCCTTTTTTTTTCTTTATTTGAATGTAAACGTGGTTTATTGGGAGTTATTTAGTCATTGGTGGGTGGGCAATTGTTATGTTAAAATAATCTTATTGTTATATATTACTTTTGGCCTCACTAGTAAATAGGGGGTAACCTTGAGCATGTGGTTCATGGTAGGGATTGATCCACGCTTAAGCAAGGTCACGTGTTCGAATCATGCCTTGTGCATGCAGCAGCGTTAAATCTCGGGGCCAACTGTCCCACCCATTAGAGGTGCCTACTAGCCAGCGAGAATATTAGTCACTGCGGTCAGCGGTGGACACTCCGGTTATGGACCAAAAAAAAAGTAAATAGGGGGTATTTTGTGTAAAAATAATAAATAAGAGGGTAAAAGAACCAAAGGATTCCCAAGTGCTTTAGAAGATTTTCGATTCTTGTATGTTTAAATGGGTTCAACGTAAAGCAAATGAGTTTTAGGATATATATCCCATTTTTTATCCACCAACTTCATTTTAATGGTGAAATTTTCAAATTGTCCTTAATTTATATTTTTTTTTCTACTTGAAAGTATTGAAATTTTTTTGGGAGGATCTTCTCGAAAAAATATATTCATAAAATATGTAAACTTTTCAAGGCATTATTAATATTTTTTTTTCATTTTTAACATTTATTCAATCATTTCTATTATATCATTTTTTTCATCAATTCTACTTTTTTTTTCTCTTTCATATCTAAACTATCATACATTAATTTAAAGACACACTTTACAGTAAAAATAAATATTACTATAATTTTGAATATAGATTAAATAAAGATATTTTAGATAAAACACATAAAATTTACAATATTTAATATATTATTAATATGTATGAAACAACATTAAACTACAAAAGTTATAAAATGGTTGGTGTAGTAAAGAATTTGCAGTAATTAAGATTAAGATTTAAAAGTCCGTTAAAAAAATTTAAAAGTCAACACAAAAAATATTAGGTCACATTAAAAGTTCTTTAAAGCCCATAGAATCAGACAGCTGAATTATTGGGTCCGATTAAATTAATTCCGTTGCTCTGTTAAGCCCAAAGTTAGAAAATTGCAAAAAACGCCGTTGGCGGGGACCGAAACCCGGATGACAGGCAGAAATACTTACCACTATACTACAACAATTTTGATATTATTATATATAGGCTTATTTATGGTTTTGGTCCCTATAAGTTGACATCGTTTTGAATTTAGTCCTTAAATCTTTTTTTGACCTTGAATGGTCCTTAAATCTTTTTAAATTTTCTTTTTAGTCCTTAAATCTTTTTTGACCTTGAATGGTCCTTAAATATTTTTAAATTTTGTTTTTAATCCTTCTGTTTGTCTTCTTCCGTCATCTGCTGACATGGCAAACGGTGTGCCATGTCAGCCCTTATATTGACTGCCAACGATGCATCTGATGTGGACCTCCCACTCATGTGAGCAGAAACCGAGCATGAACCGAGCATGAGCCGAGCATTAACTGTGCATGAGATATCGACCGAGTATGATGCAATTGGTAACGGCATAGCTTGGTTCGTGCTCAGTTCATCGTGCTCGGTTCGTGCTCGGTCGATATCTCCCCTCGGTTTGGCAAGTCATGCTCGGTTCATGATCGGTTAATGCTTGGTTCCTGCTCGGTTCCTGCTCACATGAGTAGGAGGTCCACATTAGATGCATCGTTGGCAGTCAATGTAAGGGCTGACATGGCACACCGTTTGCCATGTCAGCAGATGACGGAAGAAGACAAACAGAAGGACTAGAAACAAAATTTAAAAAGATTTAAGGACCATTCAAGGTCAAAAAAAGATTTAAGGACTAAAAACAAAATTTAAAAAGATTTAAGGACCGTTCAAGGTCAAAAAAAGATTTAAGGACTAAATTCAAAACGAGGTCAACTTATAGGGACCAAAACCATAATTAAGCCTTATATATAATACATAGGTATATTTCCTTTTTCTCTCTACTACCCCTTGTGTGATTTCTCATATCCTAATACTATTCATTTATATATATATATATATATATATATATATATATATATATATGTGTGTAATAATTTCAAAGGATTCCCATGATAATCTTATTCCAAATTTTCTGTGGAGTTGCTTCATGTTGTACTTAATGATTTTTGAGTGTGTATGTTTAGTAGTTAAGACCTTTGCCAAAATAAAAAGGAAAAAAATAAAAAATGATATATGCTTTCAGAAAGGAAAAAAAAACGTTTTGAAGAGTTGCTAAAATTTTAAGCTTGGCAAAAACGTTTTTAGTGAGAGAAAAGTTGGAATATTTTTTGGATAAGAAGAAAAAAGTTAGTATTACTTATGGAATTTGTCACCAAATACAATAATATCTTATTTTACATAAATTGGTTTTACCAAATACATTTTTGGAAAAACGTTTTTGTTTTTTTAAATCTAACCCCGAGCGTGTGGTTCAGTGGTAGGGATTGATCACGCTTAAGCAATATCAGGTGTTCGAATCATGCCTTGTGCATGCAGCAGCGTTAAATCTTGGGGTTAGCTGTCCCACTCATTAGAGGTGCTTACAAGCCAGCGAGGAGATTAGTCACATGCGGTCGGCGGTGGACACTTCGGTCATCGACAAAAAAAAATCTAACCAAAGAAGCCCTATATGCATGTGTAGAAGAAATGTGGTTCTAATATCTTCTTACATCGGTCCCATAATTGTCAAAATATCACCACTTTAATTTGTCTACCACTCTCCCATGTTTTCCGTTGAGGAAGAAATCACTTGCCTAGTGATTTTGAGTTTTGACCATGTCAAACTATTTTGTCCCCTTGTTGTTTGCTTTGGATAAATGATCTTTTGCCACTAATGGCGTTTTGTGCTTTTGCAATGCATAGCACTTGATTTGCTTGTCTTAGTTAACTACGTTACATGCCACCCCATTTATGGTATCAATAGCTAGACCATGTTGCCATGTTTTTGCTTGTTGGTAACTTAAATGATAATGCAATGATCACTACTAGAAAATCCTGTTTTAGTTACCCAAATTTGTGACTGAAACGGAAACGGTCACAAATAGTGACCGATATAGTTACCGAAAAGGAAACGGTCACAAATAGTGACCGATATAGTGACCGCAATGAAAACGGTCACAACTAGTGACCAATTTAGTAACCAATATTGAAAAAAAAATTGTGACCGAAATAGTGACTGAAATTTTCAGTCACCAAATAGTAATCACTAAATCAGTCACTAAACATATTTTTCTTTTTTTTAAAAGTACAATTTAGTGACTGAATTTATTCAGTCACTAAAATCAGTCACTAATTAAACTAAAAACCCTAAATTCATTTCATTTTCATTATTTCCGCCACTCACTTTCATTTCCGCTCCAATTCCTTCTTCCTTTACTCCACCTCCTCACTCCCTTCTTCGCTCACTTCACTCCTCCTTCGACATCGACTCCTTCGTTCCTTCGTTCGCCGCCACCTGCTCCCTCCTTCACCGTCCCTCCTTCCCTCATTTTCACTCACCAAATCACCTCCGCTCACAGCCTTTGTTGGTGACTCGGGCATGACCTCCGCTCCATCTTCTACTCTGCCTTCCCTCCAACCTTCGACTTGCGATGAATAACAATCCAGGTTTGTCTCTCTCCCTCTTTTCTTCTTCGACCTCTCCCACTTTTCTCCTTTCTCTCTCTCATCTTCGTTCTCTCCTCCCCAATCCAGAACAGAACTCGAAGGGGAACAGAACTTCGATGGAGCGTCGATGGAGAACATAACTCGTTGGAGCATCGATGGAGATTTCGTTCACCGACATTGCCATCCATCGCCACCGCTGTTGTTGAGCACCTGTAACAAAGCAAAAAAGGCAAAAGGGAAAAATTATGCAATTAAGTGCCAGCTAGGTTGGAGTGAAAAGAGGGTGGTTAAAAGGCACTCTAATTGGGAACATTGGGGGTGTGAAGAAATTGGTGAAAGAAGTCTCCCTCTCTCTTTGGTTCTCCTTCTTCTTCATCCCTCTACTTCATTTCCCTCTATCTCATACACACCTCTACACCCTTACCTTATTAGTTGAAATTTAAGCATTGTTCCTTACCTTCTTTTTTTACAGCACCTATAGCATTATTATTTGTCTTTCTCCTTCTCTATATCTCATTGTATTGCTGTCAGGAACTAGTATTATTATCAATTCAGATCTTAATTTGAGTATTATTGTGGTTTAGTATGACTATTGATGCTTGTGAAGGATCAGCCCTGTTACAATGGTGCTTTCATCGATCTCACTCCGCTGCAAAGAAAGAGAAAATTCATGGCATTTTGGACAAGATGATCGCTATTTGTGATAGATATCAAGCTACGAGTGAGCGATTTCGAAGCGATTTGGCTCACCTTATGGAAAAAATTGCAGCCCGTGAGAAGAACTCAAGGGTGGAGGCTGATCAAGTTGGAGATCAAAGGGCCGAGTTCGGTGGTGCTACAGTCGATTCGCCGGAACCAGTGACTGAGATAATCAAGGCGGGGCCAGCAGAGCCATCGAGAGAGAAGATCGAGATGACCGTAGCAAACCTCGACGTTACCAGTTCGGAGGAAACACAAATGGGTGACAGAGTTATGGTGGAAACACAAGGTGCAGTCGGTTCGTTGGAACCAGTTACCAACGAGATCACAGTGGTGCCGCTGGAACCATTAACAGAGATCACAGTTACAGGCTTCAAAAAAAGCAACATCGTCACTCAAATCATCAAGAGTCAAGCCACCGAACCTGAGATGGGTCATCTCTTGAAGACAAGCGCCATCCCTATGCGACAATTCCAGGAGTTTCGTCTTCAATCTGTCCATCAATTCCAGCCCAACCAACGCTTTCTACTTGATCACAATTTCAAAGAGGGTGATCTTGTTGTTATCTCTGGAATCATGCGTCACATCTTTAGAATGGGTCCAATGACACATGGTTCAAAGAGTTACAGGCAATTAGAATCACTTGGTGCGGGAACTACACCGGGTCGAGTCTATCCTGGAAAGAAGATGAAGGAATTAGGTCCACTTACCTTCACATTGTCTCTACCTCAATCATTATCACACAAACCACCAAAGCCACCAGACTTATATGATGTTCATAGATGGGTTATATTGCTCTATCATATTAAAACTTGTCAAGGTATAGCTCCTAACTCCTCCTTACTTGCTTTTGGAGTTTTGCAACTGCATAGGATGAGAGCAAATTTTGGTTTTACTGGATTGTGTTGGAATGGAATCATAAGAGCACATGTGAGAGCTCATGCATATCAAGTGTATGACAAAATGCTCAAGCAGATATTCCACTGTTTGGACTCATGTCAATATTACAAGTTTCTAACAGACATTATAATGGTTGTCATTGATGATATTTTTATGCAAGTAGTTTCCTTAAATTGGTCTATCGTGTGGCTGCCTGAACTTCTTGCTTGGAGGAGTATGGTTATCAATCCTCTGGTTCTTTTTGATCTTGTGATTGACCATTCAATTCAAGTGCATGTCGCAAGGTCAGAGAATGCAGTGCAATCCAAAATGGAGCTTGAGTTACAGAGAAACAAGGAGAGGTTTTCTTTTCTTAAATGGGGGTCAATTGCTTTCCGTAATATGCTTGTTCTTCCTCCTGATTCGGATGGGCTTGGAGTTGCTGGATGGGGTGTTGGCGGTATCGAAGCAGAGGCAGCAATGCTTGACCAGCCTATGAGCATGTGTTACCTGGTATTGTTGGTTTTAAGCTATCTAGAAATTTGCTCACCGGTGTTACAGCGACTGACTCGGTTCTAACTGTGACTCAAATACTTAGGAAGCACGGTGTCATTGGGATATTTGTTGAATTCTATGGTGATGGTATGGGTAAATTATCGCTAGCTGACAGGACTACTATTGCTAACATGTCTTCTGAATATGGAACAATATCTGTCATCATTCTTGATGGTGAGATTCTCCATGTTGCTGAAGCATTCATTGAAAAAAACTACCATCCTACAATTATATGCCAAGCTTATAACAAAGCTCTTGAGAATGCAATTGTTGTCCTTGACAAAATTGCATTGGCCATTGATCCCCACGATAGAGCTACATTGCTGGGGCTAATGAAAAGTTGCATAGGTACCAAAGCCACTAGTCAATTTGGGAATTTAAATGCTGATTTGGCTATTGATGCTACTACAACAGTAGTTGTTGATATTGGCCAAGGTTTGAGAGAGATATATATTAAATATTATATCAAGGTTGAGAAGGTCCCAGGTGGGTCACCCGGGTTCGCTTACTCATAATTGTCATTAGATTCCTTACTACAATTATTATTATAGTTTGGGATCCTGGTGGTAGGCATTTTGAGCAAATTGGGTCTTCTACTAAACTAGTTGCTGCATTTCATGAAACAAACTTACTCTACCATGACCTTGAGGACAAGGTCATTTTTAAAGGGGGCGGTAATGTAACAAAGCAAAAAAGGCAAAAGGGGAAAATTATGCAATTAAGTGCCAGCTAGGTTGGAGTGAAAAGAGGGTGGTTAAAAGGCACTCTAATTGGGAACATTGGGGGTGTGAAGAAATTGGTGAAAGAAGTCTCCCTCTCTCTTTGGTTCTCCTTCTTCTTCATCCCTCTACTTCATTTCCCTCTATCTCATACACACCTCTACACCCTTACCTTATTAGTTGAAATTTAAGCATTGTTCCTTACCTTCTTTTTTTACAGCACCTATAGCATTATTATTTGTCTTTCTCCTTCTCTATATCTCATTGTATTGCTGTCAGGAACTAGTATTATTATCAATTCAGATCTTAATTTGAGTATTATTGTGGTTTAGTATGACTATTGATGCTTGTGAAGGATCAGCCCCGTTACAGCACCAATTCGATTTGAAACCTTATTCTCACAGCCCTAATTCGATTCTCTGAAATTGAGAACAAAAAACCCTAATCCATGAGTTCTTTTACAAATATACCTTATTCCTTATTCTTAATTCAATTCTCTTAAATTGGGAATAGAAAACCCTAATATGAAAATTTGATATTTGCCTTATTACTTATTAGTGTGTCGTGTTGGTTATGATGTTTTCAGCTTGCTCTTTCAAACTTTACTGGTTATTGGACAAAAACACTAATGTTGTGTTTTGATTTCATACTCAGGTCTTATTTTGCTTTCATTTGATTTTGAATTTCACGTTAGTGAGTTTTTGTGTTTATGTGTTAGTAACTGATTTTTGTGTTTAATGCATATAGTTGTTGGAGATATTTGATATCTTTGGTTTATTAGATTATTTTATGTGCCTCATTCTTAGTGACTTTTGTGATAATTTTTAAACTTGTGCATTTTATTGAATTTGATTTTTTTAAAGAAAGAGATTGTTGTTTTGATTGGATTACTTCGTGTTATTCTTGGTGATTTCTGTTATGATTTTGATGTGGGAAATGTGCAAGAACCATTGTCTAGTTTAGCTGCCGAATATCAATCAAGAACTCCAATCTTGCTAAAGAATATAAAGGTTTGATTAGACAATCTTTCCCTTGTCTACTTTGTGAGTTTCACGTTCATGTATCTGATTGGTTTCACTTTGATGAACAACTTTGCTGATGTTAATAACTTGTGTTAATATGCAAGTTATAAAATACAATGGAACAATTCAAGGCCTAAATTACATATGGAGAATTGAAGGTTTTCGTGGGCTGTTCAAAGGGAATGGCACTAATTGTGCTCTAATTGTCCCTAATTATGCAGTGAAGTTCTTCAGTTATGAGCAAGCTTCTAAGTAAGCTTCCTTCTTTAGATATATAGTAATGCATTCATTGCTTCATTGTTTAGCATTTTCTTTTTTTGTTTCTTCATTCTGGTGCACAATTATGCTGATAAACTTTTAATGGTTTATCATTGGATTCTGCAATCCTCTTTAAACATTTTTCTTTTATGGCACAGTTTAACTTTAGCAGGGTCACTCCTGTGGCAAAGATGGGGAAATTTTTGAGACAATACATCCCACATTTTTTATTCCTCTATTTTGTCTTTTTCTTTTTTTCCTTTTCTTTTTGAATTTAATGTTCCTTTATTTTGTTGGCAGGGGTATACTACAGCTGTATCGGCAGCAAACTGGAAATGGTAGGTCCATGTTTCTTGTTTGACTTGTTGGATAATTCTTCAGTGTTGGTGTAGGGCTAGTATTGGTTTAGGTTGACAGTTGCTGCTTTTTTATTAATTGGTTTTTTGAAATTCATATCTAGAATTATTCTTTAGCACAATAAAAAAACTATAAAGATTTGTTAGTAATAAAACTCTTCTGCTTGTCTAAGTACTTTTTCTTGTACTTTTTGTAGAGGATGCTCAGCTGACTCCTGTCTTACGTCTTGGAGCTGGAGCATGTGGTGGAATAATCGCCATGTCGGCAACTTATCCAATGGACATGGTCCGGGGTAGGATAACTGTGCAGGTACATTTTTTTCTCCGCTTTCATTTTTCATTTTAACCATTGCGCATCTTAATTTGTCCTTCTGTAGATTTGCAATGTTGTGGCTGTGGCTGGACTCTTGAATGCAATATTAGTTATACCACACTTTGAATTCCACAATGTGTGGAAAGATCTAAGGTGACTACCTTACTAATTATATTTATAGCTTTGAACCTTTGAAAATAGCTCTCACAATAATGCTTGAGAATTCACAACATGATTGTGTGTCAGTTTAAATCATTGTCATTGTGAGTTAGCATAATATCATTGTTCAGCTTAGTAATTGTCAACATGATACTGACTTGTTCAGCTTAGTAATTTTCATTCAATATTTTCTTTATTTCTTGCAATTTTTCATTGAAATTGTCATAGATAAAGACTTTGTCTATCAGTCTGAGGAGATTTGTCTTTGAATTACTTATGTTGTTTGTGCATTCAATGTGTATTGTTTGTGCATTCAATTTTTACTCTTTCTTGATAAAGAAGGATATTCTGCTCCATTAGTATTTAAAATTCCTGACATAGGATTTTGTTAAACTGCAAATTTATTTTATTGTATGTGAGTAGTTCAAGAGTAGTCTACTTTTTGCAAGAAGTTAGTTCGTTTATGATTTCTTTTGTTTTTAATCTTGCCAACATGCTATCTTTGTGCGTACTTGCTGATGCCTTTGCGCATGTGCATATATATTCATTTGAGTAGATGTCACATAAACAATGAACTAACTTGTGCATGTGCTTATATCAAACCTGTGTGTATTTGTTGCAACTCTCTTTAAGTGGTTAGCATCATATGAAATGCTATAAAGACCAGTGCAATGTGTTTGACCACCTAACATTGACCTTTATTTTTTTTAACTTTATACTATAGTAAATTAGTAACTGTAGATTTGCCTCGAATTTTGGTGGTTAGGTATCTGTGTTAAAGATGGTAGAATCCTATTTCATCTTTTTATGTAGTGGTCTTAGTAATGGACCTGCATCAGGGCAGAAGGGAGGGGGGGGGGGGGGGGGGGGGGGGGGGGCAGTGTTGGACAAAATAATGTTCTAATAGTGACCATTGCAAAGTTTGTATTTATCTAAGTATAATAGTTACTTTATCAAGGGCACTGCCCAGATTCCTTCATTAAAAAAAACAGGGTTTTCGTCTGTTTTTTTTTAAAAAAATTTAAGCTTGACTAATTAGAATTATGGTTGGATTTTTGTCCCTATTCATGAATGATTATGTTATCCATTGCTGAATTTTTGTTAGATAATAATATATTACTATTACTAAGGATTTAATATTGATCAAGTGTAAAAGTTTGTACACTGTTTAGTTATCTAAAGTAATAATTATTGCACATGTCATATGATAATGTATGACATTGTGTTCAACATGCTGTATACTTCTGCTCTTGTATCTAAATCTGCTATTGATATTATTAGCCCTGAGATCTTAACATCTAGGAATCTTGTTGATAAAATTGCATTATTGATTTCAAAATACTTAATACTTATGCTTCTATATTTAAATTGATATTAATATCAATAATCCTGACTGCCATATCTTAGCATCAAGGCTCTCTTTTTTTCTAACATTTTTAATCCACCTTATCTGCAGGTATAATCAAGGTGTTGCTGGTGGTGATGATGATGGTGATGACCATGTCCCTCCTACCCTTTAGTCATTACTAATTTGAATATTGAACCATTTTTTGGTATTTTTGATAACGTGTTGGTGTTTGTGTTTATGTTTACGATAATTTGTGTTTGGTTTAGAATTTCTGGATTATTACTAGGACATGGTTTATGTTATTTGTTGATAGATCGATGCTAGCGCTATACAACAATATTAAATCTTATTTTATATTTTTATTTGTTAATAGTGTTTATTTTTCTAAATTTTGTGAAATAAGTGTAGCTAATATATATTTTGCGATAAAAAGGATAAAAACAGTTATTAGTAATTAAAAAATTATGGTCACAAATTTATTATATTCCGTCACTAACATGACAAATGCGTCACTAATAGTGACTGGAAAACCGTAACAGCAAAATGTAAAAATCCGTCACTATTAGTGACTGCAAACCGCAGTCACAAAACTTACAATTCCGTCACTATTAGTGACAGTTTTTAATTCGTGACGGATGTTTCCGTCACTAAACGGAATATTTCCGTCACTAAATTGGTCCCGTTTTATTTTTGCCACCGTTTTAGCGACGGTTAATAATTAGTGACCGAATACGTCATATTTTCCGTCACTAAATTGGTCTCCCTTTTATTTGGTAACTATTTTAGCTACGGAATGTAATTTTTGTGACTGCAAAATTCGGTCACAAATTAGTGACGGAAAAATTTTCCGTCACTAATTTGTTTGTAACGCTACTTTTTGTAACATATTAGTACTACATAGCAGGTGGTCATAATCCGAATGCAATATAATGCATCAAATTCCAGTATTTGAATTTGAAATGTTGATGGGTGGTGTTGGGGTTCGTGGATCTGGTGGGTGAATGTGGTGATTTGAAGTTCCAATATTCTGTTTAGTTAGAATGTGGTAGGAGCAACGACGCAAATGATAATAATTTTGAAAGATATCACTTTAAATAAAAAAAAAACTTCATAAATACTTTTTTGGTACATCAAAACTTCATAAATACTTTGTAACAAACAAGTAACTCAAAAAATCAAATAATTAGTTTACCAATAATTTATGAGTAAATAGTTGGTGCATTGATAGTGTAAAACTTTTTTACATTATTATTGTATCATTCATCATTCACATATTTATGGTTGTTGACTTTTAGTTAAAATTAATATAAATTAATGATGAATGATAAATCGATATTGTAAAAAAATTTACATAGTGTTAGGAGTCCCACATTGAGTAACTTAGGAAGCTCAATGTGATACTTAAGTCATGAGGCTCTCCCACCTAATAGATTAGTCTTTTGGATTGGGCTCTCCTCATGTGCTTAAGTCCTAACAATTGGTGCTTTCATTGAGAGGTTGAACTACGGAAAGGGCTACCTATAGGCTGGATTAATGTATATTACTGAATACTGATAGGTGAGTGGAGCCGCCAAAGGAGAAAGGGCTACCATCGGGTCAGTGTCGATAGAGTGAAAGCCGCCGTGGACATCGGCCCTTAAAGGGGACGGCAATGTTAGGAGTCCCACATTGAGTAACTTAGGAAGCTCAATGTGGTACTTAAGCCATGAGGCTCTTCCACCTAATAGACTAGTCTTTTGGGTTGGGCTCTCCTCATGTGCTTAAGTCCTAATAATAATAATAATAGAGTGTTGGACCTTAAAAGGTCCATGATGAAGATGGGAATAGGATAGATATTAGTATTATTATTTAGGATTATTAATTAAATAAATAAATACTAAATCTAGAATGTTCTAAGGTTATAGGATTATGCCACTTGTATGGCTTAGCTTTATTTAGGGTTTACTATCTTCCTATATAAGCTCATGTATTCTCTATATTCAATCAAGAAATCAAATGTTATCTTAAATCTTTGTTATTTTGTTATCTTTTTAGGAGTAGAGTAAATTTAGTAATTTTCTTCCTATCAATTTGGTGCTTTCATCTTTGAATTCACATGATAATTCTCAGCAACTTCTGCTCTCTATCAACGAGAGATTTACAACTTTCCAACAACATCTTAAAGCTAGTGATGAATCTTTCCAGCAAAGTCTTAAAGCTAGTGATGAAAGATTTTTTGCTGGAATGGCTGAGATACAACAAAAATTAGCAAAAATCCATGGTTCTTCTCAGCCACAGTGGTTCACACCACAACCACCACCAAAACCACCCTACAACCCATCTCATTTCCCTTGATTTCCAACCTGCTGGCCAACCCTACAACAGCCACCATCAATCGCTTTTCCTTCTCTGCCACAGTGGCCAGCACCACAACCACCACCAAAACCACCCTATTATTCATCATATAACCATGCACAAACACAAACCCCTAACCCTTATGGTACATTTCCCTCTCACATCTACCAAACCCAATCCCAACAGAAACAAAATCCCTCTCAGATCTACCAAACCCAACCCCAACAGAAACCAACGCATAAACAGAAAATGAAGAAAGACAAGAGGCCACCACCCTTACTCCATAAGCCGATGAAGCACCGGCGGATGGCGCCGACGCCGTACCTTCACCCCTTTCTAAAGAGGACCTGCCAGCAACCACTGCGAAGGAGACCATCAACTTGTTGCCACAGCGAGAAAAAAAAAAGAAAACCACCGCCGCCGTCAACCACCGAGTTGCCGCAGTCCCCACCGTTTTCACCGTCGCGCTTAGCCCCCGACGAGAGAGAAGAAGAGTGTCACGCCTCGTCGCGAGCCACCGCAAGCACCGCCATGGACGCCATCGCCGGATCTGCCATCGGACATCTCCTTCAACGACGGAAATGGGGTAGAGGAAGAAAATCCCAATCGCCGTCGCGTGCCACCGCGGAAGCCACCATGGACAGCGCCACCAACAATAGCCTCAGGCGAGTGCGGAGAGATTATTTCTCCGATTATCGCGCCGCCATCGTCAACCACCAAGCTGCCATCGTCACCATCACGGTCACGGTCACGGGCTCCACCGTGGACACCACTCACTCCGCTGAGAGCTCCTCCATGGGAAGTTCCTCCTCCACCGCGAGCCCCACCATGGCAACCTCTGTTTCTGCCCCTAACCATCAACTCTAGTGCGAAAATTATGAAGAAGAAAGAGCAATTGGTTGCTTCTACATTCTCTGCGATTTGGTCAAGTGAAGACTCGAGGCAAAAGCAAATGGGCCCAATAGTGAAGAAAAGGGGATTTTTTGTGAATGGAAAACAGCTAACAATAGGTGCCTGAAACTTTTTGCACAGAGGCCTTTTTTTCAATTACATGGGACCCGCATGAGACCAAGGTTTTCTTCTTTGATATGTGTAGAGCCTCATATTTCCACGTTACTAAAGGGAATCTTCAAGAAAATATTTTCTTACATGCTATACGGGCATATACATCAGGGGAGGGCAACTTGCATACCACAAATTTTATTGCCTTACACGTGGAGCCCATCTCAATATTTGAGATACCAAATTACCTTTATATGGGCTCCACAATATTTCAGCTCTTTGGGCCTTTGATTCTTAGCCCGTTTTATTTAGCCACAGTTTATCAATTTGCTCCGGTTCCTATCCCACCCAACGAACAAACTATCATCAACAAGTCAAACAATTTGTTGCCAAGTTTAATGAAGGAATTTGAGCACTTCTTCAACCTTGAGAACAAGGTTGATCTTCAAGGGATTGACAATAATAGAGTGTTGGACCTTAAAAGGTCCATGATGAAGATGGGAATAGGATAGATATTAGTATTATTATTTAGGATTACTAATTAAATAAATAAATACTAAATCTAGAATGTTCTAAGGTTATAGGATTATGCCACTTGTATGGCTTAGCTTTATTTAGGGTTTACTATCTTCCTATATAAGCTCATGTATTCTCTATATTCAATCAAGAAATCAAATGTTATCTTAAATCTTTGTTATTTTGTTATCTTTTTAGGAGTAGAGTAAATTTAGTAATTTTCTTCCTATCACATAGTAAGTGAATATCCATTAAACTCATAATATATAACATACAAATGTTTTTTTTTAAGCATGTTAGTTGGATTCTAAAGTTGCGTCTCTACTCTATATTGTTCCAACTTTATGATAGCCCTAGAGTTTTTTTAACCTTTTTTTAGGGTCAAATATATTTTTATTCTTTTTTAATGGAGGAAAAAGCGTAATCACTGAGTTTGAACCCACTCTCGCTACTAGGCCTGCTCTTAACTTTTTTTTTTTATCCTAGGTAAAATATAAAAAAAATCCTAAATTAATGAAAATGAAAATTTAACTATGCAAAAATTTAACCCGCACATTTGAATAAAAACACCAATTTATATATTTTAGATTTAAAGAAAATTTTTGCAACATTTCCAACAAAATAAATTCCCCTCAAGCCTACCCTTTGAGTCAGGGTTGCTAACACTTTATATATCCTTCGATTCTATATTACTTGAGTGGGTTTATGGGAATTTTTTTTTTTTTACTAGATAGAGGCAAATCTTATTGTCAAGTCTACTTTTACAGTTTTTCACATCTTCATAATTCTTTTATGCATTGAAAATTTTCCTACATAACAAGGGAAATGTGAATATCATTGTGACAACATTTGTTTCTTAAAAATCAAATATTTATCATTTAATAGTTTTTTTTAATACCCAGCTGGAACCCACTCGGGCATGGCGAGTCTTGCCAAATTGGGGGGAATATATACCCAACCACTTGAGCATTCCCCTCATAAATCGAAACATGTCCAGCTTAGCTAGAGATCGAACACGGAACTTTAGACTCCTTTATGCTCACCCTTTACCAACTAGGTAACACATTTGTTCATACTACCTTTGTTTTTTAAACATAAGTTGTTTACTCCCTTCTTTCATAAAATTAGTAAAATTTAAAAAAGGCAACAAAAATAAGTAAAGATATATATCATTAAAGCATTGTTTTAAAATCAATCAGTTTACAAAGCAATTCATTATTTCTTAAGCAACCCTTAATAAAATTCTTTTTTTATGATAAAAAAATAAATTACCAAAAGAATGATTTAATACATGTTTTCTTGAATAATCAATCATTAAATATATTATGTAATTTTAATTTTTTATTCACTATTATAATTTTAATTTGGGACAATACTAATTTATAGAACGGAGGGAGTAAGATATTTTTTAATGCAAAAGGAGTGCGATATTATGACACAGATTTATGAATTTAATCATCCGTTCTAATTTATTTGTCGTTTTACAGCAATTAGTTTTTTTTCAACTTTAACCTTGCTTTCAAACATTTTGAAATATGTGAAATGTATTATAATTAATGTAGTGTAAAGATACTGTAATATAAAAAATTTACCTTATACTTTTATTGGAATTTGAAGCATTAAATGACTCCCTTAATTTATGCAAAACTCCTAAAATGGTAGATAAATTGAAATGAAAGGAATATGTTTTTTTATATATAAAAAATCCGTGTATGTTTTTCCCTTTTTTGCTCTTTGTTACTTCTTTATAATTAATTCCCTCTCATTATCTTTTTATGATAAATAGTGATAAAACTGTAAAAATCACAATAATTAAACTTTTTTTTCGATGCTTTGAGTCCCTAAACTTTGCTCAAACTTTGGAAATGATCCTTTCATCACTTAAGTGGTGATATGATCAAGGATATGTCACGCCACCTTTGCCACATCAATAGGTAATGTGTCAGACGATGCCACGTGATTTTTTTTAAATTTAATAATAGTACAACATAATAATAGAAGACATATGCAATATAATATTACTTGATTAAATGATTCCATATGAAATATTATTCGTTTTATTATTAAAGTACAATTAGGCAATATAAATAATACTAATAAAATCAACCAGAAAAATAAATAATTTTAAAATTTGTTTGAGAGTATAATTAGTATATAAATTATTGAAAACTAGTTTAGTTTCTTGAAAGCTACTTCAAGTAGCTTTCTAAAAGCTAACTTTCAAAAATCTACGAGCTCCTTTTTTAAAAGTTATAAACTCCTTCTAATTTGTGTTCATCGAACATGACTAGTAGCTTATTGACTAAATCTTTAGCTATCTAAAAAGCTACTAGCTCATGTTGCCGAACATAGCCTTAATTAATTTTGTCTTCCCAACTCATGATCCCAATAAAAATCAAAACTTATTCTCCTTAGAGCTAGGAGATATTATAATTATTTTCTTAAACGTTTGTATAAGCTAAGCCATATATTATTTTAAGACTAAGAAAAGTTGTCAAAAATCTAGTACTAAAAGTTTGTTGTCGAAGAATTTGGTGCACCTAAGTAAGTTTGAGTGCATTATGCACCTAACAGAAAGACTGGCAATACCCGGTTTCTATTTAATTGACCAAAATGAACCAGATTATGATTTTATTACAAAAAGACTCTCTTTATAAAAAATGATGAAATTACTTTTGTACCCCATACAAAGTACTCCCTTTTGAACGATTAATCAGATAAGGACTTGGGAGAGACATTTTAATGTAAAAAATTTATTAATTTTACAACAAAATAATTTCTTTTTTTTTTTTGTCCATGATCGGAATGTCCACCGCCGACCGCAGTGACTAATCTCCTCGCTGGCTTGTAGACACCTCTAATGGGTGTGGGACAGCTGGCCCTGAGATTTAACGTTGCTGCATGCACAAGGCAAGATTCGAACACCTGATCTTGCTTAAGCGTGGATCAACCCCTACCACTGAACCACACGCTCGGGGTTAACAAAATAATTTCTTTCAAACTACATTCGTTTTCATTTTGTAATAATTGTCACTGTACCACATATGACATGAAAAAATACCATTTTTTTTATATTATCAATCTTTTTTTTTTTTTAATTTATAATATCAATCTTTTTACTAAAAAAGTATTAACACATTTGAGTTAGGATCCGTTGACACCAAGTGTAAAACTTGGTCACTTACACCTTCACATAACTTTTTATATATTATGAAATTTGTCAATCCAACTGTTAAATTATATGTTATTATCATGACGATCGTAAAATCATGTTTTCTGCCCCTACATCCGCATACCAAAAGTTCCCCCTTTCCTTTTATTCTTTTTATCTTTTTAATTGAAAAAAAAATATTTTTTATTTCATAATTAATTACATATCATTATTTCATAATTGAGTGTAACAACGAGATGGGTTGGGTTTAAATAATGTATTATCTTCGTTTTGTGTCTTCTTGATTGCAATAATCAACAGAAAAACATGTCTTCCCCTTCCCCTTGCGACGTTGTTATAAGAAACCAATTAAATTAAGAACACCACATGTATTAATATAGGTCACCGTCTATTCATTAATTCTATTCTTCGTAATCCAAACATACAAGGTCGTTGTGATGACATGGTTGCTACTACTCACGCAAGGACATGACTAGTTCTAATGGGAGTCAACGAACTTAATCAGCTCACTTCGACAACATGATTTGTTCAAGCCAGTCTCAACCACACACATATCAGCTCACTCTCATCCATCGAACATATATGGTCTCTGTGACAACATGATTGGTACTACTCAGGGTCAACCAAAAATCTCACGTCACAATGACGACGTTATTACTTATATTGGGGGTCAATCAACCCAATCATTTTCCTTTGAAAACACGATTCGTTCTAGTACGGGTCAACCCAACCTCTCAGTTCACTTTTATCATATAAGTATTTATACCAGTAGTCAACCGACCCATTTAGGTCACTACTAGGACATCATTACTTATAAGGGGGTTAACCAACCTTATAAGCTCATTGTTTTGACAAGATTCGCTCTACTAGCACTCGTAAGTCACTATAAGCTCACTATCAACACATGATTGGTTCTACTTGTGGTCAACCAAACATATAAGGTTACTGTTGTCATTGGATTTGTCCTAGTCCTAATTTTCATCCGATATTTTCTACGTGTTTCTTGAGTCATGCACATATAAGGTCACTGTTGTCACAGGATTTGTCCTAGTCCTAATTTGCAATTTAGTTACTGAAGTTTAAAATATTTTTGATTGAACATCTGAACTTTAAATTTCTTATTTGAGTCTCTAAATTTTACTATTATACTATCATTTATAATTGAGTTTTTTGAAATTTTATGTTTCATTGGATCCGCTAACCTAAAAATGATTTGTATTGAAATTATTAAGGATATTTTGAATCTCATCTTTTAGGGTTGAGAATAAAACAATGAAAAAAGTAGGTTTGTATTGAAATATTAAATATTTTATATATGAAAGGTAATGAAGTTAATTTCCTATTGTTCCTTTCCTATTTTTGACATCTTATCCTCAACTCTAATGCGAGGTTAAACAAACTCAATGATTAATATTGTAACAGCTACTCCCTCTATTTTATATCTTTGATTTGTTGAACTTGATGCACGTATCTTTGTCCTAGTCCTGTAAGGTCATTTTTTTTCCAATGTAACTATTCTCACTTTTTTTAATTAATTAATATTTTTTCACTAAAATAATATATCTTTTTTCAAATACAGCAATGCTTATAAAGTTAGGGTTAGGGTTAGGATAGTTTAAAGATTTATGGTATAAAATCGGTTTTAAAAAAAGTTAACTAAATAGGTTAAGGGATTAAATAATCAACAGGTTTAAAAAAAAAGTTTAACTAAATAAGTTAAGGGATTAAATAATCAACATGTCCTAATTAATATTTCATACACCAACAGCAACAAATGAAACAGAAAAAAAAAATTTCCCTTCAACGAAATGGGCTTGGCTACCATAGGTAGGTCTTGATAAAAATATTGGCCCACAAAATTGTAAAATGATGGCGACCATTCCACTCTGCAACACATCTTCTCATTTGCTTTAGCTTTGCACACATAACCAAATAGGCCATTCAAGCAAAGCTAATTCTTAGTTAGGTGGGCAAAATACCCATGTGATTTGGGTCTGATATATATATCTTTTGGACTTCATTTTACCCTCTTTTACTTTGATTTGGCTTGTTTTCATAGCAAACTTAGGATCTTTTTATTAGTTTTTAGGAATTTTAGTAGTTGTAGTTACCCTTGAACTTTTTGATAGTTTGTTCATTGCTTCAGGTGATTTTGGAGCTCAAATGCAAAAATTAATTATGGAATTGGAAAGAGCACGTAAAGACCTTGAAGTAGGAAAAAGAACGGAGAGAAACGGAGCCGGAACATGTCCCGCGCGCCTGGGGCGCGTGGACGGGTGCGCCTGGGGCACGCCTACTGAAGAGAAGGCACCAGACACAGACCTGCGCGCCTGGGGCGCGAGACCGTGTGCCCTTGGGGCGCGCGTGCATCAGAACAGGCCCAATTGGGCCAAAACTTCAGAAATTGATTGGGATTCTACTTAGGGATATTTTGTAAATATAAATTAGTGATTTAGAATTAGGTTAGGCAGCTAACTAGAGGAGAAAACAGAAATTAAAATTGAAGAGGATTACAGCACTTTGGAGCAAGTGGAGATTGAAGAATTTGGGGTAATTTGTCTATGAATTTCCTAATATGTCTTTCATTCTTCTTATTTCTATGTGTAACTAAAACCCTCGTGTTAGGAACACGGTGAATTTGTATGGCGTAGCTTATTTCAATTTATAGTTTAGTATTTTCCGTTTTTAATTCATGCGTTAATTGTGTTTTTATTGCATACGTAAAACTGATCACTTTATGTTTTGGATCTCTTAATTCTTAATGAAAGTTAGGAATTTTGAACAGGCTTTGCAATTAACGGTATAATCAGTTCAAAATATAGAGATATAATTGAATGATTATATGATTTGGTAATTTCCTTGTGCTGAATATCTTATTTTCCAATGCTGTAATTTGTTGAGAGATCAAGGATTAAGTATTTAGAGAGTAAAGGGTAATGGTAGAGAGATCTAATTATTGCTATTTGAGAGGAATTGTCCATGAATTAAAGGAAAATCTAAATTATAGTTGAATAAGTGAAACCTACAATGCAACCAACGTTCCTAACCACTTTCTCCCATAGTTCTCAAGTTTTTATTTAATTTTAGCAATTAATTAGTTTAAATTAATAGTTTCAAATCTGAATTTTAATTTAAACAACTTTTTAGTTATAGGATTTATTTTTAATTACATTAAGGTGAAAATATACTAAAAACACAACTCCCTGTGGGACGATATTCGGTCTTCCATAGACTATATTACTCGTTGACCCAGTACACTTGCTGGCAAATCAACAAGTTTTTGGTGTCGTTGCCGGGGAGTAGTTTTCTTTAGTTTATTTTTGGTACTTAGTGTAGTTATTAGTAAATTCTATTTTTATTTTTATTTTTCTGTTTTTAATTAGTTTAATTTAACAGGTGCTGCTTAACCGTTTTTATGCTTTTGCGCTCTGTAGGTAATCGAGGCCTTGTGCAATTTGATCCTGAATTGGAGCTTAGTGTGAAACGATTGAAAAAGCAAGCAAAGCAAGCAAGACAGATGGCTGAATCACATGGTTCTGGTGGTTCCGGTGCAACACCCCAACCCACAAGGAAGACTTTGGCTGATTATACCACAGTGGATCCAGATGTCTGCACATCCAGTGTAGTCCGGCCAGCAATTTCAGCAGCTGCATTTGAGATTGATCCTCAATATATTCATCTCATCAAACAGGATCATTTCTCAGGTGCATCTAATCAGGATTCTACTGAGCACATAGCCAATTTCCTTCAGATGCTGGACTTTTTCAAGATAGAAGGTGCATCAGATGAGGCGATTCGTATGCGTATGTTTCCTCTATCTTTGAGGGACAAGGCCTTTACTTGGATGAGGAATCAGCCTCCTGGAAGCCTTTCCAGTTGGGATATTCTGGTCAAAAAATTCATGGCTCAGTTTCTCCCAGCTGGAAAGCAAGCCAAGCTCCGCCAAGATGTTAACTCTTTTGCTCAAACCGAGGGGGAGTTGTTGCATGATGCATGGGAGAGATATAACCAGCTGTTGAAGAAGTGCCCGACACATGCTATACCAGATTGGATGCAGATTCGACTATTCTATGATGGGTTGAGGAGCACAAACAAATTTATGATTGATGCAGCAGCTGGAGGGTCGTTGATTAAGAAGAATGTGGAAGAGGCAAAAGAAATAATTGAGACTATGTCCTACAACAGTAGTCAAGCCCTTACTGACAAGACTATCTTGAAAAATCCAGACCTGAGCACTACCCAGATGCAGACTCTCATTCAGCAGAATAAGGAGATGCATGATTAGATCACAGCATTAATGAAGCAGATGGGGCAGAATCAGTTGGGAGCAGTGGGTAGCACACTGGTTTGTGACTTTTGCAATGGGAATCATCGGAATGGAGACTGTGCCAATGAGATGGGAAAAGCAGCGACTATTGAAGAACAAGCAAAGTATGTGGGTGGTGGAGGAAATAGAAACAACATGTACTCCAACACCTACAATCCAGCATATCGCAATCACCCAAATTTCTCGTGGCACAGCCCAACATTGAATCAGCCACAACAGCAGCAGAAGCCTTCCTGGGAGTTAGCACTTGATAAGTTGACCAACTCCACCCAATCTTTTGTTGAGGAGACTAGAGCCCAACTTGCTAATCAGGGTGCTAGCATTCGAAATTTGGAGGTACAAGTGGGTCAGCTTGCCAAACAAATCTCTGAGAGGTCAGTGGGAACTTTTCCTAGTGACACTATAGCTAATCCCAAGGAGAGGTGCATGAAGGTGACACTCCGAAGTGGTACAACATATGATGAACCAACTGCCAAGGGGAGTGCCACCAATGAAAATTCAAGCAAAGAGAAGGAGCCTAAGGGTGATGCAACATCAAAGAAGAAGGAAGGAGAGTTAGGAGCATCGAGTACGCAGGGTCCACCTGCGGATCACATACCGGTTCAGCCTAGACCAGTCCCTTTGCCTTTGAGGGTGCCTTTTCCTCAAAGGTTGAAGAAAGATGAAGATAGGAGGTACTTTCAAAAATTTCTGTATATGATCAGAAAGATCCAGATTAATATTCCGTTTGCGGAGGCTCTTGAACAAATGCCTCTGTATGCGAGGTTTATGAAGGATCTTCTGACCAAGAAGAAGGGGATGCTCACTGGAGAGACATTTCCAATTTCTGAGAAGTGTAGCAGAATCATAAAATCCAATCTGCCACCGAAGTTGAAGGATCCATGAAGCTTCAATCTACCTATAAGCATCGGCAAGGATTATACAGGTAAGACCCTCTGTGACCTTGGTGCCAGTGTTAATATCATGCCTTTGTCACTTTTTAATAAGTTAGGGATAGGAGAGATTAAGTCGACCCCCATTCTATTACCACTAGCTGATAACACCGCCCTCCGTCCTTATGGAGTGGTGGAAGATATCATGGTGAAAGTGAAAGATTTTATATTATCCCTTGACTTTATGGTGCTTGACATAGAAGAGGATGATAACATTCCTCTAATTTTTGGAAGGCCTTTCTTGGCCATAGCAGGGGTAATCATAGATGTTCCTAGAGGAGAAGTTATTCTCCGTGTTAATGGTGAGCAAGCAGTGATAAACATTTTTGAAAAACCACCATGCACGGCGGATTGCTTCCCCCAAATCAATTGTGTTCCAAGCTCTAATGAACAAATTAATGATTTAGAGTTTGTGAACCCTTCTGAAACCGATTGCCCTTAAGCCCCTTCTAGAGGCGATGAGTCAGGCTCGTGACATTTAACAAGCGCTTTTTGGGAGGCAACCCAATTTGAAGTAATTTTCCCTTAGGATAGGTTCTTTAGGATAGGTAATTTTTTTAGTTTAGGATAGTTTAGGTAGTTTTATTTTTATTGTGTCTGCATTTTTTATTTTTATTAAAAAAAAAGTCCATGTACAGACCAGGCGCGCGTCTGCTGAGGCCTTTTGGCCAGCACGCCTGGGGGGAGTTACCCCATTCCCCCCCCCCCATTTCCTTTCATCCCCAATTCAAATAACTTAGAACCCTAACCCCAATTTCACCCCCAATTCAAAAAAATGTCATCAAATCCATCCACATTTCATCAAATTATTCATTCATTCTTCCATTAATTATCATTTCCATCATCAATCTCTCTCCCTTTTCATCAAATTTTTCAAAAACCTCATTCTCCTCTCTTCTCTTTTCAAATTCGGTTTTCATTAAAACGGGCAAAGGAGCACGAATTTTTCATTGTTTTAAGGTAAGAATCTCTTCTCTATCCTTCTCTGGTCTGAGTTATTTGGATTTGGAAGGTTAGGATTGAGCTCTCTCTTCAAAATTGTGAAAGCTTTTTGCTGCCTACCAGGTGTTCGATATAGTGCCCATCTGAGTTTTTGCATTTAAATATGTTGAGAAGAGGAAAGAGGCCTATGGTGGACAGTAGTGGAGAGGCTGGGATGACTTTTGAGCATTCGAAAGTCTCCGAGTTTTATGATGGGAAGATGGTTAAGCGGAAGGTGCAGCCGGAATTGGGTATGGTCCTTGATGAGGCCGTTTCCGGTCAGCAAGTGGTGGGTCTTAGAGGTGTGGAGGAGGTGATGGAGGTTATTAATGTGAACAAATGGGAGTCGTGGGTTAGGGGTCCACCTGAGTATTTGAGTCAGAAGTTGGTGTGGGAATTCTATTCGCATGCTTGGTGGCGTGCTCAATTAGAGAAGAAGGAGGAGCAGTTGCATGGTACAGTTGAGCATAGGAGGGTTGCTTACGTGAGGGGCAAGGAAGTGCCTTATGATGCTGCTACTATAGCACGTGTCCTGAGCCTTCCTGGCTACTCGCCTAATATGGCCCCCGCTTTGTTCAACACTGATAGCTATGAGGATGAGGGTATGTATCCTCTGGATATGCTTCAGATACACTTGTTCTTGGCTGGAAAAACTTGGAATTTTAATATTAATCATCGGCCAAAACATGTGTCTCAGAGGAATATGCAGGGAGCTGCCCGATTTTGGGTCCGATTTATTATGCACAACTTGTACCCTCATTCCCATGACACTGAGATTTCCCCAGCCATTTGCCGATTAGTGTATGCCCTTAAGTCTTGTGTTGTTGTTGATGCGGCGTCACTTATTTCTGATCAGTTGCACCACTTTGCTTTGAGTGATAAGGGATATGTGAGATTCCCTTGGGTGATACACCAGTTGTGTGCTGCTGTGGGGGTAGTGCCTGGGAGTGATGAGATGACTGAGATTAAGAGGGCCACCATGTTAACTAAAGTTGTCTGGGATAATTATGTTTTACTTGCTATTAAGACAGCTAGAGAGGATAGACACCCACCGATTATTCTTGACCCCCAGCCACCAGTCCAGGATAGAGTAGGATCTTCTCGCCGACCGGCACAATCGTCGGATGGTGTGGAGGACCTGAGGGTTATGATGCAGTCTATGATGAGGGAGAAGGCACTGCAGGGGCGGTATTTACGGCAGCATGCTGAGTTCCAACGTGTCCAGTTACACTGGAACGAAGTCAGGGATGATATTCTGAGGGCTTGGAGTGCTGATCATGGTTATTCTGTGGAGCTGCGCCTTTATTCTGACTATGAGAGGAGTTTGTTGGATTATCCGGTGGATGTACCTGAGCCTGATGCTAGGGGGATGGATGAGGATTAGTTTGGGGGAAGTTCTTATTTGCTTTATCTGATGTATTTTCCCTGCCCTCGCTCTGTACTTGTGATACTAAAAACATGTTTTGCATTTTCTAGGATTTAATTTATTTTTCATGCATGGATATTTATTTCAATTATTATCTTGTTGCATCTGTATTGCTGAGTTTTGTGCAGGTGTGAATGTTGTCTCCTACCATTATTGGTGCTTTGTTGCACTAGTGCTAACCATTGCAGGTATTAAGTTTGGGGGAGCAACATCTCACTTGAGTTTAGTGCTGTTTTTGTGGATGTGATAGGTAGTATTCTTAATCTTTATCTTTGTCATTTTTCGTTAGTTTTTTTTTTAGTATAGGTTTTTCATTTTTATTTTGTAGTTTTTTTTGGTAGAGTAGTTTGCTTGAGGACAAGCCAACCTCTAAGTTTGGGGGAGTATACAAAATAAAAATTGATTTTTCAGATTTGAATTGTTTCCCCATATTTGGTGTTGAGTTTGTGTCTTTAGTGAAAGTAGGCGATTATTCTAGATTTAGGACTTTTTCTCTTTTGATACGTGTATATACTTAGTTTAGGACTTAGACTCATTGACTTTTAACTCTATTTGATTGAGCTGTAAATATAATTGTGAACTGGTTATTTTGACAAATGTTTTCAGAAGTTGTGATTAGTGAACTGACTTTAGCCATGTGAGGTTTTGAGCCTTATATTGAGGGGTATGATTTTTATTGAAATATTCTGATTGTGAGACCCCTATTCTTTCATGAGTGTGTTCTCTTTGATAATTGTGCTCTAGAACTTGATCGGTGACCATTTCAAAATTGATGATTGATTGCATGCACGAAAATGATTAAGGCACTTAGGTATGTTTTTGAGGCCTTCAGATTGTTGCATTAAATTGTTCCCTTAGTTGCCCACTTTGAGCCTTATAATGATTTATGATTTTTCTTTGGTACCCTGTAATTGTTGCATTGATTTTATTGTGAGTACCTTAGGAATTTTGGATGAGCAATTAAGTGGAATGTGATGAAAAAGAAAAGAAAATGAAAAGTGTTTTGTGCCTACTTCTCTTCCAATGAAAAAAATAAATTGAATGAAGTGAAAAGGAAGAGAGTAGAGGAATTAAATTGAAAAGTGAGAAGAATAAAGTTGTGATTGAGTTGTGCTTATTGAGATATACTTAGTGCTCATTCATGATTTCTAGGGGAATTTGTTTTGCATTTAGCCCTTAGTTCATTATTCCTTCTTTCTTTTATCCCACTTAACACTTCAGCCAGACCCCATTACAACCAATATTAAGACCTTTTGATTTTTGTGTGCAATTGATAATTTCAGTGGAGATGTTGGTCTATGGTCAAGCATATGGTAGCACATTTTTCATTGTTGAACTTGTGTGCTTAATTGAAATATTACCCTTATACACTTTTGAGAGGAACATGTGAGAGGTTGAGAGTGTTCACTAATCCTGAGTTCTGATTGGGTTTGTTACTCTAACTAGTTATTGATTGTGTAAATAGTTTGTGATAATATGTGTTGGAGTCATGAGTCGTAGTCTTAGATGAGGTGTATACATGTTGATTTAGGGAGTTTGTCTTTTATTTAGAATTTTATTTTACTTTTGCCTGGGACATGCAAAATGCTAAGTTTGTGATAATTTGGGTCTGATATATATATATATATATATATTTCTTTTGGACATCATTGTACCCTCTTTTACTTTGATTTGGCTTGTTTTCATAGCAAACTTAGGATCTTTTTATTAGTTTTTAGGAATTTTAGTAGTTGTAGTTTTCCTTAAACTTTTTGATCGTTTGTTCATTGCTTCAGGTGATTTTGGAGCTCAAATGCAAAAATTAATTATGGAATTGAAAGGAGCACGTAAAGACCTTGAAGTAGGAAAAAGAACGGAGAGAAATGGAGCCGGAACATGTCCCGCGCGCCTGGGGCGCGTGGACGGGTGCGCCTGGGGCGCGCCTACTGAAGAGAAGGCACCAGACACAGACCCGCGCGCCTGGGGCGCGAGACCGTGTGCGCCTGGGGCGCGCGTGCATCAGAACAGGCCCAATTAGGCCAAAACTTCAGAAATTGATTGGGATTCTACTTAGGGATATTTTGTAAATATAAATTAGTGATTTAGAATTAGGTTAGGCAGCCAACTAGAGGAGAAAACAGAAATTAGAATTGAAGAGGGAGATTACAGCACTTTGGAGCAAGTGGAGGTTGAAGAATTTGGGGTAATTTGTCTATGAATTTTCCTAATATGTCTTTCATTCTTCTAATTTCTATGTGTAACTAAAACCCTCGTGTTAGGAACACGGTGAATTTGTATGGCGTAGCTTATTTCAATTTATAGTTTAGTATTTTCCGTTTTCAATTCATGCGTTAATTGTGTTTTTATTGCATACATAAAACTGATCACTTTATGTTTTGGATCTCTTAATTCTTCATGAAAGTTAGGAATTTTGAATATGCCTTGCAATTAACGGTATAATCAGTTCAAAATATAGAGATATAATTGAATGATTATATGATTTGGTAATTCCCTTGTGCTGAATATCTTATTTTCCAATGCTGTAATTTGTTGAGAGATCAAGGATTAAGTATTTAGAGAGTAAAGGGTAATGTTAGAGAGATCTAATTATTGCTATTTGAGAGGAATTGTCCATGAATTAAAGGAAAATCTAAATTATAGTTGAATAAGTGAAACCTACAATGCAACCAACGTTCCTAACCACTTTCTCCCATAGTTCTCAAGTTTTTATTTAATTTCAGCAATTAATTAGTTTAGTTAATTAATAGTTTCAATTCTGAATTTTAATTTAAACAACTTTTTAGTTATAGGATTTATTTTTAATTACATTAAGGTGAAAATATACTAAAAACACAACTCCCTGTGGGACGATATTCGGTCTTCCATAGACTATATTACTCGTTGACCCAGTACACTTGCTGGCAAATCAACACCATGCCAGCGGGTATCCGCAAAAATACCCGTAACGTGTACCTGCACTATATTAATATTTTATTAATAAATATTATATATGTATTAATATTTTTTTATTACTTTGAGAACATATAAATTTTATTTTATTTATATTTCATATTGAATTTTAAAGATAAAATTATAATGATATACATTTATCATATGTATGTAATGCTTCATCTTATAATTATTTTTATGTATGTATAATGATTATTACAAAATATATAATTATATCATAAAAGTTTAAAACCCGCGGGTACCAGTTACCCGCACAGATACCCGTAAATACCTGCGAGTATGTGCATGGGTATGCACTACCCGCGCTCATGGGTACCCATGCCCATCCCTAATTCCTACAAGATGAGTTTCGTATCGTTTCACCTTTACACACATAACCAAATAGGCCATTTTCTTCTCTGGAAATATTACTCCCTCCGTTTCATATGTAGCGTTTATAAAGTTTTTGACCCATGTTTCATATGTATTGTTTTTTTACAAAACCTAATATATAATTAATGCACTTTTTCCCTATTTATTACACTCTCTTTTTCACTTTCAATATTTTTCTCTCTCTTCAATAATTGATTATATGAGGGCATTATAGTCAAAATACCCCAAATTCTTACATCATTTAATCATTTCTTAAAACTCGTGCATAACTTTAAAAAACACTACTTATGAAATGGAGAGAGTACTTCATAACAAGCTTTAATTGCCTATTGTTCTTTCACACCCATATATTATTATTCATTAACGATAAAATATTCGTTATCTATATTATTTATAAATCCAAATGGATTTACCACTTAATCACCTAAATCCCGCCCAAAAACCCTCATTAATTACACATTAAGCATAATCCCTCTCTAAGTGTTATATTCCAGCACTTCATGAGGACCCCATCTTGAAATGTGAAACGTCATTTTTTGGCAAGCCCACTATACGTAATGACCCACTATACGTAATAAATAAAATGAAAAGTCTCCTCTCAACTTGGTCCTCATAGTATACTGTGAGCTCGGCAGTTCTGGAAACCAGAGGAAAAATCGCCAGCTTCTTATCATTTGAGGACCAAGTTCAGTGTTCTCTTTTTGCTTCGAACTTATTTCTTTAACTTCGAACTCATTTCTTTAAGTTATTTCTTTAAGTTATAAAGCTGCTAACTTTGACAATCAAATGGTAGGTCATATTTTGAAGTTGAATGAGCTTAACCGAATTGAAAAAGTGTAACACCCTACATTTTTTCCGTACGTGCGTGAACGAATTCGTTAAAAATAAACCTGGAGTTTTTGTTTTCAACAGGATTTTCTAAAAGAGGATTTATGATTTTCTTAAAGGGTGATTTCTTTATGGAATAAATTTGCATTTTTGATTTGTGAACCTTGAAAATATGGTTTTTAGAATTTTTGGGTTGATTTACAAAATTTATTTTTGAAATTTGTGAAGGACGAATTTTTATGAAACCATGATTTTTGAAAATTAATGATTTAAAATAAATTTGTCTTTTGAAAATTTCTTATTTGTATGAAGAGCTTGATTTTTAAAGATTATTTGGAGATTTTACTTATGTGTATTTTGTGTAGATGATTGTCTTATTTTGAAGGAGTCTAAGTTTTCTTTACAAGATAATATATTCTTATAGGAAATTAAATCAATTGCCGTGACATGAAATTGATTTATGATATATACTTCATATGATATGTGTTTGTTTGATTTGTGAATATTGTTTGAAAATGAATATGATTCCTTGGAAGTATTTGCATATTTGTGTGACTTAGTGATTATAATATCCTAAACAAATATGATTAGAAAAATATAGAATGTGTGTGTGTGCATATGTGTGTTACGGTTTTACATGTATGTGTGTATATGATTCTTGAAAAGGTTTGCATGATTATATGAATTGATGATCATAATGTCTTAAAATAAATAAGAGTAGAAAATGAAAATGAAAATGCATGATGTGGGTGCATGTGTGTGAGCTACGGTGATGTGTATGTTGGTTTGGGGTAGGATTTTGATTTTTGGGGGCAAGAAAATCTTAGGAAAACTTAAGAACCCAACAAGTGGACTAAGTGAGTAGAAAAAGAGAAGGTTTGAAGTGACCATGCATGATAAAACCTAAGCCCTAGTCTATGCACCATGTCTCTTTGATTTAACCCTTGCCATGCAAACTTTTAGAAACCCAAATTTGCCCTTCCATTTGTTGCTTTGGCCGAACCTCAACCCAAGGGCAAAGAGGACCACTTCGGTTGCTCTTAAATTAGCCAAGCCTTGGTTCATTTCTTCACTTTCTTTCCATTTCCTTTCCATTACACACCCAAACACTTCTAAGGGACCATCAAACCCTTAGAAGAGAAAAGAGAGAGAAGAGAAAGGAAAGGGTGACTGTGGGGAGCACAAGGGAAGAAGGAGATTTAGATCAAGACCTTGAATTTTCTTTGAAGACCAAGAACACTTGAAGTAGGAGATCAACTTTCTTGGTAGGTTATGTGAAGATTAAGGGGAGAACCATGATAGTTAGGATTTTCTTTTGGTTTTGTAAATTTTCCTTTTTCTCTTTTCATTGCATGTTTATTTTCATAGCTTGAAAGGATGAGTGCAAGTGTGACTTAGACTTCACTATGGACTTTTAAATTTGGTTTGTAATATGTGAACTCATGGACTCTATGCTTCGGTTATGGCTCTTTAGGTAGACTTTGATGATTTTCTAAAACAAACTTCTAAAGGATCTAAATCATTACTTGGGATTTTTGTGAAAACTAAAATTGAAACCCCTTGCATGTTGGATTTTTTCTCTAAGACCGTGATCTATAAGGTTTTCATGAAAGGTTTTGGTAAATAAATTATGATCTAAGTTTGATTTGTAATAAATTGAAGATTTTAAGTCTTGCATGTTAATTTCTTTTACCCAATCCGTGATCTATGTGCATCTATGTGAAGTGTTTGATAAACCTTTACATGATCTAAACTTATTTGAGAAATAAATAGGGATTTTTAGCTTTGCATGTTGATTTTGTAATGATCTTGGTTAATTTTGTGTGTGCATGTATTAATCCATGTTTGCTAATTAAAGGTTAGGACTTTGAGAATTGCATGTTAAGTTTTCAAGTGAAAATATTAAGTTTTCTTCTATGTATGTTACGGCCTAGAAGAAATAAATAGGGTAATGGTCTTTAAAATGAGTTTTCTTTAAAAGCATGATTTAAATTAAAGAATTGTTTCATGCATGTTGTGTTGGTGTGAAGGCCATTCGGCCATGAGTGAAGAAAGTGTCTTGGTGCTTGATTATTGGGTGCATGTATGTATTAGGGGTAGATTTAATGATTTTAAGTTCATGCATGTTATTCTTTTTAGAAGATCAAGTTATAATTCAAATGTTTATTTAAGAAAAATTATGAGTTTGAGTTTTAATAAAAAGGTCTAACAAAATCTCATGGTAATGCATGCATGTTGATGTAATATGATTTACTTTGAATTAATTGTCTTGAGTGTATTGAAAAGTGAACTAAGATTCTTGTCCTATGTGTGATGATATTCGGTCTTGAGGTAGGAGAATAGGGAAGTGTGTTGATCATCATTTAGATGGCATGTAGACTAAGATTAGCCTCCTTTAGGAGCATAAAGATGCATGTATGAAATGATTAAATTTAAAGGAAAATAAAAATAAAACTTTGAAATGATTTGTAGCTTTGATTGTTGTCTTGAATTAAGTTGAGAAAATGAACTTGAAATTGTTAAGTTTTCCTATGATGCTCACGGTTTGATCTTGGAAGAAATAGGATAATTTCATTATTTTATGTCTTGGATTGTGTGTGATATCTTTGCAAGATTTTACTTGAATAATTCGGCCAATGCATGTTTAGGTGCTTAGAAGGATTTTCTTTTGAAATGACTAATGGGAGTGACTATATTCTATGTGAATGCTATTTTATGTTTGATGAAATGATGTGTTGAATTCCTTTCTTCTTTTCGGTTTAGGGCTGAAAATAAATAAAATAAATTGAATTAATTTTCATGAGGTTCATTCCATGATTTCAAGGTTTAGAATTTATTAGTAATAAGGAAATGTTAATCATGGGTAATTCGGTTTGTCATGATTTAAGTAAGAGGTTAAGTTTGAATTATTTTCCTATACATGTTTGAGTTGGTGTGTTAATGTTACAATTTAATTAGTTATTTTCTTTAACCTAAGAGTGTTTTGCAATAAGTGAATGATGAGTGTTTTAAGAATTATATTTTCATAACATGAATATTTTAGATTATGTTTTTAATAAAGAAAGGAAGTTTATTTGAATAAAAGAGTATTTCTAAATTGTTTTCAAAGTTTTTCTCAAAAACCTTTTTAATCCTAGATTTAAGTTGAATTTGGAAGTTTTGAATAATTAACAACAAGTTTTCAAAAAGAGAATTGTTTTCAAAAACGAATTAAAAGAGTGTATCGAAATCGTTTCTAACGCACGGGAAAAATGTCGTAGTTCGAGCGACGGACGTGAAGGAAATGAGGAGAGGATAGCGACCGGGAATCTTGGGAGAACTTTAGGATGTGTCGTCATCGAGGTGAGAGAGGGGCTTTCCCTTAAGACGTCGTGGTATTTAGGTAACATATTAAGAGGTCCAATCATCTCAAAGGTTGGACTCCAATCTCATTTAGCGTAGTGGTGTATGTGATAGCACATGTTTGATTGCTTTGGCTATCCACCCGAACGGCTGAGATTGGTTTGTTAAGCATGATATTATATTTTCTGATTGTGTATGCTTGAACTGTTAGTTATCTTATTTTGCAAATGATCTATTGATTAGTTAAGTAGTTATGATATTGTTGGAACCGTTTGAATAAGCAATAAAGACTAAAAGTATGAAAGTAATAATCTAAAAATAAAGAGAAAAAGAATGATGGGTATGAATGAGAAGAATAGTTGAAAAAGAATCGCGACGAGGAGACGATGCTAAGATACGATAAGAAATATCCGACGAAGCGAGCGGAAGCGTGGGGGTGATGAGTGGAGCCAATGATGTTGTGAAGCCGAGCTGACAAGGAAGGATACTAATGACGTTGCTGAGTCATCGAGATGTGAAGGACGCGGAAGATGCTGCTGAACCACCGTTGACGAAGAGGACTATGAGGATGTTGATGAGTAAGAATGGATGAGATGCATGAGAAATGATGATGATGAAAAGATGCTGCGATGATTTAAGTATTCGAGTTTTTAGGGGGATTAGATGTGAACGATTAGCGGTCGGGACTCGTTGAAGGGATGCACCAAGGATGAGCCGACCATTAGGATTAAGCCGTAATTAAAATTCCTTAAAAGACTCTAAAAGACACTAACAGATGCGGTGAGGAATGAGTGTCGTATCGAAGTAGTGGAGAGGAAGGAACCATAAGTATCTGCGGATACTTAGGAGGAGATTGCATTAGGGGAGGACAATGACGGTGATACGTCAAGAAGTCTAGAGTACTTTCTAGGCGGAATGAATTCCACAAGTGGCGTACTAACGTGGTAGGGACTGGGTCTAATGCCGTGGCAAGTTCTGCTTTCGAAGGTAGAATAGTACTGTCGCCCCCTAAATTGCAAATCTTGAACAGTGAGAGGGACTGGAACGGGGCATTGTGATTTGCCACTGAGATACAGTGAGCCTGATTAATGATAATGAATGAATTGAATTGATTTGAGGATGTATTCCTCCTGGTCTGGGACCATATGTTGTGAGACAGCTGTCGTGCCCGCGTGGTAAAGGTCATGTACTCCTGTTTGCTTCCGACTAGGTTGGGTGGTTGACCGAGGAGATGTTGACGTGTGTGAGCTCAATGATGTCTCCCCCTCATCTTTGATGCTAACCGATCTAATAAGACTTAAAGAACCAAACATCTTAATGATAAGCGCTGTGATAATAATGATAATAATAATTATAGTAATAAAAATACCAAGTGATGGATAAGATTGAAAAGTGGAATATGATATGAGTACCTTGAAGTATTCGTCGAGTTTGAGAATAAGGAATGAAAGAGAAGTACCAAGGTTGAGAATATAATATCAATGAATTTTTAAAAACATATTGTTATGAATGATCAAATGTATGTTTATGTTTATACCCTGATGATGATTATGCGTGGCTTTGATTATGTTTTATTGTGCTTGATTTAATTTGTTATAGTTATTTTGTCTTAATATTTACCTGATGTAATCCCACATAGTCGACATTGCCGTTTTGGGTAGCTCACTCTCTCTATCATTTCTATTATGCATTGTATAAAATTGTACGGATCCTAGATGGCCAATATCGCAAGATATCAGTTGATGCGGGAAATAGGAGCAACTCCATGGAGAGGAGACAACAACACTATGTCTGTCTATGTGATGTTCTTCATAGAGATCCCGCGTAGAAGGGCAGAGTTAGCCGAGAGGATTGATGCCTCGGAGACGGAGACAGATGGCGCGTTGGACGACTCTACGGTGGAGATTACTGAGGAGGCCGAGAAGGAGGATCCCGACCTCTGGTCTGAGGATGAGCTGGAGGAGTATCTTATTAGTGATGAAGGCTAGTACTTTAGCCCTGAGGGTCTGCTGGCAGATGATGAGGACGAGTGACAGAGCAGTATTAGAATGCAAGTGTTAGAAAAGGGTCATGACTAGGAATTAGGTAATTTCCCTTTTGAGTTATGTATTCCACCTCAAGTTCTTAGCATCCTGGCTTTATCCTGCTGTAACCCCAAACATGTTTATTTCGAGTACTGATGTTTTGTAAATTAAATCGAATGGGCTATTCTGTTTAAATGACGTTTTGGAAAACCAGTTTCAAAGTGCGGTGTCTTGTGACATCTCGGTTTGGAACTTGAAAGAGGGTACGCACTTGAGAACGTAACTTTTAATTATAATCAAGTTTCAAAACGAAACCGTTCCCACGAGTACGTAACTCTTGTTTATAAAAATTTTAAAAAAATGGCCCAAATTTTCAAGGTATTTTAATATAAACAGTTGTGGTTTCAAGTTGCCAAATCGGGGTGTTACAAAAAGCATGTGGAGGTAAGAAAAAGTGGATTGGGAGGTCAGAAACCATATTTCGAAGTTTGAGTTTCATATTGAAGGCCATATTTCGAAGTTGAAAGAGCTTAATGAAATGGAAGAATTGGGAGGTCAGAAAAAAGTGCTATGCAGTATATAACATTTGTTCTTTTTTCGTTATTGTCATCATATTTTCTTGAGAGATCTAATAGCTGGTTTTTAAAATGTGACCATCATTTCAGATGGAAGTTGTAATGAAATTGCTGAAGGGAAGTCATGTGAATCAGCTGAAATGGTGACGCCAACATCTTTACAGAGGCTGCAACCTGGAAAAACTATTTTGCGGTCTCTACCCTCAGTTAGTGATAAACATTTGTGTTTAGAACAATCTTCTGATCAAGCAAATACATTTAACAAATCAGGTATATTTGTATTTGACTTATATTGATTATGCATGTTCTTAGATTTAGTAATGATTATGTTAACAAAATTTTGCAGATGAGAGGTCTATGACTCGAAGTGCATTAACTGATATTACAAATACTATTAATGCAAGTCGAAGACGATTAAAACGTATTTTTGAGATTGATGATAATCGGTTTGTAAGATTGCTTAGCTTAGATTTTGACGACATCACTGATGATCTTTCTTTAAAGACTGGAGGTATACTCACTGCAAACTCTTATGAAATTAAATTAATGCTTTGTAATGTAATTTACCATATAGATTGTGTATCTCTAATTTGTGTTGGATTACTAAATTGTTCTTTAAATATGTTCTGTTTTGTTGGAATTTAAAGAACCAAGTACTGCAAATCTTCAACACGATGGTGTGCATGTTCAAAGAAGGTGTGCAAACTCAACAATGCACATATCACATAACAAAGAGAATATTTGTCCTTCAAATGGAGTTTCAAATATTGATATACCTGGTATATAAAACTACTTATTTATTTTTAAGTCATTTTTCAATTGTAATTTTTATTAAAAATTGAAGTTGTATTGGCAGATTCATCTACAAGTAGGGAAAGAAAATTCCCTTTTCATTCTGAAGATGTAATTTTAACTAATTCTCCAATTTCGAAGCAGAGCAAGGCAAATCATGAACCAGATTGTGTGCTTATTGAAAGTATATGTGCAAATTCAATGACAAGTGGATCACAAAACAAAGAGAATTTTTTGTCCATCAACTGGAATTGGAAATATTCATATGCCCGTACATGGTATAAGAAATTTCTCTTTTGTTTTAACTCATTTTTCAATAATCAAAATCAAAATGACTATTAATTAATTTTCTTTATGCAGAGTCATCTACAAATAGGAAAAGAATGTTCCCCTTTCATTATGATATTATAAATTTAGCTAATTCTGAAAATTCAAAGCAGAGCAACTCGAATATTGAAAAAGATGTTGTGCATGTTCAAAGTAAATGTGCAAATTCAGTGAGAAGTGGGTCAGGAATGATAGAGAATATTTGTTCTGATATACCTGGTATAAAAATCTTCTATTTTGTTTTGATTTTGTAACACCCCTAATTTTCGTCTCCCGGATAATAAGGAAAATTAATAATAAAAGTTTTATTATTAATTTATATAAATTCCCCAAGTTATGTTTTGTATTTAATTAGCCTTGAAATATAAAAATAGGTGAAGGTATTTTTATATGGCAAATAAATACAAAAATATGGATATTGCATTTTGGTCCTTGGATTAGGACCTAAATGTAATATTAGAAAGATTCTTGGAGGGAAAGATTTAAAAAGTATTAATTTTTAAATTTTGCACTGATCTAACCGGTTAGTAATGCCCTGTAACCGGTTACACGATGAACCCAGAAACTAGGTTAGTGCATTTGATGAGTAATCACTTGATTAATCCCCTTAATTGCCACGAATCCCACTCGATTCATAGTGGGAAACGTGTGTCGGTCTGCATGTTAAGAAAATCCCTCTATTTAAAACTCTATGGTTGATGAATTGAGGCTATTTTGCCCAAGTGTGGGGAAATTGCTCTGTTTAGGGTTCTTGATTCGTCTGGTCTGATTCTTCTTCTGTGTGAGGAGTGGGGCTTCGAGTGATACACAAACACGAAGCTTACATCCAGAGCTTCGTGTTGATATAAAAATTGTGAGCCAAAAGTGGGTGTGGAAGGAGAAATCGATCTCTGAAGTTGCAGCTTGAAAAACTGGTCCAGTGTTGTTCTTGGTCTTGGAAGCTAGGTTTAAGCTCTGATTGTGGTAAGTACAAGTAACTTTTAAGCCTCAAACCACTTTGATTTTCTAGTGCATGTTACCTAGAGCAAGTCCTAATTGTTTTCCCTAATTTCTTTGGTCAATTTCTATGTCAAAATCTCTGGTGTTTGGACCTTGTTGCTGAAAAACGTGGTTGAGAGCAGAACCTAGAATTTCTGTGGAGTCTGTGGATTTTCTTCAAATCTCAGAGATTATACTCATCAAACACGACTTAGAGGTATGGGAGAAGTTTACCTTATACTAGATTTAGACTAAAATCGTGTGTTTTAGGATTTGAGTCAACAAAGACTCAAAAGGGCATTATGTGTAAAGGTCAAAAAGGCTTGGAGGCCAAATTTGTGACTCAATCTTTGTTGAGCAAGTTTGACAATCTGCATGCAAGTGATTTTGATGCTTGAATCATAATCTAAATGCTTATTATGAGTTTTGTGGTATTAAATTGTGTTTATGTAGGTTTTTATGCAATTTGATACTTTAATTTGACTGCATGCAAATGAAATATGTTCCTGTGGTGGAACATGTTTAAATTAAGGTTTGTTAACTCTATTGAGTGTTGAAATTGGTTAGATTTGAGTATTGAAAAGAATGGTATGCAAAACCTCACTTTTCAGTGTACAGACTGCATAATCTAACTGGTTATTCGATATTTGTAACCGGTTAGCTACTGTAAAATTTCAAAGAAAATGAATTTCTGAAATTGGTCCTGTGTTCTTACCATTTTTACTCAAGTCTATACTCTAATTTCACTTGAACTCAATCTGGAAACAAGTTGATAACTACTTTTTGGTTCTGATTGAAATTGAGGAGTTAATGCCTTAATGTTATGAGATAATTTCAAAAGGAAAATTGTGCTCAATTGGAATTGGATTATGATTTAGACTTTTGAATGATAAAATCAGTGGGTTTGAGGTATAAAACAATGTTGAAACTTGTTTATGGATTGGGTAGAGAATTCAAGAAAAAAGGTTTTCTGAATTTCAATGGTTAACAAGTTCAGGTCTGTAATTCTAACCGGTTAGCCTGAGACTGTAACCGGTTAGTACCTGAAACTGAAAAATAAAAGTTAAGTCTTTTAAGTGAAAAGTGAATACCATTGGTTAAGTTTTTCCCAATCCAAGCCTAATGGCATGTTTTTAAGTTAATTCATGGATGAATTTTGGTGCCAAAGGTTATACCTCAAATTAATCATTCAAAAGAGAAATTGAGATATTTCTAAATCACAATAATTAAATTAAAGATAAAACCAACCTGAATAATTGTGCATTCATGCATAGAGAATGGAAGATGGGTAGGTAGGAAACGATTATCATATTCTGGGAATATGAGGAGGGTACTCCGGGAGTACCAAATTTGTAACCTACTTGATGACACATTCTGGGAATGTGGCCAGTGTCTGGGACATGGTTTTTATGCGTTCCGGGAACGTGATGCACACTCTGGGAGTGATGCTTGTTTTTCCAAGTATGGTTTGGCATACGTTCTGGGAACGAATGTCAGTGTTCTGGGAACACAACGGTGTATTGGATGGACGTCCAAGATGGACTTTTGTTAGATGCCTCAGTTGTGGATAGAAGTCATGCATCATGCCACTTGCATTATAAGAGATATAATGTTGAAAAAGGGTATGCTCATATGTACTTGCATTATTGTCTGTCCATGATATATTTGTGCTTGTATTTTAGTCTTTATTGATTATGTATATGTGTATACTTACTCCATATGCCCTGTTTAGGTGATGGCCAGATATCTAGCCTGCATCGAGATACGCCCTATCTCTAGTGGTATATGGACGTACGAGGAGCACCGAGCCACCTTTGAGGGGGAGGTGGAGATTGTTAGAATTATTGATAGGATTGGCAGCTGACACCCAAGAGGGGGGGGGGGGTGGGTGAATTGGGTGTTTACAAAAACATTGGTTTCAAATCGTTTTCAATAAAATTAAAGAGATTTTGCAGCGGAAAACTAATATATTGAATAAAAACGATTTTGCGGAAGCTTTAATAATAATAATAATAATAATAATAATAATAAAAACTAATATGCGCGAAACTCAAATAAATAAGAACAATGAAAACCGTTACCGCGCTTATTATTTTAAATTCTCTTAAAATAGATTATTAGGAAAATAGTTGTTATGATGCGCAACAAATAAATATAACAACGAAATATAAAAGAGATAAGGGATAGAAGAGATTGCACCGGAGATTTTATCCTGGTTCGGCGAACCCGGCCTACTCCAGTCCCCAAGCGAACCGCTTGAGCTTTTCACTAAACCAAGACGCCACACGTCCCCAAGTACAACCAGAGCGCCCCGCAAGCTACTAGGAACCTCCTTTCGTTAGGGACCTAGATACACAACTAGGAAAACCTTTCCTAGATTTCCAGATAGCCTAACTACTAGGTGACCCACCGTTCGTCTAGCACTACCCACACAACAAAGGGTTCCTCACCCTACAATCACGAACGCAGCACGTCCGCACTAGGAGATTCACTCCCTAGTCTCTAAGGGTTACACACCCCTTTACAACACTGGTTATGGTATGAGTGATTGGTACAGGACCTATATTGCACTCTTAATAGTGCGGATACAACAATATAAGGCTCTAACAAAAGTGTGTTCTATACAACACGAATACAACAATAAAGCTCTATGGCAATGAAGTTAAATCACAAGTGTATAGGCCAAAGTAAAGTTTTTCTTCTCAAAAGATATGAACGATAAAACCAGAGAATTGAGAAGGAGAAGAAGAAGAAGAACGTGTAAAGGTTTTTCAAAAAAGTTATCAGCATAAAAACTTGATTCAAATCCTTTTTATAAAAACAACAATTAACACATGTTTAAAATCAAAAACCATATCATAAAGATTTAAGACATAAAACTAAAGATTTGAGAATATTTGAAATTCAAATTTTGAATTTGAAAAATAGAATCAAATCAAAACTGATTTTGGAAATAAATCAAATTTAAAATAAGAATGAAATCAAATCCGGAAATATTCAAAATTGATTTTCTGAAATCAAATAAGTAAAATAATATTTTTGAAATCAATAAAATCAAATCAAATAGATTTAAAGAATAAAATAAAATAGAATAAAATCAATTTTGAAATCAGAAACAAATAAAATAGGTTTAAGGAATAAAATAAAAGATTTGATTCTTAAAAACAAATAAGGAAATATTTTCAAAACTAAAATCAAATTCGAATTTTGAAAATAAATCAGAATCAAATATGTAAAAACAAATCTGGAAATAAATCAAAATGATTCTGACACGTTTTTCAATAAAACTTGAGGTAATCGATTACTTCAGGAGAATAATCGATTATCCCCTTAAAAATAGAAACTTTTAAATTCTTTTGAAAAACTAGTAATCGATTACAACATAAAATTTAATCGATTACTTCACTTCTGTTTAATATATGATGCAACTGATATAATCGATTATCACTGGTCAAATAATCAATTTCACAGCCTCTGGAAAATATATGATGTAACTCCAGTAATCGATTATCTGTGCCAAGTAATCGATTACTTTCATACAAAAAGTAATGGATTAGCCAGGTTCAAATACTCGATTACACACTCTCTGGATTTTCTATGATGCAACATAAATAATCGATTATCTTGAAAGAGTAATCGATTATCTCTGTCAAAACTTGTCTTGACAGATTTTCACAACTTAGAGAAATCCAGCTAGAGGTTGTCAAGATATATTTTCACAGTGAATCAATTAGGACATTAAAAATACGTTTTTAGAAAAACTCTTTTTGCAATTAAAAACATAAACTAAGTTAAAAACAGATTTTCATGAAAACACATTTTGCAATTAAAACATTTTTCACAAAATGTTCTTTTCTTCTCCTTAACATGAAAAACTAATTTTGACCATTAGACATTTGTAATAAAAATTCATTACCTTACAAATTTCCTATGGGCCAGGCTACACTAAACTTGAACATGAAGCTTGAGCCTTAACTTTAGCCTTGAAACTTGATGCTTGAACTTGATGCAGCTTGATGCTTGAAACTTTGAATCTTGTTTGTAATCATCAAAACATTATCTTCTAGAATCCTTCTAGCATTACTCTTTACGTCCTTTGGGGCAAGCTTGACTTCCAACACTCCCCCTTTTTGATGATGACAAACCCTTTTCTGAGTTTCTGCATCACAAGCATTAAGCAGCAAGTATAGCACAATATAGTCCAATATTCGTCATAGGAAATTTAAATACAAATAGAGAATATAGAGAATAATTGATTAAGCCATGAAATAGTTTCTCTTCATTCTCATAACCTCCCCTTGCATATATGGTTAGTATGCACATGAAGCTCAGAATTCTTCTCCCCCTTTTGTCAACATCAAAAAGGTGGTGAGAAGACTTTAGCAGGATTAGGGTTCTTCTCCCCCTTTTGTCAACATCAAAAAGGTGGTGAGAAGACTTTATCAGGATTAGGGTTCTTCTCCCCCTTTGTACTATACTCCCCCTGAAATACTGAATAGATACATTAATAATAACAAAGGAGGTGACTATGCATATTTAATCCCCCTATTTGACATCAGCAAAAAAAATAAGTATGGGATACAAAAAGGATTCCTTCCCAATACACAATAAAAAGCAGCATGATGTCAAAATGGGATGAAGAAGCAAAACATGTTTTAATGCAACTATTCAAATAATACTTTTCTCCCCCTTTCTAAAAGGTTTTTCCAAAATAAGCATAACATGAAGGGAGATGAAAAATGCATCATAAAAACATGTGAATGCTCACTATCATCAAAACTTTAAAATCCTATATGCCATGACAATAATAACATATGATTCATGATAGCACATATTGTCATATAAGGCATATATCGCATAAACAAGTATCACATAATAAAAAATAAGAGTAGTCTTATCGAGATGACGCTTTCCATGTATGTAGTCATTCCATTTGTGGAGTTTCTTCCTTTGATAGAGTATCATTACATATCTTGTAGAAAGCTCTACTTGTTCAGTATGTTGCACTTCTTCCACTCCAAGAGATCATTCACATATCGCAGAGTCACTATCAAGTGCTTGAGTATTGCCCAGTTCTCTTGTCATTTGAATGCATTAACCATAAGTTTGTAGAGAACGTTGCATACTGATACTTGTAGCAATACCTGCAAAACTAATTAGCACGTTTCTCTTGGTATCCAAGATAATTGGATCCTCAGGAATTAGTAACACATGAATATAGTGTATGCTGGAAAATAATGTATTCTTCAAAAAAATTTGTACCAACATAACGAAGAAGGAATAAATACAATTTCAGCACCATGATAAACATGTGTAACACAAAGATAAATATCACAAGATAATTAAAACAAATTAAGAGCAGTGATACTTATCATAGGAGTTGATTTTCCACATGTAGTGGGGATTGTTTGTGCACTTGTGGAGTTCTTCCTTTAAGTCTCTCGTCCTTATAGAATAAATTGATAAGAGCTCCACTTGTGTCTAATCATGTCACATTTCCCTTGATTCAATTCATATCCCTCTTTGATATCCTTTCGTTTAAGTCCATAGTGCATGAATCCTATCCTCAGGAAGAGGTAGCATAACTCGCACTTTTTACATCACCTACAAAAACCACTTGAGAGCATTTCTTTTGGTATCCAAATAGAATTGGATCCTTAAGGATTAGTAGCATCTCCTCACAAATATCAAAGATATTGTGGAGGCACAATATGAATAAACAATTTTAAACACATGCACTAATCATAAAAATAAATAACATCATGCTTATGTTATAAGTCCATGTCGTACCAAACATGTCCTTACAACTACAGGCATGTCCTCATATATTAATGTAATACCATTACATATAAAGTGTAATCATGTGATAGAAAATAAAAAAAATTTAGTCACACATGATATAACACACTATATGTAACAGGTATCTAGGACTATACAAAAAATAATCATGTGCTTATAAGAATTTTCAAAAGGTGTAAAACACACATGATTTAATTCAACCAAGGAGTGATCATGATAATTAAAAATATTAAAAAAAAAAAATTTAGCACCCATGATCCACCTTAGTATGAATAAAAATTAGAATAGTCCAAGTATACCTTTGTATAGTCATTGATATAAGAAGAATAAGAGGTAGGTATCTTAGGTTTGTTGACCAAAGAAGTATTCGCCTTTACCCATTGCTTCACTTTTTGATTTTTGACCATGTTGGTTCTTCCATATTCCTTGTGTGAAGCTTTGTTGTTGGTAGGCTTGATTCTCCTTTGACCGACCCATCTATTTCTTGTCCTCTTAGGTGTCACCCATGATAATTTCTCCTTTACTCTTCCATGTGGTTCATGCCATTGCTTCTTACTTGAGGTCCTTGACCTTATGATTTCACCTTTTTGAACATTAGAAGCTTTGGTTGTGAACATCTTTCTCTTTTGACCATATTGTTTGTTTTTGGACCATTTACCCATCACTTTCATAGACTTCCCCTTTCCTTGTCCAATTTGTTCTTCCTATGGTTTAATTTCCTGCACATTCACAACACTAGAAGAACCTTTTGGTACCCATTCCATCTTGGGTCCTTTGGGGTTAGTCTTGGGTTCCTTGGGTAACTTTGGAACCCATTGCATATTATTTCTCATATATAAATTTTTACGATAAAAGCATAAATGAGAAATATGTCCTAAATCGCCACAATAATTGCAAGTAATGGGTTTGGATGATGATTTGACTTTTTCAAAATTATTTTCATGAAACTTTGAATTTTTTATTTCACATTGAAAAATATTATTGTCATCCACTTTACTTGATTTTTTGATATCCACATTATTTTCAATTTCATCAAGTAAAGAATTTGAACAATTTGATTTTTCAATGTTACTTTCAAAAAGTGCTTCCTCAACTTGTTTTCCAATATCAAAGCAATTTTCAAAAATAGTTGAGGAGCTATTTTCTAAAAATATCTCTTTATCAAAAATATCTCCATTTTTCAAAAAATCAATTTCATTTTCAATTTGAGATAATTTTTGTAAAGAGTCCAAGTTTCTATTTTCTAAAGATAACAAATCATCATTCAAATTATTATATGCAAATTGTATAGATTTAGAACAAGGACTAATTGAAATTACCTCATGGTCCTCATGAGCCAAGTAGTCGGATGTTTTAATTTCATCTGCCATTGATTCCGCATCCGAGTCACTTGATTCCTCTAGTGAGTCCATAAAGTTTTCAAAAATCCTCTCTAAGTCATCACAGTCGCTTGTTGAGTTACTCCCCACGCTTTCACTTTCATCATCAGAATCTTCGTCTAGGGAGTTGGTCCTTTCACGTTCTATATCAACTTCTTGTTGTTCCTTCTCCTCTTTCCTGTGGACACTTACACTTTCAACAAGATCATTAGTAGCATAGTGTAGATGTAAAGTGTCCCAAATATCCTTAGAATTTTCACAATTATCAATAATAGCAAATGCATCATGGTTCAAAGCATTTTTAAAAACATGCATAGCTTGAAAATTCAAGGAAGAAGATTTTTCATCAAAACCATGTAAAACGACATTCCATAGACGAATGCTGATAGATTGTAAAAATATTTTCATTCTCGCACTCCAATAGTGGAAATTATTTCCATCAAAAAATGGTGCATCATCGAATGAAAATCCCTCCATATTAAAATAAATAAAACATCCCAACGCTGCCAATCTACAATGGATCTTTAACTCAGGCTGTTAAGCCTTTACCAGAGCACGAAGCTCTGATACAATTGTTAGAATTATTGAAAGGATTGACAGCTGACACCCAAGAGGGGGGGTGAATTGGGTGTTTACGAAAACATTGGTTTCAAATCGTTTTCAATAAAATTAAAGAGATTTTGCAGCGGAAAACTAATATATTGAATAAAAATGATTTTGCGGAAGCTTTAATAATAATAATAATAATAAAAACTAATATGCGCGGAACTCAAATAAATAAGAACAATGAAAACCGTTACCGCGCTTATTATTTTAAATTCTCTCTTAAAATAGATTATTAGGAAAATAGTTGTTATGATGCGCAACAAATAAATATAACAACGAAATATAAAAGAGATAAGGGATAGAAGAGATTGCACCGGAGATTTTATCCTGGTTCGGCAAACCCGGCCTACTCCAGTCCCCAAGCGACCCGCTTGAGCTTTTCACTAAACCAAGACGCCACGCGTCCCCAAGTACAACCAGAGCGTCCCGCAAGCTACTAGGAACCTCCTTTCGCCAGGGACCTCAATACACAACTAGGAAAACCTTTCCTAGATTTCCAGATAGCCTAACTACTAGGTGACCCACCGTTCGTCTAGCACTACCCACACAACAAAGGGTTCCTCACCCTACAACCACGAACGCAGCACGTCCGCACTAGGAGATTCACTCCCTAGTCTCTAAGGGTTACACACCCCTTTACAACACTGGTTATGGTATGAGTGATTGGTACAGGACCTATATTGCACTCTTAATAGTGCGGATACAACAATATAAGGCTCTAACAAAAGTGTGTTCTATACAACAAGAATACAACAATAAAGCTCTATGGCAATGAAGTTAAATCACAAGTGTATAGGCCAAAGTAAAGTTTTTCTTCTCAAAAGATATGAACGATAAAACCAGAGAATTGAGAAGGAGAAGAAGAAGAAGAACGTGTAAAGGTTTTTCAAAAAAGTTATCAGCATAAAAACTTGATTCAAATCCTTTTTATAAAAACAACAATTAACACATGTTTAAAATCAAAAACCAAATCATAAAGATTTAAGACAAAAAACTAAAGATTTGAGAATATTTGAAATTCAAATTTTGAATTTGAAAAATAGAATCAGAATCAAATCAAAACTGATTTTGGAAATAAATCAAATTTAAAATAAGAATGAAATCAAATCCGGAAATATTCAAAATTGATTTTCTGAAATCAAATAAGTAAAATAATATTTTTGAAATCAATAAAATCAAATCAAATAGATTTAAAGAATAAAATAAAATAGAATAAAATCAATTTTGAAATCAGAAACAAATAAAATAGATTTAAGGAATAAAATAAAAGATTTGATTCTTAAAAACAAATAAGGAAATATTTTCAAAACTAAAATCAAATTCGAATTTTGAAAATAAATCAGAATCAAATATGTAAAAACAAATCTGGAAATAAATCAAAATGATTCTGACACGTTTTTCAATAAAACTTGAGGTAATCGATTACTTCAGGAGAATAATCGATTATCCCCTTAAAAATAGAAACTTTTAAATTCTTTTGAAAAACTAGTAATCGATTATAACATAAAATTTAATCAATTACTTCACTTCTGTTTAATATATGATACAACTGATATAATCGATTATCACTGGTCAAATAATCAATTACACAGCCTCTGGAAAATATATGATGTAACTCCAGTAATCGATTATCTGTGCCAAGTAATCGATTACTTTCATACAAAAAGTAATGGATTAGCCAGGTTCAAATACTCGATTACACACTCTCTGGATTTTCTATGATGCAACATAAATAATCGATTATCTTGAAAGAGTAATCGATTATCTCTGTCAAAACTTGTCTTGACAGATTTTCACAACTTAGAGAAATCCAGCTAGAGGTTGTCAAGATATATTTTCACAGTGAATCAATTAGGACATTAAAAATACGTTTTTAGAAAAACTCTTTTTTGCAATTAAAAACATAAACTAAGTTAAAAACAGATTTTCATGAAAACACATTTTGCAATTAAAACATTTTTCACAAAATGTTCTTTTCTTCTCCTTAACATGAAAAACTAATTTTGGCCATTAGACACTTGTAATAAAAATTCATTACCTTACAAATTTCCTATGGGCCAGGCTATACTAAACTTGAACATGAAGCTTGAGCCTTGACTTTAGCCTTGAAACTTGATGTTTGAACTTGATGCAGCTTGATGCTTGAAACTTTGAATCTTGTTTGTAATCATCAAAACATTATCTTCTAGAATCCTTCTAGCATTACTCTTTACGTCCTTTGGGGCAAGCTTGACTTCCAACACTCCCCCTTTTTGATGATGACAAACCCTTTTCTGAGTTTCTGCATCACAAGCGTTAAGCAGCAAGTATAGCACAATATAGTCCAATATTCGTCATAGGAAATTTAAATACAAATAGAGAATATAGAGAATAATTGATTAAGCCATGAAATAGTTTCTCTTCATTCTCATAACCTCCCCCTGCATATATGGTTAGTATGCACATGAAGCTCAGAATTCTTCTCCCCCTTTTGTCAACATCAAAAAGGTGGTGAGAAGACTTTATCAGGATTAGGGTTCTTCTCCCCCTTTGTACTATACTCCCCCTGAAATACTGAATAGATACATTAATAATAACAAAGGAGGTGACTATGCATATTTACTCCCCCTATTTGACATCAGCAAAAAAAAATAAGTATGGGATACAAAAAGGATTCCTTCCCAATACACAATAAAAAGCAGCATGATGTCAAAATGGGATGAAGAAGCAAAACATGTTTTAATGCAACTATTCAAATAATATTTTTCTCCCCCTTTATAAAAGGTTTTTCCAAAATAAGCATAACATGAAGGGAGATGAAAAATGCATCATAAAAACATGTGAATGCTCACTATCATCAAAACTTTAAAATCCTATATGCCATGACAATAATAACATATGATTCATGATAGCACATATTGTCATATAAGGCATATATCGCATAAACAAGTATCACATAATAAAAAATAAGAGTAGTCTTATCGAGATGACGCTTTCCATGTATGTAGTCATTCCATTTGTGGAGTTTCTTCCTTTGATAGAGTATCATTACGTATCTTGTAGAAAGCTCTACTTGTTCAGTATGTTGCACTTCTTCCACTCCAAGAGTAATCACTTGATAAATATTAATTTTTAAATTTTGTACTGACCTAACCGATTTGTAATGACCTGTAACCGGTTAGACGATGAACCCAGAAACTGGGTTAGTGCGTTTTGATGAGTAATCACTTGATTAATTCGTTTAATCGCCACGAATATAGCTCTAATTCAGTGGAAAACGCATGTCTCCTTGCATGGCACACGAATTGTTCTATAAAATGCTGAATTTCTGAGGTATTGGGGTTGATTTCTGCATTTGGTGTTGAAGAGAGGCTGTTAGGGTTTCAAATTCGTCCAGAGTAATTCCTCTTCTTCTTTGAGAGTTAGAGAGTGAGAGATACACTTCTGAAAAGCTTGAATCAAGGGCTTTTCAATTATATACAACTTGTGAGTTGAGGATTCGTGTGTGAGGAGAAATCAACCTTAGAAGTTGGAGTTGGGAGACTGAACTCTGTTTTCTCTTTGTTCTGGAAGCTGAGTTCGAGCCTTGATTCTGGTAAGCACAGATAATGTTTAAGTTTCAAACCACTTTTATTTCCTAGTGCATGTTACCCAGATCAAGTTCTAATTGTTTTCCCCAATTTCTTTGGTCCATTCCTATGTCAAATTCTCTGGTTTTTGAACCTTGTTGCTGGAAAACGTGACTGAGGGCAGAACTTAGGTTTTCTGTGGAATCTGGGAATTCTCTTCAAATTTCAGTGCTAACACTCATCAAACACGACTTTGAGGTATGGGAGAAGCTTACCTTATACTAGATTTAGACTAAAATCAAGTGATTTAGGACTTGAGTCAACAAAGACTCAAAAGGGAATTATGTGTTTAAGGCACAAAGGCTTGGAGGCCAAATTCTAGCTCAATTCTGTTTTGAGCAACTTTATGTTGATGCATGCAAGTGATTTTGATGCTTGAATCATAATCTAAATGTTTATCATAAGTTTTGTGGTATTGAATTGTGTTTATATTGATTTTTATGCAATTTGATACAATAAGCTTAATGCATGCAAGTTGAATATGTTTATGTGGTTAAACATGTTTACTTAAGGTATATGAACTCTTTTAAAGGTTGAAATTTGGTTAGATTTGAGTAGTGAACAGAATGGTTTGTCAAACCTCTTGTTTTAGTGTCTGACTGCATAATCTAACCGGTTACTCTATATTCGTAACCGGTTAGACACGGTAAAATTTCAAAAGAAAATAAGTTATAAAATCAGTCTTGTGGTCTTATTAATGCTACTCAAATCTAGGCCTTAATTTCATTGGAAACAATCTGAAAATAAGTTGATTATACTGTTATGGCTCAGATTGAAGTTAAAGAGTTAATACCTTAGTGTAATGAGATAATTTCAAGAGGAAATTGTGCTCATTTGGAAATGGAATGTGATTTAGACTTTTGAATGATAAACACAGTGGTTTTTGAGGTGTAAAACAATGTTAAACTTGTTTATGGATTGGGTAGAGAATTCAAGAAAAAGGGTTTTCTGAATTTCAATGGTAAATAGTTCAGGTCTGTAATTCTAACCGGTTAGCCTGAGACTGTAACCGGTTAGTACCTGAATTTGAAAAATAAAAAGTTAAGTCTTTTTTAGTACCATTGGTTATGTTTTCCCAATCTAAGCCTAATGGCATGTTTTTGAGATAATTCAAGAGCGAATTTCTGTGCCAAAGATTATGCCTCAAATTAATCATTCAAAAGAGAAATTGAAATATTTCTAAATCACCGTAATTAAAGTAAAGATAAAACCAACCTTGATGATTGTGCATCCATATAGAATGGAAGTTTGGTTGGTAGGAACGTTTATCATATTCTGGGAATATGAGGAGGGTACTCCGGGAGTACCAAATTGTAAGCTACTTGATGACACATTCTGGGAATGTGGCCAGTGTCCGAGACCTGGTTTTTTTTATGCGTTCTGGGAACGTGATGCACACTCTGGGAGTGATGCTTATTATCCAAGTATGGTTTGACATTACGTTTTGGGAACGAATGTAAGTGTTCTGGGAACACAAGGGTGTATTGGATGGACGTCCAAGATGGACTTTTAGAGGCCTCAGTTGTGGATAGAAAATCATACATCATGCCACTTGCATTATAAGAGATATAATGTTGAAAAATTGGTGTGCTCATATGTACTTGCATTGTTATCTGTCCATGACATACTTGTGTTTGTAATTTTAGTCTTTATCAATTATGTATATGTGTATACTTACTCCCTATGCCCTGTTTAGGTGATGGTCAGATACCTAGCTTGCATCGAGATACGCCCTATCCCTAGTGGTATATGGACGTACGAGAAGCACCGAGCCACCTTTGAGGGGGAGGTGGAGATTACTCTCTACCACCCTAACCCTCTGGTTCGGGTGCGACCTCATTGATTTAGGATCCCTTTAGTCTATACTTTGCATGTTCCACCCTTTTATACATATAGAGGACCACCCCCGGCTCGACCTGTGCGTCGATTTCATAGTTTTCGTTTCAGAGCTGCCACTCGTTCCCATCCTTCCTCCCATAGAGTTGTCACTGAGGAGACTCCTTCTCCTGGTCCGACTGATTTTGAGAGGACTGCTTCTGCAGATCCTAGACCCGGTGGTGGGGTCTCTACACAGTCAGGCGAGGTCGAGGAGGACCCTGTGGAGGATGAGGACGAGGAGGAGGTGCATGTCGAGCCGACTATTTCTGGTAGAGGTGGACCTGCTAGTTCATAGGAGCCTGCATAGCATGGATGTTTTGGATCCTAGATCCTAGGGATAGAGCTGTGGAGGATAAGAGGAGCTGCTGAGGACATGGATGACCTGCTCTGGGACTTCTATTTTTGGGTTATGTGATATATTGTATATATTTTGAGAGGTCTTAGAGTGAGGTTTATTTTATGCAGTTGGTTTGTATATGTTTTATCAACTCTTGCTATCTCGACTTATGTTACTTGCTACTGATGATACTGGTGGTGTTTTATCTTGACATATATATATATATATATATGATGTTTTTATTTACCTCAGCAGTGCCCCACAAGTATTACTTTTACTTCCGCATACTCTGATTTTGACGTAAAAGGATTCAGCAATAAGTTCTTATCCTATGCACTCGATCAAATTCAAGAGGCAATAATAATTTTCAATAAATGCTATGAAAATGTTTTATTATATTATAAAAATATTGTCTCGAGAGTCTTTTTGTAATTAAGATATTATTAAGCCGAATTCAAATATTTGTTTCGATTAAAAGTGTTTATGATTGAGCAAGTACCAATTAAAAAGGAAAAATTTTCTAGTCCTAATTTTGATAGCAAGTATTTTACATTTGGAAATATTTATTATTTTCGAAATATAAAACGAGGGTGTCACACCCTAACCCTCTGGTTCGGGTGCGACCTCGTAGATTTAGGATCCCTTTAGTCTATACTATGCATGTTCCACCCTTTTATACATATAGACGACCACCCCCGGCTCGACCTGTGCGTCGATTTCATAGTTTTCGCTTTAGAGCTGCCACTCGTACTCATCCTTCTTCCCATAGAGTTGTTACCGAGGAGACTCCTTCTCCTAGTCCGACTGACTTTGAGAGGACTGCTTCTACAGATCCTAGACCCAGTGGTGGGGTCTTTGCACTGTCGGGCGAGGTCGAGGAGGACCCTGTGGAGAATGAGGGCGAGGAGGAGGTGTCTGTCGAGCCTACTGTTTCTGCTAGAGGTGGACCTGCTGGTTCCTAGGAGCCTGCATAGCATAGATATTTTGGATCTAGGTCTAGGGATAGAGCTGCAGAGGATCAGAGGAGCTGCTGAGGACATGGATGACCTGCTCTGGGACTTCTATTTTGATCTTGTCATATATTGTATATATTTTTGAGAGGTCTTAGAGTGAGGTTTATTTGAGCAGCTGATTATGTATATGTTTTATCAAAACTTGCTATCTCGATTTTTGCTACTTGCTACTGTGATACTGGTGGGGGGTTTTATATCATGATACATATATATATATGGTGTTTTTATTTACCTAAGCAGTGCCCCACAAGTATTATTTTTACTTCCGCATACTCTAATTTTGGTTCAAAAAGGATTCGGCAATAAGTTTATATTTTTATAAGTTCGGTTAAACTCAAGAGGCAAATAACATGTTTTTAATAAACGTTACGAATATGTTCTATTATGATAAAAAGACATTGTCTTAAGAGCCTTTTGTGATTAAGATATTACTAAGCCGAATTCAAGTTATTCGTCAAAGTTAAAAGGTATTTATAATTGAGCAAGTACAAATTAAAGAGGAAAATTTTCTGCACCCAATTTTTGATAGCAAGTATTCTATATTTGGAAATATTTATTATTTTCAAGATATAAAACAAGGGTGTCACACGTTGGTGGTATCAGAGCATTGGTCCTGTCCCTCATGGCCCTGATGATGCAGCTAAGTATTATATCCAATGTTATTTGAATATGTTGAGTAAGATAGTTGAATAAGCTAGTTGTGCTTATGTTTTAAAGACCTTTTAGTGACCCTAAGCCCATAGTGCAGGTCTTTCTATGGCAACCAGAAATAGAAATTATACGAACGAAATGTTAGAACGTATTACGACTGTGCTGAAAGGTATGCAGCAGCAGCAGCAGCAACAGTAGCCACCTCAAGGACGAGCTGGTAATCCACATGTTGGTAATGTGGTAAATCATGATGCTAAGACTCTGTCGGAGTTTAGAAAGTGCAATCCACCAAGGTTTGAAGGAGGATACAAACCTGATGAGGCAAATAAGTGGTTGTATGAGATCAACAAGATTTTCAGAACATTAGACTATTCGGATGAGCAGAAGGTAACCTATGCAGTTTACATGCTTCATGGGGAAGCTGAGAACTGGTGGGATCATACGGTTCAATTGCTGAATTTTGAGAGAAGAGCAATCAATTGGGGAGTGTTTATGGAGAAATTCCTTAATAAATACTTTCCAAAAGATTTAAAGAGAAAGAAGGAGGTAGAGTTCATGCAATTGAAATAGGGAGATATGAGTGTAGGAGAATATGCTGCTAGATTTGAGGAGTTGATGAAATATTCTCCCTACTACTTGAATAACCCTGATGAAAGAAGTAAGTGTGTCAAGTTTGAAGGTGGACGGAGACCGGAGTTGAAGTCTATTTTCAGTTACCAGAGGATTCAGAGTTTTCCTGCACTTGTGGATATATGCAGAATGTATGTGGATGATAAGAAGGCTGAGTTAATAGGAAGCCAAGGACAAGGTTATGGACCACAGAGGAAGAAGAGATTTGATCACCGAAATAATGGTCCATATGCTCAGAAGAACAAGGGCAAGGGCAAAGCTGTGATTGATAACAAGAACAAGTCTCGCGATAATGCTCCTTATTGTGAGAAGTGTAGGCGTTATCATCATGGTCAATTCTGCTGGTCCACAGGAGGGTGTTTCAAATGTGGAAAGCAAGGTCATTTTGCCCGTGATTGCAGAGAGCCCGCAAAAGGTGATGCTAAAGGATCTGCTGGCAAGTCTGTGGTGCAAGGAAGAGTGTTTACCCTGAGTGGTAATGAAGCAACCCAAACCCCGAATCTCGTGCTAGGTAACTTTTTTCTTAATGATCAACCTTGCAAGATTATGTTTGATTCTGGAGCTACACATTCTTTTGTTTCTCATGAATGTGTGAGTAGGTTGAATCTTGTTGTTTCTGATTCGCCTTGCTATCTTAGTATAGATACCCCTACTGGGATACCCATCTTTACCTCTAAGGTTTGCTTAGGGTGTGATGTTGAAATCTTGGGTCGTGTCTCTAAAGTAGATTTGGTTGTTGGAAGTCAAGCTGGTTGGAAGGCATGCTTCAAACTCTCTATGGACTTCAAAGGAATTCATTTATATGTTTTGATGATAACAAGCCAACTCAAGCTCAAGCTCACAAGTGCAAGCCAAGTCTCAAGATTGAAGACTCAAGCAAGCATAGAATAGAAACCTTCTCTTTAGATCAAAATGTAAGGTAATGGAGTTTTTGTTTCTTTAAGTAGTTACAAAGCCAATAAGTTTTTCATTTTTAGAGAAGAAGGAAAAACGTGTTTTTGCATGAAAAATGTGTTTTCTGCATTTAACCTTAGTAAAATAATTGATGTTACAAAACTCTGTATATTTGTATGTGTGCAAGAGGGAGTAAAGTAATCGATTAACTTTGTTGCATCATAGAAAAATCAGAGAGGTTGTAATCGATTAAGTGATTTTTGTTAATAAGTTACTTTCTTATGGAAGTAATCGATTACATTGGTCAAGTAATTGATTATAATTGTTGCATCATATATTTTTCAGAGGCCTTGTAATCGGTTACAAGTTTTGTAGTAATCGATTACATGATGTTGCATCATATGCAAAACAGAGGCTTAGTAATCGATTAACTTATGAGTGTAATCGATTATTATAGTTGCATCACATAATGAACAGGAGTGATGTAATCGATTAACTATTCTTAGCCTAATCGATTACATGTTTTTCAAATGTTTTAAGAATTTCTATTTTTGTAGAAGTAATCGATTATTGCTTCTATGTAATCGATTATTTCTTGATTTATTGAAAAACGTGTTAGAATCATTTTTATTATTTCCTGATTTGTTTTTATATAAAAGATTCTGATATATTTTATAAAATTCGAAAATGATTTTAAATTTGAATTATTTCCTTTTTGGTTTTAAGAATCAAATCTTTATTTTATTTCGAAAATCGTTTTGATTTTATTTTGATTTTAAAACTTATTACAAATCTTTTATTATTCTATTTTGATTTGTTTTACTTAATTCAAAATCATTGTTGATTCAAATTGGTTTTCTTTTTAAATCAATCACTCCAACATTTTTCACGTTCAGATAGTTTTTCATTCTTTTTGCTCTCCACGTTTTCTCTCTTCTTCTTCTCAAGTCTTCTGCTTTTCATCGTTCATACTTTTTGAAGAACAAATCCTTATTGGCTGAGTAACATCTAGATAAACACTACTTCACTATCATAGAGCATATTGTTGTATCTGTGTTTTAAGAACACACAAAGCTATTGTAATCACAATCATATTCGTTCTAAACCTTAGTGGTTAGGGAGAGAATCCCTTAGTGGACGTTTGATACGTCGTAGGGCGAGGAACCCTGCTGTGTGATTGAGGCCCCTAGCGAACGGAGGTTCCTAGTAGTGTGCGGGGTGCTCTTGGTTGTAATAGGGTGCGGCTCTATTGCTTGGTTATAAGAACTCTCAGGCGGGTCGCTTGGGGACTGGACTAGGCCTTTCGACGGGAAGGCTGAACCAGTATAAAATTCACCGGTGCAAGCTTTTCTAACCCTTATCTTTTATTTTCCGCATATTTACTTTATTTACGTTTCCGCGCTACTCGATTATATTTTCTATCGTTTTCGCGATCCATAACAAACGTTTTATCTCTCCGTCTCAAAACAATTTTTAATTTGGTACGAATTTTTCAATACATAATAAAACTCGATTCACCCCCCCTCTCGAGATTTTGAGGCCAAAACCAACAATTGGTATCAGAGCTAGTCTCTTGTGCTAAGACTTAACCGTCTCAAGAGTATGGCTTCAAACTCTCTGTTTGGAGGTGAAGGGAGTTCTATTAACCGTCCTCCCATGTTTGATGGGGTAGGGTACGCGTATTGGAAAGCCCGTATGAAAATTTTTATTCAAGGAGTAGGATTAAAAGTTTGGGATGCCGTCGTTAATGGTCCCTATGTTCCTACCTATGTGGTTAATGGTAACACCGTCGAAAAGCCTATGGCTGAGTGGACGGAGGAGGAGGAACGTAGAGTCCAATACGACTTGAAAGCGAAAAATATTATAACATCTGCTTTGAGCTATGATGAGTTTTTTCAGGATTTCTACATGCGAGACAGCACAACAAATGTGGGATACCCTGGAAGTCACGCATGAAGGAACAACGGAAGTGAAAAGATCAAGAATCAACACGCTGACTGGTGAATATGAGTTATTCAGAATGAAGGATGGAGAATCAATTCAAGAGATCCAAAAACGCTTCACAATGATAGTAAATCAACTAACAACATTGGGGAAGAAATTCACCAATGAGGATCTCATCAACAAAGTTCTAAGATGTTTGGGAAGAGATTGGCAACCTAAAGTGACGGCAATCGCTGAATCAAGAAATCTCTCAACAATGACGCTGACAACTCTGTTTGGAAAATTACAAGAACATGAAAGTGAACTGAAGAGGTTGGCCCAGCATGAAGAAGAAAACAAGAAAGTCAAAAGCTTGGCATTCAAAGCTGAAGCACCTGCACCAGATAGTGACTCAGACAAAGAACTGATCAATGATGAACACATGGGTCTATTGGTGAAGAAGTTCGGGAAATTTCTGAGGAAGAAGAATTTCAATCGAAGAGACAACAATAAAAGTGGAGGCTCAACCATCACATGTCATGAGTGTGGCAAGCCTGGTCACATTCGAGCAGATTGCTATCAATTGAAGAAGAAAGAGAATTCAGTAAAGGGCACCTCAAGTTCAAAGAAGGGAAAGCAAGCATACTTGGTGTGGCTGGACAACGATGGAAGTTCGGATGAGGATTCAGACGAACAAGAGGAGACCGCCAACCTGTGCTTGATGGCTCACAACAATGAGGTAAACACTGAACTCAATTTTTCTTATGATGAATTACAAGAAGCATTTGAAGAGTTACATGAGGAATCGATGAGGTTATCCTTATTAGTTTCTCTAGAAAAGAAAAATTCAGCTTCGATTTTAGAAAAGAATAAAGAGCTTACAAAAGAAAATGATTTTTTGAAAAATAAAAATAAGGAGCTGAATTTGACCTTGAAAAACTCTTCAAACACTTAGAGTAATGACATTAAAATTAAAGCTAGTTCTTCTTCTTGTAAATTCTGCAAGGATCTGGTTAAAGAAATTGAAGATTTAAAAGAAACCCTTGCTAAATTTACAAAAGGTAGAAATACTTTAAATTTAATGTTAGGTAGGCAAAAATGTTTCTTTAATAGAGCGGGTTTAGGATATCAACCCGGTAGGCATCAAAAGAAACTTAGTACCATTTTTGTCCCTGCCAGTAATCATAAGAAACCCCTTATTATATGTCATATTTGTGGTAAAAAGGGCCATGGTGCACATGAATTCATACACCGAAAAGTGAAGTTCGTTAAACCGAACAATGAAGCTAGAAGGTGGCATGACTTAAACTATGGCTATACTAACGCTCAAGGACCCAAAAAGATATGGGTACCTAAAAAGAAACCTTGAATTCTTTGATTGTAGGTTACTCCGGAAGGAAGGAAGTCTTGGTGGTACTTGGACAGCGGATGCTCAAAACATGTGACTGGAGATAAATCAAAATTTTCGCATCTCGTGGCTAAGGACCAAGGACATGTGACCTTCGGAGATAACAATCAAGGAAAGATCATCGGAATCGGTAAAATTGGTATACCTCCTAACCCTTGCATTGAAAATGTTTTACATATTGAGGGCCTAAAGCACAATTTGCTAAGTATTAGTCAATTGTGTGATAAGGGCAATAGGGTTATTTTTTATTCTGATAGATGTATTATCGAGGGAAAAATTGATAATCTTATTAAGCTAATTGCTCGCAGGATAAACAATGTTTATATTATTGATTTTGATTCAATTCCCTCAAATGATGCGAAATGTTTATTATCTAAAGAGGATGAATCGTGGCTGTGGCATCGTAGAATAGGTCACATCCACATGGCTCATTTAAATAAAATTTCTTCTAAAAACTTAGTAGTTGGTTTGCCAAAGCAAAATTTTACTTTTTCTGAAAAATGTGATCCTTGTTCAAAATCAAAACTCATAAGGGCCAATTTTCCTTCTAAAAACCTTGTTTCAACTCAAAGGCCTTTGGAACTTTTACATATGGATCTTTTTGGACCGTGTCAAACTAAAAGCTTTGGTGGCAACTATTATTGTTTGGTCATTGTGGATGACTATTCTAGGTATACATGGACACTTTTTATTACTCATAAAAATGACGCATTTCATGAATTTAAAAAGCTAGCCAAGATTATTCAAAACCAATTGCATTTGAGCATTGCATCCATTAGAACTGATCATGGTGGAGAATTTAAAAATCATAGTTTTGAAAAGTTTTGCGAAAAACATGGAATTAAGCATTATTTTTCAGCTCCAAGGACTCCAGAGCAAAATGGGGTTGTGGAGAGGAAAAATCGTTCATTAAAAGAGCTTTCTAGAACAATGCTTAATGACATGAACCGTGATTTTTGTTAATCAGTTACTTTCTTATGGAAGTAATCGATTACATTGGTCAAGTAATCGATTATAATTGTTGCATCATATATTTTTCAGAGGCCTTGTAATCGGTTACAAGTTTTGTAGTAATCGATTACATGATGTTGCATCATATGCAAAACAGAGGCTTAGTAATCGATTAACTTATGAGTGTAATCGATTATTATAGTTGCATCACATAATGAACAGGAGTGATGTAATCGATTAACTATTCTTAGCCTAATCGATTACATGTTTTTCAAATGTTTTAAGAATTTCTATTTTTGTAGAATAATCGATTATTGCTTCTATGTAATCGATTATTTCTTGATTTATTGAAAAATGTGTCAGAATCATTTTTATTATTTCCTGATTTGTTTTTATATAAAAGATTCTGATATATTTTATAAAATTCGAAAATGATTTTAAATTTGAATTATTTCCTTTTTGGTTTTAAGAATCAAATCTTTATTTTATTTCGAAAATCGTTTTGATTTTATTTTGATTTTAAAACTTATTACAAATCTTTTATTATTCTATTTTGATTTGTTTTACTTAATTCAAAATCATTGTTGATTCAAATTGGTTTTCTTTTTAAATCAATCACTCCAACATTTTTCACGTTCAGATAGTTTTTCATTCTTTTTGCTCTGCACGTTTTCTCTCTACTTCTTCTCAAGTCTTCTGCTTTTCATCGTTCATACTTTTTGAAGAACAAATCCTTATTGGCTGAGTAACATCTAGAGAAACACTACTTCACTATCATAGAGCATATTGTTGTATCTATGTTTTAAGAACACACAAAGCTATTGTAATCACAATCATATTCGTTCTAAACCTTAGTGGTTAGGGAGAGAATCCCTTAGTGGACGTTTGATACGTCGTAGGGCGAGGAACCCTGCTGTGTGATTGAGGCCCCTAGCGAACGGAGGTTCCTAGTAGTGTGTGGGGTGCTCTTGGTTGTAATAGGGTGCGGCTCTATTGCTTGGTTATAAGAACTCTCAGGCGGGTCGCTTGGCGACTGGACTCGGCCTTTCGACGGGAAGGCTGAACCAGTATAAAATTCACCGTTGCAAGCTTTTCTAACCCTTACCTTTTACTTTCCGCATATTTACTTTATTTACATTTCCGCGCTACTCGATTATATTTTTTATCGTTTTCGCGATCCATAACAAACGTTTAATCTCTCCGTCTCAAAACAATTTTTAATTTGGTACGAATTTTTCAATACATAATAAAACTCGATTCACCCCCCCCCCCTCTCGAGATTTTGAGGCCAAAACCAACATTGGTTTGTCTCCCTAAGTTACAATTAGATGTGATCTTGGGTATGGATTGGTTGATGAAGAACCAAGTGATCATCAATTGCGAGAGAAAGACAATCCAATATAGAACCCTTGAACCCGAAGGTTATATGTGCTTATTCTCTGCTACTGGAGAAGAAGAGTCTATGCCGATAGAAGAGATTCCTGTGGTGAGGGAATTTCCGGAAGTATTTCCTGAAGAGATACCAGGATTACCTCCGAAGCGAGAAATAGAGTTTGGGATTGATTTAGTTCCTGGAGCTGGTCCCATCTCTATTGCTCCTTATAGAATGGCACCACCGGAGATGGCAGAAATGAAAAAGCAGATAGAGGACTTGCTGCAGAAGCAGATGATCAGGCCAAGTGTTTCGCCTTGGGGAGCTCCACTACTGTTTGTAAAGAAGAAGGATGGAAGTATGAGAATGTGTGTGGACTACAGACAATTAAATAAGGTCACCATTAAGAATAAGTATCATTTGCCAAGGATTGATGACCTTATGGATCAAGTTAGGGGAGCTGCAGTATTTTCAAAGATTGATCTGAGATCGGGTTATCATCAGATTAGGATAAAGGAGGAAGATATACCCAAGACTGCATTTCAATCTCGATACGGTCATTATGAGTATGTTGTGATGCCGTTCGGATTGACTAATGCACCGGCGATTTTCATGGATTATATGAACCGGATCTTTAGACCATACCTGGATTTGTTCGTAGTGGTGTTTATAGATGATATTCTGGTCTATTCTAAGAGTCCGGAGGAGCATGAAGAACATCTCAGGATTGTGTTAAAGGTCCTGAAGGAGAAGCAGTTGTACGACAAACTTGGGAAATGTGAGTTTTAGTTGAATGAAGTAAAGTTTCTGGGGTATGTAATCTCAAAGGAAGGAATTGCGGTGGATCCAGCGAAGGTGAGTTGAGTGTTGAAATGGGAACAACCTAAGACTGTGACTGAGGTGAGAAGTTTCTTAGGGCTGGCTGGATACTATCGTCGGTTCATAGAAGGATTTTCCAAGATTGCATTGCCTTTGACCAAGTTGACTCGGAAAGATCAACCGTTTGTGTGGGATGACAGGTGTGAAAGTAGTTTCCGAGAGTTAAAGGAAAGGTTAACATCGTCTCTTGTGTTAATCTTACCTGACCCTCACATCGTCTCCTGTGGCTTATGCATCATGACAGTTGAAGAATCATGAAGTGAATTACCCAACACACGATTTAGAGTTAGCTGCGATCGTGTTTGCCTTAAAGATATGGAGACATCATCTCTATGGCACTATTTTCCAAGTATTTAGTGACCATAAGATTTTGAAATATCTGTTTGACCAAAAAGAGTTGAACATGAGGCAAAGAAGGTGGATGGAGTTTTTGAAGGATTATGACTTTAAACTCCATTACCATCCGGGTAGAGCAAATGTGGTTGCGGATGCTTTCAGTCGGAAAGCAATCCACATAAGTGCGATGATGGTGAAGGAAGCAGCTTTAATCGAGGAATTCAGAGACTTGAGCTTATTGACGCAAGTAGAACCATCAAGCATCAAGTTGGGAATGTTGCAGATCACAAATGAATTCTTGGAAAGAATTCGGGAGTTGCAACAAGCAGATGAGGAGTTGATTGAAAAGATGAGATTAGGTTCAGAAGGGAAGGAACCTGATTTCAAGATTGGGTTGGATGGAATCCTTCGTTTCAGAACAAGGATTTGCATACCAAGATATCAGGAGGTTAGAAGACTGATTCTTGATGAAGCACATAAGATTCGGATGAGTATGCATCCTGGATCAACCAAAATGTATCAGGACCTGAAGAAAATGTTTTGGTGGTCGGGATTGAAAAAGGATGTTGCGGAGTATGTGGCGGCATGCTTAATTTGCCAAAAAGCTAAGGAGGACAGTTGCAACCTTTGAGTATCCCTCAATGGAAGTGGGATAGCATCTCAATGGACTTTGTGTCTGGTTTGCCAAGGACAGCAGCAAATCATGATGCAATCTGGGTGATTATGGATAGGTTGACTAAGTCGGCGCATTTTATTCCGATAAATATGTGCTATCCTTTGAATAAGTTAACCCAGATCTACATTAAGGAGGTAGTTCGTCTACACGGAGTGCCTTCGAGTATTGTGTCGGACGAGATCCCAGGTTTTCTTCACAGTTTTGGAAGAGTCTGCATAACGCTATGGGAACAAGCTTAAAGTTGAGTTCTGCGTATCATCCACAGATGGATGGTCAAACGGAGAGAACTATTCAGTCCTTGGAAGATGTATTGAGGGCTTGTGCACTTGAAGAACAAGGAAGTTGGGATCAAGTGTTACCCCTTGCAGAATTCACATACAACAACAGCTATCATGCGAGCATCGAAATGGCACCGTTTGAGGCTTTGTATGGAAGGAAATGCCAAACCCCACTATGCTGGTTTCAAGTGGGGGAGAATTTAGTGGTTGGACCAGAAATGGTGCAGCAGACAACTGAGAAGATCAAGATGGTTCAGGCAAAGATGAAGGCGGCTCAGAGTCGGCAAAGAGCTATGCTGATAAGAGGAGAAAACCAATAGAGTTTTCGGAAGGCGATCATGTGTTTCTTCGGATAGTTCCAATGAAAGGAATCAGAAGAGCCTTGAGAACCCGAAAGCTTTCACCTAAGTGTATAGGTCCATACCAAATCCTTAAGAGAGTTGGTCCTGTTGCCTATCAAATAGCTTTACCACCCTCTCTGTCAAATTCGCACAATGTCTTTCATGTTTCTCAGTTGAAGAAATATGTGCATGATCCATCGGTTGTTTTAAAAATTCAACCTGATGAGCTAGCTTTAAAGGAGAACCTTACCTTTGAAGCCAGACCAGTCCGGATAGAAGATCGTGAAGTTAAACAGCTCAGGGGAAAAAGGATACCTTTAGTTAAGGTTATATGGGAAAATGCTGACGTGTCTGAAGCTGCATGAGAATTAGAGGAGAAGATGCGTCAAGAGCATCCTGAGTTGTTTATGTAAGTTAGAATTTCGGGGACGAAATTCCTTTTAAGTGGGGGAGTAGTGTAACACCCCTAATTTTCGTCTCCCGGATAATAAGGAAAATTAATAATAAAAGTTTTATTATTAATTTATATAAATTCCCCAAGTTATGTTTTGTATTTAATTAGCCTTGAAATATGAAAATAGGTGAAGGTATTTTTATATGGCAAATAAATACAAAAATATGGATATTGCATTTTGGTCCTTGGATTAGGACCTAAATGTAATATTAGAAAGATTCTTGGAGGTAAAGATTTAAAAAGTATTAATTTTTAAATTTTGCACTGATCTAACCGGTTAGTAATGCCCTGTAACCGGTTACACGATGAACCCAGAAACTGGGTTAGTGTGTTTGATGAGTAATCACTTGATTAATCCCCTTAATTGCCACGAATCCCACTCGATTCATAGTGGGAAACGCGTGTCGGTCTGCATGTTAAGCAAATCCCTCTATTTAAAGCTCTATGGTTGATGAATTGAGGCTATTTTGCCCAAGTGTGGGGAAATTGCTCTGTTTAGGGTTCTTGATTCGTCTGGTCCGATTCTTCTTCTGTGTGAGGAGTGGGGCTTCGAGTGATACACAAACACAAAGCTTACAACCAGAGCTTCGTGTTGATATAAAAATTGTGAGCCAAAAGTATGTGTGGAAGGAGAAATCGATCTCTGAAGTTGCAGTTTGAAAAACTGGTCCAGTGTTGTTCTTGGTCTTGGAAGCTAGGTTTAAGCTCTGATTGTGGTAAGTACAAGTAACTTTTAAGCCTCAAACCACTTTGATTTTCTAATGCATGTTACCTAGAGCAAGTCCTAATTGTTTTCCCTAATTTCTTTGGTCAATTTCTATGTCAAAATCTCTGGTGTTTGGACCTTGTTGCTGAAAAACGTGGTTGAGAGCAGAACCTAGAATTTCTGTGGAGTCTGTGGATTTTCTTCAAATCTCAGTGATTATACTCATCAAACACGACTTAGAGGTATGGGAGAAGTTTACCTTATACTAGATTTAGACTAAAATCGTGTGTTTTAGGATTTGAGTCAACAAAGACTCAAAAGGGCATTATGTGTAAAGGTCAAAAAGGCTTGGAGGCCAAATCTGTGACTCAATCTTTGTTGAGCAAGTTTGACAATTTGCATGCAAGTGATTTTGATGCATGAATCATAATCTAAATGCTTATTATGAGTTTTGTGGTATTAAATTGTGTTTATGTGGGTTTTTATGCAATTTGATACTTTAATTTGACTGCATGCAAATGAAATATGTTCCTGTGGTGGAACATGTTTAAATTAAGGTTTGTTAACTCTATTGAGTGTTGAAATTGGTTAGATTTGAGTATTGAAAAGAATGGTATGCAAAACCTCACTTTTCAGTGTACAGACTGCATAATCTAACCGGTTATTCGATATTTGTAACCGGTTAGCTACTGTAAAATTTCAAAGAAAATGAATTTCTGAAATTGGTCCTGTGTTCTTACCATTTTTACTCAAGTCTATACTCTAATTTCACTTGAACTCAATCAGAAAACATGTTGATAACTACTGTTTGGTTCAGATTGAAATTGAGGAGTTAATGCCTTAATGTTATGAGATAATTTCAAGAGGAAAATTGTGCTGCATTGGATTGTGATTTAGACTTTTGAATGATGAAATCAGTGGGTTTGAGGTATAAAACAATGTTGAAACTTGTTTATGGATTGGGTAGATAATTCAAGAAAAAGGGTTTTCTGAATTTCAATGGTTAACAAGTTCAGGTCTGTAATTCTAACTGGTTAGCCTGAGACTGTAACCGGTTAGTACCTGAAACTGAAAAATAAAAGTTAAGTCTTTTAAGTGAAAAGTGAATACCATTGGTTAAGTTTTTTCCAATCCAAGCCTATTGGCATGTTTTTAAGTTAATTCATGGATGAATTTTGGTGCCCAAGGTTATACCTCAAATTAATCACTCAAAAGAGAAATTGAGATATTTCTAAATCACAATAATTAAATTAAAGATAAAACCAACCTGAATAATTGTGCATTCATGCATAGAGAATGGAAGATGGGTAGGTAGGAAACGATTATCATATTCAGGGAATATGAGGAGGGTACTCCGGGAGTACCAAATTTGTAACCTACTTGATGACACATTCTGGGAATGTGGCCAGTGTCTGGGACATGGTTTTTATGCGTTCCGGGAACGTGATGCACACTTCGGGAGTGATGCTTGTTTTTCCAAGTATAGTTTGGCATACGTTCTGGGAACGAATGTCAGTGTTCTCGGAACACAACGGTGTATTGGATGGACGTCCAAGATGGACTTTTGTTAGAGGCCTCAATTATGGATAGAAGTCATGCATCATGCCACTTGCATTATAAGAGATATAATGTTGAAAAAGGGTATATATGCTCATATGTACTTGCATTATTGTCTGTCCATGATATATTTGTGTTTGTATTTTAGTCTTTATTGATTATGTATATGTGTATACTTACTCCCTATGCCCTGTTTAGGTGATGGCCAGATATCTAGCCTGCATCGAGATACGCCCTATCCCTAGTGGTATATGGACGTACGAGGAGCACCGAGCCACCTTTGAGGGGAGGTGGAGATCACTCTCTACCACCCTAACCCTCTGGTTCGGGTGCGACCTTGTAGATTTAGGATCCCTTTAGTCTATACTATGCATGTTCCACCCTTTTATACATATAGAGGACCACCCCCGGCTCGACCTGTGCATCGATTTCATAGTTTTCGCTTTAGAGCTGCCACTCGTACTCATCCTTCTTCCCATAGAGTTGTTACCGAGGAGACTCCTTCTCCTGGTCCGACTGACTTTGAGAGGACTGCTTCTGCAGATCCTAGACCCAGTGGTGGGGTCTCTGCACAGTCGGGCGAGGTCGAGGAGGACCTTGTGGAGAATGAGGACGAGGAGGAGGTGCCTGTCGATCCTACTATTTCTGCTAGAGGTGGACCAGCTGGTTCCTAGGAGCCTGCATAGCATAGATATTTTGGATCCTAGGTCTAGGGATAGAGTTGCAGAGGATCAGAGGAGCTGCTGAGGACATGGATGACCTGCTATGGGATTTCTATTTTGATCTTGTCATATATTGTATATATTTTTGAGAGGTCTTAGAGTGAGGTTTATTTGAGCAGCTGATTGTGTATATGTTTTATCAAAACTTGCTATCTCGACTTTTGCTACTTGCTACTGTGATACTGGTGGGGGTTTTATATCATGATACATACATATATATATATATGGTGTTTTTATTTACCTCAGCAGTGCCCCACAAGTATTATTTTTACTTCCGCATACTCTAATTTTGGTTCAAAAAGGATTCGGCAATAAGTTTATATTTTTATAAGTTCGATTAAACTCAAGAGGCAAATAACATGTTTTTAATAAACGATACGAACATGTTTTATTATGATAAAAAGATATTGTCTCAAGAGCCTTTTGTGATTAAGATATTACTAAGCCGAATTCAAGTTATTCGTCAAAGTTAAAAGGTATTTATAATTGAGCAAGTACAAATTAAAGAGGAAAATTTTCTGTACCCAATTTTTGATAGCAAGTATTCTATATTTGGAAATATTTATTATTTTCAAGATATAAAAGAAGGGTGTCACAGATTTCATTTTTTAATCGTCTTCACTTCAGATTATCAATTCATTTTACATTGGCAGAGTCATCTATATGTAGGAAAAGAAGGTGTCGTTTAAATTCTGAAAATTTAAAGGGAAGTAATTCTCAAAAATCATGCCAAATAAGTTTAGACCAAGAACATGTTACACGACCAACCATCATATGTGACATTGATGAAGGCTGTTCAAGTGGAACCTCCAGTAGAATCATGAGGTGGTAGGCAGGAGCTGCAACTCAAAACCAAGCACGAGTGAACAGAAATCGTCAATTAGCCTTGAGAAATCTGCGATTTGAAGAAGGTATGTTTGGTGCTACAAAATATATGTAGCAGATAAATTAATGTATGTCTTTTTTTTTTGCAATTTTTTTCACATGATCCACTTTAACATATGATGAAATATTTCTAATTCAGTTTTTAGTGGTTAATTCATATTTCACACTTCATATGTAGATGATAATAATGAAAGGCGTCTGAACATTGCTGAAATTTTTTATTTTAGTTTGGAGGAATTTAAGTATGATGATTGTGATGATGCTCATTTATCATGTCAATGGTGTGATGCTAAATTTTGGGTACGTGAACGAATAGTAGGATCAAGTGTCAGAAATCCAATTTACAGTCTTTGTTGTTCTAAAGGGAAAATTCAACTACCATTAATGACAAGCCCTCCTCCTTATTTACAATCATTGATGTTTGATGAAAACAACATTCAAAGAAAGCATTTTCAAGAGAATATAAGAGCATACAATTCAATGTTTTCCTTCACATCCATGGGAGGAAAGGTTGACAATGCAGTTAATGATGGGAGAGGTCAATTTGTGTATAGGTTATCTGGACAAAATCATCAGCGAATAGGAAGTCTCCTACCTGCACCTAATCAAAGTCCTAAATTTGCACAACTTTATATTTATGACACACATAATGAAATCCAAAATCGAATGAATGCTTACCATGTAATTCTTTATGTCTATTTTCATGTATAGTAGTTTTGTTATTGTTTTTATATACTACCTTCCTTAGTTCATTCCAACAGTAATATTAATGTCATTAACAAGAGCAACAGGGAGAACAACAGCTGTGTTTTTGATGCTGAAATAATAACAAATCTGAAAGAAATGTTTGATACATATAATCTAATTTGCAAAGTATTTAGAATGGCACGTGATCGTCTTGACGATGAAACAGTTTTGGATTTGAAATTAAAGTTGATTGGTACAAGAAGGAAGGATAGCAGGGTCTATAATTTACCAACTACAGATGAAGTTGCGGCATTAGTGGTTGGTGATGTAAATGTTGACAATGGGGAAAGGGATATAAGTGTGCAAACACAAGCAGAGTATTTGAAAAGAATTCACGAGTTGCATCCTCTCTATCTACCTTTGCATTACCCTATTTGTTTTCCTTGAGGTGAAGATGGATTTGATGAGGGTATACCACATAGTCAAATATCAGATCCAGAAAGTAGGAAACCAGCGACAATAACACTTAGAGAATGGTTTGCATTTAGATTCCAAGATCGAGATGGAGAAGAATCAATTCAAGAAGACTTTTCCAGCAATTAGTTGTCGATTCTTACACTATGATTGAAAGTTGGAGAATGACATTTTATTTGACGCAGCAAGAGAAGCTAAGATCTGAAGTATACAATCGTCTACATGATGCTGTATTTGATGGTGAAAGAAGAGGTTGTGCAGTAGGGAAAAGATTTATACCACCTTCAAGTTATGTGGGAGGGGCGAGATACATGGTGCAAAACTATCAAGATGCAATGGCCATTTTAGATGGTGTGGGTTTCCTGATATTTTCTTGACTTTTACCTGTAATCCTAAATGGCCTGAGATAATAAGGTATTTGGAACCAAAAGGCTTAAAACCAGAGGACAGACCTGATATCATTACTCGAGTCTTTAAGATGAAGCTTAAGGAGTTGATGAATGATTTACACTCGGGGAAAATATTTGGTCAAGTTAAAGCAGGTAAAAGTTGACTTAATATTTTAGTTTAAACCTTAATTTTCTTTTATATTAAGTTGTTTCATGATACTTAACTAAACATTTTTAAAAAGTAACTATAAATTTCTATAAACATATGCAGCTGTATATACTATTGAATTCCAGAAGCGAGGCCTTCCTCATGCCCACATATTGATATTTCTTTCTGAAGATTGCAAGGACCCACGTCTTGAAGATATAGATAAAATAATTAGTGCAGAAATACCGGATCCAGTTGCATATCCAGAATTGCATGAAGCTGTTAAGGAATTCATGATTCATGGTCCATGCAGTGCAGTGCAGCGAATAGAGCATCACCGTGTATGGTTGATGGTTGTTGCTCAAAGTTTTATCCAAAAAATTTTGAGCCTTGCACAAGGATAAATGAAGATGGCTATCCAATATATAGAAGAAGAGATAATGGTATAGTAATTGAAAAAGGTGGTGTTTCACTTGATAATAGATGGCATGTTCCATTTAATCCAAAACTTCTTATGAAGTATCGATCACACTTGAACACTGAATGGTGCAATCAAAGCAAAAGTGTGAAGTATTTATTCAAATACATCAGCAAGGGAAATGATCGGGTAACTGCTGCTCTTTATCAACAAAGTCGTGGAGATTGTGGTGAAGTGGTTGATGAGATTAAAGCATATTATGATTGCAGATATATATCTCCCTGTGAAGCTATGTGGCGAATTTTCAAATTTGATATAAACTATAGAAAACCATCTGTGCAAAGATTAAAATTCCACTTGCCTAATGAGCAACCAGTTCTGTATGGAGATGAAGATGATTTGCAAAATGTGGTGCAGGCTCAAAACAATCACTCATCTATGTTCCTAGCTTCGTTAGAAGCTAATATGTTATATCCTGATGCGAAAAATCTCACATATGTTCAGTTTCCAACAAATTTTGTGTACACTGATTCTCCTTCAAAGTGGCACCCAAGAAAAACTGGATTCACAATTGGCAGGTTGACATTTGTTCCACCGAGTGCAGGGGAACTTTTCTACCTCAGCATAATGCTCCATAGAGTTAAAGGTCCACAAAGCTATGAAGATATACGAACAATGAATGGAGTTGTATATGATACATTTAGAGATGCTTGCTATAAACTAGGTTTACTTGATGATGACAATGAGTTTATTGAGGCTATATATAGAGGAAGCAGCTCATTGGGGTACAGGTATTCAGTTAAGATCATTATTTTTTTCAATGCTTCTTTCAAATACCATAAACAAACCGAAAAGAGTATGGGAGCAATCATGGAGACATCTTTGTGAAGACATTGTATTTCTTATGAGAAGGGAAGTTAGAAGACCAGGTAAAACATTAGATACATGTCAATCATTCATATTCAAACTAATTTATTGGTTTGATTTATTTCCCCATTTACCACTATGTTGTTTATTCTGAAATTTTAGTTCACATTACAGCAATGGATTTTAGTGAAGATCAAATTCGTGCAAGGGGATTATTTGAGATTCAAAAGCAGTTATTAAGGGCAGGAAAATCATTAAGTGATTTCCCAAATATTCCAACCCCTAATCACAATGATGATTCTGGTATGGCAAACACATTAATTGCCGAACAACTTGATTTTGACAGAGAAATGCTTGCAAATGAATTTTTAAGACTTCAGGAAACAATGCTGGTTGGAGCAGAAAAATTCTTTTGATCAAATTATCATTGATGTTGATTCAAAAAAAAGGTTTCTCTTATCTTGAAGTTAAAGATAAATTTATTTCTTCCATAAATAAATATTGCAGGGTACATATTTTGCCTTAAGTTACATGTTAAATATTGCTGACTTCAAGTTTACTTGCTCATTATGTAGGTGGGTTGTTTTTCTTAAATGGATATGGTTGTACGCTCCCCTGTTGTTTTGCACACTACAACAACAACCTTTGAAATATTAAATAAAGAAGAATGTCTAATAAAGAAGAATGCAAAGGAGTCGCCAAATCATCAGTCAAACTCTCATACACATACGATCCATATATAACCACTGTAAATTAATATTATATAACCATAAACAATTTTTCAATCTATTTATATAATAACCATAAACCAAAATAAAGTGAAGCTAATAAAGTGATAATATACCAAATAAACCAAAATCAACAAATAATATACCAAAATCAGTAAATAATATATATACCTAATATACAAACCTAAACAATTTTCCATAAACAAATATATAAACCTAATATATATAAACCTAAACAATTTTCCATAAACAAATTTCCCAAAAAATCAGCACTTAATAATATACTAATATATAAACCTAAACAATTTTCCATAAACAAATATACAAATAAATAATATTCTAAATAATATAAAAATAGTTTTAATTAATTAATATATAAGAATAATTAAAAATATATATATTCATTACCTAACCAGAGAGGAGCAGCGGCGTGGTTGACCAAGGGAGCAGCGTGGCGGCGGAGAGGAGAGGATGAACCGGAGAAGAGACGAACCGGAGAGGCGAGGACGAACCGGAGAGGAGACGAACCGGAGAAGGAGACGAACCAAGGAGGGAGACGAACCGGAGAGAAGAGGACGAACCGGAGAGGAGACGAACCGAGGAGGGAGCCGACGGCGCGATTCGGTTGAGCAGCGGCAGCAGCGTTGCGGGTTGTGAGTGGGAGGAGAGATTCGGCGGCGGCGGGTTGTGAGTGTGAGGAGCAGCGGAAGAGAGAGAGTGAGTGAGAGGAGCAGCGGAAGAAAGAGAGTGAGTGTGAGCCTTTCGTTTCCCGGTATTTGGATAAAGTTCGGACTTACGAAATCGGTCGTTATAGTGACCGATTTCGAAAAAATTTTAAAATTAAAAAAAAAAGTTTTCAGACTTACGAAATCGTTCGTCTTTGACCGATTTCGAATCCACTTACAAAATCGGTCGTTATAGTGACCGATTTCGAAAATTTTTTAAAATTAAAAAAAAAACTTTTCAGACTTACGAAATCGTTCGTCTTTGACCGATTTCGAATCCACTTACCAAATCGGTCAACCTACTGACCGATTTTAAAAGTTAGATTTTATTTACAAAATTGCCACCGCGTTTTTTTTAACTCGGTTTTTCATTGACCGATTTCGAAACCCCGATTTTAAATCCCTTTTTTCTAGTAGTGAAGCTTAAAAATTGGCTTATGGAAGGAAAATGTATTAAGGTTTCCAAATTTATTGTTGAAAACAACGATGGCCCATTCAAAGCTACCAAGAATAAGTTGAAATTGAAATTCACATATGCAACGAAAATTGAATAGAGTGATCAAAATTTACCCCAATATGGATTTAAGTTTGAGTCATATGAAAACATTCTTACTCCAAACTCACAAGAATCTCAAAAATCGGATTGTCTAATTGGTAAACATCTTTCTATATATTCTTATTTTACAAAATTATAGCTAAATTAAAAATGTTTTTAACATCAACCATACTTCTTTTAGATATTATTGGTGTTGTGACGGAACATGGCCCATTAGACTGCTACCAGAAGGATGGAAGATAGGGGAAAAAAATTATTTTCCACCTCTCCGATTCAAGGTTATTTTATTTTTATTTTAATTTATAAGATAGAATTATTTGCATACTTATTACATATAAATATGGATGAACAATACCATTAAGGTATGCCTATTTGATGAACATGCTGAAAAGATGAATGCATTTATCATTGATGAAAGACAGTCGAAAATTGTTGTGATGGAATATGCTAAAGTTAATGATTGGCATGGTACTTTACATTTCAAGATAAAATGTATATTGAATACTGTTATGAGTCCAAAGCTACATTCACTAAATAATTTTTCCCGAATTATAGGAAAGATTTCTATTAATACTTCATGGTCAGCAACTAGAATACTGTTGAATCCAAATCTGCCTGAGGTTGAGGAATTTCAATCGCGGTAAGCAATGACAACTCTATTTCACTTTTTCATATTCAACATATCTCTCTACTAAAATTGATTCCACTGCTACATACTATAAAAGAATATATACAAACACTACAATTTTACAGGATAAACCAAAACTATCAACCTTCATCCCTCACACAACCTTCATCCCAATACACAACAGGAAGTCAAAATGAAAATGTTCTATCCATCACAGATGAAAGCATTAGGAAAAGTCTTCATGAAATTAAAAATTGCTGTGAGGTAATGACAAATTCTTTACCACATTTAATTATTAATTATGATTATGATTATGATTATGATTATTTTATCTGCTTTCCATTATTATTCAATTATTACTTCTACACCGTACATTTCAGCCTGGAAAATATGCTACCATTGGAAAAATCGGTTATGTCATTGAAGATAATAATTGGTATTACAACTCATGTGGAATTTGTAAGAAACCCCTGAAGGAAAAAATTAAACAGAAGTAAACATGCAAAATTCTATTATAATAATTTAACAACAAAATTACTAAACTTTTCTTCATATCTATTCTATGCAAGCTGGATAAGAAGAGACATACTTCTAATGTGCTTATGATGAATGCAAAAAAGAGCCAGAGATTATTATTCCAAAGTATGATATTTTCTCCAACTAAACACTGCTTACAATGAACAAATGTCTAATCTTTTCAGATTGGAGACATTTATGGCTTTTCACCTATGCTATATACACTTTGTGAAAAAGAGTTTGCATTTCTCATTGATATAAATGAGGAATTCAACATAATTAAGAGAAAACACTCCTACACAATTTTGCAAATGTTTGATGATGAGCAGATCTTAAATGCATTTCATGGAAATAATACAGACTTTGAGGTATAACACAATATTGTTTAAATCCATGAATTTATTATTTGAATTATTATTTGATGAATTTCAATTTTTAGATTCAATCATTGAAAAAATAACATACATAATTAACTATAATAATGCAGGTGAAAAAATCATGTCCTAAATTTGTTACAGCAGACATACCAGCAAACATGTCTCAAAGCAACAATTTTATGCCTGTAATCAACTTACTTAATCCACATAGAGTTGTTAATAACAATTTCATGAATTATTTATCTCTATTTTCATTCTTACATAAGATTCTAATTTCAGGAAATTGGGTCAATTTCATCTGAAAACTGTTCTGATGATTACACTACTCCTCAGTCAAATTGTCGAAAGGGTAAAAGAGTAGTCACTGAAAATGACATCGACAATGTTGGTATTTCTCAACTGCAAACCCCATAATTTTCTTCATCCAAAGTAACAAAACCATTCAAACAGAGCAAGCAGGATTAATCCTATTAATTAGGTACTTCCTACATCTAAGTTCTATTCAAAATCACTTATAGTATTTTAATGGACTCAACTAACACATGTCATCTTTCCTTTTACAGATCTGAAGAAGAAAAAATATGGTACTAAAGTTTATTTCTATAAAAAGGACATTTTTGAATTTTAAAATTTTTTGCTGTCATGGACCATGAGTTTGAAGACATTAACTATTGCTACCTATTTTCGAATTTTCAATTTTGATGTTCTAATTTCAAAATTTCAGTTATTCATTTAATTTATGCAATTCTGAGATACAGCATTATGATGATGATATTCGTAACTATTGATACTTAAGTTAAAAATATGACACATAGTACATTCATTAGATCAGCATGTGATGACATTTTACTTAATCATTCCACATTACTATTAGGTATTAAAACTAAAGGCATTCCCCAATATTTACATTTCAAAATGAAATGCCATCAAGCCCGGCAACGTTAGGATTTAGAAGTTTACGAAACCTAACTGCGATACATACCAAGACTAAGTTCAGAAAAACATGAAAATCGAATTTCTTAGATAATGAAACAAATATATACTTATATAGAATACTACCAACTAAAATTCTTACTTTTTCACAGCCACCACCCATTCTTGAGAGTCCATTTCCTTCATGAATATTACTCTATCTCTTCTGCGCAAATTCCTTTCTTTCAAAAAGTCATACCATCCCTCACCAAAACAGCAGTAATTGTTCCTTTTGTAATTCCACTTAATGGACCACATTTCAGCCTTCTTGCCTTCCTCTTTAACAAATACATAGGGTTGTCCACCTCTCAGATATGCATTGTAACACCCTATCTTAATTAATACTCTAATTACTCCGATTGATTTAGCGACTTAAAAATTTCCTTTTTAAAACCATTTTAGCTTATAAAAATCTCTGTCAAATCGGACAGAGTTTCCTTTGTTTTATGGACATTCAAAAAATATGAGTTTGCCTTGAAAACCTGTAATAATATTTTCATATAATCAACAGTATGCCAGGAGGGCAAAATATAATATAGTGCATCTCAATACATCATTTTCAAAATAACAAACGGGTTATAAAATAGTTTTAGTTCGCAAAAGATAATACATCACATACATATATATACATCAAAAGCCAAATTTAAAATTCTCGAACCCACATATTATCACACCCCTAATATTCACACTGTGCCCCTGCTCGGCCACGACTAGTGCATGCTCCGCTTCGGTACCTGTAAAAATATAGCAAGAAGGGTAGCATTACACAGAACTTAGAAATATAGCTTCTACGAAAGCATAGTAACAAACCAAGGTCCTACCCTATACCATAATACCCAATTTATATACTAATTCGCTTTCCTTTTATTCATCTCAACCTTTTCTTATCTTTTCAATTTCACACATTACATATGCCTTTCTAATCACTTCGTTCTTTTCTATTCTTTCGCTCACCTTTCGGTGGACCCTATCACCATTTAATCACACACCACAAGGGCGGGTCCTATTTCCATTTACACACTCCATATTGGAGGGTCCATAACATACATAATCACACTCCCTTAGGGAGGGTCCATTATTGACATATATTCACCATATTTACATATATTCACACTCCCTACGGGAGGGTCCATTATTCACGCTCCATTATGGAGGGTCCATTTATATACTTTCACGCTCCACTTAGGGAGGGTCCATTTATATACACGCTCTGTTATGGAGGGTCCATTTATATTCACGCTCTGTTATGGAGGGTCCATTTATATACTTTCACGCTCCACTTAGGGAGGGTCCATTTATATACACGCTCCGTTATAGAGGGTCCATTTATATTCACGCTCCGTTATGGAGGGTCCATTTATATACTTTCACGCTCCACTTAGGGAGGGTCCATTTATATACACGCTCCGTTATGGAGGGTCCATTTATATTCACGCTCCGTTATGGAGGGTCCATTTATATACTTTCACGCTCCACTTAGGGAGGGTCCATTTATATACATATTCACACTTCCATTGGAAGGGTCATTCATACACATTCACATATTCGCACTCCCTTTGGGAGGGTCTTATATACATACACCATCATACACATTATAATTTCATCTTTTCACATTTTCTATATACACACACCTAGATAGGTGGGTCTTTCTCACATTAGCAATATAATTTCCCATTGTCCAATTATTACACTCATTACTAATCCATTTATTATCTAATTTCCTTTTAATCTCATTATTCAACTCAATTCTTTATCAACAACAAACACCCTTTTCAGTTATCTCTATATTTTCTATATTTATTTCCCAACCTCCTCTTAAATTAAAACAAGCCTAATGCTAACTCTTCCCTTTTCTTTATCTACCTCTCGATTATCCCTATATTGTTATACTCCCTTCATGTCATAGTCTCCATATCTTTACAAGCATGCAACAAATTTCTTTTCTTTATCCACTTTAAATTCTATTATCTACCCTTATTCCTTTTATATTCTCCTTATAGGAGTTCAACTCAATTATGCTTCTCACTTCCTAATTTACCATCTACTTAATCTATAATTCCTTTTCTAACCATAACTATATACATACTTATTCTTATACATTTCAATTCATTTATTCTCATTCTCAACTATCCTAAAGTTTTAGTACTCTACTCATTCACTACCCCTTGCCATCACTATAACTAAAGAGAATCTATTTCCTAAGCTAAGGTAATACGACCCTCTTACCTCAAATAATGGTGGAGAGAGAGAGAATGTTGATTCCCAAGCCTTAGTGTAGAGAGAGAAAGAGAGCAAGCTTCAATGGAGGAGAGAGAATGAGCTATGGAACCCTGGAGACACAAAAAGTTAGAATTAAGAGTGGGAAATTCGTGTATCATGAATGAAATAAGGAGAAAAGCATGAATCTAACTTACTTTGAGCTTGGGAGGATGAAAATCAAGATTGGATGTTGATGTTCTTGAACCCTAACTCATGGGTATTATTGAAGAGAGGGAAGGGCCAAGAAAGGAGAGAGAGGACGAATCTTTGGGAGGGAGGAAGGGCCAAGGAGGCGGCGGCTTAGGGCGGCTCCAGTGGTGGTTGAAGGTGGTGTTGGGGCGGAGAGAGAGAGAGAGAGAGAGAGAGAGAGAGAGAGAGAGAGGTCAATCTCCATGAAGAGGAACAATATGTTTCTCTTTTATTTTCTTCATCAGCTACCCGTGTTAATCGATTAACAGATCAGTTAATCGATTAACCCCTTGTAATTTGGCCAAAGTCAGCATTTGAATTACTCGATTAATTTTTGACACACCTTCTGGCCTTAATCGATTAGCCAGTAGGTTAATCGATTAATTTTTTCCCCACATTCAGGCACTAATCGATTAACCACTAGGTTAATCGATTAACCTGCTGAATTTTTGCATTATTCAATACTTTGAAAGGCCATAACTTTTTCGTTACCCGTTGGATCTTCCCCAAATTTTAAAGCAAGCTTCCTCACCCATCATACTTCCTATCCAACGGTGGAATTTATATTTTGAGCTACCAATCTTGTTATTCTAATCTCCCCAAAGTTCTATGTTTTAAACCTAAATTTACATGTCTAATTGGCCAATTTTCTAACTTATCTCATTATTGCTTCTACCCTAAGGCTATCACAACATAAGGTACACTAAAATTAAGTTTGGGATGTTACATGCATCTCGAACTTTTGGTGGAATAGGCTACATACATTTATTACAAAGATTTTGTTCACAATCTTTAACTTTTAGTGACTTATAAAGCAAATGATATGAAAAAGTTCAGATTCATAACAAAATCCTAACAACAATAATAGCAGAAATTATAGAACATACCAAAGTTTGTCTCTTTTTCAGTTGGTCATTGCTAATATTAACTGAGAACACTTCAATCATGACATGCTCTCCTTCACCAAACAATTCTCCCTCAACATCCTCTACAATATCTTCTTCCTACAAAATAAATAGCACTACATTAATCATTCATATTTAACTAAACCAAATTTAATTCAATTTCACATATGAAGAAAATAACATTATCATCGAATTTAAAATGACAAACCTCGGGCCTTGAAACATATCCATCAGCAAAATAGTCAAAGATAACTTTGCTTGAACCTTCAGGTGTAAGGTCAAAAATTTCTCTCTTCTCTCTCCCAGTTGCAGCAGCATTTCAAACTCTTCCCAGGCATGATATTGAATTAGGATCAGAAACGACTTCAACCTCTTCATCAGAACTGATGACTTCAACAGTGATATCAAGAGAACTTGCAAAATTTTTAAAAATCAACATTAATGGTAATTACTAATTACTAAAACCAACAATTTCTAAATGAGAAAGTACTTTTAAAATGTTATTGATAAAGAATTGAAAGAAAAGAATGAGGTGTGCAGGTTGTTGATTAAGTTATCTAACATGCAAAATAAAAAATCAAACAATGACATACGCAACTTACAATGACATCTTCAGGAAATGAAAAATCGTCGCTTGGAATTAGACTGCAACACAATCAATTCTAACAAAGATGGTTGAATGAAAGAAACAAATAAACCCTAGACTGTCGAAGGAGGTGAGAAGTGTCGGTGATATTTGGATGAATTACTTTGCAAAAAAGAATATATTTCATTCAATACCAACCATGGTTTTATTCTGTAGTTTGGGCTTCATAGTTTGACCATCATAACCTATTACAAATGGGCCTCTTTAAAAAACTTAACACTATTACGATCCAGAAAAATTATTAAGCAATTCAATAAATTTAAACAATTGATTGCATAATGAAATTAGCAAGTTTAATTTTTTTTTATCATCTTCTTTTAAATTTTTTTCGTCCAGAATATACTTATATATATGATCAATATTATTTAACCGAATATGTACTTATTTCTATGTTTTTAATTAATTTTAAATTTCATATTTTTGACAAAAATACCAAATTAAGCAATTTAATTTAAAAATAAATCTGATATATATTTGTTTATCATTCATCATTTTTATTATAGGCTACAGTTTCTCACCCATGCAATGCACGGACTTGCGTACTAGTTATTCATTAAAGCACAGTTAACACTTCCATCGTCCTTTTTTATTATTTTTATTCTCTTACACCCGAGGACTTATTTACAAAATCATAAAATATAATGCAAGGACCGAACAAAATCATAAAATATAATGCAAGGACCGAACTGCAAATTTGAAATCTACCTTCAATAAATGCTGAAACCGGCTGTGCCAGTCATCAGGTCACCACACCTCACACTTTAAACTAGGGATGAGCATGACCCAGCCCTACCCGGAGACTCGTCCCAACCCGGCGGGTTTGGGCCGGGTCAAACCTGTCATTGAACAAGTGAATGGACAAACCCGTCCTTGAAAAGGCCAGACCCGATCCTATTAAGGACGAGTTCGGGTCCATGCCCGGGTCACCGGACCCGGCCTGGACATATTAATTTATATATATATATATATTTACAAAATTAATTATAAATTTATAATTATTATTATTATTATACTAACTTCTAAAAACTAAAACAGTGAAAATAAAACCCGTAAATAAAAGAAAAATTAAACAAAGATAACTAAGAGTGTGTGTGAGACTCTGACATTTTTTAGTTTGTAACAACAAATACCAAAAAAATAGAGGTCAGAAATACAACAACATTTGCATTGACTTTTTACACTTCTGTATTTTAATGAATACCTTAATTTTTTATATGATAAACCCGGCTTTTTTTTTTAAATGTTATTCATCCGTCCCGGCTGAACCCGGATCCGTCCCTATTTGGACCCGTCCCCGAGCAACATTTTCGGGATGGGTACGGGCCAAGCCAAACCCGTCCCAACCCGTCCATCCTCACCCCTAGTTTACACTGAAACGAAACGAATGTACTGTGCACTCGAAACAACTTAGGTGCATTGGAGAATTCGACAAGATTGTTTCAACTTTCAAGTCTAAAACCCTCAGTCTTGTCTCACACAGCACCGCTAGGGCAGACACCACTCAACCCAACCAGCGCCGGCGACCACCGCGACCCACTTCAAATTGGGTAAGCCTCGTTTACCCGTTTCCTTCACCTAGGGATTCATACTTCTTCTTTGTCATAAATTGTTGTGCCACTATCACTTATCCAATGCAACTATGTTACTGAATTTTCATTATTGCATCTTGCTCAACATAATCTGAATACATTTGCAATATCCCTATAAATGATTTTGTATAATTTCTAGGAATGTCCCTGATTCAACTTAGTCGTCTAACTTTTTTGAGTTTATAATTCAAGTTATTTAGGTTTTCCTTTTTGTATAAATATGCAATTTTTATTATTCTTGGCCATTGGTTCATCCAGTTAAACTAATCGAATCATCGTTCGAAACAGTGTGAGAAGACGAAAATGGGAAGTGCACCTGCACAGATTCCTACTAGCTTTGGCCATGAGTTGAGGGCTTGTCTCCGTTGCCGCCTCGTCAAAACCTATGATCAGGTCTTTACCACCCTTATATGTTTCTCTTAATTCTTTGACTTTATGAATTTTTATTTATTTATTTATTTATTTTCACTTTCTGTTTTCGTTACACAGTTCAGAGAGTCAGGTTGTGAGAACTGCCCATTCTTTAAGATGGAAGAAGATCATGAGCGTGTTGTTGATTGCACTACTCCCAATTTTAATGGGTTTGTCTATGTTAATTCCTTTCGCGACAAAACTCTCTTCACCTTTGAATTTTTTCCATGCTCATTTTTCCTTTTTCTGGTTCCAAACAATTTTGCCACAGGATCATCTCTGTTATGGATCCTACTCGGAGCTGGGCAGCCCGTTGGTTGCGAATTGGTATGTGTTCATTTATGTCTTTTAAATTGATTTTATTGATCCCTTTGGCTTATAGTGAACTTTCTGTATACTATCTTGTGGTTTATTTTCATTCTTCATTCTTATTGTTATTGGGTTGTTATGTTACTCTATGTATATTTTCTAATTTCTTTTTCATACTGAGATAAACACGGTCTAATATCTAAGGACGAAGGGCAATTTAAGTCTCCATGAGTACCGCTTCGTATAATTTGGATTTCTAATCTACTGTGTAGACAGTCTTTATAACATGCATCAGTCCAGTGTGATCTGGAAAGAGTAAATGAGAACATGGGAAGCTGGGTTTCAACTTGGTTAGTAAGTTGGTAAAACGAAGTAAATAAAATGATGGATGTGACAATCTGAGAAGAGAGAGGAGAGAAAGAAGAGAGAGAGAGAGACGAGAGAGAAATGTATAAATGCTTTTCTATTATTGAAAAGAGAGCAATTAATTTCAGTGAGATCATCTCCTATTTATAGTAGAAGAGGAGTAATAACTAACTGACCTGTCAGCACATAAAACTGACAGGTGGCAAACTAATTGCCTAAGCTATTCTAACTATCTATATACAGTACACATAACTTATACTCTAATATTCCCCCTAGAAACCAATGAGGAGATTACAAATTATAATAGTTTAATAGTCTCCCCTGAAACTGACTACTACCCTGTCCAAATGAGGAGCTGCCAGTACTGTTGACATAGCTATATTTATCCACTACTCTGAGCTTATCTCTGAGCATAAGAAACCTAGAACTTGCAAGTGGTTTGGTGAGAATGTCAGCCACCTGATGATCTCCAGGAACATGTTCGACATGTAACATGTTAGCATTGACTTTCTCCCTTACCCAAAACAGATCAAGCTCAATGTGCTTGGTCCTAGCATGCAAAACTGGATTCCTTGAGAGCATAACAGTACTCAGATTATCACAGTAAATGACTGGGGTAGTTGCCTCGAATTGAAGTTCGGCCAATAAACTCTGAAGCCAGAGAATTTTCCCTGCAGTGTTGGCTAAGCTCCTATACTCAGCCTCTGCACTAGAACGGGCAACCCATTCTTGCTTCTTGAACCACCAAGATACCAAATTGGGACCAATGAAAACTGCTGAACCTGATGTGGATTTTCTGTCATCAGGATCAGTGGCCCAATCTGCATCACAGTAAGCATAGAGGCCCAAAGGAACAGTGGTGGATGCTGGTCTAAGCAACAAACCATGATCGATAGTACCTTTTAAGTACCTTAGAACCCGCTTGAGTGCCTTCCAGTGTTCTTGAGGCTGGGCAAGAAACTCACACAGTTTACTCACACTAAAACAGAGTTCAGGTCTTGTTGTTGTTATATATTGCAATGCACCAGCCAGGGACCTGTAGAGGGAGGGATTTTCTATATAGTTACTACCCTGTTTAGTGAGTCTAAGATTCGAAACCATAGGAGTAGGTTGCCCTTTAAGATCCTCCATTTGAGCCTTCTCCAGTAAATCCCTGATAGACTGAGTAAGTAACAAGGATCCATTAGGAAGTCTTTTGATCTCTATGCCCAGAAAATAATCCAGGGAGCCTAAACCCTTTAGAGCAAATGCAAGATTCGGATCCGAAATCAATTGCTTGATGAGAGAGGGTGAGGAACCGGTGATGATAATGTCATCTACATAACATACCACATATAACTTGTGAGATGGTGTAATCTAAACAAATAGTGAATGATCACACCTGCACTTCTTGAAACCAAGAAATGTAAGAGTAGAGGCCAATTTCTCAAACCAAGCTCTAGGTGCTTGTTTGAGACCATAAATTGCCTTGTTAAGTTTGCAAACCAGATTTATCTCCCTTGTGAAAATCTTCTGGTTGTGTCATGAATACTTCTCTGTCCATGAGTCCATTGAGAAAGGCATTGTTGACATCAATTTGTTGGATGTCCCACTTATAGGTAAGTGCCAAAGTAAGAATCACCCTTACTGTCACTGGTTTCACAGCAGGGGAAAAAGTCTCATTATAATTGAACCCTGGCTGCTGATGAAATCTCTCAGCCACAAGTCTAGCTTTATATTTATTCACACTACCATCAGGATTCTCTTTAACTTTGAACACCCACTTACACCCAATAGCTGTCCTCCCTGCTGGTAACTGAACAAGAGTCCATGCTCCATTTTTAATGAGAGCACCATATTCTTGAACCATAGCTTCCTTCCAAGTAGGGATACTGAGAGCCAACATAGCATTTTTAGGCTCAGGATGCACCACCAAGGCTGAAGGCTGTTGCCTAACAGCACCAGATTTAGATCTGGTCACCATAGGATGAATATTTTGATGCTGAACAGGTGTTGGATCAGTGCTGGACAGATTAGAGACATCAGGAATAACAGAGGAAGAATTATGCAGTGATATAGTAGGAGAAGCAGTAGCAGGAAGTGAAGTAGAAACACTAGGAGAAGAACTTGTATGAGAGGAAGAAACAGAATGAATAGGAGAGGAAGAAGTGGGAGTAAGAACAGTAAGAGGAGAAATATAAGGAGAAGAAGTTGTATTAGAAGAAGAGACAGAATTGGAAATATTCTTGAAAGGAAAATGATTTTCATTAAAGACAACATCTCTAGAAATGTAAATTCTGCCTGAGGAGGAGAGACACTTGTAACCTCTATGAGAATGAGAATAACCAAGGAAAGCACATTCCTCAGATCTAGGTTGAAGTTTATTCTTGACATAGGGTCTTAAACATGGATAACAAGAGCAGCCAAAAACCCTTAAAAAGGCAAAATCAGGGTCAGTTTTATTAAGGAGAACATAAGGTATTTGATCCTGGGCAGAATGACTAGGCAATCTATTAATATGATAGACAGCACTTAAGAAGGCATGATCCCAGTAAGGTGTAGGAAGAGAGGCCTGTGCAAGTAAAGTCAATCCCATCTCCACAATATGCCTATGCTTTCTCTCCACAACACAATTCTGATGATGTGTATGTGGACATATAACTCTGTCTAATGCCTAGACTCTGAAGCAAAGGAGTAAAAGACCTAAATTCACCACCCAATCAGTTTGTATGGCCTTAACAGATGCTTAAAACTGAATCTGGACATATGAATGGTGTCCCCATCATAGTTTGCTTGCCCATTCCTTTGTTTTGTTTTTATATAAGAAGCACTGGATCATGATAAAAGCAAAATGCATTTTGGCTCTTTCTAATAAGGAATTAAAGAAGAGAAAATAGGTGGTGCACTAATAGTATTCTTTACACCGTGGTGTATCATTTGCCATTCATGTGTTATTGGTCATTGACTTTTACATAAAAGTAATACAAATGAATGGTTGATGGTGTGCCAATGGTATCAAAACCATACAACGTCACTGCACACCCATTAAATCATAACATTTTTTTTTGGTTTCAATGTAGTTTTTTAATTTTCAATTTTTATTTTCTTTTGTTATTAGTCCTCGTGAGGAGGATATTGTGTCACAATCTTCTTACATAGTCTTTCTTGAATTAGATTTCTTTTGTTGTTAAAAGAGAACAAAAAAAAAGTAAGACCATAGGGATAATTATCACACTTATTTGATCCTTAGGTCAGTTTCATTCTGCCAAAGTTCATGCCAAACATGACAACTGTTTAAAAAGAGGAAAGAAAAACATGTATTTCTGTAGGTTGAATTTCTGCGTAGATTAAGATCGTGGAAGTTTATTTCTCCCTGATTATATTGCAGGAAGATTTGTTCCTGGTGTTTACACTCTTGCTGTCTCGGAGTCTCTTCCAGAAGAGATGCAGGTCTGTAATATTTTTTTTTTTGGTAACATTGATTTGTATTTTTCTATTAGTGTATGTTTGATTTCACCTTTATCAATGGATAGACCTTGTGACTTCAAAAGTATCTAGCTTATGCTTTAAGATATTGGGAAGTGTCGTCCTGATATTACTTTTGGTATTCATCTCATACTTTTAGATTTGTTCTCACCAATAGAAGACAGCCAACTTTGAGTGTTTCTTTGTCAAGGGCTCTCTTATTGTCTATCTTGATTGCCCAGCTTCTAGTATAGTAGGAAAAATGTTGCAAATCTCTGGATAGTTTTATTTCTCTTTATCTTTCGGATCTTATTAGATTGTCCAAATCAGATGACCATATGTAACTATTGGCTGTTATAAAATTAAAGAAATGTTTAGCCTCACTGGTGCATATGATTTCCAAGTTACAAGCTTTAGGGAAGTTCACTTACCTTGAAGTTCACTCACTCCATTCATGTGAATTCTTTTATTCTGCCATCACTCAACTTTTAGAGGATTAGTTATTGTTTTATCACTTTCCTTATGCTTATTGGATTTACTTCCAAAGTTCCACAGCTTTGGTTGTTGCTTTCCTTTCATGTTAATTCCGTCCTCTTCCTTTGCTGTTGCAAGTAGTGGATTCTCTGCCAAACCATGCCCTTAAATACAATAAATAGACTCTTTTTAGGTTATTGCTCAGTTTCTTATGTTAGTCTCTAAAGTTGATTTGGTCATGTAGTAGATAGTCCTATTTCTTTCGTGTGAGGTGGCATGATATTTACAGTTAAGAAACTATCAAAATTATTGGGAATAGATGCCTTGTATGAAACAAAAGACATTGGTTATAGCCCCCCAATGCCCATGAGACTTGTGTATGATTAACTAATCTGCTTTTGTCTTTCTGTTGTATCATCTTTTGCATGAATTAATGTTATATGGTGAAGATTGTTTATTTATTTGATTGGTGATGAACTTTTTGCAGGCTATATGTGAAGACGAGCGTGTGCAGTATAACCCACCCAAACGTTTGTGAAACATGTGTCTAACATTAACTATGACATCTTTAACTTCTCTGTATGAATGTGGATTTTAATGTTTATAGTTGTGTTCTGACACATGACATCTTCAACTTAAGCGAAGTTTTGTTTATATTAATGTGGATTTTAATGTTCATAGTCAGTTGTTATGATACATTCGTTAAAATTCTTCTAGCTCTATGTTAGGTTTCTTTTCTGATGAAGAAATCAACATATGGCAGCATTGCGTGTTATGAGATATAAGGGTGTATCCACCCTTTATTTAATCTAAAATGCAGTGAAGATTAGATGATACATTTTTACTTCGTTAATTTATGCATCTACTCACTTAGTCCTGCCTTTTCCTTTTTTTTTTTTTGGTTGCCCACCCGGTTCCCTAAGTACTGCCTTTTCCTCTTTTCATCGTATAAGAATCTCACTTCATTATTTGAAGGAAATTTTGAGATTCTTCTTAGACTACAGATTTTGTTTTTGGCCATGTATAACTTAGGTAGTGTTTGGTGACTCCCTTGGAACAGGACAGAGCAGGACATATATATCATGTTTGGGACATTTTATAAGAATTTCACACGACATATGAGCTAATGACATCTTGGTTCCACGGAAAAAGGTGCAAAAAAAGATAACAGAACATAAACTATAATATACTCCCAAAAAGAATGAGTTTTTGAATGGGGGTCCTTTTTGGGTACTAACCAATGCACCCAATAAAAAGCCCCTTCACTGTTGGTTTGTGTTTTTTTTTCTTCAAACGCAGTGAGGGAAAGAACCCCTCCATTGTCAATTTGTTTTTTCTGTCAAACATACGGTGAGGGAAAATTAACCTTTTTTTTTTTATTATAATATTGTTAATGGTATTAAAAATGTAAACCGAGTTACTTTTTCAAAACTAGTTTTATAGTTATTAACTTATTATTGAAACTCTAAAAAGTGAGCAAATAAAAGTGTGTGCAAGAGAAATGATTAATGATATTGGAAATTAAAAATTGGGCTTGCATTCAGGACAAAAATATCCAAGGCTTACATTTAGGATTGAACATAGTAATTTTTTTAGAAAAGATTTTCTTAACCTTAACTTTTGTGATTGGGAATAAACTCATAAAGATCTTAAAAAAGTAATTTTATAATGAAAAATATACAAATTTAATACTTCAAAAATTTTAGACTTAGTTTTCCCATATACATGTTTATTTTATTCTCAATCGATAAGGCTAAGCAAATCCCTATGAGGAGCAATGGTACCTAATGTAATCATTAATGAAGAGAAAAAAAATATTCTAGGGGAAAAGAGTTATGATAAATAAGAATTCAATTGGGAAAAACAATACTCCATCCGGTTTGAAATATGAGGGAAAACCCGCACCCTTAGAAATGGTAGTAAGAGAAACAAATTTGCTCTTTTCTCAAAGTGAACAAACATAAAATCATTCTACAAATATATCCAAAAATGCATCTCTACAATGATTTTCGTTAATTCAATTTCTCCATGCTAAACATTAATGGCGCCAAAAACTGACCTATTAGTTTATAAAAAAAAATATCAAGAACAAAGTTCAATCCCAGGGATCGTGAAAGTAGAAAGTAATAGGTAATGAAAACGACTGCCCTCTACTTTTCTTTTTTTTTTTTTTTTTTTTTTGGTGTGGAAGAGACAGGGATGGTGTTGTGAAAATTGCAGCCACCAAGTCAATATTTAACTTTTCCGAATGCTGAAAGACAGAAGTAAGAATTGCATCAAGAGGCTGTTGCCTCCTCGCTAGAATCTTCTGAATCTGAACCATCAACCATCCTCTCAAGTGAATCTATACTGCCAGCTTCTGATACAGTGTGTATCCTGAGTTTGTCAGCATCTTCACTGAGAATACAGAAAACAAAGAAACGTTCCATGTGAGCTTGTTTAACTGTGTTTTTAATCCTATTTTAGTATATGGATATCAACATCAGTTTTGAATGAAACAACATAAGCAAACAAGCCTATAAGCGTACTCTGTAACCCCAAAGATTTCCTTGACAATAAGGGAGCTATCTCTTGAACAGAACTCTGGCAGCTGGAATCAGAATAATACAAGAAAACTTTATCAGTCATACATTGAACACATAACGGAGCAGAATTATAATTACCCAAGTTAACTTTTTACAGAAAAAAAAAATATTAAAAAAACTCAGCAGCAGTTAGATTCTTCCAATGTTTAACGTTTATATATACCCCAAGAGTCATGTTACATAGCCAGACAAATTTATCAAATTCAGCCCGAATTTGTCACGATTCGAAGGTGGTTATTGGATAAGTCAATGAAGTGAAGATCACTTATCCACGCAGGAGTTAATAACAATGGCAACTCATACTGGCAAAAATTCAGGGAATTTAGTAATTTTCTTACGCTGAAAGATATGGTTTTTGCCAACAGTGCTCTTATTATAGTGAAAACAACATAAAGATATCAGCGTATGATGACCAAATCATACACCAAAGTTGAAAATCTGAACTACCAATTCTCATAAATGATAGTTCTTTTAGATTTATAGGGATCATGACTAGGTGGCATTTTCTCCTACTCTACTGGCAGAGGTACCTATATCTAGAAACTTTAAAGCTGAACAGATAACCACTTCCTTATGGCTAAAATATAAGTCAGGATTGTACGGAAGCCATGGATTTGGTACTCTGATGACACAGCATTACGGGCAGCATCTTGATTTAGAGGAATGCTACAAATAACACAAAATAACCAGATTTTTGCCTGAAACAGTAAAATAAAACCACTCCCGTCCAAAATTGAGTACTTAAACATTTAAAAACAAAACAAAATTTCTCCTGCAATATTGCATAAACATTTTTCATTTCAGTATTGGTCCCTAATAATTGGCAAACAAATCCTGGAACCAAAATAAAGGTAGTATCCAATGGTGCCAAACATGTTGTATTTAATGCAGAAAACGACCAGCGAAATCTATAGCAACTTGACTATTTGAGGCCCCTTACCTCAGATAGATAGAATATCTTTCCAAAAAGGGCTTGAACAGCTAGTTTTCTCTTGAAACCCCTTTCAGTATATCCTGATTTATCCATCACAATAGGGCCTAAAAACCATTTAAATGAATTGAAGTCAGAATATAAATAATGTCTTCACTTTAAAACAGCTTCATTTAATTAAATATGGGCAGGAAATAAAATATTTAATGCATTAAATGATCGAAAGAAATTTGGGGAAGGAGGTCATATCAGTTCTCTTTCATCAGCAGCACCCATCCTTTCTCTGAATTTCAAGTTGCTATTATTCAAAAGCATATTAGTTACAAAATAGCTTTAATAGTAACAACTAAACTAATTTATAAGAAATCAAGGGTCTGTCTGTATATACACCCAAAGTCTGCTGCTGGCAGCAAAACAGCATTGTCGATGTCTGCTTCTGGTGGGACCTTTGCGTGTTTAAAGCAATGAGTTGCAACTTTAACTTTTAAAAGGGCTGCACCGTCTAACAATTGTCTCATGAGAAAAATCTTCGATCTCATTGTCTTGTGCTTCTGGAGACCACAACTTCTCCAAATAAGTCAACACAAACTCAACAGGACTAATTTCCTAGAATGGCTCGAATCAGTAACTCTTGTACTCAAGGCAATGGCAAAATGAGCTATTTCAAAGGATCAATGAAGGCACCGAGGGAGAAGCAGGCTAGTCAACCCAAATTCCATGGTTATGGCAAGGTTGATAAATTCCATAGACCTTAAAGTTGGGAGGACCTATATGGTTTGCAAGACAGAAAAGGGGATATCAGAGATAGCAAATTAGATGTATGCAGACCTACAAAATACAGCCCAGCATTTTGAAATCAAATCAGCCTTGAGGAATACAAAACATGTTAACCATTTTGTGTTATGGCACAAAATGAACGTTTTATGAGAAGATTGGCATGGAGCCAAAGATAGCCAAAAATATAAGCTGCTGCTTGAGAAAGAGTGTTTGACTTCCTTCTTGGCTTGAACAAACAAGATGAAGTTAGAGGTCAATTGTCAGGGAACCAAACCTTTCTCAAATGTCAGAGAAGCATTTGCAGTGGTAAGGAGGAAGAGAGCAGAAAACATGTGAAGCTGGTTGTAATTCAAGAGTTCAGTTCAGAAAACCTTCCTCAAAATTCCAGTCGTGTCAAAGAAAAATGAGTCAAGTAATACTTCAGAGTAGCATGTAAACGATAAAACTGAAAATGCTTAGTGTGATCACTGTCAATGTCCTAATCCGACTCACACTAAAGAAACATGTTGGAAGATACATGGAAACCAGCAAAGAAGAAACCATGCAAATAAGGGAATAAGACAGAATCTATCATGCTGCTTCAGAGGAAAGCAAAGCAAGTGGATCTATTTTCAGCGAGGATAAATTTGTACAACTACATGCTCTTATTACCCAAGTCCAAGGAACAAAATTTAATGAAGTATGTCATGTTTCAAACTGCCCTATATCCTAGAAAGGTGCCATAACTCTGTCTCTACCTATAACCCATGTCATGAAATTTGAAATTTGAATGGGCTGATGAAACTTCATATCCTGTTGCTGGAAAGGGTCTTTAAATTTATCTAATGACACTGACATCAGTTCATATGTAAAGATTTTTTTGATAGAAAAAGAAATATTATTAGAAGAGAAGGGAGAGTATTTCAATAATAGAATAATAAATCCTCATATGCACAAAAGAAACACCTAAAAACTATGCAAAGGGTGATGCAGCACCACGTGCCAACCTCTCAGCAAATATACCATATGAACATCTCTAAACAACCTTTGGGATTTGCACCAAAGGGAAGCCAAAAAGGTAGCCCTAGATTTAACCTGCAATGTAGTGTATGTTGGTAAATTTGTAGAAATTTGAATTACATGGCTAAGTTTTATCCTTCACATAGTGAGTTTCAGGATTTACAGTCAGGGAGGACAGTTGGCAAATCTAAGATAGATGACCGTCTGTTAACCTTACGGAAAATGGACACTGAAGACACAAAATTCAGCTCTAAATAGTCGATTCCCTCCTGTTTCTGTATATAAAATTATGCTATGGCAAAATAGGCTAGGCCATCCTAGTTTTCCACATCTAAAGAACACCAAAACGCATAACTAGTGTGGGCAAACTAGTCATAATAGAGTTCCAAGTTTTTGGGAACTTGACAATGGAATAGTGATTGTAGGATTCTCATGTTTTGATGCTAACAATCTCTCTCCAAGCAACAACATTGGCAACAAGCAAGCTACACCACATGAAGATTAGAATTAGGATTTTTATTAATTCTATTTCAATGTAATCTTTATTTTATGCAATGCATCTCATTGGTGTGGGTAGCTTAGGTGATTTTAAGAATATTTAAATAATGTCTGATTAAGAGTGAAGATACTTTAAATCTTGATTAAATAGCTTGTGAAAATCATTTTAGAAAAACTTTGTTTTTATTCAGATTCTGATCAGTTTACTCGAGTAATGAGTATTGGTTCACTCGAGTAATTTATGTTCTGACAGGTTAATCGAGTAATGGTTTACACATCACTCGAGTAACTTAATCTGACATGTTTCACTCGAGTGACGTTGTTTGGTTTACTCGAGTAATTCAATCAGTGTTGGGAAAATTTTAAAAGGACTTAATTTTCTCTTTCAAAGTAAGAGACTTTCATTCTTACAATTTTCTAATACACTTTGAAAAGTAATTCAAGAGCTATTTTACATCTTTCAAGAGCTATCAAGATTCAACAAAGAACTTTTCATTCTTCACTCTATTTTCTATCATTGTTCAAATATTCTTGAGATCATATTTTTGTTCTTAGTGGTTGTTGAAGATTTGCAATTTGTGATTGCATCATTGAAGTTTCAACACAAGTGAAGAATCTCACAAGGAAGACTTTGAGGATCAAATCAAAGCAAGAAAAGAGGATTGGTTGGAAGCATCTTCAATCAATTAGCAAGGAAATCTAGAATACTCAAAAGGGGTAGATTAGATCAAAGTGTTTGGTACACACTTTGAGTTGGGTTTTAAGATAGGAGAACTAAGAATCTAGTTGCATCTTAAAACTTTGTAAAATCTACATTTGAAGATTTCTAGTGAAGAATCTCTCTTGATTTAAGAGGGGACTGGAGTAGCTTTCAAGTGGGTGAAAGTGAACCAGGATAAATCCTTGTGTCTCTTTTATTTTCATTCCTTGTATTTCATTAATTCATTAACATTTGCATTTTTAGGTTAGAATTGGGGTTTTCTTAATTCTACTCAATTGATCTAAAATTGCATGTTAATATTACTTGAAATTGTTCATATTAATCATTCATAATTTGTTGAATCATCATAGCATTGTTATTCTTGAAGAACTCCATTGAAAACTAAGTTTTAAATTGAATTTTACCCAGTTTACTCGAGTAAAGTTCTTGTCACTCGAGTAATCTGCTTTCAGTTTATAAACATTACTCGAGTAGGTTTTCTGTTACTCGAGTGATTTAAAATTTGCTTTCGTAATACTCGAGTGATTTGCTGAATACTCGAGTGAAATTATTTTTGGTTGCGTATTACTCGAGTGAAGGCTTGAGTTACTCGAGTAATCTGAACTGAATTCTTAAGAAAATTTATTTTCATAAAACCATTCTCTTAGGTGGACGAAAAATCTGTAATAAGGCTTCAATATTCTATTCACCCCCCCTCTAGACTATATTGAGCCGTTTGTTGGTTTCCAACAGTGATGGCAGATGGTATCACTCAAACGCCTTGCCATGAAATGAACCAACTCTCCAAAATGGTTAAGCTTTTGGATGAATGTACATGAATGGCTTTATTATATCTCACACACGTCCTAACACATAGCCTGTTGTGCTTGAAGTGTGGAATAGGGATAGCAAGGATCCAACTTTAGATCACTTGATCATCGAAGCTCTATTACCATTTCAAAATTATATGGTTTGAACTATGGAAGGAAGAAAAGAGAGGATACAAATGTGATACAAAATACTGACACAACAATCCTATTTATACTAAGGATTTTGCTAACCATTACACTCAGGGCAATGTTTAAAAACCCAAAAATGTAAAGTTAAAATTGAAAAATTAAAATGTTGACTTAATGTATTGAATACATCACTGCCCAAGATTGAAATTACACTTTAGGGTTCCTTAAACATTGCCGGACAATGTTTAACAAAACCCTTATACTAATACAAGACTGCTAATCCTAATTAAATAAGGCAACAAATCAAGAAATTTAATGAAATAATGAATAGAAATAATTCCTTAGAAAGATCATCAAAGATACTCTAAGGTATAGTACGATACAATGAATATATTATAATTTATTCTTGGCATATTCAAATAACGTGCAGCAAACTGCAGGGATAAGTCCACAGTGAAACCTAGACAAATTCACTATGGTGTTTGATGAATGAGTAGCCATTCAACCCTCTAAACCTAATTAGAATAAACCCATGCTCATAGTAAGAATTATTGGGATTAGTGGCAGGATGTGGACTTTTTAGGTCATGTCACACATCCGTGCTTCCACCACATTAGCTCCTTGAAAATTTCTTGTTGGTTTTTCACTGTGGACATTTTGGGTGTTGCATGTCTGGCCAAGCCCAAAATTAAATACAAAAAACTTAGAGAAATATGGAATAGGCAGTCAATATCACCCATATACATTTTAAACTCTATATCCAAGCCTACAAGACACTTTAACCAATAGGTGGATACTTTAGTTGTTTCTTTTGTTCTTCAGAGGATTTCTTATCCTCTTTTGTAATATTCTCCCTTCTGTACTAATAATATGTCTTTTTCTTTAAAAAATAAAATAAAATTTGCTTCAGTTATTTTATGATACCAAGTCACCTACATATTGGACTGCTTACAGGTAATATCAATTAATGGGAGGAAGTATGGAAGGCAATTAAGATAATCAAAATAACTATCTTCTGTTGCACTTCCTGCATTAAAAAACCATTTGAAATAAGCCATTTGGATTTGGTTAGAGAAGGACCAAGGAAATAGGTCATAGGTACAAACCTCCATTCTGCCACTGTACTAAAAAACAAAAGTATTTGCATCTGACATCATAGGATCTAGATACTAAACCTTTGTGAACATACAGAGCAAGTCATACAAAAATAATTTTGTTCACAGTTCATCTGGTGACTTTTCTATAGCCTTGGCTTAAATATGCTATCATGCACTGACTACAAAAAAAATTATCCTAACCAATGTTAAGAATAAATTACCTTTGTCACGCACAATTCGTCGAGAAATTTCATTCAGAATCTCGGCCACTTGTGAGTCATTTAACAAAGTAGCACTCCTTAGCTGAATTAAATCAGCAACCAAGTCAGGGTTGAATGGTTTCTCATTCAGAGCATACCGGATATACTTGCGCAAAATTCCTTCCAAATCAAAACCTGTCTGAATATGAATTTGCAGTTGTTACTTAGAATCAAATGGTTACACATGCACAAAAAAGTATGGGAAGCCAGAAAACATAAAATGGTTTTTCTATGAGAATTTCCTCAACCAGCAAACAGAAAGGTTAGAAAAAATGAAACAGTTTGTTGACCAAGACAGATGGTAAGATCCTTTGATCGAAAAAACTGCAAACCTATCTGATTGCTTATTTACTGAATTGGACTACCAAAAAACTTGTCATGCTTAGGAAATGAAACATCAAGACATCATTAAACTTTGTTTATTACCTATGGTGATACTGGCAAAAACATATAATACATATAGTCTATGTACTATAAATCATATTATTAGGATTAGGATTGCTCATGGTAATTGTTTAAAGGGTTATGCTAACAAGTGCCCTAAAGGCATTGTTTAAGCATTCCAAAAGAAGTAGGCTAACATTGGAAAATGAAGTTCAACACTTCTCGATATATTAAATGTATCATTTTCCAAGATAAAAATGCCTCTTTTGCATGCTTAAACAATGCCCTTGGGCACTTGTTAGCTTTTTCCTTGTTTAAATTACCAATTTAGCATTTAAGGTCATTCAGATGGATAAAGGTTCGAATTAATTTTGTAAAACTAAAGCACAATATCATTGTAATGAAGCATGATTGTCACAGAAACACTAAAACCTAGAATGAAAGGAGAGGAGACCGTCATTACAGAGATATGTCAAAAACACTGTTTCTATAGCAATTCATAAGCAATTGAGAATGTCAAGTTAACAACATTTGATCTGCAAGTCCAAGAAACGAAAGATAATAGTTTGATCATATTTCAAAATTGAACCAAGTAGCAATCGGTCATTGAACCTCGTGCGTAATCCCAAAAGTGTGGTAAATCAATCAACCAACCTAGTGTTTAGAATATGACGTTCACTATATGAAAGTAGTGCCACACAACAAAAATATCATGATTATGCAGCATTTTGCCATATTGTAGTTTTTTACAGTCTAGCATATTTCATGTTATACATACATCCATCCATCCATACATATATATATATATTATATATATGTTTTTTTTAGTGAAGTACCACTTTGGTCATTCATGTTTTTAGTCCCTGAAGATTTTTTTATGGGACACTTAAGTCCCTCCGTCCACTCCGCCAACTGCCTCACCTACGGACTTAAGTGTCCCATAAAAAAATCTTGAGGGATTTAAGTGTCCCATAAAAAAATCTTTAGGGACTAAAAGTGAATTTCCATATTTTGAGGGACTAAAGTGTCCCATCTAAAAAATATGAGGGACCAAAGTGGTACTTCACTCCTTTTTTTTTTCATATTTCATTTGTTTAGTTGTTTGTGGGTGCTTGTTACACATAACTGGTTCTTGATTCGTTCTCACAAGAGATTGAGACTATATTGTGACGGCTTTGATTACTGTCACTATCAATATAGGTTATTGTTGTTATTCACACAATTTCATTCAGGGTAGCAGCCAATAGTACATGGGAAATAGTGCTGATTCTCTATGGCTATTGGGGGCAAATAGTGACATAAACTTCAATGCAAATATGTCCAGCATTATGCACCTCACCTTATTCTCAAGTTCCTTTAGAGCATCAAACTTGACTTCATCTCTTCCTTTCCGAAACAAATCATCCAGTGACTTGCATAGTGTTGCATTTTTACCAACCTGAAAAGGGAAAAAAAAACAACAAATTAACGGAATTGAAAATAAGAAGAAAGGAATCGCTGACTATAGCCAACTGAAAAGATTTTACAACTTTTTTACAAAATCTCGTGTTCAAATCCTAATAACAGCCTCTCCACTTATAGGGCAAGGATGGACACATCAAGCCTCCCCAAACCCCACTAGATGAGAACCTTATGCATTGGGCCTCCCTCAATGTAAAAAATCTCTTAACAGAAGCGAACAATAACAAGCAAACCTTTTTCCACTCAATGGACTCAACTACAAGGATCAAACGACTAGATAATGTCCTTGTTGCAAAATGTCTAGCAACAAACCATTAAATCCCTGTTTATAATTTTTTGGTATTCCTCTACCTCTAACTATTAGGTTACCCTACATCAGATCTAGGACTTCTCCATATATGCTCAAAACCACCTAAAGCAAGATTCTATCTTCTCTTTCTTTAATAAACGCTACCACAAGTTCACAACTTTCACTCTAATGCATTCATTCATAATTCTATATTGTCTACTTTATCCACTCGTAGTCCAACCATGACACTCTTATCACTCCTCCAGCTTCATTTATCACATTGTCGCTCTTAGAGTCTCCACTACTGCATCACAACTGCAATTGTGGCTGCACTTTCCCTCAATTTTCCATAATCGAGGTAAACGCAACATAACCACAGCCACCATCGCAACCACTATTTGAAACCATTTCAGTCCCATATAAACAAATCAATACTCCCTCCATTCCATATCTTTTGGTCTTTTAGGCGTTGTTTTTCATTCCATATCTTTTTTCCTTTTACAATTCCAATGCATAAACATATTTTTCTATTCAACTTTAACCCTTCATTCAAACATTTCTCTTACTCTTCATTAATTCTACCTTTATCATCTTTCTCTTCGACTATACGTTAATTAATGGACACACTTATTAATACAAATTAAATACTACTACAATTTTCAATATAGGTTAAATAAGGGCATTTTAGACAAAATACACGAAAAACTTACACTAATAATCAACACATCCTTAATCTGTGTGCTCAGTTCTAAAAGGCTAAAAGATATCGAACGGAGGGAGTAACAACGAAGACACACAATATAAAAATATAGAAAGGGGGTTTCTCTGTGTATGACTGAATCAACAAAACGTTACCAGCTTGCGGCGTTTGGCTTTGGGAGAAGTGAACTTCTTGACAGTCTTGACAAATGCGATAACGAAGGTAACGGCGAGATAACCGAGAGGGATAGCGAGAATCCATGGCAAGGAAGTGGGACCCACACGAGGACCGGGAATGGCTTGAGCGACGGAGCCGGTGAACTCGACGACGTCCAAAGCCTTCTCCTGAATCCATGGCAGCTCCTCCTCCACTTCTTCTTCTTCCGCAACCTCCTCAACTCGTTTCTGCTTCTCTTTCGAAGAAGTGTTGTTTTTTGACGCGCGGAGAGCGAGTGAGGAAGAAGAAAGTGAGAGTGGTAGTTGTTGTTGTTGTGTTGGAGAAGGGAGAGTGAGGAATGGGGATGATGACGTGGATCGGGTTGAGTGAAATCGAGAGAATAGAAGGTTTCTAGAAGGGAGAAACTGAGAAGCGAGAGAACAAGTAAAAGCCATTGGAGTTATTGGATTGGAGGGAATTGAAATGGAAGACTTCTTCGAGCAAAGGTGGATCAAACCTCAATACTCTTCTCTCGGCCGGCTTATTAGTGCGGGTTTGGCTAAGCTTTTAATTGTGTGTGTGTGTTTTTTTTTTTTTTTTTCATTTTTTTTTGTGTGTGTGTTTTATTTTTTTTCCATTTTTTTTTTCCGTATTCCTTGCGGAACCACCGGTATCCCAAGAGCACTCTTAATTATTTTTTTTCCAATAATTTTTATGTTTGGCAAAATACAAACTATGAAAGTAACATTTATTAAAAGGGTATTGCTTTTTTCTTTTTAAAAGCAAAAAAATATTATTAATCTAACTTAACAAAGGGTCTTCCTAAGCATCATTGTACTTATTAACACCATATTATATGAAGGGTTTGAACATGAGTATATAATCATGTGCTCAAATATGACCAAAATCAGCCAAATCAATACAAAAAAATCTTCTTCACGAGTAAGTGAAACAACACATAACCTATCTAAGCCTTACAAGGATCTTTACCTCCTTAAAAACCTTGCTAGAAAAAATTATAAGCAAAGGAAAAAAGAGTATAGTAGAACCTAGCAAGCACCTGAACAAAAGGGAACAACCCACCAAGTACAAACCAAAATCAATCATTCCTATCGATACAATCAAGCGGTGCCATACGACAATCAGAAAAGGAAACACCAACTCTAGAACAGGAAGATATCCAAGACCAAATTTTGACCTTTAGAGAATCAAGCCAATCTAGTACATTAACATTCTCATCATTAAAAATGATGTCATTTCTCTTGATCCAAATCGTCCAACAAGCACACATCCAAACCATGGAGAGAAGATTTGTACGTTTGAAAGATGTACCAATCCTGCACTGCACCGCAAAAAAATCCAGCACAGAAGAGTTATGAAACATGGAGCAATTTAGCCAAGCATATACTATTTGCCAAAAAAACAACAGTTACATGAATCCATTAAGGAAAAATTTACATTGGAAATCTAAGTTCATCAATTCTCGATGTTTTAAATTCAACATTTTTCAAGATAAAACTATATTTTTTTACTTTCTTAACCAATGCCTTAAAGACACTCTTTAGCATTTTCCATATTATAATCATAAAAAACTTAAAGTAGCTTTTATTTTGGAGAATTTCTATTAATACTTGGGATTTGTTGCTTGCACCAGAATTTTAAGTTTTTTTTTCACTTGAATTTATAATATTGCCTTTTTTTTAACGTTGAGGTTTGATGTTTATATTTTTTTAAAAAAATTCAAGCATAAAATAATGCTTGCACCTCGAGCCTCGGTTGGAAAGAGACATTGCTAAGTATGTTGCAATTTGCATCCCCTTTATTGTAACATTCCTAATTTAATTCCAAGCTTAATTAGTGAAGTAATGGGTTTAAAGTGTAGGGAATGGGTAGATTAATTACTTAAAGAATTTTGGGAGCAAGGTGAGTAGTATTTATAAGTATTAGGGGTTGTGTAGGAGACATCGGTAGCAAGGGGCAAAATTATCTAAGCGAAATCGGGAGTTAAATCGACATTTTAAGTATTAGAAATTAGCCGGTACGAGAAAATTCGGAATTTATTATAGGATGCTAAGAAATTAAATTCCACCGTTGGATATGAAGTTTATGGGATTAAGAAGCTTGCCTAAAAATTTGGACTCGATCCGACGGTTAACGAAGAAGTTATGACGAATCGAAGTCTGGAATCACTAGTGCACGCCCAGGCGCACCAGGGTGCATCATATGCACCAACTCAGGCAGATCTGCGCCCAGGCGCGCAACACCGGCGCCCAGACGAGCGCGAGAAGATCAGATCGCGCACCAGTTGCACGTGGGACGCGCGCAGGCGCGCCTAACCCCGCGCCCAGGCGCGCGGGCGCGACCAAAACCGCACCAGGTCTATAAATCACGCACCAGCCACCCCCAAACCCCCATTTTCCAACCCCCTCTTCCTCTCTCTCCACCCTCCCTCTCTCTCTCCGCCCCAACACCACCAGCCACCACCACCGGAGCCACCCAAGGCCGCCTCTCTCCTTGGCCTTCCTCTTCCCCATAGATCTACTCTCTCTCTTCCCTCTTGATCTCTTTCTCTCTCTTTCCCTCATCTCTTCCTCCTCTCTCCTCCGGCCACCACAAACCACCACCACGACCAGCCACCATGCCGGCCACCCACCACCCTCACAAACTCCTTTCTCTCTTTCTCTCTCTCTTTGTCTCTTGCTCTCTCTCTCCCTCTTTCCTCTATTTGGTCTCTCTCTCCCCACCGGATCTCACCGGCGTCATTATCGATCGTGATCGCACCGGGCTTGTGTTGGGTACTCCGAGCCTTGAAGCTTTGGCCTCGATCCGGCCGCGATCGTTCTCACTAACGAGGAGCAACACCGACGCCGTCATCGTCACCGAGCCACAACCCAGGTTCTTTGTTTAAAAGAAAGCCCGAGGTAAGAAGGGTTCGTATTACCTCTACTTGAGAAGTAAATTCTAGGATGCTATAGTGGTGACTAGGAATAGGGTAATTAAGGAATAAGATAGTGAACCTTAGGGTAGTTCCCGCTAATATAAATGATTTATTTAAATTGACAATGGAATTAATTTGGATGTGCATAGAATGAGTCCCGGAGTGAATGAATGAGATAGGATATTAAACGAGTTAATATAGAATGAAGGTGAAGAAAAACATAAAAAATTAAACCAAGGGAAATTAGTTAAGGAAAACCATTGAAACGTGAGTGTAAAAGAAATATATGATAATTGTAATGAGACAATGAGAGGGAATGTAATAGTGGCGATTAAGTAGAATGGCTTAATATAATAGGAAAAATAAATTAAGTTAATAAGATAGGGTAGTTGAAGGGTGTAATGATATAAGAAAAATAAGGAAATAATATTGAGAGAGAGGAATTATAGAAATAATTGAGAATTCAAAAAGGGGAATTAGAATATAAAGGCTATACTAACGCTAAGTGGAATTAGATGTAAACTTGAATAATTAATAAAAGGAATAAGGAAAAAGGAAAAGGAAGAGAAGAAGAAAAAGAAAAGAAAGGGAACAGGGAAATAACTAAGAACTAATAAAGAGAATTAGAATACAAAGTGTGCGACCAAGTGTGGTAAAGTTAATTAAAAGCAAGAGTATAATTGGTAAAGAGAAATACTTAGTATAAGGAAATAAAGGAAGGGGACAAGTGAAGTAAACAAATAATAGGGGTTAAGGAAGAGTTAAGAAATTAAAAGAATTAAAGAGAATTAAGGGACTAAAAGAAGAGAGAAAAGACTAAGACGAGTTAATAATTAGAAACAAAACAAATGTTAAATGGCACAGGTGGTTGTATTGACCCTGTGGCCAAATAAAATGGATAAATGTCACAGGTGGTTGTATTGACCCTGTGGCCTAATAAAATGGTACATGTCACAGGTGGTTGTATTGACCCTGTGGCCTAATAAAAATGGAAAACGGCGCAGGTGGTTGTATTGACCCTGTGGCCAAATAATAAAAAGGTAAAAAGGTAAAGGGAAGTTTATGTAGATCTCTGTTTGAGGTTACATAAACGAGATGGTGTGTTTGCAGATCACTGTTTGTGGTTGCATACGCAGTGTTTGCATATCACTGTTTGTGGTTGCATACACGGTGTGTAGATCTCTGTTTGAGGTTACACCCAATGGAAAGTGTAGATCTCTGATTGAGGTTACACATAATGGAAAAAGAAATAAAGGAAAAGAAAATAAAAATGGAAAAGGTAATGAAAATGGTAATGGAAAGGAAAAATGGATAATAGAATGGACATTGGAAAATGAAATAAGAAAGTGGACAATGGAAATGATATAGGAATTAGAGGAATTGACTAAGGAGAATAATTATGGAAATGCTAAGTATAAGTGGCTAGTGAAAAATGGATAAAGAATGGAAATGAGAGAATGATAAGAGAACCAAGAATTAAACGAATAAGAGAATAATTAAAGGACTAGAAGAGAATAATTATATGAATAATGTATATTAATAATTGTGTAGGCTTGGTCTATTACTATGTCTCTTTTAGGATTTATCTTTTTAAGTTCTGTGTAATGTTACCCTTCTTGCTATATTTTGCAGGTATTGAAGTGGAGCTTACATGGAATATGGCCGAGCAGGATTTACATTCCACTACGCGGAATGTATATTGAATAATTTGAGTGGACAGTTACTTTTGTAAATTATAATATGAATTAGTAGCTTGCCCTGAAACTTGTACTAATTGGGCGTTAGGATCTAATCTGTTTAGTAAACTGTTGTGTTTTATGTTTTTAGACATTTCTGGACTGACAGGTTTTCATAAGAAATTTTTTTGGGAAGTCCGAAAAACAGGGGAAACTCTGTCCGTTTTTCCGGAAAATATTTTAAGTATTTTAATTTAAAAAGAAATTTGCAATTACCATTTTTATAAAATCCTAAATTAACTAATAAAAGTGACAGTGTTAAATTTTGGTATCAGAGCAGTTTTTCCTCGGCCTTTGGAGTTTGGACTCACAACTCCTATGGTTTACTCACCAAGCGAATAACCAATTTGTATAGTGAAGTGTCTAAGTTAGACAAAAAGTGTTCTCACGCAATTAATTGCTAGGCAAGTATTAACTTGTATCTTCTCCAGGACTTAGTTATCATGGCTAGGAGACGGGCCGAAGACGACAGCATGGCTGCTATCCTGGAAAATCTGATTCAGATACAACAGAATCAGGCTGAGCATCTAGCGCAGATGCAACAAAATTAGGCGCAGAATATAGCAGCAGCAGTAGCAGCATTAAATCCCCAACCCTCAGCTCTAGTCACGATTGATTGGTTGGCACGGTTCCGAAAGAACGGACCACCCAAGTTTGAAGGGGGGTATAACCCTGATGGAGCTCAGCGATGGCTGAAGGAAATTGAAAAGATCCTACGCACCATGGCTCCACCTGCTGAGCTAACCGTATTACTAGTGCAGTACTTGTTGACTGATGAAGCAGAGTATTGGTGGGAGCGAGTGCGAAGAGGATTGGAGGCGACCAATCAGGATATCACTTTTGATCTGTTTAAGGCTCACTTCCTGGGAAAGTATTTCCCTGAGGATGTTCGTAGGGAAAAGGAGATCACCTTTCTGCATCTGGAACAAGGGAGCATGAGTGTTGACGAATATGCGGCACAATTCGAAGATTTGATTCGGTATTCCAGTGGTTACAGAGATACGGATGAACGTGCTAAATGCATAAAGTTTGAGTCAGGACTTCGTCCGGAGATTAGGCTTGTCTTTGAGTACAAGAATATAACAGATTTGACTCAGCTGGTAAATATGGCCAGCACTTATGAAGGAAGACTGAAACGAGTAGCGGCTGGGAAAAGAAGCCAGGATATACAGGATGAAGGAGGTCTCAACAAGGGTAAGGAACTGGCTCAAGGATCAGGTCCGTACGTTTTTAACCGCACCAGAGCAGTAGTGCTAGAGAATGCGGGTCAGAGTGCGACCGCTCCAAGGACCAGGCCACCATGTCCACATTGTGGAGGATCCCATACTCGTATGTGTTGGATGCTTGAGCAGCGTAGAAAGGAAGGCCTCTGCTTCCAATGCGGGCAACCCGGATACCGTGCTGCAGACTGTCCTATGGGCACGTAGAACGAGGAATAAACTTATCCGAGGTACTTCTAGCGATTGATAATGTGTCCAATGATTACTTAGGATGTTTTTGCATAGAGTATACATGTTGGTTTCACTTAGAAGAAGACAATGAGTGATAATGCATTAGCTAAAGTTCCGCCAAACGCAGTGATGGTATTGCCACTGGTAGAAGGTAAGGTTAGATCAGTCTGATTCTTACATCTGCTAGGGGACGATAACATCAGCAAACATGGCGATGATGTCGCTTGTAACATCCCGTATCTTCTGGACTCAAATAAATCAATGAGGTTTTATTTAAAAAGAATTTTTGAGAATTTAAGAAGGATTTTCAGAAAAATGATTTTTATTTGAGTGTGATTTCATGAAAAACCAAGTTATGATTTTGTCATTTGGGATTTTTCAAAGAAACGAATTTTCTTTTTTATTTGATTTGAGGTTTTTTCTTGGAAAGTTTTTGATTTGTGTGAAAATCAGATTTTATTTCAAAGATAAGCTTATTTTGAAATTAAATTGATAAAGTGAACTGATTTTCTTTAAAGTGTATCTTTGGAATTTTTGAAATATGAATGTGTGTGCTTTGTGCAAGTAATTGTATATGCAAATTAATTAGGAAATTTAAATGGATAAATGCATGAAGTATGTAAATGCAAATATGTGTAGGATGTATGTGTGAATGTGAATGCATGAATTATGTGAATGAAGAGTATATGTAAAAATTGTATGAATGTATTTATGCATGTGTGATGTATGTGTGCCGTGTGAAATATAATGCCCTAAAGTATGGTATGTATATGTGATACATGTATGCATGATTCCATAATGAAATGTTAAGTGTGGATATGATGAAATGAAAATGTGTGCATGATGTGCATGTGTATGTGTGTGTATATTCGGCCATGAGAGGATGAGGGAACCAAGAGAAGCTTAGCCATTAAGAAAATAGAAACTAAGTGGCAAACAAATAGGAGACTTAGAGTGGTGAGTAATGAGACCTAGAGTGATGACTCATAAGGCCTAAGGATGATTTTCCTTCCCCTTTTGTCTCCCACGAAAAAGACCCCCCATGCAACATTAGGAGTAGACCAAATTGCCCTTGAGCCCATGCCTTAGACCGAGGGCAAGAGAGGAAAATCCCACCCCTTGTTTTACTTTCATAAAACCGTGTGTGTGGGTGTGTTAGCTTTGATTCATTTCTTCATTCTTCATTTCCCATCACCAACACCAACACTCTAGTCCAAGAGCAACAAAAGCTCTTTGACCTTAGAAGAGAGAAAGGCCGAGAGGAGAAGAAGAGAAAAGAAGAGTGAAAACCCAAATCCCAACCCAAACACTTTGATTTCTTTCCTTCAAACACCTTCTTCTTCAAAGATTAAGAAGAAACCCAACCCTTAACCACTAAGAGAGAGGAGGCCGAAGCAACCCTAGGAGAAGGAGAGGAGATTTGAAGCTTGAAGATTAGGATTTTATTTAAGGTAGTTGCATAAGAGAGAGTTTAATGTAATAATCTTAGTTTTGTAAGGACTTTGTGATGGACTTTGTTTAAATTTGATTTTGTGATTCATGTACTTATCTTCTCATGATCTTGAAATTTAAATGCCTTGCATGTTAATTTTATGTATGGATCTTGAATATTTATGCTTGAATGCCTTGATCCTTAATTTTTGAAAATTTCTTCTTCACGGTTTTGTTTGTGAGTTGTGTTTAAGTTTATGTTTCCACCTTGATTTTCTCTTGCATGTCTTGATGTATGGTAGATCTTTGCAAAAACATGAAGTTTGAGTTTTGCATGTTGTTTTAAGTCTTGATTTTCTTTTGATGCATGTCACAATTTTAAAGAGAAAATTATAATACTAAGCTTAAAAGTGATGTTGATACAAAAAGGATTTTTAATAAGGCTTTGTGTGTGTGATGATTGTAACATCCCGAATTTTAATTCTAACAATAATTAGAATTATAGTAAGATTTGGAAGAAAGGATTTTCATAGAAGGGATTTAAAATGATGGATTAGGAGTGCTTTGAGTGCCATATAGGATTCAAGGAGCATTGGCATCGAAAAGCAAATTTAAAGAAGACCAAACGAGTGTTAAAAATCGAGTTTTCGGTGTTATAAACACCCGACATTAGGAAATTCAAAATAAAAGATTTAAGACTCAAAACACAATTCCCACCGTTGGATATGAAGGTATGATTTTTAGGAAGTCACTCGTCAAATTTGAACAAGATCCGACGGTGAACGAAGAAGTTATCTCGAATTGAAGCAGGAAGAAAATAGGAGGAAAATAGGAAAATGAATAAATGGGGTACTGGGCAAAACACTCGAGTCTTTTGGAAAAGACTCGAGTGTTCTGGTCAGTTGGAAAATGGGGATCTCAGGCACTACTCGAGTCTTTTGGAAAAGACTCGAGTGTTTTGGAAAAGACTGGAGTCTTTTGAAAAAGACTGGAGTGTTTTTAAAGAAAACACTCGAGTGTTTTGGAAAACACTCGAGTGTTTTGTGCAGACAGCCTTAAAAACGTGTTTCAGCTAAAAATCACCCATCATCAGCATCCCTCATCTCTTTCCCTTCTCTCTCTAAACCCTAGGCTTCAATCTCATCACCCACTCCATAAACACTTGATTTTAAGTTAAACCAAGCCATAATCATCATTCTCCATCAAAACCCCATCAAGAAAATGTGTTGAGAGTCACTCTCCTCCACTCTCCCTCTCTCACACGAATTTCCCTCTCTCTCTCCTCTTGATCTTCAAGTTTCTCAACCATGGAGGAACCACCAAGACCATACTACTAGCATAACCTCATCTACTTCCTTCTCACTCCAAGTAAGTGCCAAGCCCTTGATTTCAACTCTCTCTCTCTCTAGAGCTCATACGAATTTCTCTCTCCTCCCTTCCATGGTTATACGAATTTTGTGTCATGAGTTTGACAAATTTATGACTCATTTGCGCTCTATTGTTTCATGGAGGTCAAGAATCTCTCTCTTTCCACTCAATCCTTGGAGCTCTTGATTAAGGAACTTAGGATCTAGGGCTTGGAAGATTTTTCTCCATTTCTATTGGTTTAAGGTAAGGGAGTGGATATAGTGAGCTTTGCCTGGTTCTAGGGAGTAGGCTCTAGTTAGTATATAATGCTTGTTAGTGTTATGTGTTAGGGGAGAAAATTAGATTATAAAACCCTATGTGATTGAATATGAAATTCTAAATAATTAAATATGCATGATGAAATGGATGTTAAGACTAGGAAAAGGAAACCCATAATATAGGAATGAATTAATGGATAAATGAAATTTGGTTAATGATTATATTGAGGTACATGAGGAATTGGGTAATGTGATAACGAAGTGGACATAAATGATTTCTATGACTAATGTCTTTATTTGTAAAGTTGTGAATTAAATGATAATTGATTGATGTTGCCAATATATGTAGGTATTATGGAATAAATTGATATAGGAAGAAAGGGAATGGAAATGATTAGAGGTGATGAATGTGCATATTAGTATCAAATTGTTAAATAAGTAAAAATGTTAAGTATTATCAATTGTGAACAAAGGTTATGGATTATGAATTGGACTTGTGAATATGGGAAACGGAAGTAAAACGGTTATGAGTAATTAAAAAGTGAAAGGTGATATATGTAAATTAGAATGAAGGGCAATCAAAATGTTGGGCTATAAAGGAGAACACTATTTGGCATAATTGTGATAACTGAGAAAGGAAGTGAATGAGGAATTTGCATGAATGTTTAGTTGTTGAATGTGTGTTGTTGTGTTTAAATGTGATATAATTGTTGATGTGAGAATATGAAAGTATGTTTTGGCCTCTGATGTGAGGTAATGAATATGGAAATGTGATTAAATGCGTTGGCCTCTGATTTGAGGTGACGAGTAATGGAAAGTGATGAATATGCTGACCTCTGATATGAGGGGCACAATATGAATGGTAAAATGTGTTGACCTCTGACCTAAGGGACACGATATGAATTGGAATGAATGGGTGTTGACCTCTGACCTGAGGGACACCGGATTAAATAATGGGTTGGGTGTTGACCTCTGACCTGAGGGACACCGAATAAAATATGTATTGGAGTGTTGACCTCTGACCTGAGGGACACAAAATGGATTATAATGAATGGGTGTTGACCTCTGACCTGAGGGACACAAAATGGGTTATAATGAATGGGTGTTGACCTCTGACCCGAGGGACACATAATTTAAAAAGGGAATAAATTTGGATAAGGTAAAGGTAATGGAAACGCGATGTATGTAGGCCTTCGATTTGGTGGAGACATACATCGTGGTTGGTGTATGTATGTAGGCCTTCGATTTGGTGGAGACATGCATACACCGTAAATAAAAGGAAATGAATAAAGGAAACAGGGAATAAAATTGGACAAGGTATGGTAATGGGAATGCGATGTATGTAGGCCTTCGATTTGGTGGAGACATACATCGTGATTGGTGTATGTATGTAGGCCTTCGATTTGGTGGAGACATACATACACCGTAAAAATAAGGGAAAGGTAAGGGTTTAAAAAGGGAATTATTTGGAAACGGGGAAAATAAATACAGGGGAACAGATGGTGAAATGAATAATGAGAATGGAAATGTGGAATAAATATTGTAATGAGTATGGTGTGCAATATTGAATATATGCTTAATTGCTAAATGTGTTTGACCTAGTGAGTTGTTATGTCTAGTTAGAAACTGCTTTCTATTTCTTGTGCAATGCTCACTCCCTTACAGTTTCAGGTTCGGAGATTGAGCTGGCGCAGCCCCCGACCGAGCAGGAGTACTTTCCCTTACAGGGAGAGTAGGGTGTTAGGGGTTTAGTGTATAGTATGGACCTAAGCCTCTGATATTATTTTGATGTAAATTTTATATGCATAATTCGAATGAGACTTAGGATGTTTTGTTTTGCTAAAGCTATAACTTTTGGTTTTAATGCTTAAAATTTGTATTTCCGCTAATACACTGATTTATTTTTGCATATTGATATCATTGGAGCCCGTGGGGCCTTGATTTGATTTAGAAATATAATCTGAAGCCCTGCTGGCTATCAGTTGTTTATTTGAAATTGTTTATCACAGGTCAAATTTTGGATTAGTCCGAAAAACAAACAAAACTCCGTCCGTGTGACGGTTGATTTTAATATAATTAAAAAGAAATTTTTAAGTCCGTATTTTATTAAAGGGGAATTAAGGGTAAAAATCCTAGGATGTTACATTTATGGTATCAGAGCAGTTTTTCCTCGGCCCATTGGAGTAACTTACTACTCCTGTAGTTACTCATCAAGCGAGTAACTGGTAGTCTGATATCAAACTGCTTTGTGATTTAGTTAGGTATTATCGTTAGCATGATAATAGGCATAGTTGCTGAGTCTAGGATAGCGAATAGCTTAAATTCTTTTAAGTTCGTTAAGTATATTGAGAAACGCGATTAGTATCTGATGATTCTTTCGAGAAGCATGGTAAGCATTGGAAATTTTTTCTAAGTCCACTCATTATGTTTAGTTTACCATGCTAAACTTGAAATCTTGTGGAAAGCGATGAATCATATTTAGAAGTGGGTAAATGACGAAGCTAAGGAAAACGATACCCCAACGGGCTAGGGCACTAAGTTGCTACCCCATCGGGAGGCAGTGATCTTTAGTTTCGTGCTAAGTAAACCAAATCTAAATGTGATACACCAAACAAGATTTCAACATTTTGAAACTAATAGGTTGATAAATTCAAGCTTAAGTAAGACAAAAATGGTCTTATCACTGATATGATGTATGATTGAGCCTGATCACCTCAAGTGTACATCTATTGGGGGATATCATCATCCTGTCCTTAAGTTTCGGCGAGTACTTTGGGAATTTAGTGAGATCCCAAATTTATCAGGATTAGAGGTTCTTGTCATAGGTTTCGGTATGCGTAAGCATTTTAGAATCAGAGTTGCGCAACGGAAGTGTAGGAAGTATTGCCTTGTCTTAAGATAAGAGGAGTAGCTAGTTAGGAATCCTAGTTAGCTATGATAGATTGCTAGTATTTATACATATAGACTTGAATATAAGAAACCCCAAGATAGTACATAGTAAAAGTCCTAAGATTAGACATTAGGTACTTAAAATCCCAAGTGATTGAATAGAGCTAGGTTATGCGTTTAGAAATGAATGAATGCGATGCTATGTATTGGCTTGTGTTTTCCTACATGATGAATTGTGCATTTTAATGATAATTGTTATTGTCTGAAACATGTGCATGATGAAAATTATTTGGAGCATAAAACCTTTCGCAAAACATCCTCATGGAATGGTATTGCTATCAACAAGTCGCTTGGTTCTCAAGCGTAATCATTTCAAAAATCAGGAACCATTCGATTTATTTTTCAAGTGTGATAGTGACCCCAATGAATTTTTATGTTTTGGAATTGAATTCAAAAATGAATTTTTCTGTTCTAATGGAACCATAAATTCTTCCAAATTGAGTACTAAGTTGTGTAGAGAAATTTTGAAAAGCTAGTGAGTCAACCAAGGATTCCTAAGTAATCAAGCGGTGGACTAATTTATTCTTTTAATCGATCCCCATGCTGATTAAATAGGAACCCTTCTAGGTGACTTTACTCGATTCGGAATGGAGCTTAATCTTCAAACTCAAAGTCAAAGGGAATGTGACTATTTGGATTGCTGAGAATCATCGAAATAAATTTTCTAGTAAACCACATACTCCCATTCTCATTGAGTTTGCTAATTTTGAGGAAGGTCATAATCCTTCACCTAAATCTCCCAAAATTAGATGGAGAAAATCCTTTACAAAGAGATATGCTTTGCTTTATAAAACTAGTTTTTGGAACTTCACCCAAGTTAATCTGGCATGAACATATCAAAGTTTTAGAGTGTGAAATAAATTTTTCCTGATTTAATCTTTTCCTAAGGATTTTACGTAAAACAAATCAAAATGGTTGTCCATCAAGAAAGGAACTTGATTTTTCAAGAATAATGAACCTATCGACACACCACCACATCAATATTTGTTGATGTGCTATTTTTTTGACTTATGCATATGTAAGTGCCTTTCTTGTAAGATAAGCAAAATTTCTAAACATAGATGAACACATGCATGCTTTCGGCATGTCCCTGTAATTTTATAAATGCATAAATGCACAAACGAATTTCCGAACACTATTCTGATGTTCATAAAAGCGCACATACTTTGAATTTATGAGGTTTTAATCATTAAACTTTGAAACCATGCAAGTGGGTGATTTTATCAAAGTTTTATCTTGGCATGCATAACTTGAATGTGTAAAACAAATCATGGGGAACCATGAAAAGTTTCAAACTCTTCTTGGATTGCATTTGAAATGTGTGCAGCTTATCTAAGATGTGTGCATGGATTTAGACCTGAGTTCTAGGGCTGATTCAGGTAGATCGGAATTAGATTAGAATCAAGTAGAGGTTGCTAGGTTAGTGCTTGCACTTATGCGCTGATATGAAATGTTGGTGCGTATATTTGAATTTTGATTGCCAGGCAATTGCTAACTGTTTACTTGTTAATGAGTGTGGTTGCTTAGGACTTAAGAATAATGCCTAAGTGTAGATCACCAGGTAGATTGTGATTAGAACTCTTGCAATGTTTGACCGATATCGGAGTAAACCTCAAAAACCTTAGAGAATTTTGCTTCTAGTTTAACCAAACTAAACCACGAGTTGTATTCTTCATTGGACACATGAGTCTGGTGGCGTACTTAAGCAAGGTAGTATGCCGATTCAAAGTGGGGGAGTAGGACCTAGTGCAGTGTGCATCGTAGTTTAGAAAACCCATGTTGGGATGGTTCTCCATTTGAAGGAATTGAACGGAATTTCGGGGACGAAATTCTAATAAGTGGGGGAGAAATGTAACATCCCGAATTTTAATTCTAACAATAATTAGAATTATAGTAAGATTTGGAAGAAAGGATTTTCATAGAAGGGATTTAAAATGATGGATTAGGAGTGCTTTGAGTGCCATATAGGAGTCAAGGAGCATTGGCATCGAAAAGCAAATTTAAAGAAGACCAAACGAGTGTTAAAAATCGAGTTTTCGGTGTTATAAACACCCGACATTAGGAAATTCAAAATAAAAGATTTAAGACTCAAAACACAATTCCCACCGTTGGATATGAAGGTATGATTTTTAGGAAGTCACTCGTCAAATTTGAGCAAGATCCGACGGTGAACGAAGAAGTTATCTCGAATTGAAGCAGGAAGAAAATAGGAGGAAAATAGGAAAATGAATAAATGGGGTACTGGGCAAAACACTCGAGTCTTTTGGAAAAGACTCGAGTGTTCTGGTCAGTTGGAAAATGGGGATCTCAGGCACTACTCGAGTCTTTTGGAAAAGACTCGAGTGTTTTGGAAAAGACTGGAGTCTTTTTAAAGAAAACACTCGAGTGTTTTGTGCAGACAGCCTTAAAAACGTGTTTCAACCAACAATCACCCATCATCAACATCCCTCATCTCTTTCCCTTCTCTCTCTAAATCCTAGGCTTCAATCTCATCACCCACTCCATAAACACTTGATTTTAAGTTAAACCAAGCCATAATCATCATTCTCCATCAAAACCCCATCAAGAAAATGTGTTGAGAGTCACTCTCCTCCACTCTCCCTCTCTCACACGAATTTCCCTCTCTCTCTCCTCTTGATCTTCAAGTTTCTCAACCATGGAGGAACCACCAAGACCATACTACTAGCATAACCTTATCTACTTCCTTCTCACTCCAAGTAAGTGCCAAGCCCTTGATTTCAACTCTCTCTCTCTAGAGCTCATACGAATTTCTCTCTCCTCCCTTCCATGGTTATACGAATTTTGTGTCATGAGTTTGACAAATTTATGACTCATTTGCGCTCTATTGTTTCATGGAGGTCAAGAATCTCTCTCTTTCCACTCAATCATTGGAGCTCTTGATTAAGGAACTTAGGAGCTAGGGCTTGGAAGATTTTTCTCCATTTCTATTGGTTTAAGGTAAGGGAGTGGATATAGTGAGCTTTGCCTTGTTCTAGGGAGTAGGCTCTAGTTAGTATATAATGCTTGTTAGGGTTATGTGTTAGGGGAGAAAATTAGATTATAAAACCCTATGTGATTGAATATGAAATTTTAAATAATTAAATATGCATGATGAAATGGATGTTAAGACTAGGAAAAGGAAACCCAATAATATAGGAATGAATTAATGGATAAATGAAATTTGGTTAATGATTATATTGAGGTACATGAGGAATTGGGTAATGTGATAACGAAGTGGACATAAATGATTTCTATGACTAATGTCTTTATTTGTAAAGTTGTGAATTAAATGATAATTGATTGATGTTGCCAATATATGTAGGTATTATGGAATAAATTGATATAGGAAGAAAGGGAATGGAAATGATTAGAGGTGATGAATGTGCATATTAGTATCAAATTGTTAAATAAGTAAAAATGTTAAGTATTATCAATTGTGAACAAAGGTTATGGATTATGAATTGGACTTGTGAATATGGGAAACGGAAGTAAAACGGTTATGAGTAATTAAAAAGTAAAAGGTGATATATGTAAATTAGAATGAAGGGCAATCAAAATGTTGGGCTATAAAGGAGAACACTATTTGGCATAATTGTGATAATTGAGAAAGGAAGTGAATGAGGAATTTGCATGAATGATTAGTTGTTGAATGTGTGTTGTTGTGTTTAAATGTGATATAATTGTTGATGTGAGAATATGAAAGTATGTTTTGGCCTCTGATGTGAGGTAATGAATATGGAAATGTGATTAAATGCGTTGGCCTCTGATTTGAGGTGACGAGTAATGGAAAGTGATGAATATGCTGACCTCTGATATGAGGGGCACAATATGAATGGTAAAATGTGTTGACCTCTGACCTGAGGGACACGATATGAATTGGAATGAATGGGTGTTGACCTCTGACCTGAGGGACACCGGATTAAATAATGGGTTGGGTGTTGACCTCTGACCTGAGGGACACCGGATTAAATAATGGGTTGGGTGTTGAACTCTGACCTGAGGGACACCGAATAAAATATGTATTGGAGTGTTGACCTCTGACCTGAGGGACACAAAATGGATTATAATGAATGGGTGTTGACCTCTGACCTGAGGGACACAAAATGGGTTATAATGAATGGGTGTTGACCTCTGACCTGAGGGACACATAATTTAAAAAGGGAATAAAATTGGATAAGGTAAAGGTAATGGAAACGCGATGTATGTAGGCCTTCGATTTGGTGGAGACATACATACACCGTAAATAAAAGGAAATGAATAAAGGAAACAGGGAATAAAATTGGACAAGGTATGGTAATGGGAACGCGATGTATGTAGGCCTTCGATTTGGTGGAGACATACATCGTGATTGGTGTATGTATGTAGGCCTTCGATTTGGTGGAGACATACATACACCGTAAAAATAAGGGAAAGGTAAGGGTTTAAAAAGGGAATTATTTGGAAACGGGGAAAATAAATACAGGGGAACAGATGGTGAAATGAATAATGAGAATGGAAATGTGGAATAAATATTGTAATGAGTATGGTGTGCAATATGTGAATATATGCTTAATTGCTAAATGTGTTTGACCTAGTGAGTTGTTATGTCTAGTTAGAAACTGCTTTCTATTTCTTGTGCAATGCTCACTCCCTTACAGTTTCAGGTTCGGAGATTGAGCTGGCGCAGCCCCCGGCCGAGCAGGAGTACTTTCCCTTACAGGGAGAGTAGGGTGTTAGGGGTTTAGTGTATAGTATGGACCTAAGCCTCTGATATTATTTTGATGTAAATTTTATATGCATAATTCGAATGAGACTTAGGATGTTTTGTTTTGCTAAAGCTATAACTTTTGGTTTTAATGCTTAAAATTTGTATTTCCGCTAATACTCTAATTTATTTTTGCATACTGATATCATTGGAGCCCGTGGGGCCTTGATTTGATTTAGAAATATAATCTGAATCCCTGCTGGCTATCAGTTGTTTATTTGAAATTGTTTATCACAGGTCAAATTTTGGATTAGTCCGAAAATCAAACAAAACTCCGTCCGTTTGACGGTTGATTTTAATATAATTAAAAAGAAATTTTTAAGTCCGTATTTTATTAAAGGGGAATTAAGGTTAAAAATCCTAGGATGTTACAATGATGATTTTGTTGATGTGTGAAAAGAAAGTGTTATTTTAAAGCTTTGCATGTGAAAATAGAACCCAAGATCTTATCCTTTATACAATGTGCTATTCGGCCAAACCTAGGAAAATTAGGAAACCATAATTGATTATTATTTTAGTTACATGCATGTTGAAATCTATGTGATCTAAAGATTTTGATATGACTTTTGACTTTTATTGTGATAAATCTATTTATAGGAAATAAAATTAAAATTTAAAGAATTCTGTGTGAAACTCACGGTTTTGCTCTTAAGAATACTAAAGTTGTTATTTTGTTTTGCATGTGTGTTTCATTGATAGATTTATGGATTTTAAGCATATGAAAATCTAAATTTTTGATTAAAAACTTAAAAACAATTTTTACGGTCCTATTCGGTTTTGGAACAAATTTTATTCAAACCATATTTATTTCCTTGTGTGTTGTTGTTTGAGTTAGCCTTGAGTGAATAAGATTGATTTGGTATGTGTCTATATTGTTATGAGTTTGAATTATTTTTCTATGATCAATTCGGTTTGGTTGAAAAATAAAGGAACATGAGTTGATTTTCCTTGCATGATAATTTAGAGATAAAGCTAATTGATTAGGAAGATGATTAGCATAATTTTAAGTGAAGATACTCCTTTTCTTTTAATATTTATTTTAGGCATGATGTTTAAAGTAGGATAATATGTTTAAAAGTTATTTTCCATATGTGCATGCTTTATATGTATGCTTGAAAGTGTGAATATCACCTTATCCTATCTAGAAGGGATTCGGCTATGTATAGAAAATAATAGGAGTTGTGTTTGATTTTGTTTTATGTGCATGAATGATGAATGGTTGTGATATTATAATTGTTTATGTGTGTGTTTGAATGATTTAAGTGTTTAATGACTTTTAAAAAAAAAGTTTTTGATGTAATTTTGTTTCATTTTCTTTTGATTCGGTTTTTAAGAAAATAAAGTAAGAAGAATGATTTGATTAATTGAAAGGTATTGTTTTGAAAAGATTTTCATATGATTTTTTTTAAAGTACCTGGTTTTAATTCAAAAAGTGTTTTATAAACTAACTATGTTTTTAACAAGTGTTTGAGCAGAATTTTCTGAAAGTTTTTATTAAATGAATGTTTTACTTGGTTTTAATTATAAGGAACCCAAATTGATTTCCAAAGTGATAAGAGGAAACATATACTTTGTTTTCAAGTAAAAAGTTTTATTTTCAATATAATTGAATAAGAATGATTTTTAATAAGAGGGAATTATTTGAGTTTCTAGTAACGATCGGGAAGCGGTTACAAACGTCGCAATGGAAACCAAGGAGCGCATTGAAGATCGTCATCGGTTGAGGTGAGAGAGAAGTTTCCCCCAAACACCGTGGTATTTAGGTAATGTATTAAGTGTTTCGACCATCTCAAAAGTCGAAACTTAGTGGTTCTGAGTCAGTAACACAGTGGCAATTGTTTGTTTGTGTGGCCACTCGTGTGAAATGGACAAAGACCACTTGGGATTAGGTAATGAGTTTATATAATGATATTTGAATGCTCGCGTGTTGTTTATTGGTCTATTTGATGAATTTATGATGAGAGTGAGAATAATGTAAAGAATAATGAATTAGAAGAATAAAAGAAATATAAGATAAAGTTTGAGAAAGATGTTGAGATGTTGTGGAAATTATAATCGCTGATGAGTAAGAGTGATGAATATGATGTGGATGAGCCAGAGCTAGGGAAAGTGATGTTGTGTGGTGATATGAGATATGATGTGAATGGAGTTCGGCTCCTTTGTGATATTGTTGAAATGAGGCTGGTGTTGAGTTGAGCTTGCTCCTCCGCTGGTGCTCATGGAAACAATAAGTTTTCGAAAAGTTTTTGAAATAAAATTTTTGCTTGAAAAAGGTTTTTGAAAATGAGAATTTTTGAAAAGAGTTTTGAAACGAGATTTTGAAGCAGAGTACGAGATGTGAGTTTGCAAATGTTTTTGAAAAGAAATATTTTTGAAAAGATTTGTGAACGAAGGTTTTTGGAAAAAGTGGGGAAAAAGAAATTTTCAAAGAGTTTTTGAAAAAGAGATTTTGTAAGAGTTTGAGGAGTAAGTTTTCAAGAAAAGTTTTGTGAGTTTAGATTTTGAGGAAGAGAAGGATATGAGATTGTTGAGTAAAGTCGTGAAATGGGATTTTGAGAGAAGGAGTTGAGAGGAAATTGTTAAAGGAAATTGTGGAATGAGATGCAAGTGGGTTGATGTGATCCCAGCTTTGTGCTCTGATGAGAAAGATTGTGCAAAGATAGCGGTCGGGACTCATTGAATGGATGTACGAAGGATGGGCCAACCATTAGGTTGATCTTAAAAAGATAAAAGACTTTTAAAAGACATTAACATACGTGGTGAGGTATGAGTGTCGAATCGAAGTAGTGGAGAGGAAGGAACGATAAGTATCTGCGGATACTTAGGACGAGATTGCATTAGGGGAGGACGATGACGGTGATACGTCAAGAAGTCTCGAGTATGTTTCTAGGCAGAACGAACTCCACAAGTGGCGCACTAACGTGGTGGGGACTGGGTCTAATGCCGTGGCAAGTTCTGCGAGCTCACTAGAAACATACTGTCGCCCCCTAGATTGCAAATCGAGAACAGTGAGAGGGACTGGAACGGGGCATTGTGTTTGCCACTGCGAGACAGTGAGCCTTGATTATTGATATTGATTTGAGGACGAGATCCTCCTGGTCTGGGACCATTTGTGTTGTGACAGCTGTCGTGCCCGCGTGGTAAAGGTCCTGTACTCCTGTTTGCTTCCGACTAGGTCGGGTGGATGACCGAGGAGATGTAGACGAGTGTGCTAACTTGAGAGCGATTCTCCTCAATGATGGTTTAATTCCCTGCATCATTGATGGATATGAATTCATAAAACTTAAAGAAGAAAAGATGACTTATATTAAAAGAAAAACAATTCTTAAGCAACATTATAGAAGAGGACGAAATGCTGTGGCGATGAAATCAGAGTGCACAGCGGAAGCAATTTGTGGAATGTGAGGTGAATTTGCATAAGGTGTTGAGTAACGGAAGATTAATGGAATAAGGCTAGTTTTTATGTGAGTGCGTGTAATTACTCTTTGTGTTGCTTGCTTGTATGGTTTGTCTATCTTAATATTTTACCTATTGTAATCCCACATCGTTGGCATAACATGCTTGGGAATACTTACTCTCTCTCGTCTTCTGTTCTGTATGCTTGTTGTTCCGACGTCTATTCCCTTAGTCTATGAATCCTATCAAGTTCGCATTCGACATTCGAGACGAAGGAAGACCGAAAGGGGCATGAGTACACCGAGGTCGATGGGTCAGCGAACGATCATGGTGGATACCCGATGCTTTGGTCTGCACACCTTTACCCCGAGGCTGAGAAGTTAAAAGAATTGGACGACGACATAGATACTCGGAGGCGGACGTGATCGAGACCGACTCTAGCAAAGCATTCCTGTGGACTATCGTCTTCAGTTCAATGGGCCTGGTGGTAGCCTTTCATTTTCCCTTAAGTATTTTGTATTCCCTGTATTTACTTAGTTTCATTGCAATGCCATAATGTAACCCCAAAATTTTGTGGAAGGAATTTATTTTAATGGGCTATGGTAATTGAGTTGAGAAGAATCAAGTTGCAAAGTGTAGTGCCTTGTGACACTCCGGTTTGGAACTTGAACTTCAGTATGAGATATGGGAAGACTCTTTAATTATGAAAGGGTTTTGCAAACTTAGTGGTTCTCATAATCATGCTACTCAATCATGTTACATGTTTAAAAAAAAAAAATTGGCCCACATTTCCACTACCTTTTTGAATTAAAACAGTATATTTTTCAAGTGGCCAAATCGGGGTGTTACATCGCTATTGATAGATGTGAGATTGGGATTGATCACCTCGATCTTTACACCTATTAATGGTCGATGTCATCAATGCATTTCACCTAAAACCGAAATAATTGAATAAATACATTTTTAAAATAGATCCTTAGACGGAACAAAACTAACCGAAAAGAATTCCTTCTAAGCTCTTTGCATAGCATTAGGGAATAGAGTAATAGAGTATAGAATCCCTGAGAGACTCTAGTGAGCCTTATAGGCATCCTCATGCAACCCATCGAATTAGATAGTATATAGTTTAAGACTCACCTAAGAGTCTAATCAAGTTCCCGAACGATTCCCTCAAAAGAAACAAGTCTTAGTCACTGCGTCAGGTACCTTTATCGAGACCAATCAAATCAGCTATAGGTCCATAGAGAATGCATCCTTCGATGATTCTCTTCTGAGAATGCACACTTAAGGATAATCTCCATTGTCTTCTTGCTTGACATGTGTCCAGCCATGCTGCTATCCTTCAATGTTGGTGCTTACATAATTCTTTTGTGTTGAGCAGTCAACGGACATTATGAAGGAAGCCACAACACTATCAAACACCATAATCTCTACACCCTTATCACCTGACATGTCCTTGACCACATTGCAAAGATCATTAAAATTCCCCTTGAGTGCTTCATGTTTCTTCTTTTCATCTTCACTCTCTTCAAGTTTCAAGCATCTCAGATGCATAGGTGAGAATTTGCCAAGTCGTAGAAACCCGGCATAGTTCTATGCCTACCGATAGATAGTCACCCACGTCTCCTCTTTTCAACCTTGGATACCGGTTGGAAACATGTGTACTCTATTCTGGGCAACGGATGATCATGCCCCCTAGCATGGACATAATCAAGTATGTCAATGCTAAGTGGGGGAGGATTTCAATCCAAGGAATGGGAGATGGAACTTTAATAATAAGAAAACTGACAATCCTATGCAGATAGAGATAGTACGTAGTATTGGAATACAAACGTTTAAATAGGCATGACCCTAACCACATATGGAGCGGAAAGTAAAAACCGAAGGGAAGTGAAAACCGTGGTCAGAAGTTTAATAATGGGATGGTTCTCCATTTGAAGGAATTGAACGAAATTTCGGGGACAAAATTCTAATAAGTGGGGGAGAATTGTAACATCCCTAATTTAATTCCAAGCTTAATTAGTGAAGTAATGGGTTTGAAGTGTAGGGAATGGATAGATTAATTACTTAAATAATTTTAGGATCAAGGTGAGTAGTAGTTATAAGTATTAGGGGTTGTGTAGGAGGCACCGGTAGCAAGGGGCAAAATTATCTAAGCGAAATCGGGAGTTAAATCGGTGTTTTAAGTATTAGAAATCAGCCGGTACGAGAAAATTCGGAATTTATTATAGGATGCTAAGAAATTAATTTCCACCGTTGGATATGAAGTTTATGGGATTAAGAAGCTTTTCTAAAAATTTGGGCTCGATCCGACGGTTAACGAAGAAGTTATGACGAATCGAAGTCTGGAATCACTGGTGCATGCCCAGGCGCACCGGTGCACGCCCAGGCGCACCAGGGTGCATCAGATGCACCAACTCAGGTAGATCTGCGCCCAGGCGCACAACACCGGCGCCCAGGCGCACGCGAGAAGATCAGATCGCGGACCAGTTGCGCGTGTGACGCGCGCAGGCGCGCCTAACCCCGCGCCCAGGCGCGCGGGCGCGACCAAAACCACACCAGGTCTATAAATCACGCACCAGCCAACCCCAAACCCCCATTTTCCAACCCCCTCTTCCTCTCTCTCCACCCTCCCTCTCTCTCTCCGCCCCAGCACCACCAGCCACCACCACCGGAGCCACCCAAGGCCGCCTCTCTCCTTGGCCTTCCTCTTCCCCATAGATCTACTCTCTCTCTTCCCTCTTGATCTCTTTCTCTCTCTTTCCCTCATCTCTTCCTCCTCTCTCCTCCGGCCACCACAAACCACCACCACGGCCAGCCACCACGCCGGCCACCCACCACCCTCACAAACTCCTTTCTCTTCCTCTTTGGCTCTTGCTCTCTCCCTCTCTCCCTCTTTCCTCTATTTGGTCTCTCTCTCCCCACCGGATCTCACCGGCGTCGTTATCGATCGTGATCGCACTGGGCTTGTGTTGGGTACTCCGAGCCTTGAAGCTTTGGCCTCGATCCGGCCGCGATCGTTCTCACTAACGAGGAGCAACACCGACGCCGTCATCGGCACCGAGCCACAACCCAGGTTCTTTGTTTAAAAGAAAGCCCGAGGTAAGAAGGGTTCATATTACCTCTACTTGAGAAGTAAATTCTAGGATGCTATAGTGGTGACTAGGAATAGGGTAATTAAGGAATAAGATAGTGAACCTTAGGGTAGTTCTCGCTAATATAAATGATTTATTTAAATTGACAATGGAATTAATTTGGATGTGCATAGAATGAGTCCCGGAGTGAATGAATGAGATAGGATATTAAACGAGTTAATATAGAATGAAGGTGTAGAAAAACATAAAAAATTAAACCAATGGAAATTAGTTAGGGAAAACCATTGAAACGTGAGTGTAAAAGAAATATATGATAATTGTAATGAGAGAATGAGAGGGAATGTAATAGTGGCGATTAAGTAGAATGGCTTAATATAATAGGGAAAATAAATTAAGTTAATAAGATAGGGTGGCTATACTAACGCTAAGTGGAATTAGATGTAAACTTGAATAATTAATAAAAGGAATAAGGAAAAAGGAAAAGGAAGAGAAGAAGAAAAAGAAAAGAAAGAGAACAGGAAAATAACTAAGAACTAATAAAGAGAATTAGAATACAAAGTGTGCGACCGAGTGTGGTAAAGTTAATTAAAAGCAAGAGTATAATTGGTAAAGAAAAATACTTAGTATAAGGAAATAAAGGAAGGGGACACGTGAAGTAAACAAATAATAGGGGTTAAGGAAGAGTTAACAAATTAAAAGAATTAAAGAGAATTAAGGGACTAAAAGTAGAGAGAAAAGACTAAGACGAGTTAATAATGAGAAACAAAACAAATGTTAAATGACACAGGTGGTTGTATTGACCTTGTGGCCAAATAAAAAGGGTAAATGTCACAGGTGGTTGTATTGACCCTGTGGCCTAACAAAATGGTAAATGTCACAGGTGGTTGTGTTGACCCTGTGGCCTAATAAAAATTTTAAATGTCACAGGTGGTTGTATTGACCTTGTGGCCTAATAAAATGGTACATGTCACAGGTGGTTGTATTGACCCTGTGGCCTAATAAAAATGGAAAACGGCGCAGGTGGTTGTATATACCCTGTGGCCAAATAATAAACAGGTAAAAAGGTAAAGGGAAGTTTATGTAGATCTCTGTTTGAGGTTACATAAACGAGATGGTGTGTTTGCAGATCACTGTTTGTGGTTGCATACGCAGTGTTTGCAGATCACTGTTTGTGGTTGCATACACGGTGTGTAGATCTCTGTTTGGGGTTACACACGATGGTAAGGTGTAGATCTCTTTTTGAGGTTACACCCAATGGAAAGTGTAGATCTCTGATTGAGGTTACACATAATGGAAAAAGAAATAAAGGAAAAGGAAATAAAAACGGAAAAGGTAATGAAAATGGTAATGGAAAGGAAAAATGGATAATAGAATGGACATTGGAAAATGAAATAAGAAAGTGGACAATGGAAATGATATAGGAATTAGAGGAATTAACTAAGGAGAATAATTATGGAAATGCTAAGTATAAGTGGCTAGTGGAAAATGGATAAAGAATGGAAATGAGAGAATGATAAGAGAACCAGGAATTAAACGAATAAGAGAATAATTAAAGGACTAGAAGAGAATAATTATATGAATAATGTATATTAATAATTGTGTAGGCTTGGTCTATTACTATGTCTCTTGTAGGATTTATCTTTTTAAGTTCTGTGTAATGCTACCCTTCTTGCTATATTTTGCAGGTATTGAAGTGGAGCTTACATGGAATATGGCCGAGCAGGATTTACATTCCACTACGTGGAATGTATATTGAATAATTTGAGTGGATAGTTACTTTTGTAAATTATAATACGAATTAGTAGCTTGCCCTGAAACTTGTACTAATTGGGCGTTAGGATCTAATCTGTTTAGTAAACTGTTGTGTTTTATGTTTTTAGACATTTCTGGACTGACAGGTTTTCAGAAGAAAAAATTTTGGGAAGTCCGAAAAACAGGGGAAACTCTGTCCGTTTTTCCGGAAAATATTTTAAGTATTTTAATTTAAAAATAAATTTGCAATTACCATTTTTATAAAATCCTAAATTAACTAATAAAAGTGAGAGTGTTACATTTATCCTTGAGAATAAATTGTAAGTTGAATTTATGGACTTCGTTGGATGAGCTTATCTAACACAAAGATGCCACCGTAGCGGGATTTGCGACTACATTCTGCTAGGCACTTTGGAAGGCAAGTAGGGGTGGGAATGAGGAAGGCCGACTCATGGGGGCTTATGACTCAGCTCACTTAAAGTTTGGCTTAGCTCGACTCATCAACACTATATAAAAGCAGCTTTGGTATTACACTCACCACGCCTCGCACACGAGTCCGCTAATTTTTGCCGCCCAAGAAAGCCTGCTCTTCCCCTTAGCCTGCTTAGTTGTGTACATTTTGATTTTTAAAACTCTAGTGACTGTCATGTGCTTAGACATGGAAATTTAGTTCGCAAAAAATCCAAAAAAAAAAAAAAGAACTCTCGTGCCTCTCACGTGCTCCAACAAGGTAAGGAGACTTAGTGAATGTCCAAAGGGAAAGTGTGTGGTGCAGCTCATTCCTTCTTTCTCTCTTCTTTGTCTCTAACCTTGTGCTCGCTGTGTCTCCATCTCAAATCTGTCGCTCATTTCAATCAAAGGAAGAGAAGGTAACAAAGATCGGGTATCATCTTAGTCGTTGTGTTGATGTGAATGAAATGGTACCATGGAAGGTGAAACAAATGAGTAGAGGAAGAGGAATGCAAACCCCAGTGGCAGCTTAGGCAATGTGAGAAATAAGCTTTAAAAATTTTGATTTCTTCTTATTAAAATCGATTAATGTTGCATGTTGCATTAAGCATTCCATTATTCTCGGTTTGAGCTTTATTTTCGAATGTGTCATTACATTTTTTCCCAATCTTCAAGTTGTATGCATGGTATAAAAGTTAAAGGGGCTTCCAGATTCACTTTTAAATATGCTTATACATTCGAAAGGGGGTTCTATCCTTTTTACCATGTTATTTGAAGCAAAGAACATTGTTTATACCGATTTAGTTAGCAGTAAAGAAGAATGCAAGCCAGGTGCTACAAATAAATATACTTTAGTGATTGTTACCTTTAATTATTGCCCTCTGAGATCTTTTTCCTTTTTTTATGTGTAACCAAATTGATGTGTTTTAGTTGTGTTATGTTTAGATGATGGCATTCCAATGTGGTTGACAATAAAGATATAACTTTTTACCTTTGCTTTATGGTTGACTCACATATTAGTTAGCAATTAAAACTTCCTGGAAAGTACGAAACTAATCATGAAGAGAGGTTTGATACATTTGAGACCAGGGAAAACCATTATGGGGCCATCACAAGAGAAGCCATTGTCTGGTATAACTGTTTCAGGTGATGTTTGCATTATATGTAGACCGAAGAATTTATTTTTGCCTTTAATATGTGCTTGATTGTAATTGTTGTAATGTAAATTTCCATCATGCTTACTTAATAGATAACAATAATAATGTTGTACTTTCGCAAGTAACAAGCTATAGGGATGAAAGACGAATGCAACCACCAACGTGTTGTTGGTCTAGTGGCAACTCACTAGGTCCCTTAACCACGAGGTCTCGAGTTCGACACCCATGGGAATGGAGAGGCACGCGTTGGGAGACCCCTGCCCACAAAGTGGAGTTCCGTAGGGTCGGGGTGAATTTAGTTGGGCCGCCAAAGTGCGAAAGCCCAGACACCACCCTACGAAAGCAAAAAAAAAAAAAACAAAGACGAATGCAACCAAGAACCCGAGATTCTCACTCAAATGATTCTGGAATACTTGATTCTTTGAGTAAACACAACCTTTTCTGTATAGTAAATGCAATGTCAAGTTTTAACTATTTCCCTCTGTTGTCTTTATTGTAACATCCCCGATTTTCCCAAATCATTAGGTGCCTTAGTTAATGGAATTTTGATACGAGTAGTGTTGTTTCCAAGTCTTTGATTCCGTTTAGAATGTGTTTAGAATGTAGGATTTAGTAAGGGTAGGTTTTATGCGGTAGAATTAGCTTAGAAATGAGTTTTAGAAGAGTTATTTAAAATCTAAAGAACATAGGACCTTAGGAAATTAGGAATAAAATATCCATAGCTTTAAACCCAAATTCCACCGTTGGATGTGAAGATGATTGTCTTAGGATGCTTGTCTAAAAATTTGAGCAAGATTCGACGGTTAACGAAGAATTTAGGACAATTTGAAATGCAAGGGGAATGGTGGGCTGAACCAGTTAATCGATTAAGCCTTGAGTTAATCGATTAAATTTTTAGCCACCTTCTGGCATTAATCGATTAATGGTGGGGGTTAATCGATTAACCATGTGCAACTGATGAACGTTAATCGATTAACCAAAGTGGTTAATCGATTAACCACTACTTTTCAGCCATAAAACACGATTTCAAAGTGTTGAAACTCATTGTTCCTCCTCCTCTTTCTCGAGCTCTCTTCTCCTACTACTCTAATCTTCTCCAAATCATCAAATTAACACCAAACCTCATTAAATTAACTTCATATAATCACTCCCTATCAATTCTCTATCATATTCCCTCTCTCAATCTCAATTAAATTCCTCTTTCACAAAACCTCCAAATCAAACCCCAAACCCTAACTTTGCCAATCCCTCATATTGAGCCTCCCAATCATTCAATGGGTCTTAGGAGATGCTAAAGGACAAGGAATAGGAGTCTTGGAGCAAGGATTGGAGCTTGGTGAGGGAGCTCCAACAAAACCCCAATTCCTCTTCCTCTCTCCTCAAGGTAAGGCGTGTAAATTGGGTCTAGCTTAGGGGAAAGGTTTGAAATTAGTAATTGGGACTTGATTAGGTATATTTAAATGTTTGGTTGAGATTAGGATTAGGAGGAAATAGTGTAGTGTGAAAACTCTAGGTGATTGTGATTCTATACAAGTGCTTTTATGTTTAAATGTGTTAAATATTATGTTGGTTATATAATTGTTGATTTCTCTGTGATTATGATGTGCTTGCTAGTATAGGATTAAAAGTATTAATAGTTATGCATACCTTAGGGTCAAGTAATATTCAATTGAGTTTGAACCAAATTAATGTGATTTTAAAAAGGAGAACAAAAAGGGGGTTTCAATCTCAATTGAAAAACACTTGCACATAGTATTAGGAGTAGGGTAAAAACACACGTCTTTTTGATTGATGAGGACAAAAGTAAATTATTAGAATTATTATGGAGGACTTTGATCTTGCACAGGACATGGGTTTGACTCCCGTGTTGCGGATTGGTTCTATGCAAACTATAATAATTCTATTACTTTGGTTCCTTTTGGCCAGTCGAGGGTGATTTCTGCTAAAGCCAATTCGGGCGAATCAATCCGAATTGTATGACGAACCCTAGAGGGGTGAAGTGCGGTATGACGAACCCTAAAGGGATGAAGTACCTTAGGTTGAGAAATGCTTACTCCTGGTTGGTTTTTCCCCAGAGTGGAGGGTGTGTAACATCCCTCTTTTTATTATTATATACGTGCAACTTAATTCTAAAAATATAAAGAAATAGTAAATTAAGTTAGGAGCGGGCGAGGTAAACGGGCGATTCAGTGTTAAACGAAACAAATAAGATAAGAAATTAAAATAAAATATTTAGGACTCAAAACACAATTTCCACCGTTGGATATGAAGATATGATTTTTAGGAAGTTGCTCGCCAAGTTTGAGCAAGATTCGACGGTGAACGAAGAAGTTATGGCTATTGGAAGTTGGGGAGAAAATAGCTAGAAAATAGAAAACTGAAGTAGCAGTGTTTGCACGTTTCACTTAAGCGAAAATCCGTCGCTTAAGCGAAAACAAGGACTTTCCTCACTGAAGCCATTTCGCTTAAGCGAAAAATGGTCGCTTAAGCAAAAACCACTCATGACCTTACTGTGACCATTTCGCTTAAGCGAAAAATGGCCGCTTAAGTGAAAAGCATTCAGGATCTTACTGAGACGGATTCGCTTAAGCGAATAAATTTCGCTTAAGCGAAAAGTCTGTTATCTGCAACACGTTTTCGCGATTTTAAGGGGTATTTTCGGGTTTTCTCCACCCAAACACCCTATAAACCACATATTCGAACCAAGGGGGTGATAAACACAATCTTCATCATTCTCACTTCCTATCTATTCGAAAATCACCCCTCTCCAAGCTAGGGTTTGGCTTGTTGATTCAATTCCCCTTCTATTGGAGCTCTCCCTCAAGATTATCATCAAGGCTTTGTCATCAAGCTTGCTTCTCTCTTCTTCTCCATGGATTGAGCTCTTGAACAAGTTCCCTCATCCCTCAATCTTGCTCCTTCTTGATTCTAAGAGATTGAGTAAGCAAATCCACTCTCTTTTCACTTCTTAATGTTGATTATTGTGTTCTTTTTCTAAGATAGAGCTATTCCTCTTATTTTCTAACAAAGGGACATGGATTTTGCTATTACTTGAGGTCCTCATATTTGTAAGAGCTAGAAGAACAATAACCTCACCATATTCTTGCCTCTCAACAACTCTCTACACATCATCAAGGATTATTGTGGGTATTGTGAGACCCACAATTTTACCCAATTTATTTGTGATTTTATAATTGAAATTAGGAAATTATGCTTGATTTTGATGCCTGGATTTAATATATATATGAATAAATATATATATATATATACCTATATATATATATATTATGTACCAATATTTTCCCTAGCCTATTTAAAAGAAATATTTTAAGGTAAACTATTTGATTTAAATGATTTTAAAAGATGAAATGATTTTTGATGAATTAGAGTACCCTATCTTTAGAAATTCATATCTTTTCAACCGTACGTCGAAAAATTATAAATGATATGTCAAAGCGATCGTATCGAAATCTAGATTATGAAAATGTAAAGCTTTGATTTTTATTTTTGATTTTTCGAAATTTTATCACTGCTACAGTAGTGAACGAATTTTTGAGTTTTAAGAACCAATGTATGGTTTTAATGCATTAAATAACCTTATGACTAAAGAATATTTTATTTTGAAAATGAAAATACATTTCTGAAGTTGTATAATGAACTATTATTCAAATTAAGTGTATTTTCGTATTTTTATTATTTTTAAATTATTTGAAAGCTTAGAAAGTGTATTTTTGAAGGAAATGATCTTAGGACTTCAAAAATTCATAACTTTCAAACCGTAAGTCCAAAAATTACAAACTGTATATGAAAATGATTGTATTAAAATGTAGAATCTTAATATGTAAAAATAAAATTTTTATTTTAATATTTACGAAAATTTTTGTACAGTAGGTAGAAAATCAAATTTTGATAGTTAATATGATGGGATAATTATGTAGGCACCTCCACAATGAACCAATGAAAAATTTTCTCTTCTATTTTAATAATATGCACCGTCCAAAATAAGTGGGAAGAGGGGAAGAATAGTTCTGAAGTTTGTGAGAAGAAACCATGAATTAAAATGCTTTAGGAATCAACAAAATCCCATTTAATGCTAGTTCATGTTCCAAGTAGTGTTTGAAAATTTTTGACTAAGACTTGATGCAGGGGGGACGAATTTGCCTCTGAAAATGGAGGGGAAATGCATCCTCAACACCTATAAATAGATAGCCTTAGTTCCCACATTTTTCACACACAAACACTTGATAGTTTCACAAGAGAAAAAATAAAATTCTAAGAGAAAAATTGAGAGAGAGGGACGAATTTGGCTAGGAAGGAAGGGAGGAATTGCTTTGTCAACTTGAAGTTTTCTTAAGCTTAAGGAGTAGAGGTAACCCAAAATCACTTATTTATTTAATCTTTTTTTAAGTTGTTTTGTTGTTATTATTGAATAAAAACTTCTAACTTCTTCTATAGTCAAGTTCTAAATTTTCCTTTTCATTTTTGAAGTTATTTTTGAATATATGAAATTGTTCTTAAGTCATATGAATTAAGAATGAGAAAAGGGACAAAAAAAGGGTGTTTAAAGGGATTTATCTCCCCTTTTCTTAAATTCTTAAGATGGCTAATAGTTTTGATGAGTTTCAGTAATTTTATTTCTGGGTTTATTTTAATTCTTAGAACATAAGGATTATGGAGAATTTTGTATGAGCAAATAAGTTTTTTTTATTCATTGTCTTTTAATTGTTTTGTTCTTTGTTTTAAGGAATGAAAAAGAAACAAGTAAATAACAATGGAAAATTTTATTTCTGGTATATATATGTATATATAGGTCGTGTGATATATTAAGAAAATTGAGGATTGATTTGTGTATTTTAATTGTGTTGTTGTTTAATAAAAGAAAATAGAAATGAATAAAAGATTAAAATGGATTTTTATTTTTGGTTTTTATTTTCTTTTTCCCTGGACCGTGTATGTATGTATGTTAATGGACTGATAATTGTTGTTATTTCATGTGTATTGAGTTATAATTAAGTCTCTAAAAAGAATGAAAACAAATGAGTGTTTTTCCTTAAAGAAGAAATGAAATAAAAATGATTTAAAGAAGCCAAAAATGATTTTTGGAAATAAAATGAATTCTGGAAAATTTTGATGTTCTTGAAGTGTAGGAAATTATAGTTTCTAGGAATTTGGTTTAATTGTTATTGTTTGATTTTATGTTATTTCTTCTTGTCTGATTTAAGTTAAAATAAGAACAATGAGTAAATGAACAAAAATTAAATTTATGGAAAAATAAGAAGAATAGACCGTGAGGTCTATTGTGTTGTTTTGAAATTATTTTTGTAATTTTTTTGATTGTTTGATGTGTAGTTAAATTATAGTTAATTGTTTACAAGAAATAGGAACAAATGGTAGTTGTTGTAAACCTATAAGAACATGTATTTTTAATTAATTGTATGAGTATGTGGTTGATATGTTTGTAAATGTTAGTTGCTGGAAAAAGTGAATTATTTTCTAAAAGAGATTTATTTTATATTTTGTTAATGATTAAACCTCTTATTTTTAATATACAAAATGATATAATTATATTATATAGATGCTTTAGGAATTGAAAATATTTTTATAATTTGTCTGTATGTTAGTTGAATTTTAGGAGAAAAAGAAACTAAATCTATTTAATTTTTCTATTTTATTTGATGATTGATTTAGTATGTTTATGGAATATATTACATGTTTACATGGAAAAGATTAATTTTGAAAGTTTCATTTTTATTCTGGAAATTTATTTTTAAATCTGAAAAATTTATTTATTTAAGATCCCAAATGACTATTTTTAGAATGTTAGTGATACCTTGTTTATATGTGCAAATGTGATATAGAAATCAATAGAAATAAGTATTTTGAGTGATTAGGATAACTTAAATTAAAAATATTAAGCTGCTGTCCAGAATTTAGAATTAATGAAAAAGTTATATTTTATTAGAAATAATTGTATTTATAAGTCTTTGGCATAAGTAGGAATTGTATCTAAATTGTTTTGGATTGTTACTTGAACTTTTTGAATTGATGCAACTTTTCTGTGGTTGTACAGCAGATGCAACTATTTTATTTTGTTTAGTTTTAGTTATTTTATTATAGTAGAAGTTGTAATAAGAATTTAGGAAGAATCGGCATGTGTTTTCGATGTTCTGTTTAAGAGAAATTGAATTTTTAAGTTTGTGTATGCATGCTGTCCAAAAATGAGAAATGTGTAGTATTTATGTTATGACTTGTTCTTGAATGATTAGATATGTAGATTTTATGTTAATCTGGAAATATAAGTGCTTAGGATTAGAAAATGAATTTTTTAAAAAGTAAATTTAGAATAATTATAATTAAGGTGGTGTATGTGTTAAATGAAATATTGTTTGTACTTGTATAAAATGTAAAGAATGATTGATTTTTTTTAGGTATTTACATGATCCCAAAACTTCAAGGACTTTGAGGAATTAATGTTTTCAAAGAGTATATATTTGGTTAATTACTGTTAAGTTGGTGTGAATATCTGTAAAGGTTATTTTTAATGTACTGATGTTTGAGAGTGAATTTTCTATAATCTGATTGTGGTCTGTAACTTAATCTAATTTATGATAGAAAAAGTATTTTAAACCTTGAATGCTTGAGTTTACTTTCTTATTTAGTATATATGCTTATAACATGGTTTGTTGCAAAACTGGTTTACTGCTTGATCTGATTAAGATTTGCATCAAAAGAAAAATACCTTAAAGTCATGCTAGATTGAACATGGTAGTTGTTATATAAGCAATGTAGTGTGGTTTTTATGAAAATAAAAATGTATTCTTAAAGGTTTTCAAATATTGAAGTGAGTTTTAAATTATGTTTTGTAAAGAGGATTTCTTGAATTTTAAAAAGGAATTATTTTAAGAATATCTGATGTCTTAAAAAGGGTTTATGTTTTAAAGAGGATTTCTATTTTAAGGGACTTTGGGTTAGTCTTTACGTAAAGGTAGTATAAGGTACTCAATTAGATATTAATTGTATGTCGTTCATCATTCAAGAATAAAGGAATCAAAAGTGAACGAGCTGCTGGAGTTGTAGACGCAAAAGGGTTGAAAACAGAGTAAGCGTGGAGCTCAGGTGAGAGAGAAGTCTTCTTAAGACATAGTGGCATGTAGTGTAATATTAGGACGTTCCGTATCATCTCAAAGGTCGGAACTAGGGATCTATCGAGTGAGTAGTATAACGGCAATTGTGTGTGTATGTCCCGCCGTTCATACGAAAACACGATCCCTCGGATATAATTGTATGTGTTGTATATCTTGTTTTATTATGATGTTGGATCTATCATAATTATTAATGAAAACATGTCTGGTGAATATGATATATCAACTTATTATTGAAAAATAATTGATTCATAAGATGTCATGGTGGATAATTTTTGGGAATTGATTAAAGGCTTTATGGTTAAGGAATTAATGTGGAACCTTTACAGAGGTTATGAAAGTTATAATACTACCCCCGGATCGCATTGTCATGATGACATGCTTGATCTTTAAGTGTTGAATTCCCTGTGACCTGGAAGTGTCCATGAGAAGCTAATCCCTTAGAGGTCGAGACCCGTTAGAAACAAGGTTTAGAATGGGTCGACCACAACTAGGAATGTTAAACTTTGTAAAAACTCTCCGATAACTTAAAAGACATAGGAACCCTTTATTTTAAACCTTGCGCTGAGAGTGAAGTAGTGGAGAGGAAAGACACCCTGTTTATCTACGGATACTCAGGTATGCTTGGAGATAGGAGTTCTTCAAGTGATGATTGAAATAGGGGAGGGCAAGGACGGTGAAATGTCAAAGAAGCCTCGAGTACTTCTCTAGGCGGAACGGGACTACAATGACAAGGTTCACGCAGGAGTCTGGGCTTTCGTCGTAGCGAGGACTGCATGCCAACTGGAGATAGTGCTGTCGCCCCCTTGAGCAAATCATAGATGGTGAGAGGGAACCTGAACAGGGCTAGAAGTTCGGTAAGGGTTGGGTTTTTGGAAACTTTTATGAAATGAATCTTGTTGACCGCCGGTGTTGGTCACATGAATTTTTATATCTTACTGACCACTGGCGATGGTATAGCCTTTTCGTTTACCGACTTCGATGCCAGTGTGGCTAAGGTTCCTGTGCGTCCCATCTGCTTTCCGAACTAGGATATGGTTGGACTTATGGAGGAGATGTAACGTGTGTGATATCCATACCTCGAACCTCGGTAATGGCACCCCTTTTTGATTTACCGATGGTATGAAACTTAAAGACTAAAGATAATATAACGGCTATAGTTTTTTAGAGGTATAACATTTAGTGGGAAAAGATTTTATGGTAACAAATGCAATAAGATCGATAATGATAATAATGATGTACATGTTTGTGTGGTCTTAATATTCCCCTATGGTAAGCCCACGCCGTCGACGATAATATCGTTCGGAAGTGCTTACTCTCTCTGTTTCCCTTTCCTGTGGACATTGGGGAACAATGTTCACAGATGACAGATCAAGTAGTAGTTCGAGTAGTAGTTGCTCAAGTTGGAAGAGGATCATGAGATGACGCCCGTACCAGGAGGAAGCGGAAGCAGCAATCGAGAAATCTTCTATGCGCTTGTGATGGGAGATAGCAATGAAGACTTATAGTATAAGATAGGATAGTCTTTGCTTTGTATCCTATCTTAAGGTGATTAGGACATGATTAATCTATCCCGAATGTAACCCCTGTTGTAATAAATGATTATTTGAAATGTAATAAAAGAAGTTTCTTTTGTTATATTCATGAAGTTAATTAATTAAATGTTTTTCCGCAAGTTAACCATCGAATAAATATGACATTGAAAAAATGAGTTTTTGGAAATATGTTGGATGATAACATCTCTTTTTGAAATAGAATTTAATGACGTGAGTCTAATTATCAAACATTTTTTGTAAACCAAAGGAATCAAATTGTATTTATGAAAATCTTTTGGTAGAAGAATTAAACGGAATTGATTTTGATAATGTTATAAAAAAAATGGCTCAAATTTTTAGTGAAAATTCTAAGTCCAAATCGGGGTGTTACAGGTATTAAGCTTGGAAGAGCATTTTGGTTTCTAGGGTTCAACACCCATTAAGGTTTTCTCTCTTTTATTCCAATCTCAAGGTAAGGGGATGTGCCGCCGTACGGTGGTTGTATAGCTAGTGGTGTGTGAGTGTGTTGAGATTATTTGGTTTGCTTAGGAAAAGTTAGGATGAGACTAGAAGTTAGAGTAATTAGATAATTAGGATTTTATTTTACTAATTATTTGAATTATGTGAACTAAGTGTTAATTGATTTATGTTTTTAATGTTTAATTTGATAATGGATGCTAAATGTTGTGTAGGAAACTGTTTATGTATGTAGGAACTTGTTCCATGTAATAAAAGGGATAAACGACACTGAGGACAATTAAGTGTGTAATTGGGAGTAAGTGTAGACACAAAGGAATATTTAGCATAATAGAAAATTATTAGGCAAGAGGAGAATTAATTAGACACTAAAAGAGAAATAACGAATAAAGAAAAAATGGTAATTATGATTAAAGACTCCCTTGGAATGCGAATACTAGCCCTAGAAGACGTGTGGAGGGGTGCCAAAAGCCGGGTGCGCAACACCTGCAGTAAGTCACAAGCCTACCAATCGCAGGGGTTGAGTTAGTCGTGCGGCCCTTGGGGATCGGCACGCATCGGTAAGTCGTATCCTCTGAAAGACGGGGAATGCAGTGGAGGGATTCGCATTACCATCTCCCCGGGTTGTGAATACTAGCCCTAGAAGACGTGCGGAGGGGTGCCATAAGCCGGGTGCGCAACACCTGCAATAAGTCACAAGCCTACCAATCGCAGGGGTTGAGTTAGACGTGCGGCCTTTGGGGATCCGCACCCATCGTAAGTCGTATCCTCTGAAAGACGGGGAACGCAATGGAAGTATCTCACAACGCCAAAAATGAAAAGATATATAAGAGGATAAGAAAAGGAAGAAATAAGTAAAAGAGATAATGTAAATAAAATAGAAAACTAGTGAAGCGAGGAAGTAGACATAAAATTACTCTAGGGGCGGCTAGTACTTATGGAGACGCATGTGTTTGTAGCGTAGAGTGTGAATCATGATTTGTATCTATGTGCATTATATGCTAATTGTATCTAATTGTGATTGACTAGGCATACTTTATGCATTGCTAGTTAGTGCGGTACTCACCCTTACAAACATTTCAGGTACTGAGTATGAGCACACCGAGATGGAGGCCGAGCAGGACCCCACTCCCACTGAGGGAGTGTGATAGCTTTCCCTAGTAGTCATGATGGGATTCCGGGCCGTGTTTTGAGTCTCATGTATTATATGCTGTTGAGACTTGTATGATATCTCTTTTGTTGTATATATGCTGGTTGGGGTGGCCCGGGATCTATTCACCCTTGGGTTGGGTGTGGTCTTTTATTTTGTTTAGTGGCATACTATGTGTTATTCTGCTGGTGATACTCTGATTTTATGACTTGACTTGATGATGTGGTGACGATTCACTAAGTCCCACTATGGATGGCCCTAAGAGGCTGATGATGTTTATTTATGTTTGTTGTGTCTGCTATATTTGATTTTGACAGGTGACAGGGAAAACTAAATTTTGGAAATATCCGTAAAACAAATGGAACTCTGTCCGATTTTCGAGAAAATTTTACTTAACACTTTTAAGAAATAAAAAGGAAAAATTTTTAAGTTGTAAATTTTTAAATAAGGAAATTAACTTAGGGTGTTACAGGGTGTATGTGAGGATATGGAAAAGTTAATGAAAAGGGAAAAGTTAAATTGTTAAAAGTGTTAAAGTTAAAGTTAAGTGTTAATGTTAAAGTGAAAGTGTGGAAGGGATTGCATAAAAGAGTTAGATCATTGAATCCGATTAAATTGTTAAAGTCAATGAAATGAAGTGAATTGTGTAACATCGGATTCAATAATCAAATTCATAAGTGTGACGTGCATAGTATAATCATGTGATTGTACATTAAAGCATAACATTATAAATATGAATTGTAACAGCCCGGTTTTCACCACCCGAAAATAATCATTGTTTTATTAATAAGTTGCTGAAAATGAGGCCAATTTTTTTTTTAAAACATTTTTGAAAAGATATTGGTACATCTTAACCTCCTTCTTTGAAAATCGGGTTGTTACTTAAAAACCCTTCCTTACCTAAACTTTCAAAATTTCCAAAATAGTTTCATCAGTTCACAAAATAAAAGTAGGGCATAGTTACAGAGATGATACTTTTCTAAGATAATCCTTGACTCAACCACACTCCTAACATTTAAACTAATTACCCTACCTCTGACTCTTCCTATAGAAAACTATCGGGTGAAGCTCCCATTCCTCCTTCTTGCGTCCTTTCTTAGCTCCCGAAGACGAAGCCACTTCAGTTGCTATTCGCTCACCAAACCTTGACACCGACTGCACTCCGGCTGGAGTAGTAGAAGTCCTCTGAGTTTCATACCGCACCTTCTCCTCGTAAGTTCTATATCCTCAGACAGAGACTTGTCCCAAATGCGGTCCTAGGTTAGCTCCGCTCAGTCGATACTCCGGGTCTGGAATCACGATCTGGGTGTCGCCAATCCATACCCAACCATATGGGGTACGCTTCCAGCCACATCCATGCCTAGTCCAAGTTGCAATCTCCATGCGATACTCCATCTGCCCGTTGAGACACCAGGAGCACCAATATGCCAACGAACAGGAGAGAGTCAGCGATCCGAACGACGAATCGTCAACAGTGTGGATTTACGGCAGGCGGGATATCAAGACAACACACACAATACAAACAAGGCATCCACAACACAGCACTCAAGCATATTATCATATTAACCACATTATCACAATTATTTATTATTAATATACTCTATTCCTCAATTCCTTTCTCATCCTCAATATTCAAACCTTCACTTCTTTCCTTTCCCTTCCCAAGGGTCTCATCTCTTCCATTCACACTTTTTTTTACCTTATCATCAATCCTTCATAGACTTTACTTTTCTTAATTACACCTCTTTTCTTATCAAGTCTTATTGAATTATAGCCATCGATGATAGGGGGTTTAAAGCATCATCGAGGTACGCGTTCTTTCGTAGTTAGCACTCACGTCTCCAGTCTACATCTCCTCGGCCATCCATCCACCTAGTCGGAAGCAAACAGGAGTACAGGACCTTTACCGTGCGGGCACGACAGCTGTCTCACAATCAATTGGTCCCAGGCCAGGAGGTCTACAGCCTCAAATCATATCATATCAATTCAATTCATATATAATCAAGGCACACTGTCTCAACTTACAGTGGCAAACAAGATGCCCCACTCCAGCCCCTCTCATTGTTCTAGATTTGCAATCTAGGGGGCGACATTACTAATTCTAGCTGATCATGCAGAACTTGCCACGGCATTGGACCCAGTACCTACCACGTTCGTATACCACATGTGGAGTTCGTTCTGCCTAGAAAAGTACTCTAGACTTTTTTGACGTTTCACCGTCATTGTCCTCCCCTAATGCAATCTCCTCCTGAGTATCCGCAGATACCCATGGTTCCTTCCTCTCCACTACTTTGGGTTACTCTCATACCTCACCGCGTTCGCTGTTAATGTCTTTTAAAGTCTTTTATCTTTTTATTTAACCTAATGGTCGGCCCATCCTTCGTGCATCCCTTCAATGAGTCCCGACCGCTATCTTTTGCATTACGTTTTTCCTTTCCTTTCTCAACTTAGCACAGAGCGGGATCGCCTTCACAGCTTGAATCTCATCACACAAACTTTTCTCAAAATCACATTTTGTATGCTTCATTAAAATCTCTTTCTATAACTTTCACAAAAATCTCATTTCGTAAGTTTTCTCGAAAATTTCCTTTCGTAAATCCTTTTTGAAAAATTCATAAATCCTTTTCTAAAAATTTCTTTTCATAATTCCTTTTCAAAAATCTTCTTTCGAAAATTCTTTTTCAAAAAAAATCTCTTCTTGAAAATTCTTTTTCAAAAATCTCATTTCACAAAAACAGTTTTACTTCGTAAACTCTTTTTCAAAAATCTCTTTTTCAAAATTCTCATTTTGGGAACCCTTTCAAATTTCACTTTCGAAAATTCGTTTTCAAAAATCTCATTTTGGGAACCCCTTTCAAAATTTCTTTTCAAAAAGTTTTTCTCAAACACTTTCTCTTCTTGAGAACTAGTGGAGGAGCAAGCTCAGCTCAACGCCAGTCTCAGTCCAAGAAAAACAAACTCCAAGAATCAAGCTCCACTCTCATTTTTCTTTCAATACACCATCAAAACTTCTTCCTAGCTCTGGCTCACTCACATTGTTATCACAAAGTCTTTTCCACCCTCATCTCGTGATCTCTTTCCCAATCAATTTAATTCCCTTATCATCATCTCCTTCCTTAATGTCTTATCGAGGCAGCCTTATTCCACAAGGACTTAAGCCAAGCATGGGTTATATCTTTCCTTGGTGTCTTTTACTTTTAATCTCTTTTACCATGATTACCAATTTATTTCACATTACCTCATTTCAACAATTAGAATATCAACATGCATAAATAAACTAATATAAACAGCAACTTTATCAGCACACAAACATCACACACAACAGTGTGGTCTTTGTCTTATTCGCATAAGTGGCCACACAAAGCAAACAATTGCCACTATACTACTGACTCAGAACCACTGAGTTCCGATCTTTGAGCTGATCCGGAACGTCCTAATATATCACCTACTACCACGGTGTCTTAGGAAAGCTACTCTCTCACCTGATGTCCAGCGATTAAATGTGCACAGTCTTATCTGGTCTTGGTTGCTGCCACTGCCTTAATCCCTCGTCTGTAACATCCCTCGTATTAATTAAAACACATTTTCAATACTAACTTTTATTAAGAAAATCTTTTCTTATCTTAAAATGTTTTTCGTTCCTCGTCGGAAATCTTAAAACATGATCGTTTTCTTAAAACAACTCTAACGTTTCTTAGTTCTTTAAATACTTCCAAACCATTTTGAAAACATCAAATAAAACAATTTGAATCAATTGGTTAGGTTGCTGGTCCGTCTTAGACAGCACCTTAACCGCATTCGAAAACACCGAAAAATTCACCGGTTTCCATCCGGGTTTTTTTTTCTAAAATCAATTACCATTTGAAAACCAAACTTTGAGTCTCATGAACTCAATTTTAGAAATCAAGAAACAATTTTAAACAACCTTGGACAGCAAGGAAATGTTTCACAAAAATCAATTTAATAAAATCCGAAAACATCGTAAAAACTCGTTTTGTTTCAAATACTCTTTAATTCAACATTAATTCTTTTAAAAAACTCAAGTTTTTGTCATAAAACAAATCTTAAAACACAATCTCACAAACTCAAATACATCAAATCAAATTAATTTCAAAACCAATTACACACATCATTAACAACACACTTTGATCATTCAAGTCACATAAACAATTAACCAACTATTCAACTTAATTACAACCCAACATTCATTCTCAAGTAAACATTTTCACAATCAAATACTTAATTAAATTATTCAACACATAATTATTTTAAAATCATTTCATTTTTATAAAACAAAACACTTAGACATACTTAGACTCACAAACCGAATACACATACATATAAGCATTTAAACACAAAACCTTCTCTTAACCAATTATTTCACAATTTACATTCATTATTCCTATGTTACTTCATGAAAAAGAATCCTAATCTAATTAACATGCATTGACCGAAAACTCTCACAAATCAAAGCAAGATTCATTCATCATCAAACACACAAAATCATGAAATTACTTCTTCCTTTTTCTTAACACAAACCGTGAGCTTAATCTTATAAAATTTATCAAACTTCAATTTATCAATTCAAAAATCATATAAGGACATAGAGCATATATCAAGTTCTCACAAAATAAAAGCATGGATTTTAATTTAAACATGGCCGACTACAACATGCACAAGATCAACACTTAGATTAAATCATGTTCATACAAGGAAATTATTTTAAAGCTTATCTCCCTAATTTCTTTTCCAAAAACCGAGGCATGCAACAAAAGAGAACATAGTCTTTTCATTCAAAATTGTCATGCATGATCAAGTCTAAGGCCTTTCTAACAAAGCATGTAAAAATCGTAGATCCACACAAACATTTTCAATTTGTTTTCAAAAGGACATAAAAATAACTTTTCAAAGTTCAACACTCACATGCATGCATTTAAATCATGTAGATCAAATCTTGAAATTAAACATAATAGCACAAATCAAAGACAAAAAAATCATTTTAAATGAAAAGGGACCAAAACTGAGACACACTTGGAGAAAACACCAAAGCTTTTGTTTCAAAAATTACATGCAAGGCTCAAAATCAAAACAAAGTCAAAGATCAAATCAAGAATCAAAGCTTTATAAGAATTAAATCAAAAATCACAACATACAAGATTCAAGATCATCATCATAGACCTACATGCATGACCAAAAATTAAAAACAAGTTTAGATCACATATTGGTTTACCAAATAAACACTTAAACATCTCATGATTCACGATTTCAAGCATTAAAATCAAACATGCAAGAAGATCTACTTCAAACTCACAAAGATCATAAACACAACTTTAGATCTAAAAGGTTTAACTTGAAAACATTGAAGATCTATCATGGAAAATATCAACCGAATCATCAAACACAAGCTACACATATTACAAATTAATTTGAGTCTTTTAAAAGTCCATAGTTAAGAAAGATCAACACATAAATTCATCTTTCCAAGCATAAAATGAACATGCAAATAAAGAAAGTAAGATTACAAGGTTACAAATCAAAAACTAGCTCTAATACTTCTAGGATCTTCGGTTATACCAAGAAAGAAAGGTCTTCTAGTCTCTTAGCACTTGGATCTTCGAAGGAATTCCTAGGTTTATGGCTTAATCTCCTTATTTTTCTTCCTCCTCTTCTCTCTCTCTCTTTCTATTTTCTTTTTCTTAGTCTAAGAGTTTGATGAGCTCTTTAGACTTGTGTTTGGGTTGTGTTGGAAAGAAAGAAATGAAAATGAGTTGAAGGAAATGAACTATGGCTTAATATATATATAGACCCACGAATTTTCCCTCTTTTTCCCTCATGAAGTTCGGTCCTTGTACAAATGAGAAGGGTAGTTTTGGCTCTTCAAATTTTTGCATGGGTGGAGGTTAGCAAATCTAAGGGGACATGTAGGGTGGATTAGGTGCTTAGGGGTCATTTTAGGTTCAAAGACTTGTTGGCTTATCTTTAGGGTTTCTACTAATTTAGTTAGGGTTTGGTTCATTTGGTTACTTGTTCATTACTTAGGAAATTCTAGGCTTGCATTTACATATATACACACGACACACACATATATATACATGCATACACACACACTTACACGTATTTCACACACACACACACATATACATACATACATGCATTTACATACATACACATATCATATTAACACATACATTCATGCATACATCATCACATCCTTTCACTAATTAAATTTTCACATGATCCTAAGCATACATACCTACAAGGTCGTACATACATATACATACACACATATAGAAAATAATTTTCTTCCTTATAAAATCATTCATGTATACAATCAAAATTCCTTTAAAATACCAAAAATATCAACCACACATTTTTAGAAAATAAATCACCTTCTCATAAAATAGCCCTTGTTTAAAATTCACCATCTTTATTTCATGAAAACCATTTCTTTAAAATCATTCAACACTTTGAAAACGTGAATTAAGAAATTTATTTAAGAAAATACCCTTTCAAAAAATACTTTTCTCAAAAATAATTCTTTTTAGGAATTAAAATAGTACGAGGATTTTGAGGGGTGTTACATGAATCATTTTATTGATTGGTGATTGTCATTGAAAACTCTTCTTTTATTTTAGTTACTATATGTTACGATTGTGCTTAGTCATGCCTTATCATTACTTTCAAATGTTTTTCTCTAATCTATATCCAAGTTACTCACCCTTACTGTTGACCATATTAGGTACCCTGTGGAGAAAGATGTTCATAGAATCTATGCCGAGAGTCACCACTTTCTTTTAAAGAGAGCATAATTGTGATAGTGACCTTGTAGTCGCATCACTTCAGCAACCAGGCTAAGATTCTATTATGTAAAATATTTTCATTAATCAAAGTTGTATTTTAACCTTGCTTCTGCTTGGAGTTAAGCCTATTTTGATTTTGTAAAAAGGGACTCTATAATGTCTTTTATGAAAGTATTAGTGTATGGGGTGGATATAATGATATCCTCGTTGAAATAGTTCTAAAATGTAATTATAGATCTCTTTTCCTTGCAAACTGTTCTGGACTTGACGGGTTTAAAAATCTATTTGGGGAAAGCCCGTATTTCAAACGAAACTCCGCCAAAATTTTTATAAAACCCAAAGTATTTTCTAATGAAGTCAAAAATTTTAACTAATGTATTTTAAATTAAAAAGTCAGGATGTTACAAATGGTATCAGAGCAATGGTTGCAATTCCTCGGCTGTGGAGTATGGATTTCCTACTCCTAAAAGAGTTACTCCACATGTGAGTAACTAAGGATAGTTAGATAGGTTGTATATTTTAGTACTATGTTCATGAATTTTTATCTAAAGTTGGTATAGTTTAGTAGTGTGGAATAGCGATAGTTATATTTTAGTAATATTAGGGTTCTACCTTCAATTTAAAGAGGGGTTGAAACTAAATTTTCTATTGTTACTTTGTTATATTTAGAAGTGGACGGAAAGTAGAGACTAAGGGAAGTGAAAACTCCCAACGGGTCAGAGCATGAAATTGCTACCCCAACGGGCAGAACTAAACCTTAGTTTGAAATCGAGTTCCATTTCAAATATGATAAAGGGCTGCAACTTTTCGGTATGGTGAAGTTTCAAAGTCCTCATTTGAATCGAAGATGAGTCGTTGTTTTGTTTTATTTTAGTTTATTTGATTGGAACTCAGGTAGTACGAGAAGTGATATTATCTTCAATGTAATGGGAAATCGAGATTGGCCACCTTGAGATTTACATTTGTTGGAAGATAATAACATTAAGTCCTTGAATCCAATCAAATTACCGCCAGATTTATTTTTCTATGCCTAAGAATAAGATAGGCATTAGGAATTAGTCCATCTTGCACTCCGAGCATTCTTTATCAGAGTGCGCAACAGAAGTGAATAGGTGTCAACCCTTTGTAATTGCCTTTCTCTTTAATTACTAAGTGTCGTCTTCAGTGAGACCTAAGTGCCTTTTCTACATTCCCACATTATATTTGGTGATAAACATACTATTATTGATAAAGTATAAAATCGTTTTTGCATCAGATTATTTTGAGACTTTCTCTTTGAAAGATCCAAGTATTATTAATGATAATAAATGTCAAGTATACTAGTATTCTAATATTTTCCAAGGCATGGAATTGGTTCCAACTTTGATAATTGATTAAGTGTCGCAACACCAGTTTTTAAGAACGTATTGTCAATACTGTGAATTCCTAACTAATTGAATGATGGTGTAGTTATTCTTAAGTTACACCAATTGCCGATTAAATAGGAATTCCCTGAATGCGATATAAGTCAATTCAAATCAAAGCTTGAACTTCAAAGTTAAAATAAAAGGAAATGTACTCAGTGAGATTTGAAAATTTAAATGAAATTAAACTTTTAACCGAAGAATACATTCCTTTTATTTGAGTTTGACGAATCATAGAGGACTCTCGTTTGCCTGGTTCAAAGAGTCCTCAAAACTCCTGAATCAGTTTCAAAGCTAATGTGAAATGACCTTGGAAAACCTATAGAAACACTTTGAACTTTTGAATACTTGACATGTGTTTTCTTATCCGATAAATTTGTCAAAGTTTTAAATAAAAAAGATTTATCAAGTGCAAGGTGTTTTCCTTATGATGAAGAAGATGCAAATCTTTAAAAAGTACTTTATCACTGAATACCAAATCTTTTTCTTGCAAGTCAACATTTCATAACTTTTCTATGATGTGGATTTGAGGAATGTAAGTGAAGGTAGTAAGGTGGGGTAAAGGCAATGCATGCTATCTTAGAGTTAAGATTTAAGTTAGAACTTAAGTTAAGGTGAAGGATGTTATGTCTTTTCCTTTAAGTTCACTTAGAACTCCGAGGAAATGTGTGGGTACTATTGAACAAGCGATATTCCGAAACTACAAATGATTTTCAAAATTCTTATGAACTATTTTAAGGAATGTAGTTTGTCGAATGTTAAAGCCCCAATTTTAACATCCGGAAGGAAAGTTTTAGCTTTGAAATCTAGATCGTGGTATTCAAGTTTCGATTAGGATTGGAGACGAGAAGCAGTCGTGTAAAGTCCTAACCTCAAGAATCGAATAGGAAGCCTTTATCCTTATAGAAAATAATAAAAATAGGACTAGTTGAGGTCTTGCCTTGTGGAGTTATCTATTAGTTTGAGTGTAGCACCTCCTTAGTTTCTAAGTCGTAGATCGAGTAGTAGAAGTTGAGTCCGATTTGATGGAGTCTTAGAGTTTAAGTCAAAGGTATATAGATATATAGATGTTCATATAGGAAGTAGATTTTATGTGTTTTTGAATGATTAACTTGTGCAGACGCGTGCATGTGGGTGTGTTTAGAATTTCAAATTACCAACACTATATGCTAAGTTAAACTAATTGTTATCAATCAAATTATTTGGGATCTTTTTATGATAGTTCCCAACCTTTAAGTATTTTTATACGTTTCGTCTACAAATCAAAGTTGGTTTTAGATAAGGAATATTTTTACCTATTTTTGAGAATGATTTTGAAAGAGTATTATACTAATCCTTATTAATTAATTATCAAATCAAATTCTTTCAAAATAAGTGTCGCGTATTTCTTTCATGAAAATTCTTTAATTCATGTTTCAAGTTTAGCTCTTTTTATACACTTTGTTGTGTTCCTTGCATGGCAATTTCTAATTCCAATTCTTTCATTAGTATATATGTATATTTCCAATGCAACCTCTTTCTTAGAGAAAGTGTTGCACATGATAAAATTTATAATTTTGATAAACTAAGTTTTGGGTAATTGATAATTCATTTCTCTATGAATATCATTATTAAAGTATATCTATTATGTAATATTTGCAATCTCTTTTTTTAAATATCAGTTTAATTTCCCCAAGGACAACTCTTATACCTATCTTTTATTATAACCCTTATTTTCCAATCATGTCCATATGTAAAGTATTTCCCAATTTTGTTTATCCCTTTAAGAAAATGCTCGTTGTAAAATGAAATTGTAACTTTTCAAATGTGCTCATTTCATGTGGACATTCCAAACCTTATTCCTTCTATATTCCATAGTATGAATATCAAATATCTATTTTCATAAATAAGATTGCGAACTAATTTTCGAGTCAGGGTGTATTAAGGTTTTGACTTGTATCTCCCGATTTTGAATGTTGACTCATGTACTTTATCGTTTGTAAACCCTATTCGTTTAATGATTTTCTCTCCAAACCTTGATTTTGTTATTCCATAATCCGCAAATCTCTTTTATCCCAAGCAAGTCTTGCCATACCAAAATCTTTCAAACTTCTATCAAATTCAATTTAATTCAATGCAAGACTATTTTAGTGTGTAGTAATTATTTTCAGTTACTTGTGTTGAGTTGATGTCTTACTTTTCTTTCAAAAGTATACTCTTTGATAAAATTCCAAACCATGATGCTCTTTGTATTTGATTTTAGATAAACAAATAATATTTTAAAACTGTTGATGTGTACTATTATCTCTTTTGATAGTGTCTGAATTAGGTTTTGTTATGTCAGTTCCTTTTATTGATAAATGCTTTATGTTTTGTTCCTTCTTGAGCATATTATTTATAATTATTTGTTTAAAATGCTTTCCTGATATTGTAGCCTATATTTTATTGCATGATTATATTTTATAGGGGAGTTGAAGACTTGTTGCTTCTCTGATTTGTTTGAATAGGTTAGTTTTCCTAAGAGTGAAACCTCAACCATAGTTGTGTTTTAAGTGGGGGAGTGAATCACCAAAAGTCATAACCCTCTTATTAACCAATATGAGGCCCGTTGTGTTGCTAGAGCATATAACTTTATATCTCTTTTAGTTCTTAAAACTTAGTCGAATTTCGGGGACGAAATTCCTTTAAGTGGGGGAGTATTGTACGAGTAGTGTGACACCCTCAAAATAACCCAAGTAATTAATACAATAAAACACTATTACTTGAGAATATATGGACTTGTTTAAAATTAGAAAATAATGGATTCAAAATTTTCCTTTATATTTTCCAAAGAGTCGGGTGCACAATCCAAAACATAGGATATTTGGAGAATAATTTACGTATTACTTTTAAAATCGGATTCGACATTTGCTTTGCTCAAAAACTAGTTTCGCAAATCTTAGATAGCATTCTCTTTGAAGATAGAATGTATTATGAACTTAAGTAATGCCATCCAGTTTTTCATCTGTCCAATTGATACCATTTCAAAAAGTCATAGCCGAATTCTCTTTAAAATCAACATCAGAGTAAGCGGAAATAACAGGACTATGTAATAATCCATTATATAAACATAGTCTATATATATATATCCAAAAGGTACGTAATACATAGTCCAGCGGTAGAGATCTCCAAAATCCCAGTACAAGTCCATAAGGCTATGTATATCAAAATAGACCATAATTCAAGAGTTTTCAAAAGGAATTTCCACAATATGTACATATCAGAATATAGAACTCTAAAGCCGGTCTCATAGCACTGGTATCAGTAGTAGTAGTAGTAGTCTCCAAGAAGTAGCAGCAATCATCATCCAAGCATCATCAGCAGCAAATCTCCTCCACAACATCCATCACACCGGATCCCTGATCCTCATCATTTACCTTATGCACATACCTAGGGATCATCACCTCTCCATTAACTCCCGGTAAAATGAACGACAGGCTGGCCTCCGCTCTCGTCTTCGACAGGATCCTCCTTGATCTTATTTGAAGGAGTAGGTACCCTACCACTGGGTACAAGGTCTGATGAAGACGTGACCTTAACAGGACTCCTTTAAATAGATGTGGGAGTCTCCTCTCGAACGACTCTAAAAGTAAAAAGAGTGTGAGCGGGTGGATCGGATTTGAAAACTGTGATACGAGCGAGCTGGTCGAGTGGGAGATGATCCATGGTAAGTATAAGCAGTTGGTACATGCATAGCGTATATGACGGGAATCCTAAACCTACGAGGATGTAACCGAACCAGTGGGTTAGGGTGATAAAAGGTAACCTCTACCTCTCCCTCATACACCACTCGAAGATCCTCGCAGATCCATATGCCACTAAGGAGTGGACGGATCTCGATGCAAGCGATGTAACGTGACATCACCTAGAAGGGCATAGGGGTAAGCAATTCTATACACATAATCAATAGAGCATAAATGTTTAAACAACATAATTATGCACAGATACCCCAAATCAGTTAACGACCATAGTTAAACACTTAGCAAACACTTAATGCAAATAAGATGTCCGCACTCGATCTTAATATCAAGCCTTAACTTAATTAAGGATAAGTGGCATGATGCCTGACATTCTTCATCATAGGAGGTTATCCATCTAATATCCTGACAGACGTCAATCCATATCAACAGTGTATTCCCAGATTACAAATACGTTATCAGAACGTTTGGCTTACTAGCTCGGAAGTGATAAAAACGTCACACTATCTGGTGAACGTCACGTCGCCCAAGGACGTAAACCTATCACTTCTCAACATACAACGGGTGTGATAAAAAACGTCACCACATCTGATGAATGTCACGTCGCCAAAGGACGTAAACCTTATCACTTGTGATACGCAACAGAGGTGATAAACAACGTCACCATGTCTGATGAACGTCACGTCGCCAAAACGTAAACCTTATCACTTGTGTGCATCACACCGTTGAAACATCAAATCAACAGTATACCACATACTGCCCACATTGTCCACCTTAATGTGTCATCGAGCTAGTAGCAATATTCATTATTTCCAGAGGTTCTCCTCATGTTATCGCAACATGATAAACGATTCAGTATTCAAGCTCTTAACTTAAAGAATTGATTGGTATGTCTCAATTGATAATATATAACGTGCCACCCGAGCAACGTCCCGTCATCCAAACGGTATAACCATATCAATCAACTTCTTTTAAGTCTAGATTCCTTGGATTATTTCCATTTAATTATTAACCAAATGATTTAGAATTAAAAATGGTATTCTTAATATTCTAGGTAAAACTACTCGAGTGTTCTTCAGAATACTCGAGTGTTCTTCAATTTTTTCCAGATTACTCGAGTAGTTTTTGACTACTCGACAGATTCTTAAAAATACTCGAGTAATTCAAAAATACTCGAGTGTTCTTCATCAAACCCAGAACACTCGAATGACTCTTGCATTACTCGAGTGGTTTACCATAAATTATTCTTGTACATCAGTTAATACTCGAGTTCTGGGCATGGTACTCGAGTGTTTGGAGCAAAAGATACACTATTTTAACACAAAATACTCGAGTATCAAGCCAAGTACTCGAGTCTTTTCACACAGAACAGACTGGAAACTTGGTTTTGACATACCATTTTCAATTCTAACCATTTCTAATCCAATCCAATGATCAATAGAGCTTACATTATACATATAAAACATGTTCCAATACAAAAACAATGACTTATTACACTGAATCGAATCTGAGCAACAATTATGCATAAAAACACATTTTCAACAACTTAACATGCCAAATTCAATTCCACATACTTTTGGCATGAAAATGACTTGCATATAGCTCACATGCAACATATAGAACTTGCTCAAAATAGACTTAGAACACAGGTTGGTCTCCAAACCAATTTCCCTATTCAAACTAAGCCCTTAGAGCCTCTTGGTGGCTCTCTAATCAAATGCATGTCATTTAAACTCTATCTAGTGAATAGAGAGCTTTCCCCTTACCTCTTGGACGCGAATCAATAGATACTTTACCAAAACATAGCTTCCAAGCTGGATTCCCCAAAATCCACACTGAAACAGAGCAGTTTCAGCAGAGCACCAAGATTGAATTGGTTGATGCATGAAACAGACATAAAAATTGGGGAAATTAGTCTCTATATACTCTCTACAATTTGCACTAGCTAAAGAAACAAGATTTTCATGGGGTGGTTGCCTGAGCTTACCAAAATCGAGCTCCAAAGTGAGCTCCAGGAAACCTGAGACAGCAACCGGACTCCACTTCCAAGCTTCGATTCTGCCAATCTACGAACTCTCAGCTCACAATTTTGGTGTCTATTCAAAGCTCGTGATGTGAGCTTCGTATTGGTGTATAGTTTGTGGTTCGAATCAACTCAGAGAGGGAGAATCGATTGAATCAATTCGGAAACCCTAACACATGCAAAACTCACGAATTTGGCAAAATGAGCGGTTGATTCATCAACCATGGCTTAAATAGCCATTTATGAAGCTCATGCAGCTCGACACGAAAGCCATGGACGTGTTGAAGGCTTGATTTCGTGTCAAACGGCGGTGACTCGTTGGTGGTGACTCACCAAAGGCACTAACTCGTCAACTCTGACCAAAATACTCGAGTACTCCCAAAAATACTCGAGTGTTTTGACTAGTTTTTGAAAAATATTATTTTATTTTCTTTCCCTCCAAAACCTTTCTAAAATTACTTCAAGGTCCCAAGACAGGGACTAATGTGCAAAATATTTATTTTCTCATACTAAAAACTATCCAATATTATTATCATTCATAATAAATCACTTTGAAATTAATAAAAATAATTAATTATAAATAAACTTTATAATTAACATCTTATTAATCAGGGGTTAAAAATCTGGGATGTTACACTCTTCCCCACTTAAAAGGAATTTCGACCCCGAAATTCTTTCTTTAAAGATTCTACAATTTCAAAAGTTACACAAAAGGTTGTTCTGATGTTATGTATATTTTCAAAATATAATTAGGGAGAACCCTTCCCCACTTAAAAGGAATTTTCTTATACTTTTTCGAACTCCCATACTCAAAATGTTTCACAAAATATTTCAACTGAACTTTTCCTCAAATAAAACTGTTGTGTGCCAAAAGCATAGACAAATCCTTGTTCACATAAAAGGGTTTTTCTTAAACTTCCTCAAAAATTATCTTGCAATTACTTCAAATGAAATCTTTTGACTAAAACTCTTTCGAATAATACCTTTAATATATATATATATATATTCCTTGATTCAAACATTTTTCCAAAGATCTTTTTGAGGAAAAACTTACCTCGCTGCGTACTCTGATCACTCGGGCACGAGTAAGAAAATATTCGTATGACTTCATTTCTTAACAGTTGTAAACATTAGGGTGATCAGTCCTAATATTTAAACTATCTGTAATGAAATCATCCCTCTCAGATATAATCTTTTTGAAGAAAGACTATACGATTTACCTTTAAGTTAGATGAACTTAAAGATAAAAAAACATTATCGTCACTATCAGATTCAGTCAGATAGCCAAGTCCTAGAGAAACTTCTGTTGGGGAGACAAATACTTGTCCTATCCCGGTGGTTGTTAATCTCTCTAGTCTTAACTGATCTTTCTCTTTCTGTAGCGCCCAAAGATATTTATCACATCCAACTGTGATAAGGGTTTTGATCACAGAAATTCAAGTTAAAGGCTTGTTCAGATTTTCAAATTACAGAGCGATTTAATTAACTCCATCGAAACATTTGACTAAGTTAATTCAAATCGGCGAAGGGATAACTCAGACTACCTATATCCGAATCTAACTGGCATCCTAGCAGGATGGAAAACTCTTCCACTCTTGATTTGCTGGTTGACCATTCTTTCTCACATTTCTCCTTCAAGCAATCCGGCGAATAAGGCTTCATTTTCTTGCAACTGAAATCAAATATCCCTTTCAGTACATTACTATTCAATCCATGATGATGCGTCTTACCTTCTCACTTTAAATTGACAAATAATTTCTTTCCATCGGTTTTTCAGTTACTTTCATGCAATTGAGGTTTCCTTAACCCCTTATGCATGAAATTATGGTCCCCATAATTAATTCACGTATAAGCTTCCTGTGCTTATAAACTCCCTGTGCTTGCCTCATCATTCATACCAATTCTACACATGCTCACAAATGTCGGGAAATCCCTTATTCCTCAAGGGTTGATAACTGGTTTGAAATTCAAACATCATTCTTTTCGGACTCCGCATGTTTGAACCTTCCGTCAAAATTACGATGAAACATACTTCCTCAATCTTTTTGAACTTGGCAATGTCTTCTCCGAGATTTATATTGCCCTACCTTATTTACGATAATTTAATCTCCTTTCTCTAATTTACAGAGACTTCATCCTTGAGTATGTAAAATCAAGTCTCCGATTAAGGTGGATTAATTTTGATGATGACAATGTAATTAAGTTATGGACTTAATTTGAAGAATGCAAGACCAACATTAATGAAGATCAAGTGCTTAGTTTAATTATTCATTCTCATTTATTCTTATTGTATTTTATTTTATTTATGAGAGTGGGTAGTTTAGGTTTTTATTCTCACATAAGGTCAAATGATATTCATGCGTGAAAGGTTGAGATTAAAACCAATTAGACTTGAGAAGAGAATTGAAAACAATGTTAGAAAACTTAATTTTTCCAACATTGACCAATTCACTCGAGTGATTCTCAATTCACTCGAGTGATTTTTAAATTTTCAGTAATATAGCCGTTGGATAAAGTAAAAAGGCAACACTATCAAAGTTGACTAAAACACTCGAGTGTTTTCAAAAAGACTCGAGTGATTTAGGTCTGTCAGCAAATTTTTTAAACGTTAGAAGAGGACAAAAAGGAAGAATAACTTGGTTTTTGCTTCCCTTTTGTCCCCTCACATATATTCTGAATAGTGGCTATTATCCAAGGCAACAAGCTCACATTCTATCATTGATTCTCTCTCTCTCAAGTGTTAAAATCATTTTCTCTCTCTAAACTCAACCAAGCATTCATCTTTATTATTTGTCTTAGTGAGTTAAGAGAGTGTGCTTCAATTGTAAGAGAATTATTTGTTGTAAAATTCTCAAACACTCAAACACTTTAGCTTGTTTAGAAAATCTTGGTGAGGTATCCAAGTACTTGGTGAGGTATCCAAGTTCTCAAGCCTTGGGAGGTTCTCAAGCACAAAGACTAAGAGGATTCTTAGCTTGGTGGGCTCTTGGAGGTTCCAAGGAGCTTAAGAAGAAAGGACTCTTCATCACCAAATCAAGTTGGGGTAGAAATTTCAAGAGTTTGGTACACTCTTGAAAAGGGTTAGGATTGAGTGAGGAATCTCAATTTATCCTTGTAATTTCTAACAATTTGATTACTAGTAGAAACTCCTAAGTTGATTAGGGGGACTGGATTAGCACTCTATATTGAGTGTGAACCAGGATAAAATTGGTGTTGTCTCTCTCTTTTATAGCTTTCTTAGTTTTCAAGTAAAACCAAACCCTAAGTTCTCTAGAAAGGGGCTTTTATAATTCTAGTAGCAATTGGTTGCAATTAACTTGTTTTCAACTAGTTTTAACTTAGTTTAATTGCCCTCTACTTTGATTTATATCTGCCCTGGATTAGTCTTTAAGAAATTGAATCATTTTGCTAAATTTCTCTGAAACTGCTCCTTTCTGTTCTGCATAAAACACTCGAGTGTTTTTCAATTCACTCGAGTATTTCGTAGCATTTCACTCAAGTGTTCTTCATTTTCACGCGAGTGTTTTTCAGGTTTTCTGAAAAACACGCGAGTGTTTTTAAATTCACTCGAGTAAATTGCCCAGTTTCAGAAAAACAAGCTTTTGATCAATTATCTTTTAATTGCACCGAAAATTAGTCACTGTTGCTTCCATATTACTATTCACCCCCATCTAGTAATTGCTAAGCCCGCTTGTTGGTTTCCAACAAGTGGTATCAGAGCTCGGCCGAAAGATCGAGCGTAAAAGCTTTTTCGAAAAAGATCCTTTTGGAAACAATGGGCTCTAGCAATCAACAAGAAGGGTCTATGTCTCTTAACCGACCTCCATTCTTCAATGGTGAAGATTATTCTTATTGGAAGGTTAGGATGAGAGTCTTTGTAGAAGCAATAGACACCGATATTTGGGATGCAATTGAAAAAGGTCCTTATATTCCTAGAAGAGTGATTAATGGTGAAGCCATTGTTATTCCTTGGACAAGTTGGAATGAAGATGATAAAAAGAAAGTTTCATATGATTTAAAAGCTAAAAATATCATCTTCTCCGCTTTGTCCAAAAATGAATTTCATAGGATTTCACAATGTCAATCGGCTAAAGAAATGTGGGATACCTTGCAAATCACTCATGAGGGAACTAGTGAAGTTAGAGACTCAAGATTAAATGCTTTAACTCATGAATATGAGATCTTTCATATGTTCCCTAATGAGTATCAATGATATGCAAACAAGGTTCACACATATCGTTAACCAATTGATTGGCTTAGGAAAGGAATTTAGAGATGGTGAAACTACTAGCAAAGTCTTGAGATGTCTTGATAGGAGATGACAACCTAAGGTGACCGCCATCAAAGAAGCTAAGGATGTAAAATCTATGGACTTGACCACCTTGTATGGAAAGCTCCAAGAACATGAGATGGAACTATCAAGACTTCACCTAAATGAAGATTCGGACAAGAAAAAGAAGAGCATCTCTCTAAAAGCCTCAACCAAAATGTCAAAAGAGGATGAAGATGAATCTTCAAGTGAAGGCTCCGATCGTGCTCTAAATGAGGAAGACATTAGTGTCGTGTCCTTAACCAAGATCAACCTTAAAGCTATGAAAGAGCTTTGAAGAATGATCTCAGCCAAGATGTTAATGTAGGACTCTTTAGGATTTCTGAATATCCAGTTGGGATAATCAGGATCTCCCTAGTCAACAATGTGTGTGCTAGTGTCAACTTAGGGATGAGAAGTCGTACCTTAGCCCCTATAGCCTGGTGGTTCTTATAGGGGATTACCTGTGTACTGTGGGCCGTCTTGATAAGGCTTCTAAAGAGGAAGAATTCAACTAGGATTTGTATAGGATACGATAAGATAATATCCATAAACCCTGTAAGTGATAAACTCTATCCAATGCTGTTTTATCTAACCAAGAGTCATGGGAATCTAGGAGTAGTTACGGCTAGATGAGGCTGTAAACGATAAGGATCAGATTGAGAATCCTGTGCTCGGTGGTAACCTCATCAGTGCGTACCCTACACATAACAACCCAGTTAGCTCGGTGTAAGTGTCCGACCGTTTACCCTGTTGTAGTATCATACCAATCGTAGCAATGAGGCTTCGGTCGGTCAACGCTCGGTTTACTACAAGTCCACTACATAAGCCCCCCAAGCTCGGTTGGGTGATTTGAGCCCTGCCGAGCTTCTGAGACGAACGGATCTTTTTCCGACTGAACTTTTCATGATTGAAAGAGAGGTCCGAGCATTTTTGCACCTTGATCAAGGCTGTCGTTTGATTGACCCCAGAGTGACCTTCCGCTTCTCCCTGTGCTTACACGTGTCCTTAACTTTATTGGAAAATGTAACGTTATGATTTCAAATCCATCAGAGGTGCCACGTACTCCATTTTCAACGCTAAACGGGCTTTTTCCGCCTTAGGCCCAAACCTTTTGAGATAGTGGAGGGAAGTTTTAGAAAGAATATCAAAGGGCGGTTTTCTCACTTACTCATTTCTTCATGCTTTTTCGAACTCTCTTTCTTCTTGTTTCTTCATTTCTCTGAAACCTTTGACAAACAAAGCCAGAAACTTCCAAGGACGTTCTTGTTGCTTCGTTTCTCTTCAGCATTCCGAGTGCACTTCCCGGTGTTGACTTGATACTTCTTGGCTAGCAGGTACCGTACTCTTTCCTCTTCTGATTAATTTTCTTTTCTGAATGTTGTCTTGCATGTTCTTCTTTCAGTGATGTTTTGCATGTGATTGCTTTTGCTTTCTTACCGTGCTCATGTAGGATTTTGTTTTTCAAGTATTTTTATCGACCCTTTTTCTTTGATTTTCTGAAAAGATCGTTCTTGGGTTCTTCATTTTTGGGTTTACTCATTTTTCAGGGTTTATTGAGTTTGTCCACTTTTTTGGGTCTTGTGGGTGCTATTTGTTTTTCTGGGTTTTGCGGGATTGTTCTGGGGTTTGTTTTCTGGGGTTTGTTTTCTGGGTTTAGTGAAAACCCCAAGTCGTTGCTGTTGCTGGTGTTGCTGTGATCCCCCACTTGCCCTTCGCAATTCTTTATTTGCTTTACCACCTATTGAGTGATCGTTGTAGTATTTCTTAGGCTTGCTTTATACTTTTCTGCACTTAACTTCTTAGGGTTTGTATTGGAGCGTCATTTACCATGAGTAAGGAATCCGTAAACTCTGATGTGCCAAGAACATATAAAGAAGGGAAACCAGAAATTTGTGTTAAACCAATATCCGTGCATTTCCCTCAGACTTTGAGAGAGTTCAGGCAGGGTGTGATTCACTATAGGATCGCCGAGAGAGCAGAACAGCGGAAGTTAAGGAGGCATCATAGAGGTATTAGACATTTCACCTGGTTTGGGGAAATTCTGCCCAGAAAGGGAGGTGTTTCCCAACCGATCGTAAGTATTTGATCAGACATAATCAAGTTTTTGTAGTTCTTACTCCAAATGTGCCCCCTTTTCCTCAGGTATGAAGAGGAAGTGTGTTACTAATCCTGACCTCTACCCACTTCTGACATATTGGGCTGAGTATGATTGGGTGGATCGAGAGGTTCTTGGTACGCAATCTGAGCTTACGACACAACGATCACTCGATCAAACTCGAGCCATAGTTTTGCCATGTCCAGGAGACGATACTGGGAATTTGTATTCCATTACTCCAGTGAGTGAGAATGAGAGAGTTTGTACAAAAATTCCGGACGGTAGTACAGCTTTCTACTTTTATGAAGTAATTACTCGGCTTGGGATAAGAATGCCTTTTACCGATTTTGAAATGGGCGTTCTAAATTTCTTAAGAGTGGCTCCTTCTCAACTTCATCCAAATGGTTGGGCGTTTGTGAAAGCATTTGAACAAGTCTGCTCGGCAATGAGTTGGAGTTGCAACCTTAATATCTTTTTCCACATTTTTGCTCCTCAGTGTAATTCCTTCGAGAAAGGTTCGGCAAAGAAACCCTGGGTTTCTCTGAAATCTCATAGGGGATATGCTCTTTTCACAAAATATTCTGAATCTTGGAAGGGCTTTAAACCTTTTTTCTTTAAGTATAATTTTACTGGTAATGGCGTCTGCTGGTTCACTCGGCCGGGGGAAAGACGACCACTTCCTCGATTTTCTCTTCAATGGAGTGCTAGCTACTTTAACCGATCGATTTCTTCATACTCATCAGACTGGAAAGAACTTGCTGAGTATGAAAAGGATGTGTGTCGGGAGGTTGAAAGGTATTTGCAGAAAGTTTGCATGATAGAGACGAGGGATATTGTGAACATCCCCTCTTCGGACGTTAAGACCGAGCTTGGTATAGTGCTTTATCTTTGCTTTTATATTTGTAATTTGATCAGCTCTAATGTCTCTTTGTTTCCTTTGCAGAAAAAATGGCTGATCGTATGGCAGCTCTTGTTCAAGGCGGCAAGAAGAGGAAGACAACTGCTACTTCCGGATCTTCGAGTCTGAGCACTCCAAGCCTGAGTGTTTCCACCCCTACTCCTTCTGCTTCGGCTCCTGAGGCTTCTCCTCACCAAGCCACAAACGTGGTTGCTGTTGCTTCTACTATTTCAATGGCCCCCAGTGGTCAAGTTCAAGCTACTTCTCCTCTCCAACCTTTATTACGTCGCCGACGGCTGGATAAAGGGAAAGAGAAAGTTCCGGAGGGTGCCAACCCAAGAGCTGAGGGACCAAGTGTCCGAACTACTGCTACTCCTACTGATGTTGCTCCAACTTCTGCTGCGATCCCTCGGGAAACATCCATATGGGATCAACAGTTTGATGAGAGGTTTAGGAATTATATCTTATCTGAGGCTGACTGTTCTAAGTTTGGAAATTTGAGTGCTGAAGAATGGTCTCGTTGCAATATGACCTTTGCAAAATATTTTCTTCGAGGTGCCAATCTCGCCTATTTTTTGGCCAAGCACCCGGAGGGACTCTTTTCTGGTTACAATGTAGACCAAAAGGAAGCTCGCGAGGTAGCAGCTGCTCAAGAGGCTAGTCTCTCGGATGAGTTGATCCGAGTGAAGAATGAACTGGAGAATCTGAAGGCCGACAAGGGGGAATTGATTAAGGAGAGAGATTCCTTAAAGGTTTCTCAAAAAGCAGCTGAAGTTAAGAAGAAGGAAGCTGAGAGACTCTGAAGAAAGAACTCCTGGTGCATCAGCAGAAGTTGGATGAACTAAAATCTGAGGTTGAAAAGTCTGCAGCAACTGCTCGGAAGTTGAGGGAGAAAGCACTTTCCCACAAGAAGAAGGCAGCAACTAACTTCTACAATTGGGGAAAAGCAGTGGATGACTCCTTTGTCTCGGCCATCAAACAAGTTCAATTTTTGAACCCTGAATTAGAGTTCAGGGTGGTCGGGGCTCATCCATTTCATGCTGTTCAGGATGGGAAGCTGATCGGCCTTGAAACCAGGGCCGAGGTAGATCTGCAGGCAGAAGATCTTTCCAATCCCCTTGAGGAGTTGATTGAGGCGCCAAATTTTGATGATTCAAACATAGTTTTATCTGATATTGAGGAATGACGTTGAACTTTTTTAATCTTCGCTGTTTTGTTGATCTTCCTTTTGCTTGCTGTTTTCAGAGCGTTTTTATCTTGCTAGTGTTGCAACGACTTGTCTTTAATCTTTTGTTACGCTGAACAATTTGCTATGTCTTTCGATTGCTCGTGTTATTCGAGCGTCATTTTGAACAGATTAAATCAACTTGCGATTTATGATAATGACATCTTTATTTGACGTGTTATCATTGCTTTTGGTTTCGTTCGTCACGCTTCCAGTGTTTGCCCATAGTAAAATAAGTTTTGAGAATTTATAAATATACAATTCATTGTGAGTAGAACTTGGATCACCAACTTTAGCCGAAGTGGGATCCTCGGACCGCGAAATAAGGAAAGTAGTTTCCTGGATTCGGGTGTTCTACAAGTACGTTGCTGAACTCTTGTTAGGAGTTGTACTTCGATTTGGCTCGGTGGCTAGCCGAAGCAAATGAGTCGCGTGTTACTTCACAATGTTCAAACGAGGATTTTGAATAAATTGATGCATGTATTGATAAACAAAAAATGAAGTTGCTCATCTGTTAACAAATTCTTATCAATCTAATTCCTAACAATTGTCACTAATCTAAGAAAGATGCTACTCTTCGCTTATTCGACCTAAGCATTACTGAGCAATAAATTTACCTATCTATAAAAAGTGAAAACAAAGTATGAGCTTAACTGTAATAAGCTCTGAGTTTGGCAACGTTCCATGTGTTACTGATTTCCAAGCCCGAGAGAGACTCCAACTTATATGCCCCAGATCCGGATTTAGCCTTTACTCGATATGGTCCTTCCCATTTTGGCTGAAGTTTTTCGACTCCAGCACTTCCTTTGCCAATGTCAGCACGACGAAGGACTAAGTCACCAACTTCAAAGCTTCTTGGACGAACCCTTTTGTTGTATTCCCGAGCCTACCGCTCCTTTATTTTTCTTTCATGGGCTGCTGCATTTTTTCGAACCTCTTCCAATAGAACAAGGTCCTCACTGATCAAATGGTCATTTGTCTCCGAAGGACGTTCAAGTGTCCTGAAGGTAGGAATTCGCTTTTCGATTGGAATGACTGCGTCACAGCCGTATGTCAAACGAAAAGGAGTTTCACCAGTGGACGACTGTATTGTTGTCCTGTGTGACCATAGGACACTCGGAAGTTTATCTGCCCAAGCGCCGACAGCATTTCCGAGCTTCTTTTTGATCCCATCCAAGATGGTTCTGTTGGCCGCTTCGGCTAAACCATTTGTTTGTGCATGTTCAACAGAGCTAAAACAGTGAGTGATGTTTAGGTCGGCTGCTAATTGTTGGAAGTGAGATGCTGCAAACTGTGATCCATTGTCTGTGACTATCGCATGTGGAACTCCGAATTGAGAAATTACTTCTTTGACGAAGAAAGACTGAATCCGAGCTGTTGAGATTGTTGCTAATGGCATTGCTTCGATCCACTTGGTGAAGTAATCAATCGCTACTACTGCAAACTTAAATTGGCCTGGTGCAGTGGGGAATTTTCCGATGATGTCCATGCCCCATTGGTAAAAGGGCCAAGGTGCACCGAGAGAGTGCAACTCTTCAGCAGGTTTTTGATAGATGTCACTATGAAATTGGCACTGAGTACATTTCTTGACATGTTCAATAGCATCTTTCTGCAGGGTAGGCCAAAAATAGCCCGCTCGGATTACTTTTCTTGCCAAGGACTTTCCTCCCATGTGGTGACTGCAAATTCCCCCGTGAATCTCCTCCAATATTTCCTCAGCTTGGGATGGGTTGACACATCTGAGCATGGGAGTTCCAAAGCCTCTCTTGTATAGGATTCCATTTAGAACTGTGTATTGAGCGGCCTTTTTAACCAATTTCCGAGCCTCAGACTGATCTTGGGGGATGAACCCATGTTGCAAATAAGTAAGAATTGGGTCCATCCATGACTGAGATAATGAGACCGTTAGAATGACACTAGGTCGGGGAATGGTTTCCTGTATCAGCGTTTTGTTATTTTCCGACCCTTTTGTACTTGCCATTTGGATAGAATGTCGGCTCTGGAATTTGAATCTCTCGGCACATGTGAAATGTTAAATTCGGAAAAGTTTGAGATGATTCGCTTTACCTCTTCAAGATATTTTTGTAAAATGGGCTCCTTTGCCAAGTACTGACCTTTGATCTGAGAAACTACCAGTTGTGAATCGCTGAAAACTGATACTTGCTCTGATCCGAACTCATGAACCATCTTGAGGCCTGCAAGAATTGGCTCGTATTCTGCTTGATTGTTCGATGTTTGGAATTCAAATTTCAGTGAGTATTCCATGCACAATCCTTCGGAGTTCTCAATGATGACTCCAACCCCTGCGCCTTTTTTGTTGCTTGATCCGTCCACATAAACTGACCAAAGATTTTGAGAGTTGTCCGAATGGATATCAGTGAACTCAGTAACAAAATCGGCAAGCACTTGAGATTTCATTGCTTTCCTTGGCTCGTAGGTAATGTCGAATTCAGAAAGTTCGACAGACCATGAGACCATTCTGCCGGCTAGGTCGGGTTTGTGAAGAACTTGCCTGAGAGGTTGAGCGGTTCTTACCAATATTCTATGTGCCTGAAAATACTGTCTCAATCTCCGAGCTGACGTGACCAAACAATATGCAAGTTTTTCCAACTTCTGATACCTCAATTCCGATCCTTGAAGGGCTCGGCTAACGAAATATATTGGAGCTTCAGTTCCTGAATTATCTCGTACCAAAACCGAACTAACCGCCGCTTCGGCTATTGACATGTATAGAATGAGGTTCTCGCCGGGAAGAGGACTGTGGAGGACCGGTGGGCTGGAAAGATACTCTTTTAACTGAATAAAAGCTTGCTCACATTGTTCATCCCAAAGGAAATCCTTGTTTTTCCTAAGGAGCTGGTACCACGGCAAGGCTTTCCGAGCGGCATGGGACAGGAACCTGGAGAGTGCCGCCACTCGGCCCGTGAGTTGTTGAACTTCTTTAAGATTAGCTGGGCTCCTCATGTCCAGGATTGCTTTGCATTTATCAGGATTGGCCTCAATTCCTCTCTCGGTTAAAATAAAACCGAGGAAAGAACCGGCTGGGACTCCGAAAACACATTTCTCCGGATTCAACCTCATGGAGTATTTTCTCACTTGGTCAAGTATTATTGTGAGGTCTTTGGTATGATTTTCTTGCTGTCTACTTTTTGCAATGATGTAATCTATGTACACCTCCATGTTCGAGCCGATCATACCTTGAAAAATCTTGTTCATCATCCTCTGATAAGTAGCTCCCGCGTTTTTCAACCCAAAGGGCATAACATTGTAACAGTAAGTTGCCCTATCGGTGATAAATGCAGTTTTGTCCTGTTCGGCAGGGAACATTGGAATCTGGTTGTAGCCAGAGTAAGCATCCATAAATGATAAGAGTTGGTAACCAGCTGAACTGTCGATGAGTTTGTCAATAACAGGGAGTGGGTATTGATCTTTAGGACAGACTTTGTTCAAGTCTGTGTAGTCAACACACATTCTCCACTTTCCATTGGGTTTTTTGACTAAGACGGTGTTAGCTAACCAGTCTGTATAGTCAATTTCCCTAATGAAACCCGCTCGGAGTAGTTCAGCAACTTTTTCCTCAATTGCTACGGCCTTTTCCGCACTAACTTTCCTTTTGCGCTGTGCCACTGGTTTCGACCCCGGAATGATGCTTAACTTGTGACAAATAAAATTGGGGTCGATTCCTGGCATATCGGCTGATGTCCAGGCGAACAAATCTTTATTCGCGATTAATAGTGCGGCCAATTCTTTTTTAACGCATGCGGGCAAATAAGAACCGATTTTCACTTGCCTGAGGGGGTCGTCAGATAGTGTCAAGAACTCCCATTGTCCCTTTGGGGTCGGTCTATTTCTGTCGGACTGATCTCACATATCCAAGTCCGCCAGGTTAACATTTCCCTTTCCCAAAGAAACTCTTTCCAGATTGCTCGGATCCTTGCTTTTCACCTTCCTCAGGCTGGCATTGTAACATTTCCTTGCTACATCCTGTTCGGCTTTGACCGTTACCACTCTGTCATCAGTTCCGACGAATTTCATAGCCAAATGAACCGTTGATACAACTGCCCCAAATGCTTGCAAAGAAGTTCTCCCCAGTATGGCATTATATGCTGCTGGACAGTCAACCACCAAAAACTTGACTATCTCGGTTCTAGCCGAAGGTTGTTGTCCGAGAGTTACAGGAAGTTGGATGTAGCCCTTCGGCTCAACGGTGTCTCCGGTAAAACCAATTAGCTCTCCCTCAAAGGGAGTGAGATTACACTCTCTGAGTTTTAAAGCTTTGAACAATGGGAAGAACATTATATCTGCCGAGCTACCTTGATCAATAAAAACTCGTTTTACCTCGTAATTGCCAATTAGAGCAGTTATTACCATGGGGTCGTTATGGCCCGGAAAGATTCCTTCCAAATCTTCGTCGTAAAAAATGATGGGAATGTTTTTTGTTGATCTTTTGGCAATCGGTTTCTGGCTAACTGCCAAGATTTGGTTGATGTACTTCTTCCTGTCAGCTTTCTTCTCTCCTCCTCCGGCAAAACCTCCTGCAATAGTGTTGACCAAGAATTCATTTTTGCTAGCGTTTATGTCAGGTACTGGAGCGGATTCGGTTTTCTGTCTTCCTGCGTTTCTATCATCTGGTGACCTACTTCTCTGGCGTTTAGATTTTACTGGGGATTGAGATCTGTTTCTGCTTCTTCCGCCAGCTGCATCTCTAATGTATTGCTGTAACTTGCCATCTCTGATCATCTCCTCGATCAGATCTCGCAGCCAGATGCATTCGTCGGTGGTATGGCCATAGCCCCTGTGGAAGTCACAGTATTTCGACCTATCACATTGGGCGCCCTTTCGTAAAGACGGCGATCATTGGGCAGAGCGTAAGTCAGTTTGCATAGTTTCCCTTAAAATCTGACTCCTTGGAACCGTCAGAGGAGTGTATTCTTGAAACTTATTCCTCGGGGGAACCCGTCGGTCCCGATCATTTCTATCTCTGTCTTGTTTTCCACCAAAACGTTCGTCACGTTTTTGTTTGTTCTGTCCTTGGGGATCGGCTTGTTGTCTATCTTCTCTGAACTTCTGTCCCTTGTGAAACTCCTCCAAATTGATGAACTTATTCGACCGTTGTCTCAACTCGGCCATATCCCTTGGAGGTTTACCAATCAGAGATTTTCTGAAATCTCCAGACTGCAAACCTTGTGTGAATAGTAGCACTGCTACTCCTGGCTCTAACCGTGGGACGGAACTTGCTTCCGCGTGGAAGCGCGATAAGTAATCTTTCAGTGGTTCATCCGGCCTTTGTGTAACAGATGCCAAGGTATGATCGGATTTGGGTTGAATGCAACTAGCAGTATATCTGTTAAGAAATACACGCTTCATTTCCTCCCAGGAATTAATGGAGTTAGGAGGGAGGGAGGAATACCACCTTAGAACCGAGGGCTCGAGTGTCATTGAAAACGCTCGGCATTTCATTTGTTCACCGCCCCCATAATAATTCATTGCCCCTTCATAAGACACAATGTGGTCCACTGGGTCAGTTAGACCATTATAATGTGGCACATTAGAGGGGCCCAAGTATCCTTGACGGGTATCAAATGCCATTATATAATGAGTGAAAGGATGACCAGGGTGGAAACTGTCCTGATCTTGATTTGTGGAGGGGTTAACATGAAAATTTGGTGGGGGTAGTTGCATTATTGGGGCTGGTTGTGGGTCCATGGTTGGTTGGTTTTGTGGTGGAATAGAGGTGGATTGATTTTGAGCAAATCTCGCCATAGCTTGTTGCTGAAGGTCGGCAATAGCACGTCCTTGTTGTTCAATTAAAGTGGTCTGCCTATTAAGAATATTGATCATCTCTTGTTCCCGAGCCCGAGCGGAGGCAGTAGTTGCATAGGACCTGCTGATGGAATGGCTATGACGAGAGTTTCCCGGAGCCGATCTACTTGGATTCAATCTGGTTTTAGGTGTTGTACTTATATGATCAGGGTTATGTGGGATAGGAGGGGTACGTTGGGTGTTTCGCCCATGGTGTGCTCTGGTTCCAGTGGTCCTAGAAGTGTTTCGTGTGGTAGGGGCTGTGCTACTTGAATCACCATGGGTAGAGGGAGGTGGTGTTGGAGGAGGTGGTGGTGGTGGTGGAGGCTGTATGGTACGTAAAACCTGAAGGGGTTGGGGATTGCTCCCAGCCCTAGGATGGGAAGATTGTGGTGTTTGGGGGTGCGGAGCATGAGTTCCACTACGGTTTTGGCTTTGGTTTGGCGGTGGTTGGCCTTGCGAATGGTTTTGTGGCTGGGGGTTATTCCCTGGTCCAGAATGAGATCTTCGTGGTGGTTGCCCATTATTTCCACGATTATGGTTGAGGACGTCACGCAGATCGCCCGCAGAATAAGGCTGTGGCTCATTATAATTAGCGTTCCTGGGCCTGCCACAGGTGCGTGCGATGCGTTCACGGGGATCACCTACCTGACTTCTGGTAGTGACCATGGTGGTGGTGGGAATGATTTGTTATTCAGTCCCCACAGACGGCGCCAATGTCGTGTCCTTAACCAAGATCAACCTTAAAGCTATGGAAGAGCTTTGAAGAATGATCTCAGCCAAGATGTTAATGTAGGACTCTTTAGGATTTCTGAATATCCAGTTGGGATAATCAGGATCTCCCTAGTCAACAATGTGTGTGCTAGTGTCAACTTAGGGATGAGAAGTCGTACCTTAGCCCCTATAGCCTGGTGGTTCTTATAGGGGATTACCTGTGTACTGTGGGCCGTCTTGATAAGGCTTCTAAAGAGGAAGAATTCAACTAGGATTTGTATAGGATACGATAAGATAATATCCATAAACCCTGTAAGTGATAAACTCTATCCAATGCTGTTTTATCTAACCAAGAGTCATGGGAATCTAGGAGTAGTTACGGCTAGATGAGGCTGTAAACGATAAGGATCAGATTGAGAATCCTGTGCTCGGTGGTAACCTCATCAGTGCGTACCCTACACATAACAACCCAGTTTGCTCGGTGTAAGTGTCCGCCCGTTTACCCTGTTGTAGTATCATACCAATCGTAGCAATGAGGCTTCGGTCGGTCAACGCTCGGTTTACTACAAGTCCACTACAATTAGCTTATTTGCCAAGAGGTTCAACAAATTTCTCAAAGGCAAAAAGGGTAGTTCATCATTCTCTAAGGACAAGAGACCTCAAGACAAAAGAATCAAGGATAGCAAGCCAAGAAACAAAAGCTCAAGTGAGAGCGTGAAATGTCATGAGTGTGGTGGGGTAGGACACATAAAAATGGAATGTCCCACCCACTTGAGAAAGAATGAGAAGAAGGCCCATGATGGGAAGGGGAAGAGAGCTTACATTGTTTGGGATGAACCGGAAAAGGATTCCAAGTCATCCTCAAGTAGTTCAAATGATGAGGAAGCCAAGCTATGCCTCATGGCCAAGAATGACAATGAAGCCTCCTCAAGTAGTGAAAGAAATGACAATGAGAGTGAGGATGAGGTATCATCTAATTATTCCTACACCTCTTCTCATACTATTTCTTATGATGATTTGCTAAATGAGTATAATGAAATGTTAACTCAATTTGAAAGACTTGCTAAAGTTAACAAAGAAAAAGGAAAGAAGCTTTTGGAGTATCAAAAGGAAATCAATGAATTAGAAAAATCTATTAATGATTTGAAACTCCAAAATGCATCCTTGGAACTTGCTAACTCTAGTCATGTTTGTGAGAATGCAAATCAATCATATACCATCACTCATTGTGAAAAGTGTTGTGTGCTTGAAAATGAAGTTAATGATTTGAAAATCAAACTCAACACTTTTAACAAAAGTGATAGAAACCTAGATCGGTTAATTGGTTCTCTTAGACACAATTCAAACAAAACCGGTCTAGGATATGTCCACGAGAAAAAGAAAAATAAAGAGGTTGGTTCATTCTCAAAAATTGATTTTACAAAGAAACCAACTTGCTTTTATTGTGGAAAATTTGGACATACAAACAATAAGTGCCATATCAAAAATTTTGGAATTCAAAATGGTACTTATGTTTGGATTAAGAAGGAAGAATCATCCAAGACTAACAAAAAGGGACCCAACATAATTTGGGTACCCAAAATGAGCAAGTGATTGTGTCTTGTAGGTGTGCCTTAGAATCGGAAAGCAACTTTGGATACTTGATAGTGGATGTTCTAGGCACATGACGGGAGATAAGCGACACTTCATTGAGCTTACTCCTAAAGAAAAAGGATATGTCACATATGGAGACAACAACAAAGGCAAAATACTTGGTATAGGTAAAATTGGTAATTCTTCCAACTTGGTTATTGATAATGTACTTTATGTTCAAGGATTAGAACATAATCTTTTGAGCATTAGTCAATTATGTGATATTGGTAACCATGTATTATTTACCTCTACTCATTGTCTCATAAAAAGTGACAAAGATGAATATCAAATTTGTTGGAAAAAGGTCTAATAACACTTACATGGTTGAATTGAATAATATCACTTCTTTAGTTTCAAAATGTTTAATTATCAAAGAAAGTGATACTTGGTTATGGCATCGTAGGACCGCTCACATTAATATAAATCAACTTAAGAAACTTCAATCCAAAGACTTAGTAGTTGGTTTACCAAAGCTCAATTTTCAAATTAAAGGTGATTGCACTCCTTGCAAGAAGTGCAAACAAACTAAAAATCATTTTGGTTCCAAAAATGATGTGTCCACAACAAGACCATTGGAAATGCTTCATATGGACTTGTTTGGACCATCTCAAGTAAAAAGCTTTGGTGGCAACTACTATGCCTTGGTGATTGTTGATGATTTTTCAAGATTTACATGGACATTATTTTTAAGTGCTAAGAGTGAGGCCTACAAGTCTTTTAAACGCCATATTAAGCTTGCACAAAACCAAGTAAACCAAAAAGTGATTATAATTCGAACCGACCATGGAGGTGAATTTGAAAACTATAAATTTGATAGATTTTGTGATAAGCATGGAATTGAGAACCAATATTCAACACCTAGAACTCCACAACAAAATGGAGTTGTTGAGAGGAAAAATAGGGTGCTAGAGGAACTTGCTAGAACCATGTTAAATGATTCTCAAGTACCTCAATATTTTTGGGCCGATGCCGTTAATACGGCTTGTTATGTAATGAATAGAATTTTAATTAGGCCCATGATAAAGAAAACCCCCTATGAGCTTTACAAAGGTAGAAAACCCAATATATCCCATTTCCATGTTTTTGGATGCAAAGTCTACATTTTAAACAATGGAAAAGATAAACTTGGAAAATTTGACTCTAAATCGGATGAGGGAATATTTTTGGGTTACTCTTCTCATAGTAAAGCTTTTAGAGTTTATAATAAACGAACTATGACTATTGAAGAATCAATTCATGTTGTTTTTAATGAGTCTTCGAAAGAAGATAGTGTTTTATGTGAGGGTAGTGATGATGGACTTGAGATTTCAAATGTTGACAAAGAGATAGAAAAATCAAAGGATGAAGGAGAAGTCAAAGATGAACTTGATCCGGCTTGGAAAACGGTGAAAGCTCACCCTATTGACAATGTCATAGGAGATCTTTCAAAGGGAGTATTAACTCGTAGGTCAATTCAAAATATTTGTCATTTTGTTTCCTTTGTTTCTCAAATCGAACCAAATTCAATTAAGGAAGCAATTACGGATGAACATTGGGTTATGGCCATGCAAGAAGAGCTAAATCAATTTGTTAGAAATGATGTTTGGGAATTAGTGCCTATACCCGATGATCATACCATAATTGGTTTAAAATGGATTTATAGAAATAAACTTGATGAATCCGGTTTGATTATAAGAAACAAAGCGAGACTTGTTGCCCAAGGGTACAACCAAGAGGAAGGTGTTGATTATGATGAGACCTTTGCTCCGGTTGTACGTCTTGAGGCAATCCGAATCTTGCTTGCCTTTGCATCAATTATGAATTTTACTCTTTATCAAATGGATGTCAAGAGTGCTTTCTTTAATGGTTTCATAAATGAAGAAGTGTATGTTAAGCAACCACCTAGTTTTGAAAGTCATGAGTTTCCAAACCATGTTTACAAGTTGAAAAAGGCACTGTATGGATTAAAACAAGCTCCTAGAGCTTGGTATGATCGATTAAGTACCTTTCTATTAGAAAATGGCTTTCAAAGGGGAAAGGTTGATAATACACTATTCATCTACAAAACCAAAGAGGACATTTTGTTAGTGCAAATATATGTAGATGATATTTTCTTTGGTGCCACTAACATGTCCTTGTGTAGAAAGTTCTCTAATTTGATGAAAAAGGAATTTGAAATGTCCATGATGGGGGATCTCAAGTTCTTCCTAGGACTTCAAATCAAGCAAGTCAAGGAGGGGATTTTTGTGCATCAAGGAAAATATTGCAAGGAGCTCCTTGGAAAATTCGGAATGGACAAATGCAAAGAAGCATACACTCCCATGAGCACAACATGCTACCTAGACAATGATGACATAGGTAAACCGATTGATGTTAGTAAATATAGGGGCATGATAGGTAGTCTTCTATATCTTACCGCATCTAGACCGGATATTATGTTTAGTGTATGCATGTGTGCCCGTTTTCAAGCAAATCCTAAAGAATCACACCTATCCGCAGTTAAACATATTTTTAAATATCTTAAAGGAACAATTAACACCGGATTATGGTATCCTAGGGATGCTAGTCTTAGTTTAGTTGGCTATTCGGATTCCGACTTTGTGGGATGCAAGCTTGATCGCAAAAGCACTAGTGGTACTTGCCATTTATTGGGAAGTTCATTAGTGTCATGGTTTTTTAAAAAGCAAGCTTGTGTTGCTCTTTCTACCGCCGAAGCGGAATATATCGCCGCCGGTAGTTGTTGTGCTCAACTCTTGTGGATGAAACAACAATTATCTGATTTTGGTTTAAAATTAGAAAGTGTACCATTAAAATGCGATAACACGAGTGCCATCAATCTAACTAAGAATCCGGTATATCACTCAAGGACTAAACACATTGAAATTAGACATCATTTCCTAAGGGATCATGTTCAAAAGGGTGATTGCACAATTGAATTTGTAAGTACCACAAATCAATTAGCGGACATTTTTACAAAACCTTTGCCAAGGGATACCTTCTATCATATAAAAAGGGAACTTGGTATTTTAGAGGAGTCAAGTATAAACTAATTGATTTGTGCCATTTGAAAATCACCAAGTGTGTCTAACTTTAGTGTGTGGTGATACTTGTTTGAAATTACCTTGAAGATGTTATAAATTTGTGTCTTTAATTGTGTGTGATCATGTCTCCTATCTGTTGTTTTCATTTCATGTGTTTAATTTTGTGTTTTTGTGTTTCAAAACTGTGTTTTTCTGCATAATTGATAAAAACACTCGAGTGTTTCTTAAATCACTCGAGTGATTTTAATTCAAAATTAAATCAGTTTTAATTGGAAAAGTTTTTGAGCAGGTCTGATGAAAAATACGCGAGTCTTTTTGAAAAGACTCGAGTGCTTTTGGCCAACACTCGAGTGAATCCCATTTCACTCGAGTGAACTACAGGTTTCTGAAAATCCATCTTTCGGCCAACACGCGAGTGAATTCATTTTCACGCGAGTGTTTTTCAGGTTTTCTGAAAAACACGCGAGTGTTTTAAAATTCACTCGAGTGAATTCATCAGTTATAGTCTGATGCAGCTGCGATTTTCTAAACTCTGTTATCAGTCATATTTCAACTCTATTTCATCTTCTAAACTCATTTCTACTCCTATTTCACATCAAATTCAAGTTTTTGAGCATCAAATTCATCATTCCCTTTCCAAAACCCTAACTCCCCAAAACCCCAATTTCTCAAAATTTCTTCTAGTTTTTCACTAGATTTTATGCTTTATGACTTTATTTAGTTATTTTGAGTCGTTTGTTAATTTTGTTGGGAGTACCCCAGGATGATCCTACTGATGGGATCAACTTTGATATGCCGGGGTCCTGGAACACCACATTTGCAGAGCACAGGGTATATATGGATGAGCGAATGGATGGTTTTGATGGGAGGTTTGCCTCATTGGCTCATGAGGCTCAGGACTTTAGGACCTATATGACTGGGAGAGTTGATCGCATTGATGGGCGCTTGGATGCTATTGACAATCAACTTCAAGAGCAGCGTGCAACTATGTTTGATATGAGGACTCATATGGACATCCAGCACTCAGCTCTTCATGGTAGGCTTGATGCCCATTCTGCTAGTGTGGATGCGAACTTTGGACATGTGCGCTCCGATCTTAGTCAGATTCTGTCAGCTCTTGGGAGACTCCAGCCCTATCCTCGTGATGATGATCAGCAGCCACCACCCGCTTGAAGTCCATGATGTTCCTTTGCACTACTTTTTATGTCTATGACTTTATTTTTAGCTATGTTGAAACTTTTGAGTATTTTGCTGTTTTTGGAGTTGGGTGTACTTTGTTTAAAACTCATGTTTCATGGTCTATGGATGGTATGTGTGGAATGATGGATTTATGATATTTATGCATTAATCATGTTTTCTTCATGGTTTTCATGTTCTTTAAAGTTTTTTTATTGCTTCATAGTCATATTTTGCTTCTTATTTACTCTTAAGGGAAAGTTTTCTTATTGGTATCCTTCATTCTCCACCTTGTTTCCAAAATGTTATCTTTTTGATCATGACAAAAAGGGGGAGAACGGAGATTAAAGAGAAAAGAGCATATTTTCTATTTTTTCCGCTTTCTTACTTTCACTCTGATGATATATGCTCTTGCTCTGATACCAATGAGCACTTGATTATGATTATTATTGTATTACGTTGTGCTTGGCATTTTCTGGATTGTACAGGTTAAAAAGGTTCCTAGATTGAGGGGGAGCTCTCAAGTGCTAGAAGTTTAATTATTTTGTCATCATCAAAAAGGGGGAGATTGTAAAATCAAGTCTCCGATTAAGGTGGATTAATTTTGATGATGACAATGTAATTAAATTATGGACTTAATTTGAAGAATGCAAGCCCAACATTAAAGAAGATCAAGTGCTTAGTTTAATTATTCATTCTCATTTATTCTTATTGTATTTTATTTTATTTATGAGAGTGGGTAGTTTAGGTTTTTATTCTCACATAAGGTCAAATGATATTAATGCATGAAAGGTTGAGATTAAAACCAATTAGACTTGAGAAGAGAATTGAAAACAATGTTAGAAAACTTAATTTTTCCAACATTGACCAATTCACTCGAGTGATTCTCAATTCACTCGAGTGATTCTCAATTCACTCGAGTGATTTATGAATTTTCAGTAATATAGCCGTTTGATAAAGTAAAAAGGCAACACTATCAAAGTTGACTAAAACACTCGAGTGTTTTCAAAAAGACTCGAGTGATTTAGGTCTGTCAGCAAATTTTTAAAACGTTAGAAGAGGACAAAAAGGAAGAATAACTTGGTTTTTGCTTCCCTTTTGTCCCCTCACATATATTCTCAATAGTGGCTATTATCCAAGGCAACAAGCTCACATTCTATCATTGATTCTCTCTCTCTCAAGTGTTAAAATCATTTTCTCTCTCTAAACTCAACCAAGCATTCATCTTTGTTATTTGTCTTAGTGAGTTAAGAGAGTGTGCTTCAATTGTAAGAGAATTATTTGTTGTAAAATTCTCAAATACTCAAACACTTTAGCTTGTTTAGAAAATCTTGGTGAGGTATCCAAGTACTTGGTGAGGTATCCAAGTTCTCAAGCCTTGGGAGGTTCTCAAGCACAAAGACTAAGAGGATTCTTAGCTTGGTGGGCTCTTGGAGGTTCCAAGGAGCTTAAGAAGAAGGGACTCTTCATCACCAAATCAAGTTGGGGTAGAAATTTCAAGAGTTTGGTACACTCTTGAAAAGGGTTAGGATTGAGTGAGGAATCTCAATTTATCCTTGTAATTTCTAACAATTTGATTACTAGTAGAAACTCCTAAGTTGATTAGGGGGACTGGATTAGCACTCTATATTGAGTGTGAACCAGGATAAAATTGGTGTTGTCTCTCTCTTTTATAGCTTTCTTAGTTTTCAAGTAAAACCAAACCCTAAGTTCTCTAGAAAGGGGCTTTTATAATTCTAGTAGCAATTGGTTGCAATTAACTTGTTTTCAACTAGTTTTAACTTAGTTTAATTGCCCTCTACTTTGATTTATATCTGCCCTGGATTAGTCTTTAAGAAATTGAATCATTTTGCTAAATTTCTCTGAAACTGCTGCTTTCTGTTCTGCATAAAACACTCGAGTGTTTTTCAATTCACTCGAGTGTTCTTCATTTTCACACGAGTGTTTTTCAGGTTTTCTGAAAAACACGCGAGTGTTTTTAAATTCACTCGAGTAAATTGCCCAGTTTCAGAAAAACAAGCTTTTGATCAATTATCTTTTAATTGCACCGAAAATTAGTCACTGTTGCTTCCATATTACTATTCACCCCCCCCTCTAGTAATTGCTAAGCCCACTTGTTGGTTTCCAACAGAGTACTCCTCAAGTGACATGCCAATCCTTTGCTTCCAATATCAGATTTACATAGTTCCACTATGTCTTAGCTTCACCACTTAGCATATAAGTGGTATAACCTTCACTCATCCATCTTGCTTGATTCCATAATTAACTTTCAATTTCAAATCATCCGGAATCTAAATTCTTGTCCTTAAAACGTCCCTATGGAACTTAGGTTTCTTCCCTTTCGGAAATCAATCTCTTATTTGTCCCTAGCTCTTCAGTTCTTTGTTGTAATTCACGAATTCGAGTTAGGAATTCTATTGTGATTTGCAACCTTCCCTTCTTACTTCTCGTCAGTCTCCTTGTATCTTCAAGATCGAATCTATTAGACTCCTTAAAACCATTTCCTTAAACCCCATAGAGCTCACATGAATTGCCTTTCAGCCCATTTGTGATCGCTTCCTCATTTGCTCTGTCATGACGACGACATAGTCTCCAATCATGGGCCTTTAACATTCTGCCTGTCAGCGTTGCCCCTTGTTCAACTCCTCTCGGTTGAACAATTACTTCGACTCTCCAGGGTCATTAACACTTAAAGTGTAGTGGCACGGGGAAAGGCCTCAAGCCCTCAGGACAACCATGATCGTTGTAAAACTCAAGTCATGCGTCAAGTGTATCACCTTGTGTGTATTCAATCACTTTGGTTCATACACATCTACCTTCCTTTCTTAAAACTACCTCCTTCCAAGTCCTGGCCTCGACACACGAAAGTATGCTCCAACTCTTTGGCATGATTCGAGTAGGAGTAACGCATGAGGAAATGTTAACCTTCCCCAAAATCACATCCAAATGTGATAAAGGATGATAGATCAAATTCAACTTAGTGTCGTGATCGAATACCTCGACATCAATTTGGGTAATTTCATAGGGTTTCTCATTCTAAAACAATTAGGTGAATCCAACTTCAACCTAATCACATATTTACAATAAACAAAAGAATGGGTAACTCCCAAATCGAACACAATCATGCAAAGTTGGTTTTTTAAATAAATGGTTACCTTGCACGGGGTCAGGGGATTGGTTAACTTCTACTCTATTCAGGGTAGACACTTTGCCTTGCGTCCTCGGTTTGCTAGCAAATTTGATGTGGTTACTTTTCATAGATTCTCTGCAGTAACGAGCAATGTGACCCTGCTTTCCACAATTGAAGCAATTACTCGTTGCCCAGCAGATCCTTCCATAATGATGATGCTTACACTTTTCACAGTAAGGAGCATTACTGCGAGACTTAACCCCATCCTTAACTTCAACTCTTCCTCTGCCTTGGTTCTGATCAAAATATGGACCGTTATTCCGATGATCAAATCTTTTCTTTCTTTGTGGTCCATAACTCAGCTGGTTACTCTTTGTCTGATCAGCTAATACTTCCGCCTTCTTATCATCCTCATACATCCGACACATATCTACCAACGTAGGAAAACTTTGAATCTTCTGATAACTAAAAACAATTTTTAGTTTAGGATTCATACCACTTTCAAACTTGATGCATTTGCTCCTCCCTTCGGGATTATTTTGATAATATGGAGAGTACTTCATCAGTTCCTCGAACTTGGCTGCGTACTCACCTACACTCATGTCTCCTTGCTTTAATTGTAGAAACTCAATCTCCTTCTTCCTTCTTAAGTCTTCCGGGAAGTATTTATTGAGAAACTTCTCCATAAATATACCCCAATTAATATCCCTTCCTTCATAGTGTAGGAGCTGAACTGTGTGATTCCACCAGTTCTCAGCCTCGTCTTCTAACATATAAACTGCATATGCCACCTTCTGAGTCTCAGTGCAGTCTAATGTTCTGAAGATCTTATCCGTAGTGTGAATCCACTTATTAGCCTCCTCAGGCTTAAATCCTCCTTCGAATTTAGGTGGATTACAACTTCTAAAATCCGCCAAACTCTTAGCTTCTGAATTACCAACATCATAACGATGAGGTGGTTGTTGAGATTGACATTGCTGCCATTACTGCATAGACTCCAACACAGCGGTGATTCTCTCTAATATCGCGTCAGTGCGATTTTGGTTTCTAGTCGTCATAATAGACCTGCGCTATTGCTCATGGTCACATATGATGGACTACAGAAACATTCATCACACAACCTATACTAAGGTTATAACAATAGCTTTCAACAATGCATTCAATTTCCATTTTATATCAATTTCTCAATTCGAGCAAGATACTAGTATTCAAAACAATAAATACGTCCTGTGGAAACCTGCTTGATGTTGATTACTACCTTTCTGGAGCTACTTCCACTACTACAGGATCTGACTTTTGCTCTGATACCACTCAGTGTGACACCCTCAAAATAACCCAAGTAATTAATACAATAAAACGCTATTACTTGAGAATATATGGACTTGTTTAAAATTAGAAAATACTGGATTCAAAATTTTCCTTTATATTTTCCAAAGAGTCGGGTGCACAATCCAAAACATAGGATATTTGGAGAATAATTTACGTATTACTTTTAAAATTGGATTCGACATTTGCTTTGCTCAAAAACTAGTTTCGCAAATCTTAGATAGAATTCTCTTTGAAGATAGAATGTATTATGAACTTAAGTAATGCCATCCAGATTTTCATCTGTCCAACTGATACCATTTCAAAAAGTCATAGCCGAATTCTCTTTAAAATCAACATCAGAGTAAGCGGAAATAACAGGACTATGTAATAATCCATTATATAAACATAGTATATATATATATATATCCAAAAGGTACGTAATACATAGTCCAGCGGTAGAGATCTCCAAAATCCCAGTACAAGTCCATAAGGCTATGTATATCAAAATAGACCATAATTCAAGAGTTTTCAAAAGGAATTTCCACAATATGTACATATCAGAATATAGAACTCTAAAGCCGGTCTCATAGCACTGGTATCAGTAGTAGTAGTAGTAGTAGTCTCCAAGAAGTAGCAGCAATCATCATCCAAGCATCATCAGCAGCAAATCTCCTCCACAGCATCCATCACACCGGATCCCTGATCCTCATCATTTACCTTATGCACATACCTAGGGATCATCACCTCTCCATTGACTCCCGGTAAAATGAACGACAGGCTGGCCTCCGCTCTCGTCTTCGACAGGATCCTCCTTGATCTTATTTGAAGGAGTAGGTACCCTACCACTGGATACAAGGTCTGATGAAGACGTGACCTTAACAGGACTCCTTTAAATAGATGTGGGAGTCTCCTCTCGAACGACTCTAAAAGTAAAAAGAGTGTGAGCGGGTGGATCGGATTTGAAAACTGTGATACGAGCGAGCTGGTCGAGTGGGAGATGATCCATGGTAAGTATAAACAGTTGGTACATGCATAGCGTATATGACGGGAATCCTAAACCTACGAGGATGTAACCGAACCAGTGGGTTAGGGTGATAAAAGGTAACCTCTACCTCTCCCTCATACACCACTCGGAGATCCTCGCAGATCCATATGCCACTAAGGAGTGGACGGATCTCGATGCAAGCGATGTAACGTGACATCACCTACAAGGGCATAGGGGTAAGCAATTCTATACACATAATCAATAGAGCATAAATGTTTAAACAACATAATTATGCACAGATACCCCAAATCAGTTAACAGCCATAGTTAAACACTTAGCAAACACTTAATGCAAATAAGATGTCCGCACTCGATCTTAATATCAAACTTTAACTTAATTAAGGATAAGTGGCATGATGCCTGAAATTCTTAATTATCCGAGGTTATCCATCTAATATCCTCACAGACGTCAATCCATATCAACAGTGTATTCCCAGATTACAAATACGTTATCAGAACGTATGGCTTACTAGCTCGGAAGTGATAAAAACGTCACACTATCTGGTGAACATCACGTCGCCCAAGGACGTAAACCTATCACTTCTCAACATACAACGGGTGTGATAAAAAACGTCACCACATCTGATGAATGTCACGTCGCCAAAGGACGTAAACCTTATCACTTGTGATACGCAACAGAGGTGATAAACAACGTCACCATGTCTGATGAACGTCACGTAGCCAAAACGTAAACCTTATCACTTGTGTGCATCACACCGTTGAAACATCAAATCAACAGTATACCACATACTTCCCACATTATCCACCTTAATGTGTCATCGAGCTAGTAGCAATATTCATTATTTCCAGAGGTTCTCCTCATGTATCGTAACATGATAAACGATTCAACATTCAAGCTCTTAACTTAAAGAATTGATTGTTATGTCTCAATTGATAACATATAACATGCCACCCGAGCAACGTTATGACGTGCCACCCGAGCAACGTCCCGTCATCCAAACGGTATAACCATATCAATCAACTTATTTTAAGTCTAGATTCCTTGGATTATTGCCATTTAATTATTAACCAAATGATTTAGAATTAAAAATGGTATTCTTAATATTCTGGGTAAAACTACTCGAGTGTTCTTCAATTTTTTCCAGATTACTCGAGTAGTTTTTGACTACTCGAGTTGCTCATATATTTCAGGAGAATTGGGTTTCAGATTCTTAAAAATACTCGAGTAATTCAAAAATACTCGAGTGTTCTTCATCAAACCCAGAACACTTGAATGACTCTTGCATTACTCGAGTGGTTTACCATAAATTATTCTTGTACATTAGTTAATACTCGAGTTCTGGGCCTGGTACTCGAGTGTTTGGAGCAAAAGATACACTATTTTAACACAAAATACTCGAGTATCAAGCCAAGTACTCGAGTATTTTCACACAGAACAGACTGGAAACTTGGTTTTGACATACCATTTTCAATTCTAACCATTTCTAATCCAATCCAATGATCAATAGAGCTTACATTATACATATAAAACATGTTCCAATACAAAAACAACGACTTATTACACTGAATCGAATCTAAGCAACAATTATGCATAAAAACACATTTTCAACAACTTAACATGCCAAATTCAATTCCACATACTTTTGGCTTGAAAACGACTTGCATATAGCTCACATGCAACATATAGAACTTGCTCAAAACAGACTTAGAACACAGGTTGGTCTCCAAACCAATTTCCCTATTCAAACTAAGCCCTTAGAGCGTCTTGGTGGCTCTCTAATCAAATGCATGCCATTTAAACTCTATCTAGTGAATAGAGAGCTTTCCCCTTACCTCTTGGACGTGAATCAACAGAGACTTTACCAAAACTTAGCTTCCAAGCTGGATTCCACAAAATCCACACTGGAACAGAGCAGTTTCAGCAGAGCACCAAGATTGAATTGGTTGATGCATGAAACAGACATAAAAATTGGGGAAATTAGTCTCTATATACTCTTTACAATTCGCACTAGCTAAAGAAACAAGATTTTCATGGGGAGGTTGCCTCAGCTTACCAAAATCGAGCTCCAAAGTGAGCTCCAGGAAACCTGAGACAGCAACCGGACTCCACTTCCAAGCATCGATTCTGCCAATCTACGAACTCTCAGCTCACAATTTTGGTGTCTATACAAAGCTCGTGATGTGAGCTTCGTATTGGTGTATAGTTTGTGGTTCGAATCAACTCAGAGAGGGAGAATCGATTGAATCAATTCGGAAACCCTAACACACGCAAAACTCACGAATTTGGCAAAATGAGCGGTTGATTCATCAACCATGGCATAAATAGCCATTTATGAAGCTCATGCAGCTCGACACGAAAGCCATGGATGTGTTGAAGGCTTGATTTCGTGTCAAACGGCGGTGACTCGTTGGTGGTGACTCACCAAACGCACTAACTCGTCAACTCTGACCAAAATACTCGAGTACTCCCAAAAATACTCGAGTGTTTTGACCAGTTTTTGAAAAATATTATTTTATTTTCTTTCCCTCCAAAACCTTTCTAAAATTACTTCAAGGTCCCAAGACAGGGACTAATGTGCAAAATATTTATTTTCTCATACTAAAAACTATCCAATATTATTATCATTCATAATAAATCACTTTGAAATTAATAAAAATAATTAATTATAAATAAACTTTATAATTAACATCTTATTAATCAGGGGTTAAAAATCTGGGATGTTACAAGTAGTGTTGTTTCCAAGTCTTTGATTCCGTTTAGAATGTGTTTAGAATGTAGGATTTAGTAAGGGTAGGTTTTATGAGGTAGAATTAGCTTAGAAATGAGTTTTAGAAGAGTTATTTAAAATCTAAAGAACATAGGACCTTAGGAAATTAGGAATAAAATATCCATAGCTTTAAACCCAAATTCCACCGTTGGATGTGAAGATGATTGTCTTAGGATGCTTGTCTCAAAATTTGAGCAAGATCCGACGGTTAACAGAGAAGTTAGGACAATTTGAAGTGCAAGGGGACTCGTGGGTTGAACCAGTTAATCGATTAAGCCTTGAGTTAATCGATTAAATTTTTAGCCACCTTCTGGCATTAATCGATTAATGGTGGGGGTTAATCGATTAACCATGTGCAACTGATGAACGTTAATTGATTAACCAAAGTGGTTATTCGATTAACCACTGTTGTTCAGCCATAAAACACGATTTCAAAGTGTTGAAACTCATTGTTCCTCTTCCTCTTTCTCGAGCTCTCTTCTCCCTCTACTCTAATCTTCTCCAAATCATCAAATTAAAACCAAACCTCATTAAATTAACTTCATATAATCAATCCTATCAATTCTCTATCATATTCCCTCTCTCAATCTCAATTAAATTCCTCTTTCACAAAATCCCCAAATCAAACCCCAAACCCTAACTTTGCCAATCCCTCATATTGAGCCTCCCAATCATTCAATGGGTCTTAGGAGATGCTAAAGGACAATGAATAGGAGTCTTGGAGCAAGGATTGGAGTTTGGTGAGGGAGCTCCAACAAAACCCCAAATCCTCTTCCTCTCTCCTCAAGGTAAGGGGTGTAAATTGGGTCTAGCTTAAGGGAAAGGTTTGAAATTAGTAATTGGGACTTGATTAGGTACATTTAAATGTTTGGTTGAGATTAGGATTAGGAGGAAATAGTGTAGTGTGAAAACCCTAGGTGATTGTGATTCTATACAAGTGCTTTTATGTTTAAATGTGTTAAAAATTATGTTGGTTATATAATTGTTGATTTCTCTGTGATTATGATGTGCTTGCTAGTATAGGATTAAAAGTATTAATAGTTATGCATACCTTAGGGTCAAGTACTATTCAATTGAGTTTGAAGCAAATTAATATGATTTTTAAAAGGAGAACAAAAAGGGGGTTTCAATCTCAATTGAAAAACACTTGCACATAGTATCATTCATGGTGTAAAGGTGGACGTTAGTGTTGGAAACCAACAAGCGGGCTAAGCAAATACTAGAGGGGGGTGAATAGTAATTTGAAGCACTAATACCAAATATTTCGAATGATAATTGAAGAATAGAGCTAAAGCTGAATTTTCTGGAAACAGACTCGAAATACTCGAGTCTTTTGTGAAATACTCGAGTTTTTCAGGAAGAACAACTCGAGTCTTTCTAAATATACTCGAGTTTTTCGTATCAGATGACAGCAAAACCAGAAACGAAAATTCAGCAATTCACCTCAAATCAATCCAATAGAAAACAGAGACTTATCCAACAGATTAGCAAGCAATCAAAATAACTTTTAACACTAAGATTTCTTGAACTTGCTACCTAATTGAACAAATCCTATTTCTATGAAATGCTTTAAGTTGTATTGAGCTAGAAAGTAGAATGAAAGCAATAAACCAACACTCAAGCAATTTTATCCTGGTTCACTCCAACAATGAGCTACATCCAGTCCTCCTAATCAACTTAGGAGTTTTTACTAATAATCAAATTGTTAGAAATTACAAGGATTGCTTGAGAATGGCCTCACTCAACCTAACCCTTCAAGAGTGTACCAAACTCTTTATTTCTACCCCAATTTGATTCCGGTGATGAAGAACTCTTCAAAAGCTTCCTTGAACTCCCTTCAAGAAACTCCACCGGGCTAGGAACCTCCTAGTCTTGTGCTTGAGAACCTCTCAAGACTCCAACACCCTAAGCCACTTAGGGTTTGCTTGGGAACAATCCAAGACTTTGAATGATCAAGCTTTTTGAATGTGTATTACTAATCTCACAATGGATTAGCACAAATAAGCACAACTCAATGTAGGAATTGAGGCCTAAAACTCAACTTGGAAGAAAATAAAAATATGAGTGTGAAGTTGAGTTTTTGTGAATCAATACTTGAGAAGAGGAATTTTTGAAAGCTTGTAAACAATATGCTCTTGTAGTCTTGTTTGTTCTTGTGCAAAAACAAAGAGAATTTTTACAATAAGGTTCTGAATTGCTCTCTTGGGTTGGATGAGACTCAAGTGCCCTCAATTGGGTTTTGAATCTCTTCCAACGTTCATTTTTGTTGACTGGGCAAAAATACTCGAGTCTTTTATGAAATACTCGAGTCTTTTTGGCCAGTCAACAAGGATCTGGTGCACGAACAAGACTAACGGTCATATTTGCTGACCTGGCACAAATACTCGAGTGTTTTACAGAATACTCGAGTATATACTCGAGTCTTTCTCAAAATACTCGAGTATTTTGATCAGACATGAGAAAAATTAATTTTCAATTTTATTTTTCTTCTCAAGTATTAATTTTGGTTAATCTCAAACTAATAAACATATTAATTATTTTATTCTTAGAAGAGACTAACTATATCTACCCACTCTCAACCACTCTCAACATAAATGAGAAATTACAATTAAAATTTAATTGATAATGAATGAGCACTTGTCTTCTTTTCTTGACTTCTTGTTGTTGTTGATGTTGTAAAATCTTCAAGGCTTGATTGCTAATTACTTTGTCATCATCAAAATATAATCCACATAATTAGGAGCATTGAATTTACAATCTCCCCCTTTTTGGTGATGACAAAATAATTAACACTTGTACCATTTGTTGAGCTTGAAACCACTTGAAGATGCAACTCCCCCTCACTATAGGATCCTTTTCACCTATCTAAAAAAATTCAGCTTGTGCAAGAAGTTATGACAATATAATTTTAGCACCAAGCCTATGGTATTAGAGTATTCAACAGTTATCAGAGTATATACCATAATTAGAAAAATTTAGGTGCAACAAGATCAAGACAAGTGTATAACATCTCTCCCCCTTTTTGTCATGATCCAAAAAGGTGTAACAATTGAGAAAAAGATAAAGGGAGGAGAGGTACATAATTGGAAACCCCATAACCAACTATGCAATAAAACAGAGACAGGATAAAAATAAAGAGCTCCCCCTGAAGCTATGCAAAAAACACCATAATGATAACTAAATTCATTAACACCATAATAACACCATAGTTTTAAAAAGGTCCAAACAAAAAGCAATAACAAACCCAAAGAGTCAACCACCAATTTTTCAAAATACATAAAATGCAACAAAGGCCAACATAAAGAAAACTAAGATAAAATCCAAAGGACAACATCATCAAAACATGGATGGAGCAGGATCATATGGAGGAGGATAAAACCGAGAGAAGGCCATCATCATCTCATCAAACCGGCGGTTCATCTGCTCTGACTGCTGGTCCAGGTGGGAATAAATCTGGTCTGAGTACTGATCCAAGCGAGAATAAAGCATAGCAGACTCTGCACTCATCCTAGTATCCAGGCTAACAAAATCATCACGCTGGGCGTCCATAGCAGTCACAAAAGAGTCCATCCTCCCATCTAGAGTGTCCAGCCATGTGATATCATTGTCTCTCCATCCCGAGTTATCAAACCCATATTGAGATCCAGTAAAGTCATCAAAATTAATCTCATTCTCAATAGGGTCGCCACCTTCAGCCTGTGCAAATGCTGCAGCTTCCTCTTCCAATTGTTGGGCATCCACCCCTTGTTGAGCTCCAACATTCTCAGCCCTCCTCAACTCAGCTATGTCAGATAGGTATAAGTACTGTCCAGAGGGTTCATGATACTCCATGCCTTGATGATTCAGGGTACCATTGTTGAGGGCATGCTGGTTAGACTGAAGAGTCAAGGACTCTTCATTTCGTGGTATAGGTACCTTGAAATTTCTCAAAAGGTAACAGACATGCATGGGATAAGGTAGAGACTTAGGGGCCTTAGATTTGGCAGCAGCTAGCATCCTATCCAAAATTATGCAACACCAATTCAGCTTCTCATTGTTCAGGATAACACTTACAAGTCTAAGTTCATTGTTGGTTGGTTTAGCATAATTTGCTGAAGTTTGAGGAACTAACTGATGGCTAACAATATAGTGCAGCACCCTAGTTTGGACAGTCATCAGAGAGGAATTCTTAACCCCTTGGGTCCATACACGATCGGGGTGCAAACAACTTTGAAAAATTCCATCGGCATTTGCCTTGAGAGAGTTGTCCCCGTGTCGTGAAGGGCCGAAAGCATGGTAAATATCCTTAACTCTAATGCAGAATCTGACACCTTCAACCATGGATTCCATTACATTGTTATGTAGCCTAAGGTTTTCATAAAAAAGTTCTAACTAGCCTAGGGAAAATTGGACCATTAAATTCCAGAAAACGAATGAGTTGTTGGTGCTTAAGATTAGAGACAAAGGAGAAACCCTTACTCTGGAGAAATTCACTGTTAATCCATGTGACCACACCAAACCCTCTTGTAGCAAAGCCCTCAAACCTTTCCAAACACTCATCCACTTGATAATACTCAGGGATTTCTTCCTCGGATGATGATTCGGCAATCCTTACTCGTTTTCCTTTTCCAGATGATGAAGCCATTGAAGAATTTTGGAGAAAATTGAAAAGGTTGAAGGTTAGGGTTTGAAAAGGGGGTGACGAATTTGAGGGGTAAATTCGTTGAAATTCGTTGAAATAAAAGATGAAAAGTGTTTAGAGGATGTAAAACTAGTAAGATTTGGCAAAAATTTTAGGAAAATCCGAGTTTTGATGAGGGAGATATGAGAAAACCGAGAGAGAAGAGAAAGGGGTTCGTAAAAACTCGAGTGTGAGGGGCTGTGAGTATATATAAGCGCTCAAAAATACTCGAGTATATTCATAAATACTCGAGTTGTTCTTGATGAAAGACTCGAGTTTTTAACAATATACTCGAGTTGTTCGTGACTCATCCCCAGGTCTGCCCAGAAACTCGAGTATAGAACCAAATACTCGAGTTTGGTCAGATCACCAAAATTTCAGGAAAATTGAAAATACTCGAGTTTTTGTCAAATACTCGAGTTTGGCCTGAAAGTCCAAAAATTGGGGTTTACGAAAGACTCGAGTGTTTTTGGAAACACTCGAGTATTTTTGTCAGACCCAAAAAAAAACTTTTTCCAATTAAAACTGAATTAATTTTGAATTAATATACTCGAGTCTTTTGAGAAAAACTCGAGTATTTTTGACAGAACAGAATTAAAAGCACAGTTTTAAAAGACCAAACACAAATCAAATACAATACTCTTCACTTCCAACTAGGAATTCAGTACAGAATCACACACAATTAATACATACAATTTCAAATATCATCAAGGACAATTTAACTAAGAATCAATAACACATTGGAGTAAGACTAATATGGTGATTTTCCAAAAATGACACCCAATACAATTAGCATATATTAGCTTCATCTAAAATACCAAGTTCTCTCCTAATATGATAAAAGGTGTCCCTTGGTAGAGGTTTTGTAAAAATGTCGGCTAATTGATTTGTGGTACTAACAAACTCAATTGTACAATCACCCTTTTGTACATGATCTCTCAAAAAGTGGTGTCTTATTTCAATGTGTTTGGTTCTTGAGTGATACACCGGATTCTTGGTCAAGTTGATTGCACTCGTGTTATCGCATCTAATCGGGATATTTTCAAGTTTCAAACCAAAATCCGATAATTGTTGTTTCATCCATAATAGTTGAGCACAACAACTACCGGCTGCGATATATTCCGCTTCGGCGGTAGAAAGGGCGACACAAGCTTGCTTTTTAGAAAACCATGACACCAATGAACTTCCCAAGAGATGGCAAGTACCACTGGTGCTTTTGCAATCAAGCTTGCATCCCGAGAAGTCGGAATCCGAGTAACCAACTAAACTAAGATTGGCATCAGCAGGATACCATAAACCAGTGTTAATTGTTCCTTTTAGATATTTAAATATGTGTTTAACTGCGGATAGGTGAGATTCTTTAGGATTAGCTTGAAATCGAGCACAAATGCATACACTAAACATAATATCCGGTCTAGATGCAGTGAGATATAGGAGACTACCTATCATTCCCCTATACTTACTAACATCAACCGGGGTACCTTGTTCATCCATGTCTAGGTAGCATGATGTGCTCATTGGAGTGTAGGCTTCTTTGCACTTGTCCAATCCGAATTTTTAAAGGAGCTCTTTGCAATATTTCCCTTGATGCACAAATATCCCCTCCTTGACTTGCTTTATTTGTAAGCCTAGGAAGAACTTGAGTTCTCCCATCATTGACATTTCAAATTCCTTTTTCATCAAATTTGAGAACTTTCTATAAAGAGACACGTTAGTAGCACCGAAAATGATATCATCAACATAGATTTGTACCAACAATATGTCATCTTTGGTTTTATAAATAAATAGTGTATTATCAACTTTCCCTCTTTGAAACTTGTTTTCTAATAGAAAGGAACTCAATCGATCATACCAAGCTCTAGGAGCTTGTTTCAATCCATAGAGTGCCTTTTTCAATTTATAAACATGGTTTGGAAATTCACTATTTTCGAAACCGGGGGGTTGTTTGACATACACTTCTTCATTTATAAACCCATTCAAGAAAGCACTTTTAACATCCATTTGATATAAAGTGAATTTCATGATTGAAGCAAAAGCAAGATTCGGATAGCTTCAAGACGTGCAACCGGAGCAAAGGTCTCATCATAATCGATACCTTCCTCTTGGTTGTACCCTTGAGCTACTAGTCTAGTTTTGTTTCTTATAATCAACCCGGATTCATCAAGTTTGTTTCTATAAATCCATTTAGTACCAATTATGGTATGATCATCGGGTTTAGGGACTAAATCCCAAACTTCATTTCTTTCAAATTGGTTTAATTCTTCTTGCATAGCAAGAACCCAATGATCATCCTCAATGGCCTTTTTAATTGAATCGGGTTCAATTTGAGAAACAAAGGAGACATAGTGGCAAATGTTTTGAATAGACCTATGAGTTAGTACTCCCTTTGACATATCTCCTATGACATTGTCTATAGGATGAGCCTTGATCGATTTCCAAGCCGGAGGAAGTTCTTCCCTAACTTCTCCTTCATCAACTTTTGATTTCTCTCTCTCTTTTTCTTCTTTTGAAAAATCAATGCCATCTTCACTAGCATCACATAAAACACTATCTTCTTTCGAAGACTCATTAAAAACAACATGAATTGATTCCTCAATAGTTAAAGTTCTTTTATTGAAAATTCTATAAGCTTTACTATGAGAAGAATAGCCTAAAAATATGCCTTCATCGGATTTGGAATCAAACTTGCCAAGGTGTTCTTTTCCATTATTTAAAACAAAAACTTTGTATCCGAAGACATGAAAATGAGATATATTTGGCTTTCTTCCCTTGTAAAGTTCATAGGGAGTTTTATCCAAGGAGGGCCTTATCAAAATACGATTTAAAACATAACAAGCCGTATTGAAGGCATCGGCCCAAAAATATTGAGGTACTTGAGAATCATTTAACATGGTTCTAGCAAGTTCCTCTAGCACCCTATTTTTCCGCTCTACCACTCCGTTTTGTTCCGGAGTTCTTGGTGCGGAGAATTGGTGCTCAATACCATTTTTAGCACAAAATCTATCAAATTTGTGGTTTTCAAATTCTCCACCATGATCGGTACGAATAATAATTACTTTTTGATTTACTAGGTTTTCCAAAAGTTTGACATGATGTTTAAAAGATTTGTAGGTCTCACTCTTAGTGGTTAAAAATAGAGTCCATGTAAACCTAGAGAAGTCATCAACAATCACCAATGCATAATAGTTGCCACCAAAGCTTTTTACTTGTGAGGGTCCAAACAAGTCCATATGAAGCATTTCTTATGGCCTTGAAGTGGACATCACCGTTTTTGATCCAAAGGTGTTTTTAGTTTGTTTACATTTCTTGCAAGGAGAACAAACACCTTCAATAGAAAAATTTAGCTTCGGTAAACCAACTACTAGATCTTTAGATTGTATTTTCTTCAATTGGTTTACATTTATGTGAGCGACCCTACGATGCCATAACCAAGTGTCATTTTCTTTGCTCACCAAACAAGTAGTGACCAAAGAAGTGACTTTGTTCAAATCAACTAAGTAAGTATTATTTGATCTTCTACCAACAAATTTGATTGATTCATCTTTGTCACTTTTAATGAGGCAATGGGTAGAGGTAAAAACTACATGATTACCAATATCACATAATTGGCTTATGCTCAAGAGATTATGTTCTAATCCTTGAACATAGAGCACATTATCAATAATCAAGTTTGAAGAGTTTCCGATTTTACCAATACTAAGGATTTTGCCTTTGTTGTTGTCCCCATAAGTGACATAACCCTTTTCCTTTGGAGTAAGCTCAATGAAGTGCCGCTTATCTCCCGTCATGTGCTTCGAACAACCACTATCTAGATACTACAATTGTTTTCCCGTTCGAAGGCACACCTACAAAATGAAATCACTTGTTCATTTTGGGTACCCAAACAATGTTGGGTCCCTTAGGGTTAGTGTTGGGACTTTCTCCCTTCTTAGTCCACATATAAGTGCCCTTTTTCATTTCAAACTTCTTAATATGGAACACAATGTTGATATGTCCAACTTTTTCACAATAAGTACAAGTTGGTTTCTTTGATGAGTTTTTCTTAGAAAATGTTCCAACCACTTTGTACTTTTTGTCCTTCTTATGAACATTTCCTAAACCAGTTTTGTTGTGATTATGTCTTTGAGAGTTCAACAACCGGTTGAGGTTTCTATCACTATGTGAGATTGTGAGTTTGTTTTTCAACTCTTTCACTTCTTTTTCAAGTTCATCACATCTCTCACATGGAGTGATAATCTCCTCATGATTTGCACAATCACTTTGATGACTAGAATTAATAAGTTCCAAGGATTCATTTTGAAGTTTCAACTCATTTATAGATTTTTTGCAATTCATCAATTTCTTGTTGAAACTCCAAAATTTTCTTTCCTTTTTCCTTATTAATTTTAGCAAGCCTTCTAAATTGAATTAACATTTCATTGTAGGCTTCTTGAAAATCATCATAGGAAATGGAGTTTGAAGAGGAACAAGAAGAGCTAGAGGTTACCTCATCATCACTTTCACCCATGTCATGATTAGCTCTTGATGAGGACTCATGATTGTTCTTGGCCATGAGACAAAGGTTTGCATTTTCATCACCGGAACTACTTGAAGATGATTCATTGATCTTCTCCGGTGCATCCCAAACAATGTATGCACGCTTCCCCTTGGTCTCTTGGGTCTTCTTGTCATTCTTCTTCAAGAATGTGGCACATTCCATTCTTATGTGACCAACCCCACCACATTCATGACACTTAACTCCATCATTGGTACTCTTTTCTCTTTGTTTGGAGTCTTTGGTTCTCTTGAATTTGGATGAAGAGCCACCTTTCTTCCCTTTGAAGAATTTGTTGAATCTTTTCATAAACATCCCAAATTCTTCTTGATTTGGTTCACCATCGGAGTCTTCACTTGTAGAGCATTCTTCAACTTCTTTTGTAACTTTGGTTGAAGCTTTGAGTGCTATGCCCATTTTCTTTTTGTCCGATTCCTCATGCATCCCAAGTCTTGTAAGTTCCATCTCATGCTCTTGGAGTTTGCCAAATAAAGTGGCTAAGTCCATGCTATTTATGTCTTTTGATTCCTTGATGGCGGTTACCTTGGGTTGCCAACTCCTATCAAGACATCTTAGAATTTTGTTAGTAGTTTCACCATTGCGAAATACTTTTCCCAAGGAAATCAAATGATTAACTATGTGAGAGAATCGCTTTTGCAAGTCACTAATGGTTTCATTTGGCAACATGTGGAACAATTCATATTCGTGAGTTAGAGAATTCAATCTTGCCTCTCTTACTTCACTTGTTCCCTCATGTGTGACTTGCAAAGTATCCCACATTTCCTTTGCCGATTTACATTGGGAAACTCTATAAAATTCATCATGGGATAGAGCCGAAAAGATGATGTTTTTAGCTTTTAAATCAAATGAGACTTTCCTCTTTTCATCATCATTCCAACTACTCCTTGGAATTTCAACAATTTCTCCATTAATTTTCTTTTTGGGAATAAAAGGACCATTTTCAATTGCATCCCAAATATCTATATCAATTGCTTCAATAAAAACTTTCATGCGAGTTTTCCAATAAACATATCCTTCACCATTAAATAGTGGAGGACGGTTTATTGAAGCTCCTTCTCCACCAAAGTTATTGCTATAGCCAATTTAGTTTCCAAAAGGATCTTTTTCGAAAAAGTTGTTACACTCGATCTTTCGACCGAGCTCTGATACCACTTGTTGGAAACCAACAAGCGGGCTAAGCAAATACTAGAGGGGGGGGGGTGAATAGTAATTTGAAGCACTAATACCAAATATTTCGAATGATAATTGAAGAATAGAGCTAAAGCTGAATTTTCTGGAAACAGACTCGAAATACTCGAGTCTTTTGTGAAATACTCGAGTTTTTCAGGAAGAACAACTCGAGTCTTTCTAAATATACTCGAGTTTTTCGTATCAGATGACAGCAAAACCAGAAACGAAAATTCAGCAATTCACCTCAAATCAATCCAATAGAAAACAGAGACTTATCCAACAGATTAGCAAGCAATCAAAATAACTTTTAACACTAAGATTTCTTGAACATGCTACCTAATTGAACAAATCCTATTTCTATGAAATGCATTAAGTTGTATTGAGCTAGAAAGTAGATTGAAAGCAATAAACCAACACTCAAGCAATTTTATCCTGGTTCACTCCAACAATGAGCTACATCCAGTCCTCCTAATCAACTTAGGAGTTTCTACTAATAATCAAATTGTTAGAAATTACAAGGATTGCTTGAGAATGGCCTCACTCAACCTAACCCTTCAAGAGTGTACCAAACTCTTGATTTCTACCCCAATTTGATTCCGGTGATGAAGAACTCTTCAAAAGCTTCCTTGAACTCCCTTCAAGAAACTCCACCGGGCTAGGAACCTCCTAGTCTTGTGCTTGAGAACCTCTCAAGACTCCAACACCCTAAGCCACTTAGGGTTTGCTTGGGAACAATCCAAGACTTTGAATGATCAAGCTTTTTGAATGTGTATTACTAATCTCACAATGGATTAGCACAAATAAACACAACTCAATGTAGGAATTGAGGCCTAAAACTCAACTTGGAAGAAAATAAAAATATGAGTGTGAAGTTGAGTTTTTGTGAATCAATACTTGAGAAGAGGAATTTTTGAAAGCTTGTAAACAATATGCTCTTGTAGTCTTGTTTGTTCTTGTGCAAAAACAAAGATAAGTTTTACAATAAGGTTCTGAATTGCTCTCTTGGGTTGGATGAGACTCAAGTGCCCTCAATTGGGTTTTGAGTCTCTTCCAACGTTCATTTTTGCAGACTGGGCAAAAATACTCGATTCTTTTATGAAATACTCGAGTCTTTTTGGCCAGTCAACAAGGATCTGGTGCACGAACAAGACTAACGGTCATATTTGCTGACCTGGCACAAATACTCGAGTGTTTTACAGAATACTCGAGTATATACTCAAGTCTTTATCAAAATACTCGAGTATTTTGATCAGACATGAGAAAAATTAATTTTCAATTTTATTTTTCTTCTCAAGTATTAATTTTGGTTAATCTCAAACTAATAAACATATTAATTATTTTATTCCTAGAAGAGACTAACTATATCTACCCACTCTCAACCACTCTCAACATAAATGAGAAATTACAATTAAAATTTAATTGAGAATGAATGAGCACTTGTCTTCTTTTCTTGACTTCTTGTTGTTGTTGATGTTGTAAAATCTTCAAGGCTTGATTGCTAATTACTTTGTCATCATCAAAATATAATCCACATAATTAGGAGCATTGAATTTACAGTTAGGAGTAGGAGAAAAACATACGTCTTTTTGATTGATGAGGACAAAAGTAAATTATTAGAATTATTATGGAGGACTTTGATCTTGCACAGGACATGGGTATGACTCCCGTGTTGCGAATTGGTTCTATGCAAACTATAATAATTCTATTACTTTGGTTCCTTTTGGCCGGTCGAGGGTGATTTCTACTAAAGCCAATTCGGGCGAATCAATCCGAATTGTATGACGAACCCTAGAGGGGTGAAGTGCGGTATGACGAACCCTAAAGGGGTGAAGTACCTTAGGTTGAGAAATGCTTACTCCTGGTCAGTTTTTCCCCAGAGTGGAGGGTATATGTGAGGATATGGAAAAGTTAATGAAAAGGGAAAAGTTAAAGTGTTAAAAGTGTTAAAGTTAAAGTTATAGTTAAGTGTTAATGTTAAAGTGAAAGTGTGGAAGGGACTGCATAAATGAGTTAGATCATTGAATCCGATTAAATTGTTAAAGTCAATGAAATAAAGTGAATTGTGTAACATCGAATTCAATAATCAAATTCTTAAGTGTGACGTGCATAGCATAATCATGTGATTGTACATTAAAGCATAGCATTATAAATATGAATCATTTTATTGATTGGTGATTGTCATTGAAAACTCTTCTTTTATTTTAGTTACTATATGTTACGATTGTGCTTAGTAATGCCTTATCATTACTCTCAAATGTTTTTCTCTAATCTATATCCAAGTTACTCACTCTTACTGTTGACCATATTAGGTACCCTGTGGAGAAAGATGTTCATAGCTTCTATGCCGAGAGTCACCACTCTCTTTTAAAGAGAGCATAATTGTGATAGTGACCTTGTAGTCGCATCACTTTAGCAACCAGGCTAACATTCTATTATGTAAAATATTTTCATTAATCAAAGTTGTATTTTAACCTTGCTTCTGCTTGGAGTTAAGCCTATTTTGATTTTGTAAAAAGGGACTCTATAATGACTTTTATGAAAGTATTAGTGTATGGGGTGGATATAATGATATCCTCTTTGAAATAGTTCTAAAATGTAATTATAGATCTTTTTTCCTTGCAAACTGTTCTGGACTTGACAGGTTTAAAAATCTATTTGGGGAAAGCCCTATTTCAAACGAAACTCCGCCAAAATTTTTATAAAACCCTAAGTATTTTCTAATGAAATCAAAAATTTTAACTAATGTATTTTAAATTAAAAAGTCAGGATGTTACATTTATCCTTTTCTGTGGTATTTATCCTAACTGTGGACCATGTGTGGTAACTGATTAGACAGGTGTTGATATTGTTCCAAGTACTTCTGGAATTTATTTCTGCCTTTAATGTGTCTTTCATTGTAATTGTTTTAATGTAAATTTCCATCATGCTTACTTAAGAGAAAATAATAATACTATGCTTTCGCAAGGAACAAGCTATAGAAATGAAAGACCGATGCAACTGCGAACCCGAGCTTCTGACACACATGAATCTGGAATACCTGATTCTTCAGGTAAAAGCAACCTTTTCTGTAGAGTAAATGCAATGTTAATTTTTAGGTATTTCCCTCTATGGTCTTTATCCTTTTTTGTGGTCTTTATCCTAACTCAGGACCATGTGTGGTAACTAATCAGACAGATGTTGATATTGTTCCAAGTACTTCTGGAAATTTTTACATTTCTTTATGGTTGATTCACATATTAGTTAACAGATAGAGCTTTCTTGAAGTACAAGAAATGATCATGCAGAGTGTAACATCCCATCTTAATAAAAGAAAATGTAATATCTCATTAAATGAAAGGTTTAAATTACAAATTGTTCGTTTTAAAATTTGGGATTTACAACATGGAATCGACAATGATTGGATCGAGCTCTTTTCTTTCGACCTTCACCATCATGAAACTCTGGTTCTTCACTCCTCAAGGCTTTACCTAAAATGTTAAACCACAAGGGAGTGAACATCTTTTCATAATAGAATAGAAATTAAGAATTGAAAATAAGTAAATGAAACTTATCAAAATTTAAATTATCAAATTATTAAGCTATTAGGTTCAAACATATACATTTCTCAAACAAATTATAGAATTCATAGGTTTACTACTTTTGTTACATTTATCTTGTAACTATCTTAATATCACTTCCTTTAGCATCATGTTGGTAGTTATTATTAGTTTAACTCTCCATTATCATATTCTTAGCTATAATTCAGATCCAACATATTTCCTTTGAGTTCATAATAGCCTTTTTATCTTTCTTTCGCAATTATATTATATTATCATTAACTATATAATCTATTTATAAATCATTGTGTAAGTCATAATCCTAGAACTTATTCCAATACAATAACCTGCCTTTCATTATTTAGTTATAAAGCCATCCTTCCATATGTATTATGTAACACTTGCATTTTCCTCAATTATTTTTATTATTTAAAAATGAAATAGAAATTATTTATCGGATTTATTGTATGAAATTTTAATTCCATAATTAAATTTAATTAGTATTTTGAGTTGATTTTCCTGGATTTATTTATTTGGGAATTTTTGTGTTTTAATTATTTTAAAACCGTGGGAGTATATTTAATTTATTTAAATTAGTTTTTTATTTTTTACTTCCTTTAAAGTTGAGAAGAAAATTTTATTTCCCCTCTTGTGTGTGTGCCACGGCCAAGTATGTAGGAGGAAGGAAAAATTTTGAGTTTAAGAGTCAGATTCAAATTTCAAATATACCCTAAACCCTAAGGAGACAAGTATTTATTGCTTTGATTAATTATATTCCCCACTAACTTAAACATCATTAAAGCCTAGGGTGGTTATCATAAAAACCTAATCTATTTTGTCCCCAAGCCTACATTAAGTAAAATTGCAAATACAACCTTTTTGCCTCTTAGATAATTCGAACCCCCCATTTTTAGTGGTGTATCCCAAAATATCTGCAACAAAGCCCTTCTTGCCTTTTTGGTTGGTTTGACCTCGCTCTTTAGTTCTTGAACCCATTTTAGTTTTTGTTATATAAACCCCCATGTCCTAAGACTACCCCCACTTGCTTCATGTCTTAAGAGTGAACAAAAAAAAAGAGAAGAAGAGAGAAGAAGGAGGAGGCCGAGGAAGAGGAAGGAAGAGAGAAGGGTGAAGATTTGATTTTTCTTGTTCTTTTTCATTGATTCTTCATAGGTAATGCTTCTAAGCTTCTTGTTCTTCATCTTTTCCATTATATTTTTCGGTTTCTTCAAGTTTTCCAAGCAAAAATTTTTGTTTCAAGAACAAAGCTTCATGCATGTGTGTTCTTGAGTTTTCTTATGCTTTTCTACACTTATTTCTACTTGTATTTGGGATTGAAAACAAAAAAATGAACATGCATCAACAACCATGATGCTCACGGTTTTGGGCCCCTTTTGGTTCCAATAATTTTTGGTCTTTGATTTAAGTTTTATGCTTGATAATGAGTTGATTTTTATGTTCTTAAGTTATTTGAAGTTGATTTGCAAAAAATTTTCCAATTTCACCTATGCATGTCATGGCTAGGGTTTCATTTGGGGGAAATGATTTTTGTTTTGTTTTGCATGTAATTGATTCATGAATAATGATATTTATGTGGTATATTTTTGATTTCTAAAAGTGATTTCATGATAAAATGAAATTTTGATGAGGTATAAGTGTATGAGGGCATTCGGTTTTTAGCCCCTATGTGTTGAAATAATTTTTGTTCACTGATTTTAAATAAGGAATGCTTGAATAAAAGTGTGTTAATATTTGTTATGAGTTTTGTGTGTTTGATTTGCAAAAATTCCTTATATTATCTATATGCATGTTACTGCCTAATAAGGGCTTGAGTGATGGAAATGAATTTGTTTTTATTTGCATGTCATGGATTGATGAATATTGATGTATATTAAGTGTAATTTTGAATTCTCATCAAAGAATGCATGAAAAATGAATTTTTGTGTTGGTTTATTTTGATTTTGGAGTATACGGTTTTGAGGAGAAAATTATGTAATTAAGTTTAATAATTTTGTTGTGTGATTTGTGCTTAAGGAAGTGATTAATTTAAGTGTGTTTATGTGTTTGTTTGACAAAAAAAATGGATATGCATATATGTATATAATTCGGCCAAACCAAGGGAAATTGAACAAATGATTTTTGATTTTCAAAAGTTTAAGTTTTGTTCTTGCATGTATGTGCGCATTCGGTTTTGGCATGAAAAAGTAGGTGAATGAGTTTATTTTGTATGTGTGTTGATGATTTGATAAGTTTAATTATTTTCCTAAATGTATTCTTGATTTTTATAAAGCAAGTGAATGAATAGAATTTCTTCGTAAAGTTTTGTGCTTAAATGAGTATATGTGTGTGTATTCGGTCACGAGAGAAAGAAAGAGTAAATGATTTAGTTTCATGAAAATAAAATTGGTGTTTGAATACTGGAAATGAGTTAAGTTGGTTCATGTGTTTTAAGTTTGTAAATTCTTAGCTTATTTCCTTTTAATCTATTCGGCCATGTAGTATAAATGTACTTAGGAAGTTTTGTTATATGAAAATAAATTTGTATATTGGTTCTTGAAGTGATTAGGTTGTTTAAAACGAGGAAAACAAAATGAGTTTGGTTTATTTCTTTGGTTTAATTCGGTTTGTAGGTGCATGTATGTCTAAGTGATTAAATGTTTGTTAATTGATTATGTGCTTGGATTAAGTGATAAAATGTTGTCTCAATGCTTTAAGGTTTGTTAGAAAAAAATTATGAACATTGTTTTGTATTGATGCTTAATTCGGCCAAGGTAAGTTTAATGGGATAGGAATTTATTTTGCTAAGTGTTAATTGATATTTGAAAAGTGTATGACTTGTGTGGATTAATTTGTAAAGGTGTTGTTGTCATTTGAATTTTAAACTACGTTTGGAAAATGTTTGGTTATGAAAAGAGCTTTGAAAACTAATTGATTTTAAGTTTGATTTCTTTGAATTAATTGGATTTGATGGACTTATTTGTTGGATGTCCAAGTTTTGTTTTAGGATAAAAAGTTTGAATTTTAAAGTGTTAAAGTGTTGATTTTATATTAGGGATTGTTTGGAAGCAAAAAGTACTTTTACGTTGTTTTCGGAAATTTTGAAAAGTGATTTTTGGAAGCAGTACCTTGCTGTCCAGAATTGTTTGGACTTGTTTCTCAATTCTAAAAATGTGTTTAAGTGATTTAAAACAAAGCTTTTAAGTGGTATTTGATTTAGGAAAAAGTCGGATTGAAAACGATGGATTTTTCGATGTTTTCGGAGTTGTTTTGAGGTGCTGTCCAAGGCGGACCAATAACCTGTAATTATTTTTAAAATTTATTTATGGATTGTTTTCAAAATATTTTAATGTGTTTAAGTCGTGATTTTACTTTGGGACGATTTGAGAAATATGAAATTGTATATTAATATATATATATTGTTTGATTTGAGGAATTAAAGGTGTTGTTGTGGATCGTGATCGCGGAGATCAGAGTTTCGTGAATTCTCAAGGAGTTTCGATTCATAATCAAGGTGAGAATAAGAGCTTATCTGGAATGTATGCCATGGGCAATTGTGTATAGTTTCGATTGTTAAAATCGAAACCGTGATCTGACAAGATTAAGTAGTGTGAGGGCAATTGGTCTGTGATTGTTTGACTCCTCGCACGAAAGACTAAGATCACTATTGCATTTATGTGTTATTATCTGATTGATTTATGTGAACATGAGAATATGATTACATGAAGTCTGCTCATGCATAATGATTCATGTTGTTATATTTTGTTTAACATGATGCATGACATTGACACATGAAAATAAAGTATTGAATGAATGCGATGCGTGAAGAAAGTAAGTAACAGAAAAGTAATAAGTGGAAACGAATTCTCTGATAAGCAATGCGAAGATTATGGTTTCGATGAATGGAGCTGGCCACGTGTGCAGTATGTCGTGAATCCGAGCCTTGATCAGTTAAGCAAGCGATATTGGAAAAGAATGGACAATAAGAAGAGGTTGTGTGATTAGAGGTCGAGGATCACCGAAGTGATGGATAAGGGTGACTCGTCCGACCATAGGATTAATAAAAGCTTTAATAAGACTGATACATAACAAATATAATAATTATATGCAGCGAGATGAGTGTGAAGTAGTCGAGAGGAAGATACCCTATTTATCTGCGGATACTCAAGTGTGTGATTGTGATAGGGGAGGATAATGATGGTGAAACGTCAAGAAACCTGGAGTTATTTTCTAGGCGGAACTAGTCTATAAGAGATTCGCGGATTAATACCCAAGGGACCGTAGTGTGTTCTGCACCGCGAACTAGAAAAGCACTGACACCCCCTTGATCAAATGCGAAACGGTGAGAGGGAACCTGAACGAGGCGGGCAGATCGGTTGGAGATTGGATCGCGTGGAATATCAATTGTCGTGTTAGCCGGCTTGTGCGGTTGTGGCTTGACATTCATATTTGTATGTTGTGGTTTCCCGACTGTTCGACCGGCGTGGGTTAAGGTTTCCGTACGTCCCGTTTGCTACCGACTAGGTTTTGGGAGGATATGGAGGAGATTTATACGTAGACGTGTGTGCTAATAATAAAACTTTCAAAGTGATGTCTTATAATTCCCCTGACATTACAAGTGATGTGAATTCTTGATAAGACTTAATAAAATATTCTGAGAAAGTTATCAATGTGAAATATCAAGTGTGATGGCAACAAGATACAGATGGCAGTGAAGTCGTATGAGAATAATGATGTGGAATTAATAAAGTGGCTAAGTAATAACAATGAGGATCATGCATTCATTCATCATCCATTTGCATTTATGTTGTTTATTTTCTGCTTGAGATGTATTGTGGTATACCGGTTTTATTGGCATGTCATGCGTCCGAAAAAGCTTATTCTTTCTCCTGTTCGTTGTTTCTCTTCGTTCTTCGTGGGGACGCAACGGACAGATGGTGTACAACATAGAGATTACCATGTGGCCCCTAGCGGGGGGAGCGTGGGAAGTCACCCCCGATGGATGGATCTGGAGAGGCTTGACTCGGTTGGAGATTAAGGACCCTGAACATCGTCTGAGAGGAACATGGATTGATCTGCACATTGGTCGCATTACCTTGAGGGACTATATGAATGGAGGACCTCGGACGTACTACGCTCGTGGTACGCAGGCCGCATCACCTGCTGATGTGAACGCTGAAGAGGAGGAGACAACATCGGAGGATGATGGTGACCAACCAGCAGCTTGGGAGTCCCGTGGGTCTTGTGGTCTAGGTGTTTTCTTTTGTTTTGATTAGGGTCAAGTACGACTGAGGAAAGTCATACTCTAGATAACATATGATGTAACTATCCTATTTTCTGATGTATTTTGGGACTTGATGTCCATACTCTTTTATTTTATGTTCTTATGATTATGTTGGAAGTACTTATGGAAACTGCTTTTGGGAAATTTATGTAATCACTGATACTGGTGAACTTATTGACAATGTTTAAAATGTGAAGAAGTATTTTCAGTTACGATTTGTGTATGTGATGGAAGTATTGTGACATCTCGATTTTGGGAGACGACAATGATAATTCTTTATGAGAAAATGTGCAAGGTCATTTTTGTAATTAGTTAATAATAAAGGATATTTTGGGAAATGAATAAAACGAATTACCAAATGTATAAGTACGTGAATCTTTTTGGAAACATGTTTTAAAAAAAAATTTACCCTCATTTTTACTAATAAATAATAAATACATGTAATACTTTCGAGAAACAAAATCGGGGTGTTACATATTCTAATTAGCACAATAACATTTCATACTCATTCAGGCCTTTCATCGAATATCATAGCTACACTAATTTCTAATAAGTTAATTTATAAGTTCTGAATAATAATCAAGCACATGAGTGTTTAATCCACCTACACAGGTAGGTGGAAGAGCAAAATCAACTATCCTAGGGTTTGATTTATATATATTAATTATTTACTAATTCCAAAACCTAATCTCTATTCTAAAAGAGAAGAGTTCCTCCCTTACCTCAAGGGAGAAGAAAACCCAACTCCAAAGCACTTGATTATATGAGTTAGTTTCTAAAACCCTTATCTTTTGGTTTGGTTGATGGAAACCCTCAAGAACATGGAAGAATTATAGCCAATTGAAGGAGGAAGACTAAGATTGTGATGGGGTTTGACGGAAGAACATGAAAACAAGGGTTAGAATTGGTGGGAAGGTGTTTGTTGATGCTAATCTATGGTGTTGGAGTTGTATATGGATGCATGTAAGTTTGTTGGTGCATGAAAATGAGGTTTGGTGCACGAAAAATGGCTCCTGGTGCGTGTGGTGCAAGTTGGTGCGTCTGGAAGATGGAAATGGTGCGTCAAATTTGGTGCGTCTGGCTTGCTCCTGGGCGCTGGTGCGTCTGTGAGCACTAGAATTTGGTGCACCGATGCGTCTGGGCGCACCGGCTCGTGCCTGGGCGCACCAGTTTACTCCGAAATCCCGATTTCAGCATTTTTAGCCCGATTTAAAGATTCCTAACCCTTCCTAACACTAAATGAAACACCTATAACATGAAATTACATTTCTAGTCATAAAATCTTACGTTCCTAACGTTGCCCATACGAAAAACTGATTATTCCCTAATCGAACTTCAGACTTAGTTCAATTACTCTTTCTTTCTTCACCCGACTTAGGTTAACTTATCCACTCATTACTCAACTATTATTAACCCTAGAGATGTGATTTAGTGGTCAGATACCATTCCAAGTCTCTGAAACCTAACTTGCTTTTACACACTATATGAAAGGATCTCTCCGTACCTAATGCTCGTCACCTCTCAATCTTTTAGCCTATGTTTAGTATCCTTTACAAACTCTCATCCAACACTCACAATACCAAAGACGCCTTCTAATTCTTATTACTCGCTCTTTCATTACATTCCTTATAATTCTGGATCGATCCGAAACAACAACATATATAGTTTAATTGTTCATTTAAGATTAATCCACACTATTCTTCCACATGAATCAAATAGATACATATATAATTATAATTATTAGGTTAAGAAGATCAGGTCATTACACAGAGGTTTAACACATTTGAAATCAGGGAAAAACATTGTGGGGACGTCACAAGAAAAGTCATTGTCTATTATAACTGTTTCAGGTTATTTGTGCTTGATACGTGGTTACAAGAGTTTATATATGGCGTTAATATGCTTTCGATTGTAATTGTAATGTATATTTCGTCATGTTTAATTAACATATAATAATAATCTACTTTCGCAAGGAACGAATAATAGGAATGAAAGAGTCATGCAAACGCCAACATGAGCTTCTAATTTACCCGAATCTGGAATACCAGAGTGTTCAAGTAAAAGCAACCTTTTATGTGCTCTAAATGACATGTTAAGCTTATTTTTCTGTGTTTTACATAAAGTGATACAATTTTATAAGCAACTTGGTTGGGAGAAGAACTTGGTCAAGAAGTTTGAAACCAGGCGAAAACATTGTTGGACCAACAGTATTTGGCTCGCTTGTGGGGAGAAATGAGAGCCCTTTGTCTGATGTCACCAACGTTATCACGTCCATCCAAGCAAGATTAAAAAGGTTGTTTGAAAATGATTCATCAGAAAACATAAGGGTTATTGCCGAAGACTTGGATCAACGAAAAGCTGCAAATGTTGCTTAGTATAGTCGGGAAACAGTGTCAAATAAGCCAAATAATTTCATGAATGATCAGGTATTAAAGCTTTGTAAAATGTGAAATTCAATTCCTACATTGAAATTCAATTTCATATTCGCTGCTGCTTTGGAAAATGTGAAAGTTCAATATAATAAATGATAATTTCATTGCATTCTAGAATCTTCCTCGGTTAATAAACGAAGACGTTGTTGCGAGGTAGTCATTGTTGTGGCAAACAATAGAAACCAAGTAAATGGAAGCAGCAACGAACAAAGAGCAGCGGTCCACGTATTGGTCCACATATACATTGTTGGAAAGAGAAAATGATACGTGTCCATATCATATTGGTCCACATAGGATGAACAGTGATTCAGGGACCAATTTGATAGCGAAAAGAAACATAAAGGGACCATTAAAAAACCAAAAAACATAAAGGACCAATTTGAAATTGAAAAATAAGGTAAGGGACCAAATGAGTAGTTTAGCCTTTTTTTTTGTATTCAAGTATAAAGTCCTTAAATTTATGGGGTATATTGGATTTAGTCTCTATTCTTTTTTAATGTTGGTTTTTTGGTCCATGACCGGAGTGTCCACCGCCGACCGCAATGACTAATCTCCTCGCTGGCTTGTAGGCACCTCTAATGTGTATGATAGCTGGCCGCGAGATTTAACGTTGCTGCATGCACAAGGCAGGATTCGAATACCTGATCTTGCTTAAGCGTGGATCAATCCTTACCACTGAACCACAAGCTTGGGGTTTTTTTAATGTTGGTTTGAATCCTTCAACTTGCACCTTTTTTGAAATTAATTCTTTCGTCAACTTCCTTTACTTTAGTGCTGACATGGTTGATGGTGTGCTATGTCACAGTAGTCACACCTTGACACGTGGCAATTAGGTGGATTAAAAAAATAATTAAACAATATTTTAAAAAAAAAATCATTTATTTCTTTTAAAATTCTATTTTTTTTTTAAAAAAATAGTTTTCTGTTTTATTTATTTATTTTTTTAATTTAGTCAAAATTGGGGGAAGCTTCCCCTTATTCTGATAACGGAGGAGTTAGAGGAAACCCTATCCCCTCATCAGTGGTGGAGGCGAACGAGGGTGCACAAAGATGGTGGTTTTAGATCGGGAATGATGGCCAAAGTGGTGGCTAAATAATAGGTAACAAATGGCAAATCATTATCAACCCTCAACCTACCCCCTTCTCCGCCACTTCCACCTCCATCTCCGTCTCCCACGCCAACTTCACTAGATTCGCCTCCAACTCCTTTGCCTGAAACCTCTCCTTCTTTTCCATCTCCAGCTACGGCTGGAGAGGCAGACTTTGAAGGAGTTAGTGTCACGAGGGAGAATGATGTCTTCGACAAATCCTCGATAAAATTGAAAGCTACGAAGAAAGCGGGGATAGTAATTGGAGTGATTTTAGGTGCTAGTGTGATAGGGGCTGGAGCATGGGTATACCGTAAATGGTGCCTGAACATGGAGCAATCTCAGTTCGATTATGCAGCGATTGGAGTGATCTATAGCGCTGGTGTGATTGTGGAATATATTTCATTGCTTCAGCCAGGGAAAGTGCTTCTGAATGATTGTGGCCTTCGAAGACTTGTTACTTTCTCTAACCCACATTCATCCCATAGAACATATTGGATCTCACACTTAATGATTCTTATTAGGGATATGTTATTAACACCCGCTTCATTACTACTCACACCCGGTTTTTATAAATTTTTGCACTTACTTACCAATATTATCTTATATTAATACTTACATTCGTATATCTAATACTCACACCCATAATCTTGTTTATTTGCACCCATAATCCTAAAAACTTAATACTATGCCAATTTTGCTACTCACACCCACTATCTTCAATCTCTCATCATCAACCCACATGATCATCTTCAACCTCTCATCTTTTTCTTCTAATTCCATGAAAATTATTAGATTTAAAGTTTGATAAACAATAAAATTGGTAGAATTTTAAAAACGGAACCTGTCTTTGATTTTTCTACTTGATAAATAATAACGTGGTAATGTACCAGTATACAGGAGCAAGAGCAACTAAATATGATAGAAACATCAACCTCAAGCGCTCATGAGCAACTAAAAGGCGTCGCGGTTGCTGTAAAATGGCTTTGGCCATGGTTGCCTTCTAATATTTTTGACAAAGAAAAAAATTGGTCATATAGCCAAAGCAGACTCGTTTATGGAGGAGGAGGAGACCATTTTGGAGATTTGATGAGGAATTGAGCATAAGATTTGTAGGAAAAAATTATTCATCAAATTTTAATTTAGATCTAATAATTTTCATGGAATTGAATGAGAATGATGAAAAATTGAAGATGATTATGAGAGTTGATGATGAGAGGTTCAAGGTGATGGGTGTGAGAAGTAAAATTGACTAATTATTAGGTTTTTAGGATTACGGGTGCAAATAATAGAATTAGGGGTGTGAGTATTAGATATATGAATGAAAGTATTAATATAAGGGTAATATCGGTAAGTAAGTGCAAAAATTTATAAAAACCGGGTGCAAATAGTAATGAAATGAGTGTTAATAACATGTCTCTTCTTATTATGTAGTCAAATTTTTACTTACTTTCTCTCTCTTAGCTTCGGCCACAAGTTTTTTTTTTCTCCATTCACCGTATACTCTTTTCGTCTCATAAGTTAAGTTCTTTTAGGCTATTTTACATAGATAAAAAAAATAAATAAATGATGTAAGAATTTGATATATTTTGACTAAATTACCGCCATTTAATAATAGGAAAGAGAGTAACAATAAATGTATGAAGATTATGTTGAAAAGAGATGAAGAAATATGTGTGAAAAAGATAATGTCATAAATTAAGGTATACTTGGAAAAAGAAGTATAAATGAGTATTGAGTTTTTAAAAAGACATAACTTATGGAACAAAATATAATTGCTAAATGAACATAACTTATGGGACGAAGGGAGTACTTATTTATTCCTTTTGCTTCAGATTCAATTTAAATGGTAGATTCTTGTTTCCTTGTTTGTTTTGGTGATAATGATTTCCTAGTGCCAAATGGCAAGATAATGATTTCGTCAACAAAGGTTTAGGGAATTGGAAAAGGTGAATGAACGGAGATTCTAATTTATGTAAAAAAAAATCTCATGTGATTTTGTTTATGTTTTTAATCATAAAATGGAGGATGTAAAAAAATGAAAAAAAATAAAGAATTTAAAAATCAATAAATAAATTTTAAAACAAAATATTTATTTTTTTTAATCCACCTAAGTGCCACGTGTCAAGGCGTGATTTGTGTGATGTGGCACACAATCAATCACGTCAATACTTAACTGATGAAGACTGATGGAATGACTGATTTTACAAGAAGGAGATTCAAATTTAAAGATTTAAACCAACAAAAATACATAGACTAAATCCAATACATCCCATAAATTTACGAACTTTATACTTGAATAAGCTTTTTTTTTCTAAAGTTCAAAATGCGCGTGTCGGCGGTCTTAGCAAGTGCAATTTGCCACATAATTAATGCTATTTTTTCCAATAAACCCTTATTTATTACATTCTTTTTTTCACTTCCGATACCTTTCTCTCTCTTAAATGATGCTTATATAGGGACATTATAGTCAAAATACACCAAATTTATACATCATTTAATCATTTCTTAAAACTCGTGCATAACTTTTTTTTTGTCGAAACCAGGTGGTTATGGGCTTCACATTTTTTGTGGTCCAACTAATCCATCCCGGATCCGCGAAGTGTGCGAGTTTTTGACTCAACGATATGGATCCTCCCCAGGAATTGTTGTCTCACTAGGACTCGAGCATTTGACCCTGAAGTCCCTAAGCGCTCAGCCAGTTTCCACTAGGCCAATCCACTTGGGTAAAAACATATACGGTACTTCATTGAAGTTAAATGAGTATACACACTCATTGTTCAATGAACGACCGATGTTAATTGGGCTAAATTAATTGTCACGATTTTTCCCTCCCTTTTAGGATGTAAGGAGTAAGTGAGGCACCAAATATTTTAAGGCCAATACTTCCATACCTCTTAGTCCTGGAAGGGTACCATACCCTCCCATATTTGCCAACAGAAATAATTGTCACAAATATGAAAGCTATACAGTCATAGTTTTTGACAAAAAATCCTGTCGCTAAAAGGAAAATCCAAATAATAATGGAAAGAAGGAGTGTAACATCCTGAATTCTAATTCCAAGAGTAATTAAAATAATAATAAGACTTGGAAATAATGGTTATGCTAAGAGGAGTTAAAGTGATGGATTAGGATCTCTTTGAGTGCCATAAAGGAGTTAAGAAGCATTGGCATCGTATAGGAAATTTAAAGAAGACCAAACGAGGGTTAAAAACAGTGTTTTCGGTGTTAGAAACACCCTATACTAGGAAATTAGAAATAAAAGATTTACAATTTAAAACACAAATTCCACCGTTGGATGTGAAGATAATGGCCTTAGGGAGCTTACCTTAAAATTTGAGCAAGATCCAACGGTTAACGAAGGAGATATGACATTTTGAAAATGCAAGGGGTGAAAATCTGGCAAGGTAATCGATTACTTTTGAAGGTAATCGATTACCTCCTCTATGGATGGGAAAAGTAAAAGGGAATTCATGGGGTAATTGATTACTTTTGAAGGTAATCGATTACCACCTCGTCAGAGTTGAAAAAAATAAGTCTTGGAGACCACACAAAGGTGGCTTCTCCAAGAAGCCATTAATTTATGACCACATATCATTTCTTTCATGAAAAGGAAAGGAAACAACACAACCACAACAAAACACTCATCTTCCTCATTCATTCATCATCTCCTTCATTCTCTCTTCATGAAATCAACAGCAAACATCATCATCACATAAACCCTAGAAAACTAAGATCACCCATCATCAACCTTCATCATCATCAAACCCTCATCAAGAACAAGCTCAAAATCACTTCCCTATCACTCCCTCAAATTCGTCTCTCTCTCTCTCTCTCCCTATCTCCCTTAATTTTCTTCAATTCCATAGCTATGGAGAAGCACACAAGCACATGCCTCCTCAAGACCAAGTGAAGACAAGCTCATTACCTCCTTCACAATCTCCCATATTTTTCTCTTTCAAGTCATGGCTAGGAGTTAGGGTTCAAGAACTCCATCATCCACTCTTGATTTTCATCATCCCAAGCTCTAGGTGAGTTGGATTCAAGCTTTCCTCCTCTCCTCCTTCATGATTACATGAATTTTCACCATCATCTCTAACTATTTTTACCTCTTTTTTTTCATGGTTCTCTCTCTCTTCTATAGCTCTTGGAGCTCTCTCTCTACACTAAGTCTAAGTAGAATCAAGCTCTCCTCCCTCTCACTACACATTTGAAGATTATTGGGTTGAAGCTCGAAAAGGGGATTTTAAAGGGTTAGGGTTTGGTACTCTCACCTCTCCCCACAAAGATAAGGTAAGAGGGTTGTATTACCTTTATTTAGGACCTAATTTCTAGGTTATTTATAGTGGTGGCTAAGAATAGAGAAGATGAGATAGGGTGATAAACAATAGGGTAGTTGATGTTAACTATAACACCCTAAAATTTTAATCTCTGATTAATGAAATGTTAATTATAAAGTTTATTTTAATTAATTATTTCTATTTTTAATCTTTGATTAAAATCTATGTTTATGTCGATTGGTGAATGTGTGTGAATTTAGTTAGTAAGTATAATTATGCATAAAATAAATATTTTGCATATTAGCCCCTGATTTGGGACCTAGAGGTAATTATAGGAAAGGTTTTCGAGGGAAAGAAAATAAAATTATTATTTTTCAAAAACTGGTCGAAACACTCGAGTATTCCTGAGACTACTCGAGTATTCTGGTCAGAGTTGAACGAGTTAGTGCGTTTGGTGAGTCACCACCAGCGATTCCCCTCCGTTGACACGAAAACACCACCCTCAACACCTCAATGGTGTCGTGTCGCTGTGCATGAGTCTCCAACCAGCCTATATAAGCCAATTGAATCCGAATTTGTGAGCATTTGGCCAAAATTCGTGTGGGTTGATTAAGTTAGGGTTCCTGAGTTCGAGCGATCGATTCTCCCTCTGTGTTTGGATTTGAGTAACAAACTATACACCAATACAAAGCTCACATCACGAGCTTTGTATAGAGAGCAAAATCGTTAGCTGAGAGTGTGTGTGGTGGAAGAATTGAAGCTTGGAAGTGGAGCTTGTTGCTGTCAAACCATTCTCTAGAGCTTACTTTAGATTCGAATTCTGGTAAGCTCTTGCATCCAATTCGCTTCAAACTTGTTTTAAATCCTAGTCTATGTTGCAGAGAATGAATTCTAACCAAAACCCCTAATTCTCTTGCATGTTAACCCATTCAAATGTTCTGATTTTGGACCTCCACTCAAACTGTCCTGCATGTGATGCTTGAAGTCGTTTTTGGAGTTTGAGGAGTTTCTCTTGCGAATTTTCTGTTGATTCACGTCAGTGAGGTAAGGGGGAAGCTTTTTATTTACTAGATAGAGTTTAAATTGCATGAATTTAATTAGAGAGCCACCAAGAGGCTCTAAGGGCTTAGATTGAATAGGGAAATTGGTTTGGAGACCAACTTGTGCGAGCAAGTCCCATATGATGCATGCAAGCTGTTTTGAGCTTAAATTCACAAGTTTATTGAGTATATTGCAATTTAGTATGTTGAGTTGTGAATTTTCATGTTTTATGCATAATATTGTGATTCTCTGCCAAATCTGTAATTTGATGTGTTCCAAGTGTTTAAACATGTTCAATATATGTTATATGAACTCTGTTGATCATTGGATTGGATTAGAAATGGTTAGAATTGAAAATGGTATGTAAAAACCAAGTTTTCAGTCTGTTCTGTCTGATAATACTTGAGTAGATGCCTCGATACTCGAGTATTTCGTGATGCACCAGTGTGTCTTTTGGCACCACGACTCGAGTATCAGGTTTAGGACTCGAGTATTAACTGATGCAGCAAGAGTGTAGTCTGATGAACGACTCGAGTAATGCATGAACTACTCGAGTATTCTGGGTTGATGAACGACTCGAGTATTCCATGAACTACTGGAGTATTTTTAGAAAACCTGAAACTTGACTTTCTGAAGAAGTAAGAACGATTCGAGTATAATTATGAACTACTCGAGTAAAACTGGAAACTGAGGAACTACTCGAGTACTATGAAGAATACTCGAGTATTTTAGCCAGAAACTTAAAAACACCATTTTTAATTCTAAATCATTTTGTTAATACTTAAATGACAATAATCCAAGTGATCTTAGACTTAAAAAGTAATTGATTGATGTTATGGTGATTTCCTTTGAATAACAAGACGTTGCTCGGGTGGCACGTAATGTATTATTAAAAAGAAATACATCAATCAATTCCTTTAAAATCAAGATAATGCATTCATTCTGGAGTTCGGATGATAGATCGTTTATCATGTTTTGATAACATGAGGAGGGCCTCTGGGAGTGCCAACTGACGGCTCGCTTGATGACACGTTATGGTTGACGACGTGGTCGACACTATGAGAAGATGATGATATGGTTATACCGTTTGGATGACGGGACGTTGCTCGGGTGGCACGATTTCCAAGCTTGTCGTGTACATTCTTGGTGAATGTACGAATGTTGTACACCTAGGAGTACAACGCACTGTTGAGTGCTGGATGGAGTAAAGGATGGACGTCAGAGAGTGACATAGAATGATGGAGTTAGGCTTGAGAGCTAGATTCATACATCATGCCACTCATTTAACCTAAAAGTTGATTAATGATATAAGTATGATCATCTTACTTGCATCCAATATTTGCTAAATGCTAAATGTGGTTGTTGATTATTGTTGCATGTTTATACATTCATATTGTACATATATTTATGCTCTATTGATTATGTGTATAGGATTGCTTACCCCTATGCCCTTGTAGGTGATGTCACATTACATCGCTTGCATCGAGATCTGGCCACTTCCTAGTGGCATATGGATTTACGAGGACCACCGCGCGGTGTTCGAGGGAGAGGTAGAGGTTACCTTCTACCACCCGAACCCGCTGATCCGGTTCCGTCCTCGTAGGTTTAGGATTCCCATCATATACACTATGCACGTACCACCCTTTTACACATATCATGGACCACCTCCCACACGACCAGCTCGCTCATATCACAGTTTTCGTTTTCGACCTACCCGCTCACACCCTTTTTCTTCGAGAGTCGTCCGCGAGGAGACTCCCCTATCTGATCCGAGGAGCCCTATTAGGGTCTCACCATCTCCTGACCCTGTACCCAGTGGTAGGGAACCCACTCCTTCGGATGAGATCGAGGAGGATCCCGTGGAGGACAAGAGCGGAGGCGAGCCAGTCGTTCACTCTACCGGGAGTCAGTGGAGGGACGATGATCCCTAGGTATGTACATATGGTAAATGATGAGGATCAGGGGATCTGGTGTGATGATGCTGTGGAGGAGATATTGCTGCTACTGATGATGTTGGATGATGTCTACTACTTCTGCTACCTGGAGACTTCTACTACTACTACTGCTACTGCTGCTACCAGATCTATGTGACCTGCTCTAGAGTTTCATATTTTTGAGATGTATATATTGTAGATATGCTTTTGAGAGCTCTAGGGTTATGGTTTTCTTTTGATATAGATCTTTTATGGACTTGTGTTGGTTCTTGGAGACACAACTTGGGACTATGTATTTCATGACTTACTATATATATATATATATACTATGTTATATTGTAACTGTGCATAGTCCTACTATTTCCGCTTACTCTGATATGGATTAATCAAAGGATTCGGCTACGTTATTTGAAAATGGTATCAGTTCCGCGAAAGAATAGAATGGATAGCATCGCTTAATTTTACTATGTAAATACGTTTTCAAAGTACCGATGCTATCCGGATTATGAAAAGATTTTCTTGTCTTAGAAAATGCCGAATTCAATACAATGTTTAAAAAGATATAAATTATATTCTCCAAGAATTCCATGTTTTGGTTTGTGCACCCGCCCGATAGGAAATGAAAAGAAAATTATATTTTCCACATTTTCTAAACACTAACAAGTCCATAACTAAGACGAGTAATTTAGTATATTTATTGAATTAATTATTTGTATTTAAATTGAGGGTGTCACACTGAGTGGTATCAGAGCAAAAGTCATATCCTGTAGTAGTTGAAGTAGTTCCAGAAAGGTAGTCATCAACATCAAGCAGGTATCCATAGGGCATATTCATTGTTTTGAATGCTAGTATCTTGCTTGTTTTGAGCATTAGATACAATTGAATGATTTGTTTGAGGTTATGGTTATAGCCTTAGTATAGGTGGTGTGATGAATGTTTCTTTAGTTCAACATATGTGACCATAAGTCCATAGCCCAGGTCTATTATGGCAACTAGAAACCAAAATCACACTAACGCGATGTTGGAAAGAATTATTGCGGTGCTGGAGTCCATGCAACAACAGCAATTTCAGCAACCACCTCAATCGGTTAATCCACCTCACGAGTGCAATGTGGGTAACACCGAGGCGAAGAGTCTGGCAGATTTTAGGAGTTGTAATCCACCCAAGTTTGAAGGAGGATTTAAACCTGAGGAGGCTAATAAGTGGATTCATACCATGGATAAGATTTTCAGAACATTGGATTGCACGGAAGCTCAGAAAGTGGCGTATGCAGTCTACATGTTAGAAGATGAAGCTGAGAACTGGTGGAATCATACAGTTCAGCTCCTACATTATGAAGGAAGGGATGTTAATTGGGGTGTATTTATGGAGAAGTTTCTCAATAAATACTTCTCGGAGGACCTGAGGAGAAAGAAGGAAGTGGAATTCTTGCAGCTGAAGCAGGGAGACATGAGTGTGGGTGAGTACGCAGCCAAGTTCGAGGAATTGATGAAGTACTCTCCATACTACCAGAACAACCCTGATGAAAGAAGCAGGTGTATCAAGTTTGAGGGAGGCTTAAGGCCTAAGCTGAAATCTATTTTCAACTATCAACGGATACAAAGTTTTCCTGCACTTGTGGACGTGTGTAGGATGTATGAGGATGACAAGAAAGCTGAAGGATTGCAAGTACTAGAAAGAAAAGATAGTCAGAATTATGGACCTCAGAGGCGCAAGGGTTTCAACAATCGAGGCAAGGGTACGTATGATCGCCGAGGGAAAGGCAAAGGGAAGATTGGAGGTAATCATGGAAGGAATTTCCGAAGCGAGGCTCCATTTTGTGACAAGTGCAAGCGCCGTCATTATGGCCGTTTTTGTTGGGGAACAAGTGGTTGTTTTAATTGTGGAAAACCGGGACATTTTTCTAAGGACTGCAAGGAACCAGTCAAGGCTAATTCCAGAGGGACAGCTGATAGGCTCATGGTTCAAGGAAGGGTTTTCATGTGACGACCCAACTTTTATTCCAAAACTTAATATTCATTCTTAGAAAATTCGACCATTTTTTTTTTTTTTTGAAACTAAAAGTCAGTCATCATCCATTATCGAGTCTTTGCGGAAATTATAATTATCATGAAAGAAACTATTCATATTATATTTCATAAAAAGGAAAGTACATTTCCATTACATTAAAACTATCACCACTAGGTTTAACTTAAGTACTCTAGGTCATTACATTATATTACATATCTTACAACAAAATTTATAATAACCTTGAGCAACTGGTTCGGAACTCAAAATATCAAATAGATAAGAGAAACCTGATGAGTAGCACTATCCACACTCCAACATCCCAACTCAACTCAATCATCAGTTCCCCACTGACTACCAGTTGAGTTGTCCATGAAATCATCATCAGCCACCGGGTCAGCATCCTCCACCGGATCCTCATCCTCTATCGGATCCTCCTCCTCCTCCTCCTCTTCATGTGCCGGTTCAGATGGCACATATATCGGAGTCCGAGATCGGGCTCTAGTGGAAGGACGAGAGGGAGCAGGAACCTCCAAAATAATTCTTTCTTCAGAGGGTGATGGACTTGGTGGGAGGGTGCGTCTCGGAAAACGTCTTGGCGGTGGTGGTGGTGTTCCATGCCGAAACACAAAATTGGGCGGAATGTGCATAATGTACATCATTGGGATTCTCGTCCTACGCGGACGCATTCGGGACCATGGGTTCGGGTAACGGAAAATAACTTCCACGTCTCCCTCATAGATAGCCCGATGATCCTCGAAGTTCCACTCCCCATTAGGGAGCGGCCTCATCTCCACGCAAAACATATTCCTGGCCATGACCTACAACAAGGGATTAGGAGTGAGTCATAGCTAAACACAATAACAAATGAGCATAACAGAGGCTAGAAATAACAAGCATAAGTTTCCAGATAGCAATAATAAATGCATATGTATATGCTCAAACTGTCTTTTATAATATTTCATTTAGTTTCGTGATGCATGCCTACTCTCCATTCATGCTACGCGGTTCGGCATCCGAGTATCTCAGGCTCGGGATATTCATAATCCTATGGTTCATCAAACCGGAGCGTATTCACAACCCAGGCGTCACGATTTGATTGGGAATTTGGCCATCATAACATTTTCATGTTACGGAATCCAAATCATCACAGCATCTTCGTGCTATGGCATCACAGCTATCTCAGGGCTGCGGAATACTTCTACCTATACCAGGTTCCACAATCAAAATCGGAGCATCTCCATGCATGTCAATGTCACATAATTGTTCATTGTCTTTTTCTCTTTTAATTCATATCTTTGAATATCATGCCTCCAATATAGAGACCCAAAATTCATAATCCTTCTTGCTTATAACCATCTTTTCATTTTTGCATTAACTGGTGCTTGTGCTTTCCAAAAATTTCATCAGCGGCCCAGCCACTTTGTGATGGTTTTATACAATAGGAATTTAATTACGTTGTCATTAATTTGTGCAACGACCCCATCTAGGACTCCCAAAATATCAACCAAGTGGGTAAAAACTTCCACTGGGACGTGGGAATAAAATCAACCAAATGGGTGTACGCACCTCCATTGGGACATCCTGTCCGAATATGTCAACCACTGAATAAAATTCCAGTAGGACTCATCCAGGATAAAATCAACCAATGGGATTAAATCTATAGATATTAAGAGCAGAAATTAAAATTTAAGCATATAGGAGTTTAGACGAGTTAATCTTTAATTACTTCATAAATAAGTAAAGATTTTCTGAAAATTATTTTAAATTACTCGAGTAGTTCTTCACATACTCGAGTGTTCATGTAAAATTACTCGAGTCCTTCAAGACATACTCGAGTGTTCTTCCCATTTTCCAGAATACTCGAGTCTTTCTTCAATTACTCGAGTGTTTTAGCAGCAGCAGCACCAGTTTCTGCACTTTATAATGCCAATTCGAGTTCAGAGCCTTTCCTTTCCACTTTTATGCAAAACAGTAACTTAGATACATAAAATAAACATGTTAGAACATGTAATCAATATTGAAACAACATCAAATGCAATAAATCACAAAATCAACATAAACTTAGCAAATAACCATTTCACATATGATTTTCATTTCCTTTTGTTTTTAACTTCGAAAATTGATCCAGTGAGCATCATTAGGTCCATTTAGACATGTTTGGTTTATAAAAACTTGGGTTTATGACCTCTATGTCATATTCCCAATTCAAATTCACCCCTTGATGAACCATATGAGGTTCCTACATTTCCAGCTTGAAATAACTCATTCTAGTATTTAGATAACTCCTCCCTTACCTTAGAGAAGCTAATCAACAAGTAAAACGACAGAGAAATCGGTTGGATCAAAAATCCAAATTCTGGACTTGGTGAAAAAGAGTTGAACAGGCTGACTTTGGCCACAGATTTCACCACGGATTTGGCATGAAAAGAATGAAACAAGTTAGTTTCAGAAACTAGGATATACTAACTTTAATCAGAAACAAGTTTGACACGAAAAGAATCCATGAATTTACCAAACGATTTCAATGAAGATGAATACTTGAGACTGAATGTTACTCTGTTTTTTCTCAGTTTTGAACCTCCAACTTTGTAGGCCTAGAACCTGATCTTCAGAAGGCTATTTGAAGTGATTTCGAGTTCTAATTCAAGAATGGAATCAGAACTTCAGTTTGTGTTTAGGTTTCAAGGAAAATGAGTGAGGATTGAGAGAGAACAAAGGGATCAAAGTGAACTCTGTAAAACAGGGAAATTTCTGGTCAAATTCGGGTTTTGGAACTTCAGAGGTGTTGATGCTTCACCCAAGCATCAATTTATAGTCTAAGAGTACTTCAACTCGAAGTAAGGTTCAGCTCTATGCTTGTCATGTCAAGAAACCGCGTTTTGGTGCGAAATTAATTATAAAACCAACTTATACATTTAGCCAGACTGCTCGATTTACTCGAGTCTTTTTCTTTCTACTCGAGTATATTTCAAAAACTCAAGAACACTCGATTCTTTTCTGACATACTCGAGTCTTTTGACTCAAAATTCAAATTTTCAAACAGATAGTGATTATACTCGAGTACCCTCTACAATACTCGAGTAAAATATCTTAATTTCAGAAAAATCATTATTTTATTCAACACATTTATTTATTTTGTTTATAAAAATACAGGACCTTACATTTCACGCTCAGTGGTGTGGAGGCAAGCCGATCGATCCTCTGATCTTGTGCAAGGTAATTACTTTCTAAATGGTCAGCTTTGTAATGTGTTGTTTGATTCTAGTGCAACGCATTCATTTGTTTCATATGAATGTGTAAATCGTTTGAGTTTACCCATATCTGAGTTATCCTACACTCTTAAAGTAGAAAAACCTACTAATGCTCCTGTAGTTGTATCTAGAGCATGTCTTAAGTGTTTTATAGAAGTGTTAGGACAAACCTCTAGGGTAGATTTGATCTGTTTACCCTTATCGCAATTAGATGTGATCTTGGGGATGGACTGGTTAAGCCGAAACCAAGTGATCATTGATTGTGATAGAAAAATAGTGATCTATAGAAACCCAAAAGCTTCAGGCTATATGTGTTTGTTCAACACTGAAGTGGAGGAGAATGGTCCAAGGATTGAAGAGATCCATGTTGTTCGAGATTTTCCGGAGGTATTTGCTGATGAGATACCGGGATTGCCACCGAAGAGAGAGATTGAATTTGGCATCGACTTAGTTCCGGGAGCTGGTCCCATTTCTATCGCTCCTTATATAATGGCACCACCAGAAATGGCCGAGATGAAGAAGCAGATTGACGAATTGTTGCAGAAGCAGATGATCCGGCCTAGTGTATCGCCTTGGGGTGCTCCAGTTTTGTTTGTCAAGAAGAAAGATGGTAGTATGAGGATGTGTATCGACTATCGGCAGTTGAATAAGGTCACAATCAAGAACAAGTATCCTTTACCGAGGATCGATGACCTTATGGATCAAGTTCGTGGGGCTTCAGTATTTTCTAAGATTGATCTGAGACGGGGTATCATCAGATCAGGATCAGAGAAGAGGATATCTCTAAGACTGCATTTCGATCCCGATACGGGCATTATGAGTATGTTGTGATGCCGTTCGGATTGACTAATGCACCAACTATTTTCATGGACTACATGAATCGAATCTTTAGACCCTATTTAGATTCATTCGTGCAGTGGTTGTGTTCATTGACGATATCCTTATATATTCCAAGAACCCGGAGGAGCATGCTGAACACTTGAGAATAGTGTTGAATGTCCTAAAGGAAAAGTAGTTGTACACCAAACTTGCAAAGTGTGAGTTCTGGCTGGAGGAAGTTATGTTTTTGGGGCATGTGATCTCAAACAAGGGGATAGCGGTTGACCCGACGAAAGTAAGTTCAGTTTTACAATGGGAACAACCGAAGTCGGCCATGGAGGTGATAAGCTTTCTTGGTTTGGCTGGTTACTATAGAAGGTTTATAGAAGCTTTCTCGAAGATTGTACTACCCATGACGAAGTTAACTCGGGAATATCAACCATTTATATGGGATGAGAAGTGTGAAAGGAGTTTCCGAGAGTTGAAGGAAAGATTGACATCATCTCCTGTGTTGATTTTGCCAGATCCACAGAAGAATTTTGAGGTGTACTGTGATGCATCGAAACAAGGTCTTGGGAGTGTTTTGATGCAAAATGGGAAGGTAGTCGCTTACGCCTCGAGATAGCTAAAAGTTCATGAAATGAACTATCTAACTCATGATCTAGAGCTGGCAGCTGTTGTCTTCGCTCTAAAGATTTGGAGGCACTATCTCTATGGCACTCCATTCCGGGTGTTTAGTGACCATAAGAGTTTAAAGTACCTCTTTGACCAGAAAGAATTGAATATGAGGCAACACCGATGGATGGAGTTCTTGAAGGATTATGAGTTTGAGCTTCATTACCATCCTGGAAAAGCAAGCGTCGTGGCAGATGCACTGAGTCGAAAAGCAATGCATATCAGTTCGATGATGGTCAGAGAAGCTGCATTGATAGAAGATATTTTGGTGGTCTGGTTTAAAGAAAGATGTGGCGAGGTACGTGGCATGTTGTTTGGTGTGTCAGAAGGCGAAGGTGGAACACCAAAGGCCAGGAGGAGAATTATTTCCCTTAGAGATTCCGTTATGGAAATGGGATAGTATCTCAATGGATTTTGTATCTGGGTTACCAAGGACAGCTACTGGTCATGATGCAATCTGGGTGATTGTAGATCGCTTGACAAAGTCAGCGCATTTTATTCCAGTTAATATGCGCTACTCTTTGGAAAAGCTCACTCAGTTGTACATCAAGGAAGTTATTCGTCTGCATGGTGTGCCATCAAGTATCGTGTCAGATCGCGACCCGAGGTTTACATCGAAGTTTTGGCAAGATCTGCATAGAGCTTTGGGTTCAAGATTGAAGTTGAGTTCTGCATACCATCCTCAGACTGATGGTCAAACGGAGAGGACTATTCAATCACTGGAGGACATCTTAAGAGCTTGTGTTTTGGAAGGTCAAAGGAATTGGGAACAAATGTTGCCGCTCGTGGAATTTACTTACAACAATAGTTATCATACGAGCATTGGAATGGCACCATTTGAAGCTCTGTATGGGAGAAAGTGTCAGACACCATTATGCTGGTTTCAAGTGGGGGAGAGTTCTCTTGTTGGACCAGATTTTGTGCAAGAAACAACTGAGAAGATTAAGATGATACAAGAGAAGATGAGGACTGCTCAAAGCAGACAGAAGAGCTATGCTGATAGGAGGAGGAAACCCTTAGAATTTGCTGAAGGTGACCATGTTTTCATTATAATAGTACCAACCAAAGGTGTTAGTAGAGCCTTGAAAACCTAGAAACTATCACCTAAGTTTATTGGTCCCTACCAGATTCTTAAAAGAGTTGGTCCAGTAGCCTATCAATTAGCCCTGCCTCCGTCATTAGTGATGAGCATTTTATTTCCCATTTTTCCTTGCATTATTTTACTCCTATTATTGATACTTGTTGCCTATTTGACATTGTTTAGCTTGATTTAGTGATTTAGAGTTTATTGGACTATTATTCTGAATATTGTTTAATTTGGGATTATTTAGCCTAATTAATTCTATTTCTATTTTCAGGTCATATTTGGCACAAGGGCTTTTTGGACATTTTGGGAATGAAGATTTAATGTTGGAAGAGAAGATATATGATGAAGTGAAGATTGTAATCTATCTTTAGGATTAGTTGAGATTTAGTTATATCTTTTAAGATTTAGATTTTATCTATAAGATATTTTTAGATTTAATTTAGAGATAAGCTTTCCTTAGGATTTGGGCCCATGATTTAGGCCCGTTTTGTGATTTAAAAAGCCAAATTCGTGTAAACCCTTGGAGAGAGCTTCCATTCACGTTTTTTTACATTCTCTCTCATAGAGAAGGCTTAGTTTTGCTCTCCAAGCTTGTGGTGGCTGCTAGGGTTTCTCTCTCTTCCCTTTCTACACGTTTTTTGGTATTTTTCTTCATGGAAGGCTAAACTCTTAGGTTAAATCCCTTTGGTAATGTATCAATACTCTTGAGGTTTTATTCTTAATGCTATTTCGTTTTTATTCACTGTTTTCATGCTTATTGATATGTTATGGTTCGCTTAGTTCCATTCTATAAAGATAATCCATGTGTATGAATGCTTAATTTATGCAAACTCGTAAAAACTCCATGCTTTGGCTTTTAATGCTTAATTAGAGGTTTGGATTTTGGGGTGAGAATTGAATTTTCGCTTAGTATTTAATTCTCACGAGTTGGACAGTGAAGAGGAAAGAAATTGATCTTTTGTGACCGATGATAGAGTTGTGAACGCGAGCCAAAGGGGTTTATCCGCTTTTCCTTATCTGTTTCTTCGTTTTAATTTAATTCTGTTTTGATTTCAATTATTCAATATTCAATATAAAAAAAACCCCCTGTTTTCTATGCATACTATGTGTTCGACCTTTTGCTTGATAAGATATTCCTTGGGAGACGACCTAGGAGTCACTTCCTAGTACTATACTTAAACTGTTTTTATTTGTATCGGGTACGGCCTCGATCAAATTTGGCGCCGTTGCCGGGGAATATCGGTTCTTGCCAAAGGTCATTAGTAGTTAGTTAATGTCGTAGTTAGTATAGTTATTATAGTGTGTCGTGTCTGATTTAGGGTCTAGTAGTCAATTCTGATAACCGGTTGAAGTTGCACTGTTTGCTGTTTTGCTATTTTGTTGCAATTAGTGTATTTGATTGATTCTGTGGTTGCTAGTTCACATAGTTGTGGGTGGAATTTTTGCACGGAAATTTATATCCACACTACTTTTATCATATAAAAAGGTTTCGAGGCACCACGATCACTCAGATCATCACTGGTTGTGAGTTCCAGAAAAATTTTCCAAGTTTTAGCAGCACTTTCTTCAAATCGTCGCAACTTTTGACCCGTAACTCGGAATTTGACGAATTTTATATCAAATCGAAGGGAATTTTCTGAATAATCTGATTTTTCTCACTTCGTCATAAAACTCCTTCGTCTGGATCCTGAAAAAGCCGTTTTACTATTTCTTTTTTATTTTACAAGTTTTATTTTCTTAGTTTTTGGTCTCTGATTTAATTGTTTGACTTGGTTCCCTTTTGAATTTTGTCCTCAAACTTTTTGTGGTATGTTTTCATGATTTTAGGGTGCTGAAAAAAATAAAGAAAAAATTTTAAAAAAATAAAAACTTTTGTTGCCTATTTTGGTCATGTATATTAGTGACAGTTTGCTATGCTTAATGGTGTTCTGTTCAGTACATGACTAGGGGCAACCCAAGCTACTTTCATCCATATAACCCTGAAATTGATAGAACTTATCACAGACTAGTTAGACAAAATAGGAACCAGTCCATAGGTAGTGAGTCTATTGAGTCTTTACATAGTGAGTCTGCTTCTTTTTCTTCTATTCCTATAAATTCTGATTCTTATTCTGATTATTCTGAAAATATGGCTCAACCTCCACCACGTGAGAGGACATTGAGGGAGCTGGCTGCACCTGATTTCACTATTGAAGATTTGTGCATCCAGTATCCCGATGACCCGTATGAGCTAAGGTCTGGACTAATTCATTTGTTGCCCAAGTTTAATGGTCTTGCAGGTGAGGATCCTCATAAACATCTCAAGCAGTTCCATATTGTCTGTGCTACTATGAAACCACATGATGTGCAAGAGGATCATGTTTGTCTTAAGGCATTCCCACACTCCCTAGAGGGGCTAGCCAAGGATTGGTTGTACGATCTGGCCCCTGGTTCTATCACAGTCTGGGATGACCTGAAGAGGGCATTTTTGGAGAAATTCTTCCCTGCATGCAGAACAACAGCAATCCGAAAGGATATATCAGGCATCAGGCAACAAAGTGGAGAAAGTCTCTATGAGTATTGGGAGAGATTCAAGAGATTGTGTGCGAGCTGCCCCCACCATCAGATCTCAGAGCAGTTGCTTATTCAATATTTCTATGAAGGTCTCAACCTCATGGAGAGAAACATGCTTGATGCTGCAAGTGGTGGTGCCCTAGGAGACATGACACCTTTAGAAGCCAGAGTCAAGATTGAGAAGATGGCTTCCAATTGTCAACAATTCCATGCAAGGGGCAACAGCGATGCAATCATAGTGAGAGGAGTGAATGATGTTGGCACAAGTTCTGGTAAGGTTGAGAAGCTTGAACAGAAGATAGATTCACTTACAACTTTGGTCACTCAATTGGCCATCAACCAGAAGAAGTTGTCCCTGCCTGCTAGATTATGTGGCATATGCTCATCCGCTGAGCACCCCACAGATGCATGTCCTTCTGTGCAGCAGCCCACGACTGGTGCTGACCAACCTGAGGCATATGCCGCCAACATCTTCAACAGTAGAAACCAGCAGCCACAGAACTTTGATCTCTCTACCAACAGATACAACCCTGGTTGGAGGAACCATCCCAACCTGAGATGGTCTGATCAGCAGCAACCTTCACAGGTTCAATTTCAGAACAATTCTAGACCACCATATGTACCTCCTCCAGTCCAGCAACAGAGACAACAACAGGCTAATTCTGCACCACCAGCTCCTAGTACTGAGCAGCAGCCTTCATTGGAAGAGCTGATGAAACAGATGACCATGCAAAATCTCCAATTCCAACAGGAAACTAGAGCATCCATTCAAAGACAAGAGGCCTCCATTCAATCTTTGACCAATCAGATGGGACAGATGGCAACAGCAATCAACACTATGCAATCTTAGAATTCTAACAAGTTGCCATCCCAAACAGTGATCAATCCAAACCAGAATGTGAATGCCATTAGTCTAAGGTCAGGGAAGACGATTGTCACACCCACACCAGAATCTGACCTCAACAAAGATGATCTAGTTTCAACCAACAAGAAGAGCCAAATGGTCGAGGAGAGTGAGCACACAAGTACCAGAAAATCCCATCCAGCTCAGCCTTCCACAAGCACAACACCTGCTGCTGCCCAACAACCACCCCCCATTCCTCTTCCTTTCCCACCAAGGGGGGTGACTCAAAGCAAGAAAATGGAAGAGATTGACAAAGAGATACTTGACACATTCAAGAAGGTGGAAGTCAACATACCCCTTCTTGATGCAATCAAGCAGATTCCAAGGTATGCAAAGTTCTTGAAGGATCTATGCACACACAAACGGAAGCTCAAGGGCAATGAGAGGATCAGCATGGGAAGAAATGTCTCTGCTCTTATAGGTAAACCCGTCCCTCATATTCCTGAAAAGTGTAAGGATCCTGGAACTTTCTCTGTGCCTTGTATCATAGGTAATACTAAATTTGAGAATGCTTTGCTAGATTTAGGAGCATCTATTAATGTTATGCCTATGTCTGTTTTCAAGTCTCTTTCACTTGGACCCCTTCAACCTACGGGTGTGGTTATTCACTTGGCAAATAGATCTACTGCCTACCCCGCAGGTTTGATAGAGGATGTCCTGGTTCGGGTTGAAGAGCTTATCTTTCCTGCTGATTTTTATATTCTTGATATGGAAGAGGACACCTCTCGTAGTGCTGTCCCTATCATATTAGGGAGACCATTTTTGAAAAAAGCCCGAACCAAGATAGATGTGCATGCAGGTACACTTTCCATGGAATTTGATGACAGTGTGGTTCGATTCAATATTTTTGATGCTATGAAACATTTTTCTGATGACCACTCTGTTTTTCATGTTGACTTGATTGATGATCTGATTGATGAGCATGTTCTAGACTTTTTGCATGATTATGATTTGCCATCTTTCACTAGCTCATTTACTTGTTCTGCATGTTCTGATTCCGAAATGTGCACTGCATGCATTGAAATTGACCAGTTTTTAAATTCTGCTACTGCATCTGTTGATTCATATGATATAGATTCAGATCATGCTAACCCTATTTCTATTTTGCATGAGTCTAATTCACTTGTTCAGGTGCAGGCGGCAGAATCCAATTCTGCTGCTCCTTTAGTTCCATCTGTGATGCAGGCACCTTTATTGGACCTGAAGCCCCTTCCTCCTCATCTCAAATATGCTTACTTGGAGGCTGAGCAGAAACTTCCAGTGATCATCTCTACCTCCCTTTCTGTTGATCAAGAGAAGAAGCTGCTGGATGTGATTAGAGCAAACAAAAGGGCAATAGGATGGACTTTGGCAGACATACCTGGTATTAGCCCCTCCATGTGCATGCATCGAATTTTATTGGAGGATGGGGCTAAACCAGTGAGACAACCCCAGAGACGGTTGAACCCCCAGATTCTTGATGTGGTGAAGAAAGAGGTCACCAAGCTGCTGCAAGCTGGCATTATCTACCCCATTTCAGACAGCACTTGGGTAAGCCCGGTTCAAGTAGTTCCCAAGAAGTCTGGGGTGACAGTTGTCAAAAATGAGAAGGATGAGCTGATTCCCACTAGAGTGCAGAACAGTTGGAGAGTCTGCATTGATTATAGGAAGCTCAACCAGGCGACCCGCAAGGATCACTTTCCTCTTCCCTTCATTGATCAGATGTTGGAGCGCCTGGCAGGTAAATCTCACTATTGCTTCTTAGATGGTTTCTCTGGTTATTTCCAAATCTGTATTGCACTAGAGGACCAACATAAGACTACATTTACCTGTCCTTTTGGTACATTTGCTTATAGGAAGATGCCTTTTGGCCTATGCAATGCTCCTGGCACTTTTCAAAGATGTATGATGAGTATTTTTAATGACTTACTTGAGCATTGCATAGAGGTCTTCATGGATGATTTTAGTGTATATGGTTCCTCTTTTGATGCATGTCTTGATAGTTTGTCTAAGGTGTTTAATAGGTGCATTGAGACTAACCTTGTCTTGAATTTTGAAAAATGTCATTTTATGGTAGAACAAGGCATAGTCTTAGGGCACATTATTTCACATAAGGGCATAGAGGTTGACCCTGCTAAGCTGCATGTAATATCACATTTGCCTTACCCCTCTTGCGTGCGAGAGGTGCGTTCTTTTCTTGGCCATGCAGGTTTCTATCGCAGGTTTATTCAGAACTTTAGCAAGATAGCCCTTCCACTATCCAACTTGCTTCAAAAGGATACCGCATTTGAGTTTGGAGACCAATGCAAGAAAGCATTTGATGAGCTAAAGAGAGCACTCACCACCACTCCCATCATCCAACCACCTGACTGGACTCTCCCATTTGAGCTCATGACCGATGCCTCGAATTATGCTTTGGGAGCAGTTCTCTCCCAAAGGGTTGGTAAGATGTCTCATGTGATTTATTATGCATCTAGGACTTTAGATTCAGCACAAGTTAATTACACCACAACTGAAAAAGAGTTGTTAGCCATTGTCTTTGCACTTGATAAGTTTAGATCATATCTATTAGGTTCTAAGGTTGTGGTGTATACTGATCATGCTGCTCTGAAGTATCTTTTGAAAAAGACAGATTCCAAACCTAGGTTGATTAGATGGATGTTGCTCCTCCAGGAGTTTGATCTTGAGATTCAGGATCGGAGTGGTGCACATAACCTTGTCGCAGACCACTTGAGTAGAATAGAGAGAGAGGAGGATGCATTTCCTATCCGGGATGACTTCCCGGATGAGCAGCTTTTAGTTTTGCATGTTTCACATCCCCCTCCCCTTATTCCTTGGTTTGCTGATATTGTAAATTATATAGTTGCATCTGTTTTTCCACCCTTGGCATCCAAAGCTCAAAGAGACAAATTGAAGAGCGATGCCAAGTATTATGTATGGGATGACCCCTATTTGTGGCGTTTTTGCAGTGATCAGGTCATTCGCAGGTGCATTCCAGACCAGGAGATCCAATCGGTTCTCCAATTTTGCCATGCTTCACCAGTTGGAGGCCACCTTGGCACTCAAAGGACAACACGAAAGGTGCTGGATTCTGGATTTTATTGGCCTACCATCTTCAAGGATGCAAGCAAAATCTGCAGCTCATGTGAGCAATGTCAAAGGGCAGGAGGCACCCTATCTTGGAGGCAACAGATGCCGCAACAACCTATGTTGTTCTGTGAGGTGTTTGATGTCTGGGGTATAGATTTCATGGGTCCCTTTCCTGTTTCTTTTGGTTTTTATTATATCTTACTTGCTGTGGATTATGTATCCAAATGGGTGGAAGCTAAGGCCACCAGGACTAATGATGCTCAGGTTGTTGTAGATTTTGTCAGGACTAATATCCTTTGCAGGTTTGGCATACCTAGAGCCATAGTCAGTGATCAAGGCACACACTTCTGCAATAGATCCATGCAAGCTTTGCTCAAGAAGTATGGGGTTGTGCACAAAGTTTCTACACCATATCACCCCCAAACCAATGGGCAAGCTGAGATTTCAAACAGAGAGATCAAGCGGATTTTGGAGAAGATGGTGAAGCCTAATAGAAAGGATTGGAGCACACGATTGGAGGATGCTCTATGGGCCCATCGGACTGCTTACAAGGCACCCATAGGGATGTCACCCTATCGGGTTGTCTTTGGTAAGGCATGCCACCTGCCTGTGGAGATAGAGCACCGTGCATATTGGGCTGTGAAGCAATGTAACTTAGCTCTTGATCAAGCGGGTGAGGAGAGGAAGCTGCAGTTGAGTGAGCTAGATGAGATCCGTTTGGAGGCCTATGAGAATTCCAAGTTCTACAAAGAGAAGACCAAGAAGCTCCATGATAGCTCAATTTGCAGAAAGGAGTTCTTGGTTGGTCAAAAAGTGTTGCTCTACAACTCTAGGCTTGGACTCATGAGTGGAAAGCTCCGCTCTAAATGGATTGGACCGTTTGTAGTCACCCAGGTGTTTCCTTATGGCACTGTGGAGATCAAGAGTGAGTCCACAGACAAGAGCTTCAAAGTCAATGGTCACCGACTCAAGCCTTTCCTAACCTCTCCTACTTTGGATGATGCACCTGTGGAGGAAGCCTCATTGGTCGACCCCATTTTTGACCCACCATGATTTAGGGAGTCTTCTTTTCTCCTTCTTTACTACTTTTATTCCACTTGTCTATATCTGTCTGATTCTGCTATTTGTTTTCCATTGAGGACAATGTGTGATTTAAGTGTGGGGGGGAGAGTAGTTTAGGTTGCATATTTTTGCTTTGATTTTTTAGGTTTTGCTAAGTTTTGGGCATTTTCTTGCATGTTTTTGCTTCATTTTAGTAGAGTCTTGGTATCTTGTGTCTGAATTCATGCATTTCTGTGTGTAAAGTTGTTTTTGATAATTAAGAGGTGGTAACACTGTGATAGAATTGTCCCTTTTGTGAGGATTTGAGCCTTAATTGTGGGTGGATTGCTATATATGCCACCTAATTTTTCTTTCATGTGTGATTGCACTCTGGATTACTTGCACTCTAGAACTTGACTTGACTCTTGTTGATACTTGATATTCCCATGCACATTTTGAAATGATTTAGGCATTGTTTTTTTCTTGAATAAGCCACTAGCCATATGAGCCTACCTTGAATGAATTTATCCTTTGATAGCCCCTTTGAGCCTTTATATCCCTTTTCTTTGTTCTTTAGCTCATTACAAGCCTATGACTGAAAAACCATGATTGTCCTAACCTTAGGGAATGTTGGAGCTTTGGAATTGTTTTGGGAATGGGTATTAAGTAAGCGAGGGTGCTTTGTTCTTCATCTCTTGTGAGTTCTGGGTTTTGCCTCTATGGTCGGTGATGTAATTATGGCTTTATCTCATTATGCCATTTTTATTGTTTCTTCTTTTCTTTCGTTCATGAAGTTCGGCAATGTAATGCAATTCAAAAAAAAAAAGAAAAAAAAAGAAAAAAAAAGAAGAAGAAGAAGAAGAAGAAAAAGAAAAAAAAATGGAATAAAAGGTTGACTGAGGCATGGAGGTTTGGAATTAGAGGTTGTTGTTATGTTTACCATTTCATTCTGGGGTGGATTGTGCTTATTTTTTTTAACTTGTTCCCCATTGCTCCTCTATTCCCTGGGTTTTAGCTACATTTCCCATATTTTTATCCTACCTTGTCCTTGGCCCCATTACAACCCTGAAAAGACCTTTTGATCTTAATGTGCATGTGTGTTGATTGTTGATGTTAGAGGCTTGTCAAGCCTATGGTTGTGTTTGTTTTTCATGATGTGCCTTGAGTGTAAACACTGATTAACCTTAAACACTTGAGTGTAAACACTATTGAGTGATCCTTGTGAGTTTCTACCATCTTTGTGACTACCCTCTTGATGTCATTGGTTTTCTTTGCATATTTGAAATAATTGGATGATGTTCATGAATGCCTTGATTCTTTGGTCCTTATTTTCTTCGTGTGCTCGATTTTGCCCATTTCTTTGCATTTCCTAGAATTCATTGTGAAGTATGTAATCTCTTAGGTTTGCATTCATTAGTTTTAGTAATCTTGTTACATGATTCACTTTGGTGCATATTGATTTTCTCAGTCCTAATTCTTAGTTTTGCCCAGGAGTGCAAAAGGATAAGTGTGGGGGTATTTGATGAGCATTTGATTTCCCATTTTTCCTTGCATTATTTTACTCCTATTATTGATACTTGTTGCCTATTTGACATTGTTTAGCTTGATTTAGTGATTTAGAGTTTATTGGACTATTATTCTGAATATTGTTTAATTTGGGATTATTTAGCCTAATTAATTCTATTTCTATTTTCAGGTCATATTTGGCACAAGGGCTTTTTGGACATTTTGGGAATGAAGATTTAATGTTGGAAGAGAAGATATATGATGAAGGGAAGATTGTAATCTATCTTTAGGATTAGTTGAGATTTAGTTATATCTTTTAAGATTTAGATTTTATCTATAAGATATTTTTAGATTTAATTTAGAGATAAGCTTTCCTTAGGATTTGGGCCCATGATTTAGGCCCGTTTTGTGATTTAAAAAGCCAAATTCGTGTAAACCCTTGGAGAGAGCTTCCATTCACGTTTTTTTACATTCTCTCTCATAGAGAAGGCTTAGTTTTGCTCTCCAAGCTTGTGGTGGCTGCTAGGGTTTCTCTCTCTTCCCTTTCTACACGTTTTTTGGTATTTTTCTTCATGGAAGGCTAAACTCTTAGGTTAAATCCCTTTGGTAATGTATCACATACTCTTGAGGTTTTATTCTTAATGCTATTTTGTTTTTATTCACTGTTTTCATGCTTATTGATATGTTATGGTTCGCTTAGTTCCATTCTATAGAGATAATCCATGTGTATGAATGCTTAATTTATGAAAACTCGTAAAAACTCCATGCTTTGGCTTTTAATGCTTAATTAGAGGTTTGGGTTTTGGGGTGAGAATTGAATTTTCGCTTAGTATTTAATTCTCACGAGTTGGACAGTGAAGAGGAAAGAAATTGATCTTTTGTGACCGATGATAGAGTTGTGAACGCGAGCCAAAGGGGTTTATCCGCTTTTCCTTATCTGTTTCTTCGTTTTAATTTAATTCTGTTTTGATTTCAATTATTCAATATTCAATATAAAAAAACCCCCCTTGTTTTCTATGCATACTATGTGTTCCACCTTTTGCTTGATAAGATATTCCTTGGGAGACGACCTAGGAGTCACTTCCTAGTACTATACTTAAACTGTTTTTATTTGTATCGGGTACGGCCTCGATCAATTAGCTAATCTTCATAATGTGTTTCACGTGTAGCAGTTGAAAAGGTACGTCCATGATCCCACCATTGTTCTTAGACTCCAACCTGATGACCTAGAAATCCATGAGAACCTAACCTTTGAAGCCATGCCTATCCGTATTGAAGATCGAAGAGTCAAGCAGCTTAGAGGGAAGGATATTCGTTTGGTCAAGGTTATCTGGATTTGTGGTGATGTGATGGAAGCATCTTGGGAATTAGAGGATAAGATGCGTCAGGATTATCCTGAGTTGTTTGTGTAAGTTGAATTTCGGGGGCGAAATTCCTTGTAAGTGGGGGAGTAGTGTAACACCCCAAAATTTTAATCCCTGATTAATGAAATGTTAATTATAAAGTTTATTATAATTAATTATTTCTATTTTTAATCTTTGATTAAAATCTATGTTTATATCGATTGGTGAATGTGTATGAATTTAGTTAGTAAGTATAATTATGCATAAAATAAATATTTTGCATATTAGTCCCTGATTTGGGACCTAGAGGTAATTATAGGAAAGGTTTTGGAGGGAAAGAAAATAAAATTATTATTTTTCAAAAACATGTCGAAATACTCGAGTATTCCTGAGACTACTCGAGTATTCTGGTCAGAGTTGCACGAGTTAGTGCGTTTGGTGAGTCACCACCAGCGATTCCCCTCCGTTGACACGAAAACACCACCCTCAACACCTCAATGGCGTCGTGTCGCTGTGCATGAGTCTCCAACCAGCCTATATAAGCCAATTGAATCCGAATTTGTGAGCATTTGGCCAAAATTCGTGTGGGTTGATTAAGTTAGGGTTCCTGAGTTCGAGCGATCGATTCTCCCTCTGTGTTTGGATTTTAGTAACAAACTATACACCAATACAAAGCTCACATCACGAGCTTTGTCTAGAGAGCAAAATCGTTAGCTGAGAGTGTGTGTGGTGGAAGAATTGAAGCTTGGAAGTGGAGCTTGTTGCTGTCAAACCATTCTCTGGAGCTTACTTTAGATTCGAATTCTGGTAAGCTCTTGCATCCAATTCACTTCAAACTTGTTTTAAATCCTAGTCTATGTTGCAGAGAATGAATTCTAACCAAAACCCCTAATTCTCTTGCATGTTAACCCATTCAAATGTTCTGATTTTGGACCTCCACTCAAACTGTCCTGCATGTGATGCTTGAAGTCGTTTTTGGTGTTTGAGGAGTTTCTCTTGCGAATTTTCTGTTGATTCACGTCAGTGAGGTAAGGGGGAAGCTTTTTATTCACTAGATAGAGTTTAAATTGCATGAATTTAATTAGAGAGCCACCAAGAGGCTCTAAGGGCTTAGATTGAATAGGGAAATTGGTTTGGAGACCAACTTGTGCTCTAAGGTTGTTTTGAGCAAGTCCCATATGATGCATGCAAGCTGTTTTGAGCTTAAATTCACAAGTTTATTGAGTATATTGCAATTTAGTATGTTGAGTTGTGAATTTTCATGTTTTATGCATAATCTTGTGATTCTTTGTCAAATCTGTAATTTGATGTGTTCCAAGTGTTTAAACATGTTCAATATATGTTATATGAACTCTGTTGATCATTGGATTGGATTAGAAATGGTTAGAATTGAAAATGGTATGTAAAAACCAAGTTTTCAGTCTGTTCTGTCTAATAATACTTGAGTAGATGGCTCGATACTCGAGTATTTCGTGATGCACCAGTGTGTCTTTTGTAACATCCCTAATTTTTAGCTTTATTATTTAATGCAATTTAAGAATTAAGAAATTTTTTTGCAAGGTTTCATCTGTAACTCGGACTTTCTCAATACTAATATATATGTATATAACCTGCCAGAATCCAGAATTTCATAAATATATGCTACTTTATTACTTATGCTCACTAGCATAAGATATAGTCATCATCATAAAGCTGTTGTTTTACAAGTTCATAAAAGTCTTCATACAATCCAAAAGAGGTTGTGATTTAAGAAGCTAAATTCACATCAAAAAGGTGGATGATTAACCACCCTCACAACCTTTACAAGTCATAATAATATGTACATCAAAATGATAGAAAGAGAGTGAGCATCAAGACAAGAAACTAAATAGTGCAGAAAGTCCAATGCATGCTATGCAACTACACTCCATCATGAGGAGCGTAGGGGTCCTCGACAGAGGGAACAGTCGGTGGATCCTCGCTATGCGTACCTAAAATTTCAACATGTATGGGGTGAGTAACTCAAATTTAGATTAAAGAAAACATTAGAAAATAATAATAAGACTTAACTAAGCACATACATATGTTCAAGCACTCTAAGGAGCAAATTTTAACATGGGCTATTATAAAGATAAAACAGTACACAAGTATCAAATAATAATGTAGTATGCGACCATATGTGTATGCTATGCACACCACACTGTTAATGACATAGTTCACAAATCCGACATTTCACAATATATTCCATTCTATTTCATTTAAACAATTTGATCGAAATTGGTGAACTAATCCATTTATGCAATCTCCTTCCACACTTTCACTTTCACTTTAACACTTAACACTTTACTTTAACACTTTACACTTTACACTTTACTCTTTCCCTTTTTATTCACAATTCCACGTCCTCACATACACCCTCCACTCTAGGGAAAAACCGGCCAGGAGTAAGCATTTCTCAACCTATAGTTGGATACTTCACCTCCACTTAGGAAGGTCCCTCATATCCACTTGCACAACACTTCACCTCCACTTAGGAAGGTCCCTCATGCGATTTGTGTTGATTTTTCCAAATCGGGCTTTAGCATAAATCACCCTCGACTGGCCCAAAGAAACCAAAGTAAATAGAATTATTATAGTTTGCATAGAACCAATCCGCAACACGGGAATCAAACCCATGCCCTGTGCAAGATCAAGGTTCTCTATAATAATTCTAATAATTTAATTTTGTCCTCATCAATCAAAAGACGTGTGTTTTTCCCCTACACCTAATGTCCCCTTTGCACCATGCATGACTCGATAACCAAGTGCTTTCCAATTGAGGTTGGAACCCTTTTTATTTTACCAAAAATCAATTTAGAGTGGTTCCTCTCACTTGGAAATTACTTGACCCTAGGTTATGTCTAACTAATAACATATTACGTTCATAATTAGCAAACATCTCACAACATTTATAAAAGCCACAATCATCAATTACAAATAAATTAAAGCATTAGACATACAACAATTACATACAAAATCTACCAACATTTAGGGCTTGCTAGACTAACTTAATTCCTATTAGTTCTAATTACAACCAATCACTCAAACACACCTAATTAAGTACCAATTATTAGTTTCTATCACTTCCCCTAAGCTAAACCCAAGCTAAACCCCCTTACCTCTTGGAGGGTAGAGGAGAACCTTCCAAAAATCTAGAGAATGCTCCAACCCAAACTCCTAGCTCCTTAGTTCTTGCCCCTAATCCCTTCTCCAAGTTCCTTGATAGCTAGAAAACTTCAAACCAAAGTTTGCACATAGTTGGGGTTTATGGGTGATTTGGGGGAATGAGAAAGAGTAGAAATTGAGAGATTGAAAGGTAGGAAATTAGTGTGGGGTGATGGGTGTTTAATTTGGGGTTTTAATTGGGTAAAACTTTGAAGATTAAGAGAATAAATTGATTGCCCTAGGAGAACAAGAAGAAGAACTCGAGCAACATGAGAGAGAAAGACACTGAAAAACTGATTTGCAAACACGTGTTTCTCAACTTAAACACAGGGGTTAATCGATTAGTTTGGCCCTTAATCGATTAACACAACCATTAATCGAGTAGCGCCAGAAGGTGCAACAAAATTTAATCGATTAAGCCACTCCTTAATCGGTTAGTGGCTGAATGTTGCTTAAAATCCAATCGATTAAGGCCCTCATTAATCGATTATTAACTCATTGAAAAATGGCTTTCTGTCACACTTCTAAGACTCTTAAGCTCTCACAACCCATTCTAACTTAGCTAAACATACACTAAGACCTACACTCAAAACACAAACTAACCTATTCTTAACTCATTCCATCTTATACTTAGCTAAATTCTAATTCTAAATAATTCTAAACACTTATAATACTAACGCAAATCAACACTTCTAAACGGAATCGAAAATTGAGGATGTTACAATTCTCCCTCACTTACCGGAATTTCGTCCTCGAAATTCAAGCCGCCTCAAAAAGGTGGGGATGAGAAATCCTGAACTTGTCCTCAAGTTCCCATGTGGCCTCCTCAACATTGTTGCGATTCCAAATCACTTTCACCAATGCAATCTCTTTTCCACGAAGTTGTTTAATCCTTCTATCCTCAATCCTGACTGGCTGCAATTCAAAAGTCAAGTTCTCCCTTATTGGAATCTCTTCTTCTGTGATAACATGGGAAGGATCAAACACATACTTGCGGAGCTGGGACACATGGAACACATCATGCAAATTGGACAATTACGGAGGAAGAGCAACTCTATAAGCCATGGATCCAACTCTTTGCTGTCGCGGCCGGGGTCCCGGGTCGCCCTCGGGGCCTCGCCTAGGAGTGGGGGTCAACTGACCCAGTATGGAGTCGCCACCGCATTTTGTTGCAAAAAACGCGGAAAAAAAATTATTAATTAAAACGGATAAAACTTGATCTTGAACTAGATAGATCTGAGCTCGGGAGTCGGTTACGAGCCGAGGAAGGTATTAGCACCTCGTTCGCCCATTCGAAAATGGTACCTTTGATTGATTTTAATTAAAAGACCTAAATAATTGGTTTGCCAAAAAATATTTGTTTTTTTATTGTTGTGCCTGGAAAGGTTGCCCTTGGTCCTACGTACCCTCATAAAATGAGGAATCAAGGCTTACGTAGTTCTTAATGTTTTAATTTTATTTTTTATATATTAAAAAAAGTTTGATGCGGAGAGGAAATATGCATAAGACCTCAACATTTAGCCAGGGAAAGGCGAATTTCCAAAACGCATATAATTGATAATTAATTAATAAAATTTATTTAATTTTCATAAAACAGTGCTTTTGTCTTCTAATATTTTTACAACTTATTTATAAGAAAAAAAATTTATATTCATATTTTTTGGTGCGGAGAGGCAATCTGAGAAATCTTTTCACTAAATTTGTGAAAAGAAAAATCGACTTACCAAAACACAACAAATTTTAAAACAGCAACAAAAAAATCTACACTTTTAATTTTATTGTTATTTTTTTAAAAAAATATATATATTTTTATATACATATTTGATGTGGAGAGGAAGGCCAAGAGATCTCACCACTATATTATTTCATGTGAGAAAAACTGACATACCAAAACACTAACATATCTAAAAGTTAATTTTTAATTTTTAATTGTTATAAGTTATTTTTAATTTAACAAAAAATAAAAAATAGAAGAAATTGAAAAAAAAAATTAATTCAAGTTGTCTTTGTCTCGGTGAATAGGAACATCAGACCATGAGGGCAAGTTGATTTTGTGCACCTCAAAGTCAGGGAGCCCCGCAATATGGCTATGATCAAATGGGTCTAATGCACAATATAAAGCAAGTAGCAGGAACATAATGCAAAACAAAGTACCGGAGTGACATAGCTCCAGATAACCCAAAAGATACTAAGAATAAAAACAAAGTGCTTGATGCAGCACACCAACTGTGATTTTGATTTTAATTACACATATTCATCCACACATTCATATAGCCATGTTGTAACACCCCTAATTTTCGTCTCCCAAATAACCGAGAAATTAATTATCACAATTAATTTATAATTGATTTATATTAGTTTTAAAGGTTTTAGTTTTTGTACATTATGTGTTTTTATATATATAAAAATATGAGATATATTTTTATATGGTTATTTTGTACAAAAATGTGAATATTGTAATTTAGTCCTTGGGTTGGGACCAAATTGCAATATTAGAAAGGTTTTTTAAGAAAGAGTAATTAAACTATTAATTTTTGAATTTTATCAGTATGTAACCGGTTAAAAGGGCTCTGTAACCGGTTACACGATGAACTCAGAAACTCTGTTAGTGGGTTTTGATGAGTAATCACTTGATTAATCATGGAATCGCCACGAACACAGCCTAAATCTTGTGGATAACACGCGTCATCATGCATGTTACTCCAATTCCTCTATAAATAGATGGATTTCTGAAGGTTTGGGGGTTGATTCTGCTAAGTTCTGTGTTGAGAGGCTGAATTAGGGTTCCTGTTTCGTGTGGGCAAATTCTCCTTCATCTCTGAGTGTTGTTAAACGAGTGATACACATCCACAAAGCTTACATCAAGGGCTTTGTGTTGACATAAAGTTTGTGAGCTGAGAGTCCTTGTGTGAAGAGAAATCACCACTAGAAGTTGAGGTTGGGAAAGCTGAGCTCTGAGTTTTCTGGTTCTGGAAGCTAGGTTTAAGATCTGATTTTGGTAAGCTCCTGCTATCCCTTGGTCCCAAATCTTTCCTAATCTCTTTAGCATGTTGTAGAGATTAAGTCCTAACTATTTTCCCCAATTTTGATGCATGTCTTCTATGTTAAATTCTCTGATTTTGGGAACCCACCGAAACTGTGTTGCATGTCCAGCAGAGAAGGAGAATTAGTGGATTTTGGTGTTCTACCTCAAATCTCTGCTCAAATCTTGTTCAAGCACGAACCCAAGGTAAGGGGGAAGCTTACTATTTGCTAGAATGAGAATAAATTGTGGTAGAATATAGGATGAGTCACCAAGAGACTCAAAGGGCATAAGTTGAAATGGTTAAATGGCTTGGAGGCCAATTTGAGCTCAATTGTTGTTTTGAGCAATGTTATCAGGATGCATGCAAGCTATGTTGATGTTAATTTCATGACTTAATTGGATATTATGTGAATTGATGCATTAAGTTGTGAAATATGTGCAGTTATGTGTAATTTGAGTATTTAAATTGAATGCATGCAAAGTGAATGTGTTTCTGTGATTAAACATGTTTACTTAAGGTATATGAACTCTTTTGAATGTTGAAATTGGTTAGATTTGAGTAATGAAAAGAATGGTTTGCAAAAACCTCATATTTCAGTGTGCTGACTGCACAATCTAACCGGTTACTCGATAATTGTAACCGGTTAGACACTGTAAAATTGTCAAAGAAAATAAGTTTCTGAAATCTGTTCTGTGGTCTTATCAATGTTACTCAAATCTAGACCCTAATTTCACTGGAATTCAATCTGAAATGAAGTTGATTTTATTGTAATAATTCAGATTGAAAATTGGGAGTTAATACCTTAACATCAAATGATAATTTCAAGAGGAAATTATGCACAAATGAAATGGGATTATGACTTAGATCTTTTGAATGATATTATGTGTTGAACTTGAGGTATTCTTTTGTGCTAAGACCTTGTTAATGGATTGAGTAGAGAATTCAAGAAAAGATTTATTGAAAATCAATGGTTTTGTATTCAGGTCTGTAATTCTAACCGGTTAGGTGATGATGTAACCGGTTAGTGCCTGAAACTTAAAAATAAGAGTTAAGTTTTTGAGTAAGGATTTTTGATACCAAATATTACATTCTCTCAATCCAGGTCTATGAGCATATGTTAAATTTAAATTCAAAGGTGAATTTTATGAGTAAAGCCATACCTCAAGATATCATTCAGAAGTTGTGTTTTTCTAAGTCATAATAATGGAATTAATGGAAAGACCAACCTTAGTAATTATGTATGCAATGCATGCATAGAGAAAGGTAATGAAATAGGTTGGCAAGGATGGTTTGTGATGTTCGGGGTACTTGACCCTGTACTCTAGGAGTACTAAACTGATTCAACCTACTTGACGACACATTCTGGGAATGTGGCCATTGTCTGGGACATGGTTTCTTGGATACGTTCTAGGAACGTGATGCACACTCTGGGAGTGGTGCTTGATTTTATTCCAAGTATGGTTTGCGATACGTTCTGGGAACGTATGTGAGTGTTCTGGGAACACATTGGTATAATAATAGAATTAAACATAAAAACCAACCTTAATGATTGTGCATCCATATAGAATGGAAGTTTGGTTGGTAGGAACGTTTATCATATTCTGGGAATATGAGGAGGGTACTCCGGGAGTACCAAATTATAACCTACTTGATGACACATTATAGATATGTGGCCAGTGTCTGGGACATGGTTTTATACGTTCTGGGAACGTATGTTAGTGTTCGGGAACACATTGATATGCAACCTACTTGATGACACATTATAGATATGTGGCCAGTGTCCGGGACCTGGTTTTTATACGTTCTGGGAACGTGGTGCACACTCTGGGAGTGGTGCTTATTATTCCAAGTATGGTTTGCTACACGTTCTGGGAACGTGGTGCACACTCTGGGAGTGATGCGTATTATCCAAGTATGGTTCGGCATTACGTTCTGGGAACGAATGTCGGTGTTCCGGGAACACAAGGGTGTATTGGATGGACGTCCAAGATGGACTTTTAGAGGCCTCAGTTGTGGGAGGAAATCATGCATCATGCCACCTGCATTGAAAGAATTGTTATGATTAACCGGGTGTGCTCATATGATTATGCATCATGATTTGCTACATGTTAACTTGTGGATGTTAGTTTAATTCTCATTTGATTATGCGAATATGTATAGCTAACCCCCATGCCCTTATTAGGTGTTGATCGTGCATCTAGCTTGCACAAGAATCAGTAAAGGGAGATGTCCCTTAGGTGCATGCAGAGTATAGAAAGTGTGGGTTGGGAACCCGTTGTGCAGATATCGAGGATCCGACCAGAAGGATGTTTGGACAAAGAACCAGTGACCAGCTCTATAACATTTCTATTTTTAATAGAACTTATACGATACATATTTGGAAAAAGGTATCATAAGAGGAATTCAGTTTCATAATTATACTTATTTGGTATTAATGGACTTGTTACACTTGATATATTTTGGGGGTACAATATGATGATTTTACTATGTTTCCGCAAACTCTGATTTTGTTAGTCAACCTCATTACTAATCAAGTGTTTGTGAAAAGGAATTTTCAAGGGAAGGGAAAATTATTATTTTCAGATCTTTTTCCAACGATAACAAGCCCAAGTTTTCATAAACTTCTTACTTTTCTTATAAAGTAAGATGATATACAAGGAGTGTTACATTTTTATGGTATCAGAGCAATGGTCCTGACTCTTGGTCCTTGGGTGTGTGGTCCAATACGCTGGTCATCGATATCTGCAATGTTTCCTGGGAAGTATGCTTTCATATACTTCCAAACTAGAGCTAAGGTTATGGGTAATGGCTCTAGATAAGTAGCTTATTCTGCTATTAAAGAGTGTTCTATGTAGTCTAAGTAGAAGTATGATAGTCGTATGCTTCTCTTTAGACATGTGGTAACCCTAAAACCATAGTGTTGGTTTATTCCGTTCTCATAGAACCAGTGATAAGGAAATCTTAAAGGAGTTGTAGTTAAGTCCTTGACTCTGAGGAGGAGTGTTTACCCTCACTCGTTTTAAAGTTAATCAACTTTTCAGACCGAGTGTAGGGCAGTTATCTTCTTAAGGATTAACCTTGTTGAGTTTGTTAGACTCTAAAGCTATCCTTTCTTTTATGGATAAGGGTATTGGTCAAAGTTTCTCAATGCCTTACCCAACCTGCTATCTCCAGTGGAACCTCCTACGAATCTTTTTGTAGTTGTTTCCAAGGTATGTCTGAATCGTTCCATTAAGGTATTAGACTTTGTCTATCTACCTGTGTCATGATTACATTTGATCTTAAGCACGGTTTGGAAGCTGAGAGATCATGTAATTATGATTAATGACGATAGAACAACCCTGTATTGAGATTCCCAAGTTTTGGATCTGGAATCCAATGAACCCATGTGTTGCTTCTGGGCAGCAGTGAGGGAGAAAGGGGGTTAAAGAAATGCTGGTTGTATGAAATGACGGCAGGTTTACCCTTGAGTAAATCGATAGAGTTTGAAATCAAGTTAATTCTTGAAACTGATTCTATCTCTACTATTTTTATAATACGGTACCATCGGGAATGGTTAAATGGAAAGAAACACGTAGAGAAATTTCTAAAGTGGTTATGGTTGGACCAGGATAAAGGAGTCTAAGTGTTTTCTAAGAGTGAGTTGAGGTTGGATTAACCCCGAATCAGGATTCGGGACAGGGATACACTTAAGACCGCATTTTTCATCTCGATACGGACATTATGAGTAGGAAATAATGTCGTTCGGATTGACTAATGCACCTGTTCTTTTATGGATTATAAGAACTGGACCTTTAGATTATATTTGGATTCGTTTGTAGTTTATCCTAAGAATCCGGAGGAGCATGAAAAACATCTCAGGATTGTGTTGAGAATCCTGCAAGAGGAGTAGTTGTGTGCTATGCTTACCAAATATGAGTTTTGGTTGAGCCAAGTTAAGTTCGCAGGGCACGCGATCTTTAAAGTAAGAAGTTCTTAGGGCGGGCTGGATATTATCGCCGGATTATTGAGAGATTTTCTAAGATCGCATGGCCTTTGACCTAGTTGACTTGGAAAGATCAACTGATGGTATTGAATGATAGGATGTTGTTTAATTATGGTGGGGTAGTGATGGATTACACCCCAATATAATATGATTAGTTCAAGATGAATTATGGAAATTGTGAGTAGACTATGATTTAAATCATTTCAGTGATGAATTCAGTGGGAATCAAGGTATTAGATTATGATTAAATCCTATTTTGAGTTGGATTGGACGATGTAAAGAAAATGGTTCTTTGGTTTTTATTTCTGAAACAATACTTCATAACCGGTTAGAGTTTCTTGTAACCGGTTAGAAGCTGAAAGTTTAAATTAAAAATTTAAGTCAATTGTAAAGTAACTTTTGGTATCAATAAACATCTTCCTCCAATCCAAACTCAATGTCAATCATCTAATTAAAATTTGAAGAAGGATTTAATGTGATGCCTTGATTCATCATTGAAATTGATTTAAGAGGATTGAATCCTAATACTTATGGATTGATCGAGAGTTGAAATTAAGGAGCTACTCCAATTAGAGAAGGTAGAGAATTGAGCTGGATGATGCAAAGGAAACATTAGGTACTAAGTTAAGAAGGTGGTAATTCATGAACAAGTTTGGAGTTCGAAAGTATGAATGACAATAAGAAGAGGAAGAGTTGAATGTAAGATAAAGGAGATGGATGGAGTTTCTTTAAGATTATGGCTTTGATGCTCCATCCTGGCATAGCAAACGTAGTTGCAGACGATTTGAGCCGATAGGCTATTCTTGTGAGCTCAATGATGGTTAAGGAGGTTATTCTGATCGAGGAGTTCAGAGACCTAAGTCTGGTAACACAAGAGGAACCATCTAGCGTTAGATTGGAAATGTTGCAAATAATCAACGAATTCTTGAATCGGATTCGTGAATTTCAACCAGGAAATGAGGAGTTAGATTTCTATGAAGAAATGAATGAGATTTAATCTTTAGAATTAAAGTCTGAGATTATGGATATTAGAAAGTATATTATGGAAGTAAGGGATTTAGGAAGTGTTTTCGGGTACAACCTAGATGAGAAATTCAAAGGCATGAATTTCAAGAATAGATTATGTTCGAACCCAAGTTAGCTATCAACTATCAAGGAATAAGGAATTTCTCGATGTTGGTAAGCACGTATGAGGACTATGGGAAAGTACATGAATTTCATGCGAGAAATGTTTGAGTTCAGAATAAGAGAAAGAATGATGAAATACAGGCCCAACTGGAGAAATAGGAAAAGTAAATAGGAGAATATCAACCACTGAAATATCAAGGTTAAGGAATCCTCGATTGAAGAAAGGTGTCTGAGGAGGAAATAGGGAAGGAAACATTTGTCCATCTCAAGGTGAAAACTGTGAGGCACATCACTTGGAGTTTAGTTGTGATGTACCTAAGGGAATAGTAAATTCCGATTGTAGGAAGCTGGAGTATTATTCACCGAATTGTCTTGAAAGAAAAGGTGAGAAAGGATTGGACAGCAAGCGAATCCAGCACAAAAAGAATTCACCGGCTGAGATGAGAGTTGAGTGTAATCCTGACGTAAACAACCCAAGCCTATCTCTTCCTTTGATCTGAATTAACGTAGTCAAATGTTTTTCGATTACGTTAATCTAATCGTTTGAGAATATCAATATCATGTAAGTTCAACTTCAATTTTTCTATGATCAAAACCCTTATCACAATTGGATGTGATAATATTTGTGGACACTACAGAAATAGAAAGATCAGTTATGACTAGAGAGATTAACAACCACCGGGATAGGACAAATCTTTGTCTCCCCAACGGAAATGTCTCTAGAACTTGACTATCTAACTAAGTTTGATAGTGATAATTACCCTACCTTTAAGTTCATCTAACTTAAAGACCTGTCGTATGGTCTTTCTTGCGAAAGATTATATCTGAAAGGAATGATTTTGTTACTAATGGTTTGAATATTAGGACTGATCACGCTAATGTATCAAATTATTAAGGAATAAGGTTGTAACACCTAGGATTAATTACCCTTAATTCCCCTTATAATAAAAATACGGACTTAAAAATTCCTTTTTTATTATATTAAAATCAACCGTCAAACGGATGGAGTTTTGTTTGTTTTTCGGACTAATCCAAAATTCAACCTGTGATAAACAATTTTAATTAAAAGCAACCAATAGCCAGCAGAGCTTCTGATTACATATATAAATCATAACAAGGCCCAACGGGCTCCAAGTATATCAGAGTATATTAATTAATCAGAGTAGTAGCGGAAAAATAATAAGTTTGAGTATTAATACCAAAGGTTATAACTTTAGTAAAACAAAACATCCTAAGCCTCAATCAAAATAAGCACATTAAGTTTTACATCCAAATAATCATAAGAGGCTTAAGTTCATACTAGATCCTAAACCCATAACACCCTACTCTCCCTGTAAGGGAAAGTACTCCTGCTCGGCCGGGGGCTGTGCCAGCTCAATCTCCGTACCTGTAAAATGTAAGGGAGTGAGCATTGCACATGAAATAGAAAGCAGTTTCTAACTAGACATAATAACCCGCTAGGTCAAACACAATTAGTAAATAAGCATATATTCATACATTGCACACCAAACTCAGTTCATTTTGTCCATAATCATTCTTCATATAAGTTTCCATTTTTTATTATTCATCACAATATTCATTTTCCTTTTCTTTTCTTTTCATTCTGAAGATGTATTTTACACCATCGTACTTCACCTCCACACCGGAAGGTACCTCATACTTTTCCTTATTTAATTTATGTGTCCCTCAGGTCAGAGGTCAACACCCATTCATTATAATTCATTTTGTGTCCCTCAGGTCAGAGGTCAACACAGCAATTTCTTAATTCACGGTGTGTCTCTCAGGTCAGAGGTCAACACACCAATACACATTTTATCCAGTGTCCCTCAGGTCAGAGGTCAACACACATCAACAATTTATACATTTCGTGTCCCTCAGGTCAGAGGTCAACACAGTTTAACATCTTATTCTTAAAAATACATTTCGCGCCATTGTACTTCACCTCCACACCGGAAGGTACCTCATACAATGTGGCCTAGGGATACTTCACCTCCACACCGGAAGGTACCTCATATCGTTGTACTTCACCTCCACACCGGAAGGTACCTCATACCATCGTACTTCACCTCCACACCGGAAGGTACCTCATACAATTTGGCCGGTGGGTACTTCACCTCCACACCGGAAGGTACCTCATACAACCACCAAAATTATACTTTTAACATCATTCTAATTATTTGGTGCCTCAAATCAGAGGCCAAGAATTTTACACTTTCTCATCCAATCAATCACAGCACATTTAATCATAACAAGCTACAAGTCAATACATAATCATTCATATATTACCTTTATTCATTTCCTTTCTCAACCATCATTATCTTTCACATTGTATTCTAATTTATAACCCAACATTTGAATTGCCCTTCATTTTTAGTTTACATATATCATCTTTTACTCTTGTTTGCACTTAATCATTTTATTCCCTTTTTCCTATTTTCACATTTCAACTCATAAGATACGACCCTTGTACACAATTGTTAATACTTAATATTTATTCTCATTTAGCATTTAGACACAACTACACACCTTCATCACATATGGACATTTTCATCCCATCTTCTTCCTATGTCAATTTCCTCCACAACACATATATATAATAGCTACAGTAATTGATTACCATTTAATTCACGACTTTACAAATAAAACCAAAATCATAGAAATCGTTCATATCCTCTTTCCTACCATGTTACCAAAATCTTCTTGTACTTCATTATCATCATTAACAAAATTTCATTTAGCAAATTATTCATTCTCAAAATAGTGGGTTTCCTTTTCCTAATCTTAACATCAAATCATCATGCATATTCAATTAATTAAAATTGTATATTCAATATCCTAGGGATTTATAATCTAGTTTTCTCCCCTAACACATAACCCTAACAAGCATTATATACTAACTAGACCCAACTTCCTAGAACAAGGCAAAGCTCACTATATCCACCCCCTTACCTCAAATACTCAGAGATAAGAAGATTCCAAATGCCCTATGCTTGAGTTTTGCCCACCAATAAGATACCAAACTCCAAGATTAGGATAGAACCTAAAACAGAGAGCCATAAAAGAGAGGGATTATCATTTGTGTCATGATTCAAACCAAGAATCAAATAAAAATAGAGTTTCTAATGCCTAGTGTTGAAAAACCACCATCAATGGTAGAGAGAGAGAAAAACGAGTTTTGAAAGGAAAGGAGAGGAACCCACCCACAATCACTTACTTGAAGGTGATAATAACACTCCTTGATGATGGAAGGAGTGCCACACACTTGATTCTTGGCCAAATGGAAGTGAGAGAAACTTGAACCCTAGAGGAGAGAGAAAGCACGAATTTAGAGAGGGAAAGAAGAAATCAAAGATTAAACATTTACCTGAAAGAAGAAATTACAATGATAGGGATGCAAGGATCACTTGTTCTTGGTTGATCTTGAGGAAATAAAATGAAACCCCTATGAGGAAGAGAGGGGAGCTCGTCAGTTGAGTGAGATGAAGAAGAGGAAGGGTTTGTGAGGGAGAAGTGAGTGAAAAAGGGAGGGTATTATGTTTAATGGTGAAGGAGAATGAGTGGATGTGATTAAAAGCCCAAAATAAAGATGCTCTTTGTGTGGAGGAGAGTGCATCACGTGCACTCTCTTTCTCTTTTTTTTTTTGTACAGACCCTAAAATAATCGATTATCTTGACCTGATAATCGATTATTCCTTCAATGCAACATTTTTCAGTACATTTATCAGAGCCTAAATAATCGATTAACCCCCTAAATATAATCGATTATTACTCAAAATAATCGATTACTTTACCCTTGTAATCGATTAAATTGCTGCAACATCTTAGGTGCTTCCACCAGAGGCCTTATAATCGATTACTGCCCTGTAGAATAATCGATTACTTCAGTGAAAAGTTATATTTTGAGGATTTTTCTAACTCCAATTCCTTTCCTTAGGCTCAATACTCATTTAGGGTTGGATTGATACCCAAAACCTTCCCCAAATCTTGGAAATTCTTCCTAAATATTTAGCATAATCCATATTATGCTTGAATTAAAATTAGGGATGTTACAAAGTCATACAAATGTTTCTTTGATCGTGCTCGAGAGATCAGAGTGCGCAGCCCAAAAAGTTGATTGAAAAGTGTATTATTCAAAAGAATATTTTTTAAAAGAAATTCTTTCACATAAGAGTTTTATCCGAAAAATCCTTGTGGTTTAGTTTGGAAAGTTTTTCCTGAAGAGTTTTATTTGAAATGTTTCAAAATACAAGGATTATATAGAAACTCTTTTAAGTGGGGGAGGACCCTAAAGAATTAATTTTTGGAAACAAGATGAAGTTTCTAGTATAAAAACACTTTGGAAAAACGGAAAATTTTAGAAGATGAATTTCGGGGACGAAATTCCTTTTAAGTGGGGGAGTAGTGTAACACCCCTAATTTTCGTCTCCCAAATAACCGAGAAATTAATTATCACAATTAATTTATAATTGATTTATATTAGTTTTAAAGGTTTTAGTTTTTGTACATTATGTGTTTTTATATATATAAAAATATGAGATATATTTTTATATGGTTATTTTGTACAAAAATGTGAATATTGTAATTTAGTCCTTGGGTTGGGACCAAATTGCAATATTAGAAAGGTTTTTGAAGAAAGAGTAATTAAACTATTAATTTTTGAATTTTATCAGTATGTAACCGGTTAGAAGGGCTCTGTAACCGATTACACGATGAACTCAGAAACTCTGTTAGTGGGTTTTGATGAGTAATCACTTGATTAATCACGGAATCGCCACGAACACAGCCTAAATCTTGTGGATAACACGCGTCATCATGCATGTTACTCCAATTCCTCTATAAATAGATGGATTTCTGAAGGTTTGGGGGTTGATTCTGCTAAGTTCTGTGTTGAGAGGCTGAATTAGGGTTCCTGTTTCGTGTGGGCAAATTCTCCTTCATCTCTGAGTGTTGTTAAACGAGTGATACACATCCACAAAGCTTACATCAAGGGCTTTGTGTTGACATAAAGTTTGTGAGCTGAGAGTCCTTGTGTGAAGAGAAATCACCACTAGAAGTTGAGGTTGGGAAAGCTGAGCTCTGAGTTTTCTGGTTCTGGAAGCTAGGTTTAAGATCTGATTTTGGTAAGCTCCTGCTATCCCTTGGTCCCAAATCTTTCCTAATCTCTTTAGCATGTTGCAGAGATTAAGTCCTAACTATTTTCCCCAATTTTGATGCATGTCTTCTATGTTAAATTCTCTGATTTTGGGAACCCACCGAAACTGTGTTGCATGTCCAGCAGAGAAGGGGAATTAGTGGATTTTGGTGTTCTACCTCAAATCTCTGCTCAAATCTTGTTCAAGCACGAACCCAAGGTAAGGGGGAAGCTTACTATTTTCTAGAATGAGAATTAATTGTGGTAGAATATAGGATGAGTCACCAAGAGAATCAAAGGGCATAAGTTGAAATGGTTAAATGGCTTGGAGGCCAATTTGAGCTCAATTGTTGTTTTGAGCAATGTTATCAGGATGCATGCAAGCTATGTTGATGTTAATTTCATGATTTAATTGGATATTATGTGAATTGATGCATTAAGTTGTGAAATATGTGCAATTATGTGTAATTTGAGTATTTAAATTGAATGCATGCAAAGTGAATGTGTTTCTGTGATTAAACATGTTTACTTAAGGTATATGAACTCTTTTGAATGTTGAAATTGGTTAGATTTGAGTAATGAAAAGAATGGTTTGCAAAAACCTCATATTTCAGTGTGCTGACTGCACAATCTAACCGGTTACTCGATAATTGTAACCGGTTAGACACTGTAAAATTGTCAAAGAAAATAAGTTTCTAAAATCTGTTCTGTGGTCTTATCAATGTTACTCAAATCTAGACCCTAATTTCACTGGAATTCAATCTGAAATGAAGTTGATTTTATTGTAATAAATCAGATTGAAAATTGGGAGTTAATACCTTAACATTAGATGATAATTTCAAGAGGAAATTATGCACAAATGAAATGGGATTATGACTTAGATCTTTTGAATGATATTATGTGTTGAACTTGAGGTATTCTTTTGTGCTAAGACCTTGTTAATGGATTGAGTAGAGAATTCAAGAAAAGATTTATTGAAAATCAATGGTTTTGTATTCAGGTCTGTAATTCTAACCGGTTAGGTGATGATGTAACCGGTTAGTGCCTGAAACTTAAAAATAAGAGTTAAGTTTTTGAGTAAGGATTTTTGATACCAAATATTACATTCTCTCAATCCAGGTCTATGAGCATATGTTAAATTTAAATTCAAAGGTAAATTTTATGAGTAAAGCCATACCTCAAGATATCATTCAGAAGTTGTATTTTTCTAAGTCATAATAATGGAATTAATGGAAAGACCAACCTTAGTAATTATGTATGCAATGCATGCATAGAGAAAGGTAATGAAATAGGTTGGCAAGGATGGTTTGTGATGTTCGGGGTACTTGACCCTATACTCTAGGAGTACTAAACTGATGCAACCTACATTATGACACATTCTGGGAATGTGGCCATTGTCTGGGACATGGTTTCTTGGATACGTTCTGGGAACGTGATGCACACTCTGGGAGTGGTGCTTGATTTTATTCCAAGTATGGTTTGCGATACGTTCTGGGAACGTATGTGAGTGTTCTGGGAACACATTGGTATAATAATAGAATTAAACATAAAAACCAACCTTAATGATTGTGCATCCATATAGAATGGAAGTTTGGTTGGTAGTAACGTTTATCATATTCTGGGAATATGAGGAGGGTACTCCGGGAGTACCAAATTATAACCTACTTGATGACACATTATAGATATGTGGCCAGTGTCTGGGACCTGGTTTTATACGTTCTGGGAACGTATGTTAGTGTTCGGGAACACATTGATATGCAACCTACTTGATGACACATTATAGATATGTGGCCAGTGTCCGGGACCTGGTTTTTATGCGTTCTGGGAACGTGGTGCACACTCTGGGAGTGGTGCTTATTATTCCAAGTATGGTTTGCTACACGTTCTGGGAACGTGGTGCACACTCTGGGAGTGATGCCTATTATCCAAGTATGGTTCGGCATTACGTTCTGGGAACGAATGTCGGTGTTCCGGGAACATAAGGGTGTATTGGATGGACGTCCAAGATGGACTTTTAGAGGCCTCAGTTGTGGGAGGAAATCATGCATCATGCCACCTGCATTGAAAGAATTGTTATGATTAACCGGGTGTGCTCATATGATTATGCATCATGATTTGCTACATGTTAACTTGTGGATGTTAGTTTTATTCTCATTTGATTATGCGAATATGTATACCTAACCCCATGCCCTTATTAGGTGTTGATCGTGCATCTAGCTTGAACAAGAATCAGTAAAGGGAGATGTCCCTTAGGTGCATGTAGAGTATAGAAAGTGTGGGTTGGGAACCCGTTGTGCAGATATCGAGGATCCGACCAGAAGGATGTTTGGACAAAGAACCAGTGACCAGCTCTATAACATTTCTATTTTTAATAGAACTTATACGATACATATTTTGGAAAAAGGTATCATAAGAGGAATTCAGTTTCATAATTATACTTATTTGGTATTAATGGACTTGTTACACTTGATATATTTTGAGGGTACAATATGATGATTTTACTATGTTTCCGCAAACTCTGATTTTGTTAGTCAACCTCATTACTAATCAAGTGTTTGTGAAAAGGAATTTTCAAGGGAATGGAAAATTATTATTTTCAGATCTTTTTCCAACAATAACAAGCCCAAGTTTTCATAAACTTCTTACTTTTCTTATAAAGTAAGATGATATACAAGGAGTGTTACACATGTGATAACAATCAGTATATAAAAAAATGTTACTTTTTCTGTAAGAAGGAGCTTATACCCACAGGCACCATTTTCATAAACCAAAAGACCATGACTTTAACCCATTATACCCATTGATCAATTACATCAGTAACACAGAAGAGAAAAAATAAAAGAAAAAAAAATCAATTGAACACAGGAAGCAACAAGCAATCAAAGTTATATCAGACTGGATCTAAAATAAATCAAAACATTAACAAAATATTTCATACCTATGAACTCCACAATTGATGAGCAAAAAAAATCTGCCTCAATCAACACTCGAATTACACCGGAGATAAAAAAAATAAAAAAAATAAAATTATGTGTACTTATTTTTTATTGATTGTCTTCACTGCTATATTGCCTCCGGTCCGCTTCACCTTCTCCCTCTTTCTTTTTCGTTCTCCCCATTTTTACTGCCTCCCCTTTGTACTTGTTGCTATTTTGTTTTTATAATCCTTGAATGTTGAATCAAAGAGAAGAAAGAATCAATCCGAATCATGCACAATTGATTTTCACCCTTGCAAAACACGTGCTTGAAGATTAAGGAGGAGAGACCGGATTTCACGCAGGGAACAGAGGAGATGAGAAGAAACGCGATTCTCCTTCACTGCTGATGCGGATTCCTCATGAAGAGAGTGAGAAGAATCGTGATTTTGGTTTAGGAATCACAAATTGATTCGCGATTAGAAAAGGAAGAAGAAATTTTAGGAGATGAAAATCAATAATTGATTGGAGATTGAGAATGATTTTGAGATTGGAGATTTAGGTTTTTTTATTTGAGGAAAGGGGGAGAAAAAGAAGAAGCAGCGGCTGCTGCTTGTTTGCTGCGTTGAACGTTGAGAATGGAAGGGAATTAGGTTTGGAAATTGCCTTTTGGTGGCATGGTTTAGGCCGTTCCAAACCCCTTTTCTTTTTTTTTTTTAAATTAAGCTCTTTTCTCTTTAAATTTTTTTTAAATAAAACCCAGAAATAACTTAATGCACAAGAACAAAAAAAACAAACTTTTTTATTTTTTATTTTAAAACCCTTTTTTTTTTAATTCTTTTTTTTTTAAAAAGTAACTCAATACACAAGAATAAAACATTCAAACAAGCTTTTTATTTTTTAAAAAAAAATAAAAATTTAATTAACCAAAAATTTTTACAAAATAATACTTTTGACCCCAGACAAAATTGGGCTACAACTTCCCCTCTTTACTTGTTTCTTATCAGAGAGCAAGCAAACCGTGGTTTGCAGGCTATCATGGTAAGGAACGAGTAAAGAAATAATACTTCGCTATTTCTGTCAGGATATCACGATAGCCTAATAACAACAATGATTCTTCGACATTTCTGTCAGGATATCACGAAAGCCTAACCAACATCAAAATGACTTTAGCGTTTATGCCGGGTGTTAAAAGACCCAAAATGATTTTCGACATCTCTGTCGGGGCATCAAAAAGCCCAACCAACATCAAAATGACTTCAGCGTTTATGCCGGGTGTCAAAAGACCCAAAATGATTTTCGACATCTCTGTCGGGGCATCAAAAAGCCCAACCAACATCAAAATGACTTTAGCGCTCACGCCGGGTGTCAAAAAACCCAAAATGATTTTTGACATTTCTGCCAGGGCATCAAAAAGCCCAATAACAACTATGATTCTTCAGAGTTTCCGCCAAGATATCACGAAAGCCTAATAATAACGATGATTCTTAGACATTTCTATCAGGATATCACGATAGCCTAATAACAACGATGATTCTTCGACATTTCTGTCAGGATATCACGAAAGCCTAACCAACATCAAAATGACTTCAGCATTTATGCCGAGTGTTAAAAGACCCAAAATGATTTTCGACATTTCTGTCGGGGCATCAAAAAGCCCAACCAACATCAAAATGACTTCAGCGTTTATGTCGGGTGTCAAAAGACCCAAAATGATTTTCGACATCTCTGTCGGGGCATCAAAAAGCCCAACCAACATCAAAATGACTTCAGCGTTTATGCCGGGTGTCAAAAGACCCAAAATGATTTTCGACATCTCTGTCGGGGCATCAAAAAGCCCAACCAACATCAAAATGACTTTAGCGCTCACGCCGGGTGTCAAAAAACCCAAAATGATTTTTGACATTTCTGCCAGGGCATCAAAAAGCCCAATAACAACTATGATTCTTCAGAGTTTCCGCCAAGATATCACGAAAGCCTAATAATAACGATGATTCTTAGACATTTCTGTCAGGATATCACGATAGCCTAATAACAACGATGATTCTTCGACATTTCTGTCAGGATATCACGATAGCCTAATAACAACGATGATTATTCGACATTTCTGTCAGAATATCACGAAAGCCTAACCAACATCAAAATGACTTCAGCGTTTATGTTGGGTGTCAAAAGACCCAAAATGATTTTCGACATCTCTGTCGGGGCATCAAACAGCCCAACCAACATCAAAATGACTTTCGACGTTTGTGTCGGGCGTCAAAGGACCCAAGATGATTCTTTTAGAATTTTTATCTTTGAATAATCAAGTTTTGGTAATGCAAACAATGCAAATAGTAATGAATAGAAGACAACCAATGCAAATGATATTGTTAATGAAAAACTGGTATGTTGCAACTGGTATAATGCAATGGATAATGTAACTGGTACAAATGATGTCAAAAATGAATAATGCCAGATGAACTTAATGCAAATGATGTTAATGACAATGAAAAAATGAATATGATTTGGAATCAACAATGCAACTCTAACTTTTTATATTGTAAACCCATCAGGAATTAATGCGTCTAAAATGCAATTTTTTTTACAAGATAAACTGGTTTCAACCCTTTTGCTCTTGAACACCAATATCGGGCCATACCAAAATCTAATCAAGACAGGCATGGGCAAACCCTTAACAACTTTCTTCTTTAATAAGATCTTTTGAAAACTCAGCAATCAAACATTTTCAATAATCAATATCATCAAAACAACCAGAACTTGTCCAAAACCTGCCCAGTGCTTTCAAAACAATGCCTCAACATTTTTCAATTAGAGCTCAACAATTAATTTCTTCAAAAACTGCCCCAATTTACTGTCTCATCAACAAATGCAATGGAATGATCAATACTTCTAATTTCTCTTCAAAAACTGCCCCAGTATCTCATTCAAGAATTTATTCAACAAAATTTTCCAAAACTTCCCGAGTTGACTACATTAGCAATATTTGCAAAGGAACGAACAATCCGCTTGACCTCTCTTCAAAACTGCCCCCGTATTTCCTTCTAGGGTTTGTTAAAAACTTTCAAAACTGCCCCAGTTTGCTTGGCTAGCAACAAAACTTTTCAAAACTGCCCCAGTTTGGCAAATGTTTCACCAAGGGTAGCGAATCTTCAAAATTGCCCCAATGCAACCTTCAAGACTTCTTTTCTGGTCTTATTTGCAATTTTCAATATTTTTTTGATAAAAACAAACTGGTTTGCGTTTGAGGATATTTATTTATTTTTTTTGCCCTAAATTTTGCCTAGGAAACCCAATGTAGGTTCCTAGCGGGTTTTATCTTATGATCCTAATTTTTGCCTAAGCCGCCTTTTTCGAGTTTTACGACTCAATGAATCTCTCTAACTTTTGCCTAGGTGGTCCTTTTTTAGGATTTTCAACCTAGCGAGCTCTTTTTTTCAACTTTTCTTTTTCAAACACAAAATTTCTTAATTGGTTTTGAATTGATCGAAAATTGCAAATCTTCTTCATTCATCTTGCTCAAGGTTAGGACTTCCTCAAAGAACAAAGGATCTCTCATAATTCAAAGACCATCAGTTTCTGTTGAAGAACAATCATTTGAAGACAACCTTATCCTCTGGAAATCTCAAGGCCATAATCACTTTAGCATGAGCCCTCATCATTCTCTGGTATAGTCAATTGCGGCGAACTGCGACCGGGCACTTTCCAACAACTATATTCGACCGATCAAGTTCCCTTCAACTCCTTTTTCTCACATAACTTCTTAACAAGAAAAACTAATGTAATGATCATATGAACATGGAAAATATTTGGATGATGGGAGTAATTAATTCATGCATTAAAAATGAGATATATTTCATCAAAGTTTCAATTAAATTTAATGAAGTCAGCATTTCTCCGCCCTAGTGTGTAACTCAAGCAAACCAATCCTCAACGAGGTCTTTTAAAGCTTGTAATGTGGCCTGGCTAGGGGTTAACAATAAAAGGTATAAGGCTCAAAATTTTTATTTCCCTTCCTTTCTCCTTTCTCTTCAATTCCCTATTTTCTCAACAGATTTTGCACAACACTCAAATCATCAAGAGGATTTTCCAAAAGGTTGTAACATGGTCTGGGGGTAATAATGTGGCAAATGAAAGAATGGATATAAAGGCCCAAAATTTATGTTGAGTTTTAAATGAGAATCTTTCATTCAGAAGGATTGAAATTTTTTTCATCACATAATGGATTCATGGGCTTTGCCTTATTTAGACAAGCACACTCACTTTTTGCTAATTTTTTTTTGTTAAATTTTTTTGTGCTTGCCTACATCCATTTTTTTGATTTTTTTGTGATTGTACTTTTGACCATGAAAATTGCCTTCCTTGGTTTGATTCTCATTAATACTCAGGTAAAATATTTTTGGTTTAAAAGAAGAAAATTTTTCTTGTTGGGCTCAATGGGGTGAACAATGGATGAAATGTGTTTGGATTTGTGAAATAAAAAGTAATCCTACTTGATATTTGCATGCTGGCAAAAACTATTGACAAACTACCCATCCCGGTTTATCACATGTTGTTGGTTTGAGAGAAATGATCTCCACTTCAAAATGTCTAGGCTCAATGGGGTGACTAGGGATATCTCCTCAGTGTTTGGGAATTCAACAAAGCCTTATGTCACTGGAAGGACTTGCTTGAGAGTCCACACTATCTTGGGTCTTACATTTGCATCATCCTTCCTTTAATTTCAAATTTGAATCAAATATCTCAAATTAATGCAGGAATCAATTTTTTTTTTTGGAAGTGCGGTGAGATGGTTTATTCACATGATCAAAACATTAGTAAATAATTGTTAAAGAAAAATGCAATGTAAATGAAAATTTCATTAAGGAATAACTTTGAGATGGCCAAAAATGACCTACACTTATTGAAGACAGAATGAAAAACATGGATGCACACTATCTAGTGCCCACTGCAAAATTGATTAGCTTGTGTGATTAGGCAGAGGTTCGTTGTTCATATCAGGAGCGCTGACTTGAAAGCTTAATGAACCACGATCTATCAGATTCTGAACTTGATGCTTCAAATTAAAACAGCCTTCCAAAGAGTGTCCTGCAACACCCATGTGGTAATCACAACGTTGATCAGCTTTATACCATGGAGGTGGTGGGTCAAGTGAAGGGATTTTTCCAGGCTGTGGTTCAAGTACTCCTTGCTTCAGCAAATACTGATAAAGTTCAGTGTAGGTCATAGATATTGGATCGAACTGTCTTCTTGGCTTTTCTTGTCCAGTATAAGATGGTTTGAAGTTAATGACTGGTGAAGAATGATCCTGTGGGGTGAATGAGTTTCTTTGATTTGTGGGCTTGGCTTGGTTTTGGTGAGTTTGCTTGCCTCTTCTTTCAATCATCACCGCATTGGTTTCTCCTCCATTATTCATCATTAAACCAGGCTTCTTTGTACCAGAAGGATCCCCTCGATCTCCATTAGACATCTTTCCAAATCTGAGTCCTCCGTCGATCTTTTCACCCACTAGTATCATGTCGACGAAGTCTGCAGTTATGAGACCAACCATCTTCTCATAGTAAGACCTTGGCAAGGTATCTAAAAACATTGAGTTCATCTCCCTCTTAGTTAGTGGAGGGTCTACTTGAGCAGCCATAGCCCTCCACCTCAAAGCATACTCTCTGAAACTTTCAAAGTTCTTTCTGGTCATGTTCTGCAGTTGTGTGCGATCAGGTGCTATATCCATGTTGAATTTGTATTGATTGATGAAAGCTTCAGATAGATCTTCAAAAGTACGAATTTGACCTTTTTCCAACCTCATGTACCAACTTGATGCAGCCCCAATAAGACTGTCTTGAAAAAAAATGAATCATCATCTTGTCATTTTCAGCATGATTGGTCATTCTCCTTGCATACATGGTCAAATGCTCTCTAGGACAAGTGGTACCTCGATACTTTTCGAAATCGGGTACCTTAAAGTCAGGAGGCACCACTAGCCCCGGCACTAAACACATATCCATGGTGCTTTTGATCCAAGATTGGTTATTCCCCTTCACAGCTTCCAACCGGGCTGCCAGAAACTCTAGCAGTTCTTTGGTCTCAGGGTCAGAATAAGTTTTTTCCACTTTGATGGTTGCAATAGAATCGGGTTTGTAACATGGCGATTCTGTAGAGGGATTAAGATGAGGAATAACTTTGGGCTGAGGATCTTTCGGAGGCTGAGAGGAATCTCCAAGATTTGTGACAGGTTGTTCATCTTCACCAGGCATCTCGAAATTCACCCTCATCAATCTTTCTAGCATTTGCCCGACCTTAGTCATTTGCTCCACTGACTGACCCATCGTATCCATTTGCTCTTTCATTCGGAGCATTTCCGCTCGAAGCTCTTCTATGCTCTCATTTTCAGCAGCCATGATCTTGGTTCTTAGTCTGGTTTGGTACCGGTGTTTATGAGCAATAGTGACAAAACCTAGACTTGTTCAAAAATATATTTTTTAGATTTTTGCTTTATGAATGAAGCACTTGAACATGACTAAATGATTATGCAAAAATGCATGATGCAGTGCCCTTAGAATCCAAAAGATCCTATATGGGGGCGATTAATCCTTCATTACCAATATGAGGTATCGGGATGGATTGATAGCATTCATATAGTTCTGGCCAACTTCAGAACGACGGTGGATCGCTCCAAAATTTTTATTCGTCTTATTGAAATGAAATGTTATGATACAAATGCAAATGCATACCCCTAGGGTAAGTGACCCTAATTGGGGGATATTAAACCTTCATTGCAAAATACAGGATGTCAGACTGAATTGACAATAACCATATAGTTCGGGCCCACTTGGAACAACGAGGGATTATCCCAAGTGAATTGATGGATATGAAAATGAAATTTACCCTTAGGGTGGTGGGCCCTATAGCGGGTTTAATGCGCATGCAAAGAAAAGACCTTCCTTATGGCATAAGGTTACCAAGGCTAATTCTTTGGTGCATGGAATATGTGACATGCATTCAATGCATGGAACATCTGGACCATTAATCAATGTGCACCTGGAATGGATGGTCAAGATTAGTCCAGGACAACTATTATAAACTTTGCATATTGATCCACTTCCTTTGCTAATGGGCCAGTCGGACTTCAAGCCCAATAATTTCCCAAACCCCAAAAAAATCGAATTTCCCAAAGTGCCCCCAGTTAAACCCCTCCACCCCTGTTCTCCTCCCTCAATTTCAAATTTCCCGAACCCCACAACAACTCTCCATTTCCCAGCTTCGACGTCAAAGTCGACTTCCCTCAACCTTACGGTCACTCCAACCGTCGCCGATGTCGCCTCCGTCGCAGCTGCAGATTCCCAACTTCCCTCTTCCACTGGTAATATTTTGCTTCTGGTTTAGTTTATAATTTTCTATCTGTTTGATAAATGTCCTTGACTATGCATGTTATCTCGTGGTTCCCTGTTGTTTTCAAGTACTTGATGTATGGAAGCTATTGGTTGCGTGATTTGTTTTCGGGTGTGGAGTAACTGAATATACCCCTATACTGCCTGGTATTAAGAAATCTTAGTGAAGACTACTTTGATATTCCTTGGTACACTGACTTATCTCAATATGCATTCAACTTGATATTAGGGTTAGTGAATCAGTATGATAATTGTCATGAGTTTTGAATAGTCCATCAATTCACAGTTGGCATCATATAATGAATGTAATGTTTTGATATTAGTTTTGATACAACTTTATATTAGTTTTGATTTGCATTATTTTGATATTAGTTTTGATATTAGTTTTGATTTGGCATTATTTTGATATGGATTTGCAGTTGATGTTAGTGGTAATGGTCCATCAATTCACATTAGTTTTGGCATTAGTGTTGATTTGGCATTAGTTTTGATGTTAGTGGTAATGGTCCATCGATTCACATTTGACTTATCTCAACATGCATACAACTTGATGATATTAGTTTTGATTAGCTGTATTTTCAGACCATGGCTAGGTTAAAGCGTACTAAGGAGACAGTTTGATTAGAAGAAGAGTCACGTAGACGGGCAGCAAAGCAAGTAGAAGAGTCGCGTCGATGGGAAGCAAAACAAGTAAAAGAGGGGGGAAGATTGCCACCAACTGCATCCAACAGGAGGCAGAGGGATGAGATGAGATGTCAGGCCAAGGATAAAGCAGCAACTGCTACTTCAGCAGCACCATCACAACCATCTATTGAAACAGCACCATCATCAATTCCATCTGCTCCAGTTGCTACTTCAACAGCACCATCAACTCCATCTGATCCATCAATTACACCTCCATCAATTCCATCAGTTGCTACTTCAACAGCACCATCAAATCCATCTGCTCCAGCTGCTACAGTTGTTGATGCATATGCTACAATTGAAGTTGTGGATACTACACTTGATGAGGCACGTGCTACGGTTGATGCTGAACCTTCCATTGCTCCAGCTGGTGCTGCTCTTGCAGAGGGAAGTGATGATGCTGAACCTTCCATTGCTTCAGATGACATTGACATTACTGCTATTGCTGCTGATGTTGCTGCTGGAGTAGAGGATGAGGAGAAAGAAGAAGAGATTCCTGACCCACAGGACAAGAGTTTGCTTAGGTCATATGCAAACCATGTTGCTAAAGAAATTTGGCAAGGCAATGTAATTATTTAAGTAAAAATAATTTTCAAAATGCTTCAAAAGAATTGCTTCTTTGATGAAAATTTTCTACTAACTTGGTATTTTTTGTTTGGGTTTTGTTACCGCTAAAATATTGGTCGTTTCAGGAACGTGGGGTATTAGGCAGTGGCACAAATAGAAAGTGGGTTTTGCCACGTGTTGCTGAATTGCCGGAGGAAGTACGCTTCGTGGTCGAGAATTCTGGACTTTCACCGCTAGTAGGCGCTTCGTATGATCAAGTTGACAAGAAATTGTTGACTAGTTTTGCAGAACGCTGGTATCCGGACACCAATAGTTTCCATCTTCCTGTTGGTGAGATGACTGTCACACTGGATGATGTGTCTTGTATCCTTCACATACAAATTGGAGGGAAATTTCTGCCATGGAAAAAACCAAAAGCTGCAGAAGGGGCATCGATGATGATGCAGCACCTGGGCATTGATGTGGCTGCTGCTGCTGCTAAAGTACGCATTAACCGTGGAGCAGCCATTCGATTTAGTACTCTACAATACTGGTTTCACACTCATGTTGCAGCTGAAAGATTTCAGCTTGCTGCTCGTTGCTATTTGATGACTCTTGTGGGGTCTACTCTTTTTATAGAGAAGTGTATGACATATGTTGGCTTACAGTACGCACTTGCATTTGAAAACCTTGACACGGTGCACCAATGGGCTTGGGGGGCATGTGCATTGACACACCTGTACGGGGAGCTAACAAATATAAGCAACAAGAATGTCAAGCAGCTTAGAGGTTATATGACTTTGTTACAGGTATTCCGATGACTGTGATTTGTTTAATGAATTTATTCATTTAATGAGTATATAAGGTCTTGAAGTTGTTGTAAATTCGTATTCCTGGAAACAGGCATGGATCAAGGAACATTTTCCGGAGATTGGTTGTGCTATACCAAGGGTTGATTACAATGAAAATATGTCGAGAGTTTTGAAATGGGACCAAAGCATTGGTGCTGGATGTATGGAGGGGCAGTATAGATGTAACACCCTAAATGATAATTACCCTTAAACCCGAAAATTAGGATTTAAAATTTCTTTTCATTAATTCAAAAACCATCAGAGTTAATAAAGCGGAAGACTTAAATGCATCAAATACATAAAGCATAAGTTTAGGTACATTCAGTTTGGCCAATCAAAAATACAAAACATTGTTTTAGCTCGGCCCAACTGGGTAATCCGAGGTCAAAATATACAAAAGTGTTTTAGCTCGGCCCAACTGGTCGAGACCCAACAAATTCTCCTACTCTAAATAACTTACTCTCCTTGTGAGGGAGAGTGATCCTGCTCGGCCGGAGACTGCGTCTGCTCGGGCTCAGTACCTGAAAAATGGTAAGGAGGTGAGCATTACACAGAACTTATATAAACAGTTTCTAAAATGCCATACCGAACTACCAAGCCAAACACAAGTAGTCAAATAGCATATAAATAACAAGTAATCAAACCACATGCATACATCATCCTTCAGCTCGGTTCACATCGTACAACATCAATTAGATCGGCTCACATCCTACCATCTAATTTAGCTCGGCTCACCTCATGACCCAGTTTATCCATCACCTATTAGCTATACCTCGGCACATCCTACCGATTCCCCTTATACTCATTCCATAAATCTTACACTCGGCATCTCGGCCACTATCCTCTTACCTCGGTAAACCATCTCTCTACCTCGGACTCATTACTCATTATTCCATTTTCACATAGTTTACAATCTTTTACTCTTCTCGGATGCATACACCCAGTGCATGTCTTACACCATTTAAGGTCGGATATCGGAGTGTCATCCATAACTGCGAGTACCCAGTACCCGTCTTACAGCTGCACATACCCGGTATGCGTCTGACGCGATCAATGCACGCACCCAGTACGCGTCTTCTATGACCAGAAGCACTATCGCCGATCATTCTATGGAGTAAGGAGTGTCCATAATTGCGAGCACCCAGTACACGTCTTACAGCGGCACGTCTCGGCGACTTACGCGATCAATGCACGCACCCAGTACACGTCTGCTATGACCAGGAACACATCCCACCGATTCCGTTCTCGGAACCCTGTGTGAATCATAACCTGCACATACCCAGTATGCGTCTGACGCGATCAATGCACGCACCCGGTACGCGTCTGCTATGACCGATCACACAACCATTTCTCTTTTATTCCTCTTATCCTTTTAACCATTTTAGTTCGGCCTATCTCGGCTCAACCTCTTAGTCTCTTTAACCATTTATTTAGCTCGGCCTCTTTCGGCTCAACCCTTTAACCATTCCCCTTTTTCCTTAACCTTTCTCATTATCTGACTTATTACTCTATCTCCCCTACCATCCATATTTACCATTTTCTCAACCCATTCGCAACCTCTCCCAGCTCGGCCCAGCTCGGCCACATATATAAATAACAAATATCAAAGCTCATAAACATTTATACAACAAAGTTCATAAACACCTATACAACAACAACAGTAAGAATAAAAGCATTCAACCAATCCATCATGTAAATACCAACATATAGCATAAACCAATATTCCTCCCTACTTCAATCTCATGTTTCTAGTTCATTCATTAGTTCCCTCACTACTGGAAAAATGACTTTTAAAATCGGTCGTTTTGGACTTTTAAAATCGGTCGTTGTGATGATGTAGAAAACGATGATGTTAAAAGTAAAACATTTAAAATCGGTGAAACGACCGATTTTGAAAGTGGAATTAAAATCGGTCAAAACACACGATTTTGAAAGTGGTAATATTTAACTCGGTCAAAACGGCCGATTTTGATTCTTAATTTTTTTTTCAAACAACCCATTCTTCCTGTTCTGCAATACAACATATTGAACTGGTTTTTATCATCCCTTTATTGTATTGATTTCTTTTCAAATGACAATATGATAAATCATCAATCCAATATTTAACTATTTTGAAAAAAAATAAGTGGAAAAAAATCAGCAAGAATCAGAGGCCAGAAGCAAGAATCATAACAGAGAATCAGCACAAACATATTTCAATATTGAATCTGAAAACCATAACAGTATGCTAAAAAAAGTAAAGCATAATAGAGAAGTGGATCTGTGGCGGCGATGACCCACTTCTTCTTCGCTTTGGACTTGATCTGTGGCGGCGAGGAAGGTGTGGCCCTGGTTGTTGAACTGTGGATCTGTGGCGGCGAGGAGGATGTGACCGAGGTTGTTGGACTTGGATATGTGGCGCTCGACCCCGGTGACGGTGGCGCAGTTGGACTTCTTCTCCTCCCGATTCGCATCGCTCGACCTCGGTGACGGTGGCGCAGTTGTTGGATCTGTGGCGCTCGACCTCGGTGACAGCGGCTTCCTCAGTTTTGCGATTTGAATCTCGATTAAGGGAGAGAACGAGATGGTGACGGTTCGGTGGCGCAAGGCGAGCCAGTGATAGCGCAAGGCGAGAGACGAGAGAGAAGTTGAGAACGGAGATGGTGAGAGAGAAAGAGATATGGCTCTAACCGTGTGAGGGAGAATGAGTTCGAAACATGGGAAAGAAAGAAGAAGAAGTTGAGGTCGAAGGAGTTTGGGGGGGAAGGGCGCCGCACGGAAAAAAGAAAGGGAAACACATACATAGGGTTTCCGGGGCAGAGAGAAAATATAAGAATGATAAACACTTTCTAACTCGGTCAACAGTGACCGAGTTTAATAATCAACATTTATCTACAAAATTGCCACCGCATTTCTACATTCTAACTTGGTCAACAGTGACCGATTTTAAAAATACTTACGAAATCGGTTGTTTTGACCGATTTTATAAGATAAAAAATTAAAAATTAAAAAAAAGAAAAAGTACCTACGAAATCGGTCGTTTTGACCGATTTTAAAAGATAAAAATTAAAAATTTATACGAAATCGGTCGTTTTGACCGATTTTAAAAGATAAAAAATTAAAAATTAAAAAAAAAGAAAAAGTACTTACGAAATCGGTCGTTTTGACCGATTTTAAAAGATAAAAAATTAAAAATTGAAAAAAAAGAAAAAATACTTACGAAATCGGTCGTTTTGACCGATTTTAAAAGATAAAAAATTAAAAATTTAACAAAAGAAAAAAATACTTACGAAATCGGCCGTTTTGACCGATTTTAAAAGATAAAAAATTAAAATTTAAAAAAAGAAAAAAATACTTACGAAAAAAAATTAAAAAAAGAAAAAATACTTACGAAATCAGTCATTTTGACCGATTTCAAAAGATAAAAAAATTAAAATTTAAAAAAAGAAAAAAATACTTACGAAATCGGTTGTTTAACGACCGATTTCAAAAGTTAGATTTTATTTACAAAATTGCCACCGCGTTTTTTTTAAATCGGCTTTACAACGACCGATTTTAAAACCCCGATTTCAAAACCTTATTTTCTAGTAGTGCCTTTATCCTTTTTACCTCTTCTTTCTATCATTAACCTATATCCATTCCCTAATCTACACCCACTCTTAGTACCCTTTATGAACACCCTAGAAACCCAAACTCAAGTAGAGGTAACACTCACTCCTTACCTCAAACCATGAGAGATAAGAGTTGAGAGTTTGAGAATGGTTTTCCCTGGATGCTGGACCACTTGAACTTTACACCCTTGATTCCTTTTCTCCAAGCTGCCACGAGTTCCTCCAAGCTGCACACTAGCTCCACGGCGGTCCAGGGACGTCCGGGACGGAAGAGAAGACGGCGGGGAGGAGGGTCTCCAACCGGTGAGACTTGATGGAAGAGAGGGAGGTTCGTGAGTGAGAAGAGAAAAAGTGTAACACCCCGATTTGGCGACTTGAAACCATAATCATTTTAGGTGAAAATCAGGGCCATATTTTTTTAATACGTGAGTGAGTAGCATGATTATGAGAACCGATTAATTTTTCCCCAAAACTTTCTTTTTAAAATGAAATTGCGTTCTCACACATCATGCTAAGTTTCAAGTTCCAAACCGAATGTGTCACGTGATGCCACACTTTGCAACTTGAACCTTGTTACTCAAATTGTCATAGCCCATTTCATGATCATAATCAGAGTTAGTGGTGCCCAACTGAAATAACATTGAATAACATAGTTTGGGGAATTACATCATGGTACTCCGAATCTTTAGCTTTTGGGCGAATACAAGAAACTTAATACTTCAAGATAAGGAAAGAAACTACCAATGAATCTCCTAAGCTGAAGATGGTGAATCCGCGGGAGGTGCTTCACTAGGGTCGATATCGATCACGTCTGCATCTGGAAACTCCTCATCAGGGTCCTCCTCGGGGTCTTCCTCAGGTTCACTTTCCTCCATGGCCTCAAATGCATCATCTGATAATTCATTCAAGGCTTCATCCAGTTCCTCTAGTTCCTCCGCCTCAGGGTCGATATGTGCTGGCAAAGGCATTGGATACCCACCATGGTAATCCACCGGTCCACCAACTTGTAGATCCGAAAGCACAAATCGGCAAGTACGAGAATCGGGTTCAGTCCCTCTAAGGGTATGGTCAGGGTCAAAGATACGAACTTCAGATACTCCACGCCATTCCCAACCACGGCGATTCACTTCCCATCTTCCATCGTCACGGATATCGAATGTGAACTTAATTGGATCCATGAACTAAGGAATACGAACATAGAAACGGACACATATGCAGAACAGAAGAATTTGAGAGAGTAAGTATTCCCAGACACGTGATGCCAACAGTGTGGAATTACAGTAGGTAAAATATTGAGATAGACAAACCATACAACAGACAGTACATAATATAATCACATAGACTCTTAGGAATACTTACTTCATACCACTACCTTCCTTTCCTTACTACCTTATGCATATTCACATCACCTTCCATAGAGGACTTCCGCTGCGCACTCTGATCTCATCACCATATAAACTCGTCCATCTCCACGCTTTGACTCAAGTATATTATTTATAGGTATATATATATATAATTCTTTCTTCTCTTATTTAAGTTTTATGAATTCGAGTCCAACAATGATGCGGGGAATTTAAATCATCATTGAGGAAAAACGTTCTCAAGTTAGCACACTCGTCTACATCTCCTCGGTCAACCACCCAATCCTAGTCGGAAGCAAACAGGAGTACAAGACCTTTACCGTGCAGGCACGACAGCTGTCACACACAAATGGTCCCAGACCAGGAGGACTCAGCCTCAATAATATCAATTCATAATCATGGCTCAATGCCTCGCAGTGGCAAACAAGATGCCCCACTCCAGTCCCTCTCACTGTTCTCGATTTGCAATCTAGGGGGCGACAGTACTAATTCTAGTTTGCAAAGCAGAACTTGCCACGGCATTAGACCCAGTCCCCACCACGTTAGTGCGCCACTTGTGGAATTGTTCCGCCTAGAATAGTACTCTAGACTTCTTGACGTATCACCGTCATTGTCCTCCCCTAATGTAATCTCCTCCAAAGTATCCGCAGATACCTATGGTTCCTTCCTCTCCACTACTTCGGGTTAACTCTCATAACTCACCGCGTTAATACATGTCTTTTAAAAGTCTTTTAATTAAAGGCTTAACCTATTGGTCGGCTCATACTTCGTACATCCCTTCAATGAGTCCCGACCTCTAATCTTTCTCAAAACAACTCTTGTCTCAACATCGCACAGAGCTGGGTTCTCTTTGACATCCAAACTTCTCATCTCATCATCCATCATCAAACTCTGGTTTCTTTCTCATCTTGAAAATATCTTTCCAAAAATAATGTTTCACAAAATCCTCCCCAGATAAGGTTCTCATCAACTTTTCAAAAGCTAGTATTTCACAAACTCTTTTCAAAAAGTAAAACTTTCTCGAATACCTCCCTAAAATAAAATTTCACGAATCTCTTTTCAAAAATAGGTTTTTCACAACTTCTTTTCAAAATAAATATTCATCTACTCTTCTCAAAAATAAGGTTTCATAAACTCTTTTCAAAATAGATCTTTCTCAAATTCCTTTCCAAAAATCTTTTCAAAAATCTCTTTTCCAAAATAATAACCTTTTGCTGAGCGCTAGTGGAGGAGCAAGCTCAACTCAACACTAGTTCCCAGACTAAAACCAAAACAAAAAGTCCATCACCGACCAAACTCCATTCTGTTTCCACAATTTCATTTCCCTTCACCCATGTCTCAACCTCAGAAAGCATCCATATCAACAATGTTGCCCAAGCTCTGGCCTAACTCATCGCTTTCATCATTTATTCTTTCCCAATAACATCTTTCATTTTTCTTCACTCATCTCTTATCTCTTGATTATTATTATTATCCATAGCGTTGCCACTTTTCACACCGACTAATCATAAGCAATAGATAAATAGTAAATAAATAACATGCCAACATTCAAACACAAGTAAATTAATCACTTACTCGTACTGACTCAAGACACTAAGTTTCGACTTTTGAGATGGTCGAAACACTTAATATGTTACCTAAATACCACGGTGTTTGGGGGAAACTTCTCTCTCACCTCGATTGACGACACACTCACGATACGCTCCTTGGTTCCCAATGCGATGCTCGTAACTGCTTCCCGATTGTTATTGGAACTCAAATAATTCTTTCTCATTAAAAATTGTTCTTATAAAATCATTTCGAAAACAAGACATCATTACCAAAACTCCTTAGTTGAAAATCACTTTTGATTCTAATTCATAATCAAGTAAAAACATTTGTTTGAAAACATCAATAATCCCTTGGCTCTTTAGAAGGCCACATTTATCTTAAGATTTTCTTATGAAAATCATTTGTTAAATTAAAAACCATGAATTTCAAGAATCATATGAAACAAGACTTTTTCAATTAATCAAAACATTTGGTTCATTTTATTTTCCTCAAAACCGAATTAAATCAAAAAGGAGTAACACCAAGAATTTAATCAAAAACCTTTTTGAAATTATTGAACACTTAAGTCATTCAAACACACACAAGTAGATGTAAAATCACAAACCATTCATCATTCATGCATATGAGACAAAAATCAAACATATGCACCTAATTTCTATGCATGGCCGAATCCTATACTACATGAGACAAAGTTTGTATTCAACTCTAATGATTACTAACACATGCATATATGACAATTATGACAATTATGCATATATGTACTCATCCTAAATAATTAAAGAAATGAACACACTTAATTAAAATCATGTTAATCATCACATAAACCAACACATAAAGGAGAAATCAATTTATTTCTTTCATTTCTATGCCAAGACCGAATAGGACAGAAGGAAAAACACTCAACACCAATGTTTATCAATTGACTTTTATTTATACTAGATTACCTCAAATAATATGACATAAGAAAATAAAAATAGTTTGAATGGAGTTTATGCCAAAACCGAATGAAATTCAAGGAAAACACAGTCATACACCAAATCAATTCCATTTATTTAAGGCTAATTCAAATTATGTCACATAGGAAAAATAAAATGGCTTAGGGTTTGTTCCTAAACCGAATGGGATCATGAAAAATTTACTTTAAAGTTTTAAATAAAAAGGTTTAAGTCCCATAGGTTTAGAAATCCTTAGTCTTAACAATAAAACACACATGCAAAATAAATAAATTAACTTTAAACATTTATACATGTAAAACCGTGAGCTTCTCAAGGAATTGGCAAACAAAATTTTAATTTTCTAACACAATAAAAATCAAGGGACATGTCCAAGTCTTTAACTTCTAAGAAAGAATTCATGCTTGAGCCTAATATCTCTAGATGGGACAAATTTCAACATGCATGTAAAGGAAATGATGATCTAGCATGGCTTCCTAGACTTAACGGAATGGTGACAAGTATAATGGCAAGATCTCACAAATTATGTTCACATGCAAGGATCAACTCAAAAATCAAATCATGTAAGAATTCCTTTAAAGCAACACCAATCGAATCATCATCTCACAAAACCCAAATCTTGACTCCAATTCTTTTTATAAAAATTATTTTCAATGCTTGTTATCTTGATTTTCTTTTGGAAACCGTACATGCACCAAGGAAAAATCAAGACTTTGCATCAAACTCAAACTTCAAGCTTTCTTAAAGGATCCATCATAGATCAAGGCATTGAATAACATGCAAGGAAAGATCACAACAAAAATATAAACTTAAAATCAAATCCTAGGTAAAACCGTGAAGAACAAGTTAAGAATCAAAGTATCCAAGTGCAAACATTCAAGATCAAGCCTAAAATTTACATGCAAAGCAACAAAACTTCAAGATCACAAGAAAATAAAGACATGCATCACAAAGATTTAAACTTAAATAATGTCCATATAAAGTCCTTTACAAACCAAAATTATTATACTAAACAATCTTAAATAACTACCTTAAACAAAATCCTAATCTTGAAGCTTCAAATCCTCCTCTTATCCTCCCAGGGTTGCGTCGGCCTCCTCCTTTCTAAGTTGATGGGTAGCTTTTCTCCTTAATCTTGAAGAAGAACAAGGTTGGGAAAGAAAGTAGAGAGGTTTGGGTTAAGAATTTTGGGGTCTCACTCTTCTTTTCCTCTCTTCTCCCTCACGGCTTACTTCCTTTTCTCTCTAGGGTCTCAAGAGTTGATGTACTCTTGGACCAAGTGTTTGGAAATGGAGGGTTTGAAAATGAAGAATGGCTACCAACACCCACATACACGGTTTTAAGATCAAGAGCAAGGGTGGGTCATTTTCCTATTTTAGCCTTGGTTCATGGCTTGGTGGAGGGGTAATTCGGACCACTCCAAATTTTGCATGGCAAGGGTCTTGTCAATGGTGAGGCAAGGTTGATAAAAGTCTACCTTAGGCATCATGAGTCACCACCCTAGTCTTCTACTTGGCTTCTCATTTGAATTTCTAATTTCTTAATGAATGAGGAAAAATGCATCCTATTTGGTTCCTCTTCTCTCATCCTCGGCCAAACACACACACATGCACACATGCACACACATTTTCATTTCATATTATCACATACCATGAAATCATGAAACAAGGCATACACATCATGTTCCACATTCCAACATACGGTACACACATATACATCACACATACATCATACACTCATGCACATAGTCCATGCATACATTCATTTAAAATTACTAATTAAATTACATATACAATTTGTTGCACAAAACATGCATTCATATTCTCATAATTCATGCATAATTCTTTACACAAAACACACTTTCATAAATTCAAGAATGCAACTTTAAAAATCAATCCACCTTTTCAAAAGAAAATAAGCTTTACTTTGTTTTGTAAAAACTATAGTTTCAATTATTTTCAAAAAGAACAACCTATTCAAAACCTCAAATCATTTTGATTAAAAGTGATTTTGTTTCAATAAAATTACGGCTTAGCTTTCATGAAATCAAACTTCAAAGAAAATCACTTGCTAAAATACTCTAACTAAAAATCTTCTTAAATTCTGAAAAATTTTGTTTAAATAAAACCTGATTAATTTATTTGAGTCCAGAAAATGCGGGATCTTACAAAAAGAAGGTATGTTGGTTGTTGCTGGAATTTCAGAGAAAATGGGGGAGAGAGACGAATGAGGAAGAGAGAGAGAGCAAAGTGTTGTGTGTTGTGTAGGGGCTTTTCTTTTATTCATTTGAGGGAAACATTTGTGTGGTCCTCATTGGAGGCTTCTTGGGGAAGCTAGAATGTGTGGACAGGATTCATTGGCTTCCAAAGGAAGCCATGAATAGTACATTGAAAGGGACATAAAGCAATGATGGTGACATAAAGTGAATGACAATGACATAGAGTGAAGGATAGTACCGTACGAACGGTACGAAAACCAAAGGGTTAACAGCTCCACATGAGCTGGCACGGAGGAGCTAGGACGTGTCGGCTCGGGTACGTCGGCTAGGATACGTCAGCTCGGCATTTAGGAACAGCAATAGTCCGAGCTTCCTTCTCGGATGATACTGTGAGGTGCGCTGAGGTCGGCTAATCCGGACTGGACAACAGGTTCCGCGTTTGGTTCCCATTCAGCTCGGTTCATATGCGCACAATCTCATCTAGCTCGGCCGGGATCGGACCAAGGTCCTATACTTACATCCTAGGTCGGCCTATGCTCATACTACCCTTCTAACCTTGTACAATTTCTAAGGCTTAATCCTATCCTTAAATAAATATTTATATACTAAAATTATATTATTTAATATTAATTTTCAGGATGTTACATTCCTCTCCCACTTACAGGAATTTCGTCCTCGAAATTTAGTCGGCATTGAATAGTTGCGGATATGACTGCTTCATCTTCTCCTCGAGTTCCCAAGTAGCTTCCTCCACATCATTCCGATTCCAAACGACCTTGACCAAGGAGATTTCCTTTCCTCTGAGCCGTCTGATCTGTTTGTCCTCAACTCGGACTGGAAGAACCTCGAAAGTTAGGCTGTCTTTTAGCGGCAGCTCGTCCACTGCTATCACATGCGAGGGATCGTGAATGTACCTCCTAAGTTGCGAGACATGGAACACATCATGGAGCTTAGACTGGTGCGGAGGTAGAGCAATTCTGTAAGCTATTGGTCCGACCTTCTCCGATATCTGGTATGGTCCGACAAACCTAGGGGTCAACTTCTTTGATTTGATAGCTCGGCCGATACCCGTTACAGGGGATACCCGAAGGAATACATGATCTCCCTCGATGAAGTTCAAGGGTTTCCTTCTCTTGTCGGCATAGCTCTTCTGTCGGTCCTGAGCTACTTTCATCTTTCCTTGTATCATTCGGATCTTCTCGGTCGTCTCATGAACAATGTCAGGACCAATCAACAAGTTTTCTCCTATCTGGAACCAGCACAATGGAGTCCGACATTTCCGACCATACAATGCTTCGAAAGGAGCCATTCCGATACTTGAATGAAAACTGTTGTTGTAGGTGAATTTGACCAAGGGCAGAAGTGCTTCCCAACTTTTCGACTGTTCAAGCACACATGTCCTCAGCAAGTCCTCAAGAGTCTGAATGGTGCGCTCGGATTGTCTGTCGGTTTGAGGATGATAAGCTGTGCTAAACCTCAACTTTGTACCCATGGCTTCTTGCAAACTCTGCCAAAATCGGGATAAGAAACGAGGATCACGGTCCGACACTATGCTGCTCGGCACACCGTGAAGTCGGACAATGTCCTTGATGTACAGTTGCGTCAGCTTCTCTAGGCTGTACTTCATGTTGATCGGCAGGAAATGAGCACACTTTGTAAGTCGGTCCACCACAACCCAGATGGCTTCCTGTCCTGACCTCGTCCTTTGTAGACCAGACACAAAATCCATCGAAATGCTGTCCCACTTCCACTGCGGAATCTCCAAGGAATTGAGTAATCCTCTTGATTTCTGATGCTCGATCTTGGCTTTCTGGCATGTCAAACACCGAGACACATAATCTACCACATCAGTCTTCAACTTCGGCCACCAAAATAACCTCTTCAGATCCTGGTACATCTTTGTGGCTCCTGGGTGAAGACTCATCTTCGTCTTGTGAGCTTCTTCCATTAACTCTCTTCGGACTTCAAAGTCCATAGGAATGCAAACTCGGCCACGAAATCGTACGAGACCATCGGGTCCCTTAGTGAAGTCGGGTTCATCCTTGTCTCCTGCTCTTTCTAATAGCTTCTGGAGTTCTAGGTCGGCAGCCTGCCTTTCCTTGATGAAACCCACAAAATCATTGGTTACTTGCAGCATTTCCAGTACAACACTGTTTTCCTTCTTCTGTATGTCGAGGTTAAGATCGCTAAACTCCTGCATCAACTGCATCTCTCGGACCATCATGTTGCTCAAATGAAGACTCTTCCTGCTCAGTGCTTCGGCCACCACATTGGCTTTTCCAGGGTGATAGTGCAAGTTGAAATCTAATCTTTCAAAAATTCCACCCATCTGCGCTGCCTCATGTTTAATTCCTTCTGGTTGAACAGATAGCCGAGACTCTTGTGGTCACTGAACACTTCAAACTTCGTGCCATACAGGTAGTGTCTCCAAATCTTAAGGGCAAACACCACGGCTGCCAATTCAAGATCATGGGTGGGGTAATTCTGCTCGTGTTGCCGAAGTTGCCGAGAGGCATAAGCCACCACTTTTCCCTGTTGCATCAACACACAACCGAGACCCTGCTTCGAGGCATCACAAAACACGTCAAAGGCTTTGGTCGGATCGGGCAAAATCAACACGGGCGAGCTCGTCAATCTTTTCTTTAGTTCTTGAAAGCTCTGCTCGCACACCTCGGACCATTGGTAAGGTACATCCTTCCTGGTTAACGAAGTCAACGGTAGAGCCAATTTAGAAAATCCTTCAATGAATCTCCTGTAGTACCCTGCAAGACCGAGGAAACTCCTGATCTCGGTTACCGAGTTGGGTCTCTCCCACTTAAGTACCGCTTCTACCTTGGAGGGATCAACGGCTACACCATGCTCGGATATCACATGTCCGAGGAAATGAACCTCTTTGAGCCAGAAGCTGCACTTAGAAAGCTTGGCGTAGAGTTCCTTGTCCTTCAAAACCTACAACACCGTTCTCAAGTGCTGCTCGTGTTCACTCGGACTCCGAGAGTAGATGAGGATGTCGTCAATGAAAACTATCACAAACGAATCCAGGTAAGGCTGGAAGATCCTATTCATATAGTCCATGAAGATGGCAGGGGCGTTGGTAAGTCCGAAGGGCATAACCACATACTCAAAATGTCCATACCTCGTCCTGAATGTTGTTTTCGGAATATCTTCATCTCGGATACGGATCTGGTGGTATCCTGATCGGAGGTCTATCTTTGAAAACACCGACGCTCCCTAGAGCTGGTCCAACAAGTCGTCAATCCGAGGGAGGGGATATTTGTTCTTCATTGTTACCGCGTTGAGCTTCCGATAATCAGTACACATTCTGAGGCTACCATCTTTCTTTTTAACGAACAGGATCGGAGCTCCCCAAGGTGAGACGCTTGGTCGGATTAGCTTCTTGGCCAAAAGTTCTTCCAGTTGCTTCTTAAGCTCTTCCAGCTCGGGAGGTGCCATTCTGTACGGAGCAATTGAGATCGGGCCAGTTCCCGGAATAAGGTTTATACTAAACTCTACTTCTCTTCTCGGCGGTAAGCCAGGCATTTCGTCCGAGAAAACCTCTGGGAATTCTCTTACCACAGGAATTTGGTCTAAGGTCGGTTCCTCTGTTGCCTCTAACTTTGCAACAGAAGAGCCACTAAAGATGACGATTTTCTCTCGGCAGTCGAGCAGGACGTGGTGTTGAGACATCCAGTCCATGCCGAGGATGATATCTAGTTTGGTTAGGGGTAGGCAGATCAAATTGACTTTAAACTCTCTACCTAATACTTGGATAGGACACTCTAAGCACATTTCAGAAGTAATGACAGAAGAATTGGTTGGGGTAGAAATGGATAGTTTGTAAGACATCTCTACAGGGGACAGTCCTAGTTTGTTCATACAGTCAAGGGAAATAAAAGAATGTGTGGCTCCATAATCAAATAACACAGCACATGTGATGTTGTTTACTTGACAAGTACCTCGGATCAGCTCGTCAGCATCGGTCACTTCTTCCCCATCCATAGTGTAAACTTTGCCTCTCTGCATTGGTCGGTTAACACCGGTCTGTTGAGCCTTGGTCACATTGACTTCTTGCTTCACAATATTCTCGGTACACCGAGCTGCAAAATGACCAGGCTTGCCACATCGGAAACAGGATCCCCTTGCTCTGGTCGGATCCAGACTCCATCATTCTCCCCTGTGCTGCCATCCATAGTGTTGGCATATCGGATAGGGGCCAGGAACAACCACCATCTGACCACCGCTCCTCGGAGCTGTTGACATTCTGGAGCTCGGATTCACATAGGGAGCAGATCTCGGAGCAACTCCTTTCCCCCTGATCGGCCCCACTGTCTTTTGTACCGACCTGCTCCGCTTTCCGTCAGCTTTCCTCTTGAGCCCCTTCTCATAGGTGCTAGCCATGTTCACCAATTGCGAGAGGTTGGCCACGTTCTGATATTCGAACGCGAGCCGAATATCATCACGGAGACCATATTCAAACTTGATGCACTTGGTACATTCATCAGCATCTCTGTAGCTGCCTGAGTAGCGGATCAAATCCTCGAACTGAGCAACATATTCTCCGACACTCAAGTTCCTCTGTTCCAGCTTGAGAAAGGCGAGCTCCTTCTCTCTCCTGACATCTTCGGGAAAGTACTTTCCGAGGAATCAAGCTCGAAAAAAATCCCAAGTAATGGCTTCATTAACCGCTTCCAGTCCACGGCTCTGCTGCTCCCACCAGTGCTCGGCTTCACTAGCCAGCACAAACTCGGCCAACCTCACCCTGTACTCATAGGGTGGTTGCAGAGATCGGAAAATCTTCTCAGTGTCCTGGAGCCATCTCTGAGCTCCATCAGGATTGTAACCCCCTTCAAACCGAGGTGGTTCGTTCTTCCTAAATCGGCTCAGCCAGTCGATCTCGATCGGAGCCGGAGGTTGAGGCTGAAGGGCTGCAGCTGCAGCTGCTACGGCTGCGGCGATGTTCTAAGCGAGGTTCTCAGCCTGGTTCTGCTGAGCCTGTGCTTGGTTCTGCTGCAGTTGAACCAGAGTTTCCAGTACGGCAGCAATTCGGTCATTATCGGCTCTTCTCCCAGCCATGCTGCTCGGTCATGGAGAGAAAGCCAGTTAACCACCGAAAAAGGTAAAAATATATATATATATCAACATATACTTCTATAAGCCCTATTGTCTAACTTAGACCTCTAGACTTTACTTATTTGTCACTCTCTTGGTGAGTAACCACTGGAGTCCTTTGCATCTCCAATAGGCCGAGGAGAAACTGCTCTGATACCAAAAATGTAACACCCTAAATGATAATTACCCTTAAACCCGAAAATTATGATTTAAAATTTCTTTTCATTAATTCAAAAACATCAGAGTTAATAAAGCGGAAGACTTAAATGCATCAAATACATAAAGCATAAGTTTAGGTACATTCAGTTCGGCCAATCAAAAATACAAAACATTGTTTTAGCTCGGCCCAACTGGGTAATCCGAGGTCAAAATATACAAAAGTGTTTTAGCTCGGCCCAACTGGCCGAGACCCAACAAATTCTCCTACTCTAAATAACGTACTCTCCCTGGGAGGGAGAGTGATCCTGCTCGGCCGGGGACTGCGTCTGCTCGGGCTCAGTACCTGAAAAATGGTAAGGAGGCGAGCATTACACAGAACTTAAATAAGCAGTTTCTAAAATGACATACCGAACTACCAAGCCAAACACAAGTAGTCAAATAGCATATAAATAACAAGTAATCAAACCACATGTATACATCATCCTTTAGCTCGGTTCACATCGTACAACATCAATTAGCTCGGCTCACATCCTACCATCTAATTTAGCTCGGCTCACCTCATGACCCAGTTTATCCATCACCTATTACCTATACCTCGGCACATCCTACCGATTCCCCTTATACTCATTCCATAAATCTTACACTCGGCATCTCGGCCACTATCCTCTTACCTCGGTAAACCATCTCTCTACCTCGGACTCATTACTCATTATTCCATTTTCACATAGTTTACAATCTTTTACTCTTCTCGGATGCATACACCAGTGCATGTCTTACACCATTTAAGGTCGGATATCGGAGTGTCATCCATAACTGCGAGTACCCAGTACCCGTCTTACCGCTGCACATACCCGGTATGCGTCTGACGCGATCAATGCACGCACCCAGTACGCGTCTTCTATGACCAGGAGCACTACCACCGATCATTCTATGGAGTAAGGAGTGTCCATAATTGCGAGCACCCAGTACTCGTCTTACAGCGGCGCATCTCGGCGACTTACGCGATCAATGCACGCACCCAGTACGCGTCTGCTATGACCAGGAACACATCCCACCGATTCCGTTCTCGAAACCCTGTGTGAATCATAACTGCGAGTACCCAGTACCCGTCTTACAGCTGCACATACCCAGTATGCATCTGACGCGATCAATGCACGCACCCGGTACGCGTCTGCTATGACCCGATCACACAACCATTTCTCTTTTATTCCTCTTATCCTTTTAACCATTTTAGTTCGGCCTATCTCGGCTCAACCTCTTAGTCTCTTTAACCATTTATTTAGCTTGGCCTCTCTCGGCTCAACCCTTTAACCATTCCCCTTTTTCCTTAACCTGTCTCATTATCTGACTTATTACTCTATCTCCCCTACCATCCATATTTACCATTTTCTCAACCCATTCGCAACCTCTCCCAGCTCGGCCCAGCTCGGCCACAGATATAAATAACAAATATCAAAGCTCATAAACATTTATACAACAAAGTTCATAAACACCTATACAACAACAACAGTAAGAATAAAAGCATTCAACCAATCCATCATGTAAATACCAACATATAGCATAAACCAATATTCCTCCCTACTTCAATCTCATGTTTCTAGTTCATTCATTAGTTCCCTTTACCCTTTTTACCTCTTCTTTCTATCATTAACCTATATCCATTCCCTAATCTACACCCACTCTTAGTACCCTTTATGAACACCCTAGAAACCCAAACTCAAGTAGAGGTAACACTCACTCCTTACCTCAAACCGTGAGAGATAAGAGTTAAGAGTTTGAGAATGGTTTTCCCTGGATGCTGGACCACTTGAACTTTACACCCTTGATTCCTTTTCTCCAAGCTGCCACGAGTTCCTCCAAGCTGCACACTAGCTCCACGGCGGTCCAGGGACGTCCGGGACGGAAGAGAAGACGACGAGGAGGAGGGTCTCCAACCGGTGAGACTTGATGGAAGAGAGGGAGGTTCGTGAGTGAGAAGAGAGAAAGAAGGTATGTTGGTTATTGCTGGAATTTCAGAGAAAATGAGGGAGAGAGACGAATGAGGAAGAGAGAGAGAGCAAAGTGTTGTGTGTTGTGTATGGGCTTTTCTTTTATTCATTTGAGGGAAACATTTGTGTGGTCTGTAACACCCCGTAAATTCCTCATATTAAATTAAAACACTAAAGAAACTTGTTTTTAAGAAAAATGTTTTGGAAGAGTATTTTCTTAAATGATTTCCTTAAAATTCACGTTTTCAAAGCTAATGAATGATTTTAAAGTAATGATTTTCTAAACTAATGTCCAACATTTAGAAATTTGATTTTTGAGAAAATCTATACACTTAATGATTTTATAAAAACGTTTGTGATCTATTTTGGTGATTGTGTGTATATACGGCTTTGGCATATATGAATACACTTAGGTTTTGAGGAATTTAATTATTGAAAGGATATAATGTACGAATACATGTGAACATATATATGTATGATACGTGTATATGTTTAGGATAATGGGAAGATTAAATAAATGTGTATGATGCATGAATGCATGTATTGTATGTGTCTTACGTGTATGAGTATATATGTGTGTGTTGAAGTATATGCATGAATGTATGATAAACATGAAAAGAAAATTGTGTATGAATGATTGTGTATGTGGTTAGGCCGTATGAGGATAGAAAGACCAACTAGGAGCCCTTTTTCCTTAAGCCTTAAGAAAGTGAAATTTGAATAGAAATTGGGAGGAGAAGTATGGTGAGTGACTCATGAAGCCTAGGAGGACTTTCCTCCCTCCATGTGTCCCACGGTTTGACCCTATCCCATGCAACAAATGGGTTGGACCGAATTGCCCTTTTCTTTCACACCTTGGACCAAGGCTAAAATAGGGAAATTCCATCCCTTGTTCTTGCCCTCAAAACCGTGTGTGTGTAGGTGTTGCCTTTGGCTCATGTTTCATTTCCTTCATTCACTTTCTTTCCCACACCAACACAAACACATTTTCTCTCAAGAGCACTATCAAGCTCTTGGAGACTTAGAGGAGGAGAGTGAGGCCGTGAGAGGAAAATAGAGGAAGGAGAGTGCAAACCCCAAACTTTTAGCTGAAACACCATTGATTTCTTTCTTCCACACATCTTTCTTCATCAAAGTTTAAGAAGAAAACCTCCACCAACCCTAGAGGAAGAGATAGACCGAGGCAAACCCAAGAAGAAAGGAGGAGGAGATTTGAAGATTTAAGTTAGGACTTAAGGTAGAGAGAGTTTTGGTTGGACTATTTTGTGTTGTAAAAGACTTTATTTTGGACTTTGATTTAATTTTTGTGTTGCATGTAATTATTTTTGAGTGATCTTGAGATCTACATGTCTTGCATGTTATTTTTGTACCTTGATCTCTTACTTGTAAATGTTCTTCATCACGGTTTTGTTGAGGTTGTGTTTAGAATTCATAGATTGCTTTGATTCCCACATGCATGTTGATTTTGTGACCTTGTAACTCTTATTTTTCTTTGCATGTTTTCCTTATGTGTTGATCTTGAATTTTTATGAACGAATGAACTTATAAATCACCAAATCAACAACTAAGTGATTCGGCCATGAGTAGAAGAAATAGATCTTGATGTTTTTAATTTGATCTAAGTGATTTCATGCCATTTCTATGAGTAGGGAAAGCTAATTTCAAACTTATTCTTCACGGTTTGCTTGGAGATTTGAGTTTAAGTTTATATTTTGCGTTGATTTTCTTTTCATGATTTGATTTATGTTTGATCTTTGAGAAGACATGAAGCTTGAATGTTATATGCCTAATTCGAGTAAGAAGTCTTGATTTCTCATATGTAAGTCACGATTTTCAAAAGAAAGTAAGCTTAACAAGTTTCAAAAATAATTTTTAGTTTGAATCAAGGTTGTGTGTGTGATGATGGTGATTCGGTTGATGTTTGGAAAAGTAAAATGATGCCTTTCTAAGTCTTGCATGATAGGATCTATGAAATTAGGTGCTTGCATGTGAAAAGGAAATTGTGAGGCCTTGCCTTCTTGCATGTCTCCAATCGGTCAAGACTAAAGGAAATGGGAAACCATGCTAAGTCATGCTTTTCTTACATGCATGTTAAAAAATTGTCTCACCTAGAAATTTATAGGTGCATGCATGTGTTTCTCTTAAAGGATGAAGACCTTGACATGATTCTCAATTTTATGGGGAAAAGAAATTAAATTTTATTTGTTAAATTCCTTGTGTGAAGCTCACGGTTTTAATAAAGAAAATTAGAAAACAAGTTTTTGAAAATAATCTTGTTATGATGATATTCGACCTATTCATGTTAGCTAGGCTAGGATTCCTTTTCCAATAAAATGATTTTTAAGGAATGGGTATATTTTAAGGAAATTAAGCTAGGATGAATTGCTTGAAATTGTGTTGTAGACATGTGTTTCCATTCGATTTCTACTTAGAAATAAAAGAGATAAATAAATAAATTTAACTAAGACTTGGAAGAGTATGTGTTTGAATGAATATGCGTTTATGTGTGTGTGGTGTATTCGGTGGGGATTAAAGAGGAAATGGAATTTAATGACTAAAATAAAATGAATTGATTCATGTAATTTAAATGGTGATGTTTGATTTATTTCCTTTACTTTCTTCGGTTGTGTAGTTTAAATAGGTTTAGGAAGTTTAACTGCATGAAATAAAATGTGCATGATAAGTTTTGAGAAGAATATAAATTGTTTAAAGTAAATATTGATATGAAAATGGATTTGTGAATCCTTGTATGCCAAAGTGCTTTATGAGGAGGAAATAAATTAAGTATGAATTCCATGGTTGCTTTAACAAAATCGTTTAAATGCTTTTAATACACTAAGTGGTGTATGTTGTTATGTGTTGTGAATTGTTTGAATGTCTTGTTGTGTTCATGGCTGACCTAAATCGTTTTATGATGGAACATGAGTTTTAAAGTATTGATTTTTAAGCTAAAAAGCTATTTAAGGTAAGGGACGTTTTTATAATATTTTTGGAGTTTTTATTTTACAAAACTGTTTTGCTGTCCCGAACCATTTGAACGTGCTTTCTATGTTTAAAAATGTTTTCGTGTAATCTAAAACCAAGTTTTCAAGTGGTAGTTGATTTTGATTATATTCTCAAAGTTTTCTCAACAAAGAAAGGACAAGTATTAATCTAAGAAAAGATTTTCTCAAATAAGTTAATGACGTAAAATGTATTATTTAGTATGAGGAATGATAAAGGAAAGAGGTTGGGGCAGATAGCAACACAAGGATTCGAGAAGAGCACACATTCAATAGCTGGACCCCAGGTGAGAGAGAAGCTTTCCTAAGACACTGTGGTAGCTAGGTGATTTATTAGGACGTTCCGTATCATCTCAAAGATCGGAACTTAGTGGTTCTGAGTCAGTAGTATAGTGGCAATTGTTTGCTTTGTGTGGCCACTTATACGAAGGTGACGAAGACCACAATGTTATAGTGTGAAGTTGTGTGTTGATAACATGCTTTAATTTATTTATTTACTTATCTATTGAATTATGTCTGATGATGCTTAATGCTGTTAAGTATGACGAGTGGATGTCTGATGGACGTCTGTTACGTCTTGAATAAGAAAAAGAAAGTGAAAAAAAAGAGCTGAGAAAGTGAGAGGAATTGAGAGTAATGGTATAATGAGAAAATAGTAAGAGACTATGTGAAAGAGAGATGAGAGTTGATTTGGAAAAGGAAGTTGATAATAATGTTGAGAACGAGCCAGAGCTGAGGAAAGTGATGTGAATTGTTGGAGTGAGAGGTGAATTGAGTGGAGCTAGGCTCCTTTGTTTTGGTTTTAGACTGGGAACTAGTGTTGAGTTGAGCTTGCTCCTCCACTAGCGCTCAGCACAAAATGTGTTTTGAAAAAGGAATTTTCGAAAAGATTTATGAAAGAAATTTGAGTTGTGAAGACAACTTTTGAAAAAGGTTTGTTAAATGAAATTTTTGAAAAGATTTTCGAAATGGGGTTTTGAAGAAGTTTTATGAAAGGATATTTTGTGGAAACAATGTTTTCGGGGAAGCCTCTTTGAAACAAGATTTGGAGAAGGTTTATTTGAAATGGTATTCTGGTGAAAGATGATTTTGTGAAAATTTTGGAAATGATGTTTTTGGAAAATTGTGAAATTGATATTTTGAGAAGAATGGTAAAAAGGAAGATTTGGAAGAATGAGAGTGTGGTTGAGAAGAAAGTTTGAGAAATGAGATATGAAACAAGTGAGGAACTCCCAGCTCTGAGCTATGTGTGATTTTGATGAGAGAAAGATTGTGCAAAGTTAGTGGTCAGGACTCACTGAAGGGATGCACTAAGGGTGAGCCGACTATTAGGTTAATTAAATAATTAAAAGATTATAAAAGACATTAACAGCGAACGCGGTGAGTCATGAGAGTTAACCCGAAGTAGTGGAGAGGAAGGAACGATAAGTATCTGCGAATACTTGGGACGAGATTGCATTAGGAGAGGACGATGACGGTGAAACGTCAAGAAGTCTAGAGTATTGTTGTAGGCAGAACGAACTCCATAAGTGGTGCACTAACGTGGTGGGGACTGGGTCTAATACCGTGGTAAGTTCTGCGCGCGCACTATAACAATACTGTCGCCCCCTAGATTGCAAATCGAGAACAGTGAGAGGGACTGGAATGGGGCATTGTGTTTTGCCACTGCGAGGCAGTGTGCCATGATTATTATGAATTGATATTATTGAGGTTGGGCCTCCTGGTCAGGGACCATTTATGTGAGACAGCTATCGTGCCCGCGTGGTAAAGGTCCTGTACTCCTGTTTGCTTCCGCCTAGGTGGATGGATGGCCGAGGAGATGTAGACCTGAAACGTGAGTGCTAACTACGAAGGAAACGCGTGCCTCGATGATACCTTTAACCCCCGATCGTCGATGGTTGTAATTCAATAAGACATGATAAAAACGATTTATAAGAAATAAGAGTTAAGAGGTATGGAGAATGAGAAAGAGATTGAGTATGGAAATGTGGGAAGGAAATTGAGTCCCATGAGAGGGATTAGAAACAAAGTGAAGAGTCATGAAAGAAATGATAATAAGATGGAAGGCTGAGGTGTATTGATGATGATAGTATGTTTGTTTGTTATCCTGTGTGTGTGTTGTATGTTACTTGTGTGTGGTCCTATTATTTACCTACCGTAATCCCACACCGTCGACGCTACGCGTCCGGATCGCTTACTCTCTCCTGTTCTTTGGCGCATCGGTGTTGCTGGTATTCCAACGGGCAGATGGATTATCGCTTGGAGATCTCTACATGGCTTCGTGAGGGAAATGGATGGATAGCTACGCGCTATGGATGGGCATGGACTGGACATACTCAGTTGATGATCGCGGATCCAGAGCATCAGTTAGGTGGTAGGACAACGAGTTCGGGTTCGGGAAGTGCATCCTTCATGGGATATAATTTCGAACCACCGCCTCGAGAAAGAAAGAAGGAGAACCCTGTGAAGCTGTTTGAAGTGGAGCTCAATCCGAGTTTCAAAGGAGAGTCAACAAGTGGAGTCGCATCATCCTCCGGTACAAAGGCACCTGCAAAGAAAAGAAGAAGTTGAATCCGGTCATCTTTGATAGGAGAAAGGAACCAATAGTAGGGTTAGACTAACTTGTGGTGGTGTTGTGCATTCAGGATTACCTAAGTCATGAGCTATTACTGTATTTCAGTTATTTTGAAGCATGCCCGACTTTTATGGAATGTGAGAATACTTTTATGAAACAGGTTTAAGTTCTTTGAGGAAATGAAGGAAGTTACTTAAGTTGAAATCAAACTGTTTTCTTGATCAAACGTTTTCGGAAAACAAGGTAAGTGAGTTGTGGCCTCAAGTAACAACTCGGTTTTCGAAGGAGAAGGTTGAAGGATATTAATACTTTCCAAGAAACGTTTTCAAACCCTCCAACAGAATGTTACAACAATGTTTTCAAAAAAAAAATGGCCTCATTTTTGCAACATTAATAAATGAAAGTCAATTAATTTTGGTTTTCGAAAATCGGGCTGTTACATGGTCCTCATTGGAGGCTTCTTGGGGAAGCTAGAATGTGTGGACAGGATTCATTGGCTTCCAAAGGAAGCCATGAATAGTACATTGAAAGGGACATAAAGCAATGATGGTGACATAAAGTGAATGACAATGACATAAAGTGAAGGATAGTACCGTACGGACGGTACGAAAACCAAAGGGTTAACAGCTCCACATGAGCTGGCACGGAGGAGCTAGGACGTGTCGGCTCGGGTACGTCGGCTAGGATACGTCAGCTCGGCATTTAGGAACAGCAATAGTCCGAGCTTCCTTCTCGGATGATACTGTGAGGAGCACTGAGGTCGGCTAATCCGGACTGGACAACAGGTTCCGCGTTTGGTTCTCATTCAGCTCGGTTCATATGCGCACAATCTCATCCTAGGTCGGCCTATTCTCATACTACCCTTCTAACCTTGTACAATTTCTAAGGCTTAATCCTATCCTTAAATAAATATTTATATACTAAAATTATATTATTTAATATTAATTTTCAGGATGTTACATTCCTCTCCCACTTACAGGAATTTCGTCCTCGAAATTTAGTCGACATTGAACAGTTGCGGATATGACTGCTTCACCTTCTCCTCGAGTTCCAAAGTAGCTTCCTCTACATCATTCCGATTCCAGACGACCTTGACCAAGGATATTTCCTTTCCTCTGAGCCGTCTGATCTGTTTGTCCTCAACTCGGACTGGAAGAACCTCGAAAGTCAGGTTGTCTTTTAGCGGCAGCTCGTCCACTGCTATCACATGCGAGGGATCGTGAATGTACCTCCTAAGTTGCGAGACATGGAACACATCATGGAGCTTAGACTGGTGCGGAGGTAGAGCAATTCTGTAAGCTACTGGTCCGACCTTCTCCGATATCTGGTATGGTCCGACAAACCTAGGGGTCAACTTCTTTGATTTTATAGCTCGGCCGATACCCGTTACAGGGGATACCCGAAGGAATACATGATCTCCCTCGATGAAGTTCAAGGGTTTCCTTCTCTTGTCGGCATAGCTCTTCTGTCGGTCCTGAGCTGCTTTCATCTTTCCTTGTATCATTCGGATCTTCTCGGTCGTCTCATGAACAATGTCAGGACCAATCAACAAGTTTTCTCCTATCTGGAACCAGCACAATGGCGTCCGACATTTCCTGCACTTGATCGGGTATGCCTTCTAACATGGAATTTTGAAGGCTCTGTCTCCTTTGGCGCCAATTTATTTGTTTGTTGCGACTCTTGTGACTTCATTAGGGATTCATCACACGTTGCAGGGGCATTCTCTAGATCAAGCGAGGTCAGTGTTGTCATCTGCAGGGCAGTTTCCTCCAGTCCACCATGGCATACATGGTTTTCGGCCAACACTTTTTCTTCATTGTTCGTACATTCATCATTCACATGGTCTAACTGTGAATGGTATGGAAGATGGTTGTGCGTGCCGCATTTTACCCGTAATTTCCACGGTCCACCTTTTACATGAGGTCGTGCATAAATGCTAAAGGGACAATTAGCTTTCTTGGATCCTGTTTTATTTTTCCCTTTTGATCGCTTGTTTGGCACGAATATACCCCCCCCCCCCCCCCCTTTCACAGCCTAACACAACCCTCTCTCTTTTGCCGGAATCAGACCTTGAAATCTTCAAAACAAATCTTAGTTCTTTTCCAACTTTCTTGACAAAAATAACCAACTCCTCCCTGGTTTCAAAAGGTGCGTCCCTGTAAAAAGGTGAGGCTGTGTCATCCAGGCCAACTGTTGTGTCGTCCTTATGCTCCATGGATGCTGAAATTAGGTGCCAAAATCAATAACCAAGAAAAATTAGAATGTGATGGAAAATAAACTGGTTCAGAAATTCATGGTGTATAGGCGAGTATGAATATACACACACACGCTCTGTCTTGCCAGAATAATGGCAGCAATGCAAGAAGGACAAAAAAAGGATGAAGATATGGCTTTACCCTTGAACATGTCACGGTAGCACGAAAAGTCTTGAGTAGAGTAAAGAGGCCAGATGACAATGCAGTGGTATGAGGTCTGGTTATGGGGTTTGCCTTTCTCTTGGTATTTGGCGGTTAAGTGGCACAGGAGTTGAGATTTGGAATTTGGGGGTTTGGGGTTTGGTACTTTGTACGCGGGGATTGGGGTTTTTTTGTGGGTTTGTTTGTTCTACTGGTGGTTTGGGGTGGGGTATTTGGGGTCTATGTCTATGGGGTTTGGGGTTTTATTGGGTTTTATTTTAATTTTGTTTTTAAATTGCATAGTAATTTTATCATTTAGTTACATGTTTGATTAATGCCTGGAATTTTAATTTATTATGATTAATATTTTGAGTGTTAACTTGAATTTTAATTTATTATGATTAATATTTTTGAGTGTAAACTTGAATTTTAATTTATTATGATTAATATTTTGAGTGTTAACTTGATAAATTAACATACAGAATTAACCTATAACAATTACAATGTCAAATATGACAGTTATTAATCAATCAATAAATAACTTGAATAAGGTTCGTTTTTTATGCATAACATTTTTTATTTTAGTTAGTAACTACATAACATTTTTGCATAAATTGATTAAACTAATTGCAATGATATTTTTGCGATGTTTATGACTCAACGGCATTGAACTTGTTCCTTGAACTTGAAATAATTCGGGAAATAAAACAACCAAATTAGTTAATAAAATCATTTTGAAAAATTCATCTTGAATATAATTGATTTCCAAATTCAATTAAATTTAGGAGTGAGTTTGAACTTTGAAATGAAGTTTGAATATATTTACTGCCAAAATCATAACCACCTATATGCGAGTTTGGAAAGTGAATTGCATAAATGCCCACATCTGATCTGATACCAGTCAGTATGACTGTCTAAAATTTCTGAATTCACATTGTCATGAAAAGGCACTTTCCTGATAAGCTCCTGTCAGAGAAATAAAAGTAGATTGGAAAAGGTGATAAAAAACTGGTAAGAAGGGCATAAATGATAAAATACCAAACACCAAATTCAAATTGACTCAAGTAAGCAAACCCATGGTTGCTTTGGCTCAAACTTGATTTTGGGTAATTAATCTATTCTATAACACAGAATCCTGATAAATCAACGCAGACAAGTGTTTAAGTGGAATTGATGCAGAAAAAAACACTGCCTAAGTTGCTAAGCTGTTACACACTTGGTTCTTGTACAACACAATAAACCTTAAGGAACTCATCATTCACATCAATCATTTCAAGTACACAGTAGCATGAAATTGTCACTCCATTGTCTTCAGCAAATTTGGACCAACCATCTCCAATAACACAAGAACCATGACTTTCGTTCAACGTAAAAGCAGCATTCCATGTCCTCCCCCCATGAGCAAGTTGCATTTTGTCTTGGCTGTTGTATGTGTAATGCTTAGCAAACAGAATGGGAAGTACCTGCAAGTATCCCTGCATTAGTTATCATCTCATATAAGCCATGGATAGGAATATACTTCAAGTTAAAAAAATATACCAGAATTTTATTTTCCATATTGAACCTTGTGATTTTAATGGTGAATGTTGGATTAGCCAGGACAATATGCCATTCAACGAGATCACGCAAGTAAGTAGCTATACCCTCTCGTTGTTGGTGGAAATTGAAAGGGTTTCCAGCATAACCTATCCCTACATTTTGAAGATATATCAATTAAATAGTAAATAAGGTGCCAAATGTTACTTAAAGTTGGGTTTCAGCCTTTACCTCGAGGGTTGGGATATTGAATCTCTTCACTTTCAAGGTTATAAATGTACATTTTGACAATTGCAGTTAGGTTAAACTTGAACACGATTAGATGAGGTTCATTGCTTAAGGACAGTTGTGAGATAAATCTGGCCCAACCATCACATATGTTTACTCTGAACCCGTTTCTTCGTAAAATAATCCTAAAATTCTGACCCATTGGGATTTGTAGGAAGATGGGGTTAGGCATGGCCCTAAACTGATAATGTTCCAAAACCCATGGTGGGATTGTCTAGGCAAAGATATTAAAAAAAATAGTTATTATAAGATTAAGCTTCATGTTATTTATGCAGATAGATTATAAATAAGCAGCCTAGAATAGCCAAGAAAAGTTAAGAACAGAGCATTGTGTGGGAGAAGAAGTGTGTACCAGTGATCCATCTCTCAGTTTGTGTGGGAGAAGAACGGCCAAGAACTCCATTGGGGGAGACATGATATAGTGGAGAGTAGAAGAGGAAGCAGTCTTCACTTATGCACTTGGTTAACAGAAAATGTGCATGTAACCGATACATGTATGCTTTATTATATTCATTGCTTAACGTGTGGCAGTGGATTACCTGAATAAGGAAATCAATGACACTGCATAAGTGAAGGGTTTCGTAATCTCTGATGCTCGTATTTGCCATGCTTCATTAATAGGGTAAGGTGGGGGGGCGTTCTTTGTAAAACGTGCATTGGACTTGAGTATGGTGGGGGGTAAATGAACCCTGGGTGGACAGGGACGCCTTTTCAGATGGGGTTAGGTAGACTCTTCAGATAGGGTCATACCTAACTAATACCCCTATGCTGTGGGGTTTATGTTTAATGTGGGTCGAAGATTAAGTGTGGGGTTCGTGAAATGTGGAGTGTGAATTAACTTTGGAATATTAACAGGTTAATCTATTGTTCTCTCAGATTCAATGTTTTAATTTGAAGATTCTAAACGGACTGCTTAGTTATTAATGCAGAGTGTTTAATAATTACATTGGTTAGTGGAAATAGTTAATTTATGAACCGATGCATCTGGTAGGTACCAAAGAGATGTGCATATTGAATGCACCTCTTCGTTACACACCTTTACAAGATCACTCCCACCACTTCATCCCTCTATAAAACCCGAGTTACATCACAATATTTTGTACAGTTTTTGGTTGAGAGAAAAAACATTGTGCAGTAAAAATGGATGTTCAGAATGTTGATTTGCTACCAAGTCTATATGACCATGGTGTGGTTGTCGACTCTGGGGATGTAAGTTCTTACTTCCTATTCCATGTAACCTTGGTTAAATTTAATTTAAATTTGAGTACCAGTTTTTTAATGCCTTGGCTTCTATTCTTTTGCAGATCATCTTCATGGTTCACTCTAAATTCATGGTGAAGTATGGGCTCAAAATGGGAGCCCACTGGGTGTGCTTCTGCCCTGACGGAGAGAAGATTCGGTTGGTGTTCTGTCCTAATGGCTTAAAGGAGTCATCTGTTGGTGGTGCTGGGTGGGCTGAGATGAAGTTTAGATATGGACTGGTGCATGGATCTGTGGTGCACTTTCACTACCTTGGGGGTCATCGTTTTCGGGTTGAGATTCCAGGCTGGGATGGAATCCTATATATGTCTTTTGCGGAGAGGATTCAGTGGATTGAGGAGGAACTGGCGGCTTATCAAGCACTGGATGAGGAGGATGCTGATGGCGCTCAAGCAGGTGAGGTACCCACTGCACCAAAGGTTGGAGGAAGCACTTCTGGTTCTGGAAATTGAGGATGTTACTGCTGCTGTTTGATTTCATGTTTATGATGATTATGTGATTTGCTTTAATGAACTTTTTTTTTTGAGTTTTATGTTGTCTTTTTTTTTAAGTAACTTTTGTAATGAATTTTTAATTTTAATTAATGAATTATCGTTTTTATTAGTATGTTTCTATTATGTTGTTTGGGTAATGTATGGTTTATATCCCTTTATGTGGTTTCCTCCCTCACGAATCTGCTGTTATGTGGGGTCTGTTATTTCGTCTCTGCTCTAGGGTTCTTTGTGTGGATTAATGATAATTGTCAATCCTATTCACTCACGAATCCTCTGTTCCTACATCGTCTCTGGCCTAGGGTTCTATTCTCTCTAAGGTTAGTACTAAATAAAAATTGATATTCCCAGAATGGTTGATTAGAATAACAAAAAGAAGACGAAAATTAGAAGACTTACAATTCATGGAACACCGAGTCCTCTATGGTTGATGTCCTTCACAATACTCCAGTCTCTACTTGACACGGCCCTTCCCAAGTTTTACTAGGCCTTTCAGATATAATTGCTTCTGCAAGTTGTAACTCTGCATAACAAGGAAAAGGTAGTCAGAAGAATAGTAAAACTTAGAAGATAGGATCAAAAAAATATTATATACCACAACTCCACAAGCTAAGTTTAGGGCTTATAAATTATAATGATACTTCAAGATAATTCACAGACAAGGAACATCACTGAAAATGAATACTTCAAGATTAATAAATAGATTAGATACTCCAAGAAGTTTAGGGCTTATAAATTATAATGATACTTCAAGACATGCTAGCTAAATGATTTCCAAGGTACGCTAAGAAGTTCAATGAAATGTTACACAAGTATATATATAGCATTAGCACGCAAATGATCAACAATAATAGGTATGCTTTTGGCATCAACGATATGGACAAAGGAAAAAACTACATCTATTGGAATTTGGAAAAACATATGTATTCTTAGTGCCTCTGGAGACTTACTCCCTGATTAAGGGAAAAAAAATTGACAAAAGTTGCAAGGAAACTCTTTTTAACTATCGGGTTTAAATTGAAAGTAGAAAATTACATAGTGTTCTTCATCACTCGATGAGATATTTAGAAGTAAACAAGTGTCAACCTAAATTACATTGTACAAACATCTATTTATAGGGAAAATTTTTTTTCATAATTTACAAGTGTTCATCTAAATAACTACTCTATTTGACATTTGATTTATTTAATAAATGTAACACCCATCAAAATCCTCGTACTGTTTTCATCCCTAAAAAGAATTATTTTTGAGAAAAGAATTTTGAAAAGGGTATCTTCTTAAATAAATTTCTTTATTCATGATTTCAAGGTGGTAAATGATTTTAAAGAATGATTTTCTTCATGAAATAATGTTATGAGTCTTGAAATCTATTTTGGAAAGGCGATTTATTTTCTATGAATGTGTGTTTGATTGCCTAAGATTCATGCATATGATTTTAAGACGGAAAATTATTTTCTCTAAGTTTCGAGAATCAAAGTCCAAATCATCTTGATTAAGAATCGATTCCAGAAACCCTAATCAGTATCCTGATCTTTGATTAAACCCTAATTGAGTTCTTAATTCTTGATTAAGAACCTAATCACTCTCTTAAACCCTGAACCCTCAAGGTTACTGAGCTAATCTAGAATTAGTTTTCCATAAACCCTTGTTAGAAAAGATTAAGCTTTTGATTAGTACCTTAACCCTTGATTAAGCCCTAATCTCTAAGGATTAGTGGACAAAACCTAAATTAATTTTCCTAATCCTACCCCAATCATGATTAGACCCTAATTAGTGCCCTAAACCTAATTAAGCTAATCTAACCTACCCTAATCACCCATGGTCGAATGCCTAGGTGCATTCCTTGGCCACCAAGTAGCTTTGCTTAGTCACCAAGATGCATGCCTTAAAGTCAAGCTCATGACATCATCTACATGACCAAAGCATGACTTAAGAGGGAAAGGAAAAATAAAAGAAAAATAAATAGGAAGGAAAGAGGAAGGAGCCGTGGGAAGGAACCAAAGTGAAGGAAATTGCAACTAAACCCCCCATGCAAGCCCTTGATGGCAAATAAGAAAAAGTAAAGAAGGATAAAAATGAAGGGCCAAAACCATGTGGAAGGGAGTGAGTTCTCTTTCATTCCTTCATTCTCCATTCTTCCATCTTCATCCTTTCTTCTTTTCTTATCAACACAAACTACAACAACACACAACCAACCAACACTCTCAAAACCGTGAGAGTGTAGAGAGAGTAATCCAAACACCTACACTTCCCTTGTTTTCATTTCTTTCCAAGACCAAACACACAACACTAAGAGAAAATCAAACTCTTAGTGAAAAAGAGAGGGAGAGTGACCGAATTGTAAGAGAGAAAGAACCAACCCAAATACTTCACAATCCAAGTGAAATCAAGACCAAGATAGTGAAGAAGAGAAGGAGAAAATCATGGACCTTAGAAAGAGTAAATGAACCGTGAGGAAAAGAGAGAAACCAAAGATATTGGACTTGATTCTTGAAAAGTTTCGATTAAGTAAGAATCTTATTTTATGATCTAAAAGTTTTAAACCTTTTTCTTTGATTCTCTTCGTTTTCATACTTTTCTTCTAAGACCTCGATTTTATTTGAAAAAGTGTTGATGCATATTCGTCCTTATGATTATATCTAGTGATTTCCTTTACATGCATGATTGATCTTTGAACTTGATCTTGAAGTTTTGTTAAGAAAATGTTTTCTCTCATGATCTTGAGTTTTCCTCTTTGATTTCTTAAAAGCGTTTTTGAAAAAGGTTTGATTTCAAGATTTCATGAAAGGTCTTTCAAGGATCTAGTGTTTGTGACTTCATGCATGTCAAGATCTATGCTTGACCTATGATGTACTTGATGTTTGAGTTTTGATGCTAAGATCTTTGAAAATGATTGAGTTTTCTTGATGATTTTCCTTTATGATGGTCACGGTTTGATGTTGTTATGAATGAAAGCTTGATTTTCTTTTTCTTGATCTTTTGCATGTCATGATCTTGAAAGTTTAATGATGAATATAAAATTTTGTGATGTTGTGATTTTTGTGTGATGAGCCATGGTTTGTATGCTTAGTAGAAAAGGATTAAAATTTTATTGAGTTTAGATAATGAATCCATGATCTCCATGAACTTTGAGTTGATTTTATGTGTTAAATGAGAAATCTAAATTGTTTAGAGACTTGTGTGATGCTCTCGGTTTCATGTAGAAGAATGCGTGCTAGGATTATGTTTTTACTTGCTTGATGGATTATATGAAATTGTTGTTGGATTTTGTGACACCCTTCCGGATTACCCAAATATAATATAGTATTTATGCTTCTATATTGGATAATATATGGACTTGTGCGCTAAGAAAATATGGTAAGTAAAATTTTCTTTAAAGTGGGTGCACAATTCATCAAATGGAACTCTTGGAGAATAAATTCTAAAATCCTTTAAAACACTTGTATCGAGTTCGGCGATTTCTAAAACCTTTTCTCAAACAGGATAACATTCGTTCTTTAGAAATTTCTTTACATTTTACAATCAATTGAAGTTACCCATACTTTGTTCAATAAAACTGATACCGTCAATTAATATTTATAGCCGAGCTCTTTTATAAGTTAAATCAGAGTAAGCGGAAATTACTGGACTATGCAACCGATATAATATAAGCATAGATTTTCATATATATGAAAGAGTCATAGATACATAGTCCATGAGATAAGTCACCAAGTTCCAAAATATAACAAGTCCATATAAACAGATCTACATTACCATGATACTATAACCCTAGAGTAAAACATATGTACACTATATATATAACCAAAATACAACCCCAGGGATAGTCATGTAGATCCATCAGCATCAGATGCAGTAGTAGTAGCAGCAGTAGTCTCCCAAAAACATAGGTAATAAGGTAGTAGCATCATCATCACAGCAGCAGCAGCACATCTCCTCCACACACCGGATCCTCAGATCCACGCCATACACCATATACATGTACCTAGGGATCGTCGTCCCTCTAGTCACTCCCAGTAGAATGCACGACAGGCTCGCTCCCACTCTCGTCCTCCACCGGATCCTCCTCGATCTCATCCGAAGGAGAGTGTACCCTACCACTGGGTACCGGGTCAGGTGATGGTGAAACCCTGACTGGGCTCCTCGGATCAGATAGGGGAGTCTCCTTGCGGACGACTCTCGAAGAAAAAGGGTGAGAGCGGGTAGGTTGAAAACGAAAGCTATGGTAAGAGCGAGCTGGTCGCATGGGAGGTGGTCCATGATAAGTATAAAATGGGGGTACATGCATAGTGTATATGATGGGAATCCTAAACCTACGAGGACGGAATCGCATCAGCGGATTAGGGTGGTAGAATGTGAACTCTACCTCCCCCTCATACACCGCGCGATGGTCCTCATAGATCCATACGCCACTAGGAAGTGGCCGGATCTCGATGCAAGCAATGTAGCGAGACATCACCTACCAGGGCATAGGGGTAAGCAATTCTACTCACATAATCAATAGAGAATAAATCATGCAACATATGAAAGATAATAATGCATCAATTAATAACAATCACAATTAGCATCTAGCAAGTATCAGATGCACATAGGATGTTCACACTTAATTCAGGTATATCAATTGCATTAGGTGAATGACATGATGCATGACTTTAACTCTCAACTTATCTCCACATTTTCTAAGTCACTCTCTGACATCCATCCCTGACAACCCAGCACTCCACAGTGCGTTGTATTCCTAGGTATACAACAATTCGTACATTCACCTAGAATGTACACGACAAGCTTGGTATCCATGCCACCCGAGCATATCCCGTCATCCAAATGGATCGTCATCCAAATGATATATCCATATCGGCATCCACAAAGCCGACCACGTCAACGACGTGTCATCAAGCAAGCGTATTGGCACTCCCATAGGCCCTCCTCATGTTTATCGAACATGAATACGTCCTACCATCCAAACTCCAGAATGAATGCATTTTAGACTTAGGGGAAATTGATTAATACTTTACTAGCCACCTAGGCTTAATTTTTATCAAAAAGGATCGTCACCAAACGATCGAATTGTATTGATCAATTTCTCTAAATCTTGATCCCTTGAATTACCTTTAATAATTCCTTAATTAATTAAGTTAGAATTGAAAATGATGTTTTCAGATTCTGGGCATTTTACTCGAGTAAAGTTCAGAATACTCGAGTGTTCTGGAGATTTTCCAGATTACTCGAGTGTTCTTAAGCTTACTCGAGTGTTCATGTCTTTCTGAGGATTTGGGTTTTAATTTCAACCATTTACTCGAGTAGTTCATGAGTTACTCGAGTGTTCTTGGACTTTTCCAGAATACTCGAGTGACTTTGAATGACTCGAGTGTTTGACCTATAACAATTCTCAATTCATGCCCGATACTCGAGTAGGAAAAACAAAATACTCGAGTGTTCTTATGAAATTTACTTTATTTTGAACACGATTCACTCGAGTACTTTGCCATTTACTCGAGTGTTTCGCAGCTGACAGTATTGAAAACTGGTTTTAACATGCCATTTTCATTTCTACTCAATTTAAGTCCATTTCAGGGATCAACAGAGTTAACATATCATTAATCAAACATGTTACAACACTTATTTCAATTCAAAACACAGAATTGACAGAGAAATCATTGATTATGCACAAAAAGGCATTTTAACAACTCAATACCTCAAATCACACAATAAGCATAATCTTCATGAAACAAAGCTCATTCAGGTTCACATACATGATAACAAACTTGCTCATTACAGATTTAGAGCATGGATTGGTCTCCAAACCAAAGTTCCTATAGAATCTAAGCCCTTAGAGCCTCTTGGTGGCTCTCTAACACATTTAATGGATTTCAAACTCTATCTAGTGAATATAATTACTTCCCCTTACCTCTCAGATGTTTTCCAAACGAAACATGGCAAGAAAGAGACTCCAAACTCCTCAGACCAACTTCAAGAACCATGAGCAGAGCATTTTGAGTACCATACCAAAATGGAATTGGTTTGTACATGGAACAGAGATTTAAATTGGGGAAAATTAGATTTATTAACTCTATGCAACATGAACTAGCTAAAGGAATTAAGTTTGAGACTCAGGGATTCACGAGCTTACCGAAATCGATGATCAAAGTAAGCTCCAGACACCAACTCGAGAAAGAACAGCTTCACTTCAATTCTTCAATTCTCTTAGCTTACTCACTCAAATCTCACGATTTCACTCTCTATACAAAGCACAAGATGTAAGCTTTGTATTCGTGTTTGGTTTGTGTTTCAAATCAATGTAGAGAAAGAGAATCGAAGCTCACAACTCAGAAACCCTAACTTCTTCAATTTCAACCAAGTTAAGCGAAATTCTTGGCTAAGGGTTGAAGATGAGCTTTTATAGGCATAGAGAGGCATCATGCGTCGCGACACGACTGCCATGGAGGTGGCTTGAAGACGTTTTCGTGTCAACGAAAGGAATCGTTGACTGTGACTCATCAAACTCACTAACTCGTGCAGTTTGACCCAGATTACTCGAGTATTCTGAGTAATACTCGAGTAATTCGCCCAGATTTTGAAAAATAATTATTTTATTTACTTTCTCTCCAAAACCTTTCCTATAATTGCTTCTAGGTCCCAACCCAGGGACTAATATGCAAAATATACATTTTAGGCATTTAAATTATTTATTAAATAATTTCTCACATGCAAGCTAATTATATACACACATATTTTAATCAAGGATTAATTTGAAAACTATTAATTATAATTAAATTATAATTAACATTTCATTAATCGCGGATTAAAATTTTGGGGTGTTACAGATTTGGAGTTGTTTTAGAAGTCTTGAATCTTTGCAAATGTTTTTGGGAAAACTTAGTTAAGGTCACGGTTTGGGCTTTAACTTTGGAGTTAAATTCCCTTGAATGTGTATATGCCAATGTCATGAAATTATTTGTTGATTTGTGAAGTTATGATGCATACGGTTTTAACATGATTAAGTGTAATGAGACGAAGTTTTGCTAAGATAAAATTTATTAAGTGAAAGTTACATGAAAATATGTCTAAATGGTTAGGTGATGCATGATTCGGTTTATGTCTAAGAGTTAAATTTCCTTATTTGATTAAGTCATATGTGTGATTGAAGGTGTGAGTATGTTTATGATTAACTGGATGGCTTGTGATTATGTGATGTGTGGATCAAATGAATGTTTGTCTAGGATTCTTAAGTGAAGTAAGTGTGATTTCTCAAATGTACAGAAGTGTTTAAATAATTTGTTTTACTTGAGTACCTTGTTGTCCACATGTGATTCTAAGTGTTTGAACTTGAGAAGGTGTTGATTTAAGTGTTTATTTGATTGATTTCAAGATGTTTGGTTTATCTATATGTTTAAATTGGTTTTAAACAATGGAAAATGAATTTAAAACTTAGGACATGATGATGTCCATAATTTTCTAAGTTATGTTTCTTGTTTTAAAAGTGTTTTCAAAGTGTTTTAAAGATTAGTTCTCATGGGTATTTGAGCTAAGACGAGGTTTGGTTTTCAAAAGGTAATGGATTTGAGCAAAAACCCGGATTGAAACCGGTGAATTTTTCGGTGTTTTCGAACGTAATTGAGGTGCTGTCCAAAATAGACCAGCAACCAACTGAATCGATTTAAATCATTTTGTGAAATGTTTTCAAATGGTTTTAAAAGATTTACAGTACTAGAGAGAATGAGAGTTGTTCCAATAAAACAATAATGTTTCAAGTTTTGAAATAAGGAACAGAAAGTTACGAGCTAAGAAAAGATTTTTAATGCAAGAAAATAACATAATTATATTTTATTTAGTACGAGGAATCTTAAAGACAAGGGATTGGGGCAGCCGGCAACAAAAAGGATTCGAGGAGACGGTACGCCTTGCATAGCTGGACCTCAAGTGGGAGAGAAGCTTTCCTAAGACATTGTGGTAGTTAGGTGATATATTAGGACGTTCCGTATCATCTCAAAGATCAGAACCAAGTGGTTCGGAGTCAGTAGTATAGTGGCAATTGTTTAATTGTGTGGCCACTTATACGAAGGTGACAAAGACCACATTGTTGTTGTGTGATGTTTGTGTGATTGATAGCATGTCTTCATTTATTTATTTATTTATTTATTCACTTAATTATGCAAGTTGAAATTAAGTATTGTTGGTCAATAATGATAACCTTTTGATGGACGTTTGTTACGTCCTGATTGAGAAATTAAAGTGACAAGAATAAGTTGAGAAAGAAAGGGGAATTGAAAATAAAGACACAATGAGAAATAAATAATGAGTGAGAATAAGATATGTGTTGGAAAAGAAAGAAAGAGTTGAGATTGAGGAAGGGATGAAATGATAGTGTTGAGAATGAGCCAGAGCTGGGGAAAGTGATGTGAATATGAGATGAGATTTGAGCGGAGCTGGGCTCCTTGTTTCTTGGTTTTAGTCTGGGAACTAGTGTTGAGTTGAGCTTGCTCCTCCATTAGCGCTCAGCAAAGATATTATTTTTGAAAGAGGTTTTTACAAAATGGTTTTTGAAAAAGGTTTTTGAAAGGCAGTTTTTGACAGGGTTTTGGGAAGAGCTTTTTGAAAAGATTTTTGGAAAAGAGACTTTATGGTGAAGAGAAATTTTTAGAAAAGGTGTGAAAAGAAATTCTTTTGAGAATGTTTTGAACAGAGGTTCTGAGAAATATTATAAAAAGTATTCTCAAAGAGGTTTTTGAAAAGAGGTTTTGAGAAATATTATAAAAAGTATTTTCAGAAAAGTTTTTGAAAGGAAAATTTTGTGAAAGTTGTGAAAGGAGATTTTTAAGAAGGTCTTGAAAAGAGAATTGAGCAGTTGTGAAACTAGAATTTTGAGAAAATTTATAAAAGGGAGTTTTATGAAACTGTTTATGAAGTGAGGTTTTGTAAAAGTTTATCAAATGGTTTTTGAGAAAGTTGTGGAAAGTGTTTTGAGAAAAGATGTTGAAATGAGATGGTCGTGAGAAATGGAGTATGTTGAGAAAGTTGGAGAAATGAGATTGGAAATTGTGATGTGATCCCAGCTCTGTGCTATGTAAGAAAAAGATTGTGCAAAGTTAGTAGTCGGGACTCATTGAAGGGTTGCACGAAGGATGGGCCGACCTTAGGATTAAATTTAAAAGATTAAAAGACTTAAAAGACATGCGCGGTGAGGTATGAGAGTGCGAAGTAGTGGAGAGGAAGAAACGATAAGTATCTGCGGATACTTAGGACGAGATTGCATTAGGGGAGGACGATGACGGTGAAACGTCAAGAAGTCTAGAGTATGTTTCTGGGCAGAACGAACTCCACATGTGGCGCACTAACGTGGTGGGGATTGGGTCTAATGCCGTGGTAAGTTCTGCGGGCCCGCTAGAAACATACTGTCGCCCCCTAGATTGCAAATCGAGAACAGTGAGAGAGACTGGAACGGGGCATTGTGTTTTGCCACTGCGTGGACAGTGAGCCTTGATATTATTGAATTGATTTGAGGACGAGATCCTCCTAGTTTGGGACCATTTATGTGTTGTGACAGCTGTCGTGCCCGCGTGGTAAAGGTCCTGTACTCCTGTTTGCTTCCGATTAGGTTGGGTGGATGACCGAGGAGATGTAGACGTGAGTAATAACCGAGAACGAAATGAGAACCTGATGATATCGTGTGAGAGGAAATTATGAGTATGAGTATGAGAAGGAAAAGGATTGAGAAAGAAAGAAAGTATATGAGGAAAGAAATTAAGTTTGAGAAGATAATGAAAGACAAGAATAATGATGATAAGACTGATAATAATGTGATAACCTGCTTGATTGTGGTATGCTTGTATGTTTTATGATGTGTTTGTGTGGTCCTTCTATCTTGCCTATCGTAATTCCACACCGTCGACGACCCATCGTTCGGAACGCTTACTCTCTCCTGTTCGTTGGCATATCGATGTGCTGGTATTTCAACGGGCAGATGGAGTGCTGCTTGGACATCACTACTTGGAGTAAGTATGGAAGAGGTTGGAAGCGTATCCCAAGCGGCTGGGTATGGACTGGCCATACTCAGATTATGATACCCGACCCGGAACATCAACTGAGTGGAGCTGATCTAGGGCCTCACTTGAGGCAAGTCACTGTGCGAGGGTATAAGAACTACAAAGAGAAAGCACGATACGAGAAACAGTGGAATTATACCACCAGAGACGGAGAGAAGTTGGAGTCCAACAATACTGCTGGGACAGCAATAGGAACGACATCATCTTTAAAGGCAACAAGGGAATCCAAGAAGAAGAAGGACCTCCACCCGATTGCCTTCAATAGGGTGGCTCGAGATTAGCATGGTTATTCTAGATTGTAGTAGGTGTGTATGTGAAGGATTACCTGAGTAATGATCCCTTGATGTAACTTAACTTATTCTAATGCATGCCCGACTTTTTACATCTTCATGAGAAATGTCTAATGATTTCTTTTAGTGGAATGCAAAGAAATATTTCCATACGAAACCTAAATGTAACATCCCTAATTTTAATTCCTAATATATTTATAAATTGTATTGACTTAAATAAATGTTTCTTAAAAATCAATTATTTAGTTTTGTATTTTTATAAAAATATATTATGTTAATTACGAAAATATATTTCATTTCTTTTATGTTCTAAAAGTAAATTCATTTAAAATAGTTATCCTATATTAAAAATATACTTTATGTGTTTTACTTTATTTTGATATATTTCATATGAAAATATTTTATTGGAAATATTTATAAGTTTCTTACTTTATAATTTTTATTTTAGTATGTAAAGTGATTATTGGTATTTTGAGTTTTTTTAAAAAAAAATAAATAAAAGAATAAATAAAATAAAATAATAGATAAATAATAATAATAGTAATAGTGATGGTAAAAAAAATAAAAAATAAAAAGAGAAGGGGTTCACGAAGAACCCCAACTCTCTCTTCTCTCTCAAAGGGCCGCCAGCCCTAACCCCATTCCACCACTCCCTCCTTCTGCCAGCCACCCAAAGCCGCCACTCGCCGCCCCTCCCAGCCAAGTCTCCCTCCATATTATGCGATTCCTTTCCTCTCTCGCTTGCTCTGTGGTTCCAGCCACCACCACCGGGCGTGTTCTTCATCCCTCTCGCTCCAATCTCTCTCTCCGCCACGGTCTCTCCTCCCTCCGTCGCTGCCTCACCTTCGACCACCACCAGTCGCACCACCCATCTCTCTTTTCTCCGCTTCTTCTTCCTCGGATCTTCGTGGCCAACCACGAAACCTCATCACCGTGGAGGTCGCGAGCCCGGCTGCTGCTGCTGCTTGGAGGTCTCGCCGCCACCGCCATCACCCATGGATGGTTCGCCTTCCATGGCCCGGCTGTGTTTGTTCTTGATGGCTCAAAGCTTGAGAGTCTCTCTCCTTGACCGATTTGGGTTTGTTGCCGTTATCGCCATCGACGCCGGTATCGCCATCATCGTTATCGGGGCCAGCCGTTCTATTGCGCTCCGAACCGGTTTGACCGAACCGGCTTTCAAAACCGTATTTGAGGGTAAATCCCTAACACTCTTCTAATTGCTCTATGTTGTGCTTTAATTTTTTATATTAATACTAATTTTAATATTATTGTTAATAATTATTTAATATTAAACTGTTTTGGAAATTAAATTTGTAATTATAGGTTATGTTGATTTTAATTATATTGTCATTGATAATGATTTTTAATTAGTGCGTTGATTTATGTTAGAGAAGAATTAACTGTTATGTCGAACGATTAAATTTAAAAGTATTTTTGTTAAATGTGCTGGGTTCCTAAGTAAGTGAGCTGTCGTTTAGTTTGGTTGAGTTGTCCCTGAACTAAATGATATCTCAGTTAATTAGAAATTTGATATATACGACATAACGTTAATTCGAGTCAAAACGTTGAGCATTAATTTCAAATTGAAGGGGAGTGTATTATTGGGACTTTTGAGATCTGTTTAGACTTATTTTTGAACAAAGAACGCTCTCTTTCAATCCGAAATTAGTGGTATCGAGTCATGACATTTGATTTTGTGACTTGAGGCTAAAACTACTTAACTTTAATGTATTTTGACTATTATGTTGGTATTGAAAGTTAATATATCTTCAAGAAAAAGCTTTATTTAGGGGACTATGGTTCTAATTTTATTTAACTTTGAAGCTTGAATTTTAATTAAAGGTTTTCGAAATTAACTTGTTTGATTTTCAAGTTAAAGCCCCTTTTCGTAAAACGCATTATATTGATAATATTTAATTCGTATGACATGGTTAGACGACGAAGGATTTTAGGAACCGCTGTGATGCGAACAACAAACCGGAGTGTAACGTCCCGAACATTATTTTAAGTGAAATTATTAAAAAAAAACCTTAGAAAAATAGGAAAAGTGACTTAATGAATTTTGGTAGAGATGTGAGTGGTGATTATAAGTCCTAGGAGTTGTATAGAATGCAGTTGTGGCTTTGGGCAGAGTCAAATAAGCGAAATCGGGAGTTAAATCGGCGTTTTAGATGTTAGAAATCGACCGAAAAGAGAAAATTAGAAATTTATTATAGGAAGCTAAGAAAATAAATTCCACCGTTGGATAGGAAGTTTGTGGGGTAAAGAAGCATGTCTAAAAATTTGGACCCGATCCGACGGTTAACGAAAAAGTTACGGCGAATCGAAGATTGGAAATTCTGGTGCATGCCCAGGGGCACCGGTGCACGCCCAGGCGTGCACCACTATTCATTGGTGCTGAGACAGGGAGTTTTTCGCTCAGGCGCGCTAATCATGCGCCCAGGCGAGCCCTTGAGGCACCAGTTTCGTTCTAGCGCGCCATTTCCTCCAACATCCAGCAGCTGGCGCATCAGCCATGCACCAGCTTGGTGCTGATGCTGATCCTGCGCTCAGGCGCAAAATCTGGCGCTCAGGCACACGACGCACACCAGAACAGATCTGGTGCGTTGGATCAAAACTTGGGGCCAAAGTTTCCATTCCAGCCACACGATTTTCTCAGCACCCAATGCAAAAATAAGGCACCAAAACATAATCTCTCCGCCACCTTTCAACTCCAACACACAAGCACCATCTCCATCAAATCCTCTCCTCTCCAAGAGCAACTCCATCACATTCCCATCACCAAACCACCATAAACACATAGTTTTGGGCACCTCAAACCCAAAACCACCAAGCTCCATCAAGCCTTTCACCATGGAAGTGGGTTGAAGCTTATTCCTTCTTCCTTCTTGGACTCTCACGAATTGCTCCTCTCCTCCATTCTCCTTGGTTTTTCAATTTTTCCACCATTGATTTGGGGATTTTGTTTCAAGTCTTCCAACTCAAACCAAGACAAGGAAGGCTCTATTCAACCATGAAACAATCATCCTAGGGCACTCTACAACCATTGGGCATTAGCTATCCTTGGGTGGTACACTAAGCTAAGGAGGTTCAGGAGGTTCTAAGTTTCCGTTTGCTTACTCACCACACCAAGGTAAGGGAGTGGATATAGTGAGCTTTGCCTTGTTCTAGGGAGTAGTTCTAGTTGGTATATAATACTTGTTAGGATTATGTGTTAGGGGAGGAAATTAGATTATAAATCCCTAGGATATTGAATATGAAATTCTAAATAATTAAATATTCATGATGAATTGATGTTAAGACTAGGAAAAAGGAAACCCAATAATGTGAGAACGAATGATTTGATAAATGTAACTTTGTTAATGATGATAAGGAAGTACAATAAGATTTTGGTAATAAGGTAGGGAAGATGATATAAATGATTTCTATGACTATGGATTTTAATTGTCAAGTTATGTATAAAATGATAATTGATTGATGTTGCAAATGTATGTATGTATTATGGAGTAATTTGACATAGGAAGAAAATGGAACGGAAACGACTATGTGTGATGTACGAGTGTAGTTGTATTTAAATGCCAAATGAGAATAAATGTTAAGTAATAACAATTGCTAACAAGGTCGTAGCTTATGTATTGAAGTGTGAATATAGGAGAAGGAAGTAAATGTATTATGCATAAACAAAAGTAAGAGGTGATTTAAATGAAATAAACTGTCGACCTCTGACCTGAGGGACACATAAATAAAATAAAGTGTCGACCTCTGACCTGAGGGACACATAAATGAAATAAAGTGTCGACCTCTGACCTGAGGGACACATAAATGAAATAAAGTGTCGACCTCTGACCTGAGGGACACATAAATAAAAGAAAGTGTCGACCGCTGACCTGAGGGACACATAAATAAAATAAAGTGTCGACCTCTGACCTGAGGGACACATAAATAAAATAAAGTGTCGACCTCTGACCTGAGGGACACATAAATAAAATAAAGTGTCGACCTCTGATCTGAGGGACACATAAATAAAAGAAAGTGTCGACCTCTGACCTGAGGGACACACGCTGAATTAAAGAGATTGAAGTGTTGACCTCTGACCTGAGGGGCACATAATTTAAATAAAGGAAATGAATGATGAAGTGAATAATAAAAATGAACATTGAAATGGATAATAAAAATGGAAATTTGGAATGAATAATGAATATGTAAATATTTGTTTAATTGTTATTTGTGTTTGACCTATCGAGTCGTTATATCTAGTTAGAAACTGCCTTCTATTTCATGTGCAATGCTCACTCCCTTACAGTTTCAGGTACGGAGACTGAGTTGGCACAGCCCCCGGCCGAGCAGGAGTACTTTCCGTTACAGAGAAAGTAGGGTTGTCATGGGTTTTGGAGGATATTATGATCTTAAGCCTCTTACACTATTTTGATGTAAAATTTGTTATTCATATTTCAAGTGAGGCTTAGGGTGTTCTATTTTGACAAAGTTATATGTATTGGTTATGACACTTAAACTTGGAATTTTCCGCTATTACTCTGATATATTTGGAGCCCATGGGGCCTTGATATAATGTAGAAATATAATCTGAAGCCCTGCTGGCTATTAGTTGTCCATTTGAAAATTGTTTATCACAGGTTAAATTTTGGATTAGTCCGAAAAACAAACAGAACTCCGTCCGTTTGACGGAAGATTTTGTAAGCTAAAAAAATGAAATTTTAAATTCTCTATTTTATATAAGGGTATAAAGGGGTAATTAATCCTAGGTGTTACAATTTATGGTATCAGAGCAGTTTCCCTCGGCCTTTGGGAGTTATGAGCTACTCCAGTGATTACTCACCGAGCGAGTAATCGATAATTATAGTTTAGAGTCTAGAGTCTATTGATAGGATGTTTATACTGTTAACTATGCTATTAAGCGTTAACTGTCGGCCTGATGCATGACTAAACAGAATGGCTGGTAGACGGATCGATAATGATGGGATCCGAGCTATTCTGGAGCAGATGGCTAAGATGCAACAGGATCAGGGGAATAACATTCGCAGCAGCAGCTGCAGCAGCAATGGTTCCTCAACCCCCAGCTCCAAATGCAATTGATTGGTTGGCACGGTTCAGAAAGAACGATCCGCAAAAGTTCGAAGGTGGGTTCAATCCCGATGGAGCACAGCTTTGGTTGCAAGAGATCGAGAAGATCCTGAGCACTATGGCACCCCCGGAGGAACAGAAAGTTCTACTAGCACAGTACATGTTGACTAGTGAAGCAGAACACTGGTGGCAGCAGATGCGGAGGGGTTTAGAGGCGGACAATCAGACGATCACATCAGATTTGTTCAAGAATCGTTTCCTGGGCAAATACTTTCCTGAAGATGTTCGTAGAGAGAAGGAGATAACTTTTCTTCAGCTCGTGCAAGGGAGCATGAGCGTTGGGGAGTATGCTGCTAGGTTTGAGGACTTGATCCGATATGCAGGGAATTATAGGGATGCTGATGAAAGGACCAAGTGCATCAAGTTCGAGACCGGACTTCGTTCTGAAATCAAGATGGCTTTTGAATATCAGAACATCGCCAACCTGTCTCAACTAATCAACATGACTAGTACTTATGAAAAGAGTCGAAAACAACGGGCAGCTGAGAAAAGAAACAAGAATGTACAGAAGGCTGGAGGTCCTATTAGGGGCAGGAGTTCGGTGCAGCGACCAGGTCCTTACTCCCAGCCTAGAACAGGCCAAGAAGTGAGTACCTTTGGTCCTATTCCGACTTGTCAGCACTGTGGCAGGATGCATAGGGGATTGTGTTGGACATTGGGTCGAAAGGAAGGGTTATGCTTTCACTGTGGACAACCCGGACATTTTGCTTCAAATTGTCCTAAGAACACAATGAAGAAAGAGATTAATGCTGCTAAGGCACAAAAGGCCCGTGGTGGTCCATCATTGCAGAAGGGGAAAATATTTACCGTCAAGGGTGGCAAGGTGGACCCGGCTGATATGGCCGCAGGTAACTGATGTTTGCCAAGTCCGTGTGTAATGTTTCTAGGTCCAATTGTTGTGGAGTTAGTTTTCTCCTCAGTTAGCTAAATAGTGAGTTAGTGATGTCTTAGGGTAGAATTGTTTAAAAATATGTTGGATATCTGCCTCCAAATACAATCCTGATCTTACAGATAGTATAAGAAAGACCTTAGAAAGAATTCTTAAGTTTGAGAATTCTAGTACCAAGTGACCAACACTATGTTATGATGTTGTTATTTGATGTAATGTAAGGTTAGAACTGATCACTCTAATCCTTGCATTTGTTAAACGATGACATCATTGACAGAACCTGACAGTGATGTGTTGTTGGTAGACGTGAGGATGGGATTGATCACCTCAATTCTTGCATCTATCAATAAATGCTATCATTGTAACCTTTGAAGTGAAAGTAGACAACCAAAGAAGTGACTTCCAAGGAAAATAATTCTTGTAAGTGAAGCCAACCTTACCCCGAGACATTCGTTCGAGAGCTTCGCATAGAGTTAGAGAGTAGATAGAAAATAGTTCTAAAGAAAGGAAGTCTTGGTGTATGCTACTTGTTCCAAAGTAGTATAGCTAAATGGTAATCCCTTGGATGAGTTAAGAAAACTCTCCAGAAATTATTCTTAAACATCATATCAACTAAACCGATCTTGAGCAATTTGACATTTGCTTCGTATCTTTTCCAGGGTCGTAGATAACCGTTCATAAGAATAGCCGGTATTTGCCAAAAACTTGTAAAATCCCTGCGTTAACACCAAACAATCTTGATAATTGACCCAGCCAACAGCAAGTGTCGTACCCTTCACCTTTGGTAGTTGGGTAAATCTTGGAACTGATATGGACTCCTTCCTTCCCCATCTTTTAGTATGAGATGAAATCGGGTACTTCGACACTAAGTGGGGGAGTATCTCTTAACCTAAGTCAAGTTCGGGCGAATCGAAAAGTGACGGAAGGAAGAGAAGGGAAGTAAAGACGGACATCATGAACTCTAATAATGGAATGATTCTCCAATTAAAGGAATTGGACGGAATTTCGGGGACGAAATTCCAATAAGTGGGGGAGAATTGTAACGTCCTGAACTTTATTTTAAGTGAAATTATTAAAAAAAAACCTTAGAAAAATAGGAAAAGTGACTTAATGAATTTTGGTAGAGATGTGAGTGGTGATTATAAGTCCTAGGAGTTGTATAGAATGCAGTTGTGGCTTTGGGCAGAGTCAAATAAGCGAAATCGGGAGTTAAATCGGCGTTTTAGATGTTAGAAATCGACCGAAAAGAGAAAATTAGAAATTTATTATAGGAAGCTAAGAAAATAAATTCCACAGATGGATAGGAAGTTTGTGGGGTGAAGAAGCATGTCTAAAAATTTGGACCCGATCCGACGGTTAACGAAAAAGTTACGGCGAATCGAAGATTGGAAATTCTGGTGCATGCCCAGGGGCACCGGTGCACGCCCAGGCGTGCACCACTATTCATTGGTGCTGAGACGGGGAGTTTTCGCTCAGGCGCGCTAATCGTGCTCCCAGGCGCGCCCTTGAGGCACCAGCCACGCACCAGTTTCGTTCTGGCGCGCCATTTCCTCCAACATCCAGCAGCTGGCGCATCAGCCATGCACCAGCTTGGTGCTGATGCTGATCCTGCGCTCAGGCGCAAAATCTGGCGCTCAGGCGCGCGACGCACACCAGATCAGATCTGGTGCGTTGGATCAAAACTTGGGGCCAAAGTTTCCATTCCAGCCACACGATTTTCTCAGCACCCAATGCAAAAATAAGGCACCAAAACATAATCTCTCCGCCACCTTTCAACTCCAACACACAAGCACCATCTCCATCAAATCCTCTCCTCTCCAAGAGCAACTCCATCACATTCCCATCACCAAACCACCATAAACACATAGTTTTGGGCACCTCAAACCCAAAACCACCAAGCTCCATCAAGCCTTTCACCATGGAAGTGGGTTGAAGCTTATTCCTTCTTCCTTCTTGGACTCTCACGAATTGCTCCTCTCCTCCATTCTCCTTGGTTTTTCAATTTTTCCACCATTGATTTGGGGATTTTGTTTCAAGTCTTCCAACTCAAACCAAGACAAGGAAGGCTCTATTCAACCATGCAACAATCATCCTAGGGCACTCTACAACCATTGGGCATTAGCTATCCTTGGGTGGTACACTAATCTAAGAAGGTTCAGGAGGTTCTAAGTTTCCGTTTGCTTACTCACCACACCAAGGTAAGGGAGTGGATATAGTGAGCTTTGCCTTGTTCTAGGGAGTAGGTTCTAGTTGGTATATAATACTTGTTAGGGTTATGTGTTAGGGGAGGAAATTAGATTATAAATCCCTAGGATATTGAATATGAAATTCTAAATAATTAAATATTCATGATGAATTGATGTTAAGACTAGGAAAAAGGAAACCCAATAATGTGAGAACGAATGATTTGATAAATGTAACTTTGTTAATGATGATAAGGAAGTACAATAAGATTTTGGTAATAAGGTAGGGAAGATGATATAAATGATTTCTATGACTGTGGATTTTAATTGTCAAGTTATGTATAAAATGATAATTGATTGATGTTGCAAATGTATGTATGTATTATGGAGTAATTTGACATAGGAAGAAAATGGAACGGAAACGACTATGTGTGATGTACGTGTGTAGTTGTATTTAAATGCTAAATGAGAATAAATGTTAAGTAATAACAATTGCTAACAAGGTCGTAGCTTATGTATTGAAGTGTGAATATAGGAGAAGGAAGTAAACGTATTATGCATAAACAAAAGTAAGAGGTGATTTAAATGAAATAAAGTGTCGACCTCTGACCTTAGGGACACATAAATAAAATAAAGTGTCGACCTCTGACCTGAGGGACACATAAATAAAATAAAGTGTCGACCTCTGACCTGAGGGACACATAAATAAAATAAAGTGTCGACCTCTGACCTGAGGGACACACGCTGAATTAAAGAGATTGAAGTGTTGACCTCTGAGCTGAGGGGCACATAATTTAAATAAAGGAAATGAATGATGAAGTGAATAATAAAAATGAACATTGAAATGAATAATAAAAATGGAAATTTGGAATGAATAATGAATATGTAAATATTTGTTTAATTGTTATTTGTGTTTGACCTATCGAGTCGTTATATCTAGTTAGAAACTGCCTTCTATTTCATGTGCAATGCTCACTCCCTTACAGTTTCAGGTACGGAGACTGAGTTGGCACAGCCCCCGGCCGAGCAGGAGTACTTTCCCTTACAGGGAAAGTAGGGTTGTCATGGGTTTTGGAGGATATTATGATCTTAAGCCTCTTACACTATTTTGATGTAAAATTTGTTATTCATATTTCAAGTGAGGCTTAGGATGTTCTATTTTGACAAAGTTATATGTATTGGTTATGACACTTAAACTTGGAATTTTCCGCTATTACTCTGATATATTTGGAGCCCATGGGGCCTTGATATAATGTAGAAATATAATCTGAACCCCTGCTGGCTATTAGTTGTCCATTTGAAAATTGTTTATCACAGGTTAAATTTTGGATTAGTCTGAAAAACAAACAGAACTCCGTCCGTTTGACGGAAGATTTTATAAGCTAAAAAAATGAAATTTTAAATTCTCTATTTTATATAAGGGTATAAAGGGGTAATTAATCCTAGGTGTTACAATTTATGGTATCAGAGCAGTTTCCCTCAGCCTTTGGGAGTTATGAGCTACTCCAGTGATTACTCACCGAGCGAGTAATCGATAATTATAGTTTAGAGTCTAGAGTCTATTGATAGGATGTTTATACTGTTAACTATGCTATTAAGCGTTAACTGTCGGCCTGATGCATGACTAAACAGAATGGCTGGTAGACGGATCGATAATGATGGGATCCGAGCTATTCTGGAGCAGATGGCTAAGATGCAACAGGATCAGGGGAATAGCATCGCAGCAGCAGCTGCAGCAGCAGCAACAGCAACAGCAGCAGCAATGGTTCCTCAACCCCCCAGCTCCAAATGCAATTGATTGGTTGGCACGGTTCAGAAAGAACGATCCGCAAAAGTTCGAAGGTGGGTTCAATCCCGATGGAGCACAGCTTTGGTTGCAAGAGATCGAGAAGATCCTGAGCACTATGGCACCCCCGGAGGAACAGAAAGTTCTGCTAGCACAGTACATGTTGACTAGTGAAGCAGAACACTGGTGGCAGCAGATGCGGAGGGGTTTAGAGGCAGACAATCAGACGATCACATGGGATTTGTTCAAGAATCATTTCCTGGGCAAATACTTTCCTGAAGATGTTCGTAGAGAGAAGGAGATAACTTTTCTTCCGCTCGTGCAAGGGAGCATGAGCGTTGGGGAGTATGCTGCTAGGTTTGAGGACTTGATCCGATATGCAGGGAATTATAGGGATGCTGATGAAAGGACCAAGTGCATCAAGTTCGAGACCGGACTTCGTTCTGAAATCAAGATGGCTTTTGAATATCAGAACATCGCCAACCTGTCTCAACTAATCAACATGACTAGTACTTATGAAAAGAGTCGGAAACAACGGGCAGCTGAGAAAAGAAACAAGAATGTACAGAAGGCTGGAGGTCCTATTAGGGGCAGGAGTTCGGTGCAGCGACCAGGTCCTTACTCCCAGCCTAGAACAGGCCAAGAAGTGAGTACCTTTGGTCCTATTCCGACTTGTCAGCACTGTGGCAGGATGCATAGGGGATTGTGCTGGACATTGGGTCGAAAGGAAGGGTTATGCTTTCACTGTGGACAACCCGGACATTTTGCTTCAAATTGTCCTAAGAACACAATGAAGAAAGAGATTAATGCTGCTAAGGCACAGAAGGCCCGTGGTGGTCCATCATTGCAGAAGGGGAAAATATTTACCGTCAAGGGTGGCAAGGTGGACCCGGCTGATATGGCCGCAGGTAACTGATGTTTTCCAAGTCCGTGTGTAATGTTTATAGGTCCAATTGTTGTGGAGTTAGTTTTCTCCTCAGTTAGCTAAATAGTGAGTTAGTGATGTCTTAGGGTAGAATTGTTTAAAAACATGTTGGATATCTGCCTCTCCAAATACAATCCTGATCTTACAGATTGTATAAGAAAGACCTTAGAAAGAATTCTTAAGTTTGAGAATTCTAGTACCAAGTGACCAACACTATGTTATGATGTTGTTATTTGATGTAATGTAAGGTTAGAACTGATCACTCTAATCCTTGCATTTGTTAAACGATGACATCATTGACAGAACCTGACAGTGATGTGTTGTTGGTAGACGTGAGGATGGGATTGATCACCTCAATTCTTGCATCTATCAATAAATGCTATCATTGTAACCTTTGAAGTGAAAGTAGACAACCAAAGAAGTGACTTCCAAGGAAAATAATTCTTGTAAGTGAAGCCAACCTTACCCCGAGACATTCGTTCGAGAGCTTCGCATAGAGTTAGAGAGTAGATAGAAAATAGTTCTAAAGAAAGGAAGTCTTGTTGTATGCTACTTGTTCCAAAGTAGTATAGCTAAGTGCTAATCCCTTGGATGAGTTAAGAAAACTCTCCAGAAATTATTCTTAAACATCATATCAACTAAACCGATCATGAGCAATTTGACATTTGCTTCGTATCTTTTCCAGGGTCGTAGATAACCGTTCATAAGAATAGCCGGTATTTGCCAAAAACTTGTAAAATCCCTCCGTTAACACCAAACAATCTTGATAATTGACCCAGCCAACAGCAAGTGTCGTACCCTTCACCTTTGGTAGTTGGTTAAATCTTGGAACTGATATGGACCCCTTCCTTCCCCATCTTTTAGCATGAGATGAAATCGGGTACTTCGACACTAAGTGGGGGAGTATCTCTTAACCTAAGTCAAGTTCGGGCGAACCGAAAAGTGACGGAAGGAAGAGAAGGGAAGTAAAGACGGACATCATGAACTCTAATAATGGAATGATTCTCCAATTAAAGGAATTGGACGGAATTTCGGGGACGAAATTCCAATAAGTGGGGGAGAATTGTAACGTCCCGAACTTTATTTTAAGTGAAATTATTTAAAAAAAAAAACCTTAGAAAAATAGGAAAAGTGACTTAATGAATTTTGGTAGAGATGTGAGTGGTGATTATAAGTCCTAGGAGTTGTATAGAATGCAGTCGTGGCTTTGGGCAGAGTCAAATAAGCGAAATCGGGAGTTAAATCGGCGTTTTAGATGTTAGAAATCGACTGAAAAGAGAAAATTAGAAATTTATTATAGGAAGCTAAGAAAATAAATTCCACCGTTGGATAGGAAGTTTGTGGGGTGAAGAAGCATGTCTAAAAATTTGGACCCGATCCGACGGTTAACGAAAAAGTTACGGCGAATCGAAGATTGGAAATTCTGGTGCATGCCCAGGCGCACCGGGGCACGCCCAGGCGTGCGCCACTATTCATTGGTGCTGAGACAGGGAGTTTTTCGCTCAGGCGCGCTAATCGTGCGCCCAGGCGCGCCCTTGAGGCACCAGCCACGCACCAGTTTCGTTCTAGCGCGCCATTTCCTCCAACATCCAGCAGCTGGCTCATCAGCCATGCACCAGCTTGGTGCTGATGCTGATCCTGCGCTCAGGCGCAAAATCTAGCGCTCAGGCGCGCGACGCACACCAGATCAGATCTGGTGCGTTGGATCAAAACTTGGGGCCAAAGTTTCCATTCCAACCACACGATTTTCTCAGCACCCAATGCAAAAATAAGGCACCAAAACATAATCTCTCCGCCACCTTTCAACTCCAACACACAAGCACCATCTCCATCAAATCCTCTCCTCTCCAAGAGCAACTCCATCACATTCCCATCACCAAACCACCATAAACACATAGTTTTGGGCACCTCAAACCCAAAACCACCAAGCTCCATCAAGCCTTTCACCATGGAAGTGGGTTGAAGCTTATTCCTTCTTCCTTCTTGGACTCTCACGAATTGCTCCTCTCCTCCATTCTCCTTGGTTTTTCAATTTTTCCACCATTGATTTGGGGATTTTGTTTCAAGTCTTCCAACTCAAACCAAGACAAGGAAGGCTCCATTCAACCATGCAACAATCATCCTAGGGCACTCTACAACCATTGGGCATTAGCTATCCTTGGGTGGTACACTAAGCTAAGGAGGTTCAGGAGGTTCTAAGTTTCCGTTTGCTTACTCACCACACCAAGGTAAGGGAGTGGATATAGTGAGCTTTGCCTTGTTCTAGGGAGTAGGTTCTAGTTGGTATATAATACTTGTTAGGGTTATGTGTTAGGGGAGGAAATTAGATTATAAATCCCTAGGATATTGAATATGAAATTCTAAATAATTAAATATTCATGATGAATTGATGTTAAGACTAGGAAAAAGGAAACCCAATAATGTGAGAACGAATGATTTGATAAATGTAACTTCGTTAATGATGATAAGGAAGTACAATAAGATTTGGTAATAAGGTAGGGAAGATGATATAAATGATTTCTATGACTATGGATTTTAATTGTCAAGTTATGTATAAAATGATAATTGATTGATGCTGCAAATGTATGTATGTATTATGGAGTAATTTGACATAGGAAGAAAATGGAACGGAAACGACTATGTGTGATGTACGTGTGTAGTTGTATTTAAATGCTAAATGAGAAGAAATGTTAAGTAATAACAATTGCTAACAAGGTCGTAGCTTATGTATTGAAGTGTGAATATAGGAGAAGGAAGTAAACGTATTATGCATAAACAAAAGTAAGAGGTGATTTAAATGAAATAAAGTGTCGACCTCTGACCTGAGGGACACATAAATAAAATAAAGTGTCAACCTCTGACCTGAGGGACACATAAATAAAATAAAGTGTCGACCTCTGAACTGAGGGACACATAAATAAAATAAAGTGTCTGACCTGAGGGACACATAAATAAAAGAAAGTGTCGACCTCTGACCTGAGGGACACATAAATGAAATAAAGTGTCGACCTCTGACCTGAGGGACACATAAATGAAATAAAGTGTCGACCTCTGACCTGAGGGACACATAAATAAAACAAAGTGTCGACCTCTGACCTGAGGGACACATAAATAAAAGAAAGTGTCGACCTCTGACCTGAGGGACACATAAATAAAATAAAGTGTCGACCTCTGACCTGAGGGACACATAAATAAAATAAAGTGTCGACCTCTGACCTGAGGGACACATAAATAAAATAAAGTGTCGACCTCTGACCTGAGGGACACATAAATAAAAGAAAGTGTCGACCTCTGACCTGAGGGACACACGCTGAATTAAAGAGATTGAAGTGTTGACCTCTGACCTGAGGGGCACATAATTTAAATAAAGGAAATGAATGATGAAGTGAATAATAAAAATGAACATTGAAATGGATAATAAAAATGGAAATTTGGAATGAATAATGAATATGTAAATATTTGTTTAATTGTTATTTGTGTTTGACCTATCGAGTCGTTATATCTAGTTAGAAACTGCCTTCTATTTCATGTGCAATGCTCACTCCCTTACAGTTTCAGGTACGGAGACTGAGTTGGCACAGCCCCCGGCCGAGAAGGAGTACTTTCCCTTACAGGGAAAGTAGGGTTGTCATGGGTTTTGGAGGATATTATGATCTTAAGCCTCTTACACTATTTTGATGTAAAATTTGTTATTCATATTTCAAGTGAGGCTTAGGATGTTCTATTTTGACAAAGTTATATGTATTGGTTATGACACTTAAACTTGGAATTTTCCGCTATTACTCTGATATATTTGGAGCCCATGGGGCCTTGATATAATGTAGAAATATAATCTGAAGCCCTGCTGGCTATTAGTTGTCCATTTGAAAATTGTTTATCACAGGTTAAATTTTGGATTAGTCCGAAAAACAAACAGAACTCCGTCCGTTTGACGGAAGATTTTATAAGCTAAAAAAATGAAATTTTAAATTCTCTATTTTATATAAGGGTATAAAGGGGTAATTAATCCTAGGTGTTACACGGAGCGTTGAGAACCGAAGCAGGACCTCTCTGACGAGCCGCAAAACCAGGTTCTATTAAAGTCCCGAGGTAAGAAGGCTTCGTATTACCTCTACTTGAGAAGTAAATTCTAGGATGCTATAGTGGTGACTAGGAATAGAGCAATATGTTAATGGACCGTAGGGTAGTTCCCCCCTGACGTAAAGAGATTAATTAGAATTATTAATGGAAACCACACCTTAGGGAATAGAATACGTATATGTAGGACGAGGTTCGAAACAAATGAGCATATTTAGTATATTAACTGGTTGACATTGAACGAAAATGTAGAAAAGTATACAAGGTCACACAAGGGAGAATTTAAGGATATGAAGACTAAACTCGGGAGTAAAGAGTAAAAGGGGTAAACATAATAGGTAAAAAGGAGTAGAACTAATAAGTTGAAAGATAATAAGAAAATTAGTAAGTGAAGATTTGAATGGGATAAAAGAGGTATTAGAATGTGAAACAAGGAATATGTGTGGAGTCGAATGAGGGAATTAAGTTAAGTTAAAAAGAGTAGTTAATTAAATAGAGTAATGAAATAGGAATAACCAGTAAAGTAAATTGTGAAGTAAGGGAAACCAAGTGATAACTACGGGCTAGTAACGAGAGTTAAAAATATAGAACATATGACTCAACTAAGAGTTAATTAAAAGGAAGAATAGCATTAGTAAAGAGAAACACTTAAATGGAAAAAGATAAAAAGAAGGGTCAAGAAGTAAAAAGGGTTAAAGAGAACTAAGAAACTAAAAGTAAAAGAGAAAAGACTGAGGTAAATTAATAATGAAAAATAACAAGGAACGATGGAAAATAAAAGGAAAGAGGCTAAGGATGTATGCAGATCATCTGCTTGTGGTTGCATACATCGTAAATAAGATTGTGGATATATGCAGATCATCTGCTTGTGGTTGCATATATCGTAAATAAAAGGTAGGCGTATGCAGATCATCTGCTTGTGGTTGCATACGTCGTAAATAAATAGTGGGTGTATGCAGATCATCTGCTTGTGGTTGCATACATCAGAAAATGAATTGTGGGTGCATGCAGATCATCTGCTTGTGGTTGCATGCATCGTAAATAGATAGTGGGTGTATGCAGATCATCTGCTTGTGGTTGCATACATCGGAAAATGAATTGTGGGTGCATGCAGATCATCTGCTTGTGGTTGCATGCATCGTAAATAGATAGTGGGTGTATGCAGATCATCTGCTTGTGGTTGCATACATCGTAGATAAACTTTGGGGGGTATGCAGATCATCTGTTTGTGGTTGCATACCTCGTAACTAAATAGTGGGTGTATGCAGATCGTCTGTTTGCGGTTGCATACACAAGAAGGTGTAGATCTCTGATTGAGGTTACACATATTGGAAAGAGGAATAAAGGAAAAGGAAATGAAAATGGAAAAGATAAGGAAAGAGAAAAAGGAAAAGATAAGGAAAGAAAAAAAAGGAAAAGATAAGGAAAGGAAAGAGAAAGAGAAAAAGAAAAAGAAAAGGAAGAGAAGAAGAAAAAGAAATGAAAAGAGAATGTCGAAACAATTAGAGAAATTAAGAAATTAAAGAACGTAAGAAATAGAGGAAAATTATTGGAAATCAGAGGTATGGAAAGTTATAAGTAACTGTTGTCAATAATAGGGTAGGCTTGGTTTATTGCTATGTCTCTTGTAGAATTTATCTTTTTAAGTTCTGTGTAATGCTACCCTTCTTGATATAATTTTACAGGTACGGAAGCGGAGCTTACACTGTTGCGGGCCGAATCGGAAACCCTCCACCACGTGGAGTGGAGAGTGCGATACCACGAGTGGACTTTTATTTTAATTATATTGAAAACTGTTATATTTTGTAATTTATAATATGTGTAGTTATATGCCCTGAGATTGGTACTAATCGGGCGTTAGGATCTGAACTGATTTTTAATCTGTCGTGTTTATGTTTTTATATAATTCTGGACTGACAGGTTTTTAGAAGGAAATTTTTGGGAAGTCCGAAAAACAGAGGAAACTCTGCTGGATTTTCGTGAAATCTTTTAAAAGAAATCAAACGCTAAAAAGAATTTTTCAAACTCTGATTTTATTAAAAACTAAAATTAACTAATAAAAGTGAGGATTTTACATTTATGGTATCAGAGCAGTTTCCCTCGGCCTCGGAGTTATGAGTTACTCCATTGGTACGCTCACCAAGCGAGTGACCAAAGTTGTTGTCGAATCCAGCCATAGTTAGTCAGTAAATTTACATACCTATGATATCGGACTTAATTAATTCTAGGAATATCCGACTATTCGTGCCTTAACTTGTTTCTATTACTAAACTCTAGTATTATGGGAGACACATCTAGTAATAGAGCTAAAGTTGTGTCAATCCTAAGGGACTTAGTTCAGATGGACTTAAGTCAAATAGAGGCAATTTCCGTTTCATGTGCTACACCACTATGCCCATGATGTGGGAGACCTCATCGGGGTATATACTGGTTCCTGGCTCAACTCAAAGAGGAGGAATGTGTTTTATGGTTGAAAAGGACGAAGGGAATCCAGACGAGAAGTGTAGAGGCATATTATGTCTCTAAGATAGGAAATTACATCAGAACCTCAAGTCTCCGTCCTGATTCAGTTATATAAGACAAACTTGTCCAATTCAGTTTAGAAAGAAAAGACGAGCGCCAGTATTCTAGTTAGAGACCCACCAATCGCATTTGATAATATTGTCACTAATGGAGAGTAAGGTTAGAACTGATCACTCTAACTTTTACATCTGTTAGGGGATAATTTTATCGACAGACCCGACAGTGATATCGTTCTTAGTAGAAGCGAGATTGGGATTAGCTACCCCAGTCTTTGCGTTTACTAACAGATGATATCATTGCAATTTCCAATTTAATTAGAACAACCAACATAGGAAATCCCAACCCCGTAGGACCAAATCGAACTCCCGCTCCTTAGGAACCTGTTAGAATTCATAAACATCCATTAGTTGGACATATCAATTAACTAATCAGAAAGGTAGACAACCAACCCTTAGTTTCTACTAGTCTTTCCCCTTGATATCTGCCTACCTGTTTACGTCGATGCTAAGTGGGGGAGAATCCAACGACCCAGCCTGAGTTCCACCCGAACGATGATAATTAAAGAGGAAGAGAGTCGAACTGAAACAGAACTTGAAATACCTTAACCTGCCTTAAAGACGCTAAGTCTGTTAATGGACGAGAACCCACACAAGTCGTTAGCTAATATCTCATCCAATCCCTGAGGAAAGGAGTATCAAGCGCGTATGGACCGCCATTATTCCTCTAATTGGATGATGATATTGTACTGAGCATCAACCAAATATCTAGAAATCCTACCCTCACTAATTGTTACACTATTATCTCAAAACATTCTACGTTAGCTAGTGAAGGAATCCACGAAGACTTAATCAGGGATCAATCTGGACTGAAGTAAGAAGTTCTTAATGTAATGTTGAGTTGAGAGGTAGAGTTAAATCTTTACCTTGACCTTAAGATAGAATTAACCTCTAAGTGTTCCCATGACTGATTGAAGCTATAGAATAACCGAAGCTGAAACAATCCTGGAGTAGAATACGGCAACACGATCGAAAGTCGTCACTTTCAATTTGACACTTAGCTCATAGAACTTGTGATAAGAATCAGGATTGCGAATATACATTGGCATATAGAAGTGGTAAATTACAAACCCTGTCGACATAACTCCTTAATAGAATCCTTTCACATTATGGAACGGAGTACTCTAAATTGGTAAAGCATTGCGATTAAGAGAATCACAACAGACCGGTTAGGCGAACTCAAGAATTCCAAGGAGTTGAGCGTGAACGTAGAACCGAGATAAAACCTTCACTTCAGAGAATAACTGGAATTTCGAGGACGAAATTTCAATAAGTGGGGGAGAAGTGTAACATCCCTAATTTTAATTCCTAATATATTTATAAATTGTATTGACTTAAATAAATGTTTCTTAAAAATCAATTATTTAGTTTTGTATTTTTATAAAAATATATTATGTTAATTACGAAAATATATTTCATTTCTTTTATGTTTTAAAAGTAAATTCATTTAAAATAGTTATCCTATATTAAAAATATACTTTATGTGTTTTACTTTATTTTGATATATTTCATATGAAAATATTTTATTGGAAATATTTACAAGTTTCTTACTTTATAATTTTTATTTTAGTATGTAAAGTGATTATTGGTATTTTGAGTTTTTTTAAAAAAAAATAAATAAAAGAATAAATAAAATAAAATAATAGATAAATAATAATAATAGTAATAGTGATGGTAAAAAATAAAAATAAAAATAAAAAGAGAAGGGGTTCACGAAGAACCCCAACTCTCTCTTCTCTCTCAAAGGGCCGCCTGCCCTAACCCCATTCCACCACTCCCTCCTTCTGCCAGCCACCCAAAGCCGCCACTCGCCGCCCCTCCCAGCCAAGTCTCCCTCCATATTATGCGATTCCTTTCCTCTCTCGCTTGCTCTGTGGTTCCAGCCACCACCACCGGGCGTGTTCTTCATCCCTCTCGCTCCAATCTCTCTCTCCGCCACGGTCTCTCCTCCCTCCGTCGCTGCCTCACCTTCGACCACCACCAGTCGCAGCACCCATCTCTCTTTTCTCCGCTTCTTCTTCCTCGGATCTTCGTGGCCAACCACGAAACCTCATCACCGTGGAGGTCGCGAGCCCGGCTGCTGCTGCTGCTTGGAGGTCTCGCCGCCACCGCCGTCACCCATGGATGGTTCGCCTTCCATGGCCCGGCTGTGTTTGTTGTTGATGGCTCAAAGCTTGAGAGTCTCTCTCCTTGACCGATTTGGGTTTGTTGCCGTTATCGCCATCGACGCCGGTATCGCCATCATCGTTACCGGGGCCAGCCGTTCTATTGCACTCCGAACCGGTTTGACCGAACCGGTTTGATCGAACCGGCTTTCAAAACCGTATTTGAGGGTAAATCCCTAACACTCTTCTAATTGCTCTATGTTGTGCTTTAATTTTTTATATTAATACTAATTTTAATATTATTGTTAATAATTATTTAATATTAAACTGTTTTGGAAATTAAATTTGTAATTATAGGTTATGTTGATTTTAATTATATTGTCATTGATAATGATTTTTAATTAGTACGTTGATTTATGTTAGAGCAGAATTAACTGTTATGTCGAACGATTAATTTTAAAAGTACTTTTGTTAAATGTGTTGGGTTCCTAAGTAAGTGAGCTGTCGTTTAGTTTGGTTGAGTTGTCCCTGAACTAAATGATATCTCAGTTAATTAGGAATTTGATATATACGACATAACGTTAATTCGAGTCAAAACGTTGAGCATTAATTTCAAATTGAAGGGGAGTGTATTATTGGGACTTTTGAGATCTGTTTAGACTTATTTTTGAACAAAGAACGCTCTCTTTCAATCCGAAATTAGTGGTGTCGAGTCACGACATTTGATTTTGTGACTTGAAGCTAAAACTACTTAACTTTAATGTATTTTGACTATTATGTTGGTATTGAAAGTTAATATATCTTCAAGAAAAAGCTTTATTTAGGGGACTATGGTTCTAATTTTATTTAACTTTGATCCTTGAATTTTAATTAAAGGTTTTCGAAATTAACTTGTTTGATTTTCAAGTTAAAGCCCCTTTTCGTAAAACGCATTATATTGATAATATTTAATTCGTATGACATGGTTAGACGACGAAGGATTTTAGGAACCGCTGTGATGCGAACAACAAACCGGAGCGTTGAGAACCGAAGCAGGACCTCTCTGACGAGCCGCAAAACTAGGTTCTATTAAAGTCCCGAGGTAAGAAGGGTTCGTATTACCTCTACTTGAGAAGTAAATTCTAGGATGCTATAGTGGTGACTAGGAATAGAGCAATATGTTAATGGACCGTAGGGTAGTTCCCCGCTGACGTAAAGAGATTAATTAGAATTATTAATGGAAACCACACCTTAGGGAATAGAATACGTATATGTAGGACGAGGTTCGAAACAAATGAGCATATTTAGTATATTAACTGGTTGACATTGAACGAAAATGTAGAAAAGTATACAAGGTCACACAAGGGAGAATTTAAGGATATGAAGACTAAACTCGGGAGTAAAAGAGTAAAAGGGGTAAACATAATAGGTAAAAAGGAGTAGAACTAATAAGTTGAAAGATAATAAGAAAATTAGTAAGTGAAGATTTGAATGGGATAAAAGAGGTATTAGAATGTGAAACAAGGAATATGTGTGGAGTCGAATGAGGGAATTAAGTTAAGTTAAAAAGAGTAGTTAATTAAATAGAGTAATGAAATAGGAATAACCAGTAAAGTAAATTGTGAAGTAAGGGAAACCAAGTGATAACTACGGGCTAGTAACGAGAGTTAAAAATATAGAACATATGACTCAACTAAGAGTTAATTAAAAGGAAGAATAGCATTAGTAAAGAGAAACACTTAAATGGAAAAAGATAAAAAGAAGGGTCAAGAAGTAAAAAGGGTTAAAGAGAACTAAGGAACTAAAAGTAAAAGAGAAAAGACTGAGGTAAATTAATAATGAAAAATAACAAGGAACGATGGAAAATAAAAGGAAAGAGGCTAAGGATGTATGCAGATCATCTGCTTGTGGTTGCATACATCGTAAATAAGATTGTGGATATATGCAGATCATCTGCTTGTGGTTGCATATATCGTAAATAAAAGGTGGGCGTATGCAGATCATCTGCTTGTGGTTGCATACGTCGTAAATAAATAGTGGGTGTATGCAGATCATCTGCTTGTGGTTGCATACATCGGAAAATGAATTGTGGGTGCATGCAGATCATCTGCTTGTGGTTGCATGCATCGTAAATAGATAGTGGGTGTATGCAGATCATCTGCTTGTGGTTGCATACATCAGAAAATGAATTGTGGGTGCATGCAGATCATATGCTTGTGGTTGCATGCATCGTAAATAGATAGTGGGTGTATGCAGATCATCTGCTTGTGGTTGCATACATCGTAGATAAACTTTGGGGGGTATGCAGATCATCTGTTTGTGGTTGCATACCTCGTAACTAAATAGTGGGTGTATGCAGATTGTCTGTTTGCGGTTGCATACACAAGAAGGTGTAGATCTCTGATTGAGGTTACACATATTGGAAAGAGGAATAAAGGAAAAGGAAATGAAAATGGAAAAGATAAGGAAAGAGAAAAAGGAAAAGATAAGGAAAGAAAAAAAAGGAAAAGAGAAAAAGAAAAAGAAAAGGAAGAGAAAAAGAAAAAGAAATGAAAAGAGAATGTCGAAACAATTAGAGAAATTAAGAAATTAAAGAACGTAAGAAATAGAGGAAAATTATTGGAAATCAGAGGTATGGAAAGTTATAAGTAACTGTTGTCAATAATAGGGTAGGCTTGGTTTATTGCTATGTCTCTTGTAGAATTTATCTTTTTAAGTTCTGTGTAATGCTACCCTTCTTGATATAATTTTACAGGTACGGAAGCGGAGCTTACACTGTTGCGGGCCGAATCGGAAACCCTCCACCACGTGGAGTGGAGAGTGCGATACCACGAGTGGACTTTTATTTTAATTATATTGAAAACTGTTATATTTTGTAATTTATAATATGTGTAGTTATATGCCCTGAGATTGGTACTAATCGGGCGTTAGGATCTGAACTGATTTTTAATCTGTCGTGTTTATGTTTTTATATAATTCTGGACTGACAGGTTTTTAGAAGGAAATTTTTGGGAAGTCCGACAAACAGAGGAAACTCTGCTGGATTTTCGTGAACTCTTTTAAAAGAAATCAAACGCTAAAAAGAATTTTTCAAACTCTGATTTTATTAAAAACTAAAATTAACTAATAAAAGTGAGGATGTTACACTAAACGTTTTCCTAACGAATGTTTTGGAAACCTAAGTGAGTAAAGATCAGTTTTAGTAACAACTCGGTTTTCTAAAAGGGTGTTGAGAACACCAAGGACTTTTCAATAATGTTTTCAAACACGTCAACAATGTTTTACAAAAAAAAAATCTGGCCTCAATTTTTGTAACTTTGATAAGTACAAGTAAATATTTTTGGCTTACAAAAATCGAGTTGTTACAGAATGGTATCAGAGCTTATGGTAATCCTTAGTGGCCTTAAGCATGGGCTTACATGCTTTGTTTGTGTAACTCTGTGTGTTTGCTAGTATAAGGATAGGAGCATAAGATTAGGTTCTCGTCTTTCTAGGATGTAAGACATTGATTGTGACTTAGTGTCGGCCAAGTTAGTTTAAGGAACCTGTTCATCTAGTAGATTGGGGGACGTAGAGTAAGTAGAAGCGAATAGGAAGAGATCTCTTAACCTTTGATGTCTCCTTAGGGTTTGATAAACTCCCAGTTGTTGGCCTAGACGTACCTTTGTTCCAAGAGTGGTCAGTATCTTGAGGAAATGGGATGATGTTCTTGGAACCCCTGTTTGTTGAATTGCTTCGACAAAACAGTAGTAGTGTTAAAACTTGAACCTTTTCTTCATGAGCCTTACTGTTCACCCGTAACCTTATTGACCCCATTTAAGACTCTTCAGTCCAAATCGTGGAGTTAAAATTGCCATAATTACCCAAATAATTTAGGCTTGAACGATTAAGGAAGGATGAATGGTTTAAATTAAGTAAGGATAAAGGGTCATAGTGGATTTGGTTATAAGTATAATCAAAGTTGGGGAGTTATAAGAGGCGTATGTCACTGGTCCTTAGGGGAAATTCTGAGGAAGGTTTGAGGATTAGAATTGCCCTGTACCATAATCTGAGGTTTAGAAGGTGAATTGGATAGGCTTGGTTGATGTTTAAGACGGGTCTAAGGAAGAAGAATAATGTTGTTTAAGGAAGTAAATACACCCAAGTTGTAATAGAACCCCCTTAAGTTAGAAAAAAATGATCGATGAAAACATTATAGATGGAAAGAGAGTTGAAGGAAGGAGTGATTATTGCGAGTTAGTAAGGACCCAAGTTGTAGAAAATAGCGAATATCTAAGGATTTTAGGCTAAACCCTATGCTTTTGGAGACGTGTGAAATTTTGTTTGTTTGATTTTTCCCTAAGTCCGTACCTATGGTTGGACTTTCTGTGACGACAGTCGGCTAAATGAGCGACATCATCTTCGGGTAGTCTATTGGGCTTAACCCGATTCGACACGTAAGTGGTGATACGAGTGCGACTCCTTCACCTGAAAGCGACCAACGAGGAGTACGACAAGGTAAACTAGATTAGCAAACGAGAATACGATCACAAGGCGGGAGGAGAATGTTCTTATGGAAAGCAAAGTGACTTGAGAATTTGTGCCTGCCACCTAATCCACATCGTATTTCTCGGGGACGAGAAATCTTTAAGTTGGGGAGAATGTAACACCCCTCAAAATCCTCGTACTGTTTTCATCCCTAAAAAGAATTATTTTTGAGAAAAGAATTTTGAAAAGGGTATCTTCTTAAATAAATTTCTTTATTCACGATTTCAAGGTGGTATATGATTTTAAAGAATGATTTTCTTCATGAAATAATGTTATGAGTCTTGAATCTATTTTGGAAAGGCGATTTATTTTCTATGAATGTGTGTTTGATTGCCTAAGATTCATGCATATGATTTTAAGACGGAAAATTATTTTCTCTAAGTTTCGAGAATCAAAGTCCAAATCATCTTGATTAAGAATCGATTCCAGAAACCCTAATCAGTATCCTGATCTTTGATTAAACCCTAATTGAGTTCTTAATTCTTGATTAAGAACCTAATCACTCTCTTAAACCCTGAACCCTCAAGGTTACTGAGCTAATCTAGAATTAGTTTTCCATAAACCCTTGTTAGAAAAGATTAAGCTTTTGGTTAGTACCTTAACCCTTGATTAAGCCCTAATCTCTAAGGATTAGTGGAAAAAACCTAAATTAATTTTCCTAATCCTACCCCAATCATGATTAGACCCTAATTAGTGCCCTAAACCTAATTACGCTAATCTAACCTACCCTAATCACCCATGGCCGAATGCCTAGGTGCATTCCTTGGCCACCAAGTAGCTTTGCTTAGTCACCAAGATGCATGCCTTAAAGTCAAGCTCATGACATCATCTACATGACCAAAGCATGACTTAAGAGGGAAAGGAAAAATAAAAGAAAAAGAAATAGGAAGGAAAGAGGAAGGAGCCGTGGGAAGGAACCAAAGTCAAGGAAATTGCAACTAAACCCCCCATGCAAGCCCTTGATGGCAAATAAGAAAAAGTAAAGAAGGATAAAAATGAAGGGCCAAAACCGTGTGGAAGGGAGTGAGTTCTCTTTCATTCCTTCATTCTCCATTCTTCCATCTTCATCCTTTCTTCTTTTCTTATCAACACAAACTACAACAACACACAACCAACCAACACTCTCAAAACCGTGAGAGTGAAGAGAGAGTGATCCAAACACCTACACTTCCCTTGTTTTCATTTCTTTCCAAGACCAAACACACAACACTAAGAGAAAATCAAACTCTTAGTGAAAAAGAGAGGGAGAGTGACCGAATTGTAAGAGAGAAAGAACCAACCCAAATACTTCACAATCCAAGTGAAATCAAGACCAAGATAGTGAAGAAGAGAAGGAGAAAATCATGGACCTTAGAAAGAGTAAATGAACCGTGAGGAAAAGAGAGAAACCAAAGATATTGGACTTGATTCTTGAAAAGTTTCGATTAAGTAAGAATCTTATTTCATGATCTAAAAGTTTTAAACCTTTTTCTTTGATTCTCTTCGTTTTCATACTTTTCTTCTAAGACCTCGATTTTATTTGAAAAAGTGTTGATGCATATTCGTCCTTATGATTAGATCTAGTGATTTCCTTTACATGCATGATTGATCTTTGAACTTGATCTTGAATTTTTGTTAAGAAAATGTTTTCTCTCATGATCTTGAGTTTTCCTCTTTGATTTCTTAAAAGCGTTTTTGAAAAAGGTTTGATTTCAAGATTTCATGAAAGGTCTTTCAAGGATCTAGTGTTTGTGACTTCATGCATGTCAAGATCTATGCTTGACCTATGATGTACTTGATGTTTGAGTTTTGATGCTAAGATCTTTGAAAATGATTGAGTTTTCTTGATGATTTTCCTTTATGATGATCACGGTTTGATGTTGTTATGAATGAAAGCTTGATTTTCTTTTGCTTGATCTTTTGCATGTCATGATCTTGAAAGTTTAATGATGAATATAAAATTTTGTGATGTTGTGATTTTTGTGTGATGAGCCATGGTTTGTATGCTTAGTAGAAAAGGATTAAAATTTTATTGAGTTTAGATAATGAATCCATGATCTCCATGAACTTTGAGTTGATTTTATGTGTTAAATGAGAAATCTAAATTGTTTAGAGACTTGTGTGATGCTCTCGGTTTCATGTAGAAGAATGCGTGCTAGGATTATGTTTTTACTTGCTTGATGGATTATACGAAATTGTTGTTGGATTTGGAGTTGTTTTATAAGTCTTGAATCTTTGCAAATGTTTTTGGGAAAACTTAGTTAAGGTCACGGTTTGGGCTTTAACTTTGGAGTTAAATTCCCTTGAATGTGTATATGCCAATGTCATGAAATTATATGTTGATTTGTGAAGTTATGATGCATACGGTTTTAACATGATTAGGTGTAATGAGACGAAGTTTTGCTAAGATAAAATTTATTAAGTGAAAGTTACATGAAAGTATGTCTAAATGGTTAGGTGATGCATGATTCGGTTTATGTCTAAGAGTTAAATTTCCTTATTTGATTAAGTCATATGTGTGATTGAAGGTGTGAGTATGTTTATGATTAACTGGATGGCTTGTGATTATGTGATGTGTGGATCAAATGTATGTTTGTCTAGGATTCTTAAGTGAAGTAAGAGTGATTTCTCAAATGTACAGAAGTGTTTAAATAATTTGTTTTACTTGAGTACCTTGTTGTCCACATGTGATTCTAAGTGTTTGAACTTGAGAAGGTGTTGATTTAAGTGTTTATTTGATTGATTTCAAGATGTTTGGTTTATCTATATGTTTAAATTGGTTTTAAACAATGGAAAATGAATTTAAAACTTAGGACATGATGCTGTCCAGAATTTTCTAAGTTATGTTTCTTGTTTTAAAAGTGTTTTCAAAGTGTTTTAAAGATTAGTTCTCATGGGTATTTGAGCTAAGACGAAGTTTGGTTTTCAAAAGGTAATGGATTTGAGCAAAAACCCGGATTGAAACCGGTGAATTTTTCGGTGTTTTCGAACGTAATTGAGGTGCTATCCAAAATAGACCAGCAACCAACTGAATCGATTTAAATCATTTTGTGAAATGTTTTCAAATGGTTTTAAAAGATTTACAGTACTAGAGAGAATGAAAGTTGTTCCAATAAAACAATAATGTTTCAAGTTTTGAAATAAGGAACAGAAAGTTACGAGCTAAGAAAAGATTTTAATGCAAGAAAATAACATAAGTATATTTTATTTAGTACGAAGAATCTTAAAGACAAGGGATTGGGGCAGCCGGCAACAAAAAAGATTCGAGGAGACGGTACGCCTTGCATAGCTGGACCTCAGGTGAGAGAGAAGCTTTCCTAAGACACTGTGGTAGTTATATTAGGATGTTTCGTATCATCTCAAAGATCGGAACCAAGTGGTTCGGAGTCAGTAGTATAGTGGCAATTGTTTGATTGTGTGGCCACTTATACGAAGGTGACGAAGACCACATTGTTGTTGTGTGATGTTTGTGTGATTGATAGCATGTCTTCATTTATTTATTTATTCACTTAATTATGCAAGTTGAAATTAAGTATTGTTGGTCAATAATGATAACCTTTTGATGGACGTTTGTTACGTCCTGATTGAGAAATTAAAGTGACAAGAATAAGTTGAGAAAGAAAGGGAAATTGAAAATAAAGACACAATGAGAAAGAAATAATGAGTGAGAATAAGATATGTGTTGGAAAAGAAAGAAAGAGTTGAGATTGAGGAAGGGATGAAATGATAGTGTTGAGAATGAGCCAGAGCTGGGGAAAGTGATGTGAATATGAGATGAGATTTGAGCGGAGCTGGGCTCCTTGGTTCTTGGTTTTAGTCTGGGAACTAGTGTTGAGTTGAGCTTGCTCCTCCATTAGCGCTTAGCAAAGATATTATTTTTGAAAGAGGTTTTTACAAAATGGTTTTTGAAAAAGGTTTTTGAAAGGCAGTTTTTGACAGGGTTTTGGGAAGAGCTTTTTGAAAAGATTTTTGGAAAAGAGACTTTATGGTGAAGAGAAATTTTTAGAAAATGTGTGAAAAGAAATTCTTTTGAGAATGTTTTGAACAGAGGTTCTGAGAAATATTATAAAAAGTATTCTCAAAGAGGTTTTTGAAAAGAGGTTTTGAGAAATATTATAAAAAGTATTTTCAGAAAAGTTTTTGAAAAGAAAATTTTGTGAAAGTTGTGAAAGGAGATTTTTCAGAAGGTCTTGAAAAGAGAATTGAGCAGTTGTGAAACTAGAATTTTGAGAAAATTTATAAAAGGGAGTTTTATGAAACTGTTTATGAAGTGAGGTTTTGTAAAAGTTTATCAAATGGTTTTTGAGAAAGTTGTGGAAAGTGTTTTGAGAAAAGATGTTGAAATGAGATGGTCGTGAGAAATGGAGTATGTTGAGAAAGTTGGAGAAATGAGATTGGAAATTGTGATGTGATCCCAGCTCTGTGCTATGTAAGAAAAAGATTGTGCAAAGTTAGTAGTCGGGACTCATTGAAGGGTTGCACGAAGGATGGGCCGACCTTAGGATTAAATTAAAAATATTAAAAGACATGCGCGGTGAGGTATGAGAGTGCGAAGTAGTGGAGAGGAAGAAACGATAAGTATCTGCGGATACTTAGGACGAGATTGCATTAGGGGAGGACGATGACGGTGAAATGTCAAGAAGTCTAGAGTATGTTTATGGGCAGAACGAACTCCACATATGGCGCACTAACGTGGTGGGGACTGGGTCTAATGTCGTGGTAAGTTCTGCGGGGCCACCAGAAACATACTGTCGCCCCCTAGATTGCAAATCGAGAACAGTGAGAGGGACTGGAACGGGGCATTGTGTTTTGCCACTGCGTGGACAGTGAGCCTTGATATTATTGAATTGATTTGAGGACGAGATCCTCCTGGTCTGGGACCATTTATGTGTTGTGACAGCTGTCGTGCCCGCGTGGTAAAGGTCCTGTACTCCTGTTTGCTTCCGATTAGGTTGGGTGGATGACCGAGGAGATGTAGACGTGAGTAATAACCGAGAACGAAATGAGAACCTGATGATATCGTGTGAGAGGAAATTATGAGTATGAGTATGAGAAGGAAAAGGATTGAGAAAGAAAGAATGTATATGAGGAAAGAAATTAAGTTTGAGAAGATAATGAAAGACAAGAATAATGATGATAAGACTGATAATAATGTGATAACCTGCTTGATTGTGGTATGCTTGTATGTTTTATGATGTGTTTGTGTGGTCCTTCTATCTTGCCTATCGTAATTCCACACCGTCGACGACCCGTCGTTCGGAACGCTTACTCTCTCCTGTTCGTTGGCATATCGGTGTGCTGGTATTTCAACGGGCAGATGGAGTGTTGCATGGACATCACTACTTGGAGTAAGTATGGAAGATGTTGGAAGCGTATCCCAAGCGGCTGGGTATGGACTGGCCATACTCAGATTGTGATACCCGACCCGGAACATCAATTGAGTGGAGCTGATCTAGGGCCTCACTTGAGGCAAGTCACTGTGCGAGGGTATAAGAACTACAAAGAGAAAGCACGATACGAGAAACAATGGAATTATACCACCAGAGACGGAGAGAAGTTGGAGTCCAACAATACTGCTGGGACAGCAATAGGAACGACATCATCTTTAAAGGCAACAAGGGAATCCAAGAAGAAGAAGGACCTCCACCCGATTGCCTTCAATAGGGTGGCTCGAGATTAGCATGGTTATTCTAGATTGTAGTAGGTGTGTGTGTGAAGGATTACCTGAGTAATGATCCCTTGATGTAACTTAACTTATTCTAATGCATGCCCGACTTTTTACATCTTCATGAGAAATGTCTAATGATTTCTTTTAGTGGAATGCAAAGAACTATTTCCATACGAAACCTTAACGTTTTCCTAACGAATGTTTTGGAAACCTAAGTGAGTAAAGATCAGTTTTAGTAACAACTCGGTTTTCTAAAAGGGTGTTGAGAACACCAAGGACTTTTCAATAATGTTTTCAAACACGTCAACAATGTTTTACAAAAAAAAATCTGGCCTCAATTTTTGTAACTTTGATAAGTAAAAGTAAATATTTTTGGCTTATGAAAATCGGGCTGTTACAATAATAAGTAACTACTGTAAATAATTTGTATGTGACTTCCTTGTTTATTATGTGCCTTGTTGAAGCCATCTTGACATATTACATCCATAGATTCTTTTGTGGAAGACCTTACCAAGTGCTCCTTGTGAATTCTTTTGTCCAAGACTTTGGCCATTTGGCCAAGTGCTCCATGTGCCAAGTACTCCCTGGCCTAGGGTTCTATTCTCTCTTAGGTTAGTACTTAATAAAAATTGATATTCCCAGAATGGTTGCTTCGAATAACAAAAAAGAAGATGAAAATTAGAAGACTTACAATTCATGGAACACCGAGTCCTCTGTGGTTGATGTACTTCACAATACTCCAGTCTCTGCTTGGCTCCAATTAATCAACTCGAATAGTGAATTTCCATTGGCAAACAACAACGGGTTACTAAAAAAAACAAAAGAATTGAGAATAGAAGGGTTAGTGTCAGAGTAGACAAAAAAACGACTTCAAAAGAGGACATAATGACAGAGATCTAACACATATCTTAAGCAATTTACAACATAAATGATTCGAATTTGATTAACATAATAAGTGTTTTCTACATAACACAGCTAACACCTAAGTTTTACCAAACAACATGAGCCCAAACAAAACCACAATTGACAATACTAAACAAACAAGAAGAAAATGTGACTTCTTTCTCTCATCTTCTAGTTTTGTTCGAAGCCTCATGATCTTCTTGTTTTGTCCATCATCCTCGACATGTATAGCCTCCACAGCAGCTTCCACAACATCCCCCATTCCACCTGGAATTTGGGGTTTAATATGCTTGATATGAAAATAAAGCAAATTTTGTGCGAAATCGTCCTCCCATTGAAAGAAGTTGCAGCCATCCTGTGAACAATGTTACAAAGGTTAAGTTACCTTGATACTGTGAAACATTGGTTAGATAGTAGAAATGGAACTATGTCGGTAGATCAAACTTAATACGTACTCTCCAAAGTGGGCAGCGAATAAACCGTCTCCCAGGGTTGTCAGTAGTGGTGGAGGTATGCATCCTCAATCTCCCGCAAGGGCATGTGAGATCCTCAAAGTTGATTTTACGAATGGAGCCTCTGGATGCATCAGACCGATTCGAGTTGTAGGTTGAGGGTAAATCGTCGTTGATGTTGTGCTGTGCAATTGGAACGCTGGATCTGGAAGAAGATTCGGTGGCCATTTTTGTTTGCTTTGCTGGTGAGATCGGGTTTTTGACGTTGAGGGATTCTGTTCTAAGTATGAGAAGCCACAAAAGCCGAAGACGATGGGGTTTAGGGTTGTTCTATCAAAACGCACAGTTTTAATACAATGGGGATTCATTTTGCGTGGGGTTCACTTATTTATTATAAGGGTTCAAATTACTAATTTGTTTAGTGTGTGGGGTTCACCTGACTAAGTTAATTATTGTGTAGGGTTCACCTGACTAAGTTGATTATTGTGTGGGGTTCACCTGATTAAGTTGATTGGAATGTGGGGTTCACTTGATTAAGTTGATTAGTGTGTGGGGTTCACTTGACTAAGTTGATTAGAATGTGGGGTTCACTTGACTAAATTGTTTATTGTGTGGGGTTCACTTGACTAAGTTGATTATTGTGTGGGGTTCACTTGACTAAGTTGATTGGAATGTGGGGTTCACTTGACTAAGTTGATTCGAATGTGGGGTTCACTTGATTAAGTTGATTGGAATGTGGGGTTCACTTGATTAAGTTGATTAGTGTGTGGGGTTCACTTGACTAACTTGATTAGAATGTGGGGTTCACTTGACTAAGTTGATTAGAATGTGGGGTTCACATGACTAAGTTGATTAGAATGTGGGATTCACTTGACTAACTTGATTAAAATGTGGGGATCACTTGACTAAGTTGATTATTGTTTGGGGTTCAATTGATTAAGTTGATTGGAATGTGGGGTTCACTTGATTAAGTTGATTAGAATGTGGGGTTCAATTCACTAAGTTGATTGGAATGTGGGGTTCACTTGATTAAGTTGATTAGAAATTGGGGTTCACTTGACTAAATTGATTAAAATGTGGGGTTCACTTGACTAAATTGATTAGAATGTGGGGTTCACTTGACTAAGTTGATAATTGTGTGGGGTTCACTTGACTAAGTTGATTAAAATGTGGGGTTCACTTGACTAAGTTGATTATAGTGTGGGGTTCACTTGACTAAGTTGATTAAAATGTGGGGTTCACTTGACTAAGTTGATTATTGTGTGGGGTTCACTTGACTAAGTTGATTAGAATGTGGGGTTCACTTGATTAAGTTGATTAGAATGTCGGGTTCACTTGACTAAGTTGATTGGAATGTGGGGTTCACTTGACTAAGTTGATTAGAATGTGGGGTTCACTTGACTAAGTTGATTAGAATGTGGGGTTCAATTGACTAAGTTGATTGGAACGTGGGGTTCACTTGACTAAATTTATTAGAATGTGGGGTTCACTTGATTAAGTTGATTGGAATGTGGGGTTCACTTGACTAAGTTGATTGGAATGTGAGGTTCACTTGACTAAGTTGATTGGAATGTGGGGTTCACTTGATTAAGTTGATTGGAATGTGGGGTTCACTTGACTAAGATGATTCGACTGTGGGGTTCACTTGACTAAGTTGATTGGAATGTGGGGTTCAATTGACTAAGTTGATTGGAATGTGAGGTTCACTTGACTAAGTTGATTAGAATGTGGGGTTCACTTGACATAGTTGATTAGAATGTGGGGTTCACTTGACTAAGTTGATTCGAATGTGGGGTTCACTTGACTAAGTTGATTATTGTGTGGGGTTCACTTGACTAATTTGATTAGAATGTGGGGTTCACTTGACTAAATTGTTTATTGTGTGGGGTTCACTTTACTAAGTTGATTATTGTGTGGGGTTCACTTGACTAAGTTGATCAGAATGTGGGGTTCACTTGACTAAGTTGATTATTGTGTGGGGTTCACTTGATTAAGTTGATTAGAATGTGGGGTTCAATTCACTAAGTTGATTAGAATGTGGGGATCACTTGACTAAGTTAATTAGAATGTGGGGTTCACTTGACAGATTAGAATGTGGGGTTAACTTGACTAAGTTGATTATTGTGTGGGGTTCACTTCACTAAGTTGATTGGAATGTGGGGTTCATTTGACTAAGTTGATTAGAATGTGGGGTTCACTTGATTAAGTTGATTGGAATGTGGGGTTCACTTGACTAAATTGATTCGAATGTGGGGTTCCCTTGACTAAGTTGATTATTGTGTGGGGTTCACTTGATTAAGTTGATTAGAATGTGGGGTTCAATTGACTAAGTTGATTGGAATGTGGGGTTCACTTGACTAAGTTGATTAGATAGTGGGGTTCACTTGACTGATTAGAATGTGGGGTTCACTTGACTAAGTTGATTAGAATGTGGGGTTCACTTGACTAAGTTGATTATTGTGTGGGGTTCACTTGACTAAGTCGATTGGAATGTGGGGTTCAATTGACTAAGTTGATTATTGTGTGGGGTTCACTTGACTAAGTTGATTAGAATGTGGGGTTCACTTGACTAAGTTGACTAGAATGTGGGGTTCAATTGACTAAGTTGATTGGAATGTGGGGTTCACTTGACTAAGTTGATTATTGTGTGGGGTTCACTTGACTAAGTTGATTGGAATGTGGGGTTCACTTGACTAAGTTGATTATTGTGTGGGGTTCACTTGACTAAGTTGATTGGAATGAGGAGTTCACTTGACTAAGTTGATTGGAATGTGGGGTTCACTTGACTAAGTTGATTGGAATGTGGAGTTCACTTGACTAAGATGATTCGAATGTGGGGTTCACTTAATTAAGTTGATTAGTGTGTGGGGTTCACTTGACTAAGTTGATTGGAATGTGGGGTTCACTTGACTAAGTTGATTGGAATGTGGGGTTCACTTGACTAAATTGATTATTGTGTGGGGTTCACTTGACTAAGTTGATTATTGTGAGGGGTTCACTTGAATAAGTTGATTAGAATGTGGGGTTTACTTGACTAATTTGATTGGAATGTGGGGTTCATTTGACTAAGTTGATTGGAATGTGGGGTTCACTTGATTAAGTTGATTGGAATGTGGGGTTCACTTGACTTAGTTGATTAGAATGTGGGGTTCACTTGACTAAGTTGATTATTGTGTGGGGTTCACTTGATTAAGTTGATTAGAATGTGGGGTTCAATTGACAAAGTTGATTGGAATGTGGGGTTCACTTGACTAAGTTGATTGGAATGTGGGGTTCACTTGACTAAGTTGATTCGAATGTGGGGTTCACTTGATTAAGTTGATTGAAATGTGGGGTTCACTTGATTAAGTTGATTCGTGTGTGGGGTTCACTTGACTAAGTTGATTAGAATGTGGGGTTCACTTGACTAAGTTGATTAGAATGTGGGGTTCACTTGACTAAGTTGATTAGAATGTGGGGTTCAATTGACTAAGTTGATTGGAATGTGAGGTTCACTAGACTAAGTTGATTATTGTGTGGGGTTCACTTGACTAAGTTGATTGGAATGTAGGGTTCACTTGACTAAGTTGATTATTGTGTGGGGTTCACTTGACTAAGTTGATTAGAATGTGGGGTTCACTTGACTAAGTTGATTGGAATGTGGGGTTCACTTGACTAAATTAAATTTTTTTTTCGGGTTCACTTGACTAAGTTGATTATTGTGTGGGGTTCACTTGATTAAGTTGATTAGAATGTGGTGTTCACTTGACTAAGTTGATTATTGTGTGGGGTTCACTTGACTAAGTTGATTGGAATGTGGGGTTCATTTGACTAAGTTGATTATAATGTGGGGTTCACTTGATTAAGTTGATTGGAATATGGGGTTCACTTGACTAAGTTGATTAGAATGTGGGGTTCACTTGACTAAGTTGATTATTGTATGGGTTTCACTTGATTAAGTTGATTAGAATGTGGGGTTCAATTGACTAAGTTGATTAGAATGTGGGGTTCACTTGACTAAGTTGATTAGAATGTGCAGTTCACTTGACTAAGTTGATTCGAATGTGGGGTTCACTTGATTAAGTTGATTCGAATGTGGGGTTCACTTGATTAAATTGATTCGTGTGTGGGGTTTGCTCGACTAAGTTGATTGGAATGTGGGGTTCACTTGACTAAGTTGATTAGAATGTGGGGTTCACTTGACGAAGTTGATTAGAATGTGGGGTTCGATTGACGAAGTTGATTGGAATGTGGGGTTCACTTGACCAAGTTGATTATTGTGTTGGGTTCACTTGACTAAGTTGATTAGAATGTGGGGTTCACTTGACTAAGTTTATTGGAATGTGGGGTTCACTTGACTAAGTTGATTGGAATGTGGGGTTCACTTGACTAAGTTGATTAGAATGTGGGGTTCACTTGATTAAGTTGATTAGTGTGCTGGGTTCACTTGACTAAGTTGATTAGAATTTGGGTTCACTTGACTAAGTTGATTGGAATGTGGGGTTCACTTGACTAAATTGATTATTGTGTGGGGTTCACTTGATTAAGTTGATTATTGTGTGGGGTTCACTTGAATAAGTTGATTAGAATGTGGGGTTCACTTGAATAAGTTGATTAGAATGTGGGGTTCACTTGACTAAGTTGATTATTGTGTGGGGTTCACTTGACTAAGTTGATTGGAATGTGGGGTTCATTTGACTAAGTTGATTAGAATGTGGGGTTCACTTGATTAAGTTGATTGGAATGTGGGGTTCACTTGACTAAGTTGATTAGAATGTGGGGTTCACTTGACTAAGTTGATTATTGTGTGGGGTTCACTTGATTAAATTGATTAGAATGTCGGGTTCAATTGACTAAGTTGATTAGAATGTGGGGTTCACTTGACTAAGTTGATTAGAATGTGGGGTTCACTTGACTAAATTGATTATTGTGTGGGGTTCAATTGAATAAGTTGATTGGAATGTGGGGTTCACTTGATTAAGTTGATTAGAATGTGGGGTTCAATTGATTAAGTTGATTGGAATGTGGGGTTCACTTGATTAAGTTGATTAGAATGTGGGGTTCACTTGTTTAAGTTGATTGGAATGTGGGGTTCACTTGACTAAGTTGATTAGAATGTGGGGTTCACTTGACTAAGTTGATTATTGTGTGGGGTTCACTTGACTAAGTTGATTAGAATGTGGGGTTCAATTGACTAAGTTGATTGGAATGTGGGGTTCACTTGACTAAGTTGATTAGAATGTGGGGTTCACTTGACTGATTAGAATGTGGGGTTCACTTGACTAAGTTTATTAGAATGTGGGGTTCACTTGACTAAGTTGATTATTGTGTTGGGTTCACTTCACTGAGTTGATTGAAATGTGAGGTTCAATTGACTAAGTTGATTATTGTGTGTGGTTCACTTGACTAAGTTGATTAGAATGTGGGGTACACTTGACTAAGTTGATTAGAATGTGGGGTTCACTTGACTAAGTTGATTATTGTGTGGTGTTCACTTGATTAAGTTGATTAGAATGTGGGGTTCAATTGACTAAGTTGATTAGAATGTGGGGTTCACTTGACTAAGTTGATTAGAATTTGGGGTTCAATTGATTAAGTAGATTAGTGTGTGGGGTTCACTTGACTAAGTTAATTGGAATGTGGGGTTCACTTGACTAAGTCGATTCGAATGTGGGGTTCACTTGATTAAGTTGATTCGTGTGTGGGGTTCCCTTGACTAAGTTGATTGGAATGTGGGGTTCACTTGACTAAGTTGATTGGAATGTGGGGTTCACTTGACTAAATTGATTATTGTGTTGGGTTCACTTGACTAAGTTGATTATTGTGAGGGGTTCACTTGAATAAGTTGATTAGAATGTGGGGTTCACTTGACTAAGTTGATTATTGTGTGGGGTTCACTTGACTAAGTTAATTGGAATGTGGGGTTCATTTGACTAAGTTGATTAGAATGTGCGGTTCACTTGATTAAGTTGATTGGAATGTGGGGTTCACTTGATTAAGTTGATTCGAATGTGGGGTTCACTTCATTAAGTTGATTGGAATGTGGGGTTCACTTGATTAAGTTGATTCGTGTGTGGGGTTCACTTGACTAAGTTGATTCGAATGTGGGGTTCACTTGACTAAGTTGTTTAGAATGTGGGGTTCACTTGACTAAGTTGATTAGAATGTGGGGTTCACTTGATTAAGTTGATTAGTGTGTGGGGTTCACTTGACTAAGTTAATTGGAATGTGGGGTTCACTTGACTAAGTTGATTGGAATGTGGGGTTCACTTGACTAAATTAAATTTTTTTTTCGGGTTCACTTGACTAAGTTGATTATTGTGTGGGGTTCACTTGATTAAGTTGATTAGAATGTGGGGTTCACTTGACTAAGTTGATTACTGTGTGGGGATCACTTGACAAAGTTGATTGGAATGTGGGGTTCATTTGACTAAGTTGATTGAAATGTGGGGTTCACTTGACTAAGTTGATTATTGTGTTGGGTTCACTTGACTAAGTTGATTAGAATGTGGGGTTCACTTGACTAAGTTGATTGGAATGTGGGGTTCACTTGACTAAGTTGATTGGAATGTGGGGTTCACTTGACTAAGTTGATTGGAATGTGGGGTTCACTTGATTAAGTTGATTCGTGTGTTGGGTTCACTTGACTAAGTTGATTGGAATGTGGGGTTCACTTGACTAAGTTGATTGGAATGTGGGGTTCATTTGACTAAATTGATTATTGTGTGGGGTTCACTAGACTAAGTTGATTATTGTGTGGGGTTCACTTGAATAAGTTGATTAGAATGTGGGGTTCACTTGACTAAGTTGATTATTGTGTGGGGTTCACTTGACTAAGTTGATTGGAATGTGGGGTTCATTTGACTTAGTTGATTAGAATGTGGGGTTCACTTGATTATGTCGATTGGAATGTGGGGTTCACTTGACTAAGTTGATTCGAATGTGGGGTTCACTTGACTAAGTTGATTATTGTGTGGGGTTCATTTGATTAAGTTGATTAGAATGTGGGGTTCAATTGACTAAGTTGATTAGAATGTGGGATTCACTTGACTAAGTTGATTAGAATGTGGGGTTCACTTGACTAAATTGATTATTGTGTGGGGTTCAATTGACTAAGTTTATTAGAATGTGGGGTTCACTTGACTAAGTTGATTAGAATGTGGGGTTCACTTGACTAAATTGATTATTGTGTGGGGTTCAATTGACTAAGTTGATTGGAATGTGGGGTTCACTTGACTAAGTTTATTGGAATTTGGTGTTCACTTGACTTAGTTGATTGGAATGTGGGGTTCACTTGACTAAGTTGATTAGAATGTGGGGTTCACTTGATTAATTTGATTAGTGTGTTGGGTTCACTTGACTAAGTTGATTATTGTGTGGTGTTCACTTGATTAAGTTGATTAGAATGTGGGGTTCAATTGACTAAGTTGATTAGAATGTGGGGTTCACTTGACTAAGTTGATTAGAATTTGGGGTTCACTTGATTAAGTAGATTAGTGTGTGGGGTTCACTTGACTAAGTTAATTGGAATGTGGGGTTCACTTGACTAAGTTGATTGGAATGTGGGGTTCACTTGATTAAGTTGATTAGTGTGTTGGGTTCACTTGACTAAGTTGATTGGAATGTGGGGTTCACTTGACTAAGTTGATTGGAATGTGGGGTTCATTTGACTAAATTGATTATTGTGTGGGGTTCACTTGACTAAGTTGATTGGAATGTGGGGTTCATTTGACTAAGTTGATTAGAATGTGGGGTTCACTTGATTATGTTGATTGGAATGTGGGGTTCACTTGACTAAGTTGATTCGAATGTGGGGTTCACTTGACTAAGTTGATTATTGTGTGGGGTTCATTTGATTAAGTTGATTAGAATGTGGGGTTCAATTGACTAAGTTGATTAGAATGTGGGGTTCACTTGACTAAGTTGATTAGAATGTGGGGTTCACTTGACTAAATTGATTATTGTGTGGGGTTCAATTGACTAAGTTGATTGGAATGTGGGGTTCACTTGATTAAGTTGATTAGAATGTGGGGTTCAATTGATTAAGTTGATTTGAATGTGGGGTTCACTTGATTAAGTTGATTAGAATGTGGGGTTCACTTGTTTAAGTTGATTGGAATGTGGGGTTCAGTTGACTAAGTTGATTAGAATGTGGGGTTCACTTGACTAAGTTGATTAGAATGTGGGGTTCACTTGATTAAGTTGATTAGTGTGTGGGGTTCACTTGACTAAGTTGATTGGAATGTGGGGTTCACTTGACTAAGTTGATTGGAAGGTGGGGTTCACTTGACTAAATTGATTATTGTGTGGGGTTCACTTGACTAAGTTGATTATTGTGTGGGGTTCACTTGAATAAGTTGATTAGAATGTGGGGTTCACTTGACTAAGTTGATTATTGTGTGGGGTTCACTTGACTAAGTTGATTGGAATGTGGGGTTCAGTTGACTAAGTTGATTAGAATGTGGGGTTCACTTGATTAAGTTGATTGGAATGTGGGGTTCACTTGACTAAGTTGATTGGAATGCGGGGTTCGCTTGAATAAGTTGATTATTGTGTGGTGTTCACTTGATTAAGTTGATTAGAATGTGGGGTTCAATTGACTAAGTTGATTAGAATGTGGGGTTCACTTGACTAAGTTGATTAGAATGTGGGGTTCACTTGACTAAATTGATTATTGTGTGGGGTTCAATTGACTAAGTTGATTGGAATGTGGGGTTCACTTGATTAAGTTGATTAGAATGTGGGGTTCAATTGATTAAGTTGATTTGAATGTGGGGTTCAGTTGATTAAGTTGATTAGAATGTGGGGTTCACTTGTTTAAGTTGATTGGAATGTGGGGTTCACTTGACTAAGTTGGTTAGAATGTGGGGTTCACTTGACTAAATTGATTATTGTGTGGGGTTCAATTGACTAAGTTGATTGGAATGTGGGGTTCACTTGATTAAGTTGATTAGAATGTGGGGTTCAATTGATTAAGTTGATTTGAATGTGGGGTTCACTTGATTAAGTTGATTAGAGTGTGGGGTTCACTTGTTTAAGTTGATTGGAATGTGGGGTTCAATTGACTAAGTTGATTATTATGTGGGGTTCACTTGACTAAGTTGATTAGAATGTGGGGTTCACTTGATTAAGTTGATTAGTGTGTGGGGTTCACTTGACTAAGTTGATTGGAATGTGGGGTTCACTTGACTAAGTTGATTGGAATGTGGGGTTCACTTGACTAAATTGATTATTGTGTGGGGTTCACTTGACTAAGTTGATTATTGTGTGGGGTTCACTTGAATAAGTTGATTAGAATGTGGGGTTCACTTGACTAAGTTGATTATTGTGTGGGGTTCACTTGACTAAGTTGATTGGAATGTGGGGTTCAGTTGACTAAGTTGATTAGAATGTGGGGTTCACTTGATTAAGTTGATTGGAATGTGGGGTTCACTTGACTAAGTTGATTGGAATGCGGGGTTCGCTTGAATAAGTTGATTATTGTGTGGTGTTCACTTGACTAAGTTGATTGGAATGTGGGGTTCAATTGACTAAGTTGATTAGAATGTGGGGTTCACTTGACTAAGTTGACTAGAATGTGGGGTTCACTTGACTAAATTGATTATTGTGTGGGGTTCAATTGACTAAGTTGATTGGAATGTGGGGTTCACTTGATTAAGTTGATTAGAATGTGGGGTTCAATTGATTAAGTTGATTTGAATGTGGGGTTCACTTGATTAAGTTGATTAGAATGTGGGGTTCAATTGTTTAAGTTGATTGGAATGTGGGGTTCACTTGACTAAGTTGGTTAGAATGTGGGGTTCACTTGACTAAGTTGATTATTGTGTGGGGTTCACTTGACTATGTTGATTAGAATGTGGGGTTCAATTGACTAAGTTGATTGGAATGTGGCGTTCACTTGACTAAGTTGATTAGATTGTGGGGTTCACTTGACTGATTAGAATGTGGGGTTCACTTGACTAAGTTTATTAGAATGTGGGGTTCACTTGACTAAGTTGATTATTGTGTTGGGTTCACTTGACTAAGTTGATTGAAATGTGAGGTTCAATTGACTAAGTTGATTATTGTTTGTGGTTCACTTGACTAAGTTGATTAGAATTTGGGGTTCACTTGACTAAGTTGATTAGAATGTGGGGTTCACTTGACTAAGTTGATTATTGTGTGGGGTTCACTTGACTAATTTGATTGGAATGTGGGGTTCAATTGACTAAGTTGATTATTGTGTGGGGTTCACTTGACTAAGATGATTAGAATGTGGGGTTCAATTGATTAAGTTGATTGGAATGGGGGGTTCACTTGACTAAGTTGTTTGGAATGTGGGGTTCACTTGACTAAGATGATTCGAATGTGGGGTTCAATTGACTAAGTTGATTGGAATGTGGGGTTCACTTGACTAAGTTGATTCGAATGTTAGGTTCACTTTATTAAGTTGATTACTGTGTGGGGTTCCCTTGACTAAGTTGATTGGAATGTGGGGTTCACTTGACTAAGTTGATTGGAATATGGGGTTCACTTGACTAAATTGATTATTGTGTTGGGTTCACTTGACTAAGTTGATTATTGTGAGGGGTTCACTTGAATAAGTTGATTAGAATGTGGGGTTCACTTGACTAAGTTGATTATTGTGTGGGGTTCACTTAACTAAGTTAATTGGAATGTGGGGTTCATTTGATTAAGTTGATTGGAATGTGGGGTTCACTTGATTAAGTTGATTGGAATGTGGGGTTCACTTGACTAAGTTGATTATTGTGAGGGGTTCACTTGAATAAGTTGATTAGAATGTGGGGTTCACTTGACTAAGTTGATTATTGTGTGGGGTTCACTTGACTAAGTTGATTATTGTGTGGGGTTCACTTGACTAAGTTAATTGGAATGTGGGGTTCATTTGACTAAGTTGATTAGAATGTGCGGTTCACTTGATTAAGTTGATTCGTGTGTGGGGTTCACTTGACTAAGTTGATTAGAATGTGGGGTTCACTTGACTAAGTTGATTAGAATGTGGGGTTCACTTGATTAAGTAGATTAGTGTGTGGGGTTCACTTGACTAAGTTAATTGGAATGTGGGGTTCACTTGACTAAGTTGATTATTGTGTTGGGTTCACTTGACTAAGTTGATTAGAATGTGGGGTTCACTTGACTAAGTTTATTGGAATTTGGTGTTCACTTGACTTAGTTGATTGGAATGTGGGGTTCACTTGACTAAGTTGATTAGAATGTGGGGTTCACTTGATTAATTTGATTAGTGTGTTGGGTTCACTTGACTAAGTTGATTATTGTGTGGTGTTCACTTAATTAAGTTGATTAGAATGTGGGGTTCAATTGACTAAGTTGATTAGAATGTGGAGTTCACTTGACTAAGTTGATTAGAATTTGGGGTTCACTTGATTAAGTAGATTAGTGTGTGGGGTTCACTTGACTAAGTTAATTGGAATGTGGGGTTCACTTGACTAAGTTGATTGGAATGTGGGGTTCACTTGATTAAGTTGATTAGTGTGTTGGGTTCACTTGACTAAGTTGATTGGAATGTGGGGTTCACTTGACTAAGTTGATTGGAATGTGGGGTTCATTTGACTAAATTGATTATTGTGTGGGGTTCACTTGACTAAGTTGATTGGAATGTGGGGTTCATTTGACTAAGTTGATTAGAATGTGGGGTTCACTTGATTATGTTGATTGGAATGTGGGGTTCACTTGACTAAGTTGATTCGAATGTGGGGTTCACTTGACTAAGTTGATTATTGTGTGGGGTTCATTTGATTAAGTTGATTAGAATGTGGGGTTCAATTGACTAAGTTGATTAGAATGTGGGGTTCACTTGACTAAGTTGATTAGAATGTGGGGTTCACTTGACTAAATTGATTATTGTGTGGGGTTCAATTGACTAAGTTGATTGGAATGTGGGGTTCACTTGATTAAGTTGATTAGAATGTGGGGTTCAATTGATTAAGTTGATTTGAATGTGGGGTTCACTTGATTAAGTTGATTAGAATGTGGGGTTCACTTGTTTAAGTTGATTGGAATGTGGGGTTCAGTTGACTAAGTTGATTAGAATGTGGGGTTCACTTGACTAAGTTGATTAGAATGTGGGGTTCACTTGATTAAGTTGATTAGTGTGTGGGGTTCACTTGACTAAGTTGATTGGAATGTGGGGTTCACTTGACTAAGTTGATTGGAATGTGGGGTTCACTTGACTAAATTGATTATTGTGTGGGGTTCACTTGACTAAGTTGATTATTGTGTGGGGTTCACTTGAATAAGTTGATTAGAATGTGGGGTTCACTTGACTAAGTTGATTATTGTGTGGGGTTCACTTGACTAAGTTGATTGGAATGTGGGGTTCAGTTGACTAAGTTGATTAGAATGTGGGGTTCACTTGATTAAGTTGATTGGAATGTGGGGTTCACTTGACTAAGTTGATTGGAATGCGGGGTTCGCTTGAATAAGTTGATTATTGTGTGGTGTTCACTTGATTAAGTTGATTAGAATGTGGGGTTCAATTGACTAAGTTGATTAGAATGTGGGGTTCACTTGACTAAGTTGATTAGAATGTGGGGTTCACTTGACTAAATTGATTATTGTGTGGGGTTCAATTGACTAAGTTGATTGGAATGTGGGGTTCACTTGATTAAGTTGATTAGAATGTGGGGTTCAATTGATTAAGTTGATTTGAATGTGGGGTTCACTTGATTAAGTTGATTAGAATGTGGGGTTCACTTGTTTAAGTTGATTGGAATGTGGGGTTCACTTGACTAAGTTGGTTAGAATGTGGGGTTCACTTGACTAAGTTGATTATTGTGTGGGGTTCACTTGACTAAGTTGATTAGAATGTGGGGTTCAATTGACTAAGTTGATTGGAATGTGGCGTTCACTTGACTAAGTTGATTAGATTGTGGGGTTTACTTGACTGATTAGAATGTGGGGTTCACTTGACTAAGTTTATTAGAATGTGGGGTTCACTTGACTAAGTTGATTATTGTGTTGGGTTCACTTGACTAAGTTGATTGAAATGTGAGGTTCAATTGACTAAGTTGATTATTGTGTGTGGTTCACTTGACTAAGTTGATTAGAATTTGGGGTTCACTTGACTAAGTTGATTAGAATGTGGGGTTCACTTGACTAAGTTGATTATTGTGTGGGGTTCACTTGACTAATTTGATTGGAATGTGGGGTTCAATTGACTAAGTTGATTATTGTGTGGGGTTCACTTGACTAAGATTATTGGAATGTGGGGTTCAATTGATTAAGTTGATTGGAATGGGGGGTTCACTTGACTAAGTTGTTTGGAATGTGGGGTTCACTTGACTATGTTGATTCGAATGTGGGGTTCAATTGACTAAGTTGATTGGAATGTGGGGTTCACTTGACTAAGTTGATTCGAATGTTGGGTTCACTTGATTAAGTTGATTACTGTGTGGGGTTCCCTTGACTAAGTTGATTGGAATGTGGGGTTCACTTGACTAAGTTGATTGGAATATGGGGTTCACTTGACTAAATTGATTATTGTGTTGGGTTCACTTGACTAAGTTGATTATTGTGAGGGGTTCACTTGAATAAGTTGATTAGAATGTGGGGTTCACTTGACTAAGTTGATTATTGTGTGGGGTTCACTTGACTAAGTTAATTGGAATGTGGGGTTCATTTGATTAAGTTGATTGGAATGTGGGGTTCACTTGATTAAGTTGATTGGAATGTGGGGTTCACTTGATTAAGTTGATTCGTGTGTGGGGTTCACTTGACTAAGTTGATTATTGTGAGGGGTTCACTTGAATAAGTTGATTAGAATGTGGGGTTCACTTGACTAAGTTGATTATTGTGTGGGGTTCACTTGACTAAGTTGATTATTGTGTGGGGTTCACTTGACTAAGTTAATTGGAATGTGGGGTTCATTTGACTAAGTTGATTGGAATGTGGGGTTCACTTGACTAAGTTGATTCGAATGTGGGGTTCACTTGATTAAGTTGATTAGTGTGTGGGGTTCCCTTGACTAAGTTGATTAGAATGTGGGGTTCACTTGACTAAGTTGATTGGAATGTGGGGTTCACTTGACTAAATTGATTATTGTGTTGGGTTCACTTGACTAAGTTGATTATTGTGAGGGGTTCACTTGAATAAGTTGATTAGAATGTCGGGTTCACTTGACTAAGTTGATTATTGTGTGGGGTTCACTTGACTAAGTTAATTGGAATGTGGGGTTCATTTGACTAAGTTGATTAGAATGTGCGGTTCACTTGATTAAGTTGATTGGAATGTGGGGTTCACTTGATTAAGTTGATTCGAATGTGGGGTTCACTTCATTAAGTTGATTGGAATGTGGGGTTCACTTGATTAAGTTGATTCGTGTGTGGGGTTCACTTGACTAAGTTGATTCGAATGTGGGGTTCACTTGACTAAGTTGTTTAGAATGTGGGGTTCACTTGACTAAGTTGATTAGAATGTGGGGTTCACTTGATTAAGTTGATTAGTGTGTGGGGTTCACTTGACTAAGTTAATTGTAATGTGGGGTTCACTTGACTAAGTTGATTGGAATGTGGGGTTCACTTGACTAAATTAAATTTTTTTTTCGGGTTCACTTGACTAAGTTGATTATTGTGTGGGGTTCACTTGATTAAGTTGATTAGAATGTGGGGTTCACTTGACTAAGTTGATTACTGTGTGGGGATCACTTGACTAAGTTGATTAGAATGTGGGGTACACTTGACTAAGTTGATTAGAATGTGGGGTTCACTTGACTAAGTTGATTATTGTGTGGTGTTCACATGACTAATTTGATTGGAATGTGGGGTTCATTTGACTAAGTTGATTATTGTGTGGGGTTCACTTGACTAAGTTGTTTGGAATGTGGGGTTCACTTGACTATGTTGATTCGAATGTGGGGTTCAATTGACTAAGTTGATTGGAATGTGGGGTTCACTTGACTAAGTTGATTCGAATGTGGGGTTCACTTGATTAAGTTGATTAGTGTGTGGGGTTCCCTTGACTAAGTTGATTGGAATGTGGGGTTCACTTGACTAAGTTGATTGGAATGTGGGGTTCACTTGACTAAATTGATTATTGTGTTGGGTTCACTTGACTAAGTTGATTATTGTGAGGGGTTCACTTGAATAAGTTGATTAGAATGTGGGGTTCACTTGACTAAGTTGATTATTGTGTGGGGTTCACTTGACTAAGTTAATTGGAATGTGGGGTTCATTTGACTAAGTTGATTAGAATGTGCGGTTCACTTGATTAAGTTGATTGGAATGTGGGGTTCACTTGATTAAGTTGATTCGAATGTGGGGTTCACTTCATTAAGTTGATTGGAATGTGGGGTTCACTTGATTAAGTTGATTCGTGTGTGGGGTTCACTTGACTAAGTTGATTCGAATGTGGGGTTCACTTGACTAAGTTGTTTAGAATGTGGGGTTCACTTGACTAAGTTGATTAGAATGTGGGGTTCACTTGATTAAGTTGATTAGTGTGTGGGGTTCACTTGACTAAGTTAATTGGAATGTGTGGTTCACTTGACTAAGTTGATTGGAATGTGGGGTTCACTTGACTAAATTAAATTTTTTTTTCGGGTTCACTTGACTAAGTTGATTATTGTGTGGGGTTCACTTGATTAAGTTGATTAGAATGTGGGGTTCACTTGACTAAGTTGATTACTGTGTGGGGATCACTTGACTAAGTTGATTGGAATGTGGGGTTCACTTGACTAAGTTGATTGGAATGTGGGGTTCATTTGACTAAATTGATTATTGTGTGGGGTTCACTAGACTAAGTTGATTATTGTGTGGGGTTCACTTGAATAAGTTGATTAGAATGTGGGGTTCACTTGACTAAGTTGATTATTGTGTGGGGTTCATTTGACTAAGTTGATTGGAATGTGGGGTTCATTTGACTTAGTTGATTAGAATGTGGGGTTCACTTGATTATGTTGATTGGAATGTGGGGTTCACTTGACTAAGTTGATTCGAATGTGGGGTTCACTTGACTAAGTTGATTATTGTGTGGGGTTCATTTGATTAAGTTGATTAGAATGTGGGGTTCAATTGACTAAGTTGATTAGAATGTGGGATTCACTTGACTAAGTTGATTAGAATGTGGGGTTCACTTGACTAAATTGATTATTGTGTGGGGTTCAATTGACTAAGTTGATTGGAATGTGGGGTTCACTTGATTAAGTTGATTAGAATGTGGGGTTCAATTGATTAAGTTGATTTGAATGTGGGGTTCACTTGATTAAGTTGATTAGAATGTGGGGTTCACTTGTTTAAGTTGATTGGAATGTGGGGTTCACTTGACTAAGTTGGTTAGAATGTGGGGTTCACTTGACTAAGTTGATTATTGTGTGGGGTTCACTTGACTAAGTTGATTAGAATGTGGGGTTCAATTGACTAAGTTGATTGGAATGTGGGGTTCACTTGACTAAGTTGATTAGAATGTGGGGTTCACTTGACTGATTAGAATGTGGGGTTCACTTGACTAAGTTTATTAGAATGTGGGGTTCACTTGACTAAGTTGATTATTGTGTTGGGTTCACTTCACTAAGTTGATTGAAATGTGAGGTTCAATTGACTAAGTTGATTGGAATGTGGGGTTCACTTGACTAAGTTGATTGGAATGTGGGGTTCACTTGACTAAATTGATTATTGTGTTGGGTTCACTTGACTAAGTTGATTATTGTGAGGGGTTCACTTGAATAAGTTGATTAGAATGTGGGGTTCACTTGACTAAGTTGATTATTGTGTGGGGTTCACTTGACTAAGTTAATTGGAATGTGTGGTTCACTTGACTAAGTTGATTAGAATGTGGGGTTCACTTGACTAAGTTGATTAGAATGTGGGGTTCACTTGACTAAGTTGATTATTGTGTGGTGTTCACTTGACTAATTTGATTGGAATGTGGGGTTCATTTGACTAAGTTGATTATTGTGTGGGGTTCACTTGACTAAGATGATTAGAATGTGGGGTTCAATTGATTAAGTTGATTGGAATGGGGGGTTCACTTGACTAAGTTGTTTGGAATGTGGGGTTCACTTGACTAAGTCGATTCGAATGTGGGGTTCAATTGACTAAGTTGATTGGAATGTGGGGTTCACTTGACTAAGTTGATTCGAATGTGGGGTTCACTTGATTAAGTTGATTAGTGTGTGGGGTTCCCTTGACTAAGTTGATTGGAATGTGGGGTTCACTTGACTAAGTTGATTGGAATGTGGGGTTCACTTGACTAAATTGATTATTGTGTTGGGTTCACTTGACTAAGTTGATTATTGTGAGGGGTTCACTTGAATAAGTTGATTAGAATGTGGGGTTCACTTGACTAAGTTGATTATTGTGTGGGGTTCACTTGACTAAGTTAATTGGAATGTGTGGTTCACTTGACTAAGTTGATTAGAATGTGGGGTTCACTTGACTAAGTTGATTAGAATGTGGGGTTCACTTGACTAAGTTGATTATTGTGTGGTGTTCACTTGACTAATTTGATTGGAATGTGGGGTTCATTTGACTAAGTTGATTATTGTGTGGGGTTCACTTGACTAAGATGATTAGAATGTGGGGTTCAATTGATTAAGTTGATTGGAATGGGGGGTTCACTTGACTAAGTTGTTTGGAATGTGGGGTTCACTTGACTAAGTCGATTCGAATGTGGGGTTCAATTGACTAAGTTGATTGGAATGTGGGGTTCACTTGACTAAGTTGATTCGAATGTGGGGTTCACTTGATTAAGTTGATTAGTGTGTGGGGTTCCCTTGACTAAGTTGATTGGAATGTGGGGTTCACTTGACTAAGTTGATTGGAATGTGGGGTTCACTTGACTAAATTGATTATTGTGTTGGGTTCACTTGACTAAGTTGATTATTGTGAGGGGTTCACTTGAATAAGTTGTTAGAATGTGGGGTTCACTTGACTAAGTTGATTATTGTGTGGGGTTCACTTGACTAAGTTAATTGGAATGTGGGGTTCATTTGACTAAGTTGATTAGAATGTGCGGTTCACTTGATTAAGTTGATTGGAATGTGGGGTTCACTTGATTAAGTTGATTCGAATGTGGGGTTCACTTCATTAAGTTGATTGGAATGTGGGGTTCACTTGATTAAGTTGATTCGTGTGTGGGGTTCACTTGACTAAGTTGATTCGAATGTGGGGTTCACTTGACTAAGTTGTTTAGAATGTGGGGTTCACTTGACTAAGTTAATTAGAATGTGGGGTTCACTTGATTAAGTTGATTAGTGTGTGGGGTTCACTTGACTAAGTTAATTGGAATGTGGGGTTCACTTGACTAAGTTGATTGGAATGTGGGGTTCACTTGACTAAATTAAATTTTTTTTTCGGGTTCACTTGACTAAGTTGATTATTGTGTGGGGTTCACTTGATTAAGTTGATTAGAATGTGGGGTTCACTTGACTAAGTTGATTACTGTGTGGGGATCACTTGACAAAGTTGATTGGAATGTGGGGTTCATTTGACTAAGTTGATTGGAATGTGGGGTTCACTTGACTAAGTTGATTATTGTGTTGGGTTCACTTGACTAAGTTGATTAGAATGTGGGGTTCACTTGACTAAGTTGATTGGAATGTGGGGTTCACTTGACTAAGTTGATTGGAATGTGGGGTTCACTTGACTAAGTTGATTAGAATGTGGGGTTCACTTGATTAAGTTGATTAGTGTGTTGGGTTCACTTGACTAAGTTGATTGGAATGTGGGGTTCACTTGACTAAGTTGATTGGAATGTGGGGTTCATTTGACTAAATTGATTATTGTGTGGGGTTCACTAGACTAAGTTGATTATTGTGTGGGGTTCACTTGAATAAGTTGATTAGAATGTGGGGTTCACTTGATTATGTTGATTGGAATGTGGGGTTCACTTGACTAAGTTGATTCGAATGTGGGGTTCACTTGACTAAGTTGATTATTGTGTGGGGTTCATTTGATTAAGTTGATTAGAATGTGGGGTTCAATTGACTAAGTTGATTAGAATGTGGGGTTCACTTGACTAAGTTGATTAGAATGTGGGGTTCACTTGACTAAATTGATTATTGTGTGGGGTTCAATTGACTAAGTTGATTGGAATGTGGGGTTCACTTGATTAAGTTGATTAGAATGTGGGGTTCAATTGATTAAGTTGATTTGAATGTGGGGTTCACTTGATTAAGTTGATTAGAATGTGGGGTTCACTTGTTTAAGTTGATTGGAATGTGGGGTTCAATTGACTAAGTTGATTATTTTGTGGGGTTCACTTGACTAAGTTGATTAGAATGTGGGGTTCACTTGATTAAGTTGATTAGTGTGTGGGGTTCACTTGACTAAGTTGATTGGAATGTGGGGTTCACTTGACTAAGTTGATTGGAATGTGGGGTTCACTTGACTAAATTGATTATTATGTGGGGTTCACTTGACTAAGTTGATTATTGTGTGGGGTTCACTTGAATAAGTTGATTAGAATGTGGGGTTCACTTGACTAAGTTGATTATTGTGTGGGGTTCACTTGACTAAGTTGATTGGAATGTGGGGTTCAGTTGACTAAGTTGATTAGAATGTGGGGTTCACTTGATTAAGTTGATTGGAATGTGGGGTTCACTTGACTAAGTTGATTGGAATGCGGGGTTCGCTTGAATAAGTTGATTATTGTGTGGTGTTCACTTGATTAAGTTGATTAGATTGTGGGGTTCAATTGACTAAGTTGATTAGAATGTGGGGTTCACTTGACTAAGTTGATTAGAATGTGGGGTTCACTTGACTAAATTGATTATTGTGTGGGGTTCAATTGACTAAGTTGATTGGAATGTGGGGTTCACTTGATTAAGTTGATTAGTATGTGGGGTTCAATTGATTAAGTTGATTTGAATGTGGGGTTCACTTGATTAAGTTGATTAGAATGTGGGGTTCACTTGTTTAAGTTGATTGGAATGTGGGGTTCACTTGACTAAGTTGGTTAGAATGTGGGGTTCACTTGACTAAGTTGATTATTGTGTGGGGTTCGCTTGACTAAGTTGATTAGAATGTGGGGTTCAATTGACTAAGTTGATTGGAATGTGGCGTTCACTTGACTAAGTTGATTAGATTGTGGGGTTCACTTGACTGATTAGAATGTGGGGTTCACTTGACTAAGTTTATTAGAATGTGGGGTTCACTTGACTAAGTTGATTATTGTGTTGGGTTCACTTGACTAAGTTGATTGAAATGTGAGGTTCAATTGACTAAGTTGATTATTGTTTGTGGTTCACTTGACTAAGTTGATTAGAATTTGGGGTTCACTTGACTAAGTTGATTATTGTGTGGGGTTCACTTGACTAAGTTGATTATTGTGTGGGGTTCACTTGACTAATTTGATTGGAATGTGGGGTTCAATTGACTAAGTTGATTATTGTGTGGGGTTCACTTGACTAAGATGATTAGAATGTGGGGTTCAATTGATTAAGTTGATTGGAATGGGGGGTTCACTTGACTAAGTTGTTTGGAATGTGGGGTTCACTTGACTAAGATGATTCGAATGTGGGGTTCAATTGACTAAGTTGATTGGAATATGGGGTTCACTTGACTAAGTTGATTCGAATGTTAGGTTCACTTGATTAAGTTGATTACTGTGTGGGGTTCCCTTGACTAAGTTGATTGAAATGTGGGGTTCACTTGACTAAGTTGATTGGAATATGGGGTTCACTTGACTAAATTGATTATTGTGTTGGGTTCACTTGACTAAGTTGATTATTGTGAGGGGTTCACTTGAATAAGTTGATTAGAATGTGGGGTTCACTTGACTAAGTTGATTATTGTGTGGGGTTCACTTGACTAAGTTAATTGGAATGTGGGGTTCATTTGATTAAGTTGATTGGAATGTGGGGTTCACTTGATTAAGTTGATTGGAATGTGGGGTTCACTTGATTAAGTTGATTCGTGTGTGGGGTTCACTTGACTAAGTTGATTATTGTGAGGGGTTCACTTGAATAAGTTGATTAGAATGTGGGGTTCACTTGACTAAGTTGATTATCGTGTGGGGTTCACTTGACTAAGTTGATTATTGTGTGGGGTTCACTTGACTAAGTTAATTGGAATGTGGGGTTCATTTGACTAAGTTGATTAGAATGTGCGGTTCACTTGATTAATTTGATTCGTGTGTGGGGTTCACTTGACTAAGTTGATTAGAATGTGGGGTTCACTTGACTAAGTTGATTAGAATGTGGGGTTCACTTGATTAAGTAGATTAGTGTGTGGGGTTCACTTGACTAAGTTAATTGGAATGTGGGGTTCACTTGACTAAGTTGATTATTGTGTTGGGTTCACTTGACTAAGTTGATTAGAATGTGGGGTTCACTTGACTAAGTTTATTGGAATTTGGTGTTCACTTGACTTAGTTGATTGGAATGTGGGGTTCACTTGACTAAGTTGATTAGAATGTGGGGTTCACTTGATTAATTTGATTAGTGTGTTGGGTTCACTTGACTAAGTTGATTATTGTGTGGTGTTCACTTGATTAAGTTGATTAGAATGTGGGGTTCAATTGACTAAGTTGATTAGAATGTGGGGTTCACTTGACTAAGTTGATTAGAATTTGGGGTTCACTTGACTATGTTGATTCGAATGTGGGGTTCAATTGACTAAGTTGATTGGAATGTGGGGTTCACTTGACTAAGTTGATTCGAATGTGGGGTTCACTTGATTAAGTTGATTAGTGTGTGGGGTTCCCTTGACTAAGTTGATTGGAATGTGGGGTTCACTTGACTAAGTTGATTGGAATGTGGGGTTCACTTGACTAAATTGATTATTGTGTTGGGTTCACTTGACTAAGTTGATTATTGTGAGGGGTTCACTTGAATAAGTTGATTAGAATGTGGGGTTCACTTGACTAAGTTGATTTTTGTGTGGGGTTCACTTGACTAAGTTAATTGGAATGTGGGGTTCATTTGACTAAGTTGATTAGAATGTGCGGTTCACTTGATTAAGTTGATTGGAATGTGGGGTTCACTTGATTAAGTTGATTCGAATGTGGGGTTCACTTCATTAAGTTGATTGGAATGTGGGGTTCACTTGATTAAGTTGATTCGTGTGTGGGGTTCACTTGACTAAGTTGATTCGAATGTGGGGTTCACTTGACTAAGTTGTTTAGAATGTGGGGTTCACTTGACTAAGTTGATTAGAATGTGGGGTTCACTTGATTAAGTTGATTTGTGTGTGGGGTTCACTTGACTAAGTTAATTGGAATGTGGGGTTCACTTGACTAAGTTGATTGGAATGTGGGGTTCACTTGACTAAATTAAATTTTTTTTTCGGGTTCACTTGACTAAGTTGATTATTGTGTGGGGTTCACTTGATTAAGTTGATTAGAATGTGGGGTTCACTTGACTAAGTTGATTACTGTGTGGGGATCACTTGACAAAGTTGATTGGAATGTGGGGTTCATTTGACTAAGTTGATTAGAATGTGGGGTTCACTTGACTAAGTTGATTATTGTGTTGGGTTCACTTGACTAAGTTGATTAGAATGTGGGGTTCACTTGACTAAGTTGATTGGAATGTGGGGTTCACTTGACTAAGTTGATTGGAATGTGGGGTTCACTTGACTAAGTTGATTAGAATGTGGGGTTCACTTGATTAAGTTGATTAGTGTGTTGGGTTCACTTGACTAAGTTGATTGGAATGTGGGGTACACTTGACTAAGTTGATTATTGTGTGGGGTTCACTTGATTAAGTTGATTAGAATGTCGGGTTCAATTGACTAAGTTGATTAGAATGTGGGGTTCACTTGACTAAGTTGATTAGAATGTGGGGTTCACTTGACTAAATTGATTATTGTGTGGGGTTCAATTGAATAAGTTGATTGGAATGTGGGGTTCACTTGATTAAGTTGATTAGAATGTGGGGTTCAATTGATTAAGTTGATTGGAATGTGGGGTTCACTTGATTAAGTTGATTAGAATGTGGGGTTCACTTGTTTAAGTTGATTGGAATGTGGGGTTCACTTGACTAAGTTGATTAGAATGTGGGGTTCACTTGACTAAGTTGATTATTGTGTGGGGTTCACTTGAATAAGTTGATTAGAATGTGGGGTTCAATTGACTAAGTTGATTGGAATGTGGGGTTCACTTGACTAAGTTGATTAGAATGTGGGGTTCACTTGACTGATTAGAATGTGGGGTTCACTTGACTAAGTTTATTAGAATGTGGGGTTCACTTGACTAAGTTGATTATTGTGTTGGGTTCACTTCACTGAGTTGATTGAAATGTGAGGTTCAATTGACTAAGTTGATTATTGTGTGTGGTTCACTTGACTAAGTTGATTAGAATGCGGGGTACACTTGACTAAGTTGATTAGAATGTGGGGTTCACTTGACTAAGTTGATTATTGTGTGGTGTTCACATGACTAATTTGATTGGAATGTGGGGTTCATTTGACTAAGTTGATTATTGTGTGGGGTTCACTTGACTAAGTTGTTTGGAATGTGGGGTTCACTTGACTATGTTGATTCGAATGTGGGGTTCAATTGACTAAGTTGATTGGAATGTGGGGTTCACTTGACTAAGTTGATTCGAATGTGGGGTTCACTTGATTAAGTTGATTAGTGTGTGGGGTTCCCTTGACTAAGTTGATTGGAATGTGGGGTTCACTTGACTAAGTTGATTGGAATGTGGGGTTCACTTGACTAAATTGATTATTGTGTTGGGTTCACTTGACTAAGTTGATTATTGTGAGGGGTTCACTTGAATAAGTTGATTAGAATGTGGGGTTCACTTGACTAAGTTGATTATTGTGTGGGGTTCACTTGACTAAGTTAATTGGAATGTGGGGTTCATTTGACTAAGTTGATTAGAATGTGCGGTTCACTTGATTAAGTTGATTGGAATGTGGGGTTCACTTGATTAAGTTGATTCGAATGTGGGGTTCACTTCATTAAGTTGATTGGAATGTGGGGTTCACTTGATTAAGTTGATTCGTGTGTGGGGTTCACTTGACTAAGTTGATTCGAATGTGGGGTTCACTTGACTAAGTTGTTTAGAATGTGGGGTTCACTTGACTAAGTTGATTAGAATGTGGGGTTCACTTGATTAAGTTGATTAGTGTGTGGGGTTCACTTGACTAAGTTAATTGGAATGTGGGGTTCACTTGACTAAGTTGATTGGAATGTGGGGTTCACTTGACTAAATTAAATTTTTTTTGTCGGGTTCACATGACTAAGTTGATTATTGTGTGGGGTTCACTTGATTAAGTTGATTAGAATGTGGGGTTCACTTGACTAAGTTGATTACTGTGTGGGGATCACTTGACAAAGTTGATTGGAATGTGGGGTTCATTTGACTAAGTTGATTAGAATGTGGGGTTCACTTGACTAAGTTGATTATTGTGTTGGGTTCACTTGACTAAGTTGATTAGAATGTGGGGTTCACTTGACTAAGTTGATTGGAATGTGGGGTTCACTTGACTAAGTTGATTGGAATGTGGGGTTCACTTGACTAAGTTGATTAGAATGTGGAGTTCACTTGATTAAGTTGATTAGTGTGTTGGGTTCACTTGACTAAGTTGATTGGAATGTGGGGTACACTTGACTAAGTTGATTATTGTGTGGGGTTCACTTGATTAAGTTGATTAGAATGTCGGGTTCAATTGACTAAGTTGATTAGAATGTGGGGTTCACTTGACTAAGTTGATTAGAATGTGGGGTTCACTTGACTAAATTGATTATTGTGTGGGGTTCAATTGAATAAGTTGATTGGAATGTGGGGTTCACTTGATTAAGTTGATTAGAATGTGAGGTTCAATTGATTAAGTTGATTGGAATGTGGGGTTCACTTGATTAAGTTGATTAGAATGTGGGGTTCACTTGTTTAAGTTGATTGGAATGTGGGGTTCACTTGACTAAGTTGATTGGAATGTGGGGTTCAATTGACTAAGTTGATTATTGTGTGGGGTTCACTTGACTAAGATGATTAGAATGTGGGGTTCAATTGATTAAGTTGATTGGAATGGGGGGTTCACTTGACTAAGTTGTTTGGAATGTGGGGTTCACTTGACTAAGTTGATTCGAATGTGGGGTTCAATTGACTAAGTTGATTGGAATGTGGGGTTCACTTGACTAAGTTGATTCGAATGTGGGGTTCACTTGATTAAGTTGATTACTGTGTGGGGTTCCCTTGACTAAGTTGATTGGAATGTGGGGTTCACTTGACAAAGTTGATTATTGTGTGCGGTTCACTTGAATAAGTTGATTAGAATGTGGGGTTCACTTGACTAAGTTGATTATTGTGTGGGGTTCACTTGACTAAGTTGATTGGAATGTGGGGTTCAGTTGACTAAGTTGATTAGAATGTGGGGTTCACTTGACTAAGTTGATTGGAATGCGGGGTTCACTGGACTAAGTTAATTATTGTGTGGTGTTCACTTGATTAAGTTGATTAGAATGTGGGGTTCAATTGACTAAGTTGATTAGAATGTGGGGTTCACTTGACTAAGTTGATTAGAATGTGGGGTTCACTTGACTAAATTGATTATTGTGTGGGGTTCAATTGACTAAGTTGATTGGAATGTGGGGTTCACTTGATTAAGTTGATTAGAATGTGGGGTTCAATTGATTAAGTTGGTTTGAATGTGGGGTTCACTTGATTAAGTTGATTAGAATGTGGGGTTCACTTGTTTAAGTTGATTGGAATGTGGGGTTCACTTGACTAAGTTGATTAGAATGTGGGGTTCACTTGACTAAGTTGATTATTGTGTGGGGTTCACTTGACTAAGTTGATTAGAATGTGGGGTTCAATTGACTAAGTTGATTGGAATGTGGCGTTCACTTGACTAAGTTGATTAGAATGTGGGGTTCACTTGACTGATTAGAATGTGGGGTTCACTTGACTAAGTTTATTAGAATGTGGGGTTCACTTGACTAAGTTGATTATTGTGTGGGGTTCACTTGACTAAGTTAATTGGAAAGTGGGGTTCACTTGACTAAGTTGATTAGAATGTGGGGTTCACTTGATTAAATTGATTATTGTGTGGGGTTCAATTGACTAAGTTGATTGGAATGTGGGGATAACTTGATTAAGTTGATTAGAATGTGGGGTTCAATTGATTAAGTTGATTTGAATGTGGGGTTCACTTGATTAAGTTGATTAGAATGTGGGGTTCACTTGTTTAAGTTGATTGGAATGTGGGGTTCACTTGACTAAGTTGATTAGAATGTGGGGTTCACTTGACTAAGTTGATTATTGTGTGGGCTTCACTTGACTAAGTTGATTAGAATGTGGGGTTCAATTGACTAAGTTGATTGGAATGTGGCGTTCACTTGACTAAGTTGATTAGAATGTGGGGTTCACTTGACTAAGTTTATTAGAATGTGGGGTTCACTTGACTAAGTTGATTATTGTGTTGGGTTCACTTGACTAAGTTGATTGAAATGTGAGGTTCAATTGACTAAGTTGATTATTGTGTGTGGTTCACTTGACTAAGTTGATTAGAATGTGGGGTTCACTTGACTAAGTTGATTAGAATCAAGTGATTAGAATGTGGGGTTCACTTGACTAAGTTGATTATTGTGTGGGGTTCACTTGACTAATTTGAATTGAATGTGGGGTTCAATTGACTAAGTTGATTATTGTGTGGGGTTCACTTGACTAAGATGATTAGAATGTGGGGTTCAATTGATTAAGTTGATTGGAATGGGGGGTTCACTTGACTAAGTTGTTTGGAATGTGGGGTTCACTTGACTAAGTTGATTCGAATGTGGGGTTCAATTGACCAAGTTGATTGGAATGTGGGGTTCACTTGACTAAGTTTATTCGAATGTGGGGTTCACTTGATTAAGTTGATTACTGTGTGGGGTTCCCTTGACTAAGTTGATTGGAATGTGGGGTTCACTTGACTAAGTTGATTGGAATGTGGGGTTCACTTGACTAAGTTGATTGGAATGTGGGGTTCACTTGACTAAATTGATTATTGTGTGGGGTTCACTTGACTAAGTTGATTATTGTGTGGGGTTCACTTGAATAAGTTGATTAGAATGTGGGGTTCACTTGACTAAGTTGATTATTGTGTGGGGTTCACTTGACTAAGTTGATTGGAATGTGGGGTTCAGTTGACTAAGTTGATTAGAATGTGGGGTTCACTTGATTAAGTTGATTGGAATGTGGGGTTCACTTGACTAAGTTGATTGGAATGCGGGGTTCACTTGACTAAGTTGATTATTGTGTGGTGTTCACTTGATTAAGTTGATTAGAATGTGGGGTTCACTTGATTATGTTGATTAGAATGTGGGGAACAATTGATTAAGTTGATTTGAATGTGGGGTTCACTTGATTAAGTTGATTGGAATGTGGGGTTCACTTGTTTAAGTTGATTGGAATGTGGGGTTCACTTGACTAAGTTGATTAGAATGTGGGGTTCACTTGACTAAGTTGATTATTGTGTGGGGTTCAATTGAGTAAGTTGATTAGAATGTGGGGTTCACTTGACTAAGTTGATTAGAATGTGGGGTTCACTTGACTAAATTGATTATTGTGTGGGGTTCAATTGACTAAGTTGATTGGAATGTGGGGTTCACTTGATTAAGTTGATTAGAATGTGGGGTTCAATTGACTAAGTTGATTAGAATGTGGGGTTCACTTGACTAAGTTGATTAGAATGTGGGGTTCACTTGACTAAGTTGATTAGAATTTGGGGTTCACTTGATTAAGTAGATTAGTGTGTGGGGTTCACTTGACTAAGTTGATTGGAATGTGGGGTTCACTTGACTAAGTTGATTGGAATGTGGGGTTCACTTGACTAAGTTGATTATTGTGTGGGGTTCACTTGACTAAGTTGATTGGAATGTGGGGTTCACTTGACTAAATTGATTATTGTGTGGGGTTCAATTGACTAAGTTGATTGGAATGTGGGGTTCACTTTATTAAGTTGATTAGAATGTGGGGTTCAATTGATTAAGTTGATTTGAATGTGGGGTTCACTTGATTAAGTTGATTAGAATGTGGGGTTCACTTGTTTAAGTTGATTGGAATGTGGGGTTCACTTGACTAAGTTGGTTAGAATGTGGGGTTCACTTGACTAAGTTGATTATTGTGTGGGGTTCACTTGACTAAGTTGATTAGAATGTGGGGTTCAATTGACTAAGTTGATTGGAATGTGGCGTTCACTTGACTAAGTTGATTAGATTGTGGGGTTCACTTGACTGATTAGAATGTGGGGTTCACTTGACTAAGTTTATTAGAATGTGGGGTTCACTTGACTAAGTTGATTATTGTGTTGGGTTCACTTGACTAAGTTGATTGAAATGTGAGGTTCAATTGACTAAGTTGATTATTGTGTGTGGTTCACTTGACTAAGTTGATTAGAATTTGGGGTTCACTTGACTAAGTTGATTAGAATGTGGGGTTCACTTGACTAAGTTGATTATTGTGTGGGGTTCACTTGACTAATTTGATTGGAATGTGGGGTTCAATTGACTAAGTTGATTATTGTGTGGGGTTCACTTGACTAAGATGATTAGAATGAGGGGTTCAATTGATTAAGTTGATTGGAATGGGGGGTTCACTTGACTAAGTTGTTTGGAATGTGGGGTTCACTTGACAAAGTTGATTCGAATGTGGGGTTCAATTGACTAAGTTGATTGGAATGTGGGGTTCACTTGACTAAGTTGATTCGAATGTTGGGATCACTTGATTTAGTTGATTACTGTGTGGGGTTCCCTTGACTAAGTTGATTGGAATGTGGGGTTCACTTGACTAAGTTGATTGGAATATGGGGTTCACTTGACTAAATTGATTATTGTGTTGGGTTCACGTCACAAAGTTGATTATTGTGAGGGGTTCACTTGAATAAGTTGATTAGAATGTGGGGTTCACTTGACTAAGTTGATTATTGTGTGGGGTTCACTTGACTAAGTTAATTGGAATGTGGGGTTCATTTGATTAAGTTGATTGGAATGTGGGGTTCACTTGATTAAGTTGATTGGAATGTGGGGTTCACTTGATTAAGTTGATTCGTGTGTGGGGTTCACTTGACTAAGTTGATTATTGTGAGGGGTTCACTTGAATAAGTTGATTAGAATGTGGGGTTCACTTGACTAAGTTGATTGGAATGTGGGGTTCACTTGACTAAGTTGATTATTGTGTGGGGTTCACTTGACTAAGTTGATTGGAATGTGGGGTTCACTTGACTAAGTTGATTATTGTGAGGGGTTCACTTGACTAAGTTGATTATTGTGTGGGGTTCACTTGACTAAGTTTATTATTGTGTGGGGTTCACTTGACTAAGTTAATTGGAATGTGGGGTTCATTTGACTAAGTTGATTAGAATGTGCGGTTCACTTGATTAAGTTGATTGGAATGTGGGGTTCACTTGATTAAGTTGATTCGTGTGTGGGGTTCACTTGACTAAGTTGATTAGAATGTGGGGTTCACTTGACTAAGTTGATTAGAATGTGGTGTTCACTTGACTAAGTTGATTAGAATGTGGGGTTCACTTGATTAAGTAGATTAGTATGTGGGGTTCACTTGACTAAGTTAATTGGAATGTGGGGTTCACTTGACTAAGTTGATTATTGTGTTGGGTTCACTTGACTAAGTTGATTAGAATGTGGGGTTCACTTGACTAAGTTTATTGGAATGTGGTGTTCACTTGACTTAGTTGATTGGAATGTGGGGTTCACTTGACTAAGTTGATTAGAATGTGGGGTTCACTTGATAAAGTTGATTAGTGTGTTGGGTTCACTTGACTAAGTTGATTATTGTGTGGTGTTCACTTGATTAAGTTGATTAGAATGTGGGGTTCAATTGACTAAGTTGATTAGAATGTGGGGTTCACTTGACTAAGTTGATTAGAATGTGGGGTTCACTTGACTAAGTTGATTAGAATTTGGGGTTCACTTGATTAAGTAGATTAGTGTGTGGGGTTCACTTGACTAAGTTGATTGGAATGTGGGATTCACTTGACTAAGTTGATTGGAATGTGGGGTTCACTTGACTAAGTTGATTATTGTGTGGGGTTCACTTGACTAAGTTGATTCGAATGTGGGGTTCAGTTGACTAAGTTGATTAGAATGTGGGGTTCACTTGATTAAGTTGATTGGAATGTGGGGTTCACTTGACTAAGTTGATTGGAATGCGGGGTTCACTTGACTAAGTTGATTATTGTGTGGTGTTCACTTGATTAAGTTGATTAGAATGTGGGGTTCAATTGACTAAGTTGATTAGAATGTGGGGTTCACTTGACTAAGTTGATTAGAATGTGGGGTTCACTTGACTAAATTGATTATTGTGTGGGGTTCAATTGACTAAGTTGATTGGAATGTGGGGTTCACTTGATTAAGTTGATTAGAATGTGGGGTTCAATAGATTAAGTTGATTTGAATGTGGGGTTCACTTGACTAAGTTGATTAGAATGTGGGGTTCACTTGTTTAAGTTGATTGGAATGTGGGGTTCACTTGACTAAGTTGATTCGAACGTGGGGTTCACTTGACTAAGTTGATTATTGTGTGGGGTTCACTTGACTAAGTTGATAAGAATGTGGGGTTCAATTGACTAAGTTGATTGGAATGTGGCGTTCACTTGACTAAGTTGATTAGAATGTGGGGTTCACTTGACTGATTAGAATGTGGGGTTCACTTGACTAAGTTTATTAGAATGTGGGGTTCACTTGACTAAGTTGATTATTGTGTTGGGTTCACTTGACTAAGTTGATTATTGTGTGGGGTTCACTTGACTAAGTTTATTATTGTGTGGGGTTCACTTGACTAAGTTAATTGGAATGTGGGGTTCATTTGACTAAGTTGATTAGAATGTGCGGTTCACTTGATTAAGTTGATTGGAATGTGGGGTTCACTTGATTAAGTTGATTCGTGTGTGGGGTTCACTTGACTAAGTTGATTAGAATGTGGGGTTCACTTGACTAAGTTGATTAGAATGTGGTGTTCACTTGACTAAGTTGATTAGAATGTGGGGTTCACTTGATTAAGTAGATTAGTATGTGGGGTTCACTTGACTAAGTTAATTGGAATGTGGGGTTCACTTGACTAAGTTGATTATTGTGTTGGGTTCACTTGACTAAGTTGATTAGAATGTGGGGTTCACTTGACTAAGTTTATTGGAATGTGGTGTTCACTTGACTTAGTTGATTGGAATGTGGGGTTCACTTGACTAAGTTGATTAGAATGTGGGGTTCACTTGATTAAGTTGATTAGTGTGTTGGGTTCACTTGACTAAGTTGATTATTGTGTGGTGTTCACTTGATTAAGTTGATTAGAATGTGGGGTTCAATTGACTAAGTTGATTAGAATGTGGGGTTCACTTGACTAAGTTGATTAGAATGTGGGGTTCACTTGACTAAGTTGATTAGAATTTGGGGTTCACTTGATTAAGTAGATTAGTGTGTGGGGTTCACTTGACTAAGTTGATTGGAATGTGGGATTCACTTGACTAAGTTGATTGGAATGTGGGGTTCACTTGACTAAGTTGATTATTGTGTGGGGTTCACTTGACTAAGTTGATTCGAATGTGGGGTTCAGTTGACTAAGTTGATTAGAATGTGGGGTTCACTTGATTAAGTTGATTGGAATGTGGGGTTCACTTGACTAAGTTGATTGGAATGCGGGGTTCACTTGACTAAGTTGATTATTGTGTGGTGTTCACTTGATTAAGTTGATTAGAATGTGGGGTTCAATTGACTAAGTTGATTAGAATGTGGGGTTCACTTGACTAAGTTGATTAGAATGTGGGGTTCACTTGACTAAATTGATTATTGTGTGGGGTTCAATTGACTAAGTTGATTGGAATGTGGGGTTCACTTGATTAAGTTGATTAGAATGTGGGGTTCAATAGATTAAGTTGATTTGAATGTGGGGTTCACTTGACTAAGTTGATTAGAATGTGGGGTTCACTTGTTTAAGTTGATTGGAATGTGGGGTTCACTTGACTAAGTTGATTCGAACGTGGGGTTCACTTGACTAAGTTGATTATTGTGTGGGGTTCACTTGACTAAGTTGATAAGAATGTGGGGTTCAATTGACTAAGTTGATTGGAATGTGGCGTTCACTTGACTAAGTTGATTAGAATGTGGGGTTCACTTGACTGATTAGAATGTGGGGTTCACTTGACTAAGTTTATTAGAATGTGGGGTTCACTTGACTAAGTTGATTATTGTGTTGGGTTCACTTGACTAAGTTGATTGAAATGTGAGGTTCAATTGACTAAGTTGATTATTGTGTGTGGTTCACTTGACTAAGTTGATTATTGTGTGGTGTTCACTTGACTAAGTTGATTAGAATGTGGGGTTCACTTGACTGATTAGAATGTGGGGTTCACTTGACTAAGTTGATTAGAATGTGGGGTTCACTTGACTAAGTTGATTAGAATTTGGGGTTCACTTGATTAAGTAGATTAGTGTGTGGGGTTCACTTGACTAAGTTAATTGGAATGTGGGGTTCACTTGACTAAGTTGATTGGAATGTGGGGTTCACTTGACTAAGTTGATTATTGTGTGGGATTCACTTGACTAAGTTGATTCGAATGTGGGGTTCAGTTGACTAAGTTGATTAGAATGTGGGGTTCACTTGATTAAGTTGATTGGAATGTGGGGTTCACTTGACTAAGTTGATTGGAATGCGGGGTTCACTTGACTAAGTTGATTATTGTGTGGTGTTCACTTGATTAAGTTGATTAGAATGTGGGATTCAATTGACTAAGTTGATTAGAATGTGGGGTTCACTTGACTAAGTTGATTAGAATGTGGGGTTCACTTGACTAAATTGATTATTGTGTGGGGTTCAATTGACTAAGTTGATTGGAATGTGGGGTTCACTTGATTAAGTTGATTAGAATGTGGGGTTCAATAGATTAAGTTGATTTGAATGTGGGGTTCACTTGACTAAGTTGATTAGAATGTGGGGTTCACTTGATTAAGTTGATTGGAATGTGGGGTTCACTTGACTAAGTTGATTGGAATGCGGGGTTCACTTGACTAAGTTGATTATTGTGTGGTGTTCACTTGATTAAGTTGATTAGAATGTGGGGTTCAATTGACTAAGTTGATTAGAATGTGGGGTTCAATTGACTAAGTTGATTAGAATGTGGGGTTCACTTGACTAAGTTGATTAGAATGTGGGGTTCACTTGACTAAGTTGATTTGAATTTGGGGTTCACTTGATTAAGTAGATTAGTGTGTGGGGTTCACTTGACTAAGTTAATTGGAATGTGGGGTTCACTTGACTAAGTTGATTGGAATGTGGGGTTCACTTGACTAAGTTGATTATTGTGTGGGGTTCACTTGACTAAGTTGATTCGAATGTGGGGTTCAGTTGACTAAGTTGATTAGAATGTGGGGTTCACTTGATTAAGTTGATTGGAATGTGGGGTTCACTTGACTAAGTTGATTGGAATGCGGGGTTCACTTGACTAAGTTTATTATTGTGTGGTGTTCACTTGATTAAGTTGATTAGAATGTGGGGTTCAATTGACTAAGTTGATTAGAATGTGGGGTTCACTTGACTAAGTTGATTAGAATGTGGGGTTCACTTGACTAAATTGATTATTGTGTGGGGTTCAATTGACTAAGTTGATTGGAATGTGGGGTTCACTTGATTAAGTTGATTAGAATGTGGGGTTCAATAGATTAAGTTTATTTGAATGTGGGATTCACTTGATTAAGTTGATTAGAATGTGGGGTTCACTTGTTTAAGTTGATTGGAATGTGGGGTTCACTTGACTAAGTTGATTAGAATGTGGGGTTCACTTGACTGATTAGAATGTGGGGTTCACTTGACTAAGTTTATTAGAATGTGGGGTTCACTTGACTAAGTTGATTATTGTGTTGGGTTCACTTGACTAAGTTGATTGTAATGTGAGGTTCAATTGACTAAGTTGATTATTGTGTGTGGTTCACTTGACTAAGTTGATTAGAATGTGGGGTTCACTTGACTAAGTTGATTAGAATGTGGGGTTCACTTGACTAAGTTGATTATTGTGTGGGGTTCCCTTGACTAATTTGATTGGAATGTGGGGTTCAATTGACTAAGTTGATTATTGTGTGGGGTTCACTTGACTAAGATGATTAGAATGTGGGGTTCAATTGATTAAGTTGATTGGAATGGGGGGTTCATTTGACCAAGTTGTTTGGAATGTGGGGTTCACTTGACTAAGTTGATTCGAATGTGGGGTTCAATTGACTAAGTTGATTGGAATGTGGGGTTCACTTGACTAAGTTGATTCGAATGTGGGGTTCACTTGATTAAGTTGATTACTGTGTGGGGTTCCCTTGACTAAGTTGATTGGAATGTGGGGTTCACTTGACAAAATTGATTATTGTGTTGGGTTCACTTGACTAAGTTGATTATTGTGAGAGGTTCACTTGAATAAGTTGATTAGAATGTGGGGTTCACTTGACTAAGTTGATTATTGTGTGGGGTTCACTTGACTAAGTTAATTGGAATGTGGGGTTCACTTGACTAAGTTAATTAGAATGTGGGGTTCACTTGATTAAATTGATTATTGTGTGGGGTTCAATTGACTAAGTTGATTGGAATGTGGGGTTCACTTGATTAAGTTGATTAGAATGTGGGGTTCAATTGATTAAGTTAATTTGAATGTGGGGTTCACTTGATTAAGTTGATTAGAATGTGGGGTTCACTTGTTTAAGTTGATTGGAATGTGGGGTTCACTTGACTAAGTTGATTAGAATGTGGGGTTCACTTGACTAAGTTGATTATTGTGTGGGCTTCACTTGACTAAGTTGATTAGCATGTGGGGTTCAATTGACTAAGTTGATTGGAATGTGGCGTTCACTTGACTAAGTTGATTAGAATGTGGGGTTCACTTGACTGATTAGAATGTGGGGTTCACTTGACTAAGTTGATTGGAATGTGGGGTTCACTTGACTAAATTGATTATTGTGTGGGGTTCACTTGACTAAGTTGATTATTGTGTGGGGTTCACTTGAATAAGTTGATTAGAATGTGGGGTTCACTTGACTAAGTTGATTATTGTGTGGGGTTCACTTGAATAAGTTGATTGGAATGTGGGGTTCAGTTGACTAAGTTGATTAGAATGTGGGGTTCACTTGATTAAGTTGATTGGAATGTGGGGTTCACTTGACTAAGTTGATTGGAATGCGGGGTTCACTTGAATAAGTTGATTATTGTGTGGTGTTCACTTGATTAAGTTGATTAGAATGTGGGGTTCAATTGACTAAGTTGATTAGAATATGGGGTTCACTTGACTAAGTTGATTAGAATGTGGGGTTCACTTGACTAAATTGATTATTGTGTGGGGTTCAATTGACTAAGTTGATTGGAATGTGGGGTTCACTTGATTAAGTTGATTAGAATGTGGGGTTCAATTGATTAAGTTGATTTGAATGTGGGGTTCACTTGATTAAGTTGATTAGAATGTGGGGTTCACTTGTTTAAGTTGATTGGAATGTGGGGTTCACTTGACTAAGTTAGTTAGAATGTGGGGTTCACTTGACTAAGTTGATTATTGTGTGGGGTTCACTTGACTAAGTTGATTAGAATGTGGGGTTCAATTGACTAAGTTGATTGGAATGTGGCGTTCACTTGACTAAGTTGATTAGATTGTGGGGTTCACTTGACTGATTAGAATGTGGGGTTCACTTGACTAAGTTGATTAGAATGTGGGGTTCACTTGACTAAGTTGATTATTGTGTGGGGTTCACTTTACTAATTTGATTGGAATGTGGGGTTCAATTGACTAAGTTGATTATTGTGTGGGGTTCACTTGACTAAGATGATTAGAATGTGGGGTTCAATTGATTAAGTTGATTGGAATGGGGGGTTCACTTGACTAAGTTGTTTGGAATGTGGGGTTCACTTGACTAAGTTGATTCGAATGTGGGGTTCAATTGACTAAGTTGATTCGAATGTTGGGTTCAGTTGATTAAGTTGATTACTGTGTGGGGTTCCCTTGACTAAGTTGATTGGAACGTGGGGTTCACTTGACTAAGTTGATTGGAATATGGGGTTCACTTGACTAAATTGATTATTGTGTTGGGTTCACTTGACTAAGTTGATTATTGTGAGGGGTTCACTTGAATAAGTTGATTAGAATGTGGGGTTCACTTGACTAAGTTGATTAGAATGTGGGGTTCACTTGACTAATTTGATTGGAATGTGGGGTTCAATTGACTAAGTTGATTATTGTGTGGGGTTCACTTGACTAAGATGATTAGAATGTGGGGTTCAATTGATTAAGTTGATTGGAATGGGGGGTTCACTTGACTAAGTTGTTTGGAATGTGGGGTTCACTTGACTAAGTTGATTCGAATGTGGGGTTCAATTGACTAAGTTGATTGGAATGTGGGGTTCACTTGACTAAGTTGATTCGAATGTGGGGTTCACTTGATTAAGTTGATTACTGTGTGGGGTTCCCTTGACTAAGTTGATTGGAATGTGGGGTTCACTTGACAAAATTGATTATTGTGTTGGGTTCACTTGACTAAGTTGATTATTGTGAGGGGTTCACTTGAATAAGTTGATTAGAATGTGGGGTTCACTTGATTAAATTGATTATTGTGTGGGGTTCAATTGACTAAGTTGATTGGAATGTGGGGTTCACTTGATTAAGTTGATTAGAATGTGGGGTTCAATTGATTAAGTTAATTTGAATGTGGGGTTCACTTGATTAAGTTGATTAGAATGTGGGGTTCACTTGTTTAAGTTGATTGGAATGTGGGGTTCACTTGACTAAGTTGATTAGAATGTGGGGTTCACTTGACTAAGTTGATTATTGTGTGGGCTTCACTTGACTAAGTTGATTAGCATGTGGGGTTCAATTGACTAAGTTGATTGGAATGTGGCGTTCACTTGACTAAGTTGATTAGAATGTGGGGTTCACTTGACTGATTAGAATGTGGGGTTCACTTGACTAAGTTGATTGGAATGTGGGGTTCACTTGACTAAATTGATTATTGTGTGGGGTTCACTTGACTAAGTTGATTATTGTGTGGGGTTCACTTGAATAAGTTGATTAGAATGTGGGGTTCACTTGACTAAGTTGATTATTGTGTGGGGTTCACTTGAATAAGTTGATTGGAATGTGGGGTTCAGTTGACTAAGTTGATTAGAATGTGGGGTTCACTTGATTAAGTTGATTGGAATGTGGGGTTCACTTGACTAAGTTGATTGGAATGCGGGGTTCACTTGAATAAGTTGATTATTGTGTGGTGTTCACTTGATTAAGTTGATTAGAATGTGGGGTTCAATTGACTAAGTTGATTAGAATATGGGGTTCACTTGACTAAGTTGATTAGAATGTGGGGTTCACTTGACTAAATTGATTATTGTGTGGGGTTCAATTGACTAAGTTGATTGGAATGTGGGGTTCACTTGATTAAGTTGATTAGAATGTGGGGTTCAATTGATTAAGTTGATTTGAATGTGGGGTTCACTTGATTAAGTTGATTAGAATGTGGGGTTCACTTGTTTAAGTTGATTGGAATGTGGGGTTCACTTGACTAAGTTAGTTAGAATGTGGGGTTCACTTGACTAAGTTGATTATTGTGTGGGGTTCACTTGACTAAGTTGATTAGAATGTGGGGTTCAATTGACTAAGTTGATTGGAATGTGGCGTTCACTTGACTAAGTTGATTAGATTGTGGGGTTCACTTGACTGATTAGAATGTGGGGTTCACTTGACTAAGTTGATTAGAATGTGGGGTTCACTTGACTAAGTTGATTATTGTGTGGGGTTCACTTTACTAATTTGATTGGAATGTGGGGTTCAATTGACTAAGTTGATTATTGTGAGGGGTTCACTTGACTAAGATGATTAGAATGTGGGGTTCAATTGATTAAGTTGATTGGAATGGGGGGTTCACTTGACTAAGTTGTTTGGAATGTGGGGTTCACTTGACTAAGTTGATTCGAATGTGGGGTTCAATTGACTAAGTTGATTCGAATGTTGGGTTCAGTTGATTAAGTTGATTACTGTGTGGGGTTCCCTTGACTAAGTTGATTGGAACGTGGGGTTCACTTGACTAAGTTGATTGGAATATGGGGTTCACTTGACTAAATTGATTATTGTGTTGGGTTCACTTGACTAAGTTGATTATTGTGAGGGGTTCACTTGAATAAGTTGATTAGAATGTGGGGTTCACTTGACTAAGTTGATTAGAATGTGGGGTTCACTTGACTAATTTGATTGGAATGTGGGGTTCAATTGACTAAGTTGATTATTGTGTGGGGTTCACTTGACTAAGATGATTAGAATGTGGGGTTCAATTGATTAAGTTGATTGGAATGGGGGGTTCACTTGACTAAGTTGTTTGGAATGTGGGGTTCACTTGACTAAGTTGATTCGAATGTGGGGTTCAATTGACTAAGTTGATTGGAATGTGGGGTTCACTTGACTAAGTTGATTCGAATGTGGGGTTCACTTGATTAAGTTGATTACTGTGTGGGGTTCCCTTGACTAAGTTGATTGGAATGTGGGGTTCACTTGACAAAATTGATTATTGTGTTGGGTTCATTTGACTAAGTTGATTATTGTGTGGGGTTCACTTGAATAAGTTGATTAGAATGTGGGGTTCACTTGACTAAGTTGATTATTGTGTGGGGTTCACTTGACTAAGTTGATTGGAATGTGGGGTTCAGTTGACTAAGTTGATTAGAATGTGGGGTTCACTTGAGTAAGTTGATTGGAATGAGGGGTTCACTTGACTAAGTTGATTGGAATGCGGGGTTCACTTGACTAAGTTGATTATTGTGTGGTGTTCACTTGATTAAGTTGATTAGAATGTGGTGTTCAATTGACTAAGTTGATTAGAATGTGGGGTTCACTTGACTAAGTTGATTAGAATGTGGGGTTCACTTGACTAAATTGATTATTGTGTGGGGTTCAATTGACTAAGTTGATTGGAATGTGGGGTTCACTTGATTAAGTTGATTAGAATGTGGGGTTCAATTGATTAAGTTGATTTGAATGTGGGGTTCACTTGATTAAGTTGATTAGAATGTGGGGTTCACTTGTTTAAGTTGATTGGAATGTGGGGTTCACTTGACTAAGTTGATTAGAATGTGGGGTTCACTTGACTAAGTTGATTATTGTGTGGGGTTCACTTGACTAAGTTGATTAGAATGTGGGGTTCAATTGACTAAGTTGATTGGAATGTGGCGTTCACTTGACTAAGTTGATTCGAATGTGGGGTTCACTTGACTGATTAGAATGTGGGGTTCACTTGACTAAGTTTATTAGAATGTGGGGTTCACTTGACTAAGTTGATTATTGTGTTGGGCTCACTTGACTAAGTTGATTATTGTGTGTGGTTCGCTTGACTAAGTTGATTAGAATGTAGGGTTCACTTGACTAAGTTGATTAGAATGTGGGGTTCACTTGACTAAGTTTATTATTGTGTGGGGTTCACTTGACTAATTTGATTGGAATGTGGGGTTCAATTGACTAAGTTGATTATTGTGTGGGGTTCACTTGACTAAGATGATTAGAATGTGGGGTTCAATTGATTAAGTTGATTGGAATGGGGGGTTCACTTGAATAAGTTGTTTGGAATGTGGGGTTCACTTGACTAAGTTGATTCGAATGTGGGGTTCAATTGACTAAGTTGATTGGAATGTGGAGTTCACTTGACTAAGTTGATTCGAATGTGGGGTTCACTTGATTAAGTTGATTACTGTGTGGGGTTCCCTTGACTAAGTTGATTGGAATGTGGGGTTCACTTGACAAAATTGATTATTGTGTTGGGTTCACTTGACTAAGTTGATTATTGTGAGGGGTTCACTTGAATAAGTTGATTAGAATGTGGGGTTCACTTGACTAAGTTGATTATTGTGTGGGGTTCACTTGACTAAGTTAATTGGAATGTGGGGTTCACTTGACTAAGTTAATTAGAATGTGGGGTTCACTTGATTAAATTGATTATTGTGTGGGGTTCAATTGACTAAGTTGATTGGAATGTGGGGTTCACTTGATTAAGTTGATTAGAATGTGGGGTTCAATTGATTAAGTTGATTTGAATGTGGGGTTCACTTGATTAAGTTGATTAGAATGTGGGGTTCACTTGTTTAAGTTGATTGGAATGTGGGGTTCACTTGACTAAGTTGATTAGAATGTGGGGTTCACTTGACTAAGTTGATTATTGTGTGGGCTTCACTTGACTAAGTTGATTAGAATGTGGGGTTCAATTGACTAAGTTGATTGGAATGTGGCGTTCACTTGACTAAGTTGATTAGAATGTGGGGTTCACTTGACTGATTAGAATGTGGGGTTCACTTGACTAAGTTTATTAGAATGTGGGGTTCACTTGACTAAGTTGATTATTGTGTTGGGTTCACTTGACTAAGTTGATTGAAATGTGAGGTTCAATTGACTAAGTTGATTATTGTGTGTGGTTCACTTGACTAAGTTGATTAGAATGTGGGGTTCACTTGACTAAGTTGATTAGAATCAAGTGATTAGAATGCGGGGTTCACTTGACTAAGTTGATTATTGTGTGGGGTTCACTTGACTAATTTGAATTGAATGTGGGGTTCAATTGACTAAGTTGATTATTGTGTGGGGTTGACTTGACTAAGATGATTAGAATGTGGGGTTCAATTGATTAAGTTGATTGGAATGGGGGGTTCACTTGACTAAGTTGTTTGGAATGTGGGGTTCACTTGACTAAGTTGATTCGAATGTGGGGTTCAATTGACCAAGTTGATTGGAATGTGGGGTTCACTTGACTAAGTTTATTCGAATGTGGGGTTCACTTGATTAAGTTGATTACTGTGTGGGGTTCCCTTGACTAAGTTGATTGGAATGTGGGGTTCACTTGACTAAGTTGATTGGAATGTGGGGTTCACTTGACTAAATTGATTATTGTGTGGGGTTCACTTGACTAAGTTGATTATTGTGTGGGGTTCACTTGAATAAGTTGATTAGAATGTGGGGTTCACTTGACTAAGTTGATTATTGTGTGGGGTTCACTTGACTAAGTTGATTGGAATGTGGGGTTCAGTTGACTAAGTTGATTAGAATGTGGGGTTCACTTGATTAAGTTGATTGGAATGTGGGGTTCACTTGACTATGTTGATTGGAATGCGGGGTTCACTTGACTAAGTTGATTATTGTGTGGTGTTCACTTGATTAAGTTGATTAGAATGTGGGATTCAATTGACTAAGTTGATTAGAATGTGGGGTTCACTTGACTAAGTTGATTAGAATGTGGGGTTCACTTGACTAAATTGATTATTGTGTGGGGTTCAATTGACTAAGTTGATTGGAATGTGGGGTTCACTTGATTAAGTTGATTAGAATGTGGGGTTCAATTGATTAAGTTGATTTGAATGTGGGGTTCACTTGATTAAGTTGATTAGAATGTGGGGTTCACTTGTTTAAGTTGATTGGAATGTGGGGTTCACTTGACTAAGTTGATTAGAATGTGGGGTTCACTTGACTAAGTTGATTATTGTGTGGGGTTCACTTGACTAAGTTGATTAAAATGTGGGGTTCAATTGACTAAGTTGATTGGAATGTGGCGTTCACTTGACTAAGTTGATTAGAATGTGGGGTTCACTTGACTGATTAGAATGTGGGGTTCACTTGACTAAGTTTATTAGAATGTGGGGTTCACTTGACTAAGTTGATTATTGTGTTGGGTTCACTTGACTAAGTTGATTGTAATGTGAGGTTCAATTGACTAAGTTGATTATTGTGTGTGGTTCACTTGACTAAGTTGATTAGAATGTGGGGTTCACTTGACTAAGTTGATTAGAATGTGGGGTTCACTTGACTAAGTTGATTATTGTGTTGGGTTCACTTGACTAAGTTGATTGAAATGTGAGGTTCAATTGACTAAGTTGATTATTGTGTGTGGTTCACTTGACTAAGTTGATTAGAATTTGGGGTTCACTTGACTAAGTTGATTAGAATGTGGGGTTCACTTGACTAAGTTGATTATTGTGTGGGGTTCACTTGACTAATTTGATTGGAATGTGGGGTTCAATTGACTAAGTTGATTATTGTGTGGGGTTCACTTGACTAAGATGATTAGAATGTGGGGTTCAATTGATTAAGTTGATTGGAATGGGGGGTTCACTTGACTAAGTTGTTTGGAATGTGGGGTTCGCTTGACTAAGTTGATTCGAATGTGGGGTTCAATTGACTAAGTTGATTGGAATGTGGGGTTCACTTGACTAAGTTGATTCGAATGTTGGGTTCACTTGATTTAGTTGATTACTGTGTGGGGTTCCCTTGACTAAGTTGATTGGAATGTGGGGTTCACTTGACTAAGTTGATTGGAATATGAGGTTCACTTGACTAAATTGATTATTGTGTTGGGTTCACTTCACTAAGTTGATTATTGTGAGGGGTTCACTTGAATAAGTTGATTAGAATGTGGGGTTCACTTGACTAAGTTGATTATTGTGTGGGGTTCACTTGACTAAGTTAATTGGAATGTGGGGTTCATTTGATTAAGTTGATTGGAATGTGGGGTTCACTTGATTAAGTTGATTGGAATGTGGGGTTCACTTGATTAAGTTGATTCGTGTGTGGGGTTCACTTGACTAAGTTGATTATTGTGAGGGGTTCACTTGAATAAGTTGATTAGAATGTGGGGTTCACTTGACTAAGTTGATTGGAATGTGGGGTTCACTTGACTAAGTTGATTATTGTGTGGGGTTCACTTGACTAAGTTGATTGGAATGTGGGGTTCACTTGACTAAGTTGATTATTGTGAGGGGTTCACTTGACTAAGTTGATTATTGTGTGGGGTTCACTTGACTAAGTTTATTATTGTGTGGGGTTCACTTGACTAAGTTAATTGGAATGTGGGGTTCATTTGACTAAGTTGATTAGAATGTGCGGTTCACTTGATTAAGTTGATTGCAATGTGGGGTTCACTTGATTAAGTTGATTCGTGTGTGGGGTTCACTTGACTAAGTTGATTAGAATGTGGGGTTCACTTGACTAAGTTGATTAGAATGTGGTGTTCACTTGACTAAGTTGATTAGAATGTGGGGTTCACTTGATTAAGTAGATTAGTATGTGGGGTTCACTTGACTAAGTTAATTGGAATGTGGGGTTCACTTGACTAAGTTGATTATTGTGTTGGGTTCACTTGACTAAGTTGATTAGAATGTGGGGTTCACTTGACTAAGTTTATTGGAATGTGGTGTTCACTTGACTTAGTTGATTGGAATGTGGGGTTCACTTGACTAAGTTGATTAGAATGTGGGGTTCACTTGATTAAGTTGATTAGTGTGTTGGGTTCACTTGACTAAGTTGATTATTGTGTGGTGTTCACTTAATTAAGTTGATTAGAATGTGGGGTTCAATTGACTAAGTTGATTAGAATGTGGGGTTCACTTGACTAAGTTGATTAGAATGTGGGGTTCACTTGACTAAGTTGATAAGAATTTGGGGTTCACTTGATTAAGTAGATTAGTGTGTGGGGTTCACTTGACTAAGTTGATTGGAATGTGGGGTTCACTTGACTAAGTTGATTGGAATGTGGGGTTCACTTGACTAAGTTGATTATTGTGTGGGGTTCACTTGACTAAGTTGATTCGAATGTGGGGTTCAGTTGACTAAGTTGATTAGAATGTGGGGTTCACTTGATTAAGTTGATTGGAATGTGTGGTTCACTTGACTAAGTTGATTGGAATGCGGGGTTCACTTGACTAAGTTGATTATTGTGTGGTGTTCACTTGATTAAGTTGATTAGAATGTGGGGTTCAATTGACTAAGTTGATTAGAATGTGGGGTTCACTTGAGTAAGTTGATTAGAATGTGGGGTTCACTTGACTAAATTGATTATTGTGTGGGGTTCAATTGACTAAGTTGATTGGAATGTGGGGTTCACTTGATTAAGTTGATTAGAATGTGGGGTTCAATAGATTAAGTTGATTTGAATGTGGGGTTCACTTGACTAAGTTGATTAGAATGTGGGGTTCACTTGTTTAAGTTGATTGGAATGTGGGGTTCACTTGACTACGTTGATTCGAACGTGGGGTTCACTTGACTAAGTTGATTATTGTGTGTGGTTCACTTGACTAAGTTGATAAGAATGTGGGGTTCAATTGACTAAGTTGATTGGAATGTGGCGTTCACTTGACTAAGTTGATTAGAATGTGGGGTTCACTTGACTGATTAGAATGTGGGGTTCACTTGACTAAGTTTATTAGAATGTGGGCTTCACTTGACTAAGTTGATTATTGTGTTGGGTTCACTTGACTAAGTTGATTAGAATGTGGGGTTCAATTGACTAAGTTGATTAGAATGTGGGGTTCACTTGACTAAGTTGATTAGAATGTGGGGTTCACTTGACTAAATTGATTATTGTGTGGGGTTCAATTGAATAAGTTGATTGGAATGTGGGGTTCACTTGATTAAGTTGATTAGAATGTGGGGTTCAATTGATTAAGTTGATTTGAATGTGGGGTTCACTTGATTAAGTTGATTAGAATGTGGGGTTCACTTGTTTAAGTTGATTGGAATGTGGGGTTCAATTGACTAAGTTGATTATTATGTGGGGTTCACTTGACTAAGTTGATTCGAATGTGGGGTTCACTTGATTAAGTTGATTAGTGTGTGGGGTTCACTTGACTAAGTTGATTGGAATGTGGGGTTCACTTGACTAAGTTGATTGGAATGTGGGGTTCACATGACTAAATTGATTATTGTGTGGGGTTCCCTTGACTAAGTTGATTATTGTGTGGGGTTCACTTGAATAAGTTGATTAGAATGTGGGGTTCACTTGACTAAGTTGATTATTGTGTGGGGTTCACTTGACTAAGTTGATTGGAATGTGGGGTTCAGTTGACTAAGTTGATTAGAATGTGGGGTTCACTTGATTAAGTTGATTGGAATGTGGGGTTCACTTGACTAAGTTGATTGGAATGCGGGGTTCACTTGAATAAGTTGATTATTGTGTGGTGTTCACTTGATTAAGTTGATTAGAATGTGGGGTTCAATTGACTAAGTTGATTAGAATGTGGGGTTCACTTGACTAAGTTGATTAGAATGTGGGGTTCACTTGACTAAATTGATTATTGTGTGGGGTTCAATTGACTAAGTTGATTGGAATGCGGGGTTCACTTGATTAAGTTGATTAGAATGTGGGGTTCAATTGATTAAGTTGATTTGAATGTGGGGTTCACTTGATTAAGTTGATTAGAATGTGGGGTTCACTTGTTTAAGTTGATTGGAATGTGGGGTTCACTTGACTAAGTTAGTTAGAATGTGGGGTTCACTTGACTAAGTTGATTATTGTGTGGGGTTCACTTGACTAAGTTGATTAGAATGTGGGGTTCAATTGACTAAGTTGATTGGAATGTGGCGTTCACTTGACTAAGTTGATTAGATTGTGGGGTTCACTTGACTGATTAGAATGTGGGGTTCACTTGACTAAGTTTATTAGAATGTGGGGTTCACTTGACTAAGTTGATTATTGTGTTGGGTTCACTTGACTAAGTTGATTGAAATGTGAGGTTCAATTGACTAAGTTGATTATTGTGTGTGGTTCACTTGACTAAGTTGATTAGAATTTGGGGTTCACTTGACTAAGTTGATTAGAATGTGGGGTTCACTTGACTAAGTTGATTATTGTGTGGGGTTCACTTGACTAATTTGATTGGAATGTGGGGTTCAATTGACTAAGGTGATTATTGTGTGGGGTTCACTTGACTAAGATGATTAGAATGTGGGGTTCAATTGATTAAGTTGATTGGAATGGGGGGTTCACTTGACTAAGTTGTTTGGAATGTGGGGTTCACTTGACTAAGTTGATTCGAATGTGGGGTTCAATTGACTAAGTTGATTGGAATGTGGGGTTCACTTGACTAAGTTGATTCGAATGTTGGGTTCACTTGATTAAGTTGATTACTGTGTGGGGTTCCCTTGACTAAGTTGATTGGAACGTGGGGTTCACTTGACTAAGTTGATTGGAATATGGGGTTCACTTGACTAAATTGATTATTGTGTTGGGTTCACTTGACTAAGTTGATTATTGTGAGGGGTTCACTTGAATAAGTTGATTAGAATGTGGGGTTCACTTGACTAAGTTGATTATTGTGTGGGGTTCACTTGACTAAGTTGATTAGAATGTGGGGTTCAATTGACTAAGTTGATTAGAATCAAGTGATTAGAATGTGGGGTTCACTTGACTAAGTTGATTATTGTGTGGGGTTCACTTGACTAATTTGAATTGAATGTGGGGTTCAATTGACTAAGTTGATTATTGTGTGGGGTTCACTTGACTAAGATGATTAGAATGTGGGGTTCAATTGATTAAGTTGATTGGAATGGGGGGTTCACTTGACTAAGTTGTTTGGAATGTGGGGTTCACTTGACTAAGTTGATTCGAATGTGGGGTTCAATTGACCAAGTTGATTGAAATATGGGGTTCACTTGACTAAGTTTATTCGAATGTGGGGTTCACTTGATTAAGTTGATTACTGTGTGGGGTTTCCTTGACTAAGTTGATTGGAATGTGGGGTTCACTTGACTAAGTTGATTGGAATGTGGGGTTCACTTGACTAAATTGATTATTGTGTTGGGTTCACTTGACTAAGTTGATTATTGTGAGGGGTTCACTTGAATAAGTTGATTAGAATGTGGGGTTCACTGGACTAAGTTGATTATTGTGTGGGGTTCACTTGACTAAGTTAATTGGAATGTGGGGTTCATTTGACTAAGTTGATTAGAATGTGCGGTTCAGTTGATTAAGTTGATTGGAATGTGGGGTTCACTTGATTAAGTTGATTCGAATGTGGGGTTCACTTGATTAAGTTGATTGGAATGTGGGGTTCACTTGATTAAGTTGATTCGTGTGTGGGGTTCACTTGACTAAGTTGATTAGAATGTGGGGTTCACTTGACTAAGTTGATTAGAATTTGTGGTTCACTTGATTAAGTAGATTAGTGTGTGGGGTTCACTTGACTAAGTTAATTGGAATGTGGGGTTCACTTGACTAAGTTGATTGGAATGTGGGGTTCACTTGACTAAATTAAATTTTTTTTTCGGGTTCACTTGACTAAGTTGATTATTGTGTGGGGTTCACTTGATTAAGTTGATTAGAATGTGGGGTTCACTTGACTAAGTTGATTATTGTGTCGGGTTCACTTGACTAAGTTGATTGGAATGTGGGGTTCATTTGACTAAGTTGATTGGAATGTGGGGTTCACTTGACTAAGTTGATTATTGTGTTGGGTTCACTTGACTAAGTTGATTAGAATGTAGGGTTCACTTGACTAAGTTTATTGGAATGTGGGGTTCACTTGACTAAGTTGATTGGAATGTGGGGTTCACTTGACTAAGTTGATTAGAATGTGGGGTTCACTTGATTAAGTTGATTAGTGTGTTGGGTTCACTTCACTAAGTTGATTGGAATTTGGGTTCACTTGACTAAGTTTATTATTGTGTGGGGTTCACTTGACTAAGTTAATTGGAATGTGGGTTTCATTTGACTAAGTTGATTAGAATGTGCGGTTCACTTGATTAAGTTGATTGGAATGTGGGGTTCACTTGATTAAGTTGATTCGTGTGTGGGGTTCACTTGACTAAGTTGATTAGAATGTGGGGTTCACTTGACTAAGTTGATTAGAATGTGGTGTTCACTTGACTAAGTTGATTGGAATGTGGGGTTCACTTGATTAAGTAGATTAGTATGTGGGGTTCACTTGACTAAGTTAATTGGAATGTGGGGTTCACTTGACTAAGTTGATTATTGTGTTGGGTTCACTTGACTAAGTTGATTAGAATGTGGGGTTCACTTGACTAAGTTTATTGGAATGTGGTGTTCACTTGACTTAGTTGATTGGAATGTGGGGTTCACTTGACTAAGTTGATTAGAATGTGGGGTTCACTTGATTAAGTTGATTAGTGTGTTGGGTTCACTTGACTAAGTTGATTATTGTGTGGTGTTCACTTGATTAAGTTGATTAGAATGTGGGGTTCAATTGACTAAGTTGATTAGAATGTGGGGTTCACTTGACTAAGTTGATTAGAATTTGGGGTTCACTTGATTAAGTAGATTAGTGTGTGGGGTTCACTTGACTAAGTTGATTGGAATGTGGGGTTCACTTGACTAAGTTGATTGGAATGTGGGGTTCACTTGACTAAGTTGATTATTGTGTGGGGTTCACTTGACTAAGTTGATTCGAATGTGGGGTTCAGTTGACTAAGTTGATTAGAATGTGGGGTTCACTTGATTAAGTTGATTGGAATGTGGGGTTCACTTGACTAAGTTGATTGGAATGCGGGGTTCACTTGACTAAGTTGATTATTGTGTGGTGTTCACTTGATTAAGTTGATTAGAATGTGGGGTTCAATTGACTAAGTTGATTAGAATGTGGGGTTCACTTGACTAAGTTGATTAGAATGTGGGGTTCACTTGACTAAATTGATTATTGTGTGGGGTTCAATTGACTAAGTTGATTGGAATGTGGGGTTCACTTGATTAAGTTGATTAGAATGTGGGGTTCAATAGATTAAGTTGATTTGAATGTGGGGTTCACTTGACTAAGTTGATTAGAATGTGGGGTTCACTTGTTTAAGTTGATTGGAATGTGGGGTTCACTTGACTAAGTTGATTCGAACGTGGGGTTCACTTGACTAAGTTGATTATTGTGTGGGGTTCACTTGACTAAGTTGATAAGAATGTGGGGTTCAATTGACTAAGTTGATTGGAATGTGGCGTTCACTTGACTAAGTTGATTAGAATGTGGGGTTCACTTGACTGATTAGAATGTGGGGTTCACTTGACTAAGTTTATTAGAATGTGGGGTTCACTTGACTAAGTTGATTATTGTGTTGGGTTCACTTGACTAAGTTGATTAGAATGTGGGGTTCAATTGACTAAGTTGATTAGAATGTGGGGTTCACTTGACTAAGTTGATTAGAATGTGGGGTTCACTTGACTAAATTGATTATTGTGTGGGGTTCAATTGACTAAGTTGATTGGAATGTGGGGTTCACTTGATTAAGTTGATTAGAATGTGGGGTTCAATTGATTAAGTAGATTTGAATGTGGGGTTCACTTGATTAAATTGATTAGAATGTGGGGTTCACTTGTTTAAGTTGATTGGAATGTGGGGTTCAATTGACTAAGTTGATTATTATGTGGGGTTCACTTGACTAAGTTGATTCGAATGTGGGGTTCACTTGATTAAGTTGATTAGTGTGTGGGGTTCACTTGACTAAGTTGATTGGAATGTGGGGTTCACTTGACTAAGTTGATTGGAATGTGGGGTTCACTTGACTAAATTGATTATTGTGTGGGGTTCACTTGACTAAGTTGATTATTGTGTGGGGTTCACTTGAATAAGTTGATTAGAATGTGGGGTTCACTTGACTAAGTTGATTATTGTGTGGGGTTCACTTGACTAAGTTGATTGGAATGTGGGGTTCAGTTGACTAAGTTGATTAGAATGTGGGGTTCACTTGATTAAGTTGATTGGAATGTGGGGTTCACTTGACTAAGTTGATTGGAATGCGGGGTTCACTTGAATAAGTTGATTATTGTGTGGTGTTCACTTGATTAAGTTGATTAGAATGTGGGGTTCAATTGACTAAGTTGATTAGAATGTGGGGTTCACTTGACTAAGTTGATTAGAATGTGGGGTTCACTTGACTAAATTGATTATTGTGTGGGGTTCAATTGACTAAGTTGATTGGAATGCGGGGTTCACTTGATTAAGTTGATTAGAATGTGGGGTTCAATTGATTAAGTTGATTTGAATGTGGGGTTCACTTGATCAAGTTGATTAGAATGTGGGGTTCACTTGTTTAAGTTGATTGGAATGTGGGGTTCACTTGACTAAGTTAGTTAGAATGTGGGGTTCACTTGACTAAGTTGATTATTGTGTGGGGTTCACTTGACTAAGTTGATTAGAATGTGGGGTTCAATTGACTAAGTTGATTGGAATGTGGCGTTCACTTGACTAAGTTGATTAGATTGTGGGGTTCACTTGACTGATTAGAATGTGGGGTTCACTTGACTAAGTTCATTATTGTGTGGGGTTCACTTGACTAAGTTGATTGGAATGTGGGGTTCATTTGACTAAGTTGATTAGAATGTGGGGTTCACTTGATTAAGTTGATAGGAATGTGGGGTTCACTTGACTAAGTTGATTAGAATGTGGGGTTCACTTGATTAAGTTGATTAGTGTGTGGGGTTCACTTGACTAAGTTAATTGGAATGTGGGGTTCACTTGACTAAGTTGATTGGAATGTGAGGTTCACTTGACTAAATTGATTATTGTGTGGGGTTCACTTGACTATGTTGATTATTGTGTGGGGTTCAGTTGAATAAGTTGATTAGAATGTGGGGTTCACTTGACTAAGTTGATTATTGTGTGGGGTTCACTTGACTAAGTTGATTGGAATGTGGGGTTCATTTGACTAAGTTGAGTAGAATGTGGGATTCACTTGATTAAGTTGATTGGAATGTGGGGTTCACTTGACTAAGTTGATTAGAATGTGGGGTTCACTTGACTAAGTTGATTATTTTGTGGGGTTCACTTGATTAAGTTGATTAGAATGTGGGGTTCAATTGACTAAGTTGATTAGAATGTGGGGTTCACTTGACTAAGTTGATTAGAATGTGGGGTTCACTTGACTAAATTGATTATTGTGTGGGGTTCAATTGACTAAGTTGATTAGAATGTGGGGTTCACTTGATTAAGTTGATTAGAATGTGGGGTTCAATTGATTAAGTTGATTGGAATGTGGGGTTCACTTGATTAAGTTGATTAGAATGTGGGGTTCACTTGTTTAAGTTGATTGGGATGTGGGGTTCACTTGACTAAGTTGATTATTGTGTGGGGTTCACTTGACTAAGTTGATTAGAATGTAGGGTTCAATTGACTAAGTTGATTGGAATGTGGGGTTCACTTGACTAAGTTGATTAGAATGTGGGGTTCACTTGACTGATTAGAATGTGGGGTTCACTTGACTAAGTTTATTAGAATGTGGGGTTCACTTGACTAAGTTGATTATTGTGTGGGGTTCACTTGACTAAGTTGATTAGAATGTGGGGTTCAATTGACTAAGTTGATTGAAATGTGGGGTTCACTTGACTAAGTTGATTAGAATGTGGGGTTCACTTGACTGATTAGAATGTGTGGTTCACTTGACTAAGTTGATTAGAATGTGGGGTTCACTTGACTAAGTTGATTAGAATGTGGGGTTCACTTGACTAAGTTGATTATTGTGTGGGGTTCACTTGACTAATTTGATTGGAATGTGGGGTTCAATTGACTAAGTTGATTATTGTATGGGGTTCACTTGACTTAGATGATTAGAATGTGGGGTTCACTTGACTAAGTTGATTAGAATGTGGGGTTCACTTGATTAAGTTGATTGGAATGTGGGGTTCACTTGACTGAGTTGTTTGGAATGTGGGGTTCACTTGACTAAGTTGATTCGAATGTGGGGTTCAATTGACTAAGTTGATAGGAATGTGGGGTTCACTTGACTAAGTTGATTAGAATGTGGGGTTCACTTGATTAAGTTGATTAGTGTGTGGGGTTCACTTGACTAAGTTGATTGGAATGTGGGATTTACTTGACTAAGTTGATTGGAATGTGAGGTTCACTTGACTAAATTGATTATTGTGTGGGGTTCACTTGACTACGTTGATTATTGTGAGGGGTTCACTTGAATAAGTTGATTAGAATGTGGGGTTCACTTGACTAAGTTGATTATTGTGTGGGGTTCACTTGACTAAGTTGATTTGAATGTGGGGTTCATTTGACTAAGTTGATTAGAATGTGCGGTTCACTTGATTAAGTTGATTGGAATGTGGGGTTCACTTGACTAAGTTGATTAGAATGTGGGGTTCACTTGACTAAGTTGATTATTGTGTGGGGTTGACTTGATTAAGTTGATTAGAATGTGGGGTTCAATTGACTAAGTTGATTGGAATGTGGGGTTCATTTGACTAAGTTGATTAGAATGTGGGGTTCACTTGAATAAGTTGATTGGAATGTGGGGTTCACTTGACTAAGTTGATTAGAATGTGGGGTTCACTTGACTAAGTTGATTATTGTGTGGGGTTGACTTGATTAAGTTGATTAGAATGTGGGGTTCAATTGACTAAGTTGATTGGAATGTGGGGTTCATTTGACTAAGTTGATTAGAATGTGGGGTTCACTTGATTAAGTTGATTGAAATGTGGGTTTCACTTGATGAAGTTGATTCGTGTGTGGGGTTCACTTGATTAAGTTGATTAGAATGTGGGGTTCACTTGACTAAGTTTATTGGAATGTGGGGTTCACTTGACTAAGTTGATTGGAATGTGGGGTTCACTTGACTAAGTTGATTGGAATGTGGGGTTCACTTGATTAAGATTATTAGTGTGTGGGGTTCACTTGACTAAGTTGATTGGAATGTGGGGTTCACTTGACTAAGTTGATTGGAATGTGGGGTTCACTTGACTAAGTTGATTATTGTGTGGGGTTCACTTGACTAATTTGATTGGAATGTGGGGTTCAATTGACTAAGTTGATTATTGTATGGGGTTCACTTGACTTAGATGATTAGAATGTGGGGTTCACTTGACTAAGTTGATTAGAATGTGGGGTTCACTTGATTAAGTTGATTGGAATGTGGGGTTCACTTGACTAAGTTGTTTGGAATGTGGGGTTCACTTGACTAAGTTGATTCGAATGTGGGGTTCAATTGACTAAGTTGATAGGAATGTGGGGTTCACTTGACTAAGTTGATTAGAATGTGGGGTTCACTTGATTAAGTTGATTAGTGTGTGGGGTTCACTTGACTAAGTTGATTGGAATGTGGGATTTACTTGACTAAGTTGATTGGAATGTGAGGTTCACTTGACTAAATTGATTATTGTGTGGGGTTCACTTGACTACGTTGATTATTGTGAGGGGTTCACTTGACTAAGTTGATTAGAATGTGGGGTTCACTTGACTAAGTTGATTATTGTGTGGGGTTGACTTGATTAAGTTGATTAGAATGTGGGGTTCAATTGACTAAGTTGATTGGAATGTGGGGTTCATTTGACTAAGTTGATTAGAATGTGGGGTTCACTTGAATAAGTTGATTGGAATGTGGGGTTCACTTGACTAAGTTGATTAGAATGTGGGGTTCACTTGACTAAGTTGATTATTGTGTGGGGTTGACTTGATTAAGTTGATTAGAATGTGGGGTTCAATTGACTAAGTTGATTGGAATGTGGGGTTCATTTGACTAAGTTGATTAGAATGTGGGGTTCACTTGATTAAGTTGATTGAAATGTGGGTTTCACTTGATGAAGTTGATTCGTGTGTGGGGTTCACTTGATTAAGTTGATTAGAATGTGGGGTTCACTTGACTAAGTTTATTGGAATGTGGGGTTCACTTGACTAAGTTGATTGGAATGTGGGGTTCACTTGACTAAGTTGATTGGAATGTGGGGTTCACTTGATTAAGATTATTAGTGTGTGGGGTTCACTTGACTAAGTTGATTGGAATGTGGGGTTCACTTGACTAAGTTGATTGGAATGTGGTGTTCACTTGACTAAATTGATTATTGTGTGGGGTTCACTTGACTAAGTTGATTATTGTGTGGGGTTCACTTGAATCAGTTGATTAGAAAGTGGAGTTCACTTGACTAAGTTGATTATTGTGTGGGGTTCACTTGACTAAGTTGATTGGAATGTGGGGTTCATTTGACTAAGTTGATTAGAATGTGGGGTTCACTTGATTAAGTTGATTGGAATGTGGGGTTCACTTGACTAAGTTGATTAGAATGTGGGGTTCACTTGACTAAGTTGATTATTGTGTGGGGTTCACTTGATTAAGTTGATTAGAATGTGGGGTTCAAATTACTATGTTGATTAGAATGTAGGGTTCACTTGACTAAGTTGATTAGAATGTGGGGTTCACTTGACTAAATTGATTATTGTGTGGGGTTCAATTGACTAAGTTGATTGGAATGTGGGGTTCACTTGATTAAGTTGATTAGAATGTGGGGTTCAATTGATTAAGTTGATTTGAATGTGGGGTTCACTTGATTAAGTTGATTAGAATGTGGGGTTCACTTGTTTAAGTTGATTGGAATGTGTGGTTCACTTGACTAAGTTGATTAGAATGTGAGATTCACTTGACTAAGTTGATTATTGTGTGGGGTTCACTTGACTAAGTTGATTAGAATGTGGGGTTCAATTGACTAAGTTGATTGGAATGTGTGGTTCACTTGACTAAGTTGATTGGAATGTGGGGTTCACTTGACTAAATTAAATTTCTTTTTCGGGTTCACTTGACTAAGTTGATTATTGTGTGGGGTTCACTTGATTAAGTTGATTAGTGTGTGGGGTTCACTTGACTAAGTTGATTGGAATTTGGGGTTCACTTGACTAAGTTGATTGGAATGTGGGGTTCACTTGACTAAATTGATTTTTGTGTGGGGTTCACTTGACTAAGTTCATTATTGTGTGGGGTTCACTTGTATAAGTTGAATAGAATGTGGGGTTCACTTGACTAAGTTGATTATTGTGTGGGGTTCACTTGACTAAGTTGATTGGAATGTGGGGTTCATTTGACTAAGTTGATTAGAATGTGGGGTTCACTTGACTAAGTTGATTGGAATGTGGGGTTCACTTGACTGATTAGAATGTGGGGTTCACTTGACTAAGTTGATAGGAATGTGGGGTTCACTTGACTAATTTGATTAGAATGTGGGGTTCACTTGACTAAGTTGATTATTGTGTGGGGTTCACTTGATTTAGTTGATTAGAGTGTGGGGTTCAATTGACTAAGTTGATTGGAATGTGGGGTTCACTTGACTAAGTTGATTAGAATGTGGGGTTCACTTGATTAAGTTGATTAGTGTGTGGGGTTCACTTGACTAAGTTAATTGGAATGTGGGGTTCACTTGACTAAGTTGATTGGAATGTGGGGTTCACTTGACTAAGTTGATTAGAATGTGGGGTTCACTTGATTAAGTTGATTGGAATGTGGGGTTCACTTGACTAAGTTGTTTGAAATGTGGGGTTCACTTGACTAAGTTGATTCGAATGTAGGGTTCAATTGACTAAGTTGATTGGAATGTGGGGTTCACTTGACTAAGTTGATTCGAATGTGGGGTTCACTTGAATAAGTTGATTAGTGTGTGGCGTTCCCTTGACTAAGTTGATTGGAATGTGGGGTTCACTTGACAAAGTTGATTGGAATGTGGGGTTCACTTGACTAAATTGATTATTGTGTTGGGTTCACTTGACTAAGTTGATTATTGTGAGGGGTTCACTTGAATAAGTTGATTAGAATGCGGGGTTCACTTGACTAAGTTGATTATTGTGTGGGGTTCACTTGACTGAGTTAATTGGAATGTGGGGTTCATTTGACTAAGTTGATTAGAATGTGCGGTTCACTTGATTAAGTTGATTGGAAAGTGGGGTTCACTTGACTAAGTTGATTCGTGTGTGGGGTTCACTTGACTAAGTTGATTAGAATGTGGGGTTCACTTGACTAAGTTGATTAGAATGTGGGGTTCACTTGACTAAGTTGATTGGAATTTGGGGTTCACTTGACTAAGTTGATTGGAATGTGGGGTTCACTTGACTAAATTGATTATTGTGTGGGGTTCACTTGACTAAGTTGATTATTGTGTGGGATTCACTTGAATAAGTTGATTAGAATGTGGGGTTCACTTGACTAAGTTGATTATTGTGTGGGGTTCACTTGACTAAGTTGATTGGAATGTGGGGTTCATTTGACTAAGTTGATTAGAATGTGGGGTTCACTTGATTAAGTTGATTGGAATGTGGGGTTCACTTGACTAAGTTGATTAGAATGTGGGGTTCACTTGACTAAGTTGATTATTGTGTGGGGTTCACTTGATTAAGTTGATTAGAATGTGGGGTTCAATTGACTAAGTTGATTGGAATGTGGGGTTCACTTGACTAAGTTGATTGGAATGTGGGGTTCACTTGATTAAGATTATTAGTGTGTGGGGTTCACTTGACTAAGTTGATTGGAATGTGGGGTTCACTTGACTAAGTTGATTGGAATGTGGTGTTCACTTGACTAAATTGATTATTGTGTGGGGTTCACTTGACTAAGTTGATTATTGTGTGGGGTTCACTTGAATCAGTTGATTAGAAAGTGGAGTTCACTTGACTAAGTTGATTATTGTGTGGGGTTCACTTGACTAAGTTGATTGGAATGTGGGGTTCATTTGACTAAGTTGATTAGAATGTGGGGTTCACTTGATTAAGTTGATTGGAATGTGGGGTTCACTTGACTAAGTTGATTAGAATGTGGGGTTCACTTGACTAAGTTGATTATTGTGTGGGGTTCACTTGATTAAGTTGATTAGAATGTGGGGTTCAAATTACTATGTTGATTAGAATGTAGGGTTCACTTGACTAAGTTGATTAGAATGTGGGGTTCACTTGACTAAATTGATTATTGTGTGGGGTTCAATTGACTAAGTTGATTGGAATGTGGGGTTCACTTGATTAAGTTGATTAGAATGTGGGGTTCAATTGATTAAGTTGATTGGAATGTGGGGTTCACTTGATTAAGTTGATTAGAATGTGGGGTTCACTTGTTTAAGTTGATTGGAATGTGTGGTTCACTTGACTAAGTTGATTAGAATGTGAGGTTCACTTGACTAAGTTGATTATTGTGTGGGGTTCACTTGACTAAGTTGATTAGAATGTGGGGTTCAATTGACTAAGTTGATTGGAATGTGTGGTTCACTTGACTAAGTTGATTGGAATGTGGGGTTCACTTGACTAAATTAAATTTCTTTTTCGGGTTCACTTGACTAAGTTGATTATTGTGTGGGGTTCACTTGATTAAGTTGATTAGAATGTGGGGTTCACTTGACTAAGTTGATTATTGTGTGGGGTTCACTTAACTAAGTTGATTGGAATGTGGGGTTCATTTGACTAAGTTTATTATAATGTGGGGTTCACTTGATTAAGTTGATTGGAATATGGGGTTCACTTGACTAAGTTGATTCGAATGTGGGGTTCACTTGACTAAGTTGATTATTGTGTGGGGTTCACTTGATTAAGTTGATTAGAATGTGGGGTTCAATTGACTAAGTTGATTGGAATGTGAGGTTCACTTGACTAAGTTGATTAGAATGTGGGGTTCACTTGACTAAGTTGATTGGAATTTGGGGTTCACTTGACTAAGTTGATTGGAATGTGGGGTTCACTTGACTAAATTGATTATTGTGTGGGGCTCACTTGACTAAGTTGATTATTGTGTGGGGTTCACTTGAATAAGTTGATTAGAATGTGGGGTTCACTTGACTAAGTTGATTATTGTGTGGGGTTCACTTGACTAAGTTGATTGGAATGTGGGGTTCATTTGACTAAGTTGATTAGAATGTGGGGTTCATTTGACTAAGTTGATTAGAATGTGCGGTTCACTTGATTAAGTTGATTGGAAAGTGGGGTTCACTTGACTAAGTTGATTCGTGTGTGGGGTTCACTTGACTAAGTTGATTAGAATGTGGGGTTCACTTGACTAAATTGATTAGAATGTGGGGTTCACTTGACTAAGTTGATTGGAATTTGGGGTTCACTTGACTAAGTTGATTGGAATGTGGGGTTCACTTGACTAAATTGATTATTGTGTGGGGTTCACTTGACTAAGTTGATTATTGTGTGGGGTTCACTTGAATAAGTTGATTAGAATGTGGGGTTCTCTTGACTAAGTTGATTATTGTGTGGGGTTCACTTGACTAAGTTGATTGGAATGTGGGGTTCATTTGACTAAGTTGATTAGAATGTGGGGTTCACTTGATTAAGTTGATTGGAATGTGGGGTTCACTTGACTAAGTTGATTAGAATGTGGGGTTCACTTGACTAAGTTGATTATTGTGTGGGGTTCACTTGATTAAGTTGATTAGAATGTGGGGTTCAATTGACTAAGTTGATTGGAATGTGGGGTTCACTTGACTAAGTTGATTGGAATGTGGGGTTCACTTGATTAAGATTATTAGTGTGTGGGGTTCACTTGACTAAGTTGATTGGAATGTGGGGTTCACTTGACTAAGTTGATTGGAATGTGGTGTTCACTTGACTAAATTGATTATTGTGTGGGGTTCACTTGACTAAGTTGATTATTGTGTGGGGTTCACTTGAATCAGTTGATTAGAAAGTGGAGTTCACTTGACTAAGTTGATTATTGTGTGGGGTTCACTTGACTAAGTTGATTGGAATGTGGGGTTCATTTGACTAAGTTGATTAGAATGTGGGGTTCACTTGATTAAGTTGATTGGAATGTGGGGTTCACTTGACTAAGTTGATTAGAATGTGGGGTTCACTTGACTAAGTTGATTATTGTGTGGGGTTCACTTGATTAAGTTGATTAGAATGTGGGGTTCAAATTACTATGTTGATTAGAATGTAGGGTTCACTTGACTAAGTTGATTAGAATGTGGGGTTCACTTGACTAAATTGATTATTGTGTGGGGTTCAATTGACTAAGTTGATTGGAATGTGGGGTTCACTTGATTAAGTTGATTAGAATGTGGGGTTCAATTGATTAAGTTGATTGGAATGTGGGGTTCACTTGATTAAGTTGATTAGAATGTGGGGTTCACTTGTTTAAGTTGATTGGAATGTGTGGTTCACTTGACTAAGTTGATTAGAATGTGAGGTTCACTTGACTAAGTTGATTATTGTGTGGGGTTCACTTGACTAAGTTGATTAGAATGTGGGGTTCAATTGACTAAGTTGATTGGAATGTGTGGTTCACTTGACTAAGTTGATTGGAATGTGGGGTTCACTTGACTAAATTAAATTTCTTTTTCGGGTTCACTTGACTAAGTTGATTATTGTGTGGGGTTCACTTGATTAGGTTGATTAGAATGTGGGGTTCACTTGACTAAGTTGATTATTGTGTGGGGTTCACTTAACTAAGTTGATTGGAATGTGGGGTTCATTTGACTAAGTTTATTATAATGTGGGGTTCACTTGATTAAGTTGATTGGAATATGGGGTTCACTTGACTAAGTTGATTCGAATGTGGGGTTCACTTGACTAAGTTGATTATTGTGTGGGGTTCACTTGATTAAGTTGATTAGAATGTGGGGTTCAATTGACTAAGTTGATTGGAATGTGAGGTTCACTTCACTAAGTTGATTAGAATGTGGGGTTCACTTGACTAAGTTGATTGGAATTTGGGGTTCACTTGACTAAGTTGATTGGAATGTGGGGTTCACTTGACTAAATTGATTATTGTGTGGGGCTCACTTGACTAAGTTGATTATTGTGTGGGGTTCACTTGAATAAGTTGATTAGAATGTGGGGTTCACTTGACTAAGTTGATTATTGTGTGGGGTTCACTTGACTAAGTTGATTGGAATGTGGGGTTCATTTGACTAAGTTGATTAGAATGTGGGGTTCACTTGATTAAGTTGATTGGAATGTGGGGTTCACTTGACTAAGTTGATTAGAATGTGGGATTCACTTGACTAAGTTGATTATTTTGTGGGGTTCACTTGATTAAGTTGATTAGAATGTGGGGTTCAATTGACTAAGTTTATTAGAATGTGGGGTTCACTTGACTAAGTTGATTAGAATGTGGGGTTCACTTGACTAAATTGATTATTGTGTGGGGTTCAATTGACTAAGTTGATTGGAATGTGGGGTTCACTTGATTAAGTTGATTAGAATGTGGGGTTCAATTGATTAAGTTGATTGGAATGTGGGGTTCACTTGATTAAGTTGATTAGAATGTGGGGTTCACTTGTTTAAGTTGATTGGAATGTGTGGTTCACTTGACTAAGTTGATTAGAATGTGAGGTTCACTTGACTAAGTTGATTAGAATGTGGGGTTCAATTGACTAAGTTGATTGGAATGTGTGGTTCACTTGACTAAGTTGATTGGAATGTGGGGTTCACTTGACTAAATTAAATTTCTTTTTCGGGTTCACTTGACTAAGTTGATTATTGTGTGGGGTTCACTTGATTAAGTTGATTAGAATGTGGGGTTCACTTGACTAAGTTGATTATTGTGTGGGGTTCACTTGACTAAGTTGATTGGAATGTGGGGTTCATTTGACTAAGTTTATTATAATGTGGGGTTCACTTGATTAAGTTGATTGGAATATGGGGTTCACTTGACTAAGTTGATTCGAATGTGGGGTTCACTTGACTAAGTTGATTATTGTGTGGGGTTCACTTGATTAAGTTGATTAGAATGTGGGGTTCAATTGACTAAGTTGATTGGAATGTGAGGTTCACTTGACTAAGTTGATTAGAATGTGGGGTTCACTTGACTAAGTTGATTGGAATTTGGGGTTCACTTGACTAAGTTGATTGGAATGTGGGGTTCACTTGACTAAATTGATTATTGTGTGGGGCTCACTTGACTAAGTTGATTATTGTGTGGGGTTCACTTGAATAAGTTGATTAGAATGTGGGGTTCACTTGACTAAGTTGATTATTGTGTGGGGTTCACTTGACTAAGTTGACTGGAATGTGGGGTTCATTTGACTAAGTTGATTAGAATGTGGGGTTCACTTGATTAAGTTGATTGGAATGTGGGGTTCACTTGACTAAGTTGATTAGAATGTGGGGTTCACTTGACTAAATTGATTATTGTGTGGGGTTCAATTGACTAAGTTGATTAGAATGTGGGGTTCACTTGATTAAGTTGATTAAAGTGTGGGGTTCAATTGATTAAGTTGATTGGAATGTGGGGTTCACTTGATTAAGTTGATTAGAATGTGGGGTTCAATTGACTAAGTTGATTAGAATGTGGGGTTCACTTGACTAAGTTGATTAGAATGTGGGGTTCACTTGACTAAATTGATTATTGTGTGGGGTTCAATTGACTAAGTTGATTAGAATGTGGGGTTCACTTGATTAAGTTGATTAAAGTGTGGGGTTCAATTGATTAAGTTGATTGGAATGTGGGGTTCACTTGATTAAGTTGATTAGAATGTGGGGTTCACTTGTTTAAGTTGATTGGAAAGTGGGGTTCACTTGACTAAGTTGATTAGAATGTGGGGTTCACTTGACTAAGTTGATTATTGTGTGGGGTTCACTTGACTAAGTTGATTAGAATGTGGGGTTCAATTGACTAAGTTGATTGGAATGTGGGGTTCACTTGACTAAGTTGATTAGAATGTGGGGTTCACTTGACTGATTAGAATGTGGGGTTCACTTGACTAAGTTTATTAGAATGTGGGGTTCACTTGACTAAGTTGATTATTGTGTGGGGTTCACTTGACTAATTTGATTGGAATGTGTGGTTCAATTGACTAAGTTGATTATTGTGTGGGGTTCACTTGACTTAGATGATTAGAATGTGGGGTTCACTTGACTAAGTTGATTAGAATATGGGGTTCACTTGATTAAGTTGATTGGAATGTGGGGTTCATTTGACTAAGTTGATTATTGTGTGGGGTTCACTTGACTTAGATGATTAGAATGTGGGGTTCACTTGACTAAGTTGATTAGAATATGGGGTTCACTTGATTAAGTTGATTGGAATGTGGGGTTCACTTGACTAAGTTGATTAGAATGTGGGGTTCACTTGACTAAGTTGATTATTGTGTGGGGTTCACTTGATTAAGTTGATTAGAATGTGGGGTTCAAATTACTATGTCGATTAGAATGTAGGGTTCACTTGACTAAGTTGATTAGAATGTGGGGTTCACTTGACTAAATTGATTATTGTGTGGGGTTCAATTGACTAAGTTGATTGGAATGTGGGGTTCACTTGATTAAGTTGATTAGAATATGGGGTTCAATTGATTAAGTTGATTGGAATGTGGGGTTCACTTGATTAAGTTGATTAGAATGTGGGGTTCACTTGTTTAAGTTGATTGGAATGTGGGGTTCACTTGACTAAGTTGATTAGAATGTGAGGTTCACTTGACTAAGTTGATTATTGTGTGGGGTTCACTTGACTAAGTTGATTAGAATGTGGGGTTCAATTGACTAAGTTGATTGGAATGTGTGGTTCACTTGACTAAGTTGATTGGAATGTGGGGTTCACTTGACTAAATTAAATTTTTTTTTCGGGTTCACTTGACTAAGTTGATTATTGTGTGGGGTTCACTTGATTAAGTTGATTAGAATGTGGGGTTCACTTGACTAAGTTGATTATTGTGTGGGGTTCACTTGACTAAGTTGATTGGAATGTGGGGTTCATTTGACTAAGTTGATTATAATGTGGGGTTCACTTGATTAAGTTGATTGGAATATGGGGTTCACTTGACTAAGTTGATTCGAATGTGGGGTTCACTTGACTAAGTTGATTATTGTGTGGGGTTCACTTGATTAAGTTGATTAGAATGTGGGGTTCAATTGACTAAGTTGATTGGAATGTGGGGTTCACTTGACTAAGTTGATTAGAATGTGGGGTTCACTTGACTAAGTTGATTGGAATTTGGGGTTCACTTGACTAAGTTGATTGGAATGTGGGGTTCACTTGACTAAATTGATTATTGTGTGGGGCTCACTTGACTAAGTTGATTATTGTGTGGGGTTCACTTGAATAAGTTGATTAGAATGTGGGGTTCACTTGACTAAGTTGATTATTGTGTGGGGTTCACTTGACTAAGTTGATTGGAATGTGGGGTTCATTTGACTAAGTTGATTAGAATGTGGGGTTCACTTGATTAAGTTGATTGGAATGTGGGGTTCACTTGACTAAGTTGATTAGAATGTGGGATTCACTTGACTAAGTTGATTATTTTGTGGGGTTCACTTGATTAAGTTGATTAGAATGTGGGGTTCAATTGACTAAGTTGATTAGAATGTGGGGTTCACTTGACTAAGTTGATTAGAATGTGGGGTTCACTTGACTAAATTGATTATTGTGTGGGGTTCAATTGACTAAGTTGATTAGAATGTGGGGTTCACTTGATTAAGTTGATTAAAGTGTGGGGTTCAATTGATTAAGTTGATTGGAATGTGGGGTTCACTTGATTAAGTTGATTAGAATGTGGGGTTCACTTGTTTAAGTTGATTGGAATGTGGGGTTCACTTGACTAAGTTGATTAGAATGTGGGGTTCACTTGACTAAGTTGATTATTGTGTGGGGTTCGCTTGACTAAGTTGATTAGAATGTGGGGTTCAATTGACTAAGTTGATTGGAATGTGGGGTTCCCTTGACTAAGTTGATTAGAATGTGGGGTTCACTTGACTGATTAGAATGTGGGGTTCACTTGACTAAGTTTATTAGAATGTGGGGTTCACTTGACTAAGTTGATTATTGTGTGGGGTTCACTTGACTAAGTCGATTGAAATGTGAGGTTCAATTGACTAAGTTGATTATTGTGTGTGGTTCACTTGACTAAGTTGATTAAAATATGGGGTTCACTTGACTAAGTTGATTAGAATGTGGGGTTCACTTGACTAAGTTGATTATTGTGTGGGGTTCACTTGACTAATTTGATTGGAATGTGTGGTTCAATTGACTAAGTTGATTATTGTGTGGGGTTCACTTGACTTAGATGATTAGAATGTGGGGTTCACTTGACTAAGTTGATTAGAATGTGGGGTTCACTTGATTAAGTTGATTGGAATGTGGGGTTCACTTGACTAAGTTGTTTGGAATGTGGGGTTCACTTGACTAAGTTGATTCGAATGTGGGGTTCAATTGACTAAGTTGATAGGAATGTGGGGTTCACTTGACTAAGTTGATTAGAATGTGGGGTTCACTTGATTAAGTTGATTAGTGTGTGGGGTTCACTTGACTAAGTTGATTGGAATGTGGGATTTACTTGACTAAGTTGGTTGGAATGTGAGGTTCACTTGACTAAATTGATTATTGTGTGGGGTTCACTTGACTACGTTGATTATTGTGAGGGGTTCACTTGAATAAGTTGATTAGAATGTGGGGTTCACTTGACTAAGTTGATTATTGTGTGGGGTTCACTTGACTAAGTTGATTTGAATGTGGGGTTCATTTGACTAAGTTGATTAGAATATGCGGTTCACTTGATTAAGTTGATTGGAATGTGGGGTTCACTTGACTAAGTTGATTAGAATGTGGGGTTCACTTGACTAAGTTGATTATTGTGTGGGGTTGACTTGATTAAGTTGATTAGAATGTGAGGTTCAATTGACTAAGTTGATTGGAATGTGGGGTTCATTTGACTAAGTTGATTAGAATGTGGGGTTCACTTGAATAAGTTGATTCGAATGTGGGGTTCACTTGATTAAGTTGATTGCAATGTGGGTTTCACTTGATGAAGTTGATTCGTGTGTGGGGTTCACTTGATTAAGTTGATTAGAATGTGGGGTTCACTTGACTAAGTTTATTGGAATGTGGGGTTCACTTGACTAAGTTGATTAGAATGTGGGGTTCACTTGATTAAGTTGATTAGTGTGTGGGGTTCACTTGACTAAGTTGATTGGAATTTGGGGTTCACTTGACTAAGTTGATTGGAATGTGGGGTTCACTTGACTAAATTGATTTTTGTGTGGGGTTCACTTGTATAAGTTGAATAGAATGTGGGGTTCACTTGACTAAGTTGATTATTGTGTGGGGTTCACTTGACTAAGTTGATTGGAATGTGGGGTTCATTTGACTAAGTTGATTGGAATTTGGGGTTCACTTGACTAAGTTGATTGGAATGTGGGGTTCACTTGACTAAATTGATTATTGTGTGGGGCTCACTTGACTAAGTTGATTATTGTGTGGGGTTCACTTGAATAAGTTGATTAGAATGTGGGGTTCACTTGACTAAGTTGATTATTGTGTGGGGTTCACTTGACTAAGTTGATTGGAATGTGGGGTTCATTTGACTAAGTTGATTAGAATGTGGGGTTCACTTGACTAAGTTGATTGGAATGTGGGGTTCATTTGACTAAGTTGATTAGAATGTGGGGTTCACTTGATTAAGTTGATAGGAATGTGGGGTTCACTTGACTAAGTTGATTAGAATGTGGGGTTCACTTGACTAAGTTGATTATTGTGTGGGGTTCACTTGATTTAGTTGATTAGAGTGTGGGGTTCAATTGACTAAGTTGATTGGAATGTGGGGTTCACTTGACTAAGTTGATTAGAATGTGGGGTTCACTTGATTAAGTTGATTAGTGTTTGGGGTTCACTTGACTAAGTTAATTGGAATGTGGGGTTCACTTGACTAAGTTGATTGGAATGTGGGGTTCACTTGACTAAGTTGATTGGAATGTGGGGTTCACTTGATTAAGTTGATTGGAATGTGGGGTTCACTTGACTAAGTTGTTTGGAATGTGGGGTTCACTTGACTAAGTTGATTCGAATGTGGGGTTCACTTGACTAAGTTGTTTGGAATGTCGGGTTCACTTGACTAAGTTGATTCGAATGTAGGGTTCAATTGACTAAGTTGATTGGAATGTGGGTTCACTTGACTAAGTTGATTCGAATGTGGGGTTCACTTGAATAAGTTGATTAGTGTGTGGCGTTCCCTTGACTAAGTTGATTGGAATGTGGGGTTCACTTGACAAAGTTGATTGGAATGTGGGGTTCACTTGACTAAATTTATTATTGTGTTGGGTTCACTTGACTAAGTTTATTATTGTGAGGGGTTCACTTGAATAAGTTGATTAGAATGCGGGGTTCACTTGACTAAGTTGATTATTGTGTGGGGTTCACTTGACTAAGTTAATTGGAATGTGGGGTTCATTTGACTAAGTTGATTAGAATGTGCGGTTCACTTGATTAAGTTGATTGGAAAGTGGGGTTCACTTGACTAAGTTGATTCGTGTGTGGGGTTCACTTGACTAAGTTGATTAGAATGTGGGGTTCACTTGACTAAGTTGATTAGAATGTGGGGTTCACTTGACTAAGTTGATTGGAATTTGGGGTTCACTTGACTAAGTTGATTGGAATGTGGGGTTCACTTGACTAAATTGATTATTGTGTGGGGTTCACTTGACTAAGTTGATTATTGTGTGGGGTTCACTTGAATAAGTTGATTAGAATGTGGGGTTCACTTGACTAAGTTGATTATTGTGTGGGGTTCGCTTGACTAAGTTGATTGGAATGTGGGGTTCATTTGACTAAGTTGATTAGAATGTGGGGTTCACTTGATTAAGTTGATTGGAATGTGGGGTTCACTTGACTAAGTTGATTAGAATGTGGGGTTCACTTGACTAAGTTGATTATTGTGTGGGGTTCACTTGATTAAGTTGATTAGAATGTGGGGTTCAATTGACTAAGTTGATTGGAATGTGGGGTTCACTTGACTAAGTTGATTGGAATGTGGGGTTCACTTGATTAAGTTGATTAGTGTGTGGGGTTCACTTGACTAAGTTGATTGGAATGTGGGGTTCACTTGACTAAGTTGATTGGAATGTGGTGTTCACTTGACTAAATTCATTATTGTGTGGGGTTCACTTGACTAAGTTTATTATTGTGTGGGGTTCACTTGAATCAGTTGATTAGAAAGTGGAGTTCACTTGACTAAGTTGATTATTGTGTGGGGTTCACTTGACTAAGTTGATTGGAATGTGGGGTTCATTTGACTAAGTTGATTAGAATGTGGGGTTCACTTGATTAAGTTGATTGGAATGTGGGGTTCACTTGACTAAGTTGATTAGAATGTGGGGTTCACTTGACTAAGTTGATTATTGTGTGGGGTTCACTTGATTAAGTTGATTAGAATGTGGGGTTCAAATTACAATGTTGATTAGAATGTAGGGTTCACCTGACTAAGTTGATTAGAATGTGGGGTTCACTTGACTAAGTTGATTATTGTGTGGGGTTCAATTGACTAAGTTGATTGGAATGTGGGGTTCACTTGATTAAGTTGATTAGAATGTGGGGTTCAATTGATTAAGTTGATTGGAATGTGGGGTTCACTTGATTAAGTTGATTCGAATGTGGGGTTCACTTGTTTAAGTTGATTGGAATGTGGGGTTCACTTGACTAAGTTGATTAGAATGTGGGGTTCACATGACTAAGTTGATTATTGTGTGAGGTTCACTTGACTAAGTTGATTAGAATGTGGGGTTCAATTGACTAAGTTGATTGGAATGTGGGGTTCACTTGACTAAGTTGATTGGAATGTGGGGTTCACTTGACTAAATTAAATTTTTTTTTTCGGGTTCACTTGACTAAGTTGATTATTGTGTGGGGTTCACTTGATTAAGTTGATTAGAATGTGGGGTTCACTTGACTAAGTTGATTATTGTGTGGGGTTCACTTGACTAAGTTGATTGGAATGTGGGGTTCATTTGACTAAGTTTATTATAATGTGGGGTTCACTTGATTAAGTTGATTGGAATATGGGGTTCACTTGACTAAGTTGATTCGAATGTGGGGTTCACTTGACTAAGTTGATTATTGTGTGGGGTTCACTTGATTAAGTTGATTAGAATGTGGGGTTCAATTGACTAAGTTGATTGGAATGTGGGGTTCACTTGACTAAGTTGATTAGAATGTGGGGTTCACTTGACTAAGTTGATTGGAATGTGTGGTTCACTTGATTAAGTTGATTGGAATGTGGGGTTCACTTGATAAAGTTGATTCGTGTGTGGTGTTCACTTGACTAAGTTGATTAGAATGTGGGGTTCACTTGACTAAGTTGATTAGAATGTGGGGTTCAATTGACTAAGTTGATTGGAATGTGGGGTTCACTTGACTAAGTTGATTCGAATGTGGGGTTCACTTGACTAAGTTTATTGGAATGTGGGGTTCACTTGACTAAGTTGATTGGAATGTGGGGTTTACTTGACTAAGTTGATTAGAATGTGGGGTTGACTTGATTAAGTTGATTAGTGTGTTGGGTTCACTTGACTAAGTTGATTGGAATTTGGGGTTCACTTGACTAAGTTGATTGGAATGTGGGGTTCACTTGACTAAATTGATTATTGTGTGGGGCTCACTTGACTAAGTTGATTGGAATGTGGGGTTCACTTGACTAAGTTGATTGGAATGTGGGGTTCATTTGACTAAGTTGATTAGAATGTGGGGTTCACTTGATTAAGTTGATTGGAATGTGGGGTTCACTTGACTAAGTTGATTAGAATGTGGGGTTCACTTGACTAAGTTGATTATTTTGTGGGGTTCACTTGATTAAGTTGATTAGAATGTGGGGTTCAATTGACTAAGTTGATTAGAATGTGGGGTTCACTTGACTAAGTTGATTAGAATGTGGGGTTCACATGACTAAGTTGATTATTGTGTGGGGTTCACTTGACTAAGTTGATTGGAATGTGGGGTTCACTTGACTAAGTTGATTGGAATGTGGGGTTCATTTGACTAAGTTGATTAGAATGTGGGGTTCACTTGATTAAGTTGATTGGAATGTGGGGTTCACTTGACTAAGTTGATTAGAATGTGGGGTTCACTTGACTAAGTTGATTATTTTGTGGGGTTCACTTGATTAAGTTGATTAGAATGTGGGGTTCAATTGACTAAGTTGATTAGAATGTGGGGTTCACTTGACTAAGTTGATTAGAATGTGGGGTTCACTTGACTAAATTGATTATTGTGTTGGGTTCAATTGACTAAGTTGATTAGAATGTGGGGTTCACTTGATTAAGTTGATTAAAGTGTGGGGTTCAATTGATTAAGTTGATTGGAATGTGGGGTTCACTTGATTAAGTTGATTAGAATGTGGGGTTCACTTGACTGATTAGAATGTGGGGTTCACTTGACTAAGTTGATTAGAATGTGGGGTTCACTTGACTAAGTTGATTATTGTGTGGGGTTCACTTGACTAAGTTGATTAGAATGTGGGTTTCAATTGACTAAGTTGATTGGAATGTGGGGTTCACTTGACTAAGTTGATTAGAATGTGGGGTTCACTTGACTGATTAGAATGTGGGGTTCACTTGACTAAGTTTATTAGAATGTGGGGTTCACTTGACTAAGTTGATTATTGTGTGGGGTTCACTTGACTAAGTTGATTGAAATGTGAGGTTCAATTGACTAAGTTGATTATTGTGTGTGGTTCACTTGACTAAGTTGATTAGAATATGGGGTTCACTTGACTAAGTTGATTAGAATGTGGGGTTCACTTGACTAAGTTGATTATTGTGTGGGGTTCACTTGACTAATTTGATTGGAATGTGTGGTTCAATTGACTAAGTTGATTATTGTGTGGGGTTCACTTGACTAAGTTGATTAGAATGTGGGGTTCACTTGATTAAGTTGATTGGAATGTGGGGTTCACTTGACTAAGTTGTTTGGAATGTGGCGTTCACTTGACTAAGTTGATTCGAATGTGGGGTTCAATTGACTAAGTTGATAGGAATGTGGGGTTCACTTGACTAAGTTGATTAGAATGTGGGGTTCACTTGATTAAGTTGATTAATGTGTGGGGTTCACTTGACTAAGTTGATTGGAATGTGGGATTTACTTGACTAAGTTGATTGGAATGTGGGATTCACTTGACTAAATTGATTATTGTGTGGGCTTCACTTGACTACGTTGATTATTGTGAGGGGTTCACTTGAATAAGTTGATTAGAATGTGGGGTTCACTTGACTAAGTTGATTGGAATGTGGGGTTCACTTGACTAAGTTGATTTGAATGTGGGGTTCATTTGATTAAGTTGATTAGAATGTGCGGTTCACTTGATTAAGTTGATTGGAATGTGGGGTTCACTTGACTAAGTTGATTAGAATGTGGGGTTCACATGACTAAGTTGATTATTGTGTGGGGTTCACTTGATTAAGTTGATTAGAATGTGGGGTTCAATTGACTAAGTTGATTGGATTGTGGGGTTCATTTGACTTAGTTGATTAGAATGTGGGGTTCACTTGACTAAGTTGATTCGAATGTGGGGTTCACTTGATTATGTTGATTGAAATGTGGGTTTCACTTGATGAAGTTGATTCGTGTGTGGGGTTCACTTGATTAAATTTATTAGAATGTGGGGTTCACTTGACTAAGTTTATTGGAATGTGAGGTTTACTTGACTAAGTTGATTGGAATGTGGAGTTCACTTGACTAAGTTGATTAGAATGTGGGGTTCACTTGATTAAGTTGATTAGTGTGTGGGGTTCACTTGACTAAGTTGATTGGAATTTGGGGTTCACTTGACTAAGTTGATTGGAATGTGGGGTTCACTTGACTAAATTGATTATTGTGTGGGGTTCACTTGACTAAGTTGATTATTGTGTGGGGTTCACTTGAATAAGTTGATTAGAATGTGGGGTTCACTTGACTAAGTTGATTATTGTGTGGGGTTCACTTGACTAAGTTGATTGGAATGTGGGGTTCATTTGACTAAGTTGATTAGAATGTGGGGTTCACTTGATTAAGTTGATTGGAATGTGGGGTTCACTTGACTAAGTTGATTAGAATGTGGGGTTCACTTGACTAAGTTGATTATTGTGTGGGGTTCACTTGATTAAGTTGATTAGAATGTGGGGTTCACTTGACTAAGTTGATTGGAATGTGGGGTTCACTTGACTAAGTTGATTGGAATGTGGGGTTCACTTGACTAAGTTGATTGGAATGTGGGGTTCACTTGATTAAGTTGATTAGTGTGTGGGGTTCACTTGACTAAGTTGATTGGAATGTGGGGTTCACTTGACTAAGTTGATTGGAATGTGGTGTTCACTTGACTAAATTGATTATTGTGTGGTGTTCACTTGACTAAGTTGATTATTGTGTGGGGTTCACTTGAATCAGTTGATTAGAAAGTGGAGTTCACTTGACTAAGTTGATTATTGTGTGGGGTTCACTTGACTAAGTTGATTGGAATATGGGGTTCATTTGACTAAGTTGATTAGAATGTGGGGTTCACTTGACTAAGTTGATTATTGTGTGGGGTTCACTTGACTAAGTTAATTAGAATGTGGGGTTCAATTGACTAAGTTGATTGGAATGTGGGGTTCACTTGACTAAGTTGATTGGAATGTGGGTTCACTTGAATAAATTAAATTTTTTTTTTCGGGTTCACTTGACTAAGTTGATTATTGTGTGGGGTTCACTTGATTAAGTTGATTATAATGTGGGGTTCACTTGACTAAGTTTATTATAATGTGGGGTTCACTTGATTAAGTTGATTGGAATGTGGGGTTCACTTGACTAAGTTGATTAGAATGTGGGGTTCACTTGACTAAGTTGATTATTGTGTGGGGTTCACTTGATTAAGTTGATTAGAATGTGGGGTTCACTTGACTAAGTTGATTCGAATGTGGGGTTCACTTGATTATGTTGATTGAAATGTGGGTTTCACTTGATGAAGTTGATTCGTGTGTGGGGTTCACTTGATTAAGTTGATTAGAATGTGGGGTTCACTTGACTAAGTTTATTGGAATGTGGGGTTTACTTGACTAAGTTGATTGGAATGTGGAGTTCACTTGACTAAGTTGATTAGAATGTGGGGTTCACTTGATTAAGTTGATTAGTGTGTGGGGTTCACTTGACTAAGTTGATTGGAATTTGGGGTTCACTTGACTAAGTTGATTGGAATGTGGGGTTCACTTGACTAAATTGATTATTGTGTGGGGTTCACTTGACTAAGTTGATTATTCTGTGGGGTTCACTTGAATAAGTTGATTAGAATGTGGGGTTCACTTGACTAAGTTGATTATTGTGTGGGGTTCACTTGACTAAGTTGATTGGAATGTGGGGTTCATTTGACTAAGTTGATTAGAATGTGGGGTTCACTTGATTAAGTTGATTGGAATGTGGGGTTCACTTGACTAAGTTGATTAGAATGTGGGGTTCACTTGACTAAGTTGATTATTGTGTGGGGTTCACTTGATTAAGTTGATTAGAATGTGGGGTTCAATTGACTAAGTTGATTGGAATGTGGGGTTCACTTGACTAAGTTGATTGGAATGTGGGGTTCACTTGATTAAGTTGATTAGTGTGTGGGGTTCACTTGACTAAGTTGATTGGAATGTGGGGTTCACTTGACTAAGTTGATTGGAATGTGGTGTTCACTTGACTAAATTGATTATTGTGTGGGGTTCACTTGACTAAGTTGATTATTGTGTGGGGTTCACTTGAATCAGTTGATTAGAAAGTGGAGTTCACTTGACTAAGTTGATTATTGTGTGGGGTTCACTTGACTAAGTTGATTGGAATGTGGGGTTCATTTGACTAAGTTGATTAGAATGTGGGGTTCACTTGATTAAGTTGATTGGAATGTGGGGTTCACTTGACTAAGTTGATTAGAATGTGGGGTTCACTTGACTAAGTTGATTATTGTGTGGGGTTCACTTGATTAAGTTGATTAGAATGTGGGGTTCAAATTACTATGTTGATTAGAATGTAGGGTTCACTTGACTAAGTTGATTAGAATGTAGGGTTCACTTGACTAAGTTGATTAAGTTGATTAGAATGTGGGGTTCACTTGATTAAGTTGATTAGAATGTGGGGTTCAATTGATTAAGTTGATTGGAATGTGGGGTTCACTTGATTAAGTTGATTAGATTGTGGGGTTCACTTGTTTAAGTTGATTGGAATGTGGGGTTCACTTGACTAAGTTGATTAGAATGTGGGGTTCACTTGACTAAGTTGATTATTGTGTGGGGTTCACTTGACTAAGTTGATTAGAATGTGGGGTTCAATTGACTAAGTTGATTGGAATGTGGGGTTCACTTGACTAAGTTGATTGGAATGTGGGGTTCACTTGAATAAATTAAATTTTTTTTTTCGGGTTCACTTGACTAAGTTGATTATTGTGTGGGGTTCACTTGATTAAGTTGATTAGAATGTGGGGTTCACTTGACTAAGTTTATTATAATGTAGGGTTAACTTGATTAAGTTGATTGGAATATGGGGTTCACTTGACTAAGTTGATTCGAATGTGGGGTTCACTTGACTAAGTTGATTATTGTGTGTGGTTCACTTGATTAAGTTGATTAGAATGTGGGGTTCAATTGACTAAGTTGATTTGAATGTGGGGTTCACTTGACTAAGTTGATTAGAATGTGGGGTTCACGTGACTAAGTTGATTGGAATGTGGGGTTCACTTGATTAAGTTGATTGGAATGTGGGGTTCACTTGATAAAGTTGATTCGTGTGTGGGGTTCACTTGACTAAGTTGATTAGAATGTGGGGTTCACTTGACTAAGTTGATTAGAATGTGGGGTTCAATTGACTAAGTTGATTGGAATGTGGGGTTCACTTGATTAAGTTGATTAGAATGTGGGGTTCACTTGTTTAAGTTGATTGGAATGTGGGGTTCACTTGACTAAGTTGATTAGAATGTGGGGTTCACTTGACTAAGTTGATTATTGTGTGGGGTTCACTTGACTAAGTTGATTAGAATGTGGGGTTCAATTGACTAAGTTGATTGGAATGTGAGGTTCACTTGACTAAGTTGATTGGAATGTGGGGTTCACTTGACTAAGTTGATTAGAATGTGGGGTTCACTTGACTAAGTTGATTATTTTGTGGGGTTCACTTGATTAAGTTGATTAGAATGTGGGGTTCAATTGACTAAGTTGATTAGAATGTGGGGTTCACTTGACTAAGTTGATTAGAATGTGGGGTTCACTTGACTAAATTGATTATTGTTTGGGTTCAATTGACTAAGTTGATTAGAATGTGGGGTTCACTTTATTAAGTTGATTAAAGTGTGGGGTTCAATTGATTAAGTTGATTGGAATGTGGGGTTCACTTGATTAAGTTGATTAGAATGTGGGGTTCACTTGTTTAAGTTGATTGGAATGTGGGGTTCACTTGACTAAGTTGATTAGAATGTGGGGTTCACTTGACTAAGTTGATTATTGTGTGGGGTTCACTTGACTAAGTTGATTGGAATGTGGGGTTCACTTGACTAAGTTGATTCGAATGTGGGGTTGACTTGATTAAGTTGATTAGTGTGTTGGGTTCACTTGACTAAGTTGATTGGAATTTGGGGTTCACTTGACTAAGTTGATTGGAATGTGGGGTTCACTTGACTAAATTGATTATTGTGTGGGGCTGACTTGACTAAGTTGATTTTTGTGTGGGGTTCACTTGAATAAGTTGATTAGAATGTGGGGTTCACTTGACTAAGTTGATTATTGTGTGGGGTTCACTTGACTAAGTTGATTGGAATGTGGGATTCATTTGACTAAGTTGATTAGAATGTGGGGTTCACTTGATTAAGTTGATTGGAATGTGGGGTTCACTTGACTAAGTTGATTAGAATGTGGGGTTCACTTGACTAAGTTGATTATTTTGTGGGGTTCACTTGATTAAGTTGATTAGAATGTGGGGTTCAATTGACTAAGTTGATTAGAATGTGGGGTTCACTTGACTAAGTTGATTAGAATGTGGGGTTCACTTGACTAAATTGATTATTGTGTTGGGTTCAATTGACTAAGTTGATTAGAATGTGGGGTTCACTTGATTAAGTTGATTAAAGTGTGGGGTTCAATTGATTAAGTTGATTGGAATGTGGGGTTCACTTGATTAAGTTGATTAGAATGTGGGGTTCACTTGACTGATTAGAATGTGGGGTTCACTTGACTAAGTTGATTAGAATGTGGGGTTCACTTGACTAAGTTGATTATTGTGTGGGGTTCACTTGACTAAGTTGATTAGAATGTGGGGTTCAATTGACTAAGTTGATTGGAATGTGGGGTTCACTTGACTAAGTTGATTAGAATGTGGGGTTCACTTGACTGATTAGAATGTGGGGTTCACTTGACTAAGTTTATTAGAATGTGGGGTTCACTTGACTAAGTTGATTATTGTGTGGGGTTCACTTGACTAAGTTGATTGAAATGTGAGGTTCAATTGACTAAGTTGATTATTGTGTGTGGTTCACTTGACTAAGTTGATTAGAATATGGGGTTCACTTGACTAAGTTGATTAGAATTTGGGGTTCACTTGACTAAGTTGATTATTGTGTGGGGTTCACTTGACTAATTTGATTGGAATGTGTGGTTCAATTGACTAAGTTGATTATTGTGTGGGGTTCACTTGACTTAGATGATTAGAATGTGGGGTTCACTTGACTAAGTTGATTAGAATGTGGGGTTCACTTGATTAAGTTGATTGGAATGTGGGGTTCACTTGACTAAGTTGTTTGGAATGTGGGGTTCACTTGACTAAGTTGATTCGAATGTGGGGTTCAATTGACTAAGTTGATAGGAATGTGGGGTTCACTTGACTAAGTTGATTAGAATGTGGGGTTCACTTGATTAAGTTGATTAATGTGTGGGGTTCACTTGACTAAGTTGATTGGAATGTGGGATTTACTTGACTAAGTTGATTGGAATGTGGGATTCACTTGACTAAATTGATTATTGTGTGGGGTTCACTTGACTACGTTGATTATTGTGAGGGGTTCACTTGAATAAGTTGATTAGAATCTGGGGTTCACTTGACTAAGTTGATTGGAATGTGGGGTTCACTTGACTAAGTTGATTTGAATGTGGGGTTCATTTGATTAAGTTGATTAGAATGTGCAGTTCACTTGATTAAGTTGATTGGAATGTGGGGTTCACTTGACTAAGTTGATTAGAATGTGGGGTTCACATGACTAAGTTGATTATTGTGTGGGGTTCACTTGATTAAGTTGATTAGAATGTGGGGTTCAATTGACTAAGTTGATTGGAATGTGGGGTTCATTTGACTAAGTTGATTAGAATGTGGGGTTCACTTGACTAAGTTGATTCGAATGTGGGGTTCACTTGATTATGTTGATTGAAATGTGGGTTTCACTTGATGAAGTTGATTCGTGTGTGGGGTTCACTTGATTAAGTTGATTAGAATGTGGGGTTCAATTGACTAAGTTGATTAGAATGTGGGGTTCACTTGACTAAGTTGATTAGAATGTGGGGTTCACTTGACTAAATTGATTATTGTGTTGGGTTCAATTGACTAAGTTGATTAGAATGTGGGGTTCACTTGATTAAGTTGATTAAAGTGTGGGGTTCAATTGATTAAGTTGATTGGAATGTGGGGTTCACTTGATTAAGTTGATTAGAATGTGGGGTTCACTTGACTGATTAGAATGTGGGGTTCACTTGACTAAGTTGATTAGAATGTGGGGTTCACTTGACTAAGTTGATTATTGTGTGGGGTTCACTTGACTAAGTTGATTAGAATGTGGGGTTCAATTGACTAAGTTGATTGGAATGTGGGGTTCACTTGACTAAGTTGATTAGAATGTGGGGTTCACTTGACTGATTAGAATGTGGGGTTCACTTGACTAAGTTTATTAGAATGTGGGGTTCACTTGACTAAGTTGATTATTGTGTGGGGTTCACTGGACTAAGTTGATTGAAATGTGAGGTTCAATTGACTAAGTTGATTATTGTGTGTGGTTCACTTGACTAAGTTGATTAGAATATGGGGTTCACTTGACTAAGTTGATTAGAATGTGGGGTTCAATTGACTAAGTTGATTGGAATGTGGGGTTCACTTGACTAAGTTGATTAGAATGTGGGGTTCACTTGACTGATTAGAATGTGGGGTTCACTTGACTAAGTTTATTAGAATGTGGGGTTCACTTGACTAAGTTGATTATTGTGTGGGGTTCACTGGACTAAGTTGATTGAAATGTGAGGTTCAATTGACTAAGTTGATTATTGTGTGTGGTTCACTTGACTAAGTTGATTAGAATATGGGGTTCACTTGACTAAGTTGATTAGAATGTGGGGTTCACTTGACTAAGTTGATTATTGTGTGGGGTTCACTTGACTAATTTGATTGGAATGTGTGGTTCAATTGACTAAGTTGATTATTGTGTGGGGTTCACTTGACTTAGATGATTAGAATGTGGGGTTCACTTGACTAAGTTGATTAGAATGTGGGGTTCACTTGATTAAGTTGATTGGAATGTGGGGTTCACTTGACTAAGTTGTTTGGAATGTGGGGTTCACTTGACTAAGTTGATTCGAATGTGGGGTTCAATTGACTAAGTTGATAGGAATGTGGGGTTCACTTGACTAAGTTGATTAGAATGTGGGGTTCACTTGATTAAGTTGATTAATGTGTGGGGTTCACTTGACTAAGTTGATTGGAATGTGGGATTTACTTGACTAAGTTGATTGGAATGTGGGATTCACTTGACTAAATTGATTATTGTGTGGGGTTCACTTGACTACGTTGATTATTGTGAGGGGTTCACTTGAATAAGTTGATTAGAATGTGGGGTTCACTTGACTAAGTTGATTGGAATGTGGGGTTCACTTGACTAAGTTGATTTGAATGTGGGGTTCATTTGATTAAGTTGATTAGAATGTGCAGTTCACTTGATTAAGTTGATTGGAATGTGGGGTTCACTTGACTAAGTTGATTAGAATGTGGGGTTCACATGACTAAGTTGATTATTGTGTGGGGTTCACTTGATTAAGTTGATTAGAATGTGGGGTTCAATTGACTAAGTTGATTGGAATGTGGGGTTCATTTGACTAAGTTGATTCGAATGTGGGGTTCACTTGACTAAGTTGATTCGAATGTGGGGTTCACTTGATTATGTTGATTGAAATGTGGGTTTCACTTGATGAAGTTGATTCGTGTGTGGGGTTCACTTGATTAAGTTGATTAGAATGTGGGGTTCACTTGACTAAGTTTATTGGAATGTGGGGTTCGCTTGACTAAGTTGATTGGAATGTGGAGTTCACTTGACTAAGTTGATTAGACTGTGGGGTTCACTTGATTAAGTTGATTAGTGTGTGGGGTTCACTTGACTAAGTTGATTGGAATTTCGGGTTCACTTGACTAAGTTGATTGGAATGTGGGGTTCACTTGACTAAATTGATTATTGTGTGGGGTTCACTTGACTAAGTTGATTATTGTGTGGGGTTCACTTGAATAAGTTGATTAGAATGTGGGGTTCACTTGACTAAGTTGATTATTGTGTGGGGTTCACTTGACTAAGTTGATTGGAATGTGGGGTTCATTTGACTAAGTTGATTAGAATGTGGGGTTCACTTGATTAAGTTGATTGGAATGTGGGGTTCACTTGACTAAGTTGATTAGAATGTGGGGTTCACTTGACTAAGTTGATTATTGTGTGGGGTTCACTTGATTAAGTTGATTAGAATGTGGGGTTCAATTGACTAAGTTGATTGGAATGTGGGGTTCACTTGACTAAGTTGATTGGAATGTGGGGTTCACTTGATTAAGTTGATTAGTGTGTGGGGTTCACTTGACTAAGTTGATTGGAATGTGGGGTTCACTTGACTAAGTTGATTGGAATGTGGTGTTCACTTGACTAAATTGATTATTGTGTGGGGTTCACTTGACTAAGTTGATTATTGTGTGGGGTTCACTTGAATCAGTTGATTAGAAAGTGGAGTTCACTTGACTAAGTTGATTATTGTGTGGGGTTCATTTGACGAAGTTGATCGGAATGTGGGGTTCATTTGACTAAGTTGATTAGAATGTGGGGTTCACTTGATTAAGTTGATTGGAATGTGGGGTTCACTTGACTAAGTTGATTAGAATGTGGGGTTCACTTGACTAAGTTGATTATTGTGTGGGGTTCACTTGATTAAGTTGATTAGAATGTGGGGTTCAAATTACTATGTTGATTAGAATGTAGGGTTCACTTGACTAAGTTGATTAGAATGTGGGGTTCACTTGACTAAATTGATTATTGTGTGGGGTTCAATTGACTAAGTTGATTGGAATGTGGGGTTCACTTGATTAAGTTGATTAGAATGTGGGGTTCAATTGATTAAGTTGATTGGAATGTGGGGTTCACTTGACTAAGTTGATTTGAATGTGGGGTTCACTTGAATAAATTAAAATTTTTTTTTCGGGTTCACTTGACTAAGTTGATTATTGTGTGGGGTTCACTTGATTAAGTTGATTAGAATGTGGGGTTCACTTGACTAAGTTTATTATAATGTGGGGTTCACTTGATTAAGTTGATTGGAATATGGGGTTCACTTGACTAAGTTGATTCGATTGTGGGGTTCACTTGACTAAGTTGATTATTGTGTGGGGTTCACTTGATTAAGTTGATTAGAATGTGGGGTTCAATTGACTAAGTTGATTGGAATGTGGGGTTCACTTGACTAAGTTGATTAGAATGTGGGGTTCACTTGACTAAGTTGATTGGAATGTGGGGTTCACTTGATTAAGTTGATTGGAATGTGGGGTTCACTTGATAAAGTTGATTCGTGTGTGGGGTTCACTTGACTAAGTTGATTAGAATGTGGGGTTCACTTGACTAAGTTGATTAGAATGTGGGGTTCAATTGACAAAGTTATTGGAATGTGGGGTTCACTTGATTAAGTTGATTAGAATGTGGGGTTCACTTGTTTAAGTTGATTGGAACGTGGGGTTCACTTGACTAAGTTGATTAGAATGTGGGGTTCACTTGACTAAGTTGATTATTGTGTGGGGTTCACTTGACTAAGTTGATTAGAATGTGGGGTTCAATTGACTAAGTTGATTGGAATGTGGGGTTCACTTGACTAAGTGGATTGGAATGTGGGGTTCACTTGACTAAGTTGATTAGAACGTGGGGTTCACTTGACTAAGTTGATTATTTTGTGGGGTTCACTTGATTAAGTTGATTAGAATGTGGGGTTCAATTGACTAAGTTGATTAGAATGAGGGGTTCACTTGACTAAGTTGATTAGAATGTGGGGTTCACTTGACTAAATTGATTATTGTGTGGGGTTCAATTGACTAAGTTGATTAGAATGTGGGGTTCACTTTATTAAGTTGATTAAAGTGTGGGGTTCAATTGATTAAGTTGATTGGAATGTGGGGTTCACTTGATTAAGTTGATTAGAATGTGGGGTTCACTTGTTTAAGTTGATTCGAATGTGGGGTTCACTTGACTAAGTTGATTATTGTGTGGGGTTCACTTGACTAAGTTGATTAGAATGTGGGGTTCAATTGACTAAGTTGATTGGAATGTGGGGTTCACTTGACTAAGTTGATTATTTTGTGGGGTTCACTTGATTAAGTTGATTAGAATGTGGGGTTCACTTGACTGATTAGAATGTGGGGTTCACTTGACTAAGTTTATTAGAATGTGGGGTTCACTTGACTAAGTTGATTATTGTGTGGGGTTCACTTGACTAAGTTGATTGAAATGTGAGGTTCAATTGACTAAGTTGATTATTGTGTGTGGTTCACTTGACTAAGTTGATTAGAATATGGGGTTCACTTGACTAAGTTGATTAGAATGTGGGGTTCACTTGACTAAGTTGATTATTGTGTGGGGTTCACTTGACTAATTTGATTGGAATGTGTGGTTCACTTGACTAAGTTGATTATTGTGTGGGGTTCACTTGACTAAGTTGATTGGAATGTGGGGTTCAATTGACTAAGTTGATTGGAATGTGGGGTTCACTTGACTAAGTTGATTAGAATGTGGGGTTCACTTGACTGATTAGAATGTGGGGTTCACTTGACTAAGTTTATTAGAATGTGGGGTTCACTTGACTAAGTTTATTATTGTGTGGGGTTCACTTGACTAAGTTGATTAGAATGTGGGGTTCAATTGACTAAGTTGATTATTGTGTGTGGTTCACTTGACTAAGTTGATTAGAATGTGGGGTTCACTTGACTAAGTTGATTAGAATATGGGGTTCACTTGACTAAGTTGATTATTGTGTGGGGTTCACTTGACTAATTTGATTGGAATGTGGGGTTCACTTGGTTAAGTTGATTTTTGTGTGGGGTTCACTTGACTAAGTTGATTGGAATGTGGGGTTCACTTGACTAAGTTGATTAGAATGTGGGGTTCACTTGATTAAGTTGATTAGTGTGTGGGGTTCACTCGACTAAGTTAATTGGAATGTGGGGTTCACTTGACTAAATTGATTATTGTGTGGGGTTCACTTGACTAAGTTGATTATTGTGTGGGGTTCACTTGTATAAGTTGAATAGAATGTGGGGTTCACTTGACTAAGTTGATTATTGTGTGGGGTTCACTTGACTAAGTTGATTGAAATGTGGGGTTCATTTGACTAAGTTGATTCGAATGTGGGGTTCACTTGATTATGTTGATAGGAATGTGGGGTTCACTTGACTAAGTTGATTAGAATGTGGGGTTCACTTGACTAAGTTGATTATTGTGTGGGGTTCACTTGATTAAGTTGATTAGAGTGTGGGGTTCAATTGACTAAGTTGATTGGAATGTGGGGTTCACTTGACTAAGTTGATTAGAATGTGGGGTTCACTTGATTAAGTTGATTAGTGTGTGGGCTTCACTTGACTAAGTTAATTGGAATGTGGGGTTCACTTGACTAAGTTGATTGGAATGTGGGGTTCACTTGACTAAATTGATTATTGTGTGGGGTTCACTTGACTAAGTTGATTATTGTGTGGGGTTCACTTGAATAAGTTGATTAGAATGTGGGGTTCACTTGACTAAGTTGATTATTGTGTGGGGTTCACTTGACCAAGTTGATTGGAATGTGGGGTTCATTTGACTAAATTGATTAGAATGTGGGGTTCACTTGATTAAGTTGATTGGAATGTGGGGTTCACTTGACTAAGTTGATTAGAATGTGGGGTTCACTTGACTAAGTTGATTATTTTGTGGGCTTCACTTGATTAATTTGATTAGAATGTGGGGTTCAATTGACTAAGTTGATTAGACTGTGGGGTTCACTTGACTAAGTTGATTAGAATGTGGGGTTCACTTGACTAAATTGATTATTGTGTGGGGTTCAATTGACTAAGTTGATTAGAATGTGGGGTTCACTTGATTAAGTTGATTAGAATGTGGGGTTCAATTGATTAAGTTGATTGGAATGTGGGGTTCACTTGATTAAGTTGATTAGAATGTGGGGTTCACTTGTTTAAGTTGATTGGAATGTGGGGTTCACTTGACTAAGTTGATTAGAATGTGGGGTTCACTTGACTAAGTTGATTATTGTGTGGGGTTCACTTGACTAAGTTGATTAGAATGTGGGGTTCAATTGACTAAGTTGATTGGAATGTGGGGTTCACTTGACTAAGTTGATTAGAATGTGGGGTTCACTTGACTGATTAGAATGTGGGGTTCACTTGACTAAGTTTATTAGAATGTGGGGTTCACTTGACTAAGTTGATTATTGTGTGGGGTTCACTTGACTAAGTTGATTGAAATGTGAGGTTCAATTGACTAAGTTGATTATTGTGTGTGGTTCACTTGACTAAGTTGATTAGAATGTGGGGTTCACTTGACTAAGTTGATTAGAATGTGGGGTTCACTTGACTAAGTTGATTAGAATGTGGGGTTCACTTGACTAAGTTTATTAGAATGTGGGGTTCACTTGACTAAGTTGATTATTGTGTGGGGTTCACTTGACTAAGTTGATTGAAATGTGAGGTTCAATTGACTAAGTTGATTATTGTGTTTGGTTCACTTGACTAAGTTGATTAGAATATGGGGTTCACTTGACTAAGTTGATTAGAATGTGGGGTTCACTTGACTAAGTTGATTATTGTGTGGGGTTCACTTGACTAATTTGATTGGAATGTGTGGTTCACTTGACTAAGTTGATTATTATCTGGGGTTCACTTGACTAAGTTGATTGGAATGTGGGGTTCAATTGACTAAGTTGATTGGAATGTGGGGTTCACTTGACTAAGTTGATTAGAATGTGGGGTTCACTTGACTGATTAGAATGTGGGGTTCACTTGACTAAGTTTATTAGAATGTGGGGTTCACTTGACTAAGTTTATTATTGTGTGGGGTTCACTTGACTAAGTTGATTGAAATGTGAGGTTCAATTGACTAAGTTGATTATTGTGTGTGGTTCACTTGACTAAGTTGATTAGAATGTGGGGTTCACTTGACTAAGTTGATTAGAATATGGGGTTCACTTGGTTAAGTTGATTTTTGTGTGGGGTTCACTTGACTAAGTTGATTGGAATGTGGGGTTCACTTGACTAAGTTGATTAGAATGTGGGGTTCACTTGATTAAGTTGATTAGTGTGTGGGGTTCACTCGACTAAGTTAATTGGAATGTGGGGTTCACTTGACTAAATTGATTATTGTGTGGGGTTCACTTGACTAAGTTGATTATTGTGTGGGGTTCACTTGTATAAGTTGAATAGAATGTGGGGTTCACTTGACTAAGTTGATTATTGTGTGGGGTTCACTTGACTAAGTTGATTGAAATGTGGGGTTCATTTGACTAAGTTGATTCGAATGTGGGGTTCACTTGATTAAGTTGATAGGAATGTGGGGTTCACTTGACTAAGTTGATTAGAATGTGGGGTTCACTTGACTAAGTTGATTATTGTGTGGGGTTCACTTGATTAAGTTGATTAGAGTGTGGGGTTCAATTGACTAAGTTGATTGGAATGTGGGGTTCACTTGACTAAGTTGATTAGAATGTGGGGTTCACTTGATTAAGTTGATTAGTGTGTGGGGTTCACTTGACTAAGTTAATTGGAATGTGGGGTTCACTTGACTAAGTTGATTGGAATGTGGGGTTCACTTGACTAAATTGATTATTGTGTGGGGTTCACTTGACTAAGTTGATTATTGTGTGGGGTTCACTTGAATAAGTTGATTAGAATGTGGGGTTCACTTGACTAAGTTGATTATTGTGTGGGGTTCACTTGACCAAGTTGATTGGAATGTGGGGTTCATTTGACTAAATTGATTAGAATGTGGGGTTCACTTGATAAGTTGATTGGAATGTGGGGTTCACTTGACTAAGTTGATTAGAATGTGGGGTTCACTTGACTAAGTTGATTATTTTGTGGGCTTCACTTGATTAATTTGATTAGAATGTGGGGTTCAATTGACTAAGTTGATTAGACTGTGGGGTTCACTTGACTAAGTTGATTAGAATGTGGGGTTCACTTGACTAAATTGATTATTGTGTGGGGTTCAATTGACTAAGTTGATTAGAATGTGGGGTTCACTTGATTAAGTTGATTAGAATGTGGGGTTCAATTGATTAAGTTGATTGGAATGTGGGGTTCACTTGATTAAGTTGATTAGAATGTGGGGTTCACTTGTTTAAGTTGATTGGAATGTGGGGTTCACTTGACTAAGTGGATTAGAATGTGGGGTTCACTTGACTAAGTTGATTATTGTGTGGGGTTCACTTGACTAAGTTGATTAGAATGTGGGGTTCAATTGACTAAGTTGATTGGAATGTGGGGTTCACTTGACTAAGTTGATTAGAATGTGGGGTTCACTTGACTGATTAGAATGTGGGGTTCACTTGACTAAGTTTATTAGAATGTGGGGTTCACTTGACTAAGTTGATTATTGTGTGGGGTTCACTTGACTAAGTTGATTGAAATGTGAGGTTCAATTGACTAAGTTGATTATTGTGTGTGGTTCACTTGACTAAGTTGATTAGAATGTGGGATTCACTTGACTAAGTTGATTAGAACGTGGGGTTCACTTGACTAAGTTGATTATTGTGTGGGGTTCACTTGACTAATTTGATTGGAATGTGGGGTTCACTTGATTAAGTTGATTATTGTGTGGGGTTCACTTGACTAAGTTGATTGGAATGTGGGGTTCACTTGACTAAGTTGATTAGAATGTGGGGTTCACTTGATTAAGTTGATTAGTGTGTGGGGTTCACTTGACTAAGTTAATTGGAATGTGGGGTTCACTTGACTAAATTGATTATTGTGTGGGGTTCACTTGACTAAGTTGATTATTGTGTGGGGTTCACTTGTATAAGTTGAATAGAATGTGGGGTTCACTTGACTAAGTTGATTATTGTGTGGGGTTCACTTGACTAAGTTGATTGGAATGTGGGGTTCATTTGACTAAGTTGATTAGAATGTGGGGTTCACTTGATTAAGTTGATAGGAATGTGGGGTTCACTTGACTAAGTTGATTAGAATGTGGGGTTCACTTGACTAAGTTGATTATTGTGTGGGGTTCACTTGATTAAGTTGATTAGAGTGTGGGGTTCAATTCACTAAGTTGATTGGAATGTGGGGTTCACTTGACTAAGTTGATTAGAATGTGGGGTTCACTTGATTAAGTTGATTAGTGTGTGAGGTTCACTTGACTAAGTTAATTGGAATGTGGGGTTCACTTGACTAAGTTGATTGGAATGTGGGGTTCACTTGACTAAATTGATTATTGTGTGGGGTTCACTTGACTAAGTTGATTATTGTGTGGGGTTCACTTGAATAAGTTGATTAGAATGTGGGGTTCACTTGACTAAGTTGATTATTGTGTGGGGTTCACTTGACTAAGTTGATTGGAATGTGGGGTTCATTTGACTAAGTTGATTAGAATGTGCGGTTCACTTGATTAAGTTGATTGGAATGTGGGGTTCACTTGACTAAGTTGATTAGAATGTGGGGTTCACTTGACTAAGTTGATTATTTTGTGGGGTTCACTTGATTAAGTTGATTAGAATGTGGGGTTCAATTGACTAAGTTGATTAGAATGTGGGGTTCACTTGACTAAGTTGATTACAATGTGGGGTTCATTTGACTAAATTGATTATTGTGTGGGGTTCAATTGACTAAGTTGATTAGAATGTGGGGTTCACTTGATTAAGTTGATTAGAATGTGGGGTTCAATTGATTAAGTTGATTGGAATGTGGGGTTCACTTGATTAAGTTGATTAGAATGTGGGGTTCACTTGTTTAAGTTGATTGGAATGTGGGGTTCACTTGACTAAGTTGATTAGAATGTGGGGTTCACTTGACTAAGTTGATTATTGTGTGGGGTTCACTTGACTAAGTTGATTAGAATGTGGGGTTCAATTGACTAAGTTGATTGGAATGTGGGGTTCACATGACTAAGTTGATTAGAATGTGGGGTTCACTTGACTGATTAGAATGTGGGGTTCACTTGACTAAGTTTATTAGAATGTGGGGTTCACTTGACTAAGTTGATTATTGTGTGGGGTTCACTTGACTAAGTTGATTGAAATGTGAGGTTCAATTGACTAAGTTGATTATTGTGTGTGGTTCACTTGACTAAGTTGATTAGAATGTGGGGTTCACTTGACTAAGTTGATTAGAATGTGGGGTTCACTTGATTAAGTTGATTGGAATGTGGGGTTCACTTGACTAAGTTGTTTGGAATGTGGGGTTCACTTGACTAAGAGTATTCGAATGTGGGGTTCAATTGACTAAGTTGATAGGAATGTGGGGTTCACTTGACTAAGTTGATTCGAATGTGGGGTTCACTTGATTAAGTTGATTAGTGTATGGCGTTCCCTTGACTAAGTTGATTGGAATGTGGGGTTCACTTGACAAAGTTGATTGGAATGTGGGGTTCACTTGACTAAATTGATTATTGTGTTGGGTTCACTTGACTAAGTTGATTATTGTGAGGGGTTCACTTGAATAAGTTGATTAGAATGTGGGGTTCACTTGACTATGTTGATTATTGTGTGGGGTTCACTTGATTAAGTTGATTAGAGTGTGGGGTTCAATTGACTAAGTTGATTGGAATGTGGGGTTCACTTGACTAAGTTGATTAGAATGTGGGGTTCACTTGATTAAGTTGATTAGTGTGTGGGGTTCACTTGACTAAGTTAATTGAAATGTGGGGTTCATTTGACTAAGTTGATTCGAATGTGGGGTTCACTTGATTAAGTTGATAGGAATGTGGGGTTCACTTGACTAAGTTGATTAGAATGTGGGGTTCACTTGACTAAGTTGATTATTGTGTGGGGTTCACTTGATTAAGTTGATTATTGTGTGGGGTTCACTTGACTAAGTTGATTGGAATGTGGGGTTCATTTGACTAAGTTGATTAGAATGTGGGGTTCACTTGATTAAGTTGATAGGAATGTGGGGTTCACTTGACTAAGTTGATTAGAATGTGGGGTTCACTTGACTAAGTTGATTATTGTGTGGGGTTCACTTGATTAAGTTGATTAGAGTGTGGGGTTCAATTGACTAAGTTGATTGGAATGTGGGGTTCACTTGACTAAGTTGATTAGAATGTGGGGTTCACTTGATTAAGTTGATTAGTGTGTGGGGTTCACTTGACTAAGTTAATTGGAATGTGAGGTTCACTTGACTAAGTTGATTGGAATGTGGGGTTCACTTGACTAAATTGATTATTGTGTGCGGTTCACTTGACTAAGTTGATTATTGTGTGGGGTTCACTTGAATAAGTTGATTAGAATGTGGGGTTCACTTGACTAAGTTGATTATTGTGTGGGGTTCACTTGACTAAGTTGATTGGAATGTGGGGTTCATTTGACTAAGTTGATTAGAATGTGGGGTTCACTTGATTAAATTGATTGGAATGTGGGGTTCACTTGACTAAGTTGATTAGAATGTGGGTTTCACTTGACTAAGTTGATTATTTTGTGGGGTTCACTTGATTAAGTTGATTAGAATGTGGGGTTCAATTGACTAAGTTGATTAGAATGTGGGGTTCACTTGACTAATTTGATTAGAATGTGGGGTTCACTTGACTAAATTGATTATTGTGTGGGGTTCAATTGACTAAGTTGATTAGAATGTGGGGTTCACTTGATTAAGTTGATTAGAATGTGGGGTTCAATTGATTAAGTTGATTGGAATGTGGGGTTCACTTGATTAAGTTGATTAGAATGTGGGGTTCACTTGTTTAAGTTGATTGGAATGTGGGGTTCACTTGACTAAGTTGATTAGCATGTGGGGTTCACTTGACTAAGTTGATTATTGTGTGGGGTTCACTTGACTAAGTTGATTAGAATGTGAGGTTCAATTGACTAAGTTGATTGGAATGTGGGGTTCACTTGACTAATTTGATTAGAATGTGGGGTTCACTTGACTAAATTGATTATTGTGTGGGGTTCCCTTGACTAAGTTGATTGGAATGTGGGGTTCACTTGATTAAGTTGATTAGAATGTGGGGTTCAATTGATTAAGTTGATTGGAATGTGGGGTTCACTTGATTAAGTTGATTAGAATGTGGGGTTCACTTGTTTAAGTTGATTGGAATGTGGGGTTCACTTGACTAAGTTGATTAGCATGTGGGGTTCACTTGACTAAGTTGATTATTGTGTGGGGTTCACTTGACTAAGTTGATTAGAATGTGGGGTTCAATTGACTAAGTTGATTGGAATGTGGGGTTCACTTGACTAAGTTGATTAGAATGTGGGGTTCACTTGACTAAGTTGATTAGAATGTGGGGTTCACTTGACTAAGTTGATTCGAATGTGGGGTTCACTTGACTAAGTTGATTCGAATGTGGGGTTCACTTGACTAAGTTGATTAGAATGTGGGGTTCACTTGACTGATTAGAATGTGGGGTTCACTTGACTAAGTTTATTAGAATGTGGGGTTCACTTGACTAAGTTGATTATTGTGTGGGGTTCACTTGACTAAGTTGATTGAAATGTGAGGTTCAATTGACTAAGTTGTTTATTGTGTGTGGTTCACTTGACTAAGTTGATTAGAATGTGGGGTTCACTTGACTAAGTTGACTAGAATGTGGGGTTCACTTGACTAAGTTGATTATTGTGTGGGGTTCACTTGACTAATTTGATTGGAACGTGGGGTTCAATTGACTAAGTTGATTATTGTGTGGGGTTCACTTGACTTAGATGATTAGAATGTGGGGTTCACTTGACTAAGTTGATTAGAATGTGGGGTTCACTTGATTAAGTTGATTGGAATGTGGGGTTCACTTGACTAAGTTGTTTGGAATGTGGGGTTCACTTGACTAAGTTGATTCGAATGTGGGGTTCAATTGACTAAGTTGATAGGAATGTGGGGTTCACTAGACTAAGTTGATTAGAATGTGGGGTTCACTTGATTAAGTTGATTAGTGTGTGGGGTTCACTTGACTAAGTTGATTGGAATGTGGGATTTACTTGACTAAGTTGATTGGAATGTGAGGTTCACTTGACTAAATTGATTATTGTGTGGGGTTCACTTGACTACGTTGATTATTGTGAGGGGTTCACTTGAATAAGTTGATTAGAATGTGGGGTTCACTTGACTAAGTTGATTATTGTGTGGGGTTCACTTGACTAAGTTGATTTGAATGTGGGGTTCATTTGACTAAGTTGATTAGAATGTGTGGTTCACTTGATTAAGTTGATTGGAATGTGGGGTTCACTTGACTAAGTTGTTTAGAATGTGTGGTTCACATGACTAAGTTGATTATTGTGTGGGGTTCACTTGATTAAGTTGATTAGAGTGTGGGGTTCAATTGACTAAGTTGATTGGAATGTGGGGTTCACTTGACTAAGTTGATTAGAATGTGGGGTTCACTTGATTAAGTTGATTAGTGTGTGGGGTTCACTTGACTAAGTTAATTGGAATGTGGGGTTCACTTGACTAAGTTGATTAGAATGTGGGGTTCACTTGACTAAGTTGATTATTGTGTGGGATTCACTTGACTAAGTTGATTAGAATGTGGGGTTCAATTGACTAAGTTGATTGGAATGTGGGGTTCACTTGACTAAGTTGATTAGAATGTGGGGTTCACTTGACTGATTAGAATGTGGGGTTCACTTGACTAAGTTTATTTGAATGTGGGGTTCACTTGACTAAGTTGATTATTGTGTGGGGTTCACTTGACTAAGTTGATTGAAATGTGAGGTTCAATTGACTAAGTTGATTATTGTGTGTGGTTCACTTGACTAAGTTGATTAGAATGTGGGGTTCACTTGACTAAGTTGATTAGAATGTGGGGTTCACTTGACTAAGTTGATTATTGTGTGGGGTTCACTTGACTAATTTGATTTTAATGTGGGGTTCAATTGACTAAGTTGATTATTGTGTGGGGTTCACTTGACTTAGATGATTAGAATGTGGGGTTCACTTGACTAAGTTGATTAGAATGTGGGGTTCACTTGATTAAGTTGATTGGAATGTGGGGTTCACTTGACTAAGTTGTTTGGAATGTGGGGTTCACTTGACTAAGTTGATTCGAATGTGGGGTTCAATTGACTAAGTTGATAGGAATGTGGGGTTCACTTGACTAAGTTGATTAGAATGTGGGGTTCACTTGATTAAGTTGATTAGTGTGTGGGGTTCACTTGACTAAGTTGATTGGAATGTGGGATTTACTTGACTAAGTTGATTGGAATGTGAGGTTCACTTGACTAAATTGATTATTGTGTGGGGTTCACTTGACTACGTTGATTATTGTGAGGGGTTCACTTGAATAAGTTGATTAGAATGTGGGGTTCACTTGACTAAGTTGATTATTGTGTGGGGTTCACTTGACTAAGTTGATTTGAATGTGGGGTTCATTTGACTAAGTTGATTAGAATGTGTGGTTCACTTGATTAAGTTGATTGGAATGTGGGGTTCACTTGACTAAGTTGATTAGAATGTGTGGTTCACATGACTAAGTTGATTATTGTGTGGGGTTCACTTGATTAAGTTGATTAGAATGTGGGGTTCAATTGACTAAGTTGATTGGAATGTGCGGTTCATTTGACTAAGTTGATTAGAATGTGGGGTTCACTTGACTATGTTGATTCCAATGTGGGGTTCACTTGATTAAGTTGATTGAAATGTGGGTTTCACTTGATGAAGTTGATTCGTGTGTGGGGTTCACTTGATTAAGTTGATTAGAATGTGGGGTTCACTTGACTAAGTTTATTGGAATGTGGGGTTCACTTGACTAAGTTGATTGGAATGTGGAGTTCACTGGACTAAGTTGATTAGAATGTGGGGTTCACTTGATTAAGTTGATTAGTGTGTGGGGTTCACTTGACTAAGTTGATTGGAATGTGGGGTTCCCTTGACTAAGTTGATTGGAATGTGGTGTTCACTTGTCTAAATTGATTATTGTGTGGGGTTCACTTGACTAAGTTGATTATTGTGTGGGGTTCACTTGACTAAGTTGATTATTGTGAGGGGTTCACTTGAATAAGTTGATTAGAATGTGGGGTTCACTTGACTAAATTGATTATTGTGTGGGGTTCACTTGACTAAGTTAATTGGAATGTGGGGTTCATTTGACTAAGTTGATTAGAATGTGCGGTTCACTTGATTAAGTTGATTGGAAAGTGGAGTTCACTTGACTAAGTTGATTCGTGTGTGGGGTTCACTTGACTAAGTTGATTAGAATGTGAGGTTCACTTGACTAAGTTGATTAGAATGTGGGGTTCACTTGATTAAGTTGATTAGAATGTGGGGTTCACTTGACTAAGTTGATTAGAATGTGGGGTTCACTTGACTAAGTTGATTATTGTGTGGGGTTCACTTGACTAATTTGATTTGAATGTGGGGTTCAATTGACTAAGTTGATTATTGTGTGGGGTTCACTTGACTTAGATGATTAGAATGTGGGGTTCACTTGACTAAGTTGATTAGAATGTGGGGTTCACTTGATTAAGTTGATTGGAATGTGGGGTTCACTTGACTAAGTTGTTTGGAATGTGGGGTTCACTTGACTAAGAGCATTCGAATGTGGGGTTCAATTGACTAAGTTGATAGGAATGTGGGGTTCACTTGACTAAGTTGATTAGAATGTGGGGTTCACTTGATTAAGTTGATTAGTGTGTGGGGTTCACTTGACTAAGTTGATTGGAATGTGGGATTTACTTGACTAAGTTGATTGGAATGTGAGGTTCACTTGACTAAATTGATTATTGTGTGGGGTTCACTTGACTACGTTGATTATTGTGAGGGGTTCACTTGAATAAGTTGATTGGAATGTGGGGTTCACTTGACTAAGTTGATTGGAATGTGGGGTTCACTTGACTAAGTTGATTAGAATGTGGGGTTCACTTGATTAAGTTGATTGGAATGTGGGGTTCACTTGACTAAGTTGTTTGGAAAGTGGGGTTCACTTGACTAAGTTGATTCGAATTGAGGGTTCAATTGACTAAGTTGATTGGAATGTGGGGTTCACTTGACTAAGTTGATTCGAATGTGGGGTTCACTTGACTAAGTTGATTCGAATGTGGGGTTCACTTGATTAAGTTGATTAGTGTGTGGCGTTCCCTTGACTAAGTTGATTGGAATGTGGGGTTCACTTGACAAAGTTTATTGGAATGTGGGGTTCACTTGACTAAATTTATTATTGTGTTGGGTTCACTTGACTAAGTTGATTATTGTGAGGGGTTCACTTGAATAAGTTGATTAGAATGTGGGGTTCACTTGACTAAGTTGATTATTGTGTGGGGTTCACTTGATTAAGTTGATTAGAGTGTGGGGTTCAATTGACTAAGTTGATTGGAATGTGGGGTTCACTTGACTAAGTTGATTAGAATGTGGGGTTCACTTGATTAAGTTGATTAGTGTGTGGGGTTCACTTGACTAAGTTAATTGGAATGTGGGGTTCACTTGACTAAATTGATTATTGTGTGGGGTTCACTTGACTAAGTTGATTATTGTGTGGGGTTCACTTGTATAAGTTGAATAGAATGTGGGGTTCACTTGACTAAGTTGATTATTGTGTGGGGTTCACTTGACTAAGTTGATTGGAATGTGGGGTTCATTTGACTAAGTTGATTAGAATGTGGGGTTCACTTGATTAAGTTGATAGAATGTGGGGTTCACTTGACTAAGTTGATTAGAATGTGGGGTTCACTTGACTAAGTTGATTATTGTGTGGGGTTCACTTGATTAAGTTGATTAGAGTGTAGGGTTCAATTGACTAAGTTGATTGAAATGTGGGGTTCACTTGACTAAGTTGATTAGAATGTGGGGTTCACTTGATTAAGTTGATTAGTGTGTGGGGTTCACTTGACTAAGTTAATTGGAATGTGGGGTTCACTTGACTAAGTTGATTGGAATGTGGGGTTCACTTGACTAAATTGATTATTGTGTGGGGTTCACTTGACTAAGTTGATTATTGTGTGGGGTTCACTTGAATAAGTTGATTAGAATGTGGGGTTCACTTGACTAAGTTGATTATTGTGTGGGGTTCACTTGACTAAGTTGATTGGAATGTGGGGTTCATTTGACTAAGTTGATTAGAATGTGGGGTTCACTTGATTAAGTTGATTGGAATGTGGGGTTCACTTGACTAAGTTGATTAGAATGTGGGGTTCACTTGACTAAGTTGATTATTTTGTGGGGTTCACTTGATTAAGTTGATTAGAATGTGGGGTTCAATTGACTAAGTTGATTAGAATGTGGGGTTCACTTGACTAATTTGATTGGAATGTGGGGTTCACTTGATTAAGTTGATTAGAATGTGGGGTTCACTTGTTTAAGTTGATTGGAATGTGGGGTTCACTTGACTAAGTTGATTAGCATGTGGGGTTCACTTGACTAAGTTGATTATTGTGTGGGGTTCACTTGACTAAGTTGATTAGAATGTGGGGTTCAATTGACTAAGTTGATTGGAATGTGGGGTTCACTTGACTAAGTTGATTAGAATGTGGGGTTCACTTGACTAAGTTGATTATTGTGTGGGGTTCACTTGATTAAGTTGATTAGAGTGTGGGGTTCAATTGACTAAGTTGATTGGAATGTGGGATTCACTTGACTAAGTTGATTAGAATGTGGGGTTCACTTGATTAAGTTGATTAGTGTGTGGGGTTCACTTGACTAAGTTAATTGGAATGTGGGGTTCACTTGACTAAATTGATTATTGTGTGGGGTTCACTTGACTAAGTTGATTATTGTGTGGGGTTCACTTGTATAAGTTGAATAGAATGTGGGGTTCACTTGACTAAGTTGATTATTGTGTGGGGTTCACTTGACTAAGTTGATTGGAATGTGGGGTTCATTTGACTAAGTTGATTAGAATGTGGGGTTCACTTGATTAAGTTGATAGAATGTGGGGTTCACTTGACTAAGTTGATTAGAATGTGGGGTTCACTTGACTAAGTTGATTATTGTGTGGGGTTCACTTGATTAAGTTGATTAGAGTGTGGGGTTCAATTGACTAAGTTGATTGAAATGTGGGGTTCACTTGACTAAGTTGATTAGAATGTGGGGTTCACTTGATTAAGTTGATTAGTGTGTGGGGTTCACTTGACTAAGTTAATTGGAATGTGGGGTTCACTTGACTAAGTTGATTGGAATGTGGGGTTCACTTGACTAAATTGATTATTGTGTGGGGTTCACTTGACTAAGTTGATTATTGTGTGGGGTTCACTTGAATAAGTTGATTAGAATGTGGGGTTCACTTGACTAAGTTGATTATTGTGTGGGGTTCACTTGACTAAGTTGATTGGAATGTGGGGTTCATTTGACTAAGTTGATTAGAATGTGGGGTTCACTTGATTAAGTTGATTGGAATGTGGGGTTCACTTGACTAAGTTGATTAGAATGTGGGGTTCACTTGACTAAGTTGATTATTTTGTGGGGTTCACTTGATTAAGTTGATTAGAATGTGGGGTTCAATTGACTAAGTTGATTAGAATGTGGGGTTCACTTGACTAATTTGATTAGAATGTGGGGTTCACTTGACTAAATTGATTATTGTGTGGGGTTCCCTTGACTAAGTTGATTGGAATGTGGGGTTCACTTGATTAAGTTGATTAGAATGTGGGGTTCAATTGATTAAGTTGATTGGAATGTGGGGTTCACTTGATTAAGTTGATTAGAATGTGGGGTTCACTTGTTTAAGTTGATTGGAATGTGGGGTTCACTTGACTAAGTTGATTAGCATGTGGGGTTCACTTGACTAAGTTGATTATTGTGTGGGGTTCACTTGACTAAGTTGATTAGAATGTGGGGTTCAATTGACTAAGTTGATTGGAATGTGGGGTTCACTTGACTAAGTTGATTAGAATGTGGGGTTCACTTGACTAAGTTGATTAGAATGTGGGGTTCACTTGACTAAGTTGATTCGAATGTGGGGTTCACTTGACTAAGTTGATTGGAATGTGGGGTTCACTTGACTAAGTTGATTAGAATGTGGGGTTCACTTGACTGATTAGAATGTGGGGTTCACTTGACTAAGTTTATTAGAATGTGGGGTTCACTTGACTAAGTTGATTATTGTGTGGGGTTCACTTGACTAAGTTGATTGAAATGTGAGGTTCAATTGACTAAGTTGTTTATTGTGTGTGGTTCACTTGACTAAGTTGATTAGAATGTGGGGTTCACTTGACTAAGTTGACTAGAATGTGGGGTTCACTTGACTAAGTTGATTATTGTGTGGGGTTCACTTGACTAATTTGATTGGAACGTGGGGTTCAATTGACTAAGTTGATTATTGTGTGGGGTTCACTTGACTTAGATGATTAGAATGTGGGGTTCACTTGACTAAGTTGATTAGAATGTGGGGTTCACTTGATTAAGTTGATTGGAATGTGGGGTTCACTTGACTAAGTTGTTTGGAATGTGGGGTTCACTTGACTAAGTTGATTCGAATGTGGGGTTCAATTGACTAAGTTGATAGGAATGTGGGGTTCACTAGACTAAGTTGATTAGAATGTGGGGTTCACTTGATTAAGTTGATTAGTGTGTGGGGTTCACTTGACTAAGTTGATTGGAATGTGGGATTTACTTGACTAAGTTGATTGGAATGTGAGGTTCACTTGACTAAATTGATTATTGTGTGGGGTTCACTTGACTACGTTGATTATTGTGAGGGGTTCACTTGAATAAGTTGATTAGAATGTGGGGTTCACTTGACTAAGTTGATTATTGTGTGGGGTTCACTTGACTAAGTTGATTTGAATGTGGGGTTCATTTGACTAAGTTGATTAGAATGTGTGGTTCACTTGATTAAGTTGATTGGAATGTGGGGTTCACTTGACTAAGTTGTTTAGAATGTGTGGTTCACATGACTAAGTTGATTATTGTGTGGGGTTCACTTGATTAAGTTGATTAGAGTGTGGGGTTCAATTGACTAAGTTGATTGGAATGTGGGGTTCACTTGACTAAGTTGATTAGAATGTGGGGTTCACTTGATTAAGTTGATTAGTGTGTGGGGTTCACTTGACTAAGTTAATTGGAATGTGGGGTTCACTTGACTAAATTGATTATTGTGTGGGGTTCACTTGACTAAGTTGATTATTGTGTGGGGTTCACTTGTATAAGTTTATTGGAATGTGGGGTTCACTTGACTAAGTTGATTGGAATGTGGAGTTCACTGGACTAAGTTGATTAGAATGTGGGGTTCACTTGATTAAGTTGATTAGTGTGTGGGGTTCACTTGACTAAGTTGATTGGAATTTGGGGTTCACTTGACTAAGTTAATTGGAATGTGGGGTTCACTTGACTAAATTGATTATTGTGTGGGTTTCACTTGACTAAGTTGATTATTGTGTGGGGTTCACTTGTATAAGTTGAATAGAATGTGGGGTTCACTTGACTAAGTTGATTATTGAGTGGGGTTCACTTGACTAAGTTGATTGGAATGTGGGGTTCATTTGACTAAGTTGATTAGAATGTGAGGTTCACTTGATTAAGTTGATAGGAATGTGGGGTTCACTTGACTAAGTTGATTAGAATGTGGGGTTCACTTGACTAAGTTGATTATTGTGTGGGGTTCACTTGATTAAGTAGATTAGAGTGTGGGGTTCAATTGACTAAGTTGATTGGAATGTGGGGTTCACTTGACTAAGTTGTTTGGAATGTGGGGTTCACTTGACTAAGTTGATTCGAATGTAGGGTTCAATTGACTAAGTTGATTGGAATGTGGGGTTCACTTGACTAAGTTGATTCGAATGTGGGGTTCACTTGATTAAGTTGATTAGTGTGTGGCGTTCCCTTGACTAAGTTGATTGGAATGTGGGGTTCACTTGACAAAGTTGATTGGAATGTGGGGTTCACTTGACTAAATTGATTATTGTGTTGGGTTCACTTGACTAAGTTGATTATTGTGAGGGGTTCACTTGAATAAGTTGATTAGAATGTGGGGTTCACTTGACTAAGTTGATTATTGTGTGGGGTTCACTTGACTAAGTTAATTGGAATGTGGGGTTCATTTGACTAAGTTGATTAGAATGTGGGGTTCACTTGACTAAGTTGATTAGAATGTGGGGTTCACTTGACTAAGTTGATTATTGTGTGGGGTTCACTTGACTAATTTGATTGGAATGTGGGGTTCACTTGATTAAGTTGATTATTGTGTGGGGTTCACTTGACTAAGTTGATTGGAATTTGGGGTTCACTTGACTAAGTTGATTGGAATGTGGGGTTCACTTGACTAAATTGATTATTGTGTTGGGTTCACTTGACTAAGTTGATTATTGTGAGGTGTTCACTTGAATAAGTTGATTAGAATGTGGGGTTCACTTGACTAAGTTGATTATTGTGTGGGGTTCACTTGACTAAGTTAATTGGAATGTGGGGTTCATTTGACTAAATTGATTATTGTGTGGGGTTCACTTGACTAAGCTGATTATTGTGTGGGGTTCACTTGTATAAGTTGAATAGAATGTGGGGTTCACTTGATTAAGTTGATAGGAATGTGGGGTTCACTTGACTAAGTTGATTATTGTGTGGGGTTCACTTGACTAAGTTGATTATTGTGTGGGGTTCACTTGACTAAGTTCATTGGAATGTGGGGTTCATTTGACTAAATTGATTATTGTGTGGGTTTCACTTGACTAAGTTGATTATTGTGTGGGGTTCACTTGACTAATTTGATTTGAATGTGGGGTTCAATTGACTAAGTTGATTATTGTGTGGGGTTCACTTGACTAAGTTGATTAGAATGTGGGGTTCACTTGATTAAGTTGATTGGAATGTGGGGTTCACTTGACTAAGTTGTTTGGAATGTGGGGTTCACTTGACTAAGTTGTTTGGAATGTGGGGTTCAATTGACTAAGTTGATAGGAATGTGGGGTTCACTTGACTAAGTTGATTAGAATGTGGGGTTCACTTGATTAAGTTGATTAGTGTGTGGGGTTCACTTGACTAAGTTGATTGGAATGTGGGATTTACTTGACTAAGTTGATTGGAATGTGAGGTTCACTTGACTAAATTGATTATTGTGTGGGGTTCACTTGACTACGTTGATTATTGTGAGGGGTTCACTTCAATAAGTTGATTGGAATGTGGGGTTCACTTGACTAAGTTGATTGGAATGTGGGGTTCACTTGACTAAGTTGATTAGAATGTGGGGTTCACTTGATTAAGTTGATTGGAATGTGGGGTTCACTTGACTAAGTTGTTTGGAAAGTGGGGTTCACTTGACTAAGTTGATTCGAATGTAGGGTTCAATTGACTAAGTTGATTGGAATGTGGGGTTCACTTGACTAAGTTGATTCGAATGTGGGGTTCACTTGATTAAGTTGATTAGTGTGTGGCGTTCCCTTGACTAAGTTGATTGGAAAGTGGGGTTCACTTGACAAAGTTGATTGGAATATGGGGTTCACTTGACTAAATTGATTATTGTGTTGGGTTCACTAGACTAAGTTGATTATTGTGAGGGGTTCACTTGAATAAGTTGATTAGAATGTGGGGTTCACTTGACTAAGTTGATTATTGTGTGGGGTTCACTTGATTAAGTTGATTAGAGTGTGGGGTTCAATTGACTAAGTTGATTGGAATGTGGGGTTTACTTGACTAAGTTGATTGGAATGTGGGGTTCACTTGATTAAGTTGATTAGTGTGTGGGGTTCACTTGATTAAGTTGATTAGTGTGTGGGGTTCACTTGACTAAGTTAATTGGAATGTGGGGTTCACTTGACTAAGTTGATTATTGTGTGGGGTTCACTTGTATAAGTTGAATAGAATGTGGGGTTCACTTGACTAAGTTGATTATTGTGTGGGGTTCACTTTACTAAGTTGATTGGAATGTGGGGTTCATTTGACTAAGTTGATTAGAATGTGGGGTTCACTTGATTAAGTTGATAGGAATGTGGGGTTCACTTGACTAAGTTGATTCGAATGTGGGGTTCACTTGACTAAGTTGATTATTGTGTGGGGTTCACTTGATTAAGTTGATTAGAGTGTGGGGTTCAATTGACTAAGTTGATTGGAATGTGGGGTTCACTTGACTAAGTTGATTAGAATGTGGGGTTCACTTGATTAAGTTGATTAGTGTGTGGGGTTCACTTGACTAAGTTAATTGGAATGTGGGGTTCACTTGACTAAGTTGATTGGAATGTGGGGTTCACATGACTAAATTGATTATTGTGTGGGGTTCACTTGACTAAGTTGATTATTGTGTGGGGTTCACTTGAATAAGTTGATTAGAATGTGGGGTTCACTTGTTTAAGTTGATTGGAATGTGGGGTTCACTTGACTAAGTTGATTAGCATGTGGGGTTCACTTGACTAAGTTGATTATTGTGTGGGGTTCACTTGACTAAGTTGATTAGAATGTGGGGTTCATTTGACTAAGTTGATTAGAATGTGGGGTTCACTTGACTAAGTTGATTAGAATGTGGGGTTCACTTGACTAAGTTGATTATTGTGTGGGATTCACTTGACTAATTTGATTGGAATGTGGGGTTCACTTGATTAAGTTGATTATTGTGTGGGGTTCACTTGACTAAGTTGATTGGAATGTGGGGTTCACTTGACTAAGTTGATTGGAATGTGGGGTTCACTTGACTAAATTGATTATTGTGTTGGGTTCACTTGACTAAGTTGATTATTGTGAGGGGTTCACTTGAATAAGTTGATTAGAATGTGGGGTTCACTTGACTAAGTTGATTAGAATGTGGGGTTCACTTGACTATGTTGATTCGAATGTGGGGTTCACTTGATTAAGTTGATTGAAATGTGGGTTTCACTTGATGAAGTTGATTCGTGTGTGGGGTTCACTTGATTAAGTTGATTAGAATGTGGGGTTCACTTGACTAAGTTTATTGGAATGTGGGGTTCACTTGACTAAGTTGATTGGAATGTGGAGTTCACTGGACTAAGTTGATTAGAATGTGGGGTTCACTTGATTAAGTTGATTAGTGTGTGGGGTTCACTTGACTAAGTTGATTGGAATTTGGGGTTCACTTGACTAAGTTAATTGGAATGTGGGGTTCACTTGACTAAATTGATTATTGTGTGAGTTTCACTTGACTAAGTTGATTATTGTGTGGGGTTCATTTGTATAAGTTGAATAGAATGTGGGGTTCACTTGACTAAGTTGATTATTGAGTGGGGTTCACTTGACTAAGTTGATTGGAATGTGGGGTTCATTTGACTAAGTTGATTCGAATGTGGGGTTCACTTGACTAAGTTGATTGGAATGTGGGGTTCACTTGACTAAGTTGATTAGAATGTGGGGTTCACTTGACTGATTAGAATGTGGGGTTCACTTGACTAAGTTTATTAGAATGTGGGGTTCACTTGACTAAGTTGATTATTGTGTGGGGTTCACTTGACTAAGTTGATTGAAATGTGAGGTTCAATTGACTAAGTTGTTTATTGTGTGTGGTTCACTTGACTAAGTTGATTAGAATGTGGGGTTCACTTGACTAAGTTGACTAGAATGTGGGGTTCACTTGACTAAGTTGATTATTGTGTGGGGTTCACTTGACTAATTTGATTGGAACGTGGGGTTCAATTGACTAAGTTGATTATTGTGTGGGGTTCACTTGACTTAGATGATTAGAATGTGGGGTTCACTTGACTAAGTTGATTAGAATGTGGGGTTCACTTGATTAAGTTGATTGGAATGTGGGGTTCACTTGACTAAGTTGTTTGGAATGTGGGGTTCACTTGACTAAGTTGATTCGAATGTGGGGTTCAATTGACTAAGTTGATAGGAATGTGGGGTTCACTAGACTAAGTTGATTAGAATGTGGGGTTCACTTGATTAAGTTGATTAGTGTGTGGGGTTCACTTGACTAAGTTGATTGGAATGTGGGATTTACTTGACTAAGTTGATTGGAATGTGAGGTTCACTTGACTAAATTGATTATTGTGTGGGGTTCACTTGACTACGTTGATTATTGTGAGGGGTTCACTTGAATAAGTTGATTAGAATGTGGGGTTCACTTGACTAAGTTGATTATTGTGTGGGGTTCACTTGACTAAGTTGATTTGAATGTGGGGTTCATTTGACTAAGTTGATTAGAATGTGTGGTTCACTTGATTAAGTTGATTGGAATGTGGGGTTCACTTGACTAAGTTGTTTAGAATATGTGGTTCACATGACTAAGTTGATTATTGTGTGGGGTTCACTTGATTAAGTTGATTAGAATGTGGGGTTCAATTGACTAAGTTGATTGGAATGTGGGGTTTATTTGACTAAGTTGATTGGAATGTGGGGTTCACTTGACTATGTTGATTCGAATGTGGGGTTCACTTGATTAAGTTGATTGAAATGTGGGTTTCACTTGATGAAGTTGATTCGTGTGTGGGGTTCACTTGATTAAGTTGATTAGAATGTGGGGTTCACTTGACTAAGTTTATTGGAATGTGGGGTTCACTTGACTAAGTTGATTGGAATGTGGAGTTCACTGGACTAAGTTGATTAGAATGTGGGGTTCACTTGATTAAGTTGATTAGTGTGTGGGGTTCACTTGACTAAGTTGATTGGAATTTGGGGTTCACTTGACTAAGTTAATTGGAATGTGGGGTTCACTTGACTAAATTGATTATTGTGTGGGTTTCACTTGACTAAGTTGATTATTGTGTGGGGTTCACTTGTATAAGTTGAATAGAATGTGGGGTTCACTTGACTAAGTTGATTATTGAGTGGGGTTCACTTGACTAAGTTGATTGGAATGTGGGGTTCATTTGACTAAGTTGATTAGAATGTGAGGTTCACTTGATTAAGTTGATAGGAATGTGGGGTTCACTTGACTAAGTTGATTAGAATGTGGGGTTCACTTGACTAAGTTGATTATTGTGTGGGGTTCACTTGATTAAGTAGATTAGAGTGTGGGGTTCAATTGACTAAGTTGATTGGAATGTGGGGTTCACTTGACTAAGTTGTTTGGAATGTGGGGTTCACTTGACTAAGTTGATTCGAATGTAGGGTTCAATTGACTAAGTTGATTGGAATGTGGGGTTCACTTGACTTAGTTGATTCGAATGTGGGGTTCACTTGATTAAGTTGATTAGTGTGTGGCGTTCCCTTGACTAAGTTGATTGGAATGTGGGGTTCACTTGACAAAGTTGATTGGAATGTGGGGTTCACTTGACTAAATTGATTATTGTGTTGGGTTCACTTGACTAAGTTGATTATTGTGAGGTGTTCACTTGAATAAGTTGATTAGAATGTGGGGTTCACTTGACTAAGTTGATTATTGTGTGGGGTTCACTTGACTAAGTTAATTGGAATGTGGGGTTCATTTGACTAAATTGATTATTGTGTGGGGTTCACTTGACTAAGCTGATTATTGTGTGGGGTTCACTTGTATAAGTTGAATAGAATGTGGGGTTCACTTGATTAAGTTGATAGGAATGTGGGGTTCACTTGACTAAGTTGATTATTGTGTGGGGTTCACTTTACTAAGTTGATTATTGTGTGGGGTTCACTTGACTAAGTTAATTGGAATGTGGGGTTCATTTGACTAAATTGATTATTGTGTGGGTTTCACTTGACTAAGTTGATTATTGTGTGGGGTTCACTTGACTAATTTGATTTGAATGTGGGGTTCAATTGACTAAGTTGATTATTGTGTGGGGTTCACTTGACTTAGATGATTAGAATGTGGGGTTCACTTGACTAAGTTGATTAGAATGTGGGGTTCACTTGATTAAGTTGATTGGAATGTGGGGTTCACTTGACTAAGTTGTTTGGAATGTGGGGTTCACTTGACTAAGAGTATTCGAATGTGGGGTTCAATTGACTAAGTTGATAGGAATGTGGGGTTCACTTGACTAAGTTGATTAGAATGTGGGGTTCACTTGATTAAGTTGATTAGTGTGTGGGGTTCACTTGACTAAGTTGATTGGAATGTGGGATTTACTTGACTAAGTTGATTGGAATGTGAGGTTCACTTGACTAAATTGATTATTGTGTGGGGTTCACTTGACTACGTTGATTATTGTGAGGGGTTCACTTCAATAAGTTGATTGGAATGTGGGGTTCACTTGACTAAGTTGATTGGAATGTGGGGTTCACTTGACTAAGTTGATTAGAATGTGGGGTTCACTTGATTAAGTTGATTGGAATGTGGGGTTCACTTGACTAAATTGATTATTGTGTGAGTTTCACTTGACTAAGTTGATTATTGTGTGGGGTTCATTTGTATAAGTTGAATAGAATGTGGGGTTCACTTGACTAAGTTGATTATTGAGTGGGGTTCACTTGACTAAGTTGATTGGAATGTGGGGTTCATTTGACTAAGTTGATTCGAATGTGGGGTTCACTTGACTAAGTTGATTGGAATGTGGGGTTCACTTGACTAAGTTGATTAGAATGTGGGGTTCACTTGACTGATTAGAATGTGGGGTTCACTTGACTAAGTTTATTAGAATGTGGGGTTCACTTGACTAAGTTGATTATTGTGTGGGGTTCACTTGACTAAGTTGATTGAAATGTGAGGTTCAATTGACTAAGTTGTTTATTGTGTGTGGTTCACTTGACTAAGTTGATTAGAATGTGGGGTTCACTTGACTAAGTTGACTAGAATGTGGGGTTCACTTGACTAAGTTGATTATTGTGTGGGGTTCACTTGACTAATTTGATTGGAACGTGGGGTTCAATTGACTAAGTTGATTATTGTGTGGGGTTCACTTGACTTAGATGATTAGAATGTGGGGTTCACTTGACTAAGTTGATTAGAATGTGGGGTTCACTTGATTAAGTTGATTGGAATGTGGGGTTCACTTGACTAAGTTGTTTGGAATGTGGGGTTCACTTGACTAAGTTGATTCGAATGTGGGGTTCAATTGACTAAGTTGATAGGAATGTGGGGTTCACTAGACTAAGTTGATTAGAATGTGGGGTTCACTTGATTAAGTTGATTAGTGTGTGGGGTTCACTTGACTAAGTTGATTGCAATGTGGGATTTACTTGACTAAGTTGATTGGAATGTGAGGTTCACTTGACTAAATTGATTATTGTGTGGGGTTCACTTGACTACGTTGATTATTGTGAGGGGTTCACTTGAATAAGTTGATTAGAATGTGGGGTTCACTTGACTAAGTTGATTATTGTGTGGGGTTCACTTGACTAAGTTGATTTGAATGTGGGGTTCATTTGACTAAGTTGATTAGAATGTGTGGTTCACTTGATTAAGTTGATTGGAATGTGGGGTTCACTTGACTAAGTTGTTTAGAATGTGTGGTTCACATGACTAAGTTGATTATTGTGTGGGGTTCACTTGATTAAGTTGATTAGAATGTGGGGTTCAATTGACTAAGTTGATTGGAATGTGGGGTTTATTTGACTAAGTTGATTGGAATGTGGGGTTCACTTGACTATGTTGATTCGAATGTGGGGTTCACTTGATTAAGTTGATTGAAATGTGGGTTTCACTTGATGAAGTTGATTCGTGTGTGGGGTTCACTTGATTAAGTTGATTAGAATGTGGGGTTCACTTGACTAAGTTTATTGGAATGTGGGGTTCACTTGACTAAGTTGATTGGAATGTGGAGTTCACTGGACTAAGTTGATTAGAATGTGGGGTTCACTTGATTAAGTTGATTAGTGTGTGGGGTTCACTTGACTAAGTTGATTGGAATTTGGGGTTCACTTGACTAAGTTAATTGGAATGTGGGGTTCACTTGACTAAATTGATTATTGTGTGGGTTTCACTTGACTAAGTTGATTATTGTGTGGGGTTCACTTGTATAAGTTGAATAGAATGTGGGGTTCACTTGACTAAGTTGATTATTGAGTGGGGTTCACTTGACTAAGTTGATTGGAATGTGGGGTTCATTTGACTAAGTTGATTAGAATGTGAGGTTCACTTGATTAAGTTGATAGGAATGTGGGGTTCACTTGACTAAGTTGATTAGAATGTGGGGTTCACTTGACTAAGTTGATTATTGTGTGGGGTTCACTTGATTAAGTAGATTAGAGTGTGGGGTTCAATTGACTAAGTTGATTGGAATGTGGGGTTCACTTGACTAAGTTGTTTGGAATGTGGGGTTCACTTGACTAAGTTGATTCGAATGTAGGGTTCAATTGACTAAGTTGATTGGAATGTGGGGTTCACTTGACTAAGTTGATTCGAATGTGGGGTTCACTTGATTAAGTTGATTAGTGTGTGGCGTTCCCTTGACTAAGTTGATTGGAATGTGGGGTTCACTTGACAAAGTTGATTGGAATGTGGGGTTCACTTGACTAAATTGATTATTGTGTTGGGTTCACTTGACTAAGTTGATTATTGTGAGGGGTTCACTTGAATAAGTTGATTAGAATGTGGGGTTCACTTGACTAAGTTGATTATTGTGTGGGGTTCACTTGACTAAGTTAATTGGAATGTGGGGTTCATTTGACTAAGTTGATTAGAATGTGGGGTTCACTTGACTAAGTTGATTAGAATGTGGGGTTCACTTGACTAAGTTGATTATTGTGTGGGGTTCACTTGACTAATTTGATTGGAATGTGGGGTTCACTTGATTAAGTTGATTATTGTGTGGGGTTCACTTGACTAAGTTGATTGGAATTTGGGGTTCACTTGACTAAGTTGATTGGAATGTGGGGTTCACTTGACTAAATTGATTATTGTGTTGGGTTCACTTGACTAAGTTGATTATTGTGAGGTGTTCACTTGAATAAGTTGATTAGAATGTGGGGTTCACTTGACTAAGTTGATTATTGTGTGGGGTTCACTTGACTAAGTTAATTGGAATGTGGGGTTCATTTGACTAAATTGATTATTGTGTGGGGTTCACTTGACTAAGCTGATTATTGTGTGGGGTTCACTTGTATAAGTTGAATAGAATGTGGGGTTCACTTGATTAAGTTGATAGGAATGTGGGGTTCACTTGACTAAGTTGATTATTGTGTGGGGTTCACTTTACTAAGTTGATTATTGTGTGGGGTTCACTTGACTAAGTTAATTGGAATGTGGGGTTCATTTGACTAAATTGATTATTGTGTGGGTTTCACTTGACTAAGTTGATTATTGTGTGGGGTTCACTTGACTAATTTGATTTGAATGTGGGGTTCAATTGACTAAGTTGATTATTGTGTGGGGTTCACTTGACTTAGATGATTAGAATGTGGGGTTCACTTGACTAAGTTGATTAGAATGTGGGGTTCACTTGATTAAGTTGATTGGAATGTGGGGTTCACTTGACTAAGTTGTTTGGAATGTGGGGTTCACTTGACTAAGAGTATTCGAATGTGGGGTTCAATTGACTAAGTTGATAGGAATGTGGGGTTCACTTGACTAAGTTGATTAGAATGTGGGGTTCACTTGATTAAGTTGATTAGTGTGTGGGGTTCACTTGACTAAGTTGATTGGAATGTGGGATTTACTTGACTAAGTTGATTGGAATGTGAGGTTCACTTGACTAAATTGATTATTGTGTGGGGTTCACTTGACTACGTTGATTATTGTGAGGGGTTCACTTGAATAAGTTGATTGGAATGTGGGGTTCACTTGACTAAGTTGATTGGAATGTGGGGTTCACTTGACTAAGTTGATTAGAATGTGGGGTTCACTTGATTAAGTTGATTGGAATGTGGGGTTCACTTGACTAAGTTGTTTGGAAAGTGGGGTTCACTTGACTAAGTTGATTCGAATGTAGGGTTCAATTGACTAAGTTGATTGGAATGTGGGGTTCACTTGACTAATTGATTCGAATGTGGGGTTCACTTGATTAAGTTGATTAGTGTGTGGCGTTCCCTTGACTAAGTTGATTGGAAAGTGGGGTTCACTTGACAAAGTTGATTGGAATATGGGGTTCACTTGACTAAATTGATTATTGTGTTGGGTTCACTTGACTAAGTTGATTATTGTGAGGGGTTCACTTGAATAAGTTGATTAGAATGTGGGGTTCACTTGACTAAGTTGATTATTGTGTGGGGTTCACTTGATTAAGTTGATTAGAGTGTGGGGTTCAATTGACTAAGTTGATTGGAATGTGGGGTTCACTTGACTAAGTTGATTAGAATGTGGGGTTCACTTGATTAAGTTGATTAGTGTGTGGGGTTCACTTGATTAAGTTGATTAGTGTGTGGGGTTCACTTGACTAAGTTAATTGGAATGTGGGGTTCACTTGACTAAGTTTATTATTGTGTGGGGTTCACTTGTATAAGTTGAATAGAATGTGGGGTTCACTTGACTAAGTTGATTATTGTGTGGGGTTCACTTTACTAAGTTGATTGGAATGTGGGGTTCATTTGACTAAGTTGATTAGAATGTGGGGTTCACTTGATTAAGTTGATAGGAATGTGGGGTTCACTTGACTAAGTTGATTCGAATGTGGGGTTCACTTGACTAAGTTGATTATTGTGTGGGGTTCACTTGATTAAGTTGATTAGAGTGTGGGGTTCAATTGACTAAGTTGATTGGAATGTGGGGTTCACTTGACTAAGTTGATTAGAATGTGGGGTTCACTTGATTAAGTTGATTAGTGTGTGGGGTTCACTTGACTAAGTTAATTGGAATGTGGGGTTCACTTGACTAAGTTGATTGGAATGTGGGGTTCACATGACTAAATTGATTATTGTGTGGGGTTCACTTGACTAAGTTGATTATTGTGTGGGGTTCACTTGAATAAGTTGATTAGAATGTGGGGTTCACTTGTTTAAGTTGATTGGAATGTGGGGTTCACTTGACTAAGTTGATTAGCATGTGGGGTTCACTTGACTAAGTTGATTATTGTGTGGGGTTCACTTGACTAAGTTGATTAGAATGTGGGGTTCAATTGACTAAGTTGATTGGAATTTGGGGTTCAATTGACTAAGTTGATTATTGTGTGTGGTTCACTTGACTAAGTTGATTAGAATGTGGGGTTCACTTGACTAAGTTGATTAGAATGTGGGGTTCACTTGACTAAGTTGATTATTGTGTGGGATTCACTTGAGTAATTTGATTGGAATGTGGGGTTCACTTGATTAAGTTGATTATTGTGTGGGGTTCACTTGACTAAGTTGATTGGAATGTGGGGTTCACTTGACTAAGTTGATTGGAATGTGGGGTTCACTTGACTAAATTGATTATTGTGAGGGGTTCACTTGAATAAGTTGATTAGAATGTGGGGTTCACTTGACTAAGTTGATTAGAATGTGGGGTTTACTTGACTATGTTGATTCGAATGTGGGGTTCACTTGATTAAGTTGATTGAAATGTGGGTTTCACTTGATGAAGTTGATTCGTGTGTGGGGTTCACTTGATTAAGTTGATTAGAATGTGGGGTTCACTTGACTAAGTTTATTGGAATGTGGGGTTCACTTGACTAAGTTGATTGGAATGTGGAGTTCACTGGACTAAGTTGATTAGAATGTGGGGTTCACTTGATTAAGTTGATTAGTGTGTGGGGTTCACTTGACTAAGTTGATTGGAATTTGGGGTTCACTTGACTAAGTTAATTGGAATGTGGGGTTCACTTGACTAAATTGATTATTGTGTGAGTTTCACTTGACTAAGTTGATTATTTTGTGGGGTTCATTTGTATAAGTTGAATAGAATGTGGGGTTCACTTGACTAAGTTGATTATTGAGTGGGGTTCACTTGACTAAGTTGATTGGAATGTGGGGTTCATTTGACTAAGTTGATTCGAATGTGGGGTTCACTTGACTAAGTTGATTGGAATGTGGGGTTCACTTGACTAAGTTGATTAGAATGTGGGGTTCACTTGACTAAGTTGATTATTGTGTGGGGTTCACTTGATTAAGTAGATTAGAGTGTGGGGTTCAATTGACTAAGTTGATTGGAATGTGGGGTTCACTTGACTAAGTTGTTTGGAATGTGGGGTTCACTTGACTAAGTTGATTCGAATGTAGGGTTCAATTGACTAAGTTGATTGGAATGTGGGGTTCACTTGACTAAGTTGATTCGAATGTGGGGTTCATTTGATTAAGTTGATTAGTGTGTGGCGTTCCCTTGACTAAGTTGATTGGAATGTGGGGTTCACTTGACAAAGTTGATTGGAATGTGGGGTTCACTTGACTAAATTGATTATTGTGTTGGGTTCACTTGACTAAGTTGATTATTGTGAGGGGTTCACTTGAATAAGTTGATTAGAATGTGGGGTTCACTTGACTAAGTTGATTATTGTGTGGGGTTCACTTGACTAAGTTAATTGGAATGTGGGGTTCATTTGACTAAGTTGATTAGAATGTGGGGTTCACTTGACTAAGTTGATTAGAATGTGGGGTTCACTTGACTAAGTTGATTATTGTGTGGGGTTCACTTGACTAATTTGATTGGAATGTGGGGTTCACTTGATTAAGTTGATTATTGTGTGGGGTTCACTTGACTAAGTTGATTGGAATTTTGGGTTCACTTGACTAAGTTGATTGGAATGTGGGGTTCACTTGACTAAATTGATTATTGTGTTGGGTTCACTTGACTAAGTTGATTATTGTGAGGGGTTCACTTGAATAAGTTGATTAGAATGTGGGGTTCACTTGACTAAGTTGATTATTGTGTGGGGTTCACTTGACTAAGTTAATTGGAATGTGGGGTTCATTTGACTAAATTGATTATTGTGTGGGGTTCACTTGACTAAGCTGATTATTGTGTGGGGTTCACTTGTATAAGTTGAATAGAATGTGGGGTTCACTTGACTAAGTTGATTATTGTGTGGGGTTCACTTGACTAAGTTGATTATTGTGTGGGGTTCACTTGACTAAGTTAATTGGAATGTGGGGTTCATTTGACTAAATTGATTATTGTGTGGGTTTCACTTGACTAAGTTGATTATTGTGTGGGGTTCACTTGACTAATTTGATTTGAATGTGGGGTTCAATTGACTAAGTTGATTATTGTGTGGGGTTCACTTGACTTAGATGATTAGAATGTGGGGTTCACTTGACTAAGTTGATTAGAATGTGGGGTTCACTTGATTAAGTTGATTGGAATGTGGGGTTCACTTGACTAAGTTGTTTGGAATGTGGGGTTCACTTGACTAAGAGTATTCGAATGTGGGGTTCAATTGACTAAGTTGATAGGAATGTGGGGTTCACTTGACTAAGTTGATTAGAATGTGGGGTTCACTTGATTAAGTTGATTAGTGTGTGGGGTTCACTTGACTAAGTTGATTGGAATGTGGGATTTACTTGACTAAGTTGATTGGAATGTGAGGTTCACTTGACTAAATTGATTATTGTGTGGGGTTCACTTGACTACGTTGATTATTGTGAGGGGTTCACTTGAATTAGTTGATTGGAATGTGGGGTTCACTTGACTAAGTTGATTGGAATGTGGGGTTCACTTGACTAAGTTGATTAGAATGTGGGGTTCACTTGATTAAGTTGATTGGAATGTGGGGTTCACTTGACTAAGTTGTTTGGAAAGTGGGGTTCACTTGACTAAGTTGATTCGAATGTAGGGTTCAATTGACTAAGTTGATTGGAATGTGGGGTTCACTTGACTAAGTTGATTCGAATGTGGGGTTCACTTGATTAAGTTGATTCGAATGTGGCATTCCCTTGACTAAGTTGATTGGAAAGTGGGGTTCACTTGACAAAGTTGATTGGAATATGGGGTTCACTTGACTAAATTGATTATTGTGTTGGGTTCACTTGACTAAGTTGATTATTGTGAGGGGTTCACTTGAATAAGTTGATTAGAATGTGGGGTTCACTTGACTAAGTTGATAATTGTGTGGGGTTCACTTGATTAAGTTGATTAGAGTGTGGGGTTCAATTGACTAAGTTGATTGGAATGTGGGGTTCACTTGACTAAGTTGATTAGAATGTGGGGTTCACTTGACTAAGTTGATTAGAATGTGGGGTTCACTTGACTATGTTGATTCGAATGTGGGGTTCACTTGATTAAGTTGATTGAAATGTGGGTTTCACTTGATGAAGTTGATTCGTGTGTGGGGTTCACTTGATTAAGTTGATTAGAATGTGGGGTTCACTTGACTAAGTTTATTGGAATGTGGGGTTCACTTGACTAAGTTGATTGGAATGTGGAGTTCACTGGACTAAGTTGATTAGAATGTGGGGTTCACTTGATTAAGTTGATTAGTGTGTGGGGTTCACTTGACTAAGTTGATTGGAATTTGGGGTTCACTTGACTAAGTTAATTGGAATGTGGGGTTCACTTGACTAAATTGATTATTGTGTGAGTTTCACTTGACTAAGTTGATTATTGTGTGGGGTTCATTTGTATAAGTTGAATAGAATGTGGGGTTCACTTGACTAAGTTGATTATTGAGTGGGGTTCACTTGACTAAGTTGATTGGAATGTGGGGTTCATTTGACTAAGTTGATTCGAATGTGGGGTTCACTTGACTAAGTTGATTGGAATGTGGGGTTCACTTGACTAAGTTGATTAGAATGTGGGGTTCACTTGACTGATTAGAATGTGGGGTTCACTTGACTAAGTTTATTAGAATGTGGGGTTCACTTGACTAAGTTGATTATTGTGTGGGGTTCACTTGACTAAGTTGATTGAAATGTGAGGTTCAATTGACTAAGTTGTTTATTGTGTGTGGTTCACTTGACTAAGTTGATTAGAATGTGGGGTTCACTTGACTAAGTTGACTAGAATGTGGGGTTCACTTGACTAAGTTGATTATTGTGTGGGGTTCACTTGACTAATTTGATTGGAACGTGGGGTTCAATTGACTAAGTTGATTATTGTGTGGGGTTCACTTGACTTAGATGATTAGTATGTGGGGTTCACTTGACTAAGTTGATTAGAATGTGGGGTTCACTTGATTAAGTTGATTGGAATGTGGGGTTCACTTGACTAAGTTGTTTGGAATGTGGGGTTCACTTGACTAAGTTGATTCGAATGTGGGGTTCAATTGACTAAGTTGATAGGAATGTGGGGTTCACTAGACTAAGTTGATTAGAATGTGGGGTTCACTTGATTAAGTTGATTAGTGTGTGGGGTTCACTTGACTAAGTTGATTGGAATGTGGGATTTACTTGACTAAGTTGATTGGAATGTGAGGTTCACTTGACTAAATTGATTATTGTGTGGGGTTCACTTGACTACGTTGATTATTGTGAGGGGTTCACTTGAATAAGTTGATTAGAATGTGGGGTTCACTTGACTAAGTTGATTATTGTGTGGGGTTCACTTGACTAAGTTGATTTGAATGTGGGGTTCATTTGACTAAGTTGATTAGAATGTGTGGTTCACTTGATTAAGTTGATTGGAATGTGGGGTTCACTTGACTAAGTTGTTTAGAATGTGTGGTTCACATGACTAAGTTGATTATTGTGTGGGGTTCACTTGATTAAGTTGATTAGAATGTGGGGTTCAATTGACTAAGTTGATTGGAATGTGGGGTTTATTTGACTAAGTTGATTGGAATGTGGGGTTCACTTGACTATGTTGATTCGAATGTGGGGTTCACTTGATTAAGTTGATTGAAATGTGGGTTTCACTTGATGAAGTTGATTCGTGTGTGGGGTTCACTTGATTAAGTTGATTAGAATGTGGGGTTCACTTGACTAAGTTTATTGGAATGTGGGGTTCACTTGACTAAGTTGATTGGAATGTGGAGTTCACTGGACTAAGTTGATTAGAATGTGGGGTTCACTTGATTAAGTTGATTAGTGTGTGGGGTTCACTTGACTAAGTTGATTGGAATTTGGGGTTCACTTGACTAAGTTAATTGGAATGTGGGGTTCACTTGACTAAATTGATTATTGTGTGGGTTTCACTTGACTAAGTTGATTATTGTGTGGGGTTCACTTGTATAAGTTGAATAGAATGTGGGGTTCACTTGACTAAGTTGATTATTGAGTGGGGTTCACTTGACTAAGTTGATTGGAATGTGGGGTTCATTTGACTAAGTTGATTAGAATGTGAGGTTCACTTGATTAAGTTGATAGGAATGTGGGGTTCACTTGACTAAGTTGATTAGAATGTGGGGTTCACTTGACTAAGTTGATTATTGTGTGGGGTTCACTTGATTAAGTAGATTAGAGTGTGGGGTTCAATTGACTAAGTTGATTGGAATGTGGGGTTCACTTGACTAAGTTGTTTGGAATGTGGGGTTCACTTGACTAAGTTGATTCGAATGTAGGGTTCAATTGACTAAGTTGATTGGAATGTGGGGTTCACTTGACTAAGTTGATTCGAATGTGGGGTTCACTTGATTAAGTTGATTAGTGTGTGGCGTTCCCTTGACTAAGTTGATTGGAATGTGGGGTTCACTTGACAAAGTTGATTGGAATGTGGGGTTCACTTGACTAAATTGATTATTGTGTTGGGTTCACTTGACTAAGTTGATTATTGTGAGGGGTTCACTTGAATAAGTTGATTAGAATGTGGGGTTCACTTGACTAAGTTGATTATTGTGTGGGGTTCACTTGACTAAGTTAATTGGAATGTGGGGTTCATTTGACTAAGTTGATTAGAATGTGGGGTTCACTTGACTAAGTTGATTAGAATGTGGGGTTCACTTGACTAAGTTGATTATTGTGTGGGGTTCACTTGACTAATTTGATTGGAATGTGGGGTTCACTTGATTAAGTTGATTATTGTGTGGGGTTCACTTGACTAAGTTGATTGGAATTTGGGGTTCACTTGACTAAGTTAATTGGAATGTGGGGTTCACTTGACTAAATTGATTATTGTGTGAGTTTCACTTGACTAAGTTGATTATTGTGTGGGGTTCATTTGTATAAGTTGAATAGAATGTGGGGTTCACTTGACTAAGTTGATTATTGAGTGGGGTTCACTTGACTAAGTTGATTGGAATGTGGGGTTCATTTGACTAAGTTGATTCGAATGTGGGGTTCACTTGACTAAGTTGATTGGAATGTGGGGTTCACTTGACTAAGTTGATTAGAATGTGGGGTTCACTTGACTAAGTTGATTATTGTGTGGGGTTCACTTGATTAAGTAGATTAGAGTGTGGGGTTCAATTGACTAAGTTGATTGGAATGTGGGGTTCACTTGACTAAGTTGTTTGGAATGTGGGGTTCACTTGACTAAGTTGATTCGAATGTAGGGTTCAATTGACTAAGTTGATTGGAATGTGGGGTTCACTTGACTAAGTTGATTCGAATGTGGGGTTCATTTGATTAAGTTGATTAGTGTGTGGCGTTCCCTTGACTAAGTTGATAGGAATGTGGGGTTCACTTGACAAAGTTGATTGGAATGTGGGGTTCACTTGACTAAATTGATTATTGTGTTGGGTTCACTTGACTAAGTTGATTATTGTGAGGGGTTCACTTGAATAAGTTGATTAGAATGTGGGGTTCACTTGACTAAGTTGATTATTGTGTGGGGTTCACTTGACTAAGTTAATTGGAATGTGGGGTTCATTTGACTAAGTTGATTAGAATGTGGGGTTCACTTGACTAAGTTGATTAGAATGTGGGGTTCACTTGACTAAGTTGATTATTGTGTGGGGTTCACTTGACTAATTTGATTGGAATGTGGGGTTCACTTGATTAAGTTGATTATTGTGTGGGGTTCACTTGACTAAGTTGATTGGAATTTTGGGTTCACTTGACTAAGTTGATTGGAATGTGGGGTTCACTTGACTAAATTGATTATTGTGTTGGGTTCACTTGACTAAGTTGATTATTGTGAGGGGTTCACTTGAATAAGTTGATTAGAATGTGGGGTTCACTTGACTAAGTTGATTATTGTGTGGGGTTCACTTGACTAAGTTAATTGGAATGTGGGGTTCATTTAACTAAATTGATTATTGTGTGGGGTTCACTTGACTAAGCTGATTATTGTGTGGGGTTCACTTGTATAAGTTGAATAGAATGTGGGGTTCACTTGACTAAGTTGATTATTGTGTGGGGTTCACTTGACTAAGTTGATTATTGTGTGGGGTTCACTTGACTAAGTTAATTGGAATGTGGGGTTCATTTGACTAAATTGATTATTGTGTGGGTTTCACTTGACTAAGTTGATTATTGTGTGGGGTTCACTTGACTAATTTGATTTGAATGTGGGGTTCAATTGACTAAGTTGATTATTGTGTGGGGTTCACTTGACTTAGATGATTAGAATGTGGGGTTCACTTGACTAAGTTGATTAGAATGTGGGGTTCACTTGATTAAGTTGATTGGAATGTGGGGTTCACTTGACTAAGTTGTTTGGAATGTGGGGTTCACTTGACTAAGAGTATTCGAATGTGGGGTTCAATTGACTAAGTTGATAGGAATGTGGGGTTCACTTGACTAAGTTGATTAGAATGTGGGGTTCACTTGATTAAGTTGATTAGTGTGTGGGGTTCACTTGACTAAGTTGATTGGAATGTGGGATTTACTTGACTAAGTTGATTGGAATGTGAGGTTCACTTGACTAAATTGATTATTGTGTGGGGTTCACTTGACTACGTTGATTATTGTGAGGGGTTCACTTGAATTAGTTGATTGGAATGTGGGGTTCACTTGACTAAGTTGATTGGAATGTGGGGTTCACTTGACTAAGTTGATTAGAATGTGGGGTTCACTTGATTAAGTTGATTGGAATGTGGGGTTCACTTGACTAAGTTGTTTGGAAAGTGGGGTTCACTTGACTAAGTTGATTCGAATGTAGGGTTCAATTGACTAAGTTGATTGGAATGTGGGGTTCACTTGACTAAGTTGATTCGAATGTGGGGTTCACTTGATTAAGTTGATTCGAATGTGGCATTCCCTTGACTAAGTTGATTGGAAAGTGGGGTTCACTTGACAAAGTTGATTGGAATATGGGGTTCACTTGACTAAATTGATTATTGTGTTGGGTTCACTTGACTAAGTTGATTATTGTGAGGGGTTCACTTGAATAAGTTGATTAGAATGTGGGGTTCACTTGACTAAGTTGATAATTGTGTGGGGTTCACTTGATTAAGTTGATTAGAGTGTGGGGTTCAATTGACTAAGTTGATTGGAATGTGGGGTTCACTTGACTAAGTTGATTAGAATGTGGGGTTCACTTGACTAAGTTGATTAGAATGTGGGGTTCACTTGACTATGTTGATTCGAATGTGGGGTTCACTTGATTAAGTTGATTGAAATGTGGGTTTCACTTGATGAAGTTGATTCGTGTGTGGGGTTCACTTGATTAAGTTGATTAGAATGTGGGGTTCACTTGACTAAGTTTATTGGAATGTGGGGTTCACTTGACTAAGTTGATTGGAATGTGGAGTTCACTGGACTAAGTTGATTAGAATGTGGGGTTCACTTGATTAAGTTGATTAGTGTGTGGGGTTCACTTGACTAAGTTGATTGGAATTTGGGGTTCACTTGACTAAGTTAATTGGAATGTGGGGTTCACTTGACTAAATTGATTATTGTGTGAGTTTCACTTGACTAAGTTGATTATTGTGTGGGGTTCATTTGTATAAGTTGAATAGAATGTGGGGTTCACTTGACTAAGTTGATTATTGAGTGGGGTTCACTTGACTAAGTTGATTGGAATGTGGGGTTCATTTGACTAAGTTGATTCGAATGTGGGGTTCACTTGACTAAGTTGATTGGAATGTGGGGTTCACTTGACTAAGTTGATTAGAATGTGGGGTTCACTTGACTGATTAGAATGTGGGGTTCACTTGACTAAGTTTATTAGAATGTGGGGTTCACTTGACTAAGTTGATTATTGTGTGGGGTTCACTTGACTAAGTTGATTGAAATGTGAGGTTCAATTGACTAAGTTGTTTATTGTGTGTGGTTCACTTGACTAAGTTGATTAGAATGTGGGGTTCACTTGACTAAGTTGACTAGAATGTGGGGTTCACTTGACTAAGTTGATTATTGTGTGGGGTTCACTTGACTAATTTGATTGGAACGTGGGGTTCAATTGACTAAGTTGATTATTGTGTGGGGTTCACTTGACTTAGATGATTAGTATGTGGGGTTCACTTGACTAAGTTGATTAGAATGTGGGGTTCACTTGATTAAGTTGATTGGAATGTGGGGTTCACTTGACTAAGTTGTTTGGAATGTGGGGTTCACTTGACTAAGTTGATTCGAATGTGGGGTTCAATTGACTAAGTTGATAGGAATGTGGGGTTCACTAGACTAAGTTGATTAGAATGTGGGGTTCACTTGATTAAGTTGATTAGTGTGTGGGGTTCACTTGACTAAGTTGATTGGAATGTGGGATTTACTTGACTAAGTTGATTGGAATGTGAGGTTCACTTGACTAAATTGATTATTGTGTGGGGTTCACTTGACTACGTTGATTATTGTGAGGGGTTCACTTGAATAAGTTGATTAGAATGTGGGGTTCACTTGACTAAGTTGATTATTGTGTGGGGTTCACTTGACTAAGTTGATTTGAATGTGGGGTTCATTTGACTAAGTTGATTAGAATGTGTGGTTCACTTGATTAAGTTGATTGGAATGTGGGGTTCACTTGACTAAGTTGTTTAGAATGTGTGGTTCACATGACTAAGTTGATTATTGTGTGGGGTTCACTTGATTAAGTTGATTAGAATGTGGGGTTCAATTGACTAAGTTGATTGGAATGTGGGGTTTATTTGACTAAGTTGATTGGAATGTGGGGTTCACTTGACTATGTTGATTCGAATGTGGGGTTCACTTGATTAAGTTGATTGAAATGTGGGTTTCACTTGATGAAGTTGATTCGTGTGTGGGGTTCACTTGATTAAGTTGATTAGAATGTGGGGTTCACTTGACTAAGTTTATTGGAATGTGGGGTTCACTTGACTAAGTTGATTGGAATGTGGAGTTCACTGGACTAAGTTGATTAGAATGTGGGGTTCACTTGATTAAGTTGATTAGTGTGTGGGGTTCACTTGACTAAGTTGATTGGAATTTGGGGTTCACTTGACTAAGTTAATTGGAATGTGGGGTTCACTTGACTAAATTGATTATTGTGTGGGTTTCACTTGACTAAGTTGATTATTGTGTGGGGTTCACTTGTATAAGTTGAATAGAATGTGGGGTTCACTTGACTAAGTTGATTATTGAGTGGGGTTCACTTGACTAAGTTGATTGGAATGTGGGGTTCATTTGACTAAGTTGATTAGAATGTGAGGTTCACTTGATTAAGTTGATAGGAATGTGGGGTTCACTTGACTAAGTTGATTAGAATGTGGGGTTCACTTGACTAAGTTGATTATTGTGTGGGGTTCACTTGATTAAGTAGATTAGAGTGTGGGGTTCAATTGACTAAGTTGATTGGAATGTGGGGTTCACTTGACTAAGTTGTTTGGAATGTGGGGTTCACTTGACTAAGTTGATTCGAATGTAGGGTTCAATTGACTAAGTTGATTGGAATGTGGGGTTCACTTGACTAAGTTGATTCGAATGTGGGGTTCACTTGATTAAGTTGATTAGTGTGTGGCGTTCCCTTGACTAAGTTGATTGGAATGTGGGGTTCACTTGACAAAGTTGATTGGAATGTGGGGTTCACTTGACTAAATTGATTATTGTGTTGGGTTCACTTGACTAAGTTGATTATTGTGAGGGGTTCACTTGAATAAGTTGATTAGAATGTGGGGTTCACTTGACTAAGTTGATTATTGTGTGGGGTTCACTTGACTAAGTTAATTGGAATGTGGGGTTCATTTGACTAAGTTGATTAGAATGTGGGGTTCACTTGACTAAGTTGATTAGAATGTGGGGTTCACTTGACTAAGTTGATTATTGTGTGGGGTTCACTTGACTAATTTGATTGGAATGTGGGGTTCACTTGATTAAGTTGATTATTGTGTGGGGTTCACTTGACTAAGTTGATTGGAATTTGGGGTTCACTTGACTAAGTTAATTGGAATGTGGGGTTCACTTGACTAAATTGATTATTGTGTGAGTTTCACTTGACTAAGTTGATTATTGTGTGGGGTTCATTTGTATAAGTTGAATAGAATGTGGGGTTCACTTGACTAAGTTGATTATTGAGTGGGGTTCACTTGACTAAGTTGATTGGAATGTGGGGTTCATTTGACTAAGTTGATTCGAATGTGGGGTTCACTTGACTAAGTTGATTGGAATGTGGGGTTCACTTGACTAAGTTGATTAGAATGTGGGGTTCACTTGACTAAGTTGATTATTGTGTGGGGTTCACTTGATTAAGTAGATTAGAGTGTGGGGTTCAATTGACTAAGTTGATTGGAATGTGGGGTTCACTTGACTAAGTTGTTTGGAATGTGGGGTTCACTTGACTAAGTTGATTCGAATGTAGGGTTCAATTGACTAAGTTGATTGGAATGTGGGGTTCACTTGACTAAGTTGATTCGAATGTGGGGTTCATTTGATTAAGTTGATTAGTGTGTGGCGTTCCCTTGACTAAGTTGATAGGAATGTGGGGTTCACTTGACAAAGTTGATTGGAATGTGGGGTTCACTTGACTAAATTGATTATTGTGTTGGGTTCACTTGACTAAGTTGATTATTGTGAGGGGTTCACTTGAATAAGTTGATTAGAATGTGGGGTTCACTTGACTAAGTTGATTATTGTGTGGGGTTCACTTGACTAAGTTAATTGGAATGTGGGGTTCATTTGACTAAGTTGATTAGAATGTGGGGTTCACTTGACTAAGTTGATTAGAATGTGGGGTTCACTTGACTAAGTTGATTATTGTGTGGGGTTCACTTGACTAATTTGATTGGAATGTGGGGTTCACTTGATTAAGTTGATTATTGTGTGGGGTTCACTTGACTAAGTTGATTGGAATTTTGGGTTCACTTGACTAAGTTGATTGGAATGTGGGGTTCACTTGACTAAATTGATTATTGTGTTGGGTTCACTTGACTAAGTTGATTATTGTGAGGGGTTCACTTGAATAAGTTGATTAGAATGTGGGGTTCACTTGACTAAGTTGATTATTGTGTGGGGTTCACTTGACTAAGTTAATTGGAATGTGGGGTTCATTTAACTAAATTGATTATTGTGTGGGGTTCACTTGACTAAGCTGATTATTGTGTGGGGTTCACTTGTATAAGTTGAATAGAATGTGGGGTTCACTTGACTAAGTTGATTATTGTGTGGGGTTCACTTGACTAAGTTGATTATTGTGTGGGGTTCACTTGACTAAGTTAATTGGAATGTGGGGTTCATTTGACTAAATTGATTATTGTGTGGGTTTCACTTGACTAAGTTGATTATTGTGTGGGGTTCACTTGACTAATTTGATTTGAATGTGGGGTTCAATTGACTAAGTTGATTATTGTGTGGGGTTCACTTGACTTAGATGATTAGAATGTGGGGTTCACTTGACTAAGTTGATTAGAATGTGGGGTTCACTTGATTAAGTTGATTGGAATGTGGGGTTCACTTGACTAAGTTGTTTGGAATGTGGGGTTCACTTGACTAAGAGTATTCGAATGTGGGGTTCAATTGACTAAGTTGATAGGAATGTGGGGTTCACTTGACTAAGTTGATTAGAATGTGGGGTTCACTTGATTAAGTTGATTAGTGTGTGGGGTTCACTTGACTAAGTTGATTGGAATGTGGGATTTACTTGACTAAGTTGATTGGAATGTGAGGTTCACTTGACTAAATTGATTATTGTGTGGGGTTCACTTGACTACGTTGATTATTGTGAGGGGTTCACTTGAATTAGTTGATTGGAATGTGGGGTTCACTTGACTAAGTTGATTGGAATGTGGGGTTCACTTGACTAAGTTGATTAGAATGTGGGGTTCACTTGATTAAGTTGATTGGAATGTGGGGTTCACTTGACTAAGTTGTTTGGAAAGTGGGGTTCACTTGACTAAGTTGATTCGAATGTAGGGTTCAATTGACTAAGTTGATTGGAATGTGGGGTTCACTTGACTAAGTTGATTCGAATGTGGGGTTCACTTGATTAAGTTGATTCGAATGTGGCATTCCCTTGACTAAGTTGATTGGAAAGTGGGGTTCACTTGACAAAGTTGATTGGAATATGGGGTTCACTTGACTAAATTGATTATTGTGTTGGGTTCACTTGACTAAGTTGATTATTGTGAGGGGTTCACTTGAATAAGTTGATTAGAATGTGGGGTTCACTTGACTAAGTTGATAATTGTGTGGGGTTCACTTGATTAAGTTGATTAGAGTGTGGGGTTCAATTGACTAAGTTGATTGGAATG